>OW799233.1:101231371-103631371 GCA_941918925.1 Phyto melanocephala | reverse complement strand
ATCAATTCTATGTCCTCATTGAATTCCTCCTTTTACTGTTGACATTTAAATCTCTGTTAAATATTAAAATCTTCCTTATTTGCAAATATGTATCTTTGTTTTTTTTGGTTTCTTAGCTCAATATTATTTTACTTATCAATCTTGCCTGAACAACCTAAACTCATTTTAACAGCATACGTGCACTGGTATGTGTTTGTTTGTTCATATGATACAGTTGTTACAAATGTTACCTCCCCCGATCTACCAAAGATTTATGTTACTAGAAACACCGTTTTAAGCACAGAGCAGTACAATACGAAATAAAAGATTTTAAAAAACAATATTTTCTTTAAAATTTATGTTTGAACGTCTATACGTGTTTGTGTGCATAAATGTAAGTAGGATTGTTTCTTGTAATTGCTGTTGCTGTTACACGTCAATCATTCATGTTATTTGATTGATTCTTGTATGACAATCTATTCGAAGCTGATGTACAGATAAAACACAAAACACATTACAAGGTGTAGACTAGAATGATAACACTTTTAAATGTTCCATAGAATAGTTGAAAGGAGAACAATTTAAATTTATTACTATTAAATATTAAACAATTGATTGTGGTAAATTTGTTAATGTGGATTGTGTCAAACGGGATAAAGGAGAAAATTAAATGTTAAAATTTATTTAAAAAACGTAATTCACTTGTATTACTAAATTATTCAGTATATTGTTACTTTTAAAGATACATAAATCTTTATTTGTCACAACTCCTTGTAAAAAGTTTTTAAAAAATTATACAATTTCAAAAATAATTGATAATTTGTATAAGCAAAATGTGTCCTATAATTTACCACAGAGGATGCAGCCATTACTAAATAAATAAATCATCAGAGGCATGACAAGTTTTTTTATTATGTAGTGAATTAAAAAAAGTTTATTGATTAAATAAACTTTAAAATTTACATTATTGTTTCAAAAGATATGGCTAATGAAAATATATATATGAGTCTAATCAATTCAATAGAAACGTACATAATAGGCTTTGGAAAACTCCCATTACTATTCCTGGAAAAATTCTATCAATATTCCTAGAAAACGGAAATTAAAAAAATTGAAAGTGAACAAAAGGCTGTACAATGTAAGAGTAAACTTTGTGACAAGAAGTCACTTTGCCTCTTAATATACTGAATGTAAAAAATAATCGTTCTATGACTTAATGGTTCTTAAAACTATTTTTGAAAAAAGATTATTTGTGCAATAGATAGATATACATAAATACCATAGAAATTTTTTTTAATTTTTTGAAATTTTTAAAATCCTGAAAATACCAATCCTCAGTACATATGGTTAGTCAGTACATTAGGTAAATATGGTTAGACTCATGTTATAAAGCGCTTAATATTCTTCTTCACGATATGATGCATGAATGGATAACATGGATTCTAGGTTCAATGAAGTTAAGTTAGATGAACAAATTAAATCAGTTCAGTTTTGTTCAGGGTCGGCCAAAAGTCATTATTGATTTTGCAAAATTAATAACTTTTTTGTTTATATAAATTTTTTCATGTTTTTTTCTTAGATTACAAAAAATACACCTAGAGAATAAAAAACGAAAAAACTCACAACTTTTATAATATAATAGAATTTTATAATTTAAATCAGTAATCAGTTATTTCAGCGCAATGTGCATATTGTTGATATTTTGATGTCACAACATTGCCCTCTTTGGCAATGATTCGTTGCTTAGTTTAGCTACACCAAGAATATGACACCGAATGACATTTGCCTCCTTTATTTTGCACTGTGGAAAATATTGAATGTTTAAATCAAAGTTTTAACGAAATACCAGAAATATCTAACAGAAGGCACCTGCTCAGCTGAAAATGGCTCGTACACTGAAAAAATTATATGAATTTTTATTACGAAGTTAATACTATCAATTAAAATTTTATTTGATTTTGCTCCAATCATCAAAATGATGCCATTAATTAAATGAAAATTATTATTTTTAATTAAAAATATATATTGCGAAAAATATCAATTAAAACAGTATTAAGAAATTAATTAAAATTCCAAGAATTTTTAAAAGTAATTTTGATTAATCTAATCACTCCTGTAATTGAAATTTGGGATTAATTTAAATAAAGTATTTATTATATCAATAATATAAATTATTGGTCCTGTTTAAAATAAAACAACCCGTAAAGAAAATATATTTTTATATATTTATTTTTAACATATCGTCGGCTTATTTGTATACCCGCCACCAAAAAAATGGTGGGGGTATATTCATTTTGTCATTCCGTTTGTAACACATCGAAATATCCATTTTAGACCCCATAAAGTATATATATTCTGAATCAGGGTTTGATTTGATGACGATCTAGCTATGTCCGTCCGTCTGTCCGTCTGTTGAAAGCACGATAGAGGTCGCACCGAAAAAGCTAGGTGGCTCAAATTTCACCAGAATCTTTGTTATACGCGAGGTTTGCTTGATATTGAAAATGGGCTAAATCGGAATATTAGGAAGAGAGTTATAGATCGAAAAGCAAGAGTAGGTCGAAAAAACCGTGTCCTTCGAGCATCAAATAAAATGGAATTGTGTCCAAACGCATTAACCTAGACTCATAAAACTTCGAATATATATTTCCTGAGTAGAAACAATATTTTTTTTTTATTTACATTTTTTTATTATTTAAATCTATGCATTAGGAAAGGAGTTATCGATCAAAATGTACGAAAATTTATATCGCACAGTGTATTTTTCGGTATATTTAAAAACAAAAACGTCATAAAAGCAACAAAATTGGATGTACGACTCTGAAATTTTGCACACTTTGCTTTTTGGTGAGACGCTTTTTTGTAACGGAAAATCAATGTGCCACGCCCACCTCCCATATAACGTTTTACCAAAAATTCATATAATTTCTCTATTAATATAGATTTTGGAATAATAAAGGACTATATTGAAACATCTAGGTTGTACTCATTAGCAAAAATAACTTTGACACGCCTACTATAACGCCCACTTTTTACGTTATCTACCGTTAATGAAATTTAAAAGCTCATAAAACCGCCAAAATTAGAGGTATGATGATGAAATTTGCTACATATATCCTTCTAATAAATTTAATTGTTGTGCCAAAAAGTTAAGGTGACATGCCCACTTTAACGCCTACCTCCCATATAACGGTTTATCTTAAATTCATGTAATTTCGCTATTGACAAAGTTTTTGGGAAAATATAAGACTATATTGAAATATCTAAGTTGTATTTATTAGCAGAAACTTTATTGACACGCCTACTTTAACGCCCACTTTCATTGAAATACTACATTTACAAAAGCATTTAGTAGCATATCGGGTGGTTAAATTTTAAGGACCGATGTTGAATTTAAATAAAACAGAAATTATTTAGGAAATTAATATTAATTCTTTTTGTAATGATAATATTTGTATGGTTCAATTATGTATTAAACAAAATATCGGCCAAATGCCCCCCCCCCCATCCTTGGCGCCACTCCACTATCTGATGGTCCAAATTTTCAATAACAATGATGAGTCGAGGTTGACTGTTCTTTTGCCACACTATCGCAAAAACCAGCAATGGTTCCCATTCAACGAACTAAGAAGGCATTCACAGATTTTCTAACATTTTATACAGACCTGTTTTGCAGAAATTTAAATATTTTTTACAATTCTCCCGATAATGGACGAATTTGAACGATTATGTTGATCAAAAGAATTACGAAGTGCACAAAATACATTTTGATTTGAACGCTTATTTTTATAAAAAACCTAAATAACTTTAAAGCATTGCTCATTTGCGTATCTTTCCACGGATCAAATTGAGTAAGTTTGAGATTGAGAAATGTCAAGTGAAATGCAGAAAACAAATTAAAACACTATGTGTAGTTCACCTTCAACATGGGCCCTTAAAATTTAACCACCCTCTACAAAGAAAGTGATACATATTTTATTATAAAGAGATTATTCCATAATGATTAACAAAATAATAAATATTGTGCCTTAAATGTACACAAAATTGGTGGTGGGTATAAAAGATTCGACTTGTTTAAATTAATAAGGGCTTATCTGATAGAAATTTTTCAAATAAACCTTCAATAAATCTCCAAATTTTTCTATGAATCTGATAGTTTTTTTAAATATATATAACCCTCAGCTTTGATTGGTTTATTCATCCAGTGTGTCTTGCCAACTTTGGTCGGTACATACATCAGGTGTTATTAGTCAAGTGTGACTGATATTTATATCATTGTTTATTAGCTAATTGCAGTAGAGTGAGCAGCTCAGAAAAATACCTTATACTCGATAGAACTTATAAGTAAATTTTCCATTAAGTTTTTCATCTTGCCCTTAAGAACTTGATAGAAACTTTGTTCTATGCAATGACTGATATGTATGATCAAATGTCAATAATTTTACTGGTCAAATGACCATCACTGTTGTTGTAGTGCTTATTAATTTTTTAAACTTCATGCTGGCGTTGGTTTTCGAAAACGTAAGCCATCTAAAGTGTCTAAGTTGTTTATTACTTTAATACAAGACCACTTCAATGGCGGTAAACGGATAGTGATACAGCAATTTGTTTCAACTACAAATATTTTTAAATAAGTAAGTAAAGTGAAAGTATCATCACAAGTATACCAGAAGCTTATCACCTAGGCCTAATGTGTCCATTTCCAATTTAAGCGGCAAAAATTTAAATTTTCAACGTTCGTTTTTTGAAAAACTTAACACTTCTTTCCTAACACTACTTGAGTGAAAAGTTAAACATTTTATTCAAACAGAGATTGCAATAATATTTAACATGAATTCATCTTTAATTCTGTAATTTCGGAACTTCAAAATTTCTATTCATTTCTTAATACTATCGCCTAAAAATAAAACAAAAAAATACAATTTCTTTTTTAAATTATACTTTTATATCTATAAAAATATCTAAAAATTTAAACATAATATAATTCTGGTTTGTACATCCTCTCTATCATTTGTTCATTTACATTTTGTTATTGTTGTTTTAGGTACTTTATTCTAAAATACCATTTGATACCACTTAATGCCATAAAACCAGATTAGTTTTATTAATTCTGTAAAATTATACGCACAAGTATAAACCCAAAAGGGATATAATTAACATTAAATATCCTACAATGTCTGTAACGAATAAACATTTAAAGAAATTGCTTTAAGAAAAGTAAATAGCAAACTAATCGCTTAGAGGAAAATAGTATTTTTTTTAACAAACACAAATATCTAAAGAAAAACTTTTCAAGTGTCTAAACATAAATTATTAATTTTATAGAAACGAAAAAGAAAAACAGTTTCATATGTTTTCTTAAAAATTTTACGTTAAAAATAATAACAAAACTATGTACATACATACGCACTTCATATCATAAAAGTTGCTGTAAGATATAGAAAGAATATAATTTATAGTAGTTGATAGTTGAAGTTCTTTTATTTCTTTCTTCTACATCTTCGTTTTATTTAAACGATAGATAACAATAAACATCTGTTCATTCTACAGTGTTTATGTTCATGTGTAATGTGCAATGAACATCATCTCTAGAATAACAAATGTACACATACTTGTCTACATGCACTAGTTCTAATTTCTTACAAGATTCATGTTAACCTGAAACGAACATGCACGCATCACACGTGCACACATTAAGTCGACTAAATATGACAAGTGCACAAAGGTAACTAAGACTAGCTAGTCTAGTATGTGCATATGTTTTTGTACGATATATACACACACATACACATTCTTACGGTTACCGGTTACATGCATGCAAATGTAAACATAATATGCCACTTATCATACGCACTCACTTCCGCATCCGCTAAATAAAGTCTTACATGTTTTGTACATTTTAGCTTTATGTCGTCATTGTTGTCGCATTTGTATTATGCAGACATAAACAACAGTCATATGTATAGCATATCGTTTTGTTTAAATTTATCTACATATTGGCAAAAGTACACATGGTCGTAACTATACTACTGAGGGGGGAATAATGCCATCCGCAACATAATTTGAGAAAATAACTATTTACATTTTATATACATATAAAATTTACACAGTTTAAGATTTTGCCAACACCCCCACCTCAGCCACAGAAAAAATTGGTCAGCTTTTACCTCTCGCAGAAAGAAATTGTAGCTACGCCAATGAATGTACTTATATACATACATACAGACATACATACATTCAGAATTCAGAAAATCTAAATTAACAATAGAAGCTATTAATTTTCCTGCGGAAACAGCAATAAGACCAATAGGCCAGAGAAGTTACTCACACGATTGCTGTGTTGTGGTAACCCTGGACATCCAAAATGCGTTCAATTCTGCAAGTGGGAGAAAAATCACAAACGCTTGGTGTTCCCTAATACTTATTATGAAAATTGCAGGACTATTTCACAAACGAAGTACTATTTACATAGCCCAATTTCCAAATGGACCCGAAGCCTTTAAAGAGTGCTTTATTCGCTTTTAATTGGGAGAGTCGTCTTTGTATCCGTGAGTCTATAATCTGATTGCAGATGCTTAAACCGTTTTTTTTATATCTGAGATTTACTTGCAGTAGGAAGTTTCTTCCACAACAGATCGGCGTGAAATAGAAGCGTTTTTCATTATTTAGTAAATTCATTCATAATACAATCAGCCGTAGTATACTTAAGTCTTTATACTTCAACCTGTCAAAAATACAAACATATACATATATATATGTATGTATATATATTAAACTTCGGCAAATTGTTTTAAATTTGTTTTCGTAGTACTAGTACCATAGATGGCCTACAACACGTCGATCAGACGAAATTACAAGGCTTACAACATTGTCGAAAACATAGGAGGCCTGACTTAACACCAAACTACTAAAGCAAGTGACACTTGGAAACTCAGCGTTTAATACGTCTCCCAAATTCAACTATTGAACTCAAGAAAAAATTTTAAAAGGTGACGCTCTTAAAGAAATTATAATAATACTTTTTTAGAAAAAAATTTAATTGTTTTTTGCAAACTTTAGTTTTCAGATATAAGGATGGTTTATTGACAAAATTGAAATCTACTGGGTAAATTTACTGGGTAAAAGAGGAATTTGAGGCTTTCGAAACAAAAATTTGGTCTGCTTAAAAAAATAATATCGTTGTATTATTCTTTATGATTCGACAGATCAAATCGAAGATTTAATAAAAATTACAAATATTTTTTTTTTTTAATTGGCTTGCAAAAATATTTAATATTCGTAGCTTAACGGCGAAATTTTTTTTCTTCTAGGGTGGTACGATTTTATGTTAATTATAAATTGCATTCTTTTGCTTGTAACACAACAGTAGTCAACATTAGAATATTTATTTTGATTGGGATACCCTTTAGAATTTATTATAATTATTCCTTAACTTTTAAAGTTGCACAAATACAATATAATTAATTATTGTAAATATTATTCCAGCAGCCATTAAATGTCACAATTTTGTGACTCTTTTTAATATGAAAATTGAACAAAATAAATTTGCTTGATTTTTTATTGCAGAACATGTAAAGATAGCTGGAGATTTTCGCATATATGTGATTAAATTTTGGGTCAATATTTTTTGTTTTATGTATAAACTATCAGTATGTTCGAGAGTTATTTAAAGTCTCAGAAACCCGGTTCATCAAAATCTACCTAAAAGGTTTAGTTCTTACATACATTTAAGAAACAAATATCAGTTATATTGAAGCTAAAAAAATTGATTTTCATTTGAAATCTTAATCGTAATACAAAGAAAGATATTATTTGAGCATATATCTCCATCACTTATACAACGGATTTTTAATTTTTTCTTTTATAAGTTAAAGTGCCAGATGTTCAAAATTCTTTTAGGAGTTTAAGGAATTTTATTTATTTTAATTTATTTATTTTAGGTTAGGTTAGGTTAGGTTGAAAAGGAGGGGTATAAAAGCCCAAACCCATGACAGGTATACACCTATGCCCAGTTGGCATGTTGTGCGCTCCATGTGGAAAACGGAATTCCCAAACAAAAAACCATAAACATAATTTCCCATAAATAACGGACTAGTCCAAGAAACCAGTCCCCTCAATGTAACGCCTTATGGATCTCCAGTTCGAGTTCCCCAGGTATTCCAAGTTCGGCATATTATCTACTGTAAAATTTTCGCGCCTAATATGCCCAAACGCAGGACAATGACAGAGGTAGTGTACCAGGGTCTCATCCTCTTCCTCACAAGCTCTACATGTCGTCTCCTCAGATAATCCCATGCGTGCTAAATGAGTTCTCAACTCCGTATGACCTGTAATTACACCGGTTAATTTCCCAAGTGTAGGTCTACTTAGTCTCAGAATCTTCTTTGACTTCCCAAGATTTGGGTCACCCCAGAGTGTTCTTGTCACCTTACCGACATCAGTGCTCTGCCACTTTCTGACATGTTCCTCCATTGCCCAACGTTTAAGTTCATCCTTAAATCTTTTAAGGGGTTTGGCGTTCTCCAAAGTTATAGTACTCAAAAGAGCTCCCATTTTGGATAATTTGTCGGCTTTCTCGTTTCCGATCAGCCCGTGATGGCTTGGTATCCATATTATCTCCAGATGTTCACAATTTGCATATGAGTTTATCTCACTCTTGCATTGCAAAACGTTCCGGGATTCAACTTTCTCCTTTCTCAATGTCTTAATCACTGATTGGCTTTCCGTAAAGATACGAATCGGAGTTTCGCTATTCGTTTCCTTTATCCATTTAATTCCTTCCGTAATAGCCATGATCTCAGCCTGAAAAATAGTGTTGTGATCTGGTAGACGGAAGTATTTGCCTCTATTTCGGCTTATGTCGTATAAGCCCATTCCAGTTTGGTCACCAATCTTTGAACCGTCTGTATAAAGATCGATTTCGTGGGTGTTTCCCATCCTGATTATCTCATCCCATTCTCCCTCTTCCGGTATAATGGTGATGCAGTTAATATTCTCATATCTCATCGGGATTTTATCACATGTTAATTCTGTAATATTTCCTATCGGTAAGATATCCGTTATTCTTTGGTATCTGGTCTTATGTTCTCTTATAAGCCACTCATCTATTGCCATTAATCTTGTGGCAGCTAAGGCCGCTTCATATTTTACCTGTATCTCAATAGGCCAAATGGATAATATATTCTCAATGGCCATTGTCGATGTGGTCCTCATGGCGCCGCAAATACTAATGCAGCACTGTCTCTGAATCTTTTGAAGAGGTTTTATATTCACCTTCTTCTCTAAGGATGTCCACCATACTAACGAAGCGTACGTAATTGTAGGCCGCAGTACACTCGTATATAGCCAATGTGTCATCCTTGGGCTTAAGCCCCATTTTGAGCCAATCACTCTTCTGCAGAGGGCCCATATTCTTTGAGCTCTCTCCACTTTACATTGAATGTGGTCCTTCCAGGATAGTCTCCAATCAAGTACTATTCCTAGGTATTTGACCTTTTTATCAATCTTAATTGTCTTTTTCCGAAAGATGGGATAGCTATGCACCGGTATCTTCCTCTTTCTCGTAAACAAACAGATTTCAGTCTTTTCCGGGTTGACATTGAGCCCTCGCTCCTTCGCCCAGTTATAGGATATATTCAAAGCCTCCATTGCTCTCATACATAAAGAATTTGGATTCGTCCCCCTGATCAGTATCGCAACATCATCTGCGTAACAGATAGGCTTGAATCCCTCGTTCGATAGAATCCTCAGTAGACTATGTATGGTACTTACCCATAATAATGGAGATAAAATACCTCCCTGCAGGGTTCCTCGACATACTTTGTCCCTTCTTCTTACTCCATTTGCCTCACAATTTATCCATCTGTTCCTTAACATATTGCTAATCCATGCAATTAAGACATGGCTTAACCCTAAGTTTTCCAAGGAACCGATAAGACTCGAGGTCATTACGTTATTGAAAGCTCCTTCTATGTCTATGAATACGCCCATGGTATACACACCCAGGTCGAAGGATCTCTCTATATGATAAACAACCTCCTGAAGAGCAGTCTCAGTAGATCTGCCCTTGATTTAGGCGTGTTGTCCAAATCTCATTGAATCGCCTGGTTATCGTCTTCTGACCATTCCATCGACGATACGCTCCATGGTTTTCAATAAGAATGATGTTAAGCTTATGGGTCTATAAGCTTTAGGATTTGCGTAATTTTCCCTCCCTGGTTTAGGTATGAAAACGACTCTCGCCTCCCTCCATTCCACAGGGGTATACGCATATTTCAGGCAAGTAGTAAAAATATTTGCCAGCCTTATGTCGATTAGGTCAATGCTTCTTTGTAGGAGAGCCGGAAAAATACCGTCCGGCCCTGGTGCCTTATATGGCAAGAAACTATTTACCGCCTCTCTTACCATCTTTGTGGTTATAATTATGTCCGTCGTGGCACTACCGTCATGGGGGTGTGGAATTTCTCCGTCATCCGCCATTTCCGTTTGGAAGTGTGCCTCTATCAGTATTCCTAGCGTCTACTCCATCGTCTCCGACCTTTTCCCGTTCGAGTCAACGAGGGTTTCCGGTTGGGTGTGGGTTTTCGATAGGAATTTCTTAATTCTAGAAGCGTCATTCACGCTGTCCACCTGATTGCAAAAAAGCCTCCAGGATCTGCGTTTGGCGATTCTTATTGCTTTGTTGTATATTCTGAGCTTCTCACTGTAATCGTCCCAGTATACTGATTGTTTCTTTCGATAGGCTCTGTTAAATAGCCTTCGGGTTTCTTTCCTGAGATTAATCAGTTCACCTGTCATCCAGGGCTTTTGCCTTGGGGTTCGCCTTTGTCGGAGTGGACAATGCTCCTCAAAAGTTTCCCTAAAATCGGCAGTCAGTCTTCCCACCATCGAATCTATCGTGTCCAGATTTTCATCCGGTTCTGGATAATTTTCGAGTTTATGTTGAAGACTTAATCCGATTCTTAACCGATTTCTCTAAAATAAATTTCTGATACTCACCGTCAATTCTGTGCAGTAACTTTACGCAACAAAATGTATCATTTTGTTAAGAACTCTAATCAGTATAGAATAATTTCTTTGTGCTTAAATATGTATTACTTTTTTATTTAAATCCAAAATGAAACCGAAGTATTTTTACAATAGAACTGATATTACCCGACAACTTTTAGCAAAGTAGGCATTTTAAAACATAAGATGTTGGAGTAAAAGTTGGACTGTCGCATCTATTTTTCGCTATTACAATAATATTAACCAAAATATAATCCTATTCTGTCGATTTTATGGCGTCTGAAATATTAAATAGACTAAAAAAACATTGAGTGTGGTAAATTTTCGCACATTTTGATCTTTAAACCATTTCATAATGTACGAACTTCTGGGAACACATATTTTTTTTATCCCAGAAATAAGCCTGTTAAATTCTATTGCTTTTCGTTATTGCGTTTAGCTACAAGCGCATTTTACTTGATGTCCGCAAGACATTTTTTATGACCAACTTTTGCATGTTTTTATAAGGTTTTTATAAGTCTGGGGGTTGTGAGTTCCATATTGCCCATAGACTCTGGACTAGTCTAGTCAGATATCACAATGGGATCAACGACGGACCCAAGTAAACTTCACAATAGCTGCCTGCCTGTTTTTATACCCGCCACCAAAAAAATGGTGGGGGTATATTCATTTTGTCATTCCATTTGTAACACATCGAAATATCCATTTTAGACCCCATAAAGTATACATATTCTGAATCGGGGTTTGATTTTATGACGATCTAGCTATGTCCGTCCGTCTGTCCGTCTGTTGAAAGCACGATAGAGGTCGCACCGAAAAAGCTAGAGGGCTCAAATTTTGCCAGAATCTTTCTTATAGACAAGGTTTGTTTGGTATTGAAAATGGGCTAAATCGGAATATTAGGAAGAGAGTTATAACTCGAAAAGCAAGAGTAGGTCGAAAAAACCGTGTCCTTCAAACATCGAATAAAATGAAATTGTGTCCAAATCCCTTAACGTAGACTCATTAAACTTCGAATATATATTTCCTGGGTAAAAACAATATTTTCCCCTGAAAATTGTCTAAATCTATGCATTAGGAGCGGAGTTATCGATCAAAATGTACGAAAATTTATACCGCACAGTGTATTTTTCGGTATATTTAAAAACAAAAACGTCATAAAAGCAACAAAATTGGATGTACGACTCTGAAATTTTGCACACTTTGCTTTTTGGTGACACGCTTTCTTGTAACGGCAAATCAATGTGCCACGCCCACTTTTACGCCCACCTCCCATATAACGTTTTAACTAAAATTCATATAATTTCTCTATTAATAAAGATTTTGGAATAACAAAGGCCTGTATTGAAACACCTCAGCTGTACTCATTCGCAAGAATAACTTTGGCACGCCTACTATAACGCCCACTTTTCACGTTATTTACCGGTAATGAAATTTAAAAGCTTATAAAACCGCTAAAATAAGAGGTATGATGACAAATTTTGCTACGTCTATCCCCCTAGGCAATTTCATTACTATGCCAAAAAATTAAGGTGCCACGCCCACTTTTACGCCCACCTCCCATATAACGTTTTACCTAAAATTCATATAATTTCTCTATTAATAAAGTTTTTGGAATAATAAAGGACTATATTGAAACACCTAAGTTGTACTCATTAGCAAAAACAACTTTGACACGCCTACTATAACGCCCACTTTCACTTTTGAATTGTGTCCTGACGTAGTCATGAGACTTTGAATATATATTTATCGAGTCAAAAGAATATTTTTCCCTGAAAATCGCTTAAATCTATGAATTAGGAAAAGAGTTATAGATAAAAATGTACGAATGCACAATGTATATTTCAAATTTAAAACGTAATAAAACTGACAAAACTATATGTACGATTCTGAAATTTTGCAAACATGGCTTTTTGGTCAAAGTCTTCGTTATAACGGAAAATAGATGTGCCACGCACACTTTTTTCCTTAAATTTTTATAAAAATATATTAGTCATATATATTAGCATTTATTCATCTTACAGAGCACCATTTATTGTACTGTAGCTAAATATAAGATAAAGATGATAAGATAGATGACTCTACTATCAACTACTAGATGGCATGCTAATAACTTATGCTTATGTTCTCCTGAAATTATGCTCTATTAAAAATGGGAATTTAGGAAAATTTTGACCTAAAAAAAAAAGAAAAATTATTTCTAAACATTATAAACAATTTATTTTCATGTACTAATGGCTAACAAATTTTAAAATTATACAAAACTTATTTCGTTTGAAAACCGTTTAAAAGCAAAATGTTATAGAAGTTTAAAAATCAAAATCTTACTAATAAATTTCCCGTTTTAGAAAAATGCAGAGAATGTATATTTTAAATCACCCTGTGGCCCTTAAAATTTAACCTTAAATTCACTTTCTTCCTCTTAAATTCATGTAAATTCTCTATGAATAAAGATTTTGGAATACTAAAGGACTATATTGAAATATCTAAGTTGTATTTATTGGCAGAAACTTTATTGACACGCGTATTTTAACGGCCACTTTCATTGAAAGACTAAATTTTCGAAAACATTTTACTAGCATACCGAAGTTATAATGGGTGGTTTAATTTTAAGGGACTATGTTGATTTTGAATAAAATTATTATGAAATTATTATCATTTATTTTTATAATGATAATATTTGTATGCTTCAATTATGTATGGAACAAAATATCGGCCAAATGGCCCCCCAACCTAGGCGGCACACCACGATCCGATAGTCCAAATTTTCAATGACACTGTTGATGCTCGATTATTGGGCACGATGATGAGTCGAGGTTGCTTGCTCTTTTGCCACGTTATCGTGAAAAACAGCAATGTTTCCCATTCAACGAACTAAGATGGCATTCACAGATGTTTTCACATTTCATACAGACCTGCTTTGCAGACATTTAAATATTTTTTACAATTCTCACGATTGTGGACGAATTCGAACGATTATGTTGACCAAAAGAATCACGAAGTGCACAAAATGCAGTTTGATTTGAACGCCCATTTTTATAAAAATCTTTAATATTTAAAAGCGTTGCTCGATTGCGTATCTTTCCACGGTTCAAATTGAGTTAGTCTGAGATTGAGAATGTCAAACGAAATACAAGAAAAAAGTTGAAGTTTAGATGTGGTTCACCTTAAACATGGGCCCTTAGAATTTAACCACCCTCTACAAAGAAAGTGATACATATTTTATTATAAAGAGATTATTCTATAGCGATTAACAAAATAATAAATATTGTGCTTTAAATGTACACAAAATTGGTGGTGGGTATAAAAGATTCGGCACAGCCGAATATAGTGCTCTTACTTGTTTATTATTAGCCATAACTCTTTTATTAATAAATCGATTTAAATTTTTTCTTTAACTTTGAGCTTAATCATGCTTCCAGCGGACGGTCAAACAGATGGAGGGTTTGGTGGATAAATTGGCATATTTACAGATGGACAGACATAACTTCATCATCCCGACATGCAACCACGACTCAGAAAATCCTTTCTTTAGTTTTTGGTGGTGAATACAAAAGAAATAAGGATTTTATACCCGAGAACAGGGTATATAAAATTTTGTTTTTGCTAAAAAATACATAGAAAAGAGTCCACCACCAAATAACCCAGCCGAGTCTCCCACTATATTAAATGTGTTTAATTTATGTAACTTTTCTTTTAAAATTTTAAGTTTTAAAGCTTTTTACAAAAATGTGTTACACAATTTTACACCTGGTTTCATAAAGCTTATAAGCATTGTTGTGTTATAATTTATGTGGTAAAACAAATAAACATCTACACAAATACTTATATATATATATAATAAAATATATAATATAATAAAATATATATCTGCAATGCTTATGCGTGGGCGTGAATATAACCTTCCTGCTAACAAAAATAATTTTCTTCAACCTAATTATACCCTTCACACAGTGAAAAAGGGTATATATAGGTTTGTCATTCCGTGTGAAATTTCTACAATTTTGATTTCCGACCCCATAAAGTATATATTTTCTGAAAGCTTTTGAATAGAGGATTCGATTAAGCCCTGTCAGTCTGTAAGTCTGTCCGACTGACCGTCTATCCGTGTGTACGTTGAAATCAACTTTTTGAAGCCCCCGGACATCGCTTGGACCCGAGTGAGGTATTAAAATATTAGAAATATTCGGGAGTAGATCGGTATTGAAAATCAGAAACACCGGTACACAAACAACTGAGATATGAGCAAAAACCCACGACCACCTCGATCTTTTTTTCGCAAAAACAACATTACAACAACAACATACATACATACAAACGTGTATACTGGTTAGAATAAACGTGGCATCTAATCCCAGCTGAGCCAAAATATTTTTTTTTATTTTTTATTATTTTTATTATTATTTTTATTTTTATTATTTTTATTTTTATTATTATTTTTTTTTTAATTTTTTTTAAATATTTTTTTTTATTTTTTTTTGTTTTATATTTATTATATATATTTTAATTATATTTAAAAAAAAAATTTTTTATTTTTTTTTTAAATTTTTTTTTATAATTTTTTTTTTAAATTTTTTTTTTAAATTTTTTTAATTTTTTTTTTAACATACATACATACGTAAATTTATAATTTTACAATGGGATGTTTTTATATATGTATGTTTTTTATATGTATGTACGTATATAATATGGAATGGTGATACAAACCACTGTTATTGCATGACTACACGTTGTGAAGGGTATATAAGATTCGGCACGGCAGAATATAGCGCTCTTACTTGTTTTTTTTTTTTAAATTGCAAGTCTTGGATTCTTAAACTTTTTTTGGAAAATGAAGCTAAAGCAAATGTATGTCAACAAACGTGCGCACAAACAGACACATTTTATTTAATTTTGTTAAATTAATTTATTTAACATTTCGCAAACCTTTAATATCAATAAACATAGACAGACATCTTTGCCTTAAAGTCATTTTCATTCAGGAGAAAGAGGATTTTTGAGGTTAACATTTGAAAAGTTATATAACAAAGATTCCGGCATTAATTTACTTATGTACTAGAGTGAACTTGTAAGTATACATATATTGGATTTTTGTATCTTTTGATACTTTCAAACTCATATCAAAAATATGCACGTATGTGTTTATGTATGTATGTATGTACATGATAAAGTAATATAATCCTAATTAGTGTACCCAGAAGATAATTAATCCAAACCATAAATATTCACATACTCAGCTATACATACAAACACACATTAATATGTATACAACTTACACCTAAAATTAAAAGGATATAAAATCCTATAGCTTAAATATTTTGAAACTAATATCCTTTCCAAAAAAAAAAAAAAAAAAATTAAGTAACATGCCATGTATGAGTTTGTGTAGAAACGTTTGTGTGTTAAATGATGAAATGTTGGAATTAGTAGAAAGTAAGATATACGACCTGTAATCTAATTAAGGCGGCAAAAATTAAACCACATGATATATGAGAACATCATTGTGATTAAAAGTGTGCAAATTTGAGGTTTTTGCTGTTGGTGTAGATTTTAAGATTAATTCACAGCACTATGGGGTAGTAAGAAACAGGCTACAAAAAGTTAATATGAAAGTATTGGCAATTTAAGAAATATGGATTTAAGAAAGCTTTAAATAATTTCGAATTTTTTACAGAAAAAATATCTGAAGATCTTTAGATTAAATATATTTAATTTTAAAAAGACTATGTAAAATAAGTGTAAATAAACTAGCTGGCATATAAATCCGGGCTTGCATAAAAAAGTTCTTCTAAAACATTATGCTGTTAAGCAATTGTTTTAGGCCCTGTCCTTTCGATTTTGCAAGAAGAAATGAGCATAAATAAAAATTTAGAAAAACCACGGTACAACACTAAACAAATAGCGAGATTCGAAAAATGGATTCTGATAGAGGAGAACAAAAAATAAAAATTATACGTATTTTGGAGATTTTTCAATCAAGCACTAAATATTTGCAAAAATTAAACCCTTAGCACCACAGTTGAACGGTATACAGCACAACAATGACGTCCTTACTTAGGTTTGACAGTATGACAAAAATATGGTGATAACAAACATATGGCAAAGCGACAGTTATAACTCAAACGAAGGGTATTTAAACCAGGAGGAAGAAACAGCCAAATCTTGTTTAATATGACGATGTGATATAGGTAGAGTAGATGTACCTAAGCAAAGACTGCAACACGGAGTAGCAAGAAAATTATCCAAAACATGTTTATGGCATACATGAAAATCTGAACGGTGGTAATGAAAATCTGAACGGTGGTAAGTCAAAAAAAAATATTAAACCCTTATTACTTATCTACAATTATTTGACCCACTTCGCATTGCTAGTCTTCCAACTAATACTTGTATTGAAACTATTTTCAAACAAATTTTGATATAGTTCAGAGTAAAACAATATTTTATATGTTTAAAAGAATTTCAATTATATATTCCCCCTTCTTTCATGTCCGAATATGCATTTATTTCTTGCAAACCTTATACCATGTTAAATAACACTTTGTTTGCATTTTTCTATTTTATATTAGGAACTAGCCAATCCCGGCGCGCGTTGCTACGCCCCTTCATGAATTTTAATCGCATTCTAAATTTTAATCGAATATCAAGTGCAAGGCTAAAAACTATAACTTTTTCTATATGAGCGTGGCACTGCCCACTTTTATAATTACGAAACTGTATAGTCATGACAGCTCAATATGTGTGCAAAGTTTCAGAAAAATCGGTCCAGTGTAAGTACCTCAAAATGATACCTTTTTTATGGGCGTGGCACTGCCCACTTTTCTAAATACGAAACTGTATAGTCATGACAACTCAATATGTGTGCAAAGTTTCAGAAAAATCGGTCCAGTGCAAGTACCTCAAAATGATACCTCTTTTTTAATGGGCGTGGCACTGCCCACTTTTCTAATGACGAAAGTGTAAATTCATGACAGCTCAGTATGTCTGCAAAGTTTCAGAAAACTCGGTCCAGTGCAAGTAGCTAAAACTGATAACCAATTTTTTATGGGCGTGGCCCCGCCCACTTTTCTAATCACGAAAATATGTAGATATGACAGCTTAGTATGTGTGCAAAGTTTCAGAGAAATCGGTCTAGTGCAAGTACCTCAAAATTAAAAATTTTTAGGGGCGTGGCCCCGCCCACTTTTCTTATCACGAAATTATTTAGTCATGACAGCTCGATATGTGTGCAAAGTTTCAGAAAAATCGGTCAAGTGCAAGTAGCTAAAACTGATAAGAAATTTTTATGGTCGTGGCCCCGCCCACTTTTTTCCACCCATAAACACTCCCTGGTATGTGTACAACAACTTGCCAAAGTTTGAGTCCGATCGGTTTTACAGTTTCGGAGTCTATAGCTAACACACACACACACACATACAGAGTTTCACTTTTATATATATTAGGAATAAGATATCGCTAAGAAAAGTATTTTATATATTGAACCAGGTACCAAGGTACCTTCATACCAAATTTTTGCAAGATCCATCGGACACTCTCTGAGCCAATTGAATTCAGGAAGACAGACAGAAAGACAAGCAGACAAAATTTTTAAAAAATTATGTTTTGTATTCTAGATAGATAACCGCCAGCAAAAATTTCCAAGAATAGTTTATATACAGAAACAGTTTTTTATATAAATAGAAATAGGTAGATAACTCTGGTGGATTACATACAACAGAAGATGAAATAGAGTTGTCAGAAATCAAAGGTAGAAATTTCAGTCTAAAATCGTAAAGTTGAGGAATATATTATCTATGTAAGGATTAACTAATTGACCTACTCATTTGGAGATAATAACAACAATTTTATAAGTTTCAGGATGTATTTAGAAATTTGAATTATTTTTTGTGGGAGCCTGGACTGACTTTAGAAAGACCAGAGGTGCGTTACAACAAATGAAACATGTCTACAATTGTGCAAATTTGCAATAACAGATGCATGTGATTGCAAATTGGGATACTGTAAAAAAGCATAATTATATTTATTATATATTTTGCAAATAAGCAAACACAATTTACCTTTATCAATTACTGTTATTAGTAAAAAGCAATACAATTCCAAACTTAACTGAATAATATTAAATTAAAATTTTTGACAATAAGCAGATGCGGTAAAATCAAAAATATACACACTTTGTAGATCAATGATACAGCGATAATTATCTTTGCGTTATCAGCAATTGAAAATTTATTGTTTAGATTAATTATAAATTAGTTTGCTACCCGAATACAATTGCATTTGATATGCCTACACACTACATTTTATCAACTAGTTAACTCAATAATTTCATTTTCTTTTTCTTTTAATATACAGCATCTATATTAGTGTGACCGCAAGTTATATGGAAAATTTTTTTTTCGTATTTTCACTCGGCAAACCCCTTAGATTGATTCCAAATTAGAAAAAAACAAGTAACAGTGCTATATTCGGCCGTGCCGAATCTTATATACCCTTCACAACGTGTAGTCATGCAATAACAATTGTTTGTATCACCATTCATCCCATATAAAATACGTGCATACGTACACGTTAGAATAAATGTGGCATCGAATCCCAGCTGAGCCAAACAAATTTTATTTTATTTAATATATTATTTATATTTTATTATTTTTTTTTATATTTTTTTAAAATTTTTTAAAAAAATTTTTTTAGAAAAATTTTAAAAAAATTTTTTTAAATTTTTTTTTAAATTTTTTTAAAATTTTTTTTTTTGAGTTTTTTTTATTATTTTTTTCTTATTTTTAATATTTTTTTTTTTTGTAATTTTTTTTGTTTGGTATGTTTTTTACATGTATGTATATATGTATGTTGTTGTTGTAATTGTGAAAAAAAACGAGGTGGTCGTGGTTTTTTGCTCATATCTCAGAAAGTTATGGGGCGATTGTGCTGAATTTCAATAGCGATTCATTCCTGGATATTTCCAAGAGATTGATACCATATACAGATCTGAGGAACATATAGTTGCTTCTAAAAGTTGATTTCAACCAACACACGGACAGACGGGCAGACGGACAGACGGACAGACGGATAGACGGACAGACGGACAGACGGTCAGGGCTTAATCGACTCCTCTGTTCATAAGCTTTCAGAAAATATATACTTTATGGGGTCGGAAATGGAAATTGTAGAAATTACAAACGGAATGACAAAGCTATATATACCCTTGTGCACCACAGGTGAAGGGTATAAATATATACAAATTACATAGCTGCTTTTGAAGACTGTGTTCAATAGTCGTACATGTTCTGTATGTACATGTGCCTGTATTTCCTGCAGTTGTATCGAACACCAAGGCTTTTATATGATCTTGAAGTCCCTATTCAAATATAGCTTTACAAACAGCAGACGCCTGCTCTCTGCCAGTTCCACTTTTAAGTGCTGGCACTTCATAGAATATTTGTGAATTAGGTTTTTCTCTAAAATAAATATTACTGAAGTTATGAACAATTAAAGCGAACCATATTAAAAAAAAATTGCATTATTAGTAAACTTTGTGGGGTCAAGGCACGCCCAATAACTATGCAAACGATCTAAAAGTTTGTACATAATTTTTTTTTTCTAATTTGGAATCAATCTAAGGGGTTTGCCGAGTGAAAATACGAAAAAAAAAAATAACGGTCACACTAATCTATATACATGCATCTATGTATGCTTCTAAAATATATACATACATACCCATTCACAAATAAAATTTAAAAAAAAATTTCCACACATATAATTTGCAATATATAAAAAAATTGGGAGTTTTCTGAGTTATCTTCTTTAGAAATTTCATAGAATGATTGAATTACTTTATGCTGACGAATTTCATAGAATTTAATATTTAAAATGAATTATTGGAATTTGGTCTGTGAACGCTATCCTGTCGGTGAAATTTTATTTTATTTTATTTATTTATTAAAAAAAAATTATATACAACAAGATCCAGTCTTAAATTACAGTGTTGGACAAAGAAAATACCCTTACAAAAATAAAACAAGTAAGAGCACTATATTCGGCTGTGCCGAATCTTTTATACCCACCACCAATTTTGTGTACATTTAAAGCACAATATTTATTATTTTGTTAATCGCTATGGAATAATCTCTTTATAATAAAATATGTATCACTTTCTTTGTAGAGGGTGGTAAAATTTTAAGGGCCCATGTTGAAGGTGAACTACACCTAGTCTTTAAACTTGTTTTTTGCACTTCACTTGATATTTCTCAATCTTAAACTTACTCAATTTGATCCGTAGAAAGATACGCAAAGAAGCAACGCTTTAAAGTTATTCAGGTTTTTTATAAAAATGGGCGTTCAAATAAAAATGTATTTTGCGCACTACGTAATTCTTTTGATGAACATAATCGTTCAAATTCGTCTACAATCAGGAAAATTGTAAAAAATATTAAAATTTCTGCAAAACAGGTCTGTTTAAAATGTTAGAAAATCTGTGAATGCCTTCTTAGTTCGTTGAATGGGAACCATTGCTGTTCTTTTGCGGTAGTGGGGCAAAATAGCAGTCAACCTCGACTCATCATCATGCCCAACAATTGAGCATCAACATTGTCGTTGAAAATTTGGACCATCAGATAGAGGAGTGGCGCCAAGGATGGGGGGGGGCTTTTTGGCCGATATTTTGTTAAATACATAATTGAACCATACAAATATTATCATTATAAAAAGAATTGATAATAATTTCTTAAATAATTTATGTTTTATTTAAAATCAACATTGGCCTTTCAAATTTAACCACCCTTAATAACTTCGATATGATAGTAAAATGTTTACGTAAGTTTAGTCTTTTAGTGAAAGTGGGCGTTAAAGTAGGCATGTCAATAAAGTTTCTGCTTATAAGTACAACTTAGATATTTCAATATAGTCCTTTATTTTCCCAAAAACTTTGTCAATAGAGAAATTACATGAATTAAAGATAAACCGTTATATGGGAGGTAGGCGTTAAAGTGGGCGTGTCACCTAAACTTTTTTACATTGATTAGAAGAATATGCGTAGCAAATTTTATCATCGTACGTCTAATTTTAGCGGTTTTATGAGCTTTTTAATTTCATTAACGGTAAATAACGTGAAAAGTGGGCGTTATAGTAAGCGTGTCACAGTTATATTTGCGAATGATTACATGTAAGATGTTTCAATATAGCACTTTATTATTCCAAAATCTTTATTAATAGAGAAATTATATGAATTTTAGGTAAAACATTGTATGGGAGATGGGCGTAAAAGTGGGCGTGGCACCTTAATTTTCTAGCATAGTAATGAAATTAACTTGAAGGATATACGTAGCAAATTTGATCATCATACCTCTAATTTTGGCGGTTTTATGAGCTTTTGAATTTCATTAACGGTAGATAACGTGAAAAGTGGGCGTTATAAAAGGCGTGTCAAAGTTGCTTTTACGAATGAATACAACTTAGGCATTTCAATATAGCCCTTTATTATTCCAAAATCTTTATTAATAGAGAAATTATATGAATTTTAAGTAAAACGTTATATGGGAGGTGGGCGTAAAAGTGGGCGTGGCACCTTTATTTTCTGGCACAGTAATGACATTGCCTAGGGGGATATACGTAGCGAATTTTATCATCATACCTCTAATTTTGGCGGTTTTATGAGCTTTTAAATTTCATTAACGGTAGATAACGTGAAAAGTGGGCGTTATAGTAGGCGTGTCAAAGTTATTTTTTCGAGCGAGTACGACTTAGGTGTTTCAATATAGCCCTTTATTATTCCAAAATCTTTATTAATATAGAAATTATATGAATTTTAGGTAAAACGTTATATGGGAGGTGGGCGTAAAAGTGGGCGTGGCACATTGATTTTCCGTTACAAAAAAGGCCTAATTCAAAAAGCAAAGTGTGCAAAATTTCAGAGTCGTACATTTAATTTTTTTGCTTTTATGACGTTTTTGTTTTAAAATATACCGAAAAATACACTGCGCGGTATAAATTTTCGTACATTTTGATCGATAACTCCTCTCCTAATGCATAGATTTACATAATTTTTATGGAAAAATATTGTTTTTACTCAGGAAATATATATTCGGAGTTTCATTAGTCTACGTTAATGCGTTTGGCCACAATTCCATTTTATTCTATGTTCGAAGGACACGGTTTTTTTTGACCTACTCTTGCTTTTCGAGCTATAACTCTCTTCCTAATATTCCGATTTAGCCCATTTTCAATACCAAACAAACCTTGTCTATAAGAAAGATTCTGGCAAAATTTGAGCCCCCTAGCTTTTTCAGTGCGACCTCTATCGTCGGACAGACGGACAGACGGACGGACATAGCTAGATCGTCATCAAATCAAACACTGATTCAGAATATATATACTTTATGGGGTCTAAAATGGATATTTCGATGTGTTACAAACGGAATGACAAAATGAATATACCCCCACCATTTTTTTGGTGGCGGGTATAAAAAGAAACAGCAATAAACCACCCTAAATAAGTTGCTGTAATTTCAGCAACAGTTTCGCGTAAAAACATAAATTACCTAGAGTTTACGTGACTACAAATAAAACCTATGAGGTCACGTTCTTAGAAACGTTCTTAGAAACAGGTACAAGACAAAAGAAGTTTTCAGTTTTAACTTCTAAACTATATTCATGTGTAGGATTTTATGTTATAAGGATATATATGTATGAATGTACTTATGTATGTCTGTTCTAATATTGTTGTAAAGTACATGCCGCACCCACATACTTACTTATAAATGGACACACAAACTAACTACGTTTACGAACGAACCTCAGGACATTGGCCAAAGGTATCACCGCCACTACCAAACTCGTATTTTCATCATGCTTTATATGGCAGTGGAAACCATATTTTCCAAACACAACAATAGTGACGTTCATGCCGACGACAATGATGAGGATGAAGATAATGATGACTTGACTTGTATGTGGATTCATATACGGTCAATAGCTTCGAATGAGTTAAGAAAATTTCAGCATAATTGAAAGAAAGAATATGCATGTTCATGGATACATGCATGTATCGTATACACGTATAAATGAACGTATACAAAACTGAACACAAACACATATAGAGATATGATGCCGTCAACCAGCCAACGTGCTAAACACTATAAAGCAAATCGGGCAACATGACTTTCATTATATAAAAAATGGAAAAAATAAATAAATAAAAGCAAAACGTAACGTAGTTAAATGAAAACACGTTTCAACTAAAAAGAAATTAAAATGGATATGCTACATGCCACTCACTACCAGAGAAGATGCAAGATCCTTTGGGTATATTGCAGTGACTTGAAAAGAATAAAAAAGGAATAATTAGAATTTATGCCAACAAATTAGATTTTGTTGAACATAAGTAGTACATGCAAAGTTAATATCTAAATATAAATTTGAAATTCTTTAAGAAAATTGGAAATTATTTTACAATTTAAGGATTTATAAAGTGTTAAAATATCACTTATAAATGTTTATGCATTTAAGAGTTGTTTCCGTAAGAATGAATTTTTTAAATTTATTATAATTTTTTTTTTTTTTTTGTAAGCTAAAACTCTGAAATTTGGCAGCTGTTAAAATGGAGCGCGTTATGAAAGAACATTTGCTTTATCTTCAAGCTGTCACACGTACGGTACGTCGTAGTAGTTGTACACATTTTGTTGATGATTTCTACAAAAAATTTTTTAAACAAGACTTACAACAACTTTACCGATGTTTATAGAATGTTGTATAAACACTTCATAGCTGGAAAAAAAAAGTACTAAAGCCTTTTTCTTTAAAATGGAGAAGTTAATTTCTTACAACCTACGACTCCTACGACAGATTGTTAACTGTAAGTGTTAAAACTTATTACAAAAATTTTAAATTTTTTGCCAAGACCGTTTGGAAACTTCAAAGAATTTTCAGTCTAGAAAAATATTACAACCATTCGAAGAGTAGTCAAAAACTTTGAGGACACGCGGTCGGTTGTAGACAGCAACACCCTTGTGAATCAATGTATTCCTCTGTCTCTTTAAAATATTGCTGTTGTAAATAAAAGTGTCTCTGAAAACCAGAAAACATCAACTCGGTATCGCTCCCAACAACATCAAGCCTTCATACGTACAAAATTCAGCTTGCTCAGGAGTTCAAACCGGCAGGCCATAAAAAGATCCGGCAATTTGGTTAATGGGTAGGGTAATAGAGCAAAGTGAAGTAGATGTTAATTATTTGAAAAAAAAATCTTCTCCGACCAATTGCCTTTCCATCTGAATTGTTTCGTAAATACACAAAATTGTCTGGAAAAAACGGAGTAATTTTTCCTGTTTTTTAAATAAGGCTGAAATTACAGTGACTGCATTCGCTACAGGAACATGATAATGGAGTTCTTGTGACCTCAAGTAGAAGCTATGGAACTGTACGATATTTGGTTTCAGCAAGACGGCTGCTGCAACGTTTTGCAGAAGATATTATCTTAAGAAGTTCTGATGGTATCTGCCCACCAAGATCACTCGTATTAACGCTGTAGGTTTTTTTGCTTTGGGGTTTTGTGGAATCTCCGGCTTATGCGAATTAACCAGAAACAATTCCTATGCTCAATTTCAAGATACAGCCACATCTTTGCGAAAAAGTCATGAAAAATAAAAATGAAATAAATAAAAAAATATCATGAAATAAATAACTACCGGTCGTCAGAGCCGTGGGCGTCATTTGGGATTTATTTAACTTAATACTTAATCGGAATAGGCTTCCTTAAAATCCAATAACATATCACAAATATCTTGAAAAATACGTGTTTTTATTTAAAAATAACTTAGATCATTCTTACTTTTTTTTGCTAAAAATAATTTGTATACCCACCTAAATATGAAACGCCCACTTTTACGCCCAACTCCAATACAACGCTATATCACAAATTCATATAATTTCTCTATGAAAACAGATTTTGGAAGAATAAAAAACACTATGTATATTGAAATATCTGAGTTGAATTTATTCGTAAAAACTACTTCGACATGCCTACTCTTACGTCCACTTTTCGTGTAATCTAGTATTAATGAAATTTAAAAGCTAATAAAACCAATAAGATTAGAGGTATGATGATGAAATTTTGTACATTTAGCTTCCTAGTCTATGTCATTGTTATACGAGAAAATGAATGTGACACGCCCTCTTTAACATCTACCTCCCACAGAATGCTTTAAGTCCATATAATTTCTCAAAGATTTAAGAAGAATAAAGGAATATATTGAAATATCTAAGTTGAATTTTTTTTAGGTAAAAATACATTGACACGCCTACTTTAAACGCCCACTTTCAGTGAAAGACAAAATTTACGACAATATTTTAATAGCATATCGAAGTTATACAAAGAAAGTTATAAATCACTCATTATACTACATTAACACCTGCACAAAATCTAGTATTAACCGGATTTTGAACGAAATCTTGTTTATTTCTACTTCGCCACTAAATTTTGGCAACATCTACTTAAAATCTGATACTACTTCGTGATGCAACTGTGGTTGTTATTAAATTGTAACAAAATATACTACGCTGCACACAGAAAAATTCAATCATGATATATAAGGTGGTTGCAATCGCACAAGTACTTTATTGTTTATATTTTTTTCATATGGAGTTTGAATTTTAAAGAAGTAGAACATAGAGAGCCTCTCAGACCACCTTGTTAATAAATATGTTGTTTTGAAAACGAAATCTTGCAAAATGTCAAGAAATTGTGATATAAACGGTTTAGATTTTAATAAAGATTTTAAATCAAATCAACTAGATTTCGCTCAGGTGTAAATGTAGTATTCGTATAAAGAGATTATTCCATAGCGATTACAGTGAATAACAAAATAATAAATTTTGTGCTATTAAAGTACATCAAATTGGTAGTTGGTATAAAAATTCGACACGGCCGATTATAGTTCTCTTTCTAGTTATAAATAGAGGTTTTCAAGTGGATTCAGAAAAATTTTTTATAACAGTTTCATCTAAAACAAGTAAGAGCACTATATTCGGCTGTGCCGAATCTTTTATACCCACCACCAATTTTGTGTACATTTAAAGCACAATAATTATTATTTTGTTAATGGCTTTCTTTGTAGAGGGTGGTTAAATTTTAAATTTAAAACAGAGGCCGAATTACGGCACTCGAACGTGATCGAAATTTGAAAACTCTTATTAGAATCTATATACCTGAAGCATACTCGATCGTTCGAGTAAAATTTCGATCGATATCGAATGCCGTAATTCGGCCCCAGGTCTGTATAAAATGTTAGAACATCTATGAATGCCTTCTAAATTCGTTAAATGAGAAGCATTGCTGTTTATCGCGATAGTGTGGCAAAAAAACAGTCAACTTCGACTCATCATCGTGCCAAACAATTGAGCATCAGCAATGTTATTTAAAATTTGGACTATCGGATCGAGGTGTGCCGTTGAGGTCGCGGGGCCATTTGGCCGATATTTTGTTCCATACATAATTGAACCATGCAAATATTATCATTAAAAAAGAAATGATAATAATTTCCTAAATAATTTGTGTTTTATTCAAAATCAACATCGGCCCTTCAAATTTAACCACCCTTTATAACTTGGATATGCTGGTAAAATGTTTTCGTAAATTAAGTGTTTCAGTGAAAATGGGCGTTAAAGTAAGCGTGTCAATAAAATTTCTGCTAATAAATACAACTTAGATATTTCAATATAGTCCGTAATTCTTCCAAAATATTTATTCATTGAGAAATTATATGAATTTGAAATAAAGCATTATATAGGATGTGGGCGTAAGAGTGGGCGTGTCACCTAAATTTTCGGGCATAACAATAACATTGACTAGAAGGATTTCCGTAGCAAATTTTATCATCATACCTCTAATTTTGTCGGTTTTATAAATTTAAATTTCATTAACAGTAAATAACGTGGAAAGTGAGCGTTATAGTAGGTGTGTCGAAGTTATTTATGCTAATAAATACAACTTAGATATTTCAATAAAGTCCTTTATTATTCGATTTATAGAGAAATTATAAGAATTTGAGAGAAAACGTTGTATGGGAGGTTGGCGTGTCACATTTATTTTCCGTCAGAAGAAAGCCTTTGACCAAAAAGCAATTCTTGCAAAATTTCAGAATCGTAGATCTAAATTTGTCACTCTTATTAGGTTTAAAATTTTTAACATATTGGAAAATACAGTGCGCGGTATAAATTTTCGTACATTTTGATCTCTAACTCCCTTCCTAATACATGCATTTAGGCAATTTTTCTTTCTTCCTTATATTCCGATTTAGCCAATTTTCTATTCCAAACAAACCTTGTGTATAAGACATATTCTGGCAAAATTTGAGCCCACTAGCTTTTTTGATGGGACCTCTATCGTGCTTTTAACAGACGGACATACGGACGGACATAGCTAGATCGTCGTCAAATAAAACTCCGATTAAGAATATACATACCATTTTTTTGGTGGCGGATATAAAAACTCTTGAAGTATTACAAAAAAATTTGTTTAGCTCTTTTACTAAAATTTTGCAAAAAATATTTGACCTTGTGTCACAAAAATTGGTCTCCTGATCACGGTCGGATCGTAACGGGTATAAAATGGGGAGGAGAGGAGAGTTTTATCTACTAAATGGTGCTAATTTCTTTTTGTTATCTTATGTTTTCTAGAAGTTATGGTGTATTAAAAAAAGGAATTTAGGAAAATTTAGACCTAAAGATAAAAAAAAATTATTTCTAAACATTATAAACAATTTATTTTCATGTACTAATGGCTAACAAATTTTAAAATTATACAAAACTTATTTCGTTTGAAAATCTTTTAAAAGCAAAATGTTATAGAACTTTAAAAATCAAAATCTTACTAATAAATTTCCTGTTTTAGCAAAATGCTGAGCATGTCTATTTTTAATCACCCTGTGGCCCTTAAAATTTAACCACCCTTTACAAAAAAATAGATAGATAAAAAAAAAATTTGTTAAAATATGTATTTTAAATATTCAAATACTTATTTTAAATCTACTGATGCACATTTTTTTAAAATATTTTTAAATCTTAAACCTCATAAGACTGTGTGTACAACTATATGTAAAGTTGGCCACAAATCATTACTCTAGTTAATTTTTGTCAACAAACTTCGGTCATTTTCGTTTTCACAAACCCCTATAAAATTCCTTTGTAGTTTGTGCAAAAAAATGTTACTAGAGTCATCTAGTGTTCTACGTGATGTTTAGCGAAGACATCATCCTCAGTGTTTGCAAAATGTAGTGGCGCCGTCAACAGATGTCGCCATCTGCAATGAATAAATGCTAATGAATATGACTAATATATTTTTATAAAAATTAAAAAAAAAAGTGGGCGTGGCACATTTATTTTCCGTTATAACGAAGACTTTGACCAAAAAACCATGTTTGCAAAATTTCAGAACCGTACATATAGTTTTGTCAGTTTTATTACGTTTTAAACTTCAAATATACACTGAGCGGTATAAATTTTCGTACATTTTGACCTATAACTCCTTTTCTAATGCATAGATTTAAGCAATTTTTGGGGAGAAATATTCTTTTGACTCGAGAAATATATATTCGAAGTTTCATGACTCTACGTTTATGCGTTTGGACACAATTCCTTTTTTTCGATGTTTGAAGGACACGGTTTTTTCGACCTATTCTTGCTTTACGAGCTATAACTCTCTTTCTAATATTCCGATTTAGCCCATTTTCAATACCAAACAAACCTTGTCTATAAGAAAGATTCTGGCAAAATTTGAGCCCTTTAGCTTTTTCGGTGCGACCTCTATCGTGCTTTCAACAGACGGACAGACGGACAGACGGACAGACGGACAGACGGACGGACATAGCTAGATCGTCATCAAATCAAACCCCGATTCAGAATATATATACTTTATGGGGTCCAAAATGGATATTTCGATGTGTTACAAACGGAATGACAAAATGAATATACCCCCACCATTTTTTTGGTGGCGGGTATAAAAATTCTGTAAAATAAATTAATAACAACCAATTTTCTATTCTTTTAATTAATAAGCAAAACATAAAGACTACTACCATTTAACAATTTTTTTGTCAAAAACAGTTGATACCAAATCAAAATAGAACACAAGATAGTTAATAAAAATTTGTCATATGACTTTTTCATATGTATTTTAAACAAGCAATATTTCAACGGATTCAGAATGTATTAATTTTGCATGAGATTTTGACAATTCACATAAACAATACATGCCGTCTAAAAGCACTTTAAGAAAATTAAAAAATATAACAAATAAAAACATTATAAAACATATAATTTAAACAGTTGTAACTTGTCACAATTCTGAGTGATATAATTACTTTACAAAAAGTATAAATAGAATATTATTAACTTCCTTAAACACTAATCATAAATGTCAAAATTAATCCATTATTCCAACTGGCAAACAATGCACAAGAATATTTGTAAATTCCTATATTTAGAACAGCAAAAGAACAACAAATACTATTCAAGTTTAATCCAACAATAATCATTATGCAGCTGGTTGCAAACAGCAGCAAGAGCAACAAAATCACTTTAAATGATTCTACGAGTGCGACTAAAAAGTACTTGAACTTGACATTTGTCATGCTGATGAGTTGCTCCAGTTGTGTGCTGATGAACAACAACAGCAATCTTCGTAAATGTTTATTTTCCCTTCAAGTTCTTTTTTCAGTCAATGTTCATCTTATTTCATTCCTCATTTGTGTAGTGAAAGAAAATCACAAGATAAATTGAAATCTTTTTAATCACAAAATATTTTCGTTTTTCATTAAAGCGCGATGTTCATGACATCACGACAAATGAAGTCAAATGAAAACGGTACATTACATAAACATACCATTAGGATGACACTTAAGTGCCTGTATTTAAGGCTTAAATGCTGCAAACATAATTTGTCTTTCAAATACTTGCTGCATGTTAATGTACATGGAAGTGAGCTTAAGGAGGAACGTATGTGTGTATATAAGTCAATAATTTATTATTTAAAATTTGACAAGAGTCATATTGGGATGTGAATTTTTGGTTTGATTTCTATTACACCGTTTATCAAATGGAATTAATTTTCTTTTAAGTTTCTGTATTTGGATATACATTTGTATGAATCGAAGGCTTTTTTAAAAGCGACCAATTTTTAAAACATTTTTAAATATTTTTTTTTGTAAGTATAATAATAGCAAGTCGATTTTTATAACACAGTATGAATTCTAATAAAATTGGTTCCATTTCTTAGGGGTTAAAAACGACTAAAACTTTTACCAACACATGTAGATACAAATTGTGTTTGCAACATGAGTGCTATATGTGTATGATAAAAAAAAACAAAGCGGAGTCTTTAACAACTTAAACTCCCGTTTAAAATTTTTTTTTCAGCATTGTCAACATTGAAATTTTAAAAAGCAGCAAAACCAAGAAAAAAAAGGGAAATTAAACAAATATCGCTGACTTGAAAATTGTTCAGTTTTTAATCAAATATTTCATAAAATTATAAATTTCCATATAAAAATATAATAACTTTCTACCGCTCCTATTATGAGCACAAGGAGCAGATAAATTTAGAAATAATTTTATTTTAAATAAAACGTTTTTAAACTAACTTTAATCAAGAAAAAATAATTTTCTATATATGACTTCGTATGATTAATTTTTTTTTTTTTTTTGGCAGGACGTATAAATTTTGAAGACCCGTCTAATTTATTAAAAAAAAATCGTATATTTCCGCGAATTAGCTTATATGTTCTTATAAGAAAAATATACATTTTATATAGAGAAAACACACCATCAAAAAAGTGCGCGTATAATGCATATTCGTAGAAATTTTTGATGTTGTTTTTTGTTTTTAAGCCATCAGTGAAAGTAGATATTTTCAATGCATGTACTCGTTTTAAAATCGGTTGAGTGGTTCTCAAGTAGAGAGTTTTTATATATTTTCAATACCAAAGCATATTCACATGTATGCATCGCGGAACAAAAACAACAATAAACAAGTAACAGTGCTATAATCGGCCGTGCCGAATCTTATATACCTTTCACAACGTGTTGTCATGCAATAACAATTGTTTGTATCACCATTCATTTATCTATATATATAAAAGTGAAACTCTGTGTGTGTGTGTGTGTTAGCTATAGACTCCGAAACTGTAAAACCGATCGGTCTCAAACTTTGGTAAGTTGTTGTACACATACCAGGGAGTGTTTATGGGTAGAAAAAAGTGGGCGGGGCCACGCCCATAAAAAATTAGTTAGCATTTTAAACTACTTGCACTCGACCGATTTTGCTGAAACTTTGCACACATATTGAGCTGTCATGACCTTATAATATCGTGATAAAAAAAGTGGGCGGGGCCACGCCCCTAAAAAAGTTTTAATTTTGAGGTACTTGCACTGGACCGATTTTTCTAAAACTTTGCACACATATCGAGCTGTCATGACTAAATAACTTCGTGATAAGAAAAGTGGGCGGGGCCACGCCCATAAAAAATTAGTTATCAGTTTTAGCTACTTGCACTGGACCGAATTTTCTGAAACTTTGCAAACATACTGAGCTGTCATGACTTTACACTTTCGTCATTAGAAAAGTGGGCAGTGCCACGCCCATAAAAAAAAGGTATCATTTTGAGGTACTTACACTGGCCCGATTTTTCTGAAACTTTGCACACTTATTGAGCTGTCATGACTATATAATTTCGTGATTAGAAAAGTGGGCAGGGCTAGGCCCATTAAAGAAATTATAATTTTAAGGTACTTTCACTGGATCGACTTTTCTGAAACTTTGCACACTTATTGAGCTGTCATGACTTTACAGTTTCGTAATTAGAAAAGCGAGCAGTGCCACGCTCATAAAGAAAAAGGTATAGTTTTTAGCCTTGCACTTGATATTAGATTAAAATTTAGAATGCGATTAAAATTCATGAAGGGGCGTAGCAACGCGCGCCGGGCTTTTCTAGTCTCTTATAAAATACGTACATACATACATGTAAAAAAAATTACAAAAAAAAGTTTTAAAAAAAATTTAAAAAAAAAAATTTAAAAAAAATATTAAAAAAATAATAAAATATAAATAATATATTCAATAAAATAAAATAATTTTTTTTTAGCTCAGCTGAAATTCGATTCCACGTTTACTTTTACCAGTATGTATAAAGGTTGTTGTTGTTATTGTGAAAAAAAAACGAGGTGGTCGTGGTTTTTTGCTCAAATCTCAGAAAGTTATTGGGTGATTGTGCTGAATTTCAATAGCGATTCATTCCTGGATATTTCCAAGAGATTGATACCATATAGAGATCTGAGGAACATATAGTTGCTTCTAAAAGTTGATTTCAACCAACACACGGACAGACGGGCAGACGGACAGACGGTCAGGGCTTAATCGACTCCTCTATTCACAAGCTTTCAGAAAATATATACTTTATGGGGTCGGAAATGAATATTGTAGAAATTACAAACGGAATGACAAAGCTATATATACCCTTGTGCACCACAGGTGAAGGGTATAAAAAACAAATGCATTTTATTTTTGTATAAATGTCTACTTTATATGTCACACAATATTTTTTTTATTTTTATACCCTTCACCTGTGGTGCACAAGGGTATATATAGCTTTGTCATTCCGTTTGTAATTTCTACAATTTTCATTTCCGACCCCATAAAGTATATATTTTCTGAAAGCTTATGAATAGAGGAGTCGATTAAGCCCTGACCGTCTGTCCGTCTGTCCGTCTGTCCGTCTGTCCGTCTGTCCGTCTGCCCGTTTGTCCGTGTGTTGGTTGAAATCAACTTTTAGAAGCAACTATATGTTCCTCAGATCTGTATATGGTATCAATCTCTTGGAAATATCCAGGAATGAATCGCTATTGAAATTTAGCACAATCGCCCCATAACTTTCTGAGATATGAGCAAAAAACCACGACCACCTCGTTTTTTTCACAATTACAACAACAACATACATATATACATACATGTAAAAAAACTACCAAACAAAAAAAATTACAAAAAAAAAAATATTAAAAATAAGAAAAAAATAATAAAAAAAACTACAAAAAAAAATTTTAAAAAAATTAAAAAAAAAAATTTTAAAAAATTTTTTAAAAATTTTTCTAAAAAAATTTTTTAAAAAAATGTAAAAAAAATAATAAAATATAAATAATATATTAAATAAAATAAAATAAAATTTTTTTGGCTCAGTTGGGATTCGATGCCACATTTATTCTAACGTGTACGTATGCACGTATTTTATATGGGATGAATGGTGATACAAACAATTGTTATTGCATGACTACACGTTGTGAAGGGTATATAAGATTCGGCACGGCCGAATATAGCACTGTTACTTGTTATCTTTGCTTTTACTTAATTTTAAGAAACTTTAATCGAAAAACTTTATATTCGGTTTTTTAATGTTTAAAAAAATGTTTAATGTTTAATGTTTTAATGTTTAATAAAAATAAAAAATTATAATTTGACAGCTGAATATATATTAGTAAAAGGAAGTTGGTAAGTCTGATTGGATACGTGTATCTTTTTACATTAAGTAAATATTTTTTGGTTTTGTATGTTAAATTACTCTTACAAAAATTATTTTCAATTAAAAAAAATAATTTGAAATTTAGTTTAGTTAGTTTAGTGTCACCGAAGAACAAAATAAAAGCACTAACAATCAAAAAAAAAACGCACCGACGTGCTGACTTAAAAATTCTTCGCGTAAAAATTTTTTAAAAAGCACTAAACTTACAGAGTTGAAAACGATGTTTTTTTTATATTTTTCTATAGTGATAAATGTGGTCTTCTCAATTTATTCAACTACTTCTAAATTAAAGATTATTTTACCAGATCCATCGATTTTTGAAAAACAAATTCAGCTAGTAATAATTTTTTTTCGAGATTTGTAGGTAAATATAAAAAAAACAAAATGCCTGCTTTTTTCAATGTTGTATATGTTGTAGCTATGCATACGTCTTATGATAAAATCAAACTCTGAAACTCAGTTCATTTTACATGTATAAAAGCTTTTTTTGAAATTCAGAGGGTTGGTTGTTGCATGCACCACACAGAATGGTCCAGTAGTGCCAATAAACTCAAATTAAATATTAAAAAAAAAATTTTTTTGATTATCACGAAGAAATAAATCATAAAAAAAAAATAGTAATTGCTTTTTTGAAAAACAAAATCTGTGGCAATAAGGAACAGCTGCTTATGTCTGTATTTTTTGATTTTGATTAAAATTGATTCACTTAAAAATAAAAAAAAAAATATTTTCCTTATTAGTTAAAGCATACGCTGGTTTTCGTATACTCTGTTTCACAGAATACTTGTTCGTTAAAAAAATAAAAGCGATAACTTTTTACGCTATGACTTCCTATAAAGTTGTCTACAATAGTTGAAAATTCAATCAAGGGTTTAAAATTGTGGGATTACAATATTGTTATTAACTTAATTTAAGCTTATCTCAAATAAAGCAGTTATTAGTTATTGCCACAGAGTTGTTGTTAATGAATATATAATATGATCATTGTGATCATATTGTAGCCATGGTTTTTCTTTGCTTTTATATGCCGTATTCTATGTTAAGCAATACTTACGCATTTTTTCAAAAACTTATCTAGTAAATTTTTAACAGAGATAACGAGGTCGATTATTTTCTTTTTAATAAGGTAAAATAATTGGTCTATAAGGTGGATAACATTTCTTGATATGAAAATATATATGTATAAAGTAGTCTGCTTTGTAATAAGACCACTTATTGTATTCATTTTTAATTTGAAATACACAAATTATCTTTTCTTTTATTTTGATAAAGTTATTTATCTTACTAATATAATAAATGTGAATGTTTGTATGTTTGGATGTTTGGATATTTGTTACTCAATCACGCAAAAACGGCTGAACGGAACTAAATGAAATTCGGCACATAGATAGATAACAACCTAAATTAACACATAGGCTACTTTTTATGGCGATAATAACGCGAAGTCGTTGGCAAACTCTTCATAACACATCATAAACGGGTTGTTTGTGTTGTAAATATTTTTATTTTTGTTGTTAATAAATTGTTGTCTACATTTAATCCCGATAACTACGCAGACGAAGTCGCGGGCACAAGCTAGTATTAAATAAATACTAAATATATATTTCAAATTTTTGATTTTACCTAAATTTTTATACCAAAATTGGGAGCTCACTTAATTTTAAAGTCAGTTCATTGCTACAGATGATGTTAATAAAAACCACATCTTTTTCCCACTAGCTCAAAAGTTCCCAAATTTAAAATTAGTTATTTTTCAATACTCTCTAGAAAATAACTAATTTGCCTTTCATTCATATTAAAAAAAAAAAAACTTAATGACAACATTACTTTAATGAAATTCTTAATAATTAATTTGAGAAAACAAAAACTTTCTGAATACATTCTATAGCCAAAGTTGTTTGTCCTTTTTTTTCTCTTAAGCACGAATATAAATGAACAAGAGTCCTTTTTATTTACACTTTCGTCTTCACACATTTCCTTTTCCGTTTTCTCACAATATTGTTTTTTGTTTACGTTCCTTCAAAGTCAATCATTAGCCTAGTTAAGCAGCAGTAAAAAAACTTTTCTTATTGTTAACTTTCGTCTTCTTCTCTGTCGAGGATGTCAACAACAAAACAGCAGCAGCAGCAGCAACACAATCGAGAAAATAATAAACACATTTTGGATTTTAAATTATAGCGAACGAAACCGCACAAAAAATATGAATAAAAATTAAATTGAAGAAAGACATTTTTTATTTACGCGTACAAAACTAAATAAAAAAATTAAATTAGCCAAATTTAGTAATAAATAACAATACGATTGTTAAAGCCAAGTAAAAACAGAAGAAAAGGAAGTAGAATAAAGAAGAAGGCAATTCTCATTTATGGTTTCTAGCGTCTCAAAAACAAACAGTGGAATGGATTAATAAATAAATATGAGGTAGTTATATATAATATTTTTTTTTTCCACATAATAATGATTGTAAGAATAATTCTGTGGTTTTTATGTACAATCGCTTCTGTCATATTTCTCCGGTTTTAAGTTATTGATGGCCTATTGCCTAATTTAAAACGCTCTTCACATTGTAGTAAAAAAAATATTGGAAATACGATGTATCAGTTTCTATTTAATCTAACAACAACTTATTTTATCTGCACACACTTTTATGGTAGGATCACACAATTGCCTCAATGTACCTCAATTTTTAGAAATTTTCATTGTGCCAAATTGGGGCGCAATAAATAAATTGTCTCAATCAAATTATCTACAATCACACGATTGTTTTAGTGTACCACAACTTCAAGAAACAGCTGTTATACTAGATTGAGAATTCTGTTTGGTTTATATAAATAAAGGAATATCTTCTCTAAAAAATAACATAAATAACGGCCTTGATAATAAATAGTATATGTATTTAAAAAAATTAATAGAATTAAGAAAAAAAGAAATGCCGCCAAGTATAACTTTTCTCTTTGATATGTGTCATATTGTGTACAATATGCTGTCTCTGGTAGAAAAGAAATTTGCTACGTACTCCAGTCTAGTTAAGTTTATTTTCCATCTACCGTTGACACTTAAAACGAACTTTTCAATGCGCCATAGCGGTTATTAAATTGTATTGCATTTCAATGTATTTGGATGATTTCAGCTCCCTGGACAGGCTTTACAGTCTTTTACCCGAATTTTACTTTTTTATTTTGCGCTATGCCTACTCTAGTCTTGATCTTTATAGACTGGGAAATTGGGTGTTACCAAATACATGGATGATCTCTTATACTCATTATTATATAAATTATAGCACTTTATGCCCAACATAAAAATCAGGAGAGCAGTAAATGAATTCAATTTTCATTAAATCGTCCACCTCTATGTTGTCACCTAGCTTGATATTGAAATGACAAGTCATTAAAAATTATAATTTTTTAAGCAATTAAAATTTATTTTACAATAAAATTTCGTATAGCGGGCACTCTAGGTCTTTTTCTCCAATCAAATTTTTACGTTATTGCCGAGCAATTTTCTTTGTTTTAGAAATATTTTTTTTTCTTTTCTTCTTTATACCCTTCACCAGTGGTGCACAAGGGTATATACAGTTTTGTCATTCCGTTTGTAATTTCTACAATTTTCATATTCAACCGCATAAAGTATATATTTCCTGAAAGCCTTGACCGTCTGCCCGTCTGTCCGTGTGTTCGTTGAAATCAACTTTTAGAAGCAACCATATGTTCCTTAGACCCGTGTGTGGTATCAATCTTTTAAAAATATCCGGGAATCAATCACTATTAAAATTCAGGACAATCGCTTCATAACTTTCTGAGATATGAGCAAATAAACACGACTTTCTCTGTTTTTTCCCATATTTTTACCACTAAAATTAAAATTTTTCAGAAGGTACCTTTGCTACTATTTGTAGATAAAATACGCATCTAGAGATTTTCAAGAAAAATTTTTGATAAAGGGGTCTAATCGGTAAAGTTTTAGGCAAACATTTGTTTTTAAAAATATATATTCCAAAAATTTACAAACGCAAATTAATTTTTTTCAACCTCTGGACTACATAGAGAGCCAATATTGGTATTATCTGAAAGAACTTGACTAGCTTAATATGAGCACTATAAAAAAAACTAAAACTCATTTTGGCCACCACTAAAAATAACGGACATCAAATTTATATATGGGTCAAATCTGGTATTTTTAAATGTAACTTCTTGAACGCCCTCAATATTAGTATCAAATAAAAGGGCTCGACCAGTAGAATACAGTAAATTACCTAAAAATTTAAAATCCAAGATGGCATCTAAAACAAAATGGCGGAGCAAATTTTTTTAACCCTATCAATATAGGTATCAAATGGCTTGACTAGTAGTATACAGATAACTACGTAAAAATTCAAAATCACGGATGGCGTCAGAAATAAAAAAGAAAAATGGCGAATAAAATTAAATAAAGGATAAGCTACGATGTAAATTTTTTTGGTGAAATTAAAAGTTAGCTACCGCTTTCTTATTTGACCAAGTTTTGTACAACGTCTGATAAATAAGCCTCTAATAGCGCTAAAAAAGTTCCAAAAAAGGAGTATTTGGTCTTCACCAAAACTACAATCTTTAAATTAATTTCCCATTATTTTATTTTTTATTTTTTTTTAAGTTAACAAAATTTCTCCCTTCCTTTGCAAGAAACATATTTTTTTTTGTTCTAATTTTTTTTTTAGTTTTTGCTTGTATTGTTTCAACTTTCAAATATAACCATTATTGATGTAAACTTTATGTTTAAGCTCAGTTCGAACTCCAGGATATCGTAGTAAAATGATACAGCATTTACAACAACAACAGCCAAAAAATGATTGGAAATATAAAGCTAAACTGTCGCAAAAATCTAAAAAATAAATACGAAAATTTTATAAGTGATGACCAAATTACTTTGGCATAAAAGTTTTTCTTTTAGTTGCGAACTTTTGTTGAAAATATGCAACAACCAGAAATATACGTTGATAATATTGCAGAAAAAAAAAACACTTTAATAACAAAAGCAACATCTCGTAAATGTACGAGTATCTATAATTTATGGTTGAATGATTTTGGACTTTGTTATTAAGAATGCTGGAGTTCGAGTTGTACGAAATAAAAAGAACAAAAATATTTAACAAAAGTTTGTTAAAGTAAAGTGAAGTATAACTTTAGGGAATACTTTATGTTTTTGTTTAAATTTAAAACAAAAGTTTATTTGCAGTTTTATCTAATATAAGTGTGGATAAGTATGTTAATATTACAAATTTAAAATTTTATGCGGCTTGCTTGGCTTAAAAATCACAGAACAATTTCATCTTAAATTTAATTTTAAATTTTTCAATACAATATTAAGGCGACCTACAAAAGTATTAGAACTTTAATGTACTAGCAATTAAACAGAATTTTGAAATATTGATCAACTTTGATCAAATTTTACCGCTTACGCATTAATTCCCTGACTACAAGCAACTAATATATTTGTACATCATGACATATCCACACACCTTTAGCACATATTTTACTCATTATTAGTAATTATATTATTAGGAAATATAAGCAGTGTTTTTCAGAATTATACCACATCACAACAGTACGCTCTCGGTTTGACGAATTATATATTACTTATAACATACAATATCATATTTCATTGTTGCTATATATTTTCGTTAATATTTTTAAAACTTTGAAATATAGAACAGATAATATAATCACATTTTGTGTCTTCTATAAAATGTCTGGACGTCTTTCTGTATTTGTAACTTATAACTTTGTTGGCACAAATATTAAATTTTATTATTATTTAATCTCTAATAGTTCATGATTTATATGAGAAATATTAAGAGTGACAATTTTCCGAAATTTTCTAAAGATTTTTCCAGCAAAAATCTCAAAACAAAATAATTAGCTTAAATCACTACAGAAACAGACGTTTACTACTTACTAAAAGGGACTCCAATAAGTACTTAACACCTTTACCTATAAATAAGGATACAAAAAACCACTCACTATCTTACAAATAGGGACTTGACTATCAAAGAAAATGTCTAGAGAATACAAAGTTATGTATTGCGTAATAGAGCAAGTCTTTACCTAAACACTTCCTTTTAAGACAGACGATAGTAATAATCATTAAAAATTATCTTGTGTAGTTAAAGCAATCATTATCTAGTTTTTGCTAGGTTACTGTACTAAACGGTCCGCCACTAACACTTAGCTTTTGTCTGATTTGACAGATAATTAGTTTTATCCTTCCGGTGAACGAATATGGTTGCGTAAACGCTTGAACAACGCTGGGAAATATTGCGATATTACTTTGGCCGATTTTTCCAAAAAAAATAATCTTTTCAGATGAAGCTCATTTTGATCTTGGTGGGTATGTAAACAAGCTAAATTGTCGAATTTGGGGCACAGACAACCCGCACGCATACATTGAAAAGCCGATACACTCAAAACGAGTCACTGCTTGGTGCGGATTTTGGTCCAGAGGCATAATTGGGCCATTTTTCTTCGAAAATGAGCAAGGAGTGGCCGTAGTCAATGGCGATCGTTATCGGGCCATGTTGAACGAATTTTTGTTCACAAAAAGTGAAGAGGAGGATATTGGCCACATTTGGTTTTAACAGGACGGCGCAATGTGCCACACAGCCGAAGCTACACTTTTTTTTATAGCATTTTCAAAAAAAAAAAAGAAGTTATTTGGCGGACCAAACAATTTAATTTAATTTTTTTTCTAATGATTATTCGCTAAATTATAGCTTTGTAAAAAACGGTCGAAGTCAAATTTTGTTTTCTGTAAAAGATATACACAAACATGGTGTTGTTACTTATATGAATATGGCACATTTTATTTTTTATTATTATACATCTATTTATTATAACAATTTATTAACGACATACCTACCAATTATTAGTACAGAGTAAGATCTTGTTCCCTTCAATCCCTTTTCCGGCAAATTATCTTACAAAAATAATTAATTATCAAATAGCGCTTCTTGAGTAACTTCGTAATTAAATCATTGCCAGAGAGCTTTCAGAAGGCTTACATTCTAAAATGCTTTAAATGTCTTACTTTGCAGGTCTCTTTTTTGTATTTAACAAGTTCTTATTTCATCCTCACCAGCAGCAGCTTAATAATGTCTTTCTCCTGTGAACTGCTAAGAAAGTTGCAGAAAGAAAAAAAATTAATATTAAAAAAGTACAGAATGCCTACTTTTTTACGATTTCCTACGCAAACAAATATATTTAGCACTTTCATATATGAAATACCGTAAACAAAAAAAGAAAACTAGAAAAAAAATATTGTTGGGACCTTAACGATCACAGATCTATAAGAAAATATATTGTGGTGATTAGGTCGGCTAAGACTTTCCTACTTGTTTGATATTATTATACCCTTTACCAGTGTCATTCCGTTTGTAATTTTTACAATATATATTTCCGACCCCATAAAGTGTATACTTCTTAAAAGTTTCTGGGGAATCAATTGAGTAGTGTCTGTCTGACCGTCTATCCGTGTGTTGGTAGAAATCAACTTTTAGATGCCCCCACTCAGATCTGTATGTGGTATTAATTCTTTGCAAACATCCGAAAATGAATCACTATGGAAATTCAGCATGATCACACTCTAACTTTCCAAGACATGAGCAAATGAACACGACTGCCGTTGTTTCTATCCATATTTTTACCACAAAAATAAAATTTTTTCTGCCCTATGTTAATTTAAGGAGACATAGACGATATGTCTCTAAAGATGATCTTAAAATTTTTTGGATAACTCGATTATTAACCGGCAAAGTTATAGAAAAAAAAAATTTTGAAAAATAAAAATTGTCTCGAATATGTCATTTAATTGATTTGTCATTTATTTATTTAATTCAATCAACATAAAAATATACAGTTGAGCAATATTTTTTCAAAGAAAACAATAATAACATGAACAAAGAAAGACAAAAACATCACCAGACACAAGCATTTGAATTTAGAAACCTTAACAGCTTTTCTCTAGTTACAGCAACACTATCGGAAAAGTCGATGTGTGCATAGAACTTATTTACCTTAGCACAAGTTCTTCTAAATGGATCAAAGTTAATGTATGTAGTTTGATCGGTGAAATTTTCTAAATAACGGTTCATAAGATCTGAGCTGCCTGTTCGAAACATTGATGCATATTTGTAGAATCAATTTTACCTAGAATTAAATTCAGAACAAATGCAATATTGGAAACAATTCCTCGGCTTTGTAACGTTGGGAGCGCAATGAGTAATAAACAACTTCGATATGAAGGTAAGTTGGTATTGGGATTCCAATGCAAGTTACCAAGGCAGAACAGCAAAAATTGTTTTTGGACTAATTCAAGCTTTTGAATATACACATCATATTGGGGATCCCAAATTACTTATCCATATTCCAGTAAAGGTCTTACCAATGACGTAAATAAATTGTTTGTCACATATAGATCATTAAATTCCTTAGCCTAATGTTTTATTAATTTTAATATTCCAATAGCTTTATTTACTATCATTATTACATGAGAGTTAAAATTAATTTTTAAATCAAAGAAAATTCCAAGATCCAAAGACGAGTCAACAACATTTAATTAAGAGCAATTTAGAGTGTAAACGCTTAAAATCGTTGAATATCTGCAAAAAGTCATAGATTTGTCAAGTAACTAAAGCCTCTAAATAATTTTTGAACATGCTAAAGGCACTAGAATACAAGCCATAGTCTTGAAAATTACTTCTAATGAAAACTGACAAATCGGTTTTAAATTTACTAAGATATAATCTATGCCCCTTCAACTAACACATTACGAATATCAAATGCAAGGGTTTAACCAGTAAAATACTGTAAACTATGAATAATTTAAAATTTAAGATGACACTCTAAACAAAATGGCGGACAGTATTTTTTTCAGCCACATAAATATGCGTATCATATGAAAGAGTTTAACTGGTAAAATACAACAAACTATGTATGTAAAAATACAAAATCAAAATTGGCACTGGATATAATAAAGCAAAATGAAATTTAGGCTTAGCTACGATGTAGTCACTACGCCTACTTAGAAGATGCTGAAGAGTATTATCAGATTGAACACGACCAAATATAGCATTCTTACTTCTTTTCTTTAACAAAGGATTTTTAAAGGAACATTTCTTTTTCTTGTTTTATTTATTTTAAATAAAAAATTAAATGTTTACTACTTTGAGTTTAAAAGTGACTTTATTAAATTTGTTTGTCATATATGTAAGTTAGTCAATCTAAACATATTAGTTTTCCTTAAACTGCAATGCCTTTGTAATCAACCAAAATTGAAATTTTGTCACATGCTTCCTTAATGAATCAAAATGATTGTGTTATTTTGCTCTAATCTACGGCACAATTCCGAAAATAAAAATATTAAGATTTTTTCCCCCATTTTATGAGAGGAGCTCAAAATTAAATTAAAATCTGAAATTGTTGCACGTTCCACTTCAACAAAAAATAAAAATAATAAATTGAAGTTGCCTGCAAGAAGTCTTTAAAACAAAAATGCATTCCAAAATAAACAAAAGGGGTCTGACAGGCTTTTACGGGAGGGGTCGATTAAGAAGATAAAAATAAAAAGAGGATTCAGCCGCACGAACATACTCTCATATCAGCATTAAATTAAAGCTGTATAACATTGTTTGTTTTATCTTTTAGTTTTGATTTTTTTTCCTCAACCACATACTCTCATACACGTGCTACATGCCTCTATCATATGTTGTCTGCATACATCCCATACACATCTACTAGAGGTAGTAGTATTAATACAAATACATTGCAGCTTTATGCACTCGTCACATTCACATACAGAAAGTTATAGACTGCAAGATGATTTTCAGGGCAAATTTTTTTTTTATTCATACCAACACATAAACTCGCCTTCAAACCTATTCATGTGATGTGAGTGTGTGTGTGTATTTGTATTTCCATAATTCATGAGTAAATTAAAGGCACATATTCCATTCACATACAAGTTATTGAAAAAAAACCAAAAGAAAAGAAATACGGTGGAAAAAATTATATTTGTATAATATAAGTGACGTTATACAGAAAATTAAAAAAAAAATGAATCGCAAACAAATAAAACTGAAATAAATATGTACATATGCAGTAGTGTATGTATGTATGCGTGCATGTTTGAGGTTGATCTTCTGAAAGTGTATGAATGTGATATTAAAAATATAATTCAGACACATGCATAATAAACTTAACAGACTTTCTAGGTAACCATGCAAATAAACTCATTGCACTGTGGGCTTACATTAAAGCGTAGTTTTCGATAAAACTAGAACTACAAATAATACAAATAAAAACACCTGTGGATATACGAAGTGGAAACAAATATTTAATTTTTTATATGAAATTTTCAGGGACCAATAAGACGGTCGAATTTTTAATTCACCATCATTTTCTTAAAACGACTTGTACGCTTACATTTTTAAAAGTTGTCACGTACGATTAACCAATATGAAGAAGTATTGCTGTTGAAATTCTGTTACGTTTATACTTTTAACATATGTTGGTTCGTTTCCTTTAAAAAAAAAATGGAGATGGTATTATTGCCAAAAAAAAATAACACTAGAAATTTACAGTGTAAAAGTTAAGACCACTTTGTTGATTTTTAACACGGTCGATTAGGCTATTACGGTACTTTATTTCTTTGGTCACTTATTGTTATGCCAGCTGTGCTTGTTCAAATATTTTTATTAATGCTACCACAATGGTTACGATCTACAAAGTTCTTTTGTAAAAATAATACTAGTTGATTCTAGGACTGTAAGCAATACATGAGTCACTCTGAGTTGAAAGAAAACAGTTAAATCCTTATTCACATGTATGAATGATCATCGCTTGTGAAAATTGTTAATCAGAGAAAGTTTTGTCATTCAACTCAGATTATTAAAATGGTGAAAGATTTAAATCAGGTGATCTTATTGGGACACCCGATATATAAACTATATTATCATTGATGTTCTGGATTTCGATTGAAATTAATCATTTTTAATAGCCATTGTTTTTAATAAAAATGCTATGACAATTTCGAACGATATAATTTCACTTGAAATACAGAATATAGATGTACTTATATTGCAATATTTTAAAATAGATGCATATTATTTTTGCTTTAAAAACATTTGTGTGTGAGTAGTATCTGACTTTAAAGTTTTACTATATAATCATCCTGCTGCTCTTGTTTAACTTTGAGTTAAGGCAGAAACGTCTTATTCAGAAACTGCAGTTTTCATAAATAATAAAGGAAATATGAATTTTTCTAAATAGCTTTCTAAACAGCAAATGATTACGACTGAAAGTGATGAACAATTAATTGTGAGGTTTGATTTGTGAGTTAAGTTAAGTGAGCTTAAAATTTTTATTATGGGTTAAAAGAACAGTTTATGGCATTTACTGTTTGGAAATTATATCATGTAAATGTTGGCTACGACTACGTATGAAGAAAATAAAAAAGGTCGAGCATAGCATTTGTATCTCGCAATAACACGACTAATATTGGCTTCCAAAGCATCAATCATAGCCGGATTATTTTTAAAGACTTCAGACTTTTTCATATCAAAAGAAAATAATTGTCCAAAGGTATGATATGGCACTATCTAGGTGGCCAATTTACTGTAGCAAGACGAGAAATGCTCTCCAAATAATTTCCCAACAAGTTCAATGATTCACACGCTGCATAGATCGTACCACCGACTTGTTGAAACCACAATGCACCTAGATGATGAGTTTGGATTTCAGGAAGCTAACAGAGAGCTATAAGGATTACCATTGACGGTAATAATCTGGTTTGCCTTGTTTTGCAAAAAATATGAAGGAGTGATTCCAGCAACCCATTAACCACACCGTAGGGTTGGCTCTATTGGATGGATATTGCCAAAAATAAACAAAGAGTGATTAAAGCAAGTGATATACTTTTAAGTCTGCCAGTATTGGATACCTAAGGAATTTAGGCGGTATTTAAATGGAGACAGAAAAGGAACCAATTTCAACAACAATAAATAATAATACCGCTATATTCAATAAATTGTACTCAAATTTTCATTATTTTATATACTTAAGATAATTTTCCTTTTGCAATAACGATTTCTTAAGCGAGATCAGCTTGAGGCAAGCTAGGAGACTTCTTATTAGGTCGAGTGCTTGTAAAAGGGTGACTAGTAATCCTCAGGTTGCCTCTGCAACTTGAGTTCATATTTTCTTTAAAAAAACTATTTCATATAAATTAAAATTATAAAATATAGGTTAAAATGCTTTAATGAATATATTGTCAGCTATTGGTACCCTTCGGGTTTCTTATCAACACAAATACGGGAATTCTGTGTTTTATTTCTGAACAATATTTTACGATAACACACAGCAAAAACGAAACGCTATTTTTCGTAATATTGATGAACATTCTAAAGGCGCTGCTGTGTGAGTACTTCCATGCAAAACAGTTTGATATGAGACATACGTGTTCTGTCAAAATAAATCCTATTCCTCATGATAACTCACCCGATATTTGTTTATACTTATTTGACTGATACCGAACAACAGGGAAAAAACTGTCAAAAACTCAAACCATAATTTTCAAAACCTTTTTACCTACCGTTGAAGAAATATTCCCTAAATTTGCATTCAATAAATATCAATTCTCTTAGTTTATAATATTCTAAGGGTCATTATTACAACTTGCCATTAGTTAAAGGCAGGATTTTGTCTGACAGATAAATGGCTTTGCATTGTAAACCCCTAATTTATTATTTTCTAATCCATTAAATATTATTAAAATGAATAATAATAACAATAAAAAATGAAAGTTGTAATAATGGGAAGCTATTTATCGGGCACAAAAAATCCTACCTTTAACTAAAGGCAAGTTGTAATAATGGCCCTTAGAATTTTTTTAAAGATATTGATTTTAGAATAAATGACTGTCTTAGTGAAATCCATCTTAAATGAGAAAATTTCGTTTTCAGTAATTGTCAAGCCATTATTGTAATTTTATCTTTAAATAGAAGAGCATTTTTTTATATTCTGCTCTCGTCAGACTAATTGCGCTGCGTAGTTGGCGCTCTATTTAATTGTCACGTTCTTCTACATGCAAGGCTTCTTAACTCTTAAATAGCTTATATCTGTGGTTTTCATGGGCAACCACCGCGTATGTTCATTTTTTATAATTTTCAGTTAATATTTCCATATTGCTTGGTATTAAACGCTTTTTACTTGCTTTCAAAAATTTCTGAAATAAGATGGACCCATTCTGATTTTTTTAATGGCATAACAACGTAACTTTTATATATGTTCAAAAAGCGTTAAGCACTAACGCTGTATGTTGACTTACGTGTGATTAATAGCAAATTATTTCATTGTTAAGAAAAACACACAACCACATACGTTGTTATTTCTGAACATATTTGAAAATTATTTTCTAATAATTTTTCAGTTTAATAGAAGTAGAATAATTACTTGTGTACAACTTATGTTGACATACGCTGCTTTATCTGCACACACATTATCTGCCTTTGTACGACTTTGTTTATTTTCGTATTCGCTATGATCTAATTTTTAAATGATATTTGTTCGAAATTTTTATAAGAAAATTTTATGATCTTTATTAACATGAATGGTAAAAAAAAATTTTTTAAATTCCATACCTAACCCGTTGTTTTATATAAAACGGTTTTGTGGCTCTCCTGAAAATTTTGATTTTAAGACATAGGTGGTTGCCCCTGAAAACCACAGATATAGCATTGATGGTTAAAGAGAGCTGTTGTCATAAGGAACCCCAGTTTCCTAATGTTGTTCTAAAAACCCTACTGCAAAGTTATAAACCCATAAAATAAATCTATTAAGGGATTATATCTTTCCACGAAAATGAATATTTAAATATAAACTGTCGCTCACAGAATCAATATTTTTAAAGACTTCTCAATTACAAAGGTATGATGTTGACTGATCCAACGCTACATTCTAACTTCCGTATTAGGAAACAAGAACAACAAAAGTAACTTGAAATCCCCGCTACCGACAAAAATTAAATGCCGACAGATTTGTCTGATAATAAAATGCCTAAAATAATATATAAAATTATAAGAAATGTTGCATACTTTCAGGTTAACCCAAAAAATGTTGCTTAACAAATCACAGTGCAATTTACAAACATTCATCTTAGTTATGAATAATTTCATTACTTTTTTCCTGTTAAATTTATCCTCGTACAAATATAAATGCATGTTTCTGAATACACACAGATAAATGTACGTTTATATGTTTGTACACATGTGTGTGTATAAAATATATTCGAGTGTAAAAATATATGTACATAAAATAGAGATATTTAATAATTTCATTTCATATTTAAATATACACGTGAATGTTTGTAGTTAAGTATTTTAAAAATATAAATAAACTCACGTCTATATGTATGCAAAGAAAAATATATTAAAAAAGATAACGAAACGTAAACAAGTAAAAGCAAGAATTGCCACTTATAAATTAAATATAGGAAAATATATTCTACTTAAAATATGCACGCACGCATACATACACACACACACACACACACACACATGTTATATACTCACGTTTTGAATATATGTTTTAAAAATGAAGAGTGGAAAAATATTTCATTTACACAGCAAAAGAGGTTAATTATTTTATTAAATGCTGCATTTTGTAGTGGCTGTGAAATTGCATCTGTATTTTCGTTTCTATATAAATTTTCATATATTTTTTTTTGTTGTTATGTTTTATAAAAGCTGCTTTTTTAACGGAAATATTGTATTTTTTTTTTTTTTTTTAATTTTTAACAATTCTTTTCGTTTTTCCTCTTATTATTAGTATATAAATCCATGTTAACGAAGGAACATTTTAAGTGCTTAAACAAGTAGAACGTTCAATGAACCTGAACATTTAACAAAACAAACGAAAACTGTTTATCAACTTAATTGCTGCAATAATGTGATAAACTAAATAGAGCTATGAAAACATTTTATTTTAACGTTTCTTTTTTGTTAAAAAGGCCAGCTGGATTATGGCTTTATAATAAATGGATTTTTATAATTTGTTTAGGAAATGTGTGCAATGAAACAATTTTTATGGCATAACATTATAATACCTTATGTTGTGTAGTTATTGAAGTAGACTTAAGTGAAACAAAAATTATTATTTGGAAGTATTATAATTGGGTACGTTCACTTACAGAAAGAAATAAAATAATTTGTAATCGACGGGTTTATTGATTTAGAAAGCATATTGAGGAAATAAATTTTATATCATTTGTATCAAATAAATATTTAACATGTTTCGTAGTTTAAGTTCTCTTAAATCTATTAAGAAACGCCCACTAAAGTAGAACAAAAAATAGTATTTTCACTTTTTCATTCACTTGCCTTTCAAGTGAAGTTTATTTAGGACTATTTAATTGGTGCAGGCTATTAGGGATTTCACTAAGCGAAACACCCAAGTTTCTTTGCTTATTAATTTTTTAATAAGATGGTTTATTAAAAAAAAAAAACAATTAAAATTGGTATTAAAGTTTTATAATTTTTCTTTCTTTTGTTACAATTCATTAAACACTGAAGCGGGTGACCCAAAAAATTACACTGTAACATACTGCAAAATAATTTGTATTTCTATTTTCACTAAAACCCACCGTATATACTCATAGATTGCTAATATACGAACTTTTACTTTTAAGTGCTGCCGGACGAAAAACATGCAACAACATGACAACTTCTTTCTTTAATTCAAATCTTTATTTTATTTTTAAATTTTGTCCAATATTTACATACAATTGATTTTTTGTAGTTTTTTTTAAGGACACTTACGTATTTAATTATTTTTATTAATTTTATTTTTTCACATCCTGCAGGCAAAGAAAAACCATTGAATTTGTATGTTTTATAAACATACTTAATCATAAAAATCAGGCAGGGTTAAATCACTTGTTACTTTTTCTTTTTTTCACCCTAAAACTAGGGAAACCAGACTTATAAGCAAAGTACACAAGTTTTAGAGAAATATGTGTATATACGAAAACAAAAAATGTTTATATGTACATTTATGTACAAAAGGGTGCCCTGGTGGACTAGTCAGTAGTGTGCTGGTCTGCTAGTCTGAGGGTTGCGGGTTCGATTCCCGCCACAGACTCTTACTATTACATTCAGGTATCACAAAGGGATCAATATAATAATGGACCCAAGTAAGCTGCCTATTCTACCTACCTACCTATGTACAATAAATAATTCGACTTAAGTGGCATCTGGAAGGTACAACATTTCAGATTTTGTTATCGCTCCAAGGTTACCTAGCCTGTCAAAAAGAGTTGTTTTGGTTGGTAAGTACGAGGAAACGTATCAGCATAACCACTATATTTCGGGCAAAATATTAGTTATGCCCAAACAAAAAACTAAGCCCGATCGATAAAAACTGAAAGTGGATTTGAATTAAGTGCATTAAAAAGTTCTATAGTTCACATATTTTTGTCTAAAGGCAAAAAAAAAAATTGTTTTTAGAGCAGTCACCTTTCAGAGTCGAAAAATACGAAGATATAATTTTAAAGCTGACGCTAGTTTTATTACTATTTTTTTAAATTATAATTACTAAAACAAATTAATTCTCACTGATTATATTCTAATAAAATTTTTCAAATAGATGATTTCGAAAATGCTCTCGTTTTTCCGGAAAACTTAAATATCCACCAATTTTAACAATAAATTTAAGTTTAAAGATGTAACATTAAAGTCTCCCGAGAGCATATTAGCATGACGGAGTATTCACGCTGTGGTGTTATTGCTAGTCCGGAGTATAAAGGTGTAACTAATACCGCTAGATGGGACAAAGTAAAATCTTGGAACTCATACATAAAGAGACTAAATAGGAAGACTCAAATGTCGATGGAGCACATGAAATGTTAAATGCGAAAGTGGTCGAAAGGCTATTTCATATACTCATATAGTGGACACACAATAATGGCATGGATAATAATATGAGTATCAGTATATAAGATAAGAAAATCATGGAGGTCATACCTAAAGAGATTAGGAAGACTCAGATCGCGAAAGTCTTAGGATCACAAGCATATATTAGGTTCACAGGCACATATTAAACTTTAAAGCCATATCGAACCTCAGTCTGACGAACTGTGCACTGGGTCTTGTAGGCAATGTGCACGGGTGAGGTGCGCTGGTCTTATTAAAAGAAAAGATGCCAGTTGCTAGTCATAAAATCACTTAGAAACGAAGGGGCCCGAAAAAGTTGTGTTCTCCTTTGATATTCATCCAACAATAAAATTTGTCTTATTGTTAAAAATGTACTTCTCTTCTGTTCCTTAATCTGCCAAACTTATCTTAAGTCTCAACAAAGCCATTATATTTTAGTGCTTTTTGATGATTTCGCCTTAAGCTATATACTACTTTTCTTTTTGCAGATAGTTTTTTTTGAGTTTTTTGGCAGTTTCATTCTTGTCGTACTATTTTAGCACTTGTCTACATATTTCTTAAGGCTTGTCCGATACATTTTGAATTAATATTTAAATATTAACGAACGATGTCGAATTAATGTTTTCAGATTTTCGGCGTCATTATACCCACCACCAAAAAAATGGTGGGGGTATATTCATTTTGTCATTCCGTTTGTAACACATCGAAATATCCATTTTAGACCCCATAAAGTATATATATTCTGAATCAGGGTTTGATTTGATGACGATCTAGCTATGTCCGTCCGTCTGTCCGTCTGTCCGTCTGTTGAAAGCACGATAGAGGTCGCACCGAAAAAGCTAGGGGGCTCAAATTTTGCCAGAATCTTTCTTATAGACAAGGTTTGTTTGGTATTGAAAATGGGCTATATCGGAATATTAGGAATAGAGTTATAGCTCGGAAAGCCAGAGTAGGTCGAAAAAACGGTGTCCTTCGCACATCGAATAAAATGGAATTGTGTCCAGACGCATTAACGTAGAGTCATGAAACTTCGAATATATATTTATCGAGTCAAAAGAATATTTTTCCCTGAAAATCGCTTAAATCTATGAATTAGGAAAAGAGTTATCGATCAAAATGTACGAAAATTTATACCGCACAGTGTATTTTTCGGTATATTTAAAAACAAAAACGTCATAAAAGCAACAAAATTGAATGTACGACTCTGAAATTTTGCACACTTTGCGTTTTGGTGAGGCACTTTTTTGTGACGGAAAATCAATGTGCCACGCCCACTTTTACGCCCACCTCCCATATAACGTTTTACCTAAAATTCATATAATTTCTCTATAAATAAACATTTTGGAATAATAAAGGGCTATATTGAAACACCTAAGTTGTACTCATTCGTAAAAATAACTTTGACACGCCTACTATAACGCCCACTTTTCACGTTATCTACCGTTAATAAAATTTAAAAGCTCATAAAACCGCCAAAATTAGAGGTATGATGATAAAATTTGCTACCTCTATCCCTCTAGGTAATGTCATTACTGTGCCAGAAAATTAAGGTGCCACGCCGGCTTTTACGCCCACCTCCCATATAACGTTTTAACTAAAATTCATATAATTTCTCCACTAATAAAGATTTTGGAATAATAAAGGGCTATATTGAAACACCTAAGTTGTACTCATTCGCAAAAATAACTTTGACACGCCTACTATAACGCCCACTTTTCACGTTATCTACCGTTAATGAAATTTAAAAGCTCATAAAACCGCCAAAATCAAAGGTATGATGACAAACTTTGCTACCTACATCCCCCTAGGCAATATCATTACTGTGCCAGAAAATCAAGGTGCCACTCCTACTTTTACGCCTACCTCCCATAAATCGTTTTAACTAAAATTCATATAATTTCTCCATTAATAAAGATTTTGGAATAATAAAGGGCTATATTTAAACACCTAAGTTGTACTCATTCGCAAAAATAACTTTGACACGCCTACTATAACGCCCACTTTTCACGTTATCTACCGTTAATGAAATTTAAAAGCTCATAAAACCGCCGAAATTAGAGGTATGATGATAAAATTTACTACATATATCCTCCTAGGCAGTGTCATCACTGTGCCAGAAAACTAAGGTGTCACGCCCATTTTTACGCCCTCCTCCCATAAAACGTTTTAACTGAAATTCATATAATTTCTCCATTAATATAGATTTTGGAATAATAAAGGGCTATATTGAAACACCTAAGTTGTACTCATTCGCAAAAATAACTTTGACACGCCTACTATATCGCCAACTTTTCACGTTATATTTATACAGCTAATGAAATTTAAAAGCTCATAAAACCGTCAAAATTAGAGGTATGATGATCAAATTTGCTACGTATATCCTTTTAATCAATGTTATTGTTGTGCCAGAAAGTTTAGGTGACACGCTCACTTTAACGCCTACCTCCCATATGACTGTTTATCTTAAATTCATGTAATTTCTCTATTGACAAAGTTTTTTGGAAAATAAAGGACTATATTGAAATATCTAAGTTGTATTAATTAGCAGAAACTTTATTGACACGCCTACTTTAATGCCCACTTTCATTGAAAGACTACATTTACAAAAGCATTTTAGTAGCATATCGAAGCTATAAAGGGTGGTTAAATTTTAAGGACCGATGTTGAATTTAAATAAAACACAAATTATTTAGGATATTATTATTACTTCTTTTTATAATGATAATATTTGTACGGTTCAATTATGTATTTAACAAAATATCGGCCAAATGGCCCCCCCATCCTTGGCGCCACTCCTCTATCTGATGGTCAAAATTTTCAATGACAATGTTGATGCTCAATTGTTGGGCATAATGATGAGTCGAGGTTGACTGCTCTTTTGCCACACTATCGCAAAAACCAGCAGTGGTTCCCATTCAACGAACTAAGAAATTTAAATATTTTTTACAATTCTCCCGATTGTGAATGAATTTGAATGATTATGTTGATCAAAAGAATTACGAAGTGCACAAAATGCATTTTGATTTGAACGCCCATTTTTTTAAAAAACCTGAATAACTTTAAAGAGTTGCTCATTTGCGTATCTTTCTACGGATCAAATTGAGTAAGTTTGAGATTGAGAAAAGTCAAGTGAAATGCAGAAAACAAATCTAAAGACTAGGTGTAGTTCACCTTCAACATCGGCCCTTAAAATTTAAGCACCCTCTACAAAGAAAGTGATACATATTTTATTATAAAGAGATTATTCCATAATGATTAACAAAATAATAAATATTGTGCTTTAAATGTACACAAAATTGGTGGTGGGTATAAAAGATTCGGCACAGCCGAATATAGTGCTCTTACTTGTTTTCGTTTACAAAGGTTTTCTAGAGACCCACCGGTACTTTGAAGCCCAGGACTTTTACTGTTCACAATCAACCCAGTTTCTTCACTTTTTTGATCACACTTTATTTGGTTGACACATTAGGTGCATTTTCTGGACTAAAAAATTATTCAAGGCTTGCGAGCAGTATCAGCTTTGCTTTCAAAACTCTTGTATTAAGATTTCATAATTATAACGTGTTGTTCTTTCATGAATCGCTACGTTCTTATAATCGGCAAAAAACATAAGTGAGTGCTGGCTGACATATATCAGAGTTGGCAATTGCACACAAATTGACACTAAATTTAAAAAGCCCATTGCTACTGAGACACACTGTATAACAAATGTAATAACTAGTGGTTGCAATGTAGTTTTGCTGTTTTATTAAAATAAACAACGAAATGTATCGCACAGGCATTTTTGACAAAGATTCAAGTAAAAGTTTTTTTTTTTTTTGTGAAGAGAAAATATCTTTTTAAAAATATACTCGGCCCCGTAAATAGTGCACATTTTTTATAAAATTTAAAATATATATTGACATCCAACCGGTTTCCTTATTAATTAATTCGTTTTTGCAGAATATGATTTCAGGCACCATTTTCATGCACAGGAAAATACACGAAATTGCACACATCACAGAAAGCCTAAAAAATTGTTTTAAAAGATAAAAACCAAATATTTGTACGATATATAAAACACATGTTGCGCATGTGTTCAGATGAACAACGACAACTGCAACATCACCATCATAAACGACTAAACAACACTAACACTTGGCACTTCGTGATAAAAACAAGAGGACAAAAAATAAAACAAATATTTTTTTAAGAACTACCACTAACACTTGAAAAGAAAGAAAAAAAGTATTAAATTACAGTGTAGGTAAATATAAAATTAAGATGGAATGCATCATTTGCATTTCCCACAAACATTATTAGGGTTTTTTCCAATCGAATTCAATCCAAAGAGACCTGTGAATACGAAAAATAAACACATAAATACAACAACAAAAATGCCCATCATTATTAAATGTTTGACGGTAGGAAAAGTAAAGTTGTGAGCACGCAAGTAGAAAAATTTCCAAATTTAAGCAACAACAACAAAAGAAACATTTCCTACCGGTATACCTGTTGTTATACAGTGTACTAACAATAGCAGAATGTTAAGGAATTAAATCAGCATTATATGTATAGAGCATAAAGAAACAAAAAAAAAATAAGACAACTGCATTGTTTTGTTTACTTATTTATTATTTTTTTTCAATATATATTTTTTTGTTATTTCTTTTTATACCCTTCACACAGTGAAAAAGGGTTTATATAGGTTTGTCATTCCGTGTGAAATTTCTACAATTTTCATTTCCGACCCCATAATGTATATATTTTCTGAAAGCTTTTGAATAGGGGAGTCGATTAAGCCCTGTCAGTCTGTCCGTCTGACCGTCTGTCCGTGTGTATGTTGAAATCAACTTTCTAAAGCCCCCCGAAAGCGCTTGGATCCGGGTGAGGTATTAAAATATCAGAAATATTCGGGAGTAGATCGGTATTGAAAATAAGAAACATCGGTTCATAAACAACTGAGATATGAGCAAAAACCCACGACCTCCTCGATTTTTTTTCACAAAAACAACATTACAACAACAACATACATACATACAAACTTGTATATTGGTTAAAGTAAACGTGGAATCGAATCCCAACTGAGCCAAAAAATTTTTTTTTTATTTTTTATATTTTTTTTTTAATTTTTTTTTAATTTTTTTTTTATTTTTTATTTAATATATTATTTATATTTTTTTTATTTTTTTTTTTAAATTTTTTTTAATATTTTTTTTTATTTTTTTTTTTGTTTTATATTTATTATTTATATTTTAATATTTTTTTTTAATTTTTTTTTAACTTTTTTTTTAAATTTTTTAAAATTTTTTTTTTTTTTTTTTTTAATATAAATAAGTTAATTTTTATACCCGCCACCAAAAAAATGGTGGGGGTATATTCATTTTGTCATTCCGTTTGTAACACATCGAAATATCCATTTTAGACCCCATAAAGTATATATATTCTGAATCAGGGTTTGATTTGATGACGATCTAGCTATGTCCGTCCGTCTGTCCGTCTGTTGAAAGCACGATAGAGGTCGCACCGAAATAGCTAGGGGGCTCAAATTTTGCCAGAATCTTTCTTATAGACAAAATTTGTTTGGTATTGAAAATGGGCTAAATCGGAATATTAGGAAGAGAGTTATAGCTCGAAAAGCAAGAGTAGGTCGAAAAAACCGTGTCCTACGAACATCGAAAAAAATAGAATTGTGTCCAAACGCATTAACGTAGACTAATGAAACTTCGAATATATATTTCCTGAGTAAAAACAATATTATTCCCCAAAAATTATCTAAATCTAAGCATTAGGAGAGGAGTTATCGATCAAAATGTACGAAAATTTATACCGCACAGTGTATTTTTCGGTATATTTAAAAACAAAAAAGTCATAAAAGCAACAAAATTGGATGTACGACTCTGAAATTTTGCACACTTTGCTTTTTGGTGACACGCTTTTTTGTGACGGAAAATCAATATGCCACGCCCACTTTTACGCCCACCTCCCATATAACGTTTTAGCTAAAATTAATATAATTTCTCTATTAATAAAGATTTTGGAATAATAAAGGGCTATATTGAAACATATAAGTTGTACTCATTCGCAAAAATAACTTTGACACGCCTACTATAACTCCCACTTTTCACGTTATCTACCGTTAATGAAATTTAAAAGCTCATAAAACCACGAATATTAGAGGTATGATGATCAAATTTGCTAAGTATATCCCCCTAGGCAATGTCATTACTGTGCCAGAAAATTAAGGCGCCACGCCCACTTTTACGCCCACCTCCCATATAACGTTTTACCTAAAATTCATATAATTTCTCTATTAATAAAGATTTTGGAAAAATAAAGGGCTATATTGAAACACCTAAGTTGTACTCATTCGCAAAAATAACTTTGACACGCCTACTATAACGCCCACTTTTCACGTTATCCACCGTGTATGAAATTTAAAAGCTCATAAAACCACGAATATTAGAGGTATGATGATCAAATTTGCTAGGTATATCCCCCTAGGCAATGTCATTACTGTGCCAGAAAATTAAGGTGCCACGCCCACTTTTACGCCCACCTCCCATATAACGTTTTACCTAAAATTCATATACTTTCTCTATTAATCAAGATTTTGGAATAATAAAGGGCTATATTGAAACACCTAAGTTGTACTCATTCGCAAAATCAACTTTGACACGCCTACTATAACGCCCACTTTTCACGTTATTTACCGTTAATGAAATTTAAAAGCTCATAAAACCGCCAAAGTTAGAGGTTTGATGATCAAATTTGCTACGTATATCCTTCTAATCAATGTAATTGCTGTGCCAAAAAGTTTAGGTGACACGTCCACTTTAACGCCTACCTCCCATATAACTGTTTATCTTAAATTCATGTAATTTCTCTATTGACAAAGTTTTTTGGAAAATAAAGGACTATATTGAAATATCTAAGTTGTATTTATTAGCAGAAACTTTATTGACACACCTAGTTTAACGCCCACTTTCATTGAAAGACTACATTTACAAAAGCATTTTAGTAGCATATCGAAGTATCTGATGGTCCAAATTTTCAATGACAATGTTGATGCTCAATTGTTGGGCATGATGATGAGGCGATTTTGACTGTTCTTTTGCCACACTATCGCAAAAACCAGCAGTGGTTCCCATTCAACGAACTAGGAAGGCAGGATTATGTTGATCAAAAGAATTAAGAAGTGCATAAAATGCATTTTGTTTTGAACGCCCATTTTCATAAAAAAACCTGAATATTAAACCTGAAAATTAATTTACAAATAATTAATTAATAATAATTAATTAATTAATAATTAATAATAATGAATTTTCCTGAAGATGCTACACGAAGGACTAGCGAAATATTGAGAATTTAAATACAAAAATTGGATATTTAAATATGAAAATTTAAAAAAAGAGATCAAATAAAATAAATAATTAAACCTGAATAACTTTAACGCGTTGCTCATTTAGGTATCTTTCCACTGTTCAAATTAAGTTAGTCTGAGATTGAGAAATGTCAAATGAAATGCAAAAAAAAACTTGTTGCTTATGTGTGGTTCACCTTCAACAGGGGCCCTTAAAAATTAACCACCCTCTATAAAGAAAGTAATACATATTTTATTTGAAAGAGATTATTCCATAGTGATTAACAAAATAATAAATATTGTGCTTTAAATGTACACAAAATTGGTGGTGGGTATAAAAGATTCGGCACAGCCGAATATAGTGCTCTTACTTGTTAATTTTACAATGGGATGTTTTTATATATGTATGTTTTTTATATGAATGTACGTATTTCATATAAGATGAATGGTAATACAAACTACTGTTATTGCATGACTACACGTTGTAAATGGTATATAAGATTCGGCATGGCCGAATATAGCACTTTTACTTGTTTTAATATTTTATTTTTTTAATCAACAAAACATAGTATCCTAATGAATTATAATCAATTAAATTATTTTATCAATAATATTTTCTGTGAAATTTGTATGATTGCTTCAAGCTAAGATATTTACTGAAGTTCTTTTAACATTGTCATCACACATTTAAAATTGCTCTTAAGAGTTCATCCATTTACATAACTGACTAAACACAGCAAGTGGTATTGGATATATGAGTATTGGTCATTGCTTTCACTTTAGTTTTATATATTCTTTCATTAAAAATATTACCCTTCTTATTATTACATCCTTATTTTATTTGTTTTTTTCTGTTTACTTACTTAGTTTGTCTAACAAACTATGAAAACATAAAATTATCACGTTCATAATTTTCTTAAGCTATCACCTGTTAAATTGCCCAGTGAAAAAACAACCGAACAAATTCCAGGGGTGAGTTTTAGGTAATAAAAAAACACAACTCAACGAACTTTTATAACCCTACTATAAAATTGGACTTATCTTAAAAAAAATAGAATTTATCGAAAACTTAAAAAAATATCAACAAATTTAAAAATTTGAATTAATAAAACAAAATTAGCAAAATCAAGAAAAATTAACAATTTGACTTATTGATTCATCGTGTTCACCCAAATAGCATATCGTCGCTTCTCTATTGAGTTTTCAGGAGAGCAAAAAATTAATTTTTTTTTTGTTACTTTACAGTATTAAACTTACACATATCGACTATTGTTTTTTTTATTAAACCAATCAATATATTCTTGGTAAATATATGTACGACCAATAATATTTCCAAATAGAGCAATAAAAAATTTTAAAAATTGTCACATAACCGATTACGTTAGAGCAGCGACGATATGTTAAAAAGGCGTATATACATTTTCAAAATATGTATAAATATATCTTGAGAATTTAAATGTTAAACAATATCATTTCATTTGTAACTCTGTGGAAATATTTAAGATTTATATTAATCTTGTATTTCAGGACTACAGCACCTAATATGTTGTACCAACATTGATACTGGTATTGTGCCCTTATTTTCAGTATTGATTTATTAATTTCATTTGATATTTCTTCAGGAGATCTCTTTAAGTTATTTCAAGTCATCGTGCCGATCATTTTTCATCTATTCAGTATCCAAATAATAATTGTCGGGAATATAATTGTTTTAAAAGCTTTCTAAGGTATTGCACTATTGTAATATTTTCACATCAGCCAGTTCAATTGTTAACTTTTTTCAATTTCAGTATTAAGTAAATTTTTTTTATTGCATGTATAACTTTAAAATGCTGAAATTTACCAAATATCTAAAAACATTTGTACAATAATAATTTGCTTCAACTATTGCCTATTGTTAAGTATGACTCTTTACAATCTTTCAAGCAGCATACCGCACACTAAATAATATAACGTCACAACTCAAAAATTTCCCAAATTTTTTTTATTTAAATTGATTCACAATACTTATCTCCATCAACTCCAAATAGTTCTTTCTGATCACTATCTCGATCTACCAAAGAGATCTCATTTTAGTTGCGTCATTGTTCTCACGAAAACAATTTTTTTTTTATTTTCACATAAACTGTGTAATTTTGAAATAATGTGATTAATTTTGAGTTGTATTAATTTGAACTATGCTCCTCAAATTAAAATTGATAAGTTCAATTGATAGCATATTTCCACGGCAACGATATTAAATATCTTACTTATAATTCAAAGCATAATTACGAACTATACTAAATAATTTTCTCATGCAAAACTTTCAAAGCAAATTACTATTTTTGTGGGTAATTCATTTAGAATTAACATCCGAATTATAATAAAATCAGTGTCTTCTCTTTTTTTATCGATAGTTTATCGTTCCCTGTAATAGTCTGACCAGATTTTTGCTGATCTTAGGATATACGACCCTATGCTATCTAATACAGGACATTATACTTATGCTAAATATATTTAGATTTAGTGTTGATTTATCTGGTTGACCGGGATTCATTTATGATCTCTTATGCGCCAGTATATCGTAATAGATGCATTTTATATCGCAAGTAATGAAAAAATTGATATTCAAAATAATATTTTTTTAACATTTCGGCAGCATTTTAGCTGAGAAAATTTGTTGTTCAGTGCTTTACGTCTTCATATATTAAATTCTCTACTTTTTGGCTGTTTTAGGTGAATTCCGCATTATGTCTTTGAATCATGAATTCTGAACCATATAATAAAACCGATGTAACGCATTCGCCATATGATTCGGTGAGCCTCAGCGACACTTTTTCAAATAGAAGAACTAAAGCAAAACTTTCCGGTATGTTAGTACAAAATTCGACAATCTCGCAGCAGATAAAAACTTTGTTGTTTTCGCTTAAATGTTCAATAACGTTACTAACAAATATGTATCCTTTAACAACACATATCAGTTATTAAAAACATTTAACAGATCTTATGCTGTGAGTTCTGAGTGATATTTTTTGTTTTAGCTGGCACCCTAAAGCCGTAACAGCTCCCACAGTATGCAATCTTTTAAGGACTATAAGAAAACTTATTCATTAAAATCAGAATTTTGTGGACACAGAAGCTTTGATAAATATGTAGAAAAACTGCAAGCTCGGTTAATCATTTTTTGCTCCTTAGTCTTATTTATATACTTTTTTTTTAATTATGAAGGATACAAATTATAAAACATAGTTTTTAATAATGCAAATCTGTATTAATAAGAATGAAATGCCATTTCTTACTAAACGCATCACTTTTTTGAACGGTTGTCCAATTTTTTTTAAGAATCTATAAAGCGCAATAATAATTCCTACTGACATTTTTTCTTCAAATTTTTTCATAAAATATCAGAAAATATCTAAAGTCTTCAAAAATGGTGGCGGTTACTATAGTAACAGCTCGCATCGTTGAGCTTCAAATGAGCCGGAAAAGAACAATAATCGTGGTCCATTCAATATAGAGATTTTTGTTTTTTTTTGTGACATCTAAAAATTTTTTAGATATATTATCTTAAAGCTTTGTGTGTTTTACTTTTATTTTATTTTTTTCTTATTCCAGAAATACATACGATTGAGGCAGTGGATGTGGCCAATACAAAAAACTCATTGCATGATTAAAAAAATAAAGGTTAGGGGTTTCAGTCCGAATAGAAGACATTTTTAAAAGAAATTATATAATTCATTCTGATAAATAGATATAATTAAATGAGGGGACGTGGCACCTCCCATACAAAGAATGTATGTTCAATGGCATATCTTCAGAACTATAATTGTTATCGGATTTTAATTATATGATATTGACTACATTATTGGTTTATCTTTTCGGGCAAAAGAAGTGGTGTTCCCTTCCATTCCAAAAAAAGTAAGTAAGTAAGTAGGTGTAATTTTTATATAACTTTAACTTTATCTTGGTTTAAACTTTGTACAAGCTGCTTTTGATAACAATTTGATAATTATAACCAAAATGGGTAAGGTTTGAAGAAGATAGAGAGAGTGATAAATGGGCGTAATAAGGTCTTTCTGGGGGGTGCAATACCCTTCTCCAATATGTGAAACAATTAACTATTTACATTCAATATATTTACATGCATATTATATTAACTCAGTTTAACACCCTCGATTAATTTGAAAAAAAAGAGTTTAAATTCGCATCGAATTTTAATAGAGGAATGGAATTATAATTTTCCAATTTTATTTTTTTTTAAAGAATGAGATCAGTGAAACCTTAACACACATTTTTAATTCCACCTTTCTTCATGCACAAAAAATATAACTGTTTATGATCAAGTTTGCATTTAAAAACTTGTCAAATTATGTGTACAAAATAATAGCATAATCGGATTATTAGTTTGTTTAAAAATGGATTCCGAAGAAAAAGTGCGTGAAAAATTAATAACAATTTTTTAAAAAAATCCCAGTCGTACTTACAAATCTATTGCAAATGAGATAAAGGTGTCACGACAAACAGTTTCGCGTGTGATAAAAGTGTATAACGAACGTCGTAGTATTAAAAGGAAAGCTGGAAGTGGAGCTAAAAAAGGTATAACTGACCCACAGTTAGCTTCAAAGATTGTTAGTCTTCTAAACCAAAATCCCAACCTCTCAAACCGTAAAGCCGCCTTAAAAGCAAACTGTTCCGATTTTTTTGTAAGGAAGGTTAAAAGATATGAAGGCCTTAAGTCCTACAAGGTTCAGAAAGTGCCAGACAGAAATTCGAAGAAAAACTTGGGTGCAAAAAGTCGTGCCAAAGAACTGCTTAGAAATTTTATCAACAAATATGAGTGTTGTATTATGGATGATGAGACTTACGTTCTTGCCGACTTTTCTCAGCTCCCAGGGCGAAGTTATTATGTGGCCGATGGAAGAGGTAATGTCGATGACCAATTTAAGTTCCAAAAAAAGACAAAGTTTCCAAAGAAGTACTTAGTTTGGCAAGCTATATGCACGTGCGGAGAAAGAAGCAGTAAATTTATTACTACTGGGACTATCAACACTGATATTTACATCAAGGAGTGCTTGCAGAAGAGGTTGCTTCCATTCATACGAAAACACAATAAGTCAACATATTTTTGGCCCGACCTAGCGTCGTGTCATTATAGTAAATCTGCAGCAGAATGGTATGAAATAAATAATATAGTGGTAGTGCCAAAAGAAGCAAATCCACCTAATTGTCCAGAACTAAGGCCCATCGAACGTTACTGGGCTTTAGTCAAAAGAGTGCTGAAGGATACAAAACAAGTTGCTAATACTACTAAAATTTTTTCCCAGAAATGGTCTTATTCCAGCAATAAAGTTACTATGGATACCACCAAAACCCTCATGGTCTCAATTCCGGAAAAGGTGAAACAGTTCATCAAAAAAAGCTGAATTTTTACAAAAAGCATTAATATTTTAATTTACTGTTATTTTATTGTTAAACCACGCTATTTTCATTAAAATGGATTAATTCGTTTCAAAGTTATTGCGTTTTATTCGTGTTAGGGTTTTATCGATCTCATTCTTTATTTGTTAATAAAATTTTTATTTTTTAATTTAAAAATCTTAACGCTGGAATTTATTTTTTTATAAAAGTTCGATTCGACGAAGTGTAACCCTAATGTACTCAAATGAAGAGTAACCATCTAGGATTAAGATTTGAATATTTTATCTTTTTTTATTTTTAAAGTTTTGAAAATTTTGAAGGAAACTGGTATATAAAATTTAAAAAAAAACTTTTTTTGTTATTTTTAATGTTTATTCAAATGGGTTGATTTTTGTTTCACTTTCCCCAACACACACACACACACAGACAGCAACAATAATTTCTCTCCCGTTAATATCAATATAATAGAATGTCACACAGCTGTTAAATTTAACATTCAGAACTTAATTAAAAATAATTATTTAACTGTCATTGTTGCTTCCTTTTCCCAACAAAAACTATTTGTTCAGTTTTCAAACTCTTCTACTCGTCTCTATCTCATCCACAGGTAAATGTGTATGGATTTTTCTATCAGTTTGCACAAAGACTCATTTATTTAATCGTTTATTTTCTTTATGCATGACTAATTTATTTTCGTGATAATGTCCATGATAAAATGTGCGTAAAAATTAAGTTACCTGAAAATGTGTGTGCACTTGTGTGTGTGTGTGTAGGATATCTTTTTTTGTAAAACTCCTTAGGAAATGTTTAATGAAGTAATGAAAACGCCTATGGCAAATATTTTTAATATTATTTATTACCTGACTTCAATGGTGGCTTGTTGAAAATGTTTGTGGCTTTTTTCTTTCGTTCATTTTTATCTCTGTTTCACGGTGTTGTGGAGGTGTTTTGTGGTCTATTGCTGCGGTGTTAAGTAGTTGCTTGTTGATTCAACAAAAATGGTAGTAAATTATTGTCTCTATTAAATTTACACCAGCTATTTTTAATTGTATGTATTGTTGGCATAAAATGTTTCTTTTCTTGGGTCGTTATTTTTTGTTTTTTTTTTCTTAAGTTGGAAAACGTTAAATTAGCAACACAATTTTAATGACAACCAATGTTATATGTATATTTTGGTTTACTTGTTTATTGGGGTTTAATTGCTTTACTTCAAGGTGGATTAATAAGGTACACGTATCCAATCAGCTGACTTTTTTATCTATATATACAATTTATTGACATTACCAAATTTTTATTCAAAATTTTTCTGCATCTTTCTAACTTAACTTTTTTGTATTTTTATTCTACACTAAATAATTCAAGGCGCATTTATTCATCAGGTAGTCTTGTTTCGTCAGCTGATTATTTTTTCTTCACTTATTTTAAATTTCAGCTGTCAAAGTCTATAGATAAAACATAATTTTCTCTCATCTCTTATATATTTAAAATGTCAAACATCATATATAAATAATATAAGCAAAAAAATTATCTGCGACCTGCAATTACCTGATGAATTAAAATATCTTGAAATAATTAAAAATAAAATACAAAACCGCCAATAAAACATTTTATCTTAAAGGTTTTTACAAGCTCATTGATATTAAAGAAGAAAAGCAAAACAAGAACCATATTATACACTCCTGCTTACACTAGTATTATTGGATTATAAATGAACTCGCAGACAAAATCGCGAAAGATAACAACAGATCGCCATCAATACTACTAATAAATAACTACACCAATAAAGATGTCAACAATCTAGCAAAATATCGCGCTCGACATAACAGCATAAACTCACCAAACTCATACTATAAAAATATAAACGATCCTTTAAAAAATATTATATACCCCAGCAGTTTAACAAAACAGCAACAACAACAGTTAACGGGCTGAGGCTAGAAAACTTAAAACTTACACACGAACATCTTCTATCGAGGAACTGCAGCCCACCAATATGTCCACATCATATCTTATTTTAACAAAAGTGATTTACCAACTACTCTGAATGATGCCATCCGTAACCTAGGTAATATAATAAATAGAATAAAAACAGCACTCCAACAAATATAACACAATTGTAGATATAAATATATAAAAAGCATCTTTTTATATGCCTCACCTAATTGAGCCGAATGCACAAAGTTTAAGTCATACTGTGGTAATCTAAACTCAGTATATTGGCTAACTGCACTGAGAGTATGCTGTGCAAACGGCATCTACTTGCAAAGGAGAACGGTCTTATATACAATGATGGACTTACTTAGGCGGAGGCTAGATCAATGATCATAGCAACCTGCCAATGGACGAACAAGATTATACCTGATAAAGGTACTTGGTTGAACAGAAAGCATGGAGACATTGAGTACTACTCAACCCAATTTCTAATTATTTATTGCTTTAGATTGGGAGAGTCGCCTTTGTGTCCCTGCTGTCATAATCTGATTGAAGCTGCTGAACACGTTTTCTATAAATGTCCGTGATTCACTTTCAGGAGGATGTATCTCCAACAACAGCCAGCCACTAAAATATGATCCGATAACAATATTCAGTTAATGGTGGAATCACCCGTGAATTGGGGACATATTGTAAACTAGATCATGCGGCTTATTTTGGAACTACCTAGCACCTAAAAAATTACAATGGAGGTTGAATAACTTATCCATTTTGGTGAGGAAATACTTCACGGTGGTACCGCCAGGACAGGAATGACATAATTAGGTATTTTAAAGGGTAGAGTCTCTAACTTTTTCTTTTGATAATTTCACTTCGTTAAAAATAATTGAGCATTTGAGAATGTGGCTAAGAATCCAGAAACTTTCGTTCAGCACGTTGAGCAAGAAATACACATTTCCAAAAGCACTTTGTAATAAATTTTGGTAAAAGAACTGCATTTTCAAGTAAACAAGACTAGATTGGTTTAAAAATCAAGCCAAGAGGTCATGTGCATTGGCATATTCGTAAAACACGTGACTTGTACGTTAAAATTGAAAAAAAAACAAAAAACAACATTATCATACAACCCCTATTAACAAAATGATGCAAAATGCTGGTATCCCAGCGCTGAGCCACCAGATATTTACCTTATAGAATCTTAAACGAATATTTTGAAGTGCTATAGATGAAATGACAAAATTAGTATAAATTTCTAGCTAATTAATATTGATGCTTTGAAAAAGACTTTTAAAAAAAATCCCTTCAAATTTTAATTTAAATACACAACTTATTTGGAAGAACACAATATTTTAAAATGTAATCTAAAGAAAATCTTAATAGAATTTTAAAGGACTCTATATAATTAATTTATTACAAAAATTCCATTCTACCATTCTACGTACTATATATAAATAAATAAATATTTGTCAAAAATGTTCTCTTCATTTATTAAAAATAGACCTTAAATTAACAATTTACAAATTCTTAAAGTAATAGCTTATACTTATTTCTAAAAACACCCTCTGTTGAAGAAGATAAATATATAAATACAGGCATTCATATAATCAATTTATTCTCCAAAGACAATAAATTATTTACGGCTTAGGCTTAAGATATATTCCAGCAACTGACAGACCAATAAATTGTCAATTACTCGTATCAGCATCATCAGCATTATAATTATACATAATATTTCTCAATATTATTTCTAATAATTTTTGAATATGTATGTATGAATAAATGTATGTATGCATGCACGTTTATTTTATGCTTTTAATAAATAATTTCAATATTTATTTGATGAGTTCTACTTTAATTTGATCCTTGTTGTTTGTTCTCCTCTTCTTTGACTCATTAATATTTTAGGCACGTACTCCAACTTTTTGTCTCTAATAAATAATATTTTTCTTGTTGGTGTTTTGTTGTTTTTGAACAAACAACAAAAAGTGAATGTTTTTTTCATTAAACTTTATAGGTCTTTTATATTTAGAATTAATTTTTTTTTTGTCAACTCATCTTCTTTTAAACAAACGGAATAAAATCGAAGAGAAATAGTATTCAGAAAAAAGAACTCAATAGTAAATTATAAATAGTATTTTATTGATATTTAGATTGATTTGTGAGCAAGAGTGTGTTTCACTCGTATGTGCACACACTTTTATCCATTAAGACTTCTAATCACATCAATATGTACACATACATAGGTGAGTACGTATGTACTCCTGCAGCCAGGATGCTGCAGAAAAACTAATGATATGTTGTGTGTTTCTCTTTTCAAACGATTGAATAGTATGAGTGGGACAGTTATACGAAAAACGAAAAATAGAATTCCAATCAGTTTTAATTTATTCTCTGTGAGTATAAAATTAGTTTTCAACTTAAATACATTTGATTTATCGTCATTCGAATTATATGTACTAGGGTTATACAGAAAATAAAATAATCATAAAATAGGAGTTTCAACTGAATGAAAATGTCTGCTTAGAAATAGATAAAAAAATAAATTCTTTTGGTAATTCCTCTATAATATTTAGAAGTAGTCTAATGAAAAATACACGTTTGCTCTCATAGAATCACTTTATGTTAATTTGTTTTCCATTATAATGCGTGTATACATTTGATTAGGAAGACACTCATGGCTTCATTATATTGAAATATACAATTTGTTTTCCATTAAACAATAATTAGATACGAAGAAGCTTAGGCCAAAACACAAAAACTACTCTGCAGTGAAACTATTTAAAAATATTTTGTTGAATATTGTACAACAGGTGTGTAAAACTCCCTTCCGTATGCGGGCCAGATCTACTTAATTTTATTAGAAATTAGCAGACCCCGGCCTAACAAAGTTTTTTGTTTTTTTTTTTTTTTTTGTTATATTTTAATCTGCCACCATTTGTTAGATCACCATAGATAGTATTTCATTCATATGAGGTTATCACTGCCCCTTTTTTCAATCCTTAGCATTTTTTGTTCTAATTAGAAAATTGTTATGAAAAGCAGCCCATACTAAGCCTAAATCAAATAGAGAATATAGTTTTATAGAAATGACAGCAAATGTTTTTCTTTTATATTGACGAATGGGGGTTCACCACATCCTCTGTTTTTAATGTGCAACGCCAATTTTTTTCCACCTCATTTTAAGCTCAACAATGCAAGTTTTCGAAAACCCGACACGTAATTTTTAGATTTGAAATATGGGGAATTTTAAGAAAAAAATGTCCATAAAAATTTTTTTTGGCTTAATTAAAAAAAAATTAATACAAATCGGCCCAGCCTTCCTCCGGTTTTAGATAAATTAAAAAGTAGGCGTTAAAATGGGGTTGTGAAATATTTCTTTCTGCCAAAATCTAAATTGCGTTCAGTCAAACATTTTAAGAAGAGTAGCGGAATCGATGCATTCGTTCCTAAGTGATGCAATTTCATTCAATTTTTATTCTATACATGTTAATTAAACATAAATTTACTATAAATAAAAGAAATATATGAATGAATTTTTTTTTTTATAAAAAAAAATATAAATAAGATTCAATGTTTTCCTTCTTTCAAATTATCCAAATTATAGGTTGATCTAGTTTTTAATATCAACATAAAATATTCGTCAACCTGTCACAGTGTATCCACATTGTTAAAAGGGCTGTTCACAAATATATACATATGGGGTTTGTGTATAGAGCAATATTTCAAATTTTCTCCGTTACAATTTTTAGTATTAAGAAATTATTGCTATATTTTTTAGTAATAGACGGCTCGAAGATCGGTTCACAAAAAATAATTAATATTCTGAATGGCTAAAATACGTCCCAAGGAGTAATTAGATGAGCAAAAAAAAAATAATTTTCCTTTACAGGGCCATTACCATTTCTTTAACGACTTTCTTATGCTGCTGGCCAAAAACCCATCCATAATAAAACATCTTTATTACTGAAACTTTTGACGCCTTATGTTCCGGAAGAGAGAGTTTTATTTTTTATAAATCATAATGAAAAAAGAAAAGTGTAGCGATCTGTAAACCTTTTATTTTTATAGCCGTCACAAAAGTAATGCTGTGAGGATCTAGCAATTTTTTCATTTCGTTTATAGCATATCGAAATGTTTCTTTAAGATTTAGAGAAAAATTAACATAATCGCCGTATTATATTCCCTATAACAATATTTAGTTATCACAAATAAAGTTTATTTCTTTCTTATTTTTTGAACATTAATTGTCATGGTAACCAAGTATTTGTTTGAATTTTATTATTAAATTTTTTTGTTTTTTAATTTGTGTTTAAAAATAAAGTGATTAGAAAACTATTATATTATTATATATTAATAAATTATTATATATTAATAAACTATTATATATTTTACCAATAAATATTGCAAATAATCATAAGGTACCTATTAACTTTTTTCAATAATATTTTCTTAATTATTTAAATGTTTGAAAACAATGTTTTAAAAGGCAAAATACAATTTATGTAACTAACAGCGAAAAATAAAAATAAGTTTTAATATATGGACATTTCCATGAATATTCAAACACGACTGTAAAAATAAAACCTCTTGAAAAATTTTCAATATAAGTTTATTGATAAAATAAACACTCAAATTTTACTACGCGCAGGTATTAAGAGCTTATTAAATTATTTTAAGAGTTAATTCTGATTATCTCTTTGACTTATTTTAAAGAATTGCAATCAACTATTTTTTTAAGCGACTAAATTGTAAAAATAAACTGTAATTGTAAATATGCTTTAAAATTAAGGCAACAACAACAGTTAACAAGATCCATATGAAAAAAAAATATAGAGTCCAATTACCGGTATTTTTTTCTGATTTCCCTTGGATGTTATTTTAATGTCACGTACGTAGTGCAAAAACATTTTTTGTGTCCGTCATTAGTATCTGAAAAGTCGCAAGAGCACCTAATTTAGAATTTAACTTTTTTCCTAACATAATATAAATTTTATTACCTAAAATAACTGTCACGTACGATATGTCACGAACGATATTAAATTGAATTTAATATAAAATCATTTAAAGATTGTTTTAAATTAAGTATGATGGATTTTAAATGAAAAATATTTGGTTTTGTGTAAGAAATTAAAAAAAGAAAAAATACCTGTATTTTTTTCCAATCATGTTGTGGCAATTTGATATTATATTAGGATAATATGTATGTAAATTTTTGAATAATAAGAAAAATTTTTTATGCTTATTTGGGATGGTATTATCATTATTTAAAAAAGAGAAAACAAAATAAAATTATGTATTATTATCATTATATTAATATATTGAATATGATTTATTACAGTCATGTTATGACAATTTCAATAGACTTTAATTAGACTTACGTATAATGATCACAAACATTGTTTTAACTAAGTATCATTATACAACTCAATCAAAGTATGTTTCTCTTAGATTATGATCATGATTTTTGATTTGAACTATAAAACACTTCAAAAGCTATTTATTTCTACATTTAATTTGCTTTAAAACAAATTACTTACCCAACCACAAATTGATTTGGCACAATTTGAAAGGTCTTACATACAAAAACACATATAATTTCTGTTAAACATGCATTTAACATATTTAATACACAGATAAACATGAAATAGAATTTCGCAGACGATGACCTTTGTTTGTTGTAAAGAAAATGTAAAAGAAACAGCACGTGTCTTAATTTAACTTGCGACACAGAAAAACCAAATTTTTTTAAAACCACAAACAAAGTCGCTAATACCCCTTTCGCATTGGGCAAGTCACTTGCTCAAGTTAGTTTTTTATTTTCTTTTATTTTTCTTTGAACTTGCTTTCATGTTCAGACTCAGCAACTGACTTGCCCAAGTTTCGTTCTCTTTTACTTATTATACTCTTCACACAGTGAAAAAGGGTATATATAGGTTTGTCATTCCGTTTGAAATTTCTACAATTATCAATTATCTACACATACATACAAACGTGGTATACTGGTTAGAGTGAGCAAAAAATTTTTTTTATTTTATATTTTATTAAAATTTTTATTGTTTTATTTTTAATTTTTCTTTTAATTTATTTTTTTTTTAAGCACATAAGTAAACTTAATGTATAATATTACAATGGGATGTTTTTATATATGTATGTTTTGTATGTACGTATTTCATATGAGATAAATGGTGACATAAACAATTGTTGTTGCATGACAACACGTTGTGAAGGGTATATAAGATTCGGCATGGCCGAATATAGCACTCTTGTTTGTTTTTATTACTCTTTTGTTTTTGGTTTCTCAACAAAAACTTGCTCGTACTTGCCGAGTACAGGCAAGTGTGTACTCAAAAATGAGCAAGTTTCTTCCTCTTAACCCGACCTTACCCCTTTTGCCTATAAACACAACACTTGCGCAAGTCACTTGCGCAAGTGACTTGCCTAGTCTGAAAGCCGTGTAATATTGTGTAATGTAAGAATAGCAATCAGTGTTGCCAGTATCTATTATAAAAAGCTAACCTTCATCAAACTTAGGATATAAAAAATAATCACCCTTTAATACTGCATACATATTTATATACACTCCTCAATTTATTATTAAGTAAATATTACTTTTTATTTAAATGTAGCCCTAAGCTCATTTTTATCCAATCATACTCTTAGGGTGACTTATATAAACTTTAAAGTTTATAGCGACCATAGTCTCCCAAATTTGCCATGCATATTATGTACTTACCCCTTGCTCCACTCCTAGCAATTTTGATTCAAATAAGAAAATTTTCGTTAAGGTAAATCAGTTAATGTTTAAAGACTACACTGGTAATAGTTTCCGAAATGGTATAAAATTAATATTTGGAACGGGGATACAACGCCCGACTTAACAGTTTATTAATTATTGCGAACAGATTCTAACAACTTGTGACAGTTGTTTGCTATTCAGTCAACAAAAACAAATTATTAAGATTTATTGCAAAAGTTTATGCTAGAGAGCAATCGTAAACTGGTAATGTTAGTTATTACCTAAGGTTGTCTGAATTAACCCTTATATCATTTTTCTGGTTGGTCATAGATCTAAGTCAACAGATAGTCTCAAAGTCAAAGCTAGTGTTTAAACTAAGCCCAATATTAAAGACAAACTTTTTAAAAATTAAATAGATTGGAGCCGTGACACCATGCGAAGCAACGTATGTATGTATGTCATTTAAATCATATTTCTCATATCAAGTAATATATACTTTTAAAAATCGGAAAAAAATGGTAAGACCTGGCACACAACTTATGTATTTTATTTATTTTTTTAGCGTGAACGTAACTTAAAGGTAATTTGATTTGTAATAATTTGGTACTGTATAGGTACACCACAATAATTGAAGAAGCTGTTCTCGAATTACGGTAATATCCTTGGACAACCTCTTAAAAATCAGCAATAAAAATAAATTAAAAAAATATTTATATATAGAAACAATTTGTTATATATATTTATGTATGTACATGAACGGGATCATAATACATTACCAAATTATAGTTACTGTTCATGCTAATTTTGGCTACTGCATAAGTACCATACTTTTGTTAAATTTATTTTATATTTAGGACTTGTAAGAACTTATTTTATTTGTAGCTTAATTCTCGATTTAGAAATCATTTAAAACTTTGACAACACTGTTCCAGTAGACCAAAACAAAACAACAAACCAATTATGAACTAACATATTCAAACACAACAAGCATGATTAAAACACACAACAAAAAATATATATCGCATGCTATAAGAATATTAAAAAATTAAAAATACAAAAAGCCGGTATTTATCTACAAAACAACTCTCACTTAAGTGAGCGAACAAGTGCTTACATTCTACTAGCGCTCTACTAAGAGAGTACTAAAATCCACCCTCTATGAGAGACACACACAGTTTCCTTTAATCTATTACAATTCCTTACATATAGCCAGTGTATTTTTGGCACGTACTTATTTTGTGTATGGGAATTTTCATTTAATGTTGCTTTAATATCATGCTAGTAGCAAGAAGCGACTACTTAGTAGTGTTGCTTTAACACATGCTTTTCGAACTCAGTTCAGTTATCTATGAGACGTCAAAGCGGTCGTGCGTAGGAACGGTAACGTTAAACTGTGGAAAGAAAATTTTTTCGTAATACAAAAAAATAAGATTGTGTATAAAGAAAAAAAACAAAAAAGAAGCTTTAAAACAAATTTAGAGAAAAGAAAAAAATACTGATTAAAGCGTGAGTGTTTAAAAAATATAAATTAAAAATAAAGTTTTTGTGTTTAATAGAAAAAGTTTGGTAAAATTGTATGTAAAAAAATAATAAACAACAAAAAAAACGTGCTAAAAATTTTTAATTACATTCAGCTAAATGAGTTTTATGGCGGTATAAGCGGGTGTCTCAAAGTTTTGGGTTTTTCTGTGTCTGTGACCTAACGCGTGTGTTCTATTGTGTTTTTCAAAATGTGTAAAATTTAAAAACGAAATCTTAAACAATATACCTATTTAACAAAAATTGTTTTAATCAAGTGTTTGTCAAAATAATAAACCAGATCTCTGAATCAGAGAAGCAAGCCGATTGAAAAATTTCGGCGGCGGCTGAAAAGCAAAAATCTTCGGCGGCGGCGGCTAATCGGCTCTGCGCCGAGTATTTTATCGGCTGAAAAAAATATTTGGCTCAGCCAAATTTTTAGAATTGTTTTTTTATTTTTGAACAATTTAATATTTCCATCTACATATATAAAAGTGAAACTCTGTGTGTGTGTGTGTGTTAGCTATAGACTCTGAAACTGTAAAACCAATCGGGCTCAAACTTTGGTAAGTTGTTGTACACATACCGGGGAGTGTTTATGGGTGAAAAAAGTAGGCGGGGCCACGCCCATAAAAAATTAATTATCAGTTTTAGCTACTTGCACTTGACCGATTTTTCTAAAACTTTGCACACATATCGAGCTGTCATGACTGAATAATTTCGTGATAAGAAAAGTGGGCGGGGCCACGCCCCTAAAAAAGTTTTAATTTTGAGATACTTGCACTTGACCGATTTTTCTGAAACTTTGCACACATATTAAGCTGTCGTGACTTTATAATTTTGTGATTAAAAAAGTGGGCGGGGCCACGCCCATAAAAAATTAGTTATCAGATTTGGCTTCTTGCACTGGACCGAATTTTCTGAAACTTTGCAAACATACTGAGCTGTCATGACTTTACACTTTTGTCATTAGAAAAGTGGGCAGTGCCACGCCCATTAAAAAAAGGTATCATTTTGAGGTACTTTCACTGGACCAATTTTTTTGAAACTTTGCACACATATTGAGTTGTCATGACTATACAGTTTCGCATTTAGAAAAGTGGGCAGTGCCACGCCCATAAAAAAAGGTATCATTTTGAGATACTTTCTCTGGACCGATTTTTTTTAAACTTTGCACACTTATTGAGCTGTCATGGCTATACAATTTCGTAATTAGAAAAGTGGGCATTGCCACGCTCATAAAGAAAAAGTTTTTAGCCTTTCACTTGATATTCGATTAAAATTTAGAATGCGATTAAAATTCATGAAGGGGCGTAGCAACGCGCGCCGGGATTGGCTAGTTTTAAATATTTTAAAGCATTTTCTTAATGGTTTTCTGACTTTGTTAAAATAGGTTCGACAATATGGTTGTTCTCATGAATAAATAGCTGTAATAAGTAATTTAATTGTAAAACGATTATTTGAAAATATTGGGAAAGTACCCTGTGATTTTTCAGAACTTCAACTAGTGATGAAGTGAATAAATTTAAGTGAAAACAATAATAACTGTTACATTAGCGTGTAATTTTTGAATATATTAATGAACGCCATTTAATTTTTATAAGTGCATAGAAATCATGCCTATTTGGTAAAAAGAAACCAATGTTTCATAAGTTGAAGATGTTTGTTTACATAATTCCTTTAACATATATTACATATTTTATTCATTTTGAATTATATTATTAATGATAAATTATTTTACATTTAGAAAGTCATTAAGAATAAATCTTTTTGCACTACTGATTTAAAGTTTTGAGAATGTATTTCACTTTGCACTAATACCAATTTTTTTTATTTTTATTGAAATAAATTAAAAAAATCGAGAAAGCAATTTAATAATTCTTAAAAATTTCATACAATTAAACAATTATTGATAATACCAAATATCTGTAGTCGAAAAAAGCGGAAAAAAAACTAGTTGGATGTCGAATAAATAAATCAAAAGTGAGCATAAGCATATAGTTTTTAGCAAGGCATATTATTTCAATAAGTAAAGAAAAAAATAATCAGCTGACGAAACAAGACTACCTGATGAATAAATATGCCTTGGTTTTTAGTTTTTATCAAAACTAATTTTGTGATAAGTTTGACAATAATATTCAGAGATATTTTTTGCAGTGACCTATGATTCATTTCTAACAGAAGGAAAAAATCAAATTTCAAATATGTAAAATCGGCTTCAAACTGAGCCGCCGGTCAGCCGAACGCATCGGCGGCGGCGCGACTTAAATAAAAAAATCGACTAAGCGGCTAGCCGCCAGCCGCGCCGATACGGCTTGCTTCTCTGCTCTGAATTACTAAAAGAAAAGATTTAATTAAAGTATTTTAACCACAAACAACCTAAAAAGTTCTCAGCATCTTACCTATAACAAAAACAAAAATTCCCTGGTGTTTTAAAATTATATAAAATTTATTTTTAATACGGTAATTTTGGTTTTATTGTTGTATTTTATTATTATTATTAATATCACTTGTTTTAAGTATAGAAGTATGCACAAGTGCATGCATATACATATGTATATGAATATTATTTTCTGTTTACTGTCGCTCCAAGTATTGTTTTTGTTTTGTTTTCGCGTTCATATGTTCTTAACTTATGTTCACATTTGCTAAATATTTGCTCAAATAATCAGAATTTAATTTAAATGTGATTATTCTTGCACCAAATATCCTTAAACCATATAACAAGCGATTAATATTGCAATCAAAAACAAATAATTTAAACATTTATTTTGTCTTTTTAGTTAAATATTCGCCTAATGTAAAAATACCTCTAGTCTCATTTTTTTCTTTATTCGCGTTATTTCTACCATAATATTTTTTTTACTTTTATACTCTAATCTCCCGTTAAAATCGTGCAAATATTAAAGTGTTATTTGTGTTGTAAAATTGTAATTCTTTGTGTTTGTAGGTGAAAACTAGTTTTTAAGTCTTCTTTAAATGATTGTTATTTACTTGTTTTGTTGACAGCGTTGCCAATTTAATCCAATTTTTGAGAAATTGTTTTCTCTTTGTTGGACGTTCTTCTCAAAAGATTTCTGAACATTTAATTAGTACTATTTGAAAAAAAATTATATGGAAAGAGCTTTACTTTTCATATGTTAACATATTTGCATACATAGATTCATAGTTTTGTAGATAATGTTGAACTAAATTCTCAACCGGAGTTATCTGTTAAAAATATGATTTTCATCAAACAGTCACTAAACTCAAAGGAATAAAATTTTTTCTACTGCCGAATTATTAAAAAAATATTTTACGTTTATTAAAGGCCTTTTTGACAGTTATTGTACAGAAATTTTTCAAATGAGCTTTTAATAAATCGAAAATATTTCTTATTCATAAGATATTTTTTAAATATCACTTTAAAACACTAGAATTATTTTTCTTATAAAATTTACCCAAGTAAATAAATTATGTTTTACATTCTTAAATTTAAAAAATCAATCTAGTTGTTTACGATACATCTTAAAATATGTGTTAGTATTCCGGCGTTTCCATTGAATACCAGGTGGTACATTAAAACTCTAAGAAGAATGTCATAAGTATGCAATACGGTTATATATTGTGACAGCAGAATTAGGGTTGCTTTAATCTTTAAATTATGTAACTGCGTTTTAGATCATTTCTCATAAATACAATTCTAAAGTATCACAATTTTGCAATATTAATATGTTAGGTAACTCATTATTCTATGATTTTTACGGACAACCGCGTACGTCATACAGCGTAATACGCGTATTAGCATTGGCTTAAATTAACAGATATACATATCTTAGTTTAGGCCTTTTAAGTTTCTCAGTAAATTCTGCAAAATTTTTATTTGACCTTGGCACATATTTTGTTTCAAATCAGTTTAAAAAAACCCGTAAGTTAAGAGCAGTTTGGTATAGTAAGGTTTAATAAAAAATTATTTTAGAGAAAGTTTTAAATAAATTTAATATTTATATGAATATTTTTACAACAATTTTTATTGTTTTATTATATAATTAATATTGTTAACAAATTGTGCTTTTAAATCAATTTAAATTAGTCCGCTATGCATAGAAAATATTTTTGGAATTTAATATTTATATACAAAATAATTTATTAATTCTTTAGTATTTTGTACGATGTATTTTTTTTTTTTTGTTTTTGTTTTTGTTAACAATGTAAAAATTGTGATTTTTTTTTAAATTACATATGGCAACGTTGTTTATAAAAGTATACAATTTTTGTTTTTACAAAAATCGGCGCTTAACTTTTTTTTGTTTCTCTTATCATAAAAATACGTAAGGTTTTTTGTTGTTGAAAATATATAAGTATGTTTTCATTTGTTTTCGTTGCTGTTTATTTGTTTATCTTTTGTCTGTTGCATTTTACGTTATTTTTAATTTTATACCTATAAGCAAGTGTTTAACTGTTTTTTTTTTTAATTATTTTTATTCTCTTTTTTATTATTATTATTTTAATCATACTTTTATTGCTTATTCCCTTTAGTTGCAAACATATTATTTAATTTTTTGTGTTAGTTTTTAAAACAATTATTTTTTTAATACAAATACATTTACTATTACATATGTACCTACCAGTTAACAGAGAAATTTAGTTAAAGTTAAGTAGAAATGTGTAGTGTAAGTGAAGTGTTTTATTATTATTGCAATAACAAAGCACAAGTGTAATTTTAACTCGCCTTCAGCGACCCTTTTCTTCAACATGTAGGTACATATACACACATATGTATACAAACAGTTTGAAAACCTGTTGTTGTTGTTAATATGATAAACATATGAATACTTACATACACACATAACTATGTCTAGATGTTTTTATTTAGGTATTGTTAACAAGTGCACATTTTGTTATTATTGTAGTTATAGGTATTATATTTAAATTATAACATTAATAAATGATTTAAAGTAAAAATGGCACTTTTTGTAGAGTAAGTTAACGATAAATGGACGTTGTTTTGAAAATGCGAATACATGCATTAGAGAGCAAATATTATAGCAGTAGATTTACAAAATGGATGTTTCTAAACTTATTCTCTGATGTTTAGTTTAAGATAGAAGTGAATTATTGTAATTTTATTTGTGCAGTGCAAGTGGCAACTCTGAAATTTGGCATATCGATGCCTTACTTCCTCAACCTCGTATCTTAAAAAATAAAATTTTTCAGGAGAGAAAAAAAAAAACGGTTCATCTTTTTATACTTCGGTGTTTGGTTAAAAGTTTAAATGCTATTATTAAGGAATTGATTGTATTTATGTATATTAGTAGCAATAATATACTAATCTTTTTTAGTTAAAGCATAAAACAATCGTTTGATATGAAAAAGTCAAAACCGTATTTTTTAAGTTACGAGGTTGAGGAAGTAAGGCATCGATATGTCACATCTATTTTTTAAAAAAGAGCGCGTTACAAAAGCTTAATGCATTACAATTGTTAAAACTTAATACAAAATCATAAAATTTATGCTGAGACCGCTTGCAAATTTCGAAGAATTTACAGTCAAGAAAGTGCAACGTACCGGTCGATCTCTTGACAACATTGTTGTTGTAAACGAGAGTAGTACCAAAAATGCGAAAACAGCAGTTCGGCATCGAATATTTTATTCCATACTTAATCGGAAAAAGAAGACATCTTTACAATCTAATCAAAAATCACAACTATTTCAAAAAGAACATGTATGCCGTATGCAAAAATAAAACTTAATAAAGCTTTACAAACCATTGATATGCAAAAATCCTTAACTTTTTTATCCTTAATGTTTATTATCTTCAAAAAATGAAAAATAGGAATATACCTACACATTTTAAGCTACATAAAGGTGATATTTTATTTATATTTCTGTTTTTTTTACATTTTGTGCAGTGAGATGTTGTGAAAAGAATTAAAAGAAGTCAAAAATTGTGGTAATTTGTTAAACTAAAAATGTATATATCAAATTGATTTAGAAGAATTAGTAAAACTTAATTGATGTAAATAAAATCAAAACAAATAAAATAAGCTCGTTATTCGACTAGCATTTTTGGTCCCCAGAAAAACAAACTTGTTGTTTATTTTTAATTAATTTATATTTTTTTGTTATGTTTTACTAAATATAAAAGAAATATTATGTACACGATTGGAAAACATAAGCAACAACAATTAAAGTAAACTACTTCATGTACAAATAAAAAAAATAGTTTAATGACTACCCGAATGAATTTATATTAGTTTAATGTATCGCCAACTACATAATGGTAAAAGAAGTTGATAAAAAATACATACATATTAGATAAAAATAATGCAAGGTTAAATACTATTTCGGATACGTTTTTTAACAAAAGCATATTAACCTCAAGATGTCGGATAACTAATATCTATTCTGAATCTAATACATTAGGAATTTTTTTGCTTACGGAATTATTTTGCATATATACTGATATTTAACAATTTTAAAGGAATTGTGTTTTGAAAACTTTTTGTTAATTTAAATTATGTTAACTCTGAACTCTAAATCGCAAATTTGGAAATGGTTTTTAATGCTCAATACTTTTAAAAAAATGTTCTAGTAGCAGACATATATATTTATGATATACATACACTTATCAATTGCATAAACAACTATTTAAATTCTTTGTGTAAAAAAGAATCAAGCAAAAATCATACAATTCATGTTTTTTAAACTGCATTAGGGTCAATCGCAATTTACAAACTGTGACACCACTATCACGTTAGCGTACAATAACTTAATTGGATTTAAATGCGATGTCAACTAGTTACATATCGGTGGTCACGAGTAGAAAGGCCCTAACTCGAAATTTTTACGAAATTTATTTTTCCGTGATTCTATAATAGGTATATGTATTTCACACAGATATACCACGACTAAAAAATTTAATGCAATAGTATTCAAAACAACAATTTTACAAGTAATTTAATAAAATAAATTACATTATGGTAATTATTTGAGCAAGGGCCTTTCTATTTGTGACCAACGATATGTATTATATGTATGTACATCATAGAGAATCGTAGTAAGAAAATTAAATATATTTAACAAAAAGCCCAGTATCTTATATCTTGTAAAAAAAATAAATACTTTTAATCGTACAATATTTGAAAAGTAACGATCATGTAGATAGTAAATTATATGCTTTGTATATTTGTAACCTAAAAAAAGAAAGCACACACATTTGTATCTATGGCCATACTAAACTTAAGATTTATTCAAATCTCAGTGAAGTGTAGCAAAGTGTTAAATTACTTGAATAACTTTTAATTTATTTTTTTTTGTGCGAATCATAAATGTTTGCAGTGTATGCATACTGTACTGTAGTAGCAGTGTTAAGTAAGTAAAGGTGTTTTTAGTTTTAGAGTAGTCATCATTGCCAAAATCGTCTTTCCCGACCGTACACCAGTATCATCATTTTCATGCTCATGAGAAAGCATTAAATAAGACTTTTGTTCAAAGTTTGATTTTTTTCCAGTTATAACAAAATTTATTGTGATAATCTTGTGAATACATTCATGGAAATTTATTACACAATGAAGGTTTAAGGGAAATGTTTATGAGACCTTAATACAATACAAGCAGCTGTATGAAAATATTTTTAACATATAATTAAAAAAGAGTAAATACTTTGTTTTGCTTCCGTTTCAAATCAGGAACATCAGAAAGTAGTTAATTGGTTACACTTAATAAAGTAAAGTTTTCTTTTTTTAATTACTTAATTTTCTTTTTGTTTTTAACAATTAACATAATTCAAATATTTTTTGTAGCACCATAGGTGGTTAAAGTAATATGCGTTTGTGGTGGTATTGTAACACTAAAAAATGTATATTCACAGATACCTTAAAGAGCGCTGACCGAAAATTTTTTAAGCATTTAACTTTTCAACAAAAAAATTTAAAAACAGTGCAAAGTAAATTCGATTTTCAAAACTTCTAAATTAATAGTGCAACAAGATTCTTTTTAAATGACTCTAAATGAAAAATAATATGTATGTATGTATATGATGTGCTTTAAAATGAATTCAAACTCAATGAAAATATCTTAAACAATTCATGTAAACAATTATCATTAACTCATGAAACATTTCACGCATGCTCTTTTTAACTGCCTGTTCAACGATGTCGAAAGAAAACCCAAGCGAAATTTCATTCGTACAAATGTATTGAAAACAACAACAAAAACTAAAAATTTGTTTTTGTTTTCAACGTATTTGTACGAAAGAAATTTTGCTTGGGTTTTCTTTCGACATCGTTGAACAGGCAGTAAAATGGAGTGAGTGCAGTTCATAAATATATTCAAATAAACACATGATCACCAGTGGCAAGCTTATGTTAAAAATCATTTGTATTTTACCGAAATGTATCATTAGTTTAACTCCCACAAAGTCATGTTATTTTTTTCTAAGTTCTTAACACTCTATATGCACTGAAAGGATTTATTTATTTATTTATTTATTTATTTATTTTTATTTCTTTTCGATGTCCCATACACAAGACTTTAAGTCTTATATTGCAGTATGGAACTGAGCATATTCAAATAATGACAAAATAGGTGTAATTTTTAACATAAATTGTAAGTAATTTAAAATAAAAAATTAAGAAAAGCAAAATATAGAAATTAACCAAATTTAATAACAAAGTGTTAATAAAATTTAATAAAATAAGATAAAATAAAATAAGACAAAACAATAATAAAATAAGATAAAACAATATACAAGCAAAATTTATATATGTATGTATTTTAACGTGAGAAATGACCAAAAATAAATTTTCTGAATTGTCGTGCGTTACTGATGGTTTGTGATCTATAGGGGATTCCGTTCCAGAGACTGATAGCATTAATAAAGAAATGGTATTTAGAAATCAGCGTTCGATGACTAAATGCTAGAATTCTTTTGCCTCTATCAAGTGTTGAAAAATTTAAACGTTCATGGAGATGTTCAGGCTGATGTGTATATATAATTTTATGCATAAACAGTAAACAACGCACTCTTAAATAATCATCAAAACTAATACCGTAAAGCAAGGTTACGTAGGGGGAGATATGGTCATATCTTTTTAGACCATATACGTACCGTATTATGTTATTAAATGCCACATTAAGTTTTCTTTTTTTTCAACAAATCTTAGTAAAATAATAACTGAATTATAAATATATGTACATACTTATGTATTTAAAAAATGAACTTTATTTTTTTTTAAGTAATAAGGCAAACGTAAGTATTGAATTTCTAGGTAGACTTTCTATTATTAATCTTCCAAAACTTACCTTAGAACAAATTTTCGCAATGATCGACAAAAAATGTATTCTCTTTTAATTTAATATAAAATAGCCAGTTAATGTTTAATATTACAATTAAATTATAATACGTTGGGGTACGGGGTTGGGCTTGACCGCTGTCAAATTTGTAAAATAAATTATCAACTGTGATATTCTTATTTATAAATTTAAAATTTATTTTTTAATACTTTATTATACCCTTCACCTGTGGTGCAGAAGGGTATATATAGCTTTGTCTGCATATGGTATCAATCTCTTGGAAATATCCAGGAATGAATCGCTATTGAAATTCAGCACAATCGCCCCATAACTTTCTGAGATATGAGCAAAAAACCACGACCACCTCGTTTTTTTCACAATTACAACAACAACATACATACATACATACATGTGAAAAACATACCAAACAAAAAAAATTACAAAAAAAAAATATTAAAAATAAGAAAGAAATAATAAAAAAAACTATAAAAAAAAATTTTAAAAAACATTTAAAAAAATTTTTTAAAAATTTTTCTAAAAAAATTTTTTAAAAAAATTCAAAAAAAATATAAAAAAAAATAATAAAATATAAATAATATATTAAATAAAATAAAATAAAATTTTTTTGGCTCAGCTGGGATTCGATGCCACATTTATTCTAACGTGTACGTATGCACGTATTTTATATGGATGAATGGTGATACAAACAATTGTTATTGCATGACTACACGTTGTGAAGGGTATATAAGATTCGGCACGGCCGAATATAGCACTGTTACTTGTTGTAAAATGTATTTGTATTGGGAATCTTTTTCATCAAACCTCGTTGAATGTGATTTTTTTTTCCTAAACTTTAATTTTACCGGTTAACTTCTAGCTTTTTTCATGAACGAAACTTAAAAAGCCACATACGCAATATGAATGAAGTCATCATAAAGCATAAATATATTCGCTTCGTCGACATGTGTTTCATTTGAATTTTTAGACTAAAATACATTTCGTGTAATATCATAATCATAATGCAGCCACTACGATACATATTTAAAAAAAATTTAACCAAAGTGCTGAACATTTTAGTGACGTCAGACCCATATGTGCATGTGAGTTTTTACATTTCGTGTTCCATAGGCTTTAGTCTACTTTTACAAATAAGAAATAGAAGAGCAGTAAAATTTTGATACTAAGGAACTTACTAATACTACATCTTGTACTCTAAACTTTTTTCTATTTTCACAGGTTTCTAAAAATTTTTCTCAATAGAGGATTTAAAAAAAATGTGTCTTAAAATTATTTAGGTGTTAGGAACATTATTTAAAAAAAATAATAATAATATAGTTTATATATGTATATATAGTGATCGCCTTATTGATACTGCGTTATATAGTTATCGCCTCATTTATACTGCATTTTATAGTGATCGCCTCATTGATACTACATAAAAATGTTTTTTCTTTTATTTTTGTGGGTTAGGCAGCATTATTCAAATCCTGAAGTTCAACCGGCTCCACGAAAAGCCCCCATTGAAATATCCCCCAAACAAGAAATGAAATATTCTCCAAATTATTTTCATACATTTTTGGGTGATATTTCCATTTGTGTTCCCTAAATCAAAAGTAATCGGTTGTTGGTTTCACTTCTGCCAAGCAGTGAAGAGGTACATAATAACAAAGTGTAACCAACTGGCAGCATTTATACATAAAACGTATATTTTCTCCATCTTTGTTTACCATTCCTTACGTACGTATAATGTATTAAGTTTATTATTTATGTATGTACATGAAAATAATTTTTTGTTAGTTGGGTTTCAAAAATAAATATATTGTAAATATTAAACAAATATTTGTCCATACTTCCTCACATCTCCATTACAGAAAATTACTGCCTTCTTTACAACATTGTTACTATAATAACTTCTCCCATGAGTTGGAGTTTCAAGCCATTTGTAAAGTTTTAGGATAGCTCGTTGGTGGCTGATCCGAAATCGCTTCCATCGTATAAGGGAAAATAACTGCACTTGACTTACTCCATTTACAAAACCAAAAGTAGTCACTATTAAACGAGCTTTGTATGTTCCTTTACCAAAAAAAAAAAAATTATAAAAATTATAAATGCTGGCACACTTTCGAAAATGCATATATCCTTATTATAAAGAAAACGCCTGCGGGCCTCCATATGACTCATTTCAATAATTTTGCGATTTTGTTGTTGGTCCATATTAACTTCATAAAATCCTTAGTGAAACTGACTCTTTTATGAATTTCGGGCATAATTTCATTTTTGTTGCTGATGGGGTTTATTTCATTGGGGGTTGTTTCGTTTTCGCTTTGGGGTTTATTTCATTTATTTTTCGATGTTATTTCATTCACTGTTTTTGGGTGTTATTTCCTACTTTTTTTGGGTTTACTTCATTGGGGGTTGTTTCCTGGGCGTTATTTCATTGGGGGGCTTTTCGTGGAGCCGTTCAACCAAGGACCATAGGGTATAAATACATATGTACTATTTTAAAGCAGCATGACTAAGCTGGTCGTTCGCTTTTGTGGCTGACTTGCGGGGTCTTTATTTTGATGACCTATTCAGTTCCATTTTCTCATTTGTAATTTAATGTTTTTTGGAATTTGGTTCATTGGTGCTATAGTTTACAGTTAGATATTCTATAAACAAAAAAATTTAACGACTTATTCCGAGACATTTATTTGTAAAAAGTTGCAGGGCAGTATTTAAAGTTGATCAGTTATAGATTTATATAGTAGATCACATATAAGTAATGAATAATATTATTTTGACAAGGCAAAAGAGAGAGAGAGAGTTAAACAATTCTATAGTTTGCTTTAGTTTACCTGCTATTTTTTTTATTGAATTGACATATATATGTAGCCTAGCCACTAGCTTTCGCGTGTAATATAAAAACAGGAACCAATGTACTTAAGAATCTCATTACTTGCCATGTAAAAGCGTTACTACAAAATTACCTTACGAAAGGCATAAAATTTCCCGCTTTGAGGCACTACTATTTTTTTTTTGCACAATATGCGCGTTTTTCAAAGCCTATTGCAACATGTGAATGAGAAAGTTACGCATAGAGTCTTTCTTTTTTTATTCCCTACAAACCTGCTTTGCAATAAAATAGGGATGAATGCACTTATAATTTATTAATTTGTATAACTTTTCACTATTTTATTCACTTTTACTACTGCATCAAAGCAAAGTAGCGAAATTTCCATTATTGCATGAATTCTATACGCCTTAAACACATATTTTCTGTATAACATCAAAACATAAAAGATTAAAAAGTTAATAATATCGCAATTTTTTTAATATGTTAAAGTAAGTATCCTACAATATACAAATTTCACGATAGCTTGTGATTAAAACATCAGTTTATGTACCATTTGTACCATCACATCATTAATTTGTTATACTTTTCATACACTTATTTGCATACGAAACCACAATTTATTATTATTTAAAAAAGATTTTTATATAACTTTACTGATATCAATAAAAAGAAAAAAATAACCACAACACACATGAATTGCGTCGTTTATATTGTAATTGATAATGTTCATATCCTGGTCAGTTTTTACGTAGGCTGATTCTAAAAACTCATAGCAATTACCTAATGTGCTGACATCGCTTTAAAATCTTTAAAATACTAAAACAATTTAGCTACGACTAGAGTTATATGAAAAACTTGCGGAGTGTTGTCTCCTTAAGAGGATTTAAAAGTTAAAATTTTTAAAATAAACTGTAATATCCTGTAATACTAGTGGCTCAATTGTCGTTTTGAAAAACTATAAAATGAAAACCTGTTGTGTGTCATTTCATATGGAGCCACCATAACTTTTGCTGAACAAAAACTTTTTATTTTACGGTTTCAAAGAACGATAATTGAGCCCCAGATAACATAAATATTTCTATTCGGTATTTACTTGAATAAACTCTTACTTGGCAGAAGCTGAAATGCGTCATACGAAACTTGAAGCTGTGGTTTTGTGTGACGTTAGATGAAACTGCGGGTTTTATCAGCTTAGATTCATTTACATAAAGAATGGTTAAAACAGTCGATTATTATTATTGTTATAAGTTTCAATATATTTAGCTGTCAATGCTTGTTTTTTACATTCAACCCCAATATATGGACACACATGTATGTAAATATTTACTTATTAAAACTTTGAAAATTCTTATGCTTAAAAACGAACAAAAACCTAAACCTTAAAGTCAAGAGCGTTGGTAAGCATAAATCAAAACTCAAAATCTGTTTTTTAATAAAAAAAAAAATATAAATTATGGCCTTTAAACAGTGGTTGGTCTTACCAGTGTTTCAAGGGGCACAAGTTAAAATACATGCGATTCAAGAAGTGCTTTTCGGTAATGAAGTTTTTTGGTAGTTTTTTGTATATTTTAAATTTAGATTAAATTAGTGTTTAGTATTTTGAATTATTTCACTTCGCAACGAATTCTATATCAAGTTAAATAAATCGTTTAGAAAAAAATTTTGTTTCTTTTTATTATTATATCAGAATATGTAACATTTGTTATGGTGTTTTCTTTTCTCAGAAAAAAGGGCCACCCTTTTAGAACGCATGTTTAACTCACCCTGTAATAATGCGATATATTATTTGTTGAGAAAAGAACACAACAAGGCGAATTCATACAGATGAAATTATCAGCCCCCAGCTGATAGGGAAACTTATTGTCAAAATTGGTTGAATTTGTCTTATTAATATAGGAAAGGAAAATGTGATTTTGGATTCGGTATTAAACAATTGACTTACGTGTACTTTTTTGATAATAAATGTGCTAAATTTATGTATATTTGTTGCTTTTGTGTCATTAATAATGTGTTTTAAACATTTATATCATTTTTTGAATCAAATTTTATTATATTTAATATGCCAAAACAACTTTTCCATTCCTGATGTACGAATTGGCCTTAACATAAAACATCCCCTCAAAAGTTGTCGTATTAATTCGCCGTTGCATAAACCTTATGGATATGCCTTGGAACACAAATTATGATAAAAGTACTGCCCTGTTTTAAACAGTTGAGGTTTTTTCAGCAATAAACATATTGAGTTGAAGAAAACAAACATTTTATTTTTTCTTGGCAAACTTTTCACAGCTGTAAAAGAAAGTAGTATATCCATATAAACAAAACATGAAAAAATTGCATATTATCAAATATTATCACAGTGCTAGCGTATAAAAACTCTTTAATATATATGGTCCAATGAATCTCGTAATATTACGTAAATTAATGAAATGTCGTTAATGACCAACACAAAATTTAATTATGAGTCTTAGTAGTATTCATTGCCATTTTTTAGTTTTTAATTTATCGTAATTTACATACGTATTTTATAATTTCGGGGCACCACCTACCATGCAATTACCTTTGCATTAAATAGGGGCAAAATAGTGCACGCAGCTCTCTGAAAAGGCACACTTTTTTTAAGAAAAGAAGACACAACTACATTCTTTTAATAAAAAGGCAAAAAATTATAAATTTTTTTGAGAAGAAAAAACTCCATTAAATTAAAATGTCATTAAAAAAAGATATTATAAATACCACTAATAAAACTTTCCAAGATCGCATTCTAAAAATAGGCATTCAACAGGGTTATTAAGAAATATTTTTGTAATGGCCTTTCTCATCGCATGTGAAAACTATCTTAATTTACAGGAACGTATTTTGAGCTTTAGCCTATTCGGTAATGTCAATCTGTAAGCTTACTGAAATAGTATGCACCGCAAACAGTTAGATCTTAGCTGGTTTCTGAAAGGCAATGTGAAATAAGTTAGGATGTTATCGGACAGATAACTAGTTTTTCGTTATTACAACTTCACTTTAACCTAAAAGTGTCCGATAAGTTAAAGGGAAGATCACTTTACCTTTAACTTTTAACGTGAGGTTTATAATTAAAAGTTACCATATTTTCTACCGTATAAGGGAATTGTTTACTATTTGCTTGTCGTTGCCACTTTGATTTTAAAGAACTCATAAATTTGTTCAGCATTTGCTTTGATGCTGCCATACTTTAAACTAAATACAATTTATTTTACAGGCAGGTTGTAATAACGAAAAATACTTAATGGTCAGTTTATTGCTCAAGTTACCTTTTGTTAACGTGAACTCTGTCGGCAAGTTGTAATAATGGCCCTTAGGGTCATTGTTACAACATGCCGACTTGCATGTTTGCCTAACATCCAGTGACCCGTCAATACCGCCAGCAACCTCGATATGTCCCTCCGACTCCGACTGGTAAGTTGCAATGTACGTCGTGCATCAAAAGAGGGCCACGTAAGCCGTGCCACCTTACACGTGCTCAGCCCACGCCACCTGTTATCAGCCTTCCGGAGAAAGTGTCTGGAGATTCTGCTCTTAATAGTCCCCAACGGGATTGCAACTGCAATTGCATTAGAGATATCCAGAGCAGATCCTCCCCTGGCTAGCTCATCAGCACGCTCGTTACCATAGTGGCCCTTATGCGCAGGAATCCAAACTAGAGTAACGTCAGCCCGCTGACCAAGCCTTGACAGTTCCTTTCTACATTGGCCAACTAATTTAGACGTAATAATGTATGACCTGAGTGACAAGAGTGCCGCCTGACTGTCGACAAATAATGTTGTTATACTACTTGTATTGGTCCCATCTAGACAATCGGGTAAAAAATGCTAGTGTTAATATTTTTTCAAGATATTTTGTTTTTTTTTGGTTCTACATTGTCAGAGATCTACAATATTAGGGTATTAATGAGGAAAATAGGGGTGGAATACAACTGTTTCCATATTTGCAAACACAATTGTATAAGTAAAAAACATATTTTTGTGCTTATATTTAGTATATTTTATATATATTTTTTTCATTTATATATTTTTCTTTATGTAGAAAATATTTATTTAATTAATAAAAAATATAATTAACAAAAAAAAATATTTTTTAAAATTAAAAACATACTTTTTTAACTGGTAACTGGACAAGGCCAAAAAAAAACTGGATAATCTAGGTGATTCCAGACCGTCTGGCAACCTTTTTATAATGCCCTTCTCTTTTGCTAATAACAATAATAATGACATTACGAACAATAATAGTTGTTACGAAACGAAACCCCGACGCACTAAAGTACTTGTGTTATAAGTTACTCTCTGATAAGACCTACAAAAATGTCTGAAACACTCTTACATCCTATTTGCAGCGTGCCAAACAGCTGAATGTTGTAGTATATTCATTGACTTAACTAACTACAATTTTTTTCGCGAGTGGCAAAAGCTAAAAAACTTTTTTATGCAAAGTCATAAACTGAGTTAATTTTATATGTATAATAGTTAATATGTTCAAACACTCTAAAACCATTTTTTTTTTTTTTTGTTCTGGTTGCATCCCCCAGTTACGCAAGTAACTACCAGTATACTATACTATACTATTGTATCCACAAAGAGTGGATAAAATAGCAGGCGTCATTTCAACGATTTATCAGCGATCCCTTAATGCTCAAAATAGGATTTTTCTTAATTTGAAGCTAGCTTTCGCGCATCCCAATTGACAATGCACTGCACTTGAAACACGGTTGTGCGGGATGTTGGCTATTGTTTGGTTTGAGAATAATGATGTTTGCTAGCTTTCACATATTTGCAGAGTATTAAATTTCTTTGAATTTTAATGATATTATTTTATCAAATGATGGACTTGCTGCTTTAAAAGGTGTTAAAAGGGGTGGGGAAGCAATGCTGTTAAGTTGATATTAGCTTTAGAAATTTTTGTTGGTTAAAATGTTAAATTTTGATCAGCGTAATCATCGACTATTAGCCAGTTAGTTGACTTTATCTAAATAAACAAAATTTCGAATTGCGTGAGCGGTTATTTGCCTACCGTTTGGAATACACGTAAATGTTAACAAATTTTGCATACAAAAGCGTAACAAAGTATGTCTTGACTAGGGTGCCCCGATCGACTAGTCAGTAGTGTGCTGTTCTGCTAGTTTGGGGTTGCGGGTTCGATTCCCGCCGGAGACTCTGGACTTGTCTGCTTCCTTTCTATTCTTACTTTTTTATTCAGGTATCACAAAGGGATCAATATAATGGACCCAAGTGAGCTGCACAACAGCTGCCTGTTCTACCTAACCTAACCTAATCATGTCTTGACCTTTAATTTAATAATTTAAATTTAATTTATATTATAGCGGTTATAAACATTAAAAACCAAATTGTGCTGAGACCCTTATTGTAAAAAAATGTAAGAAATATAACCAAACGGCATCACTGACATTACGCTTATAAAAATTCTTTCCATTTAAATTCAAGTTATTTTGAGCATAAATTATAGATTTTTATGTTCTTAGTGTGGGTTTTACGTTGGTCCTCCTACTTTGTGGAAAAAATTTCTCTCAACAACTGCCAAGGTATTTTTTGTTCTTAATAAATTTTCAATAAAAAAAAGGTTTTTAAACTTTCTTTAGAAAAAAAAGAAACATACAAACTGTAGACATATCGATTTATTAAAACGACTATTATGCATTGCCTTTAATATCTTTGTTTAAAGTTTAATTTATTATGTTAGTTAATTTGAGACAAGAGCTTGACCCATTTTTATAATCTTTTCATAATTATGTTGGTCTGTTGTGTTGTTTCGTTTTAGCTTTTCTTTACTTTCAAGCTTTCTAGTTGTTGTTGCTTCGTGTTATGCTAAAACAAAAGATAATAATTGTGGGTGTATTTTTTATTATATTTATTTTAAATCAATATGTGTACAACTTGTATATAAAACATCGTTTCTAAAAGTGGTATATAAAAATAATCAGTTACCAAATGCGTGTCGAATTTTTTGCCTCTTCATGTGTGTTTGTTTATAAATAAATACACAAGTCTGTTATTTTTAATAAATACCAGTTTTTTTTTTTGTATTATATTAAAAACGCAAACAAATATTATATTTGTAGCCAATTCAAAATTTACCAAATGACAAAGCTTTTAGTTTTTGTTGGGTTTTTTCCTAAACCGTTGTTAGATCTGTTTTTATGTTTAATTGAGGGACATCTCTGTAGTCATTTGCACATTATAATTTTGCTTTTTTCTCTTTTATTTATAATCACTTGTTGTTTTGTTTTTTTTTTCAATTTTTTCTATATTTTAACGTTTATTTAATTTTAAGTTTTTTCTTGAAAACAAAGCTCGTTTTGAGGTCTTTGTTCTCTTGAGCAAACATCAGATCTGGTTTAAACTGTGTTATCAACTCTATGCTTTTAGCATTGTTTTGGTGATTTTTAAAATTTCTGCCGCGAAAATTTCTCAAGTCTGTGCATTTTGTTTTTAATTGTTAGTGGTTTTCAATACTCAATATCAAATAAATTTTTTATTTTGTAATTTAAAACATTTTTATGGTTATATATTTAAATTTAAAATAATAAATTGAAAAAAATTTACTCATTGTACAGGATGGGCCATTTTAAATTGTAATCGGCTATAAAAAGGACTGTTCTCTTTTAATCTCTAGTTTTATTTAAAAGGTTGGATTTGGTCATGTAAGAATGTAACACAATGTCATTCATATGACTACCACGACTGGGTCGTCAGTACCCCATCCGAATAACCCATTTTTATACCCGCCACCAAAAAAATGGTGGGGGTATATTCATTTTGTCATTCCGTTTGTAACACATCGAAATATCCATTTTAGACCCCATAAAGTATATATATTCTGAATCAGGGTTTGATTTGATGAAGATCTAGCTATGTCCGTCCGTCTGTCCGTCTGTCCGTCTGTTGAAAGCACGATAGAGGTCGCACCGAAAAAGTTAGGGGGCTCAAATTTTGCCAGAATCTTTCTTATAGACAAGGTTTGTTTGGTATTGAAAATGGGCTAAATCGGAATATTAGGAAGAGAGTTATAGCTCGAAAAGCAAGAGTAGGTCGAAAAAACCGTGTCCTTCGAACATCGAATAAAATGGAATTGTGTCCAAACGCATTAACGTAGACTAATGAAACTTCGAATATATATTTCCTGGGTAAAGACAATATTTTGCCCCGAAAATTGTCTAAATGTATGCATTAGGAGAGGAGTTATCGCTCAAAATGTATGAAAATTTATATCGCACAGTGTATTTTTCGGTATATTTAAAAACAAAAACGTCATAAAAGCAACAAAATTGGATGTACGACTCTGAAATTTTGCACACTTTGCTTTTTGGTGACATGCTTTCTTGTAACACAAATCAATGTGCCACGCCCACTTTTACGCCCACCTCCCATATAACGTTTTAACTAAAATTCATATAATTTCTCTATTAATAAAGATGTTGGAATAATAAGGGGCTATATTGAAACACCTAAGTTGAACACATTCACAAAAATAACTTTGACACGCCTACTATAACGCCCACTTTTCACGTTATCTACCGTTAATGGAATTTAAAAGCTCATAAAACCGCCAAAATTAGAGGTATGATGATTAAATTTGCTAGGTATATCCCCCTAGGCAATATCATTACTGTGCCAGAAAATTAAGGTGCCACGCCCATTTTTACGCCCACCTCCCATATAACGTTTTAACTAAAATTCATATAATTTCTCTATTAATAAAGATGTTGGAATAATAAAGGGCTATATTGAAACACCTAAGTTGAACTCATTCACAAAAATAACTTTGACACGCCTACTATAACGCCCACTTTTCACGTTATCTACCGTTAATGGAATTTAAAAGCTCATAAAACCGCCAAAATTAGAGGTATGATGATTAAATTTGCTAGGTATATCCCCCTAGGCAATATCATTACTGTGCCAGAAAATTAAGGTGCCACGCCCATTTTTACGCCCACCTCCCATATAACGTTTTACCTAAAATTCATATAATATCTCTATTAATATATATTTTGGAATAATAGAGGGATATATTGAAACTTCTAAGTTGTACTCATTCGCAAAAACAACTTTGACACGCCTACTATAACGCCCACTTTTCACGTTATCTACCGTTAATGAAATTTAAAAGCTCATAAAACCGCCAAAATTACAGGTATGATGATCAAATTTGCTAGGTATATCCCCCTAGGCAATATCATTACTGTGCCAGAAAATTAAGGTGCCACGCCCAATTTTACGCCCACCTCCCATATAACGTTTTACCTAAAATTCATATAATTTCTCTATTAATAAAGATTTTTGAATAACAAATGGCTATATTGAAACACCTAAGTTGTACTCATTCGCAAAAATAACTTTGACACGCCTACTATAACGCCCACTTTTCACGTTATCTACAGTTAATGAAATTTAAAAAGTCATAAAACCGCCAAAATTAGAGGTATGATGATCAAATTTGATACGTATATCCATCTAATCAATGTAATTGTTTTGCCAAAAAGTTTAGATGACACGCCCACTTTAACGCCTACCTCCCATATAACGGTTTATCTTAAATTCATGTTATTTCTCTATTGACAAAGTTTTTGGAATAATAAAGAACTATATTGAAATATCTAAGTTGTTTTTAATAGTAGAAACTTTATTGACACGCCTTCTTTAACGCCCATTTTCATTGAAAGACTACATTTACAAAAGCATTTTAGTAGCATATCGAAGTTATAAAGGGTGGTTAAATGTTGAATTTAAATAAAACACAAATTATTTAGGAAATTATTATTATTTCTTTTTGTAATTATAATATTTGTGTGGTTCAATTATGTATTTAATAAAATATCGGCCAAATGGCCCCCCCCATCCTTGGCGCCACTCATCTATCTGATGGTCCAAATTTTCAATGACAATGTTGATCCTCAATTGTTGGGCACGATGATGAGTCGAGGTTGACTGCTCTTTTGCCACACTATCGCAAAAAACAGCAATGGTTCCCATTCAACGAACTAAGAAGGCATTCACAGATTTTTTAACATTTTATACAGACCTGTTTTGCAGAAATTTAAATATTTTTTACAATTCTCCCGATTGTGGACGAATTTGAACGATTATGTTGATCAAAAGAATTACGAAGTGCACAAAATGCATTTTGATTTGAACGCCCATTTTTATAAAAAACCTGAATAACTTTAAAGCGTTGCTCATTTGCGTATCTTTCCGCGGATCAAATTGAGTAAGTTTGAGATTGAGAAATGTCAAATGAAATGCAGAAAACTAATTTAAAGACTAGGTGTAGTTCACCTTCAGCATAGGCCCTTAAAATTTAATCACTCTCTACAAAGAAAGTGATACATATTTTATTATAAAAAGATTATTCCATAGCGATTAACAAAATAATAAATATTGTGCTTTAAATGTACACAAATTGGTGGTGGGTATAAAAGATTCGGCACAGCCGAATATAGTGCTCTTACTTGTTTTTTTCTCAAAGAAGTGCGAGTAAAGTTTAGTTTCTCCGAACAGTGACGAGTTGATGTTGATGGATATTCTTGCAAATTCTAAGCCGCAGCTGCATTTTTTACGATTGAACGCTCTGGACGAAAACACACATGGATTTATTTGTTCAATAACTTGCTTCAATAACTTGTTCAATAATTATATATAAATAAACTTGTTCATGATATATAACTTGTTCATGAACTTGCTTCACAAATTGACGCACATACTGTACTAAAAACTAATCTCGATTTATTTTTTTTAGAGTTTGCGAAGAGTTTTATATATTTGCCAATATTGGTTGGGCGTATGCGTTCCATTTTTCAAATGTTTAAACCTGAAAATAAATATAAAAATTATGGTCTTTCCTTTATACCGATATGAAGTTTATAGTATAGAAAGAATATTAAAGGCCATTATTACAACTTGCCTTTAGTCAAAGGTAGGATTTTGTCTGCCCGATAAATAGCTTTGCATTATTACAACTTTAATTATACCCTTCACACAGTGAAAAAGGGTATATATAGGTTTGTCATTCCGTGTGAAATTTCTACAATTTTCATTTCCGACCCCATAAAGTATATATTTCCTGAAAGCTTATGAATAGGGAAGTCGATTAAGCCCTGTCCGTCTGTCCGTCTGTCCGTCTGTCCGTCTGTCCGTCTGTCCGTCTGTCCGTCTGTCCGTCTGTCCGTGTGTATGTTGAAATCAACTTTTTGAAGCCCCCCGACATCGCCCGGACCCGCATGAGGTATTAAAATGTTGGAAATATTCGGGAGTAGATCGCTATTGAAATTCAGAAAAATCGGTACATAAATAACTGAGATATGAGCAAAAAACCACGACCACCTCGGTTTTTTTTTAACAATAGACACTAGATGAGCTTATGTTCGAATCCCAGTTGAGACAAAAAATTTTTTTTTTTTTTATTTTTTTCATTTTTTTTTGTGTTATTTTATTTTTTATACGTACTTACATTCAAAAACTCAATTTATAATTTTTTTACAATGGTACGTTTTTGAGCGGATAAAATACTTTATTATAAAGAATAATAATGAAACATATAGTAGGTATGTATGTATGTATGTACGCATTTATTTAAAGAAAACAAAATGTCACCGCGGCTTTCGCTGCTAGAGATAACAAAGTAACAACAGCTATAACCTTGATCAACGTAGCATGTGTGCGTGTGTAAAAAACCTACATACGAATATTCATTCAAACATATTGCTAATACTTAAATGTATGTATGTATGTATGTATATGATTTTTATTTTGTATGAACCTCATATAGGTTGCAAGCACTTTTGTATATTTAAGTTATATAAATATTTATAGGATGGTAGTGCAGTGGGTACACCACTGAACTATGAAGCTGGTGGTACGCAGTTCGATACCATTAAGTGTTTGCTTAATTTTTTTTTTTTACATTTCAATGTTTCATGGTCAATATGAAAAGAATATGAAATATCATGACTAGCAAAATACGATGCACTATGAAAAAAAAACTAAACTAAATACATATCTATTTTTATGTATTTTTCCCATTGAGTACGTAGTATACGTTAATACATATTATATATTTTAAATTTCAATAATGTATGCTCTATTACTCTTTACTTTTTCCTTTTTTTAATTATTTTTTTAATTATTTTAATTAAACTATATATGTACGTAAATTTATTTTTTTTTTACAATGGGATGTTATTTTTATATATGTATGTTTTTTAAGTATGTACGTATTTTATATGAGATGAATGAATTTGCCATTGGGAGATTAGTAGCAAAATACGATGCACTATGAAAAAAAAAACTAAACTAAATACATATCTATTTTTATGTATTTTTCCCATTGAGTACGTAGTATACGTTAACACATATTATATATTTTAAATTTCAATAATGTATGCTCTATTACTCTTTACTTTTTCCTTTTTTTAATTATTTTAATTAAACTATATATGTACGTAAATTTATTTTTTTACAATGGGATGTTATTTTCATATATGTATGTTTTTTAAGTATGTACGTATTTTATATGAGATGAATGGTGTTACAAACTATTGTTATTGCATGACTACACCTTTACTTCTTCTTAATTTTTTTAATTAAACTTGCAAACAAGTGCAAGAAATTACATGCCGTTGGGAGATTAGCGGTTACATCAATAAACTTCAAATTCGTTGTAGTGTAAAAATTAATTTTTTTCACATAAATACCTAGATACATTCATACAAATGTCCATATAAATTACATTTATTTATTTCCATTAAGAAATAATTTTAAATGCAATACCTTACTACACCTTTACTTCTTCTTAATTTTTTTAATTAAACTTGCAAACAAATGCAAGAAATTACCTACATGCCGTTGGGAGAATAGCGGTTACATCAATGAACTTCAACTTCGTTGTTGTGTAAAAATTAATTTTTTTCACATAAATACCTAGATACATTCATACAAATGTCCATATAAATTACATTTATTTATTTGCATTAAAAAATATTTTTAAATGTAATACCTTATGCTAAATGTAACAACTCTTAAGGAAAATAATAGATTTTTTCAATCTTCCTCTGGTAACTCTGCTCACAATATTTTTCAATCTTCCTCTGGTAACTCTGCTCACAATATTTAAAGAAAACAAAATGTCACCGCGGCTTTCGCTGCTAGAGATAACAAAGTAACAACAGCTATAACCTTGATTCAACGTAGCATGTGTGTGCGTGTAAAAAACCTACATACGAATATTCATTCAAACATATTGCTAATACTTAAATGTATGTATGTATGTATATGATTTTTATTTTGTATGAACCTCATATAGGTTGCAAGTACTTTTGTATATTTAAGTTATATAAATATTTATAGGATGGTAGTGCAGTGGGTACACCACTGAACTATGAAGCTGGTGGTACGCAGTTCGATACCATTAAGTGTTTGCTTAATTTTTTTTTTTTACATTTCAATGTTTCATGGTCAATATGAGTAGAATATGAAATATCATGACTAGCAAAATACGATGCACTATGAAAAAAAAAACTAAACTAAATACATATCTATTTTTATGTATTTTTCCCATTGAGTACGTAGTATACGTTAATACATATTATATATTTTAAATTTCAATAATGTATGCTCTATTACTCTTTACTTTTTCCTTTTTTTAATTATTTTAATTAAACTATATATGTACGTAAATTTATTTTTTTACAATGGGATGTTATTTTTATATATGTATGTTTTTTAAGTATGTACGTATTTTATATGAGATGAATGAATTTGCCATTGGGAGATTAGTAGCAAAATACGATGCACTATGAAAAAAAAAACTAAACTAAATACATATCTATTTTTATGTATTTTTCCCATTGAGTACGTAGTATACGTTAATACATATTATATATTTTAAATTTCAATAATGTATGCTCTATTACTCTTTACTTATATATGTACGTAAATTTATTTTTTTTTTACAATGGGATGTTATTTTTATATATTTTTAATTAAACTTGCAAACAAGTGCAAGAAATTACATGCCGTTGGGAGATTAGCGGTTACATCAATAAACTTCAAATTCGTTGTAGTGTAAAAATTAATTTTTTTCACATAAATACCTAGATACATTCATACAAATGTCCATATAAATTACATTTATTTATTTCCATTAAGAAATAATTTTAAATGCAATACCTTACTACACCTTTACTTCTTCTTAATTTTTTTAATTAAACTTGCAAACAAATGCAAGAAATTACCTACATGCCGTTGGGAGAATAGCGGTTACATCAATGAACTTCAACTTCGTTGTTGTGTAAAAATTAATTTTTTTCACATAAATACCTAGATACATTCATACAAATGTCCATATAAATTACATTTATTTATTTGCATTAAAAAATATTTTTAAATGTAATACCTTATGCTAAATGTAACAACTCTTAAGGAAAATAATAGATTTTTTCAATCTTCCTCTGGTAACTCTGCTCACAATATTTTTCAATCTTCCTCTGGTAACTCTGCTCACAATATTTAAAGAAAACAAAATGTCACCGCGGCTTTCGCTGCTAGAGATAACAAAGTAACAACAGCTATAACCTTGATTCAACGTAGCATGTGTGTGCGTGTAAAAAACCTACATACGAATATTCATTCAAACATATTGCTAATACTTAAATGTATGTATGTATGTATATGATTTTTATTTTGTATGAACCTCATATAGGTTGCAAGTACTTTTGTATATTTAAGTTATATAAATATTTATAGGATGGTAGTGCAGTGGGTACACCACTGAACTATGAAGCTGGTGGTACGCAGTTCGATACCATTAAGTGTTTGCTTAATTTTTTTTTTTTACATTTCAATGTTTCATGGTCAATATGAGTAGAATATGAAATATCATGACTAGCAAAATACGATGCACTATGAAAAAAAAAACTAAACTAAATACATATCTATTTTTATGTATTTTTCCCATTGAGTACGTAGTATACGTTAATACATATTATATATTTTAAATTTCAATAATGTATGCTCTATTACTCTTTACTTTTTCCTTTTTTTAATTATTTTAATTAAACTATATATGTACGTAAATTTATTTTTTTACAATGGGATGTTATTTTTATATATGTATGTTTTTTAAGTATGTACGTATTTTATATGAGATGAATGAATTTGCCATTGGGAGATTAGTAGCAAAATACGATGCACTATGAAAAAAAAAACTAAACTAAATACATATCTATTTTTATGTATTTTTCCCATTGAGTACGTAGTATACGTTAATACATATTATATATTTTAAATTTCAATAATGTATGCTCTATTACTCTTTACTTATATATGTACGTAAATTTATTTTTTTTTTACAATGGGATGTTATTTTTTTTATATATGTATGTTTTTTAAGTATGTACGTATTTTATATGAGATGAATGAATTTGCCATTGGGAGATTAGTAGCAAAATACGATGCACTATGAAAAAAAAAACTAAACTAAATACATATCTATTTTTATGTATTTTTCCCATTGAGTACGTAGTATACGTTAACACATATTATATATTTTAAATTTCAATAATGTATGCTCTATTACTCTTTACTTTTTCCTTTTTTTAATTATTTTAATTAAACTATATATGTACGTAAATTTATTTTTTTACAATGGGATGTTATTTTCATATATGTATGTTTTTTAAGTATGTACGTATTTTATATGAGATGAATGGTGTTACAAACTATTGTTATTGCATGACTACACCTTTACTTCTTCTTAATTTTTTTAATTAAACTTGCAAACAAGTGCAAGAAATTACATGCCGTTGGGAGATTAGCGGTTACATCAATAAACTTCAACTTCGTTGTTGTGTAAAAATTAATTTTTTTCACATAAATACCTAGATACATTCATACAAATGTCCATATAAATTACATTTATTTATTTGCATTAAAAAATATTTTTAAATGTAATACCTTATGCTAAATGTAACAACTCTTAAGGAAAATAATAGATTTTTTCAATCTTCCTCTGGTAACTCTGCTCACAATATTTTTCAATCTTCCTCTGGTAACTCTGCTCACAATATTTAAAGAAAACAAAATGTCACCGCGGCTTTCGCTGCTAGAGATAACAAAGTAACAACAGCTATAACCTTGATTCAACGTAGCATGTGTGTGCGTGTAAAAAACCTACATACGAATATTCATTCAAACATATTGCTAATACTTAAATGTATGTATGTATGTATATGATTTTTATTTTGTATGAACCTCATATAGGTTGCAAGTACTTTTGTATATTTAAGTTATATAAATATTTATAGGATGGTAGTGCAGTGGGTACACCACTGAACTATGAAGCTGGTGGTACGCAGTTCGATACCATTAAGTGTTTGCTTAATTTTTTTTTTTTACATTTCAATGTTTCATGGTCAATATGAGTAGAATATGAAATATCATGACTAGCAAAATACGATGCACTATGAAAAAAAAAACTAAACTAAATACATATCTATTTTTATGTATTTTTCCCATTGAGTACGTAGTATACGTTAATACATATTATATATTTTAAATTTCAATAATGTATGCTCTATTACTCTTTACTTTTTCCTTTTTTTAATTATTTTAATTAAACTATATATGTACGTAAATTTATTTTTTTACAATGGGATGTTATTTTTATATATGTATGTTTTTTAAGTATGTACGTATTTTATATGAGATGAATGAATTTGCCATTGGGAGATTAGTAGCAAAATACGATGCACTATGAAAAAAAAAACTAAACTAAATACATATCTATTTTTATGTATTTTTCCCATTGAGTACGTAGTATACGTTAATACATATTATATATTTTAAATTTCAATAATGTATGCTCTATTACTCTTTACTTTTTCCTTTTTTTAATTATTTTAATTAAACTATATATGTACGTAAATTTATTTTTATACCCTTCACACAGTGAAAAAGGGTATATATAGGTTTGTCATTCCGTGTGAAATTTTACAATTTTTATTTTCGATAAGTATAAAGTATATTTTTTCTGAAAGCTTATGAATAGGGGAGTCGATTAAGCTCTGTCAGTCTGTCCGTGTGTATGTTGAAATCATTTTTTTGAAGCCCCCCGACATCGCTTGGACCCGGGTGAGGTATTTAAATATCAGAAATATTCGGGAGTAGATCGGTATTGAAAATCAGAAACATTGGTACATAAACAACTGCGATATGAGCAAAAACCCACGACAACCTCGTTTTTTTTTTTACAAAAACAACATTACAACAACAACATACATACATACAAACGTGTATACTGGTTAGAGAAAACGTAGATCCCAGCTGAGCCAAACAATTTTTTTTTTTATTTTTTTTATATTTTTTTTTTAATTTTTTTTATAATTTTTTTATTTTTTATTTAATGTCTTATATATATTTTTATTATTATTTTTTTTTTCATTTTTTTTTTATATATTTTTTTTTAATTTTTTTTTTATTTATTTATTTTTGTTTTATATTCAAAATATATATTTTAATTATTTTTTTTTTAAATTTTTTTTAAAATTTTTTTTTTAAATTTTTTTTTAAATTTTTTTAAATTTTTTTTTTTTTATTTTTTTTTAACATACATACGTAAATTTATAATTTTACAATGGGATGTTTTTTATATGTATGTACGTATTTCATATGGGATGAATGGTGATAAAAACTACTGTTATTGCATGACTACACGTTGTGAAGGGTATATAAGATTCGGCACGGCCGAATATAGCGCTCTTACTTGTTTTTTATTGTTATTATTATTCATTTTAATAATATTTAATAGATAAAAAAAATAATAAATTAGGGGTTTACAATGCAAAGCCATTTATCTGTCAGACAAAATCCTGCCTTAAGCTAACGACAAATTATAATAATAGCCCTAAAACTATTTCTAAGGCAGTATATACAGTCGAACTTCTCTATAACGTAGCAGTTGGAGACCGTCAAATGTCTACGTTATAGAGAAACTCCAGAAAATTTTGAATACATTTTTTTATGTAGAAATTATATTTATTAAGACAAAAAAACATACATATGTAGAAAAAAATTATATTTGGAGAACATTTTTTTTTTACATGAACACATTTAAATTTTTTTCTTTAAATGTAGAAAAAAATATATGTATATTAAAGTAAGTTTTTATATGGAATTAAAGAAAGATATAATTTTCATTTGTTTTCGATGTTTCCACTTTTCTTCGTCAACAAAGACTTTACAACGATTAAGAAGAGAAAAAATATCCCCAGGTACATTGTTTCGAGATTCCAAAAAGGTTCTTATCGTGTTAAAAGACGAGTGTACTTGGGAAAATGAAGGCAATTCTGAAATATTTTGTTCTGTGTCAGATTCTTCATCGTCTGATTCTGAAAGAACATTGACTTCATAGTAACTGAATTAAATGCTTTGTAGAATATCTCTATCGGAAGGACACTCCGTGGTGATTGTTTTGCAATCAACATTTACATAATCTTCAACCTCTACACCTTCAATATTATTGCTGTTTGCAAATTCCAACCAAATTCTTAAAACAGTTACGAATTGTTTCACTTTTGACATCTGAATTCCACGCTCTGCGTACGTATGTGTGTAAACTTATGCCACTGTTTTCTTTTTTTTTATGTGACAGTCGTAGCAAGCGTTGAAAATGTAACGTCTTTAACAGTTAAATTTTCGGTGACTAAATTGATACAAAAAATCGATTTCTAAAAACTTCGCAATAGAAAGATAATTGAGTGTGAAAAATTCTATTTAGGTCTTAAAAAATTGTACGTTACAGAGAGAACTTCGCTATAGGGGTATGAAAATGCTTACAAAAATGTTGTGTTCACGAATTTTGTTTGTTATAGAGAAGATTTCGTTATAGAGAAGTTCGATATAGAGAAGTTCGACTGTAATACCACCGTGTTGATCAAGTCGTCATCTATTTTGACCAGAAAACAACAACAACAAAATATTTATAAGTGGAATATATTTTATCTCTGGCATTGTTTTATCTGATGTTGTTTGTCAAATAAGCCTTCATTAAACCTAAAATATATTTTTGTTTCTAAATACGGCATTATATTATTTATTATTTGAGTTTCATTCCGTTCCACTGTCAGTTGATAAGTAAGGTATTCCAGAAAACAGCTGGCAACTAAGAGCTGTAAATTCTTTTAGGTGTGACTACAATGTTTGTTTAAAAATTTATTATTTTAAATAAAATTATATGGAAATTTCTTTAAGGCCAATTGCTGCTAGCAGGACAAGGTGAACTTATTATATTTTTATATGCAATTTGTAATTTTATGAAATATATGGAACTAAAAGTTAAAACTTATTATGTTTTTTTTTAATTTCAAAGTTGACAACACGGGATTTAAGCTTAATACATAAGCTAAAAACAGTGATACATACACATTTGTATAATATTTATCTTGAAAACTTTTAGATTATTTAAAAAATAAATTAACACAGAATCTATAAACAAACTTTAATGTCTATATTATGCCTTTTATTATAAAAATAAAAACACGAACTAATTAGTATTTATAAAAGCATACACACGTTATGAATTTCTGAAAAATAGAACAAATAAAAAATCTCACCATTTTGTTTTTCTTCTTTTTTTAAAAAGAGCATCCATTTTGTATTTACGTTCTATTCTCCATATTGTTCTCATTATAAGTATCATTTTTTGTTTATGTTTTATTTATTATATGTATTTCTATTGTTGTTTTATTGTTATTATTCTCCCTATTATTAATTTTTTCTTAACACTTTTGAATTGTAGTTTTTTAAAACTGATTTTATTCTCAGTTGTTTTTTATTAGATTAATAATCTTTTACATGCTTTGGTTCACTATTTGTTATTTTATTTCTCTTTTGAATTCTTTCTTTACAGTGCACAACAGTTTTGCGATTAATCTTGCATACATACGCCATTTTGCCTTTTGAAAGGGGTAAATTTATTCAGCAAAAAGGGTTCTTTAATTCATATCTGTTCGTACACAAAAGGTCAGGGTTAAGTGGATTATATACAAACATACATACATTGGACGTGAATAAAAAACAACAAAAACGTGCAACGTTAATCAATTTATTAAGGTGAGTAAATTAATTAAATTATTTATTTATTTTTTTTTATAAAAAATTAACCAACAAGTGTTGAATTTTTCTCTTGAAATATACATGCTATATGTAGCTGTAGCAATATTATAAGTAAAAGTTGTATGTGTAGTGTCTTATTTATATTATCCTTATACTTATATAAATTATATAAATTATTATAAATTTTTTTATCCTCCTGCACTCCTAAACTACTGTTCAGTTTGTAATTAAACTTAAATAAGGTCTTTTGAGGTCGCCCGAAGTAATGCCTAGCCTGCTCTGTATCAAATTTTGCACACACAAAGCATATCGCGACAAAATATGTATAATACTTTAATGATTAAACTGATTTTGTTAAGATTTCGCTCACTGATCTGATGATACAGTTTAATGGTAAAAAAAGATAGGAGTGTCGCGCTCCTACTTCTGCTAAACCTATTTTTATGAAACTTTGCACACACAAAGCGTCTCTTTCAGAATAAAATCTAATAATTAGAAAGTGCGCAGTATAACTTATTTTACTGATCCGTGTTTTATAAAATTTTTGTATACAAATTTTATTTAAGGGACAATACAATGATTTTTAGTTACTCGATAGTTGGCGTGACGGTAGTTATGGGATATTGCGGACAGATGCATTGTAAACAGGGACCGTAATTATTATTCCTTTTTTCATAAAAGTCAGATGATAACAGTTATTTTTTGATTTTTATTTTTTCGAGCAAAAATAAAAGTTATTTTTTGATTTTTATTTTTTCGAGCAAAAATAAAAGTTATTTTTTGATTTTTATTTTTTTGAGCAAAAATAAAAGTTATTTTTTGATTTTTATTTTTACGGGTAAAAATAAAAGTTATTTTTTGATTTTTATTTTTTCGAGCAAAAATAAAAGTTATTTTTTGATTTTTATTTTTTCGAGCAAAAATAAAAGTTATTTTTTGATTTTTATTTTTTTGCGCAAAAAAAATTTATTTTTTGATTTTTATTTTTTCGAGCAAAAATAAAAGTTATTTTTTGATTTTTATTTTTTTGGGCAAAAATAAAATTTATTTTTTGATTTTTATTTTTTCGAGCAAAAATAAAAGTTATTTTTTGATTTTTATTTTTTCGAGCAAAAATAAAAGTTATTTTTTGATTTTTATTTTTTCGAGCAAAAATAAAAGTTATTTTTTGATTTTTATTTTTTTGAGCAAAAATAAAAGTTATTTTTTGATTTTTATTTTTACGGGTAAAAATAAAAGTTATTTTTTGATTTTTATTGTTTCGAGCAAAAATAAAAGTTATTTTTTGATTTTTATTTTTTTGAGCAACAAAAAAAATTTATTTTCTAACGAAATGTACGTGTTACAATAATTAAGTTAATATTAAATATTAATTTTAATGTGCATAAAAAATTCACATGATGATCACATATTTTGTGATTTCTCACATTTTTGTATACTATGTATTCTATATCAATGGTGGGCGCTGGTTTGCCTGAGTTACGAAGTTGTTCAGGTATTTAGTAAATCATCCTACATTTGTAAATTTCTAAGCAAAACGAATTGATAAAAATGAGAGGAGTTATTAGGAGCTTTTAGAGTAGTATGTAACGATATTAAACAATCACTGACAATAAAAATGAGAAATCACAAATTCGAGTACAGTTATTAAAAACTCGTCTTTACCGTTACATTTAAATAATATTTAATATTGAAAAAATAAAAATCAAAAAAAAAAACTTTTATTTTTGCTCGAAAAAATAAAAATCAAAAAATAACTTTTATTTTTGCTCGAAAAAATAAAAATCAAAAAATAACTTTTATTTTTGCTCGAAAAAATAAAAATCAAAAAATAACTTTTATTTTTGCCCAAAAAAATAAAAATCAAACAATAACTTTTATTTTTGCTCGAAAAAATAAAAATCAAAAAATAACTTTTATTTTTGCTCGAAAAAATAAAAATCAAAAAATAACTTTTATTTTTGCTCAAAAAAATAAAAATCAAAAAATAACTTTTATTTTTGCTCGAAAAAATAAAAATCAAAAAATAACTTTTATTTTTGCTCAAAAAAATAAAAATCAAAAAATAACTTTTATTTTTGCTCGAAAAAATAAAAATCAAAAAATAACTTTTATTTTTGCTCGAAAAAATAAAAATCAAAAAATAACTTTTATTTTTGCTCGAAAAAATAAAAATCAAAAAATAACTTTTATTTTTGCTCAAAAAAATAAAAATCAAAAAATAACTTTTATTTTTGCCCAAAAAAATAAAAATCAAAAAATAACTTTTATTTTTGATCGAAAAAATAAAAATCAAAATTTTAAAAAGCAACATATTTTATGATAGACTAATGCATAAGGATCAATATGGTATACTTGAATCCGTTTTACGACTTTTACTTCTAAATGCTTTTTTTGCTTTAAAATTCCAAAATAACTGTTTTTTTCGGTCCCTGATTGTAAATGTTACTCAAGCTACATTTCGTTCAAACGATCAACGTTTCCACCGACATCATGAAAAGTGTTGATGAATATCAACAAATGGTAATTATTTTATTCCGATTATTGATAAGAAGTAAATGCTTACGAGGATGCAATATGATGAAATATGGTTAGCGCCAGCAATGCAGTCCGAATTCTGTTAGTAGCAAATAAAATCCTACAAAAATTTAAAAAAAAAATCAAGTAAAAGTGCTATATTCGGCTGTGCCAGATCTTATTTTACCCTTCACCATAATGAACATAGGTACTACGATGATATCGTACTATAACCTTCATTTTATATAAAATGTTTTTTTGTCACTTTGCTTTATAATTCTGATGCCATCCTTGAATTTAAATTTTTGAATAGTGAATTTATTCTGCTAAGACTAGCATCTCGAATTTTTCAGTTTTTGGAAATTTACTTTTAAGTCTTTTCATTTGTTAGCAATATTGTGGAGGCTGAAGTGCTATAATTTTAAATACTAGATGTGACCCATATATAAATTTATCGTACGCCATTTTGTTGTGCCGTAGTTCATTGCTTTTAAATTTTTTATAGTTTATTACATTCTTCTTGTCAAGACCTTTTATTTAGTATCTATAAAGAATATTTCGGTGGAATAGGAGCTGAAAAAAGCAATTTTCTTTTTAATTTTAAAAAGAAAAAACAATGCAGTTGTATTGTTGTGCTTATATCTCTGTTAATTTTGAACTGCTAACTACTGCTTATAGTTTGCCAACCTTAGCATGTTATTAGGGAGCGTAAGAAACTTTATTTATTTAAAAATAATAAACATTTTTCCTACTAATGTTTGCCGATTATTGACAGACTTGTCCAAAATTATATATATCTGTAGTAGCAAACGTCTTTACAAATTAACCTAGGACTGAAAGTTGTTTGTAGATTTTGTGGAAAAAATTTGGGAAAAAACAAAAGTAGTCCCTTTATTTGCTTACATATCAAAGAGTAATAAGAAAGAGATTATGTTGGATTTAAATGGCGATTTATTCCTGTATATTTCCAAAAGATTGACAGTACTTAAAGCTCTATGCATAATGTAGGACATTCTAAGAGTGAATTTAAACCAGCACACGAATACAGCTCAACCGACTTCCCTATTCAAAAGATATATGTATAGGGTCGGAAATGAATATTGTAGCGACTACAAATGACATAAATCGTACCCTTGATATCACAGACAAAAGGTAAAAAATATTAAACGTCTTTTGCTAGAACTTATTACAACTAAATAACTTGACTGAACGGAATATTAATTCATATTAATTAAGGTTGAAAAGGAGGGGTATAAAAGCCCAAACCCATGACAGGTATGCACTTATGCCTTATACTTAAAAAAATGTTTAACGAAATTCAGTAAATTGTAAGACCCCTTATAACTAACGAAAAACATTGCAAAAAGGTTATAGAATACGTAAGCAAAGTAAGAAAAATATGAAGACAATATAATTTTAACTACCAACATTCGTCGAGCATACATTTCCACTTACGAATGTCTTTAATTTATTACGGGTCTACCTTTTTTTTCAAAATAAATATACATATTCATATGTACGTATGTAAATATATTCTTTGTAGTTTATATGTATTAAAAAATAGCTTTGCATTTACAACATTCCACCGCTTAATATACATACAGCAATAAAATAAAAAAAATATACTAAAAGAAAGCTGTCGAAACGATAAAAAAGGACAATAAAAATATTCGTATGTAAATGTGTGTGTGTGTGACTAAAGCATGAACCAAGCAAATAGTTTGGGCACTTAAACAAGATTTAAAATTTTAATATGTCACGCTTTAAATACAATCACTATCCCGATTTCCTAAATAACTATTTCACATTTAATGTTCAGTCCCTGACAAATTCCTTAACTATAAACTCATTCCATGCTCGGTTGGATGCGTAAGTATTTATGTCTTTATTTGTGTAAGAGTCACATTAGAAAAAGGTGAAACATTGTTGTTTCAAGTGGACTTAAAGTTTAGTATGTGTGTGGTAAAATATGTGTAACTTTCTAAAAAACAATCGTATGCCTCCACAGTTTTAAACTAAATACATACATACATACATACATACATACATACATACATACATACATACATACATACATACATACATACATATATACATACATATATACGGGTAGATATTGTTTTTGTTATTGTTTTAGAGCCAGTAAAATAGATTTTTGAGAGACTAGCAATGGAAAAAGTTTAAACAATAAGAATAGATTTATAAGTTAATAAAAAAAGACACATGTACAGTACCATGCAATTTAAAACCAATTTGTGTTAAAAATTTTTTTTATTTTATTGTTACTGTCGTACACATCAAATAATTTTAGGTTTATTAAAGGCTTATTTGACAGATGTTGTGCAGAAATTTTAATTTTTTTTTATTTCTGACTTATAAACAATAACACTTCTTAGAACATGGAAATGCATTCATCATCAGAGGTCAAATTAAGTTATTCGATCGCGATAGAAATTTTATTCGAACGTTTGAGTTTACTGTGCTTGTTGCAGAGATCCTAATCAAAATTCTGAACTTTTGGTTTGAATGCCGTAATGCCGGTACTCTTTACCACTATATTTATAGATATTTGATTTGAATGAGGTTAGGTTAGGTTGAAAAGGAGGGGCACTAAATGACCAAACCCACGACAGGTATATATTTATGCCTAACTGGCATGTTGTGAGCTCCATATGAATAGAAAAGTTAGACTACAAGAAGACCAGACCGGAGTCTTTGGCGGGAATCGAACCCGCAACCCCTAAACTAGCAAAATAGCATACTACTGATTAGTCCACTGGGAAACCCTGATTTGAATTAACTATATAAATTAAAATTTTTTTTATTATTTTTTGTTATATATTCCTTTGTTAAAAAATATTGTTTTGAGTTTTTCTTAATTTGATAAGCTACAAGGTATGTAGTATATTTCCCCAGATGCTTTAGGGAAAAATATCTGCATGAAAACAACCGTCATGGCTACTGCTACTGAAAACAACAGAGAATACTGAAAAGCAAAATGTATACTTGGAATACATTTAATCTTCTTTTAGTTATCATCGTCGAATACACTGGCTTTCTATAACAAATATTAAATCTTTTTATTAATTTTTTTTTAGCAATTAGCTAATAGCATACTTAATGATGTTAACATCTATTAGCTATTAATCATGTGTTAAGAGTTTGAATTATTTTACTGTCAGTCATATTAACTTTTGGAATTGGAAATGTTTTTCAATTCTGAAAACTTCTTTAAAAATATGATATTCTCATTCAGGATATATATACATCGATATTTGAACGAATTCAATAACACGATCCCATTTTTTTTTTTTTTGAAAACACTTTAATTGATAAAGTCTTGACATTAGATCTGACTGATTGCCTCATTAAATCAATCGCAATAATACTCTCTAATCTTAATTTCAAAATTTTGGGAATACAATAAAACTTTTTTTAACCAGCTCCGTAATACACCTATGAATCTCACCTGCGATCTGTGATTTCCGAGTGTAGCACTGTGTAGTTATTCTAATAAAATAAAGAAATTGTAAACAAATACAAATTTCCTTATAAGTCAATTATTTCAGGTTGAGCTGATTTTTATAAATTACTAGCCAATCCCGGCGCGCGTTGCTACGCCCCTTCATGAATTTTAATCGCATTCTAAATTTTAATCGAATATCAAGTGCAAGGCTAAAAACTATAACCGTTTTTTTATGAGCGTGGCACTGCCCACTTTTCTAATTACGAAACTGTTTAGTCATGACAGCTCAATAAGTGTGCAAAGTTTCAGAAAAATCGGTCCAGTGTAAGTACCTCAAAATTATACCTTTTTTTTTAATGGGCGTGGCACTGCCCACTTTTCTAATTACGAAACTGTTTAGTCATGACAGCTCAATAAGTGTGCAAAGTTTCAGAAAAATCGGGCCAGTGCAAGTACCTCAAAATGATACCTATTTCTTAATGGGCGTGGCGCTGCCCACTTTTCTAATGACGAAAGTGTAAAGTCATGACAGCTCAGTATGTTTGCAAAGTTTCAGAAAATTCGGTCCAGTGCAAGTAGCTAAAACTGATAACTAATTTCTTATGGGCATGGCCCCTCCCACTTTTTCAATCACGAAATTATAAAGCCATAACAGCTCAATATCTGTGCAAAGTTTCAAAAAAATCGGTCCAGTGAAAGTACCTCAAAATTAAAACTTTTTTAGGGGCGTGGCCCCGCCCACTTTTTTTATCACGAAATTATTTAGTCATGACAGCTCGATATGTGTGCAAAGTTTCAGAAAAATCGGTCAAGTGCAAGTAGCTTAAAATGATAACTAATTTTTTATGGGCGTGGCCCTGCCCACTTTTTTTCACCCATAAACACTCCCTGATATGTGTACAACAACTTACCAAAGTTTCAGCCCGATCGGTTTTACAGTTTCGGAGTCTATAGCTAACACACACACACACACACACAGAGTTTCACTTTTATATATACAGATTATACTTTCTTAAACATTTTAAATTAAATTGTAAACGTTAAAGAATACTGAAAAATTAATAGTTCCAAGTAAAATAACAGTATACTGATAAAGAGTGCTGATGATGACGAAATCGTAGCTGCTTTCGAAAATGTATTCTACTCGACAAAAATTAGACTAATTTTCCAGATTGATTTTCTTAAATTCTTACAATTTCATTCAAAATATTTTAGGAAGTATAATAATTTATTTAAATTAATTTTAGCCAGAATAATTGATTTACAATGAAATCCAAATTGAAAAGATTTCGAATAAATAGAAATGTAAATTTTATAACAAAAAAAAATCTAATTTTATACCGTTTAAAAAGGTAATTTAATGATTTCATCAAAAGCTGGACAAAAAAAAAATTAATAAAAACATTTAAAATTCAACAGGCTTCTTCAAAAGGTATTTTTCCCTTGTAGCCAGATTACAAGTTGTAAGTTGATACACAGCAACATATAAAACAACAACGCAAATAAACCAAACCAATAAACAAAAGGTCAATACAAATACAAAAGGGAAAAGTCAGCCAGCAAGGTAAATGGTTAATATCTCAAACAATACCTTTACCTTTACAGACATACATAATGATTTATTCTAAAAGGGTGTAGAGCTTCATTTATAATTCCTATGAAAGCAATGCCCAAGAACATTCATTTATTTGTCTTCTCTAAAGCAAATGCTTTGTATATTTGACAACACTAAAACGAAACAGTATTTTTTTTTTTTTTTCTTGAAGAACAAAGAGAGTTCATTAACTACAAAATTGCTAATAATTAGCGGTTTCGGTTTCGCATATTAAGAGTATCACAAGCTGTTATGTAAATAGCTGTTTCCTGTGTTAGTGTTTTAACATCCTTTACACGGAGTGAAAATGGATAAGTTTGTCATTCCATTGCAGTTTCTACTGTACGCGTTTGCGACCTCAAAAGGTCGACTTAGCTATAACTGCATGGCTATCCAGTGGAGTGTTGAAATCATGTTTTTAAAATCCCCACACATTCTATGGTCTCTTCTGTAGTACCAATTTATTAGAAATGCTTTCGAAAATTTTGTTATTTGAAGTCATCAATTTCGGCGCACTAGCGGCTGAGATATCAGCAAACACACACGTATGTTTCTGCATTTTATTATGTTTGCAATAAAAAAAATTCAACTTAAAAAAATAACAACAAAAACAGTTGGCGTTGTACAGCGCCTTTTTTTGATTTTTTTTATAATTGTATTTCCAGACAAAAATAATCTGCAAAAAAATCCAAATTTTTAAAAAATGTGAATCTAGTTCCTTTACGAGGCAAGGTAGTGACTAGGGTGATCGATTATTCGACTTTTTTAAGAAACCGGTTTTCAAATAGCTTTAAATTTAAAATTTAAAAAAAACGGTTGCTTTTTTGAAAATTGAGAAAAAACCGGTTAACCGGTTCGAATATATAAAATATAATATTTAAAAAAAAAAAATAAAAAATATTGTAAAAAAAGATTATTATTAAATTTATATATGAATATAGAATTTTAACAGTTTATATACGTTTGGCTGCACAATAACGCAATAACTGACATGAATGCAGTTGACTAATTTCGTTCTAATTAGTTAAATTTAAGGACAAAAGGTACTCTTTACAAGTAAAATAAATAAATACAATTACATACAATTTTTGTATCTCCTTCGGTACATTTTTAATATGTACTAACGTATTCTGTTTGAAATTATTTCTGTAATTCGAAATATGTACATTTTAAAGGCTAGGAATAAAATCTTTAAAATTTCATTTTAAAAATTATTTCTTATACCCCAGACAGACATACAAATATAGGCATAAAATAGTTTGTTCGATGGTTTAATTGGAATTTAAGTTGACAGACACTCAATGCCATTATTTAAAATTAGGATCTGGAAGGAGAGATTATTGGTTTTTCTCTATTGTAACTACACTTTTTACCTTAAAGTGATCAATCAGCTAAGTTTATGCTTCAGTTACCTCTAACTTTTAATGTTAGGCTTATATCCTATAAAAAAAATAATTTTAAAGATCAATTATTTGTCTTATTTTGCATTTAATTTTTAAAAAACAAATAAATTTTTTACAATATTATGGAAGAATATTTAATAGTTTTTATTTTCTGATTTTTGGAAACTTTTCACGTACTAAATATACTATGGTACGATTAGTTACAAAGACATATGAAAATAAACTTAAAAAAATAAAAAAACCGGCTTTTTCGTATAAAAAAACCGGTGTATTCGATATTCGAAAAATCAACATTTAGAAAAAACCGCCAGCTGAAAGAGGAAAAAACCGGGTTTTCCACCGGTTGTAAAACCGAGTCGATCACCCTAGTAGTTACTCTGGTTTATCAATTTATTATTTGTATTGATGTTTCTAGCATTTTCTGCGGTCGACTCATTCGACTGTAATCTAGTTGTAAATGTTTCTTTTGCTCTTTTATACCATACACAGAATGCGCTGTTTATGCAAAAACAATTTTTATCAACAATGTTTCTTTGTTTTTTCTGCCATTCTCAGTGAGTGTAAGGGAATATATAGGTTTGTCATTCAGTGTGAAATTTCTACAATGTTTATATCAGATCCGATAAAGCGTATATTTTCTAAAAGTTTATGAATAGGGGAGTCAATAAAGCATTATACGTCTGTCTGTCTGTCCGTGTGTATGTTGAAATTAACTTTTTTAAGCGCCAGACATTTCCAAGACCTGTGTAAGGTACCAGAATATTAGAAATATTCGGGGGAAGATGGCTCTATAAACAACTGAGATATGATGAAAAAAACTAGACAACCTCGTCTTTTCACACCAATACAAAGTGGATGAACGTATAGGTTTGAATCCAAGACAAGAAAAATTTTTATTTTTTTTATAATTTTTTTTATTATCTTATATTTATTTTAGATTTTTGTTTTTAATTTTTTTGGAATTAAGTTTTTATTATCATTCATACATAAACTCAATTTATTATTTTAAAATGGGCTGTTTTAAGTGGATAAAGTTATTATTAATATAATGGAACATGTACGTATTTAATATTAATGACATGAATGGTGGTACAAACAATTGTTATTGCATGACTACACGTTTGTGAAGGGTATATAAGATTTGGCACGGCCGACTCTGACTTGTTTTAATATACATATGGTTTACGAATGTTAAGGTAGCAACTTAAAACGGTTATAACTCCTTAAATACCGAACCAATTTTATTAAGATTTAAATTTTGCACATCTGCAGGAAAATTTCTTTCAAATGGTTTATTTTTTTTTATTAAAATTGGTTGTATAATGTGAGCGTTAACAGCGCAACAATAAATAAAATTACCTATTATTACAAAATAAAAACAAGTTCAAAAAGACGCATCTACGCGTGTATGTTTTTAACACAATACAAAGAGTAATTGTATCACTATTTATTCTGAAAGTATTTTGCTGCTCTTTAATACCTTCTTTATTATTTATAACATAATAATTTTTAAATAAATTTTATCCCTTTAAATACAATTTCCCAATACTTTTAAGATTTTTTACCTTAAGTTATGGTTTCATTAAATATACGTAACTAATATGTCACATTTGGATATATGAAGAATATTTGAAAAAAATCTCGTTGACACTTTCTTCACTTTAACAGTCCGTCACAAAAACCCCTACTAAATACGTACGACCAACCTCTTTTTCTACTTACGTTTCTAATGATTATTGTTATTAGTATTTCAACACAAAACCTAAATCACAGTAACATTTGTGGAAACCAAATTGTGCAGACTGTTTTCTAGATACATTTCTAAGTATATTATTTACCTATTTACCTTTATGTATTTATATGTATTTTATGGTCTTGTGTATGTGTGTGGCATAATAATATCTCTGTTAAACTAATGACCAAGTTAATTGACACATTGCCCTGTCTGTCTGTTTTTTTTTTCGTTTTTTCTGTCTACATTCTAAACAATTTTATTTTATGTTTAAATATAACCATGGATAGGTAACATGCTTATACGCACATATGTATCATTAACTTTAATATACTCCAGCATACATTGTATACTACCATAAGGTCATTGTATTTTTTCACTCAAAATTATTTGAGAATACATCCCAGTCACTTACAAAGACCAGCATTCATACAATAATAAATATAAATAATTTTTTTTATTTTAAAACTGACTAACTCTTTCTTTTCTGATGCCTTTTATATTATTTAGTTTGGATGAGATTTTGTAATAAACTTTTTTATTTTTGTTTCATGTATTTTTTTTTTTTTTGTTTTCTTTTCAATTCTTAAAATACCGGTTTACAGTTTTTTATTTTAGTTTTTTAATTTATTATTACCAATTGATATGTCGGATTTAAGTTACAGTCGAAATGTATCTAATTTGTGGTTGGTGTTGTTGCTAGTGTTTCTATTGTCTTTTACTGCATGCTACATGTCTAATCTATGGCATGTGTAAGTCATTGTGTTTTTTTATTTTTCCTTCGTGTTATACCTCGGCTATCAATTGATTTATATTTAATTATAGTTTATAGTTACTTGTAAATTACACACCATAGATTTTTTATAATCATTGACTTACAACGACACTCAAATTACCCAGGTAAAGAGTTAAATAGTTAGTACGTGGTAGTGACAGATAATAATATTGCTGTACATTTAAACTAATAAAACTTAATTAAGCAACATTTTTATACAAAATATGTATACATATTTATACATAGTTTTCTATCAATTATATTACAAGAAGCAAGCTATTGTTTTCAAAAGCAAACCAATTAATTAATGACTGCGAGACTCAATAATGCCCTCGTCATTATATTAAACTGATTTTTTGTTATAATCAAATAAAAAAAAAGATAATTTTTTTGTACTTAAGCCCTAATTCTGCAGTCTGTAAAAGGAATTCTCTCGTTTTTCTTTCATTCAATTAAAATGAGCAAGTTAATTTGTATCGACTTCTTGGTACCTGAATAAGATAAGATTTTATACAAAATTGTAAGTCAGAAGACAAAGTTATCTTATGTTACCATAGGTAGGATAAGAGATGGGTATCTATTTAGATAACTTGACATGAGTAACTTTATTTATAGCCATATTCGAGACAAAAATCTTTAGAATCAAAGCAAAGCTTGACTTAAACCAAATGAAAAACTTTATTCATTTTTTAACATTAATAACTATTATTAACAAGTAAGAGTGCTATATTCGGCCGTGCCGAATCTTATATACCCTTCACAACGTGTAGTGATGCAATAACAATTGTTTGTATCTCCACTCATCTTATATGAAATACGTACATACATATACAAAACATCCCATTCCAGAATTATAAATTGAGTTTACGTTTCCAAAAAAAAAAAAAAATAATAATTAAAAAAAAATAAAAAAAAGGTATTAAAAACAAAAAAAAAAAGAAATAAAAAAATTTTAAAAAAAATTTAAAAAAATCAGAAAAATAATCATAATACAAATAATATATAAAATAAAATTAAAATAAAATTAAAAAACATTTTTTTTTGGCTCAGTTGGGATTCGATGCCACGTTTACTCTAACCAGTATATATGTATGTTGTTGTTGTAATTGTGAAAAAAACGAGTTGGTCGTGGTTTTTGCTCATATCTCAGAAATTTATAGGGCGATTGTGCTGCATTTCAATAGCGATTCATTCCTGGATATTTCCAAAAGATTGATACCATACTCTGAGGAACATATAGTTGCTTCCAAAAGTTGATTTCAACCAACACACGGACAGACGGGCAGACGGACAGATGGTCAGGGCTTAATCGACTCCTCTATTCATAAGCCTTCAGAAAATATATACTTTATGGGGTCGGAAATGAAAACTGTAGAAATTACAAACGGAATGACAAAGCTATATTATATACCCTTGTGCACCACAGGTGAAGGGTATAAAAACAAACATTTTTATTCTTCTACATTTTAAAAAGCTCAAGTGTTTTATTCCTTCATGTTTTGTAGGATGCAACTAGACCTTCCTTAATTTAAACTATTGATTTATTTAAATTACTAGTCTCTAGTTATAAAGTTTTTTTAAGAATGTTTTTCTAAAACATGTGTATTTTATTATTAACATTGGTTGCAGACACATTTCAACAAGAAGTCAAACATATAATTACAATTCTAAATATAAACAAGTAAGAGTGCTCTATTGGCGGTGCCGAATCTTATATACCCTTTACAACGTGTAGTCATGCAATAACAGTAGTTTGTATCAGCATTCATCCCATATGAAATACGTACACACATATAAAAAACACACATATATAAAAACATCCCATTGCAAAATTGTAAATTGTATGTATGTGAAAAAAAAAAATAAAATCAAAAAAAAAAAATTTTTAAAAAAAAAAATTTTTAAAAAATAAAATTTAAAAAATTAATGGAAAAAAAAATAAAAAAAAAAATTAAAATAAATAAAAATATAAATAATAAATATAAACTAAAAAATAAAAAAATATATTTAAAAAAAATCAAAAAAAACAAATTATAAAAATATAAATAATATATAAAATAAAAAAAAAATTTTGGCTCAGCCAGGATTCGATGCCACGTTTACTCTAACCAGTATACCACGTTTGTATGTATGTATGTTGTTGTTGGATGTTGTTTTTGTGTTAAAAAAACAAGGTGGCCGTGCTGACAGAGCTTAATGGACTCCCGTTTTCAAAAGCTTTCAGAAAATAAATACTTTATGGGGACGAAAATAAAAATTTTAGAAATTTCACACGGATTGACAAACCTTTATATACCCTTTTTCACTGTGTTAAGGGTATAAAAAAAGTTGTTATAATGCAATGCCTATAATCAAAGTGGAAATTTCAAAACAAAATTTGAATATATAAAATATTTATTAGATGATTTTCTTGTCAGTTTTAAAAACAAACTTTTTAAATATTAAATTATTTATTAGATGATTTTCATGCTAGTTGACAAAAGCTTTATAGTACATTTTTCAACAGTAATTTTCCAAACTTTCAAAAGAATTCATCGAAAAATTTAAAAAAAAATTTATTAAATAATATTACATTATTTTAAAATGTTATTATGGTTTTAAATGAAAAGGGCTTATCTCGATTTTTATCAAAATCGCTTTTTAAGGCCTACTAAACGCTCACATACAAACACATCATTTTTGAACACTTTAGAAAGCTGTGATCGAAACTAACAGATTAATGCTACATAAAAATGTATTGTCTTATTTTAGCTAGTTTCAAATTTTTTTTTTTTGGTTTGCAAAAATTAGGATTTTTAAGTTTATTTTAATAAACACGAATAATAGCTTTAACACACAAAAAAAGTGAAATTGATTATAAGGATTTTTTTTAAATGTTAATTTTAATCATAACAGAATAATGACTATATAATGATAAATTGGTATTTTTAAGCATTTCACGATACGAATATGATTAAAACACATAAATTATTTTGTACAGGGGATTTGTATTCGTTTATATTTATGTATTTTGCAAGGCATATTTATTCATCAGGTAATTGCAGTTCGGAGAGAATTTTTTGTTTATATATTTACTGTATGAAGTTTGACATTTGAAATAATATAGAAAAGAGAGAAAATTGTTTTTATTTATGCATTTTGACAGCTGAAACTTAAAATAAGTGAAGAAAAAAATAATCAGGTGACGAATCAAGAGTACCTGATGAATAAATATGCCTTGGTATTTTGTTTCAAATGACAATTTAAAAATTAAATTATTAACAATTACCCAATTATTGCAATTACCAAATAAATGAAAAAATATTTCTACCATTTGGGAATTAATTTTCCTGCAGATGTGAACAATCTTATTCTTAATTAATTAGATTCAGTATTTTACAAGTTATAAGCAAAAAACATTGTCGATAAAAATTGTTTCTGCAAAGAGTTTTTTCTGTATGGTACATGTATCAAGATCTGTATGTATGGTATAAAGATCCTAAACAAAGAGAGTATAAGTAGTTGCAATAACATTTAGAAATCAGTCGAATGGGTCGACCACAGAACTTGATAGTATATATTTAAGATTTACGTTACTGACTGAGTGATTCAACGAGACCTTAACATAAATGCCTCCAATTGTTATAATTCCCTCTTTGAGCTATAATAATTAAGAAAAGTACATATTTTGCTCGGTATTAAACGGAACTGTAGTTTCGGACTTTTTCAGCGAACTTTAATGATATATAGAATATATTAAAAATGTTTTATAAAAAGAAAAATCGTAAACAATTTCAAACTAAAAGGAAAAGGTTCGCCATCAAGATTTTATTTTAAATTTAACAACTTTTAAGGTCAAACGTTTGAAAATGTTTAAAATTAAACAAAAAGAATCGAAAAATATTTTACTTCCAAGAAGATGTTTAAATAATATCTGTGAATCTCACTTAAATGTCTTTTTAAAAAATTCTAAAACATAAACAAAATATTTTTGATATAAAAATTAAATTAAATTAAAATTTTTTTTTCTAAATTTGATAGCATTTCTTGATTGAAAATAAAATTTTAGCTTATCTTTAAAGAATGTCAATATCTAAAAAAAAGTTGGCTTATTTGATCCATATGAAGTATGACATTTGAAATAAATGAGAGAAGAGAAGAGAAGAGAAAAAATTGTTTTTTATATATTGACTTTGATAGCTGAAATTTAAAATAAGTGAAGAAAAAAATAATTAAATGACGAATCAAGACTACCTGATGAATAAATATGCCTCGGTTTCAATTTGTGTTTCTACTACTAAAAATTTGATTGAATAATTATCGTAATATCATGCTTTTTTATTTTTGTCAAATTTTTAAACAAAAAAATGGTAAAAGTCTACATATATTTGTACATGCAAATGATATTCTTTAATATATTCCTTTAAATGAAAAGATCTAGAATATAGAAAATATTGGTGCTTTACCAATCATAAACGGAAACACTTATGTATGTAAGTGACACAAATAAGTTTTGTTTTACCATTCAAATACTATTTAAGTTTTTTAATGCTTCGATGCACCTCTCTGCACAACTATAAATACACTGTACCATAAACACACTTTAAAAAAGAAAACAATTTATTTGAACAGTATCTGAAACCGAACGATGTTTAAAAAAATGCAATACTTTTAATATCATTCTCTTTTAAAGAACAACAACATAAAGAAGTTATGCAGTGCTAAGAAGCACTAGTACGGTTTCATAATCAGTATTCTTTCTCTATCACGTCATAGGTAGGAATCTTACCTACATTTAGTCTTGGTTCGTGTAGATGCAAACCGATGAAGACCTCAGGCTATATATCACTTATTAATGTATTTCGCTATAAATTAATCAGCTGCAAAATCAGATGTAGGTAGAGTCAAAAATCGATATTATAATGGAATATGCTCCGATGAGATAAGGGAACTTGTTCCTGAGAACCGCAATTTTGCACGTAATACTCGTTTTTCCAGAAGAGCACACCCATATGTGGTCGATTGGCCGGTGGATCGAACTACACACTACAGGGAAAATTCGTTCTTTGGTCGTACTGTTCGTATGTGGAACAGACTCCCCGCTGAAGTTTTTCCAGCCACTTACAATCTGGAAAAGTTTAAATCAAATGTCCACAAACACTACACCCTTTCTCCTCCTACCCATAACCTATTTTCCTGATACCAACACAATGCATGCATGAATAGGGGACATCCCCTGAGTGTTGTATATAAAAAAAAAAAAAAAATAAGTAGTTAATTAAGTATGTAAGTATCTACTTCTTTTGAAAGCAACACAATCACAAGATATTAAGGTGTCTAAAGTCGCCACTACACTGCTAGCATCAGACATCAAATCATCGTTCTCTATTTCAAGACACAAAAACTATAAATATTGCCCGAAGTCTGACTAATGTTAAGCATCAAACATGAACCACTTATGAGTCTGTTTTCCCGCTTGGGAGTAACCAAAGCCGACACTTGTTCTCCAAAGAGATCTCACTAATAACCAGGCCAGATTAAGTTCTAGGGGCATACTGATTCCCGTAGTACTAGATACATCTTTATAATAAGCTCTGAATTAATTACCCAGACGGAGGTTTCTTTTTCCCAAGTTATGGCTTTAAAAAGCCAGAGATAGCGGTCTTTTTACCCCGTACTGACAATATACCTTGGCATGGGAGTAGCCAAGGAAATATAAAGCCGGTGGGATGTGAAGGTCAAAAAAGTTATTCGAATTTTAAAAAACATTTGAGTTTAAATATTAAAATTGTATTGAAAAGCCACGTTCACTTTTATGATTTCTACTTTTTTTTTGCGTGACCATTAACAGCAGATTAATTCAAACAAGATAAGATAAGGTATCACCGTTATCCATAGATATAAAAGCTAACCTTTACATTCGTAGTATGGGAGAGGTCACGCTCACTCTTCCGCTCTTGATAATTTGATGCAATATACTACTTTTAGATTTACTAACGTAAAACATGACGTTTCATGGTAAAACTATTGTGCAGATACAAAAATATAAATTTTTAATTTTGCATGGGAGATGGCATATTTAGTGTCAGTTACGTGTTGGCCACTATCATGACTCCCTCATTTTTTTAATAGCTACATATACAAAATCATAACAAAGAGCTTTAAGCAAACTTTTAAGACTTTCGTTCTTAAAGTTCCCTAAATAGGCGACAGTAAAAATATATATTGATTGGGATGTAGGCGTGGCACTAACAATGTACAAAAAATATAAGGTAATAAGATTAAAACCACTTAAAAAATTGTTCTCACTTTGTGAAATCGGATTAATGCCAAAATATTCTTTTTTCTTGCAACTAACCAAGTCTTATGCACACAGATTGAATTCGTGTGAATATTTTAACCACAAGTGGCAATAAACAATAAAATTGTTGGTTCAAGAATAAAGTGTGATCCAATTTGAGGTCCCTACTTTTTTAAAGAAAAAAAAAACACAGAAAATACAAATTTATTATTATCATTTAAAAGAACATTCTTTGGCATTTATTTTTTGAAGATTATGTCTATCAAATGTTGGCCGTTGCTACCTCGCAGATGGTCCATCCGTTAAGTCCAATTCTCGATGACTCGTTTGAACATTTCGACTGATAACACACGTAATGTTTTCCTCCAAGGCCTGAATCGAAGCGGGTTTGTCCGCATAAAAAAGTGTTATCTCAATAAATCCATTGATAAATGCGATGTGTGGAAAGTAAAGTGAAATGTTTTTGGTTCCAAAATATTAAAAATCATAAACCATTCGGCATAGCAGAATATAGCGCTCTTATTTGTTTATTTTTATTTTTCTAGTCACATAGAGGTCAATCCATTCAAATTGTTACGCTTTTTACTATTATTGTATAATATGAGAATATAAAAATAAATTAATTATAATTGTAACTAGTGTTAAATCGTAGTGGATTAACAAAACATATTTGATTAACCTTGACTTCTGTTAAATTCTACAATATTTTAGGCTTTTTTTTCTATATTTCTCAAACCATAAACTTCTCAGTAACACACTTATGTATGGACATGTGTACACAATTTACTTAAATTCCCCTTTTTTTCTCCAAATTCCCAAGAATTTAATAGTTCTGCAACTGACTAGTAAAATTGCATTTTTAACGATTGTAAAAATTATATAAGTTCCAAAAGAAAATAGTGCATTTTGTTCTTCAATGATTCAATGATTGCATATGTTTTAAAACCAAATCAATCTTCTTTTGGTTATACAAGGTGAAGCAAAAACGAAACGTTATCAAAACCTGTCAAATACATGAAACTTGATTTACTGGCAAAAAAAAAATATCAGCTACAAAATATGATTAATGGTTAAATTTCTTAAAATAACAAAAACAAAGTATAAAGTTGAAAAATATTAGATTGAAAGAAAGAGTGTTATTTGAGCTTCTCTCATTGCAGATAAAATGGATTTAATTCAAGATTATTGATGGCGAATATAAGGTCGTTTGTTGTAAGAAGATATTCCTAAAGTGACAGAATATATTTAAGAAAGAAAAAAAGCACATTGCTGATGTTGGTTGTTGGTGTGTTTTTTTTAAACAAAACACCATAAATTAAATGTTTTAAAATGTTTTTTTTTTAATATTTCTGTGGGTTTAAGATTTAATCGTTTTCCTGTTCTTATTTTTCTTTAGGAGGTTAACGCTCTATTAAGCATGAAAGTGTAAAGATTTCATTAAAACATGTTATGGTGTTTTAACATTTTTTTAGCAGTCTTTTAAAACTACTAAGCTTAATGCTTTATTTTTTTTTTACAAAAACAAATGCTGTAAGAAATTAGCAAAGAATAAGATTTTAAAATTATTTTTACATTTCGTTTTTAGAACAGAAATAACATTAAAATATAAGTACTTACAGACAGGGTGGGGCAAAAGTCTCCATGGCTTAACATTTATTTTATTTTAATTATTAAAATAAAATTATTAATTTATATCAAGCTGGAGTCTTGCCTACGCCTCACAGTGAGACAACGCCGGCATTAAATACAGAGTTCTGAAATTTTGCACAGGTTATTTTTGAGACAATTCCAGTTTAAAAAAAAATTAAGAAAATTCGTCCACTTTTACGCCCACCTCCCATACAATTGAAATTTGTAAAATGCCGTATTGTCCGTAATACTTTAGGTATAACTTTAAATTTTGGTATACTTGAATGTTATATTGTTACAAACATTATCGGAATAAAGTTTTGGACTTTGGCCCAGTTTTACCCCCACCAACCAACCAACCTCAAACATATTTTAAAAAATATTTTAGGTACAATCTTCAAATTTGATATTACTGTAATTTATATCATTTAAAATGTTTCATGCAAAAATTACAATAACACGCCCACTATTACACCCACCTCCCATTGAAATGCAATAAAAAAAACAATTTATATAAACTTGTATAAACTTGCACTCTCAAATAGATTGTGAATTAAACATATAATTGCAATTACCGTTTGTTGATCCATAATATTTAAAACAACAACAATGTAATGTTATTTTACAGTTTGTTTCATGGTGTAATTATACAAGGTGGCGGTGCCAGCCCAGCTGATTATTTTTTTGTACTCTGGAGTATGTCAAACTACATATATAAAAAATGATTTCAACTCCGGAAATTGTCAAACTCCATACATAAAAAAAGAGAGAGAAAAATTGCTCTCCTTTACGCTATCACATTATGTTATTACACCATGGTTTGTTTTTAAAAAGTTTGTGAGCACAAAATAAAATATCAAACAAACAATTAAAAAAAATAAAAGTAAAAATTTGTAAACCTGCTATTGCATGCTAACATACATACGTATAGCGACAGAATGTGCGCGATGCGTATTTTTTGTAGTTTTTTGTATGTTTAAAGTACTTTTGCAAACTTTTGCTATATGTCCTTTACTTTAAATGAAAGCTGAGACTTCAGTCTTTCATTTGATATAAGTCTGCACCTAGGGCGAGTGGCTGCTCTATATTTCCTAGTCCATTGAAAATGCAAAATGTTAAATTTGTTCACCACAATTCTATTGTAAAGAAATGTTTTTTTGTGTTTCTTTTTTACATTTATTTTTTTATCTACTCATTCTACAACAACTAAATTAGTTAAAACAAGTAAGAGCGCTATATTCTTCCGTGCCGAATCTTATATACCCTTCACAACGTGTAGTCATGCAATAACAGTAGTTTGTATCACCATTCATCTCATATGAAATATACATATATAAAAAACATCCCATTGTAAAATTATAAATTTACGTATGTATGTTAAAAAAAAAAATAAAAAAAAAAATTTTAAAAAAAAATTTTAAAAAAAAATTTAAAAAAAAAATTTAAAAAAAAAATTTTTTAAAAAATAATTAATATATATATAATTAATGTAAAACAAAAAAAAAATAAAAAAAAAATTAAAAAAAAAAAATAAAAATATAAATAATATATTAAATAAAAAATAAAAAAAAAATAAAAAAAAAATTAAAAAAAAAAATTAAAAAAAAATTTTTAATATATAAAAAAAATTTTTTTTTGGCTCAGCTGGGATTCGATGCCACGTTTTCTCTAACCAGTATACACGTTTGTATGTATGTATGTTGTTGTTGTAATGTTGTTTTTGTGAAAAAAAAATCGAGGTGGTCGTGGGTTTTTGCTCATATCTCAGTTGTTTATGTACCGATGTTTCTTTTTCAATAGCGATCTACTCCCGAATATTTCTGATATTCTAATACCTCACCCGGGTCCAAGCGATGTCGGGGGGCTTCAAAAAGTTGATTTCAACATACACACGGACAGACGGTCAGACGGACAGACGGACAGACTGACAGAGCTTAATTGACTTCCCTATTCATAAGCTTTCAGAAAATATATACTTTATGGGGTCGGAAATGAAAATTGTAGAAATTTCACACGGATTGACAAACCTATATATACCCTTTTTCACTGTGTGAAGGGTATAAAAATACTTTAAAGTTATATTTATTATGTATTTTTTTATTTATAAGCTTTTGAATATTACATATTGAACTAACATAAATATATCAAGCGCGTTAGCATACCTCAACTTTGACTTGCTCTAGACTAAAAAGTAATGAAGCTATGAGGCATTACTTTGTTTCTCATATATCTGTTAATATACTGTGAAAATTTCATCCAAATTGGACGACACGCCAAAAACCATTTTTTGCCGCGGTTACTTTAGGGCTGTCTCACTGTGCGCCTTTGGTAGAAAAAAAATTTTTTTTTCAAATATATGAATTGTTTGCTTTATAGCTGCCAATTGAAGAAAACAGAATAAAAAATATGATTTCTGGTGGAGGCAGTAAACTTCATTTTATGCCGTTTTTGCGCTTGCATGGAAGCATTAAAATTTAATTAATATATACAGCTTTAAAAAAAAATATAATTTACGGTAGTGTAGGGTATTTAAAAATGAATTTTTTCTTAAATTTTGTGTGGTTAAGGGCATGTTGTCAGTAAGTTATATTTTTTAATATACTTTAAGAAAATGTTTTTATATTTATTGTACCCTAATTAATTTATGTAAAATTTCTTTGTTTTTAATACATCGTTCTTAAGCGCACAATCAACATTTTCACCTTAATAAAACAAACAACACATTCTTTTTACACTTTTGCTATACAAATGCTTAACTTAAGCAGTAACAAAGATATATTTTATAAATTCATAAAGAAGCTCATACATACTATATGTTGTATGCTGTGTAAGTGTAATGCAATACAAAGAATATGAAACTATTATTCATATTTTTTACAATATTTTTTCATTAGTTACGTGTTCATAAATTGTTGAACGTGATAAACTGGAAAATTATTATAATCTATGTTTTCGGGTTTTTCGGTACACACCATCTAACTGTTGTTCATAACTGTTAATGGAAGTCATGACACTTATTCAAACAGACGACATACATACATAGAGAAGCTGGATTTTATGCTTCAACACCCAACCCTAATAAAAAGATTATATCGTCTTAAGGAAAAAAATATATTTAAAAATTGTTAACATTAACACGTCATTGAATTAAAAATTGCAATTGATTGAAGCAGAGTCTTTATTATCATCATTTTTATTTTACTAGCCCAAATATACATTTTTCCGAAATTCGTACTTTCATAGATTCATTATTTTTAGGAAAATTTCTACAACCTGTTTGAAGATGAAGTAAATTTTTTCTTTATAGAAAGTAATTCACTTTTAAAAATTTTTATGACGCTTTGAACAGTTTTACCTGTATGAATGCTTGAATCAATGTAATATAAGTTTTCGACGCAATTTTCACCAATTTAAACATAAAACGGATTGAGTTTCTGTGATAATATAACCTTATTAATTAAAAAAAAAGCAGTAGAACCCCCAAATAATTTTTATGAAACTTCTCAAGCGCAACATTCAGTTTCTTTTTATATATGACGCGGCCACTCCTATACAAAGTAAATATTAACGTTCTACTAATTTTAAAAAAACTTACTGCGCACAAGAAGTACCTTTGACGATACAATTTAGAAAGATGATAAAATAAAGACTACGATTTTTGGCGTATCGTGCCAGTGACGTCACTCCAACTGTGTTCCTATTGGATTATAATTTTTTAATGGGAGGATTGTAATAGATTCACTTTGAAAAAATTTTATATTTTATATACCAAACAAGCTTTTAACTTATGTTGGTATTTAAATTTCTATTGACTAATAAATAACGAAACTGCGGCCACCATGATTCCATTATATTCCATTTTTAATTGGTCAATTATGAAGACAGGTTCTTTTATCGTGTAACGCTCCACTTTTACATTCCCTAAACCAGCGGTCACCAACTTATTTCATTTGGGGTCTGTTTTTTTAAAAATCACGACCGTCGCGGTCCGAAAGGTAATAAACTGAGCTATTTATACAATATGTTTAGATACTGTATTTATGGACAAATAAAACGAATAGCTTTCGGTGCATTATTTTATTTAATAATAAACAAATGCTTTAAAAAAAAAGAAGAAGTAATTACTAAGGGTTTCTACAATATTAATGAGAAAAATTAAATTTTTTGTCTTGGACTATCCTTCTGAAGTTTGAAGTAAAGCTTGTGCAGGTTTTTCTCATTAAATCTTGGAGATGTTAGTCGGCAAGTCTGTTCCGGAATTTATTTTTAATCAAGTTCATCTCAGGAAATGCTGCTTCACAAATATATGTATGTTGGTGTTTTAAAATTGTATTTTCTTGGAAATCGATCATTTTTATCTGGAGAGAAGCTTTATTACTTCCGAAAGTATTTTCAGCTTCACTATACCATTCATCCCCAGGATTCAGAGAGTAAATGTTACTAAGAATATCTACGAATCTGTTTTTAAGTTCCGATTTTAGATCCTCAATAAACATCTTGTATTGGCCGACGTCAAGCTCGTTGTTATTGCAGATTTTTTTTTTAATATTAGGGTAGTGCAGGCGTTCATTATCCATAAATATTACTAATGAAATTATTTGTGCTATCGCTTCCAAATTATCTTTTTTTTTTGGAATAGGTTTCCCTATTACTTGTTAGTTAACGGATCATCACCAAAGGCTGATGTCGAGACGAAAATATTTCTCATGAACTTGATGTTACATAATATAAAATATTTTGTATTGTTAACAGAAAGTCCGCATAAAATAGGTCTACGGTCCGGATCCGGACGGCAGTCCGCCATTTGGTGACCCCTGCCCTAAGCTATCAGCTATCGAATTGTTGGTTGCCAACACTTTTTATACAAATGGCGACATTTTAAAATCTTGCGTTAATTTCAGGACACCCTATATTACGAATATCAAGAATAATGAAATATGTATGTTTATAATTTTCATATAAATATTATTTCACAAAAAATTATATTTTTCTCACATGAAACAATTCGATATTTATAAATTTTAAATACATACACCAAAAATAAAGATTAACGAACACTAATCAATTACTTTGCGCTTAGGCTTTATGATTCATTAGGTTAAAAAGTTTTTCGGCTGTATTTTAATTGAAAATTTTTAATTTCCAACGCTTACTGAGGGCCAAATACGTCACTTAACGTGGTTGGAAAAATAAAAGTCGCCACGAACATCTAAAAATCTATTTCCCAATGTAAAGGAATTTTTCAACATAATTTTTTCAACTTGTTCCCGTAACAATAAAATTTTATAAATAAAAAGTAGACGGTGACACGCCTATTTAAAATAAATACTTCTTAAAATTAACAACATAATTCTTATTTGTTTTTCGTCTAAATTATCTAAATCAATGAATCGGTAGAGCTTTTATCGCTATAGAACAAACTCTTTATATCTAAAAATTGTTTAGTTCCTTTTAGTTCAATACTAATTGGGATAAGAAAATATACCATCTATTGATCCAGACCGTTAGAATCTTCTACGCGTTCTCAACATTGAAAAAACAATTTATTAAGTATCACATCGACCCATTATTATTATTATAAAGGGTCCGCCAAATAACTTTTTTTTTGAAAATGCTATAAAAAAAAACTACTGAATATTTTAACAAATTTCTTTTTTTATTTGAAAGTACAATCCTTTCGGTTAATAACGGAAAATAATTTCATTCATATGGTTGCCTCGGCTGGCCATGCAGTAGCCTACACGATCGGTCCAATTTTTAAGCACATTATCGATTGTGTGCAGCTGTATTTCACCAATGGCTTCACGAATATTATCCCTTAAAGCGTCAATTGTCTCTGGCTTGTTGGCGTAACACTTATCTTTGACGGCGCCCCACAAACAATAGTCCAACGGTGTCAAATCGCAGCTCCGAGGTGGCCAGACGACATCAACTCTGCGGCTGATAATGCGATCTTCAAAAAAAGGGTGCAAAACATCGAGTGTAGCTTCGACTGTGTGGCACGTAGCGCCGTCCTGTTGAAACCAAATGTTGTCAATATCCTCCTCTTCAATTTTTGTGAACAAAAATTCGTTCAACATGGCCCGATAACGATCGCCATTGACTGTAACGGCCACTCCTAGCTCATTTTCGAAGAAAAATGGCTCATTTATGTCTCTGGACCAAAATCCGCACCAAACATTGACTTTTTTTGTGTATCGGCTTTTCAATGTATGCGTGCGGATTTTCTGTACCCCAAATACGACAATTTTGCTTGTGTACATACCCGCCAAGATCAAGATGAGATTCATCTGAAAAGATGAATTTTTTGGAAAAATCGGCATCTTCTGTAAGTGGATCGCAGGCCCACTTAGCGAAGCGAAAATGCATTGGATGGTCAGTTGGCTTTAACTCCTGAACCAATTGGACTTTGTATGGCGTCATACCAAATTCTTTATGCAATGATCTCGGGTGTACGCTTTTCACGCTTTTGTTTATCGATGAGGATGCCAGTTTCTTTCACTTTTTTCACAAGAAAACGAACATACGGAGCTGACGGTGCTTCTCTTTTTCCAAAATCCGTACGCAATTTTCGCACAAATTCTGCAGCATTTCCATGATTTTCAAAGTAATGTCGCAATATTTCCCATCATTGTTCAAGCGTTTACACAACCATATTCGTTCAGCGGAAAGATTAAACTAATTATCTGTCAAATCAGACATGAGCTAAGTGTTACCATTCACGAAATAAGCACTAGTTAAAAAAAAAAACATTAGATGGAGGACCCTTTACTAAGATACAGTGGCTTTACATATATAAAATATATATAAAAAATTTACCATGAACATATCTATAGGCGTGGCAGTCCCCAGAAACACTTTGTATGTGTGAAAAGTTTCATAGAAACCGGATAAATAGAAGCAGTTGAAAAATAATATTAAATTTTGTAAGGGCATGAATAGTTTCTCTATGCATAACGAAATTTTAAAAATCATTGTAGAAAGCAGTTTTAAAACAGAATCTCATAAATTTCTTAAAAAATCCAAACAATAATGCATTTGACACTAGGTAACACATATGCCGTTGAATTTAACACAGGCCTTGTCGTCCTTTACATAAACACTTTGTATAAACACGTAAACTTGATGATGATTATCATTAAAAGACTTTTGGTTAATTTTATAAATTAACCGATTTTTTAAATTCCGCATTTACGAAAAAGAATAAAAATAAATTTTCAATCCTCCACAAACTTCGCAAAATAGTCTATAAATTTATGGAGAACACAAAATTAAAAATTAAACAACGTTACTATTTAGAGATTATATTAATAGGTATTTTTATTTTATTTATTTTACGACATCCGATATGGATTCAAATCTAATACAAAATACAAGAAAAACTTTTACGTTCAATTGAAATTCCGATCGACATCGAATGCTAAAATTCGGCACCTGTCATTGAAACAATTAACAAACAATTGTAAACAAACAGTAAATAAAAGATTTACAGACTTAGAAAAAAACTTAAAAAATACTAGTTTAAGAAAATGATGCAAAGGAGGCTCAGGTGTATGTTTTTCCTAACAGCAGTAACTTAATGATAGTTTCAAATGTAACCAACTAACATAATTTTTGTTTTCTAACTGCGACTAAATGAGTAGTAACTCTGTCGGATGAAATATTTCCCATGTGATTCATCTCAATATTCTTTTGTTTTTATTGTTTTTATCTTGTCACAATTACAACCATCCATATATATGTTAGTATATACACTTTGTATATTAATGCAAGTTTAATCAAATAACCGCATATTTTTATACAGTACAAAGAGAAAAGAATGTCTAAAATAATAAATTCTATAACAGAAAAATTCTTTTTTGTCCATAATTATTTAATATGCATTAAAATATATGAATTTAACCACATCACCACAAATAAATAAAGGAAAAATCTTAATTTGCATAATTTGTTTTTGTGTTATTATTTGTAGATGAGTTATTAAATAGAGGACCACAAAGTGGATAGGACTTTATTTTTGTTTTTGGGTTACATAACTGTAACCCACGAAAATTATAAAAATATAAAAGTTTTATGGTGAAATTTTTTAATCACGTTTATTTGTTTTACGTTTTTTCTGTTGTTTAAAATTTATTTTTCTTGTAGAATTTTGTGTGATAAATTAAAAATACTTTGGAGAACAAAACTTTTACCGACACCATCTCTTTATCGTTTGAACCCTTTTTTTCCACTTTTTTAATTTAACTCACATGTTTTAATGTAAACATAAAGCAGGAATTATAACCCTTTAATTATATTTTTTATGTCTATTTAAGGTACACAAAATTAAACGAGCAACAAGCTTCTTTGGCTGTTCTTGCATTATAATTTGGTTTGTTTTGCTTTCGATTCGGCTTAAGTCGGTAGAAGATACTTTTTCAAAGCATTCGTTAATTAACACTAATAAGTTTTTTTTCTTTTTTTGATAGCTAAGCAATTTAAAATAAATCATAAAATTTTTATAAATTTAAATAAAGTCTCTTAAAAATTATAATGTTTAATGCAATGATGCTCTGTTCTGTTAAAGAATTTAAAATTTTTGTTATACTTGTTTTACTTTCACATATAAACCCTTTCACATATAAAATTCATTTATTTAAGCTACAAATCTTTAACAAATTCTTTAAGCTAAAAATTAAGGAAAAAAATAAATATTACAAACACTAGAGACCAATTATCAAAAAAAAAAAATAAGAAAAAATTCATCAGGCCAACACCATGTTAATGGTTGACCTCATTAAATGAACGTTTATTTCGGACAGACGCACACAACTTCAACCTTATGCAAGAAAAAAACCTTTTACAGAGATGAGTTTTGTTAAAAAAAAAATGAGAATGTATAAATGAAGACCTTAAACCCAAAACAGATTAAAAGCGATGAAAAGAAACAAAATTTCTGTATTTATACAGTCATAAAGCCGAATGAGATTAAAAAAACAACAACTTAAAATACCTCCAAAGTGTAGTAAAACTGAATGTTGGGAAAAAAAAGGCATAAAAAGAAACAACAAAGACAATTAATAAACTTTGTGGTTCTAAATTTAAAGAAAAATGTAGGAAAAACAATCTTAATCACAAAAAAGTAAAAACAACAAACTAAGGCAACATTTACCTTTGAAACATGAAAGTCACGTTAAATATTTAAAGTTAATATAATTAAATCGTAGATCTTTAAGTATGTTTGCTGGGTTGTTCTGACAGTCTTTCCTTTAACTCCCCACGTCAAACAAAATACATAAAAACACGAGAAAAAAAAAACGTTATACGAGTGGGAATTACAAAAATAAAACCCTAATGGTTTCTTAAATGTACTGTAAACTTGGACCACGTTTAAAGTATGAATTCTTTTACAGTTATTTAGTTTCACACTAAAATATCGCTAAAGGTACAAAGTGTACAGTATTTTACAGTGTGGTTTTAAAACTTTCCACTGCCAAATGCACACATGGTGTGTAAAAGATTACAAAATCTTCTTCTGTAAATGTCAGCATGTATTTACACTGTCAAAACTTTAAATTGGAGCGTGTTATATTTTTAACCGACAAAGCATTTGACATCAGCTGTTTTTTAAGTCAATTGTCTTCAGAGTCATAAACGTAGTATAGATTAGTCGAGTGATTCATTAGATAGACATTTAAATGTATTTATTTGTACACATGTATTTGAAAAGAAACATATTTTGGAAACTTTATTTGCAAGAACACAAAACAATCGCGAAAAATAAAAAAAAAATTAAATCGTCACAAAAACAGCTGTGAATAAATTTAGGTTATGTCAGATAGTGAAAGCAAAAATTATAAACGGTCTGTAAATTGTCAATTTTGGCAGGCATGTGCAATTACAGATTGATGGTACAACTGATAAATCTAATGTGAAATACATAGACTGTAAAGTGTCTTAGTACTACAACAAATAATATTTTTTTTTTCATTCAGTAGTCAAATTTAATAATAATCTCTGAAAGGATTTGGTGTTTGAGAACTAACGCACTATTCGACAGCTGTGAAGTTTTTACTAATGAATATAGATAGATAGATATAGATGTAGGGGCCGATGTTAATACTACAGGAGGAACATCCGCTGGTGTTAAAAACTGCCTCATGATTGTAGTGTAGCAAATCTACTGTTCATTATAAGGCAACGGATCCGAAAATGGCACAAGTACCAAGGGGTAAGAAGGTTACTCTTTACGCTGATATTCAGGTTTCTTACCAAGAGGGACATTATGCGAAATAAAGACTGGTTAGAACCTTTTACAGGGCTCGTAGGTAAACTAAAGGTTATTTTAGGTATGGGGACACAATAGTGTTTTTAACAATTTAATTGGAGATATACTTGCGAACCAAGAATTTTTTTATCTCGAAATGATTTATGTTTTGCTTTAAAGGCCAAGAAAATTAAAAAAAAAGGAATCCCTACTTTCGGAAACAAAAACGATTGGAATAAACTTTTAACATAGTTATCGCGATACTTTCTTAACAAAAGTATACATTTTGCTTGCTTTAGTTTTCTGATACTATTGAAGAACATAAGGGTGATAGGATGTAAACTATAGGGGGTAAATACTAGAACGGTGTTTTTGAATGGAATGGTATTTAGGGCTAAAACACCGTTAAAATTTTTTCCGTAATTACCTTGCAAAGATACTCTCTACACAAAGGTATACGGTGCACTTTTTTCTTAATTCGTCAGTTATTTGAATTCACACAGTTAAATAATTCAAAACCGAAGGAAGACTTGTGGTTAAAAAATAATTTCATGCTGAGCAAAGATTTTTCTGTGCAATAGAACTCAAACGATCTGGTATATTTATTATGATCGACAAAAAATGTGAAGTAATTTTTTTGTTCCGAACAAAGCTTTGGTGGAAGAATTTTTAATTTATTTTTTTGATATCTCTTCTCTTGACTAAGAGAATTTCGTTTGAAAAACTCTCATCGTAAGTTAATTCAATTTAAATTTTTGTCCATATAACGTGGAACTGAGTTGCCAAATTATATAGTACTAGCGTTTAACCCGCTATTTCGATAGCGCAGTTCTTACTATTTATTGAATACTCAAATTCTATTTATAATTATTAAATATTTTTGGTTCAATTTATGAAAATTTGTATCTCTGATTCAATTTACTTAGAAAAATAAAAAGTAGAGTAAGGATATATCGGGCGTATATTTCCTAACTAAAAGCAAGAGCAATGCTTCTAGGTTTCAAAAATTAAGATTCATAATTTACAAAAATGACCCTAAAAATAATAAAAAACATTTTTTCCTGCACTAAAACTTCCAATTGGTTTTTTATTACCTACATTCAGAATTTTATGTATACAAAATATAAAAAACAAATGAGAAAAAGTAATTTTTTGGTCGTCCATAGTATTAGGACTTAGACCTCGGATCAAAAAACACTAATTTTAAGAATCTATGTTTACAAACGTAAAAATACAAAGAGTACAATAAAAATGCGAAAAGGCTTTTTTATACCCTTCACACAGTGAAAAAGGGTATATATAGGTTTGTCATTCCGTGTGAAATTTCTACAATTTTCATTTCCGACCCCATAAAGTATATATTTTCTGAAAGCTTATGAATAGGGGAGTCGATTAAGCTCTGTCAGTCTATCCGTCTGACCGTCTGTCCGTGTGTATGTTGAAATCAACTTTCTGAAGCCCCCCCGACATAGGTTGGACCCGGGTAAAGTATTAAAATATTAGAAATATTCGGGAGTAGATCGGTATTTAAAATCAGAAACACCGGTACATAAACAACTGAGATATGAGCAAAAACCCACGACCACCTCGATTTTTTTTCACAAAAACAACATTACAACAACAACATACATACATACAAACGTGTATGCTGGTTAGAGAAAACGTGGCATCGAATCCCAGCTGAGCCAAAAAAATTTTTTTTCAATTTTTTAAAATTTTTTTTTTTAATTTTTTTTTGTGTTTTTTTTATTTTTTATTTAATATATTATTTATATTTTTATTATTATTTTTTTTTTAATATTTTTTTTTTAATTTTTTTTTTTGTTTTTTAACATACATACGTGAATTTATAATTTTACAATGGGATGTTTTTATATATGTATGTTTTTATATGTATGTACGTATTTCATATGGGATGAATGGTGACACAAACTACTGTTATTGCATTACTACACGTTGTGAAGGGTATATAAGATTCGGCACGGCCGAATATAGCGCTCATACTTGTTTTTATCTTCAATATCATTTTAATTCTCAAATTGAACCAACAATCCTTTATTACACAATCCTACCTTCATAAACGTAGAAAGTACAAAAAGTTCCATTAAAATTCAGAAAAGTACCTTCTTGTTCGCCCATAACATTTTCAATCTTACCTTGTATCAATAGTCACTAATTTCGAAATTCTAGCGTCGCCAACGTTAAAAATACAAAAAGTACCATAAATATTCAAAAAAGTACTTATGTGGTCGCCCATAACATTTTTAGTTTCTCCTGGAATCAAAAGTCCTTGATTGTACAATCCTGCCTTCATAAACGTAGAAAATATAAAAAGTACCATAAAAATTCAAAAAAGTACGTTTTTGGTCGCCCATAACATTGTTAGTCTCACCTGGAATCAATAGTCCTTGATTGTACAATCCTATCTTTATAAACGTAGAAAATACAAAAAGTACCATAGAAAAGCGAAAAAGTTCATTTTTGGTCCAAGTTCCAAATTCCAAGTTTCAAATGTTCAAATATCTATGTAACAAAATATTTTAATAGACATGATCTAAAGTCAGTAAATCTACTCTTTTTTGCATAAAAGTAATTATGTTCAAAAAGTACCAAGCCCTTCCTGATTTTTACCCTTTTTACCCTGTTAGGAATGTGTTTCAATCTTTACTAAATAACATATTTTTTTATGTCTGGTGAAATCCCAATTAAAATTTTTGTGAAAATTGGCCTTCTAATTAGGAATTACATACATTTTACGGTATTTTCCTTTTTTTGGTACCTTTTTTGGTCCCAAAAAAGTTTCCAAAAATTTCACCTTAATAGTTGTCCATATTCTATTAGGAAATAATAGCTGCCAAATTTTGTCCCATTGAATAATATAAGAAAAGTTCATTTTAAAAAAAGTACCAAAAAAAGGGAAAAATTTTACCCCTTATACATGTGAATTTGAAAAAAGTGCGGAAGTCCTATTAACATTTTTTCGCGGATTACTTAATACAGTTTAAATTTTTTCCCTAGCTTTATGCGTTTGAAAGTTACCAAAAAGTACCAAATTATAGTTTTTACCCGTTTTTCCCCTTAGGGGTTGAAAATTAAAAAAAAGGCCAGATACCTGTCAGCTTATTTTTTGTGCACACCACAATACTTTTTCAATTTAATTTGTATCATTTTTAGTTTAGCAGATATAAGATTACCGATTTTACCCGTTTTTCCCCTTTTTTTCCCCTTAAAGACCGAATTTCCAAAAATCCCCTCTTAGTGGAGCTATACAGAGAGGAACCGATTGTCCAAATTTAATGTAGATATAGATTTTCATAGCTCGTAAATGTAAAAATTGTAAATTTGCAAAATAAGTCTTTTTAAGATATTAAACATGAGTGAGACGTGCTAAAGAAAACTCTCTCAAAAACCTTATACCCGGATAAAAAATGTATACCCATCCCTGTATGAATGCAATACCACACTTTAAAAACATATGAAATGAATGAAAAGTAACAAAAACGACCATACAATACAAATACAAAAATAGTATCAAAAGCATATTACAACTGCTGTTGTGAATTAAATTACTGTTAAGTCGAATGGACTCCTTGAAATACCTGCTCTTACTTCTGCAATATGCTTAAACAGATATGTTCTTTGTTATTTAAAAAATGATGATAATAAGGAAAACTTAAAAGGAAAAAATTCTACATGTTTTTATTTTCTTTTTTAATTACATAAAAACGCCCACATTTTTTTCCCTTTTTATGTGCATGAATGGACGAAAACCTTTTTTCTTTGCCTAAATACCAAAAGAACTATTAAAAAGTATGTCTGTATGTATGTAATTAAAAAATGCTTTTTTTTTGTATAAACTAAAGAAAAATAAAGAAATTAAAAAAATTGTTTTCTATTTAAATTAAACTTTTTTTAATAATCGTACTTTGACAGAATGACGCAAATGAACACACAGTTTTTGGTTTTACAAAAACATTAAGAATTCTTGATAATCTTCAAAAAAAAAAAAAGGAGAAAAGGGTGAAAAGAACAAAGAACTAATGGGAAGAAGGCCAAGAAGGTTATCACAGAGAAAATATTACAAAGTCACTTTAACTCTTACAAGCTGATGACAATCAGTTATTATTTCGCTGAGTGACTGTCATGTTTTTCTTTTTTAATTATTTTTATTTTTTCTTCTCAATGATTTATTTATTAAAAAATCCCTTTCTTGATTGATTTGTTTGTATTGATAAGATTTGTTTTATTTTTTTATTAATTTTGTTTACCGTTTTTTTTTTTTTTTTGATTCTCTTTGTAAATATTTGTATTTTGTTTTTAGTTGTATTTACACTATTCATATTCAAATTGTATTAATGAGTAAACAACAATTACATTTTTGTTGTTGCCGCTTATAGTTTTATGATTGTGTTTATCACTCACTGCTCCTATATTATTATTATTATTTTTATTATTATTATTAGGCATTCGGGCTGATGGTTGGTAAATGTTGGTGCACCATTAGCCAGCCCCTAAAATGTTCTAAAAAAAATATTGGTGTGTCTGTCTTTGTGTTTAAGTGGCACTAGATAATGCATCTATAATTATTTTAATGTGTGCTTGATTTTTGTTCTTTTTTATTTGTGGTTTAATAAATAAAAACATTTTCGTAGTCATAATTTAGAAAAGGAAACTAACAGCAAAATAAGATTAAAGATAAGAAACCTTTTTTTTAATTACAAGAACTTGAATTACTGTATGACTGTCTGTTTTATCAACAACTGACTGTTCTTGTTTGAACTTGTAGGGAAACTATTTTAATAATTTGACAACATACATAGTATGTACATATGTATGTATGTATGCTTAAAGTATGAAACATTTATTTATTTTTGAACACAGATAGTTGCCGTTGTTGTAATATTGTTTTGTTTATGAGACATTTCCTAATGCCTGATCTTTTAACTCAAGTTGAAAATAAAAGCTACTTTTACTTGAAAAATATTTTATTATTATTATTATTTATTATTATTTATTATTTATTAACACTAAACAATTGCTCAATTCACAACCTGTCGTAGGCCATGATGTCTTTATATGACGTTTTATAAACATAGGTAGAGTTGTTGTAAGTGTTGTAGGAAAAAATTGAATGTAGAAATTATCAACAAAATGCGTGCAACTTCTACGACAGCTTGTAAAGTGAGCATTAATTCATATTTATATTCTCGCTTTACTTACTAAGCCAAATAATAAAGACCAATGACTGTTGTAGCGGAGAGACTTTAATAAGGTTGTCACCAAGAAAGTAATATGCTACAAAACTAAGTTTTGGAAATTTTATATTAAAGGACATCCATTTAAAAAAATAATGAAAATATTTTATTTAAGTATTAACAATTTCTTACTTAGTTCTTTGCTTTAAAGTACTATAATTATAAGACCTTTCCTTGTTGTTTGTACAGGCTATGAAATCGAAATAATAATAAATAATAATAATGAAATAATAATACTAATAGCAATAAAGTGTATGACGTTTAACTTCTAATGCTTAAATAAGACGTGACATTAACCATAATGCCCTAGCCATAAGAAACCAAGATTCAATTGGTTTCTATGGTTTTGGCGACAGTCACCTGTAATCAAATACATTGTTGCACATAAGTTTGGTTCAAACAAGTGTTTTGTATGGTTATGGCTATGTCATGTTTAGTTTAAGCATTAGGCCTTTTTAAACGTTTTTTTCTACCTTTAACAAGCAGCGTAATAAAACGTAATAAGCAGATGTCAAAGATTGCACTTGCAGCGAAGAAACAATGCTTAACAAAGCAGTACACGATCTACTATATTACATCAAGTTTTGCTTTCACTCTGACATATTTTGAACGAACTCATAATAAAACAAGTAAGAGCGCTATTTTCTGATAATCTCCTTCACCGTCATGTACATAGGTATAATGACCACATCGTTGCTTAGCCTGGATTTTAGATTTCATGCAATACGCTATTTTCTTTATTATTTCTGACGTCATCTTTGATTTTTAATTTTTACATAGTTACTGTATTCTACTAGTTAAACCCTTTTATTTGATACCTATATTTTTTTTTGATACTAATATTGTGGTGGTTAAAGGGGGCAAATTCATAATTACTATATTTGACTCATATTCGCCATTTAATCTAGGACGCCATTTTTATTTTCATATCTAGCTAATACTTTTAATACTCAAGCCCTTTCATCCGATCCTCAAATTAGCTCTCTTGGTTGAATAGAAACTGCAAAATACCCATTTCGTTTGTATAATTTGGTGTCTTAACCCTTAAATGCATGAGGTCAGCTCCTTGCATGGATACTAACCTACTTTAATGTAAAACCGGTCGCTAATCACGAATTCATTATTTTTTTTTGAGAAATGTACACTTTCTTCGGAAAATCGGAAAAATATAAATTTTTTATCCGTACCATATATGGTACATCATGCATTCTTGCCATTGTTAGATACACCCAACACTTCGTCATCACCATCATTTGCATTGCACTTCTTTCCATCAATAATAAGGCCGTCCATATCTTAATAAATGATAACTATAAAAAATAATAGTAAAAAATAGAGACAATTTACATGATGAATTTTATGACGTCTAATTTTGTTAATTCCCTTTTGAAGTTGTTACCAAAAACTACTCAAATTTATACGATGGTTTTTTTTTGGACGTCTAATTTCTAATTTGTATTGTAGACTTTTAAATTTATATTTTCACTGCCGTATTCATTAAAAGTATTTTGGGTTTATTGAAGGCTTATTTGACTAATTTCTATACAACATCTGTCAAATAAGTCTATAATAAATTCAAAATATTTTTATGAATACGGCAGTTAATATTTTTTATTTTCTTTATTTTGAGTGTCGAAAAAACTAATTACTGTTTAATATTTTTTTTATCAGCCAAAAAGCACAATCCAGTTGATAAGAATATAAAAATAAAACGTAACAGAAAGAACAGAAAAAAGTGTAAAGCGAAGTGTCAAAAAAAAACCATAAAAACAGAAACCATTTTTTTTCTACCCCCCTTTCTTCTCTACACCGCTTGCGTCCGAAATTGGACGTCATAAAATTCATCATGTAAACCTACTGTTATATGTCCGAAATTTTTCATAAGTATCTCCAGCGGCATGTTACATTTATAAATAGTAACAACCGTGTCTATAAATTATCCTAGGGCTGGAAAATTTTATTTTTATGGTAAAAATAAGCTAAAAGACAGAGGCAGTCGTTTTGATTTATTTGTATGTCAGATCATTATAGTAATTATGCTGATTTTGAATATGATTTTATACTTTAGACAGGTCTTGGCGATTTCGGGGATTTCAAAAAGTTGATTTCAACATTCACACGGACAGACTGACAAAAAAGTCGGACAGACAGATGGACTGTGCTTTGTAGCATACTGTTTGATTAAGGCGCGAACTCTAACATCAGCCTTATGCACTAAGTAACGGAAAATATAACAAAAAATTCCTACATATTTAAAAAATCATTTCCGTGTATTAAATATGGTTTTGCATACCTGTTTTACTGTAGAGAGCAGCACCACAACTTTTCAATCCTAATAAAGTTTTAGACACCTTTAGCAATGTAAAGCATTTACCAATATTTGATCCACGTAGGAAGCAGCAAGTGTAATATAGAGAGGTAAACATTTGCTGCTCTTCAGAAGTCAATATTCTGCCATAATCACTTGTGTCTAATATCGGTTGATGTATCAAATTTCATTTAAAGGACGGTTTTTCATGTACCTAAGGTTCAACATCTAAAGGTGAACAACCAAAACTATATGGGGACAACTTTTTTAATTTTTAAATATGTCGCAAGAATGGTTTTGTTTTATTTGGACTCAGCTATTTACCAATTGAAGTCAGAGGCAGAAGAAGGAAGATAATTTTAGTCTACCCCAAATAATGTCCAGATTACATGTCTGATTAAAAAGACACTCAAGCATTTTTAGTTATGACCAAATTTCCTTCAATGGCTTTTGTAAATCTACAATATTTTAATTACTTACAGGTGACCAATCTGGTGTGATACAGAAGCAAATTCTCATTTGATACGAAGCAATATATAAGTATATTAAAGCGAACCATCTAAAAAGCAAAAAAGTGAGCCGTACACCAATAAATACAAAGTATTTTTGACATTTTTGAAAAATGTTCGCAAAAAAAAAACTCAAAAATTTTGTTAAGAAAGTTTTGCGGTTAATTTTTTTTATTTGAGTAGTTTTTTTTTTTTTACTGTGTTAATAAGAGCAAAATACTGGTACACAGAAGACAAAAAATGTAAAGGGTCCGCCATCTTACTTTTTTTTTTTTTTAACTAGTGCTTATTTAGATCATGTCTGATTTGACAGATAATTAGTGATATCCTTCCGCTGATCAACCTGCCTGCGATCAACTTACAGCAAATGCCGATTTTGCAAAAAAAAATTGTCTTTTCAGATGAAGATCATTTTGATCTTGGCGGGTTTGTAAACAAGCAAAATTGTTGCATTTGGGGCACAGAAAACCCGCACGCATACATTGAAAAGCCGATACACCGAAAACGGGTCACTCTTTGGTGCGGATTTTGATCCAGAGGCATAATTGGGCCATTTTTCTTCGAAAATGAGCAAGGAGTGGCCGTTACAGTCAATGGCGATCGTTATCGAGCCATGTTGAACGAATTTTTGTTCACAAAAATTGAAGAGGAGGATATTGGCAACATTTGGTTTCATCAGGACGGAGCTACGTGCCACACAGCCGAAGCTACACTCAATGTTTTGCGCCCTGTTCCAAATAAAAGAAAAGTTATTTGGCGGACCCTTTATACAACTTAAATATATGTGTGTCCTTAGATACTACATATGTATAACTAATATTTGCACGGCTAACTTTTTTCCCATTTTGGTCTAATGTGCATGTCGTCGCTGCTCATAACGTAATCGGTTATGTGACAAATTTAAAAAATTTTTATTGTTCTTTATTAAATTTTATTGCTCTTACATCTATCCACCAAATTGTTTATCTTGATTGGTTCAAGAATAAACATTAGTTTAGTACTATACAACAACCAAATAAAATGCTTTTTTCCACTCCTGAAAACTTAGTTAAAGACTATTTGTTACAGCAACGACAATATAAATATCTATAAATATATGAAACTCCGATGCTCAACTGATAGCCGAAATTCAATAAACTTACCTATATTATAAATCATTTTTATTTTGGCTTAAGTTCATTTTCTTATTGTTAAGCTTCCTAAAAATATTTATTAAATTGTAATCATTTTAGGAATATTAAAAAACTATTCCGATATTAGCCGAGTGGAATGCATTTTCGAAACCAGATACGATTTCATCATCATCACTCTTTATCGGTATATTCATATGTAATTTTAAAACTACTTTTTCTGTTACAACTTAATGAAATTAGAACAAGGGAAGCATAGCAATCAGTTTTAAATTTGTCGGTTTCATTCTTTTCAAATGACATTTTTCCTCATATTCAAAACTTAACTTTATTTTAAAATAATTAAGTTCTACCTGGTAATTTAAATTTTGACAGAAATTTTATAAAACTTTTATTTTAAAATCAATTCAAAGTTTATTTAAAATTTTGTTTTTCATTGAATTGTTTTTTAAAAAATATCCTTCAAATTAACTATAGTTGAAAAATTTACTTCCAATGCCACCGAAAAAATCTAAAGTGAAAAAACCTGATATAACTCCCGATAAGGTTTACACATTTCTAACAAGAGAGGAGTTACAGGCCGCAGAAAAAAAACATCTGAATCATATAATGAATATTAAACATTGTGACGATTATATAAAGGGTGAGTTCGTGTGAGGTAATGAAAAATCGCTTCAATTATTCACGTTTCATTTTAGAATCATACGATTTAGTGAAGCATTTTAATGAAAAACAAATTATATCCAACAAATGGCAAAATTATGTCAATTGTTGTCCCATACCCAAAGCCTACATACCACCCGATATACGTCTGTTAATGGAAAAGTTAAAATTTTTTGAAAAGAGATCCGTAGACAGTACTATCGATTGGCTGCTGTCCGTTGATGAGCGTAGTATATTAAATCAAAATCTCTTTCGCAAAGATCTAACGCGATCCACTTTAAGACTTCAAAATAAAACTAATTTTGGCTGGGACTACAATCAAGATATAGAATTATGTCTGCAGACCTTAAAACAAATAGATTGTTTTCTGGACAATAATGTCGAAGTGGCTAAATGTACTTTAGACAAATTGGATGATATAAGGAAATTAAAAATAGACATACAGCAAGAAATTGCAGAATTTTTTAATCGTTTCACCTATAGGATTCTGTGTTCGGAGCAAACTTATATGACGTAATGTGAATATTTTTTTAATTGATAATTAAATTATTGTTACTTTAAATTGATATTTATAACAGTGTTTTAGATCCCATTACTACGGAGTATAGTTTTCAGGGCGACAATTTTAAAATCCACATTTGGTCATTACGAAATGTCCCGGTACGTTTTAAAAATCTAGAGTAAGTCTTTATGAAAAAACCAAAAAAAAAAATGTTTTTTCATTATGTTTTTAAAAACCATCAGAGAACCACGTCTAACTGCCAAACTACACACAGTAAAAATGATACTAGGCATACCCACAATTATAATGGAACAAAATTTTACTCTTCGTGTTCTGCACATGAACTTCGATCATATTAGTGAAAATGCTAAGAGCTATTCGCATGAAATCCCTGTCCCGTCTGAAACTTTAAGTGCTGGAATAGAAGATTTAAGCGAATGTATAACTACAGAATGGCAAATGCATGCAAACATACAAGATCGAGTGCGTAGTCAAATGATAGAAAAACGCTTGGAATATGAAGAAAAACTGCGGCAAATTGAACAACAAGAAGCCAAGAAAAAATCGAAAAACAAAGATGGCGAGAAAAACAAACGAAGTGCCAAAGTAAAGAAAAACAAAACATCCAAACCTCCCAATGAAGTTCTTAATATAGGCGATGATATGTTTCCCGATATTAGAGAAGATTTCTTAGAAGAAGAACAAAAACAGTATGAGGACTTTTTTAATAACAAATACAATCCGCAGTCAATGAACTTAGATTCGGATGAAGTATTATAGTTGCGATTATACGTTTTAAATCTTAACTAAACCCTTAAATTTCTTAGATAAATCTTAGGAAATTCTTTATCTTGGGTGGTATCTATCAATTGTATCAAGTCCAAAAGCCTACACATATTGATTTCAATAGCTTCAATATGACCTGGCATTATAATAATACAAAACTAGTTATGGATGAACAAGTACATATACCTTATAATGCAAAATTATATCAAAGGCGTTCAAAAGTTTATGGAAGTTTATTAGGAAAATCTCTGTCCCTGAAAGTAAGAGAATCGGAAGATTCTAGTTCGCAATGTCCTTGGTTTACTTTGACCATACAACTACCCGATTACCTCTGCTATTGGGGAGAACCTATAGCATGTCATTACGAAAATATTACCAAAGTTAAACAAAAGCAAGCTTCAACACCTAAGCTAGAAGAGGTTTCTAAACACTTAGTAGAATCAGTTCACTTACAAGCAGAGCAGACTGATCTGGGCTCTAGGCCGAGTCTTAAGTATTTTGCGTTTCTTGAACCCCGAAAGGAAGGCTTAACGAACTCTGTATTAGATCTAGAACGCCTTTCACAGGAAAGCTTTTTCAGAACCTCACTTTCCAATGTGCGTTTAGCTTATAAGGACAGTCTAAAACATAGTGGAGTTTTTGACTCGGAAGGAGTTTTAAATATTCATGATTTTCCTCTTAAAGCTCAACTCAATAAAACTGCGATAAGAACTATTCAAAGACATGTAGTACCACGAATCATTTCATCATTTAAATTTGCCAAAGAGATAAAAGAAGACAAATTACTGGCCAGCGAAGGTAAAAGAAAAACAAAGGGAGGTATCCTAATGCGTAAACGATTTGAGGCAGCCAGACAAACACCAAAAAATGAAGAAAAAAGTTATGTCTTTACATTTGGATCAGTGCAAAACAATCCGGAAAGAATAATCCCTCTCTATCCATCGGTCGACCCCATACGAATTTTATTACCGAAAACTAATAGCGAAGAAGAATTCGTATTTGACACCAGGGATCCAAAATTTTTTGCCGAATTAATAAAACAAATAAATTTTATTAAATGGCAATACAAAGTAGAAGTTCGTAAAATATTGAATCTTAAACCATTCAAATCAAAATTTCCTATCGTCAACAAACGTGTAGAAGCAGTACGCAAACAAAAGCAACTCGCAATGGCTATGAATGCTTTACGTTTTGCCCGTTTAAATAAAAGTCGCAGTCGACTTTATACCAACAGCAGTGCCAATAAAAAATCTCTTGGCTCTAAGTATTGCCTATTGGAGTCATCTGAATCGCATATTGCAACAACTACTTTTAGTGATGCGAGTTCAGAAACAGGGCTAACACAGCACAATCAAGAACGTAGAGAAAGGGAAAGTGAATTGGATGATATCGAAACATATAGTTATTTTCATTGGACCAACCAGCATATATTGAAAACAAATTATGACAGAGAAAAACGAACTGTTGCAATTGAAACTAATAGATTGGGTAAGATAACAAAGATCTGGAATATGGTTATCCGGGAATTTATGAAGATACCAAAATAATATTTATTTCTGAAAGCTTTATTCGAATAAGGAAATATCATTTTTTATCAAAAAAAAAAAAAAATTCAAACAGAATTGAGGCTGAAAGAGCCAGTCGACTAGTACGCATATTAAATTATTTAATTTGTTATTACTTTATTTAAAAAACCCTTTCATATGATACTAATTTTGTGCTGGTTGCCGGACCTAAAAATGGAATTACTATATTTAACCCATCTATCCGCCATTTTATTTTGGATGCCGTCTCGGATTTTAACTTTTTCATAGTTTGCTGTTTATTTTACTGATCAAGCTCTTTCATATCATGCCAATATTAATGAGGTTAAAGTATTTTTGTGCTTAAATCTCCTTTAGTTTTAAAATGATGAGACTACGTCTTGTACGCCGGTGTCTTTAGCGTGCCCAAAAAAATAATGATGGGTTTTTTTAAACTTATTTGTACCTACAACTTTGTCTAAACTTAAAAAAAATAGCTCTCAAGGCACATCATAAATATAAACAGTAAACGTGTGGATAAATTGTCCTATTTTTATACCCTTCATTTTATGTTAAAATTGTGAGAAAAGAATATATACCGTTACGTTTATTCTCTCATATCTAAGAAAGCTATGAGGCGGTTCTACTAAATTTCAATAGCGATTCATTCCCGGATATTTTTAACTTTGTGTAACATGTGGACGCTTGAAAAAGTTAATTTCAACCAACACTCGGGCAAACAGACATGGCTCAAGTGACCTTCCTTATCATAAGCTTTCAGAAAATATATACTTTTGTTTGAATAATGTCGAAATTACTAACTCAATGACAAGGTTAAGGGTCTAAAAACAGAAATATCTTATTTTTCTTCAAGGCTATTTAGGTTTCGCTTTTAAACGTTATGAACATTTCCCTTTTAAATTTTGGAAACTGGAACCCAACCCTAATGAGTATGAGAATTGTTTTCATTTAATTGCCAACAAACAATAATTGCAAAACATTTTTTTTTGTAGTCCAGATCATGAAGTAATATTAACCCTCGATACGCAACACGTACGATGTGTTTTGTACATAAATGAACATGGTATTAAGGGGCATGTTGCAGAGCCTACTGCGAAGTATGTTAGCAATCCCAAAATGTATTTAGCTATAGAAGAACCTATGGGTGATTTGATCGAACTCAAAAACAAACTCAAAGAAAGAAATTTAAATATATTTGCCGATAAAGATGCCTGCTTTTATATAGAAAACGGTTTGTTTAGATTTATTTTAATTCGCTAACATAACGGCCAACCAGTGCGGGCGGAAAGTTTTATAATTTTATGTTTAACTTTTAACATACTTAAATCTAGGTTACTTTTCGGAAAAACATTTATCCACTGAACTGCATACTTACAATTGTATGGCCTTGTATTGTAATCGAATGAAGTTCAGTCATTCCCATTGGAATCGTTTGGCTCAAAGACGTGATATTATTTTAAAATTTCTACAATATCAAGAAGACGAAAATGATTTTGTTGAAGTGCGCATAACACCAGAGGAAGCATTTTTTGTTGAAACTTCTGAATTATGTTCCGATAATATGGATGTGATAAAGTTAAATTTTAATTTGACTTGGAGAAATATTAGTGTAAGATGGTATTAAGCCAAAATCTGACTACGCTGTTTTAACACCTTTAATTTTTACAGTTTTATAGTGATTTGCATCAATTAGTTAATTCCGTGTATCCAGCTGCCCACGAACTAAGATGCCGAAATTCAAAATTAATTAATTTTCTAACAAATTTGCTGTACGAAATAAGACCTTTAAGTTTTGCCTAAAAAATCACAGGTAATCTTTGAAATCCGATCTTTTTCTTCCTGTTAACAGAATTCGTTACAAAAATCCATTAAATTTAATACATATTTTACATAATGACTTTAGAAATAGTTTGTCGTTTGTATTTTCTCTTGCCCTATCAAATAATGTGATTTGTTTAAATTATATTTCGCTTTTTGTGAAATTTTTCCATGAATAAATTAAAACATTTGCATGAAAATTACAAAATTAAACTAAAACTTTTTCTTAACAGTCACTGCCTCCTAACAAAAGTTGTTCTCTGTAACTAATTAAATGAAAAGCACAATGTAATGCCAAGCATTAAAGCACTACATACAAAGCTGTACAGATGACAAAAGCTTTAAAAAAATTCTAAAGGAATTTTGCCAACAAATTTTGTAGATAAATGTTTCTTAAGTGCAGATTACGACTGTGTTAATTTCTATTAATTTTATTTAGATAAACATACTACATACTACAAGTGTATACTGAGCAGGTTTTCTTTCACTAAGTCTGAGTGTTTTAAGGGAGAAAGAGAAGACAGGTATATTTGCTTTTTCTTTACTTTCCCATAAAATCTTCAGGCATTTGGAACCTATTGACGTGTACATAAGACATTACCGAAAAAGTAAGTTCGCCATATACATACCTTCAAACAAAAAGCATTTTTGCAAAACTATTGTGAAGAAAAAGTGCCGAACCTAGGGATTGCATTCTTAAATTTTTTGATAAATTTTAGGTGCTGTATTTAAAAAAATATTTCATTTTTATTGAAGGCTTATTTGACAAATTTCTATAGAACATCTGTTAATAAATCTTAAATATTTTTTTGTGAATAAGAATACCGAAGAGCCATCACTGACCTCACCGAGTCTCACAGGCGATTGCTCTAAACTATTGTGACTTCAAATTGTAGACCGATTATTATTCACAAACCTCATCACAGCGTCCTTGGTATTCGCTAGCATATGCCCCACATTAATTTCCCTAATAGCAATCACATCTAATGCGCGCCTGCTGGTGGCATTAAACCTGTTGCCAGCCATTGCCGGACACTCGAATACTACATGAACTGCCGTCTCAGCAGTCTGAAGGCACATTCTGCAAACATCATCATCCACAATCTTAATTTTGTGCAGGTGACACTTGAAGTTAACATTTCCTGTGATCGAAACAGTTATCCAGCCCAGGGTCCTCCGACTTTATTAGAGTGCCCTAACTACATTCCTGCGTACCATACGAGCCTTCCTACATGTGGTTGTATCCATCCACCCCTTCAAGTTCGATGATTCCGTTCATTGTAAGACCTTTGCCTGCACCATCTCATCTCCTAGAGCAATTCTAGGTTCTGATCCGCAGAAATCCACAACAGCTTAACTTATCGCAAGCCCGTCCGCAGCCTCTTTACCTTCTGTGTTCACATGTCCCTTTACACACATTAGTGACACTTCATTCACAGAGAAAAAATATAAAATTAAAGCATTCATTGTGAATTCCTCAATTGATTTAGTTAACACGATATTTAATTTCACAAAAAATTGTTTAACAACTTTTCATCACTAATGAAACACAGTATTTTGTTTTCGAAATAACTTATCCACAGAAAAATAAATTAGGAAACAGTTGATCTAAATAGCATTAAAAAATTTTTTGGTTTTATTTAATGCACAAAAATTTGCTAGATGGAATAAAGAAAAATAATAAATAATAAAGAGAATTAATCTTGTAAGAATCATATGCATATTTTTTTAAACAAATTTACAAGAATTATTTTTTTTTTTCTAAAAGAAGATAAATTATTTGTGTTTCGTGTATTATCATATACCACGATACCAATTTTTAGTTCTAACAGAAACTACTATTATTGTGTTAGAAGAGTGCCCCGGTGGACTAGTCAGTAGTGTGCTGATATGCGTGTTTGAAGGTTGCGGGTTCGGTTCCCGCCAGATATTCTGCTCTGGCCTGCTTCTCTTTCTCTTCTATTTATATGGAGCGCACAACATGCCAATTGGGCATAAGTGTATATCTGTCGTGGGTTTGGGCTTTTAGTGCCCCTCCTTTACAACCCAACCTAACGTAACCTAACCTAGAAGTTTGCAGAACAGATTAGATTACAACCATTATGGTAGTGCTAATATAAGTAGTTGTACAAAAGCAGCTGGTACAGCAGTATTCCAACAGAGTTCGTTGCGTGTACTTACTTATATCAAATGGAGTTCAATAAATAGTACATAACAATAAGTGAAATAAAACAAGTAAAAGTGCTATATTCGGCCGTGCCGAATCTTATATACCCTTCACAATGTGTAGTCATGCAATAACAATTTTTTGTATCACCATTCATCCCATATAAAATACGACATACATATAAAAAACATACATTTATAAAAACATTCCAATGTAAAATTATAAATTTACGTACATATGTCTGTTAAAAAAAAAATAAAAAAAAATAAATTTAAAAAAAATTAAAAATAAAATTTAAAAAAAAATTTAAAAAAAAAATTAAAAAAAAAATAAAATATAAATAATAAATATAAAACAAAAAAAAATTAAAAATAAAAAAAAAAATTTTAAAAAATAATAAAAATATAAATAATATATTAAATAAAAAACAAAAGAAAAAAAATTAAAAAAAAATACAAAAAAATTAAAAAAAAAATTTTTTTGGCTCAGGGATTCGATGCCACGTTTACTCTAGCCAGTATACACGTTTGTATGTATGTATGTTGTTGTTGTAATGTTGTTTTTGTGCAAAAAAAATCGAGGTGGTCGTGGATTTCTGCTCATATCTCAGTTGTTTATGTACCGATGTTTCTGATTTTCCATACCGATCTACTCCCGAATATTTCTGATATTTTAATAGCTCACCTGGGTCCAAGCGATGTCGGGGTGCCTGAAAAAGTTTATTTCAACATACACACGGACAGACGGTCAGACTGACAGACTGACAGAGCTTAATCGACTCCCCTATTCATAAGCTTTCAGAAAATATATACTTTATGGGGTCGGAAATGAAAATTGTAGAAATTTCACACGGATTGACAAACCTATATATGCCCTTTTTCACTGTGTGAAGGGTATAAAAAGGGCTGTGTACGTTTAATCAATTACTTTGTTAAACATTAATAAAATGCTCTAGATTTCTATAACATATATTTCAAGAGATATTTTTTGCGATTTTATTTTTTAGGAAATACACCAATGTTAATAAACAGTGTAATCGTAAGAATATTTTTACGTCGAATATTTTCTTATATAAAATTTTCTTAAAAAAAATTTTATTATATGTTATGCCAAAAATCATGCTGATTACCCTAATCATTTTTTACTGACCAGATTAGTATGAAAATATGAGAAGCACAAAGATTCTGCTTTAGTTATAAGTACATGCAGGTTTGATCTTAACTTAATTATATTTTTTCATTAATTTTTTGCCAACCTATTGTTCTTTTGACTAATTTTTTTCTTTCTTTTTTCCAGGTACGTTTACATTATTTATTCAACTACAGAATACAGCAACACACTATTGTCTATTTTGTAAGTATTGTTGGTTTTTTTCACAAAAAAAATACTTTTTTTTAATTTTCTTTAGTTAAAATTTCTCACATTAATAATCATGGTTTTCTGTGGGCTTTTCTTTCTATTTCTTGAGAAAAAGCTAAAGAAACTATAAGACCACAAATATATTTAGCATACAGACATACTAACATCTTTATCTCATATTGTCTTTTATGTCAATCATTATTATTATCTGATAGTACTCGTACATTAATACAAAAGAGTTTGTTAATTCTTTTTTGTTGTTCAAACAGGACCTTTGTCTTCATTGTTCCTTTTTGAAATTCGCCATAACTCTGCAGTGCTTTGGCGACTTTGTTATTATGCCTTCATTCCTTCTTTTGTTGTGATCTGTTTGCAAATTATCATGATGTTTTAATAATCGTATGTTTTTCAAGAGAAAACAAAAAGATTAAGATCCTATTATGGATCTGTTTTTTTGATGAAAGGAATAATTAAAATTTTAATAGTTGTACTTATTTAAGGTAAACCTGCATGAACGATTCAATATTTAACAATGCTTAACATCATTGTTAAAATATATTTTAGTTTCCCAAAAAAATTCATATATTTATATATTAGGGATGAAAAGCCAAGGTCCACTTTTAAAAATGGTGCACTTTAATTATTTAGTTACTTGTCTTAATTACTAAAATTTCCCATGCATGTACACATATACTAACAAAGTTGTGTCACATTTTTGTTATCAAATATGTTGTATGTATGTATGTACTTCTTTGTGTGTTGATATCTATTAAAATTAATCTTCCTCCTTGACAGTCTTTACAGTGCTGACACTTTCCATACCAATGGACAATGATAAATGAAAACGGAAAAAATAATATGTTTTATAAAAAAAATGTTAAGTAAATAAATTTTCTTTTGCAAATAAAGATGCCAACAAATAGATAATAATTCATTCATTCGTTTATATTCACTCTTTTATTCATGCATTTTTTTGAACAAATAACCCTAGCCAATACAAATAACTGAAAGTGCTTTATTCGTCTGTATCGAATTTTGAGTACCTACCACCAATAAGTTTAAATTTTTTTTTTAATTTTCTATTTAATCGTTTTATGTCGGAAATGGAACAATTTATTCGATATTTTTGTTTAAAAGATTGTTTTTAGATGTTTAAAGATTTTGCTGTCATATATCTTAAGATGAACTAATATTTTTTTTAAAGCAAAGTATTATTTTTCAATAAAATTATCGCTTTTTTGACAACCCTGAATGGTTACTCAACTTTGTGTATTGTTAAGGTCAGCTCACTTTTAAACAATTTTTGACGAAATAAACCAAAGAGTGTTTTTCTGAATTCTAGAGCGCTTCTAGAAGGTATAAATTTTTATATGCGATAATAATTAGCCTTATTTTTACTCCTAGCAGAAACAGTTTAATCATACCTTCCCCTTGCGCAGAATACGTATTCTGCCGACCTATAGTATGTAAACAATAAGAGCACATCCATGAATGCACTAATAAAGCAGCTAATACACGGCATGTCTTTTACATCTGACTTGATAAATTCCACACTGATAAATACCAATATGTCGTGTGTTACCTTTAAAACATTACTTCTGTAAAAAAAACATGTGTTGAGACATCTGACAAAATTTCAATTAGAGCGTGTTCTATTTTCTTCTGTCAAAACATGTTGGCAGAAATCTCTGCCGCTGAAAGTCTTATTTGTCAGAGGATATTTTTTGGCAAACAACAATAATAGTGTTTAAATTCTATGGATTATATACTTCCACATGATATCCATATTATATATCTGTGTTTTACATATTTATATGAAAAAAATAAATTATTTTTTGTATCCTGTAAAAAGGACTAAATAACAAAAAATGGAAACCAGGTTTTCTAAATTTTACCTGTAGATTAATGCTTAGATGGAATTTTTAATGTTCATTAAAAAATTAATATTTGTTGCACGTTTTTATAGACCATGGGTTATCGACAATGCCTTTGCAATTTTGTATCAAGATTTACTTATTTAAACTTAAATAAAAATAAAAGGACATTTTTGCCTTTAAAAAAATTAATACTATTTAACCCATTTTTCGCCGCACCAAGTTCCTGTTGACCGATTTGCATAAAATTTTTTTTTTAACCTGGCTTGTTGCTAATTAAGAAAATTCCAAACTTTGAACTGAGTGGTTGTTGTAGTTTCCTAGAAAATGAGTGGTAATTTTAATTACCATCGGCGAAATATGTATACACGTATGAAATTTTAAATAAGTAACTACAAAGCATTTTGTTTATTACATTTTATTTCAAGAGTATCTAGAAAGAAATTTATTTGTTGCATTTTACTTCAAGGGCTAAAAAGCATTTTATTTAATGACAAAAATTTATTATAGTAAATTTTAAAGCATTTTGTATGTAGGTGCATGTCGCACTTTTTACACATAAATGGAGTGTGACTGTGGCATTGATTATACCGTCGTTTTTACCCTCTTTGTACTTTACAATAAAATGTTGTTGCACTTTGCTACGTTTAGACCTTGACTCCTCTGCTCTCATTTGCTATCCGTCTGTATCCTCGCAAACAAAAAGTGTTCTTGCGATTTCCGACTGAAATTCTAGTTGTGTTTTACCTCGAACTTTTCCTATTCCGCACACAAAAGTCTGCAACTTTCAAGCATTTACTACAGATGAGTTCACAGCATTCGAAAATGAGGACCACCACTTCTTGCCTCTGACATTTATACGGTAGTTCAATATTTTATTGTCTGCCAAATCAACACCTCCCAATTTTTACCAAATTAGGCTCTTTACATTTACATACTTATGACATTTGCGGTTGTAACATCGGGCAGTTGTAAGAGGATCGATGTCATCAAAATTAGTCGCTAAAGTCACAATCGCATTATCATGCCAAGTTACAATAAATATTTAAACTTTTAAAATTTTTAATTTCTATATTAGCTGGCAATCTTACTGTGCCGGTTTAAATTTTTCCGCCAGCAGGCACATAAGGCAAAAGGAGCTGAAAAAATTGTCAAAGTATACAAAGTGCCGTGCTGGGTGCTTGACATTTTCCAGCAAACTCAATACCACGTGAGCTACAAATCCAATTTACTAACTATATATTTGATTAGAACCAGCGTATGGTATACATCAATACATACATATGTATATCCATTAGATAAAGCCAGAACCCACAACTTGAAGCCAGAACGAATTTGCTTATTTCTCATGTTCATTTTGCTCGAATGCTTTCCAAAGTATCGTACCATTTGCTCGTCAATTGACAAATGCTCACTGAAAATTCCAAACTGTAAATACTTTTTATTCAATACATAGAGTAAAGATCTCATTTTGGCAAATCGGTCATTTGTGTCTAATTCGTTTTTATTACTGACATGCAGAAATTTCTTCATCCACCGAAATTCAAAACGTGCCATGGTCTGTTTTACAATTTGAACACCTAGGTCTGGCTGCTGACTCCAATAGTTTTCATATTGTGGGACAGTGTGATAGCCAGAAAATATTAAAAATGCGATGAAACGTCGCAACAGTTGAACTGTGCATAATTGTCTAAAACATTGTTTTGTTTCGTATACTCATTGGTGTTCACCACCATCACTTCCATAATTAAGATGTTTTTGTTTCTGATTGGAAAAAAAATGTACATGCATGTACATACATAAACCGCACAATTAGGCATACGTTTTTCGCCAATGGTAATTATAATCACCATTAAAATTTATTTTATATATTGTATATTATTTGTTTTTTTTTTGAGTGAATAGGACTCTAAAGAGGAGAGTAAACAATTATTTTCAAAAATATAGACTTATTTGCTAAACATTATATAATATTCGTTTTTTATCTCCTTGTATTTTTATATCCTTTTTTTACCTATTTCTAAAAGTCCCAAATAAAAAAAAATATACAGCGAAATGTACAAAACAAAGAATTTACAAAAGAAATATCGTCATAATTAATTAATTTGAAAGTGTATTTTATATAAAAAATATCTAATTTTTCTGTTATGATTAGTAAAAGTGATGGTAATTATAATCACCGGTCGGCGAAAAATGGGTTAAGCAAAATGCATATGCTTATGCACGTGTTTGCATATAGTATATTAATTAAGCCTTCTTCAGGAATGGTTGGACTATATTAATGCAAGAAAAGCATAATTCAAGCCACAATAACAACAAATTATATATCGGCTTCGTAATAAATCGAGTTCTTTTTTGTTTTATCTGCTTTTTTAAACCCTAAATTATTATTTGTTTTGGAAAATAATTTAATAAAATGCTCATTTAACGTTAATGAGAAAAAAACAAATTATTTTTTTGTTTTAAGCCCTCATGTAAAAAACGAATATTTACTCACTTAAAACAAAATTAGTTGAAATTGGCTTAAAATGTCCCACCCGTCCTATAAGAATTGCCCAAAACTAATTTTTAATAAATTAATTGAAACAAAAATACCTTTTTTGTGGCAAATATTTAATAATGAGAACGAAGTTTAAGAATTGTTGTAAAAGAAGAAAAATTTTTCTGTTTAATTTAAACATACTACGTGCCTACGCAAACATACATACTTAGATAAAATGTATTACAATTATGTTTGTACCTTTATGTGTTACTAATTGAATGACTAGCTTAAGATATCACCAACCTGTTAAAGCAGTGGACGTGAAAAGTTGAAATAGAAGCAGCAATAAAACCTGAGGAAAATCTGTCAAAAAGATTTACATAAAATGATAAAAAGTAATGGAATATTTAAAAGCAAACGTGCGATATGACAACTAATGAAAGAACGTTTTATTATCCCTGTATGAATGTACGTAAATGCATTTTAAAACCAACCCTAATGAAAAAGGATTTAAAAAAAAACCAACAAATAAACAAAGTAGGAAAAAGTATAAAATCTACTAAAACAAATATTAGAGACATATTAAATGTGTAGTTAGACTTGTTGTAGCAAAAGTTAAAATAAATATGAAATGATACACATATTTTGATTAAAAGGAGATATGCTGTTCTTTAAACATAGAAAATGTTTTATTAGAACATTACAACACTGATTACAGGTTAGTGTGTTTTGAGCGAAATCTTTTTCTGTTCATTCATATATTTGTGTGTATAAACCTTTTGATGTTTATATTGTTGTTTAAACATTTCTAGATGAATAAAACTACAAAATTTTTGTTTGTTCATAAAATGCAGCTCCCTTTGAAATAGATACAGTTCTAACAGTGTAGATAGACGAGAATGCTTTATGAGCAAATATGCAAGAGCTTGAACAATGTTGACTTAAGATTGTGTGAAAAAGATATGCACGTATTTGAAATTAGTTTCTTTAATCAATTGCCTTTGTACGACTCATAAAGTCATTTTAAAAATTTCGTTCCCACGTTTTTCTTTTTCTAAACCATTTTATCTTCGGGTATACATACATACATGCATAACGTAGATACTAAGAAAATTACCTATGCCCTTTTGTGTGTGATACAAACAAAAATAATTTTCATATCGCTGCAAATTTGTATCGTTTTTTATTGTTGCTGCTACTATGGTTTTAGCTGCTTTTTTTGCTGCTGTACCTTTGGGACCATATAAGAAGTGTGTGATTTTAAATTTGCAGACAAAAAAAGCATTAAAACTGTTTGTGAACTTTAAAAAATTTACATTCACATGCTTGCATTAAGGCCAAAATGTGTCTGCACATGCAACCAAGCAAATACTTACATGAATATACATACATTTGCATGTACTTTCATGACAAAATTCATTTTTGTTTTTTTTTTGTCTATTGTTACCATAGATTTGTCGCTCAATTTTCACAGCAATTTGGAAAACAAACTAAAGAAAAACACGAACATGACCTACAAAAAAGTAGAAGACGTTATAAAGTACCGTTTATAGTAAAAGTGTAGCAAAAAAATCATTACGAGTACAAGTGACCTTTAGAAGAAAGCAGAAATTTTATCTTTAATAAAGTTAATTTCAATTCTTCATACAAAATATTGATTATTCTTTATTTTATAAGCATTGAGGTCAGATTGAAATTTGTATTATACAACTGCTTATTTTACCTTTTTTGAAAAGGGTATTTTATGCTGGAATTAATATTTCTAGCAAGAAGTAGTTAAAACTTACGTTTAAGTATAAACCGATCGACATAAATTTCGTTAAATATTTGACTCAAACTTTACAAGAAAAGCGCAAGTTAGAAATTTCAAAATAAATTGTTACAGGTTAAGCCTGATTTACATTTTTACAGGCGATTGTTACCATTAAGCCATTCGCCACAGGACAGACTTACACGGGCAAGTAAGGTTTAAACTTTTTCCATTGTTACACTGTCTCCAATATATTTTAAGGGTTTTAGAATGCTTCTAAATGGATACACTAACCACTATTTAAAAACCGAGTTACCTACTCTTGGTTTTAGAACAAACTAATATTATTGTTAGAGAAGTTTAAAGAACATTGTGGATCGCAGTCGTAATAAAAATAGTTAAACAAACTGGTACAGCAGTATTACAACAGAGTCTGTTGTGTGTATATAAAATTAAGTTTAATAAATTTTGGGATTTTTCCCTTCGAATTTTATATACAACTGTGCAGACGTTTCGAAAGTAGTATATTATAAGAATTTCTTTTTGAATCAAAATGTCCTTTTCAAATATATTTACGATTCGAATCAAATTACATAATAACCCCCAGTTACAGACACACAATATAAGTTATAGTTTTGTTGGCCACCAAAAATACAATTTATATATTGTAATAAAAGCTTCACCTTCACACCCCCGTCCCGCCAAACAAGTAATCACGAACCGCGCTTGGTTGCAAGCATAGTGTTTTATTCCACTTAACGCATACACTGATGTAAAAGAATTAAATTAGAATGTCAATATTAAGCCTTGAACAGTTAATTTAACTTATTTTCTTTAACAACTTTCACTAAAAAGATATTAATATGGATATAAAATCGCTACATTGACCCGAAAATATCTTAAATGGTATTGCTTTTCATTAATTAAAAAATAAAAAATTACAGTCGGTTTGCAGCCAACTTCACTACATAAAACTTAAACCAAAATCTGTGTTTTTATTTACAAAACGTTGACGCCTAGTTATTGTGGTTTGCTTTGAGAAAATGTTGTCATTCAATTTGAGAGTTGAAAGATGCTTAAATTCAATGCGTATATTTACCTTATGTACAGAAAAAAGTTTATATAAGCACTTAAACCACTCATCATAAGCTACGAAGCACATTTCAATTTTTGGTTTTGCTTACAAAAGGCAGCAAAATAAAAGCATCTACAATGAGCTATTGTGTCATATAAATGTTGGTCATCTTTGGATTATACCTCTTTCAAAATCGTCAGGAGGTACCGGCACTAATAATCTATACAGCAACATGATTTAAGTGCCCTTTCTACCTTAAGGAAATGACCTGATTACAATTATATATGGTCTCAACAGAAAAGCGGCACATGCCAAGCAGTCAGTGCCATGCATATGAAATTTTCTGGTCGAATATGTACTCAACTTTGTAATGGTCAGTCCATTTATATTTTTAGCTTTTATAAAAAAAACAACTACATACGTATAAAAATTGAGAGAAAACTTTTAACTTTTCTTTAAGGACCTTAACATTTATAAGAAGTCGCCACAATAACAAAAACTAATTTTAAAAAAATATATATATATTTTCTGTATTGTCTTAAAGTAACCATATTTTTAGTTTATAAAAAAAATTTTAAAAATATTCTAAGCAAAATCGCAATCACTTAAAAAATTTAAAATCTTGAAAACTTTAAGCTGCTTTTCAAGTCGTTAATACGATTTGTTCAAATTCAATTTTGAAACACTAGTATATTCCCAAAAAACATGTCAATTTTTATTTATTGTTATACCACATTCACTTCTGATATAATTTCTTAACACGTTTTTCAATATTTTTTCCTTGGCTTCTCTCTCTCTTATTCCCGTCATATGGCCATTATTGCCATAAGCAAAATGTTACCAATAAATAAAGGCATAAATCAATGATTGGGTTTCAGCTATTTTTTTTTTTTTATTTTTTCTTTCATTGTAATACAAATCGTGTGTTCCTTTTTGTAGCAGGCGGAATGAGTGAAAATTGTTTATAGTTTTCTTTTTATATTTTATTGCAGTCGTAAAAGAAATCTTTGCAAAATTGAGGCAATAATTTGATTAGAGTAATAGAATTTTTACTTTTTTACAAACAGGTTTTATTTTATTGGATTTTGATGAAATACAGAGTCAATTTGCTTTTGAAAAAAATCTAGGCAGCTATACATTAAAGGAAAGGAGTGTAATGTAAACAATGTAAAAAATTTGCATGTGCAAAAACTAATGTTATTTTCTTTACCAAGATCTTCGTTTATCCAACTTACGTTCATACTTAGGTAAAATGTAAATTACAGCAAAAAAATCTTTATAAAATTGCTTTAATTTCCTAGAAATTTTAACAATTAGAATAACAAAAGGATAACTTTATTTGTTTGTGATAACTAAGTATTATTACGGTAAATAACATATGACCATAATGATAATAGCTGTGGGTTTTCTCTCCGTGTATTGTTTAATACTGTGACTCAAATCTTAAAACTGAATCCATCCTGCTTGTTTAGTTAAACAAATCACAAAAATTATAAACTATCTATATATATATATAAAAAATTGTTGCAAGTACGTTGTGACTTTATAACTCACGAACGTTCTAACCGAATTCGATGAAATTTAGGGTTTGTTCCTATGGTCGTGTAGATAGTTTATCTATCTGGTTTGCACGAAATCGGTCGACGCGTTCGTGAACATGTGATTTTTTGTTCATATAAAAAAAAACAACAACAAATATGTATTCCACAAGACCTAAAGATCGCGAGCGAAGTAGTAAGTAAATCAATAGTAGTTTGATGTTATAATATGACTATTTTATTTAAAAATTTTAAACTTACTTATATACTAAAACTAAAACATGCTTATCTGACTAACCATCATCTCCTCGCCAGAACAAAAATCGGGTATAGCAATGCGTCATAACAACGATGGAATTCAGAAATACGATTTAGGTACACTACGAAGTGTGCAGGGGATTCGCTAGTAAATTATAAATTATTTTAAGTATTTGTGGAAGCAAACATATTGTGATTTATATAACTGGGTGATCCGATTTTAGTTCTTTCATCATACCTTACGTGATTTGATTGTTGATATCCTTCTGTAACATCATTTTGACAAATTTATTTTAATCAGACATTTTAAAATAATGTGACTTTTAAGCAAGCAATTGTAAGGCTAAATTATTAGTACTTACCGACTTTTAATTTCTTAGTGACGTCATACATTCACAAGGTATTTACGTAGTTACAGCTGATTTGGAAGCATAACGTCAAAAAATATTTTAAATCGATTTGTTAATGAAAATTAAAAATTAAAATTTGTTTGTATTTGTTGCTATTTATATACTTTATCATGGATTTCATAAAAACGTATCCTTTTTGAAACAAGTGGTATTAAAATAAACTTCTCCACCTCTGGTATTCGAATTTACCTTAGCAGAAAATATCTACGAAATACTTGCTTTATTATATTGTAGCAATTCACCGTTGCATACACCTGCACCAATATACCTAAGGGTAAGCTATTTCTTAATATCTTGTAAGCTTTATACTCATATTTATATCCTGCCTCTTTAAAGTCTTTTTTCCTTTACTGCGCGAAAAAAATATAAAATCTACTTTTTATTATTATTGAAAAATCTTAATAAAATATCGATTACCAATACCCTTGAAGTAGACGAAAATTGTATCATAAGGTAGAACTTTTAATAGCCACAGCAGCATCAAAAAATAATAAGTCTTTGAGTGTTTGAGTGCAAATTTTCCTCTGAAGGCTAGTCTGTCAGAAGTTTGTCTGTCTGTCAGTAAGCAACTTAATACATTTCCGCTAGAAAAACTTAACGTTACAAGATCCTGCCAACAACCAATATATTCAAGTTAATATAACAACCACCATTTTATTGTACATTGCCAACAACAACAAAAATGTTTTATTATTTATGTAATTTTGTGTATTTTTCATGTAGACTCTTATTCACTTTATTTACCTTTTCTTCCTCTGGTTATTTATTCAAATTCATGACTGCCAAAAAGGCCGTTAGAAATATTAAAATAAATAAATATTTAATATAATTCAACAAACAATGACCCCAGCAAGCTAAAAACGCATGAATAAGTTTCCTTAACTTTAAAATTGGCTTTGAGGCGATTTCAAAGAATTTAAAAATTTTCTTTGTAACCCAAGAACTGTCATAAAATTATTGGAAAATATCAAATAAAAGACATTAAATCAATTAAATATAATTTCCATCAAAATATCTATTCAATTTAAATGTTAATGTTGATTGACACGAAATGATGTGATTGACCCAAGGTTTCCATTTATAAAAAAATTCCCATAAATTCTCTTCATTTTCTTTGAACAAATTCTTTATTTGTGAGAAAAAGACTGAAAACCTGAGGTATGCAGTGGGCAAGTGCAAGAAACGTAGTAATAAGCCAAATGATAAATTATTAAAAATTAAATTGTACAAAAAATCTGCAAAAATTAAATAAAATATTTCTGCTATTATTGCTAGTTCTGTTTTAAATAAATTAATAGATAAAGTTTTGAAGAAATTACTTGCTACCAAATATTTTGTCGAGAAAAATAACAAATTGTCGCACTGTAATGGTAATTAAGCTGGAGTTAGATACCATGAATTCATTTTATGTGACAAGTTACACGGCAAAACGCAAAGAACGTATCAATACAGCAAAGTAGGTTTACTTCTATAGCGTGATTTTTTAAGAGCTATAGGAAAGTTAAAAAAAAAACACATAAAATTCAGAAAAATGCATGAAATCTTTATTTAAATCGATAGTACGGTCCATATAATCTAAAGTTTGAAGATTATTTCATGCAAATGTTGACCGTGACTGCGCCTCAAATGGTCCATCAGCTTAGTCCAATTTTGACATACTCTTTCCAACATTTCGGCCGGTATCTCATGAATACATGCTTCAATGTTGTCTTCCAATGCGTCAATTGAAGCGGGCATGTGTGTATAGACATGAGCTTTAACATAGTAACATAGCCCCACAAAAAATAGTCTAAAGGCGTTAAATCGCACGATTTGGGCGGCCAATCGACCGGTCCCGAACGTGAAATAAAATGTTCAACGAACTCGCCTCTCTATAAGTCCATTGTTAAGCGTGCTGTGTGGCATGTCGCACCGTCTTGTTGAAACCACATGTCATGCAAGTCAAGCTCTTGCATCTTGGGCAAAAAAAGTTGGATTCGCATAATCTTTGAAGAAGTACGGTCCAATTATGCCACCAGCCTATAAACCGCACCAAACTGTGACTTTTTCTAGATGCATTGGTAGCTCTTGCAATGCTTCTGGCTGATCTTCACTCCAAAATCGACATTCTGCTTATAACCGTATCCATTGAGCCAAAAATGAGCTTCGTCGCTGAACACAATTTTTCGATAAGAAGCGCGCAATAAACTTTCTTAACAAAGCACGCATTTTGACAATAAAATTCAATAATTTGCAAGCGTTATTAAACGTGCGTCAGCTGTTTAAACCAGTGTTGTCAAAAAGATAATAGCTAAAAAATCACTTTTGAATCCGTCGCTTAAAAGAATGTCAGCTGTTGGTGACAACCATGAATGACAAATAATATTTTTTTTCAATGTTATCGATAAATCTGTTTGTAAGGTGGCTTTATTTTTTTTGCGATTTTTGGTGTTAAAAAGCATTTAAAATAAAGTTTAGAATTACTTTTAAGAGAAAAAAAATACATAAAAACTAATTTTAAACACAATTTTTTCATTTCCAAAATTTTTATTCTATTTATCGATAAGTGTTATGTCCTGAGTATCATCTCTGTTTGTTTATTATTAAAAAAAAAACAAGTGCAATCGAAGAGAAGCTTATTAATGCTATAAAAACTCATGAATATTTATATAATAAAAGTTTACACCTCTCCTTTCCATTTGGGCAAAATTGTTTTTAGTTGGTAAAAATATAAACACAACAAAGTTGATGCATAAAACGAGTTGTATGTAAATTGAATTCGGAAACGTATAAAATGATAAAAAAAAAGTATCAAACGCAACAACGCATGAACGGATGGTATATAACTCTAGCTTTAGTCAACAAAACCGTATGAGGTATTGGGTGTTACAAAGGCAAAAAACCAATAGTGATTTTGCAGCCAACTTCACTACCTAATGCTCTTTCAAATTCGGTGTTTATACGGCATTATTTCAGTTTTCTTTATGCAAACTTTATGGGCATGGCAATTATAATCAGCTAAACATGCTTGCACATATAGTTAAGGTTGTTATATGTAAAGAAAAATTTTTCTCTGTAACGTGCATTATGTTTGCAAGTACCATAGAGAACTACATGAATCCTTATCTTCATAGATAAAACAAAATTATCCGGTATAAGTTTAAGTTTAGCTTAACAAACCTTATAGCATTTAGTATTATTGGAAATGTTCTTATTTTTATAAAATTAAGTCTTATAGTTCCGAGCACGGGCGAAACAAAAACATGATTCCTTGAAAAAAAATTTCCAAACAACTCTCTTCTGAGATAACGTCATTTTTAATTACAACAATAAAATCGATTACTCTGATGTTAATATTTTTCCGGTCTTTTTTCAACAATATGCACAAAAAAATATTTCCTACTGAAATGAAATTCTCACAGAATCCAAATACTGGTACATACATGTGTATCACTTCATCTTGAACATTCTCAAAATTAATAATTGTCTCAAAGAGCTTCATTTCAGAAGAGGCCATATAAAGAATTGTAAAAACGTTTTATAAATGGAATATTTATTGAATTTTATTTATTGTTACAAGATGGTAACAACACCTTACACCTTTTCAACAACGAAACAATTTTCCTCTATTATTATTGATGTTGTTCCCTACAGTTACTACAGTTACTACTGTTGCTGCTAAAAGTAAAAGCCTTTAAGCTAAAATATTGTCAAAAATAGAAATGAAATTGTATAAAATGAAATTTTATGAATAAGGATCATACAACAACAACAAAAAAGGAAAACTATTTTTTATGTATAAATTTACAATAATAATCAAGTTCAAAAATGAAATTGTATGAAACGATTTTGTTATTTTTCGTCAACCGTAACAAAATATTACACAAAGAAGAAAAAAAAAAAAAATAAATAAAAAATCCCCTTAAGGATTTTGTTTCTTTCTATTTTTTTTTTCTTTTAATACTTTTGTTGTTCTTTCTTTATTTTGTAAACTAAATAATACACATATAAGCTGAGAAATCCTTCAATACAACAGTGGATTGAACAGAGCTAATTTTGTTTTTTTTAAATTGAAATTGATTTTCTACAAAAGAAAATTCTCTTGATACTCGTATCCACATAGCTACTACTTCTTAAAAAACAAGTTTAAACAAGAGCGGCAGTCCTTGTTTAGCTTTTAAACACTGTCCTGTGCACACAATTTTTATAAAGAAAACTAAAACTTCGCGTTTGAAATAGCATTAGACTGATGTATGGTGGCCGCTAGAAGCGATCAAGAATGATAAAAACAAGATAACGCATTCCGAATGGAAAAAATCCATGGCAGAAAAACAACAAAAGAGAAGAAACTACAGCGTACTAGAAACCATTACACACCCTACTTTAGAACACAAACTTGCATTAAGTTTCTCTCGAACTCTGACATCTCTTGAGCGATCGCACAAGAATACATTAAAAGTGGTTTGTAGCACATTATAGTGCCATCTTATATTATAGCTTCCAGCGGCTACTCTGCTATTTGTCTTAGGCAGTGAAGTTAGCTGCAAAACAACTGTTATTAGTTTTTCTTCTAGCAAGAAGCAACCTTTTTAATCTCCAATATTTTTCTCCTCTTTTGTCCTACCGTAAATTACATGATTGTATACATTTGTGGCTTGACACTATAGATGTCAAAATACATATATATTCACAGCAAAATAAACTTTACAGTATCAAACACACAAATAAACAACAGCAACCCTACCAATAAAAATATTTGAAAAAAAACATGGGCAACCAAAGAGCAGAACAGGATTTTTATGGCACAACAAGATGTTGTAGAACAAAAATATGTACAAAAGTATTCGTATTATGTAACAACTTTGTTTAGTACCTCAACACTTTTTGCACTTTTTTTTTAACACAAAACATTTCGGCAGCAACAAAAGCAACACCATAAAAAATTTTAACTTTGTTGACAGAAAAATGTTTGTGAATTTGTTACGTCGTTGTTTAGCAAATATTATTTGTGTATACACAAGTGTGTGAAAGTATACTTGTAAGTAAGCAAAATCTAATGTACAGAAATGCTCAAATAAATAGTAGCGTAATACACAATATTTTATAGAAATCATTACACATCAAAAGATGTATAAAATTTTTCATAAACCACTAAGAAATATCTTGTCCTAATGTGCGAGCTTGAGATAGGTTTTTATATAAAAAACTATTTTTTTATAATTCAGTACTGCGCTATCACATTGATTTGATTTTATTTTACTTCCTGTACAACAAGACTGATAATTATAATTGTAGCACAGGAAAATATCGCATTACAATAAATTTTATTTATTAACATATTTAACAAAACAATGTATAACAAACCTAATGTAAATACACCCAGAAAACAGAAAATCACATTCATTGCCAATCGAATGGTTCAGTTCCTGCAATCGATCATTTCATTTGTGAAATTTCTATTACAAGAATCATAATTTATTAGTGCTGACTACATATTTATATTCCGAAACAAAATTCTGTATATATAAACGTAAAATTCTACTACCACAACTAGACTTTGCCATTGGCAACAATTGTGGTACTCACAATCGATATTGTTTTCTCTGTATATAACATCTTTAAAATAAATAATGATAACGTTAACAAAAAAAAAAGAACATTGTGTGAAAAAGCTTAATAAGAATGTTTTTAAATAATTAGCATTGTCGTTTAATTGTTGACTTAGTGGAACATTATTCAAAAGACGAGCGGTATGAACATAAAACTGCCACTCAAACACTAGACATTGATGTCGGGGCAAAACAATATTTCTAATATATATAGGAGATTGTAAATCTATTATTTTATATAAAAATATGAGAGTTTGGACTTGCCTCAGACACTCTAAAAGGGACTCTATAAAGATTAATAGAAACATAGGAAACATGATTGAATCTTCCCATTTCAAACATATATTTCATAATATTAATATACAATACATTCAGTTTCCTTTTGCTAAGTGTGTTACAACTTGCAAACAATTCACATCCATATAATAGAGCAATTTTAGCCAGCAAAATTCTTGTTCTTAAAGGGACAAAATATTGAGTCAAAGAAGCCTTATCTTTACAAATATTTGATTAACCGTCGAGTTCACGTGATCAGTTCAAAATCAAAAAATCTAGCTAATCTTTAGATATTAGTTAATTCGTTTAATTAAAAAAAAAGGACCTAAAAATTTTTGTAATGACCACCTTTTTATTATTATCTTTTTAAACACAACTGCTGATGTAGTCACTTATACACATGTATACTCGCATATTTATTTTCGTTTGTTTTTGTTTTTTTTTTTCTAAATATGTATAGAAGTTCAATATTACCAAAACTACTTCCAAATAAAAAGGGTTTGAACATATGGAAAAAATTCACAGAGAAAAAACAACAACAAAATTAATACAATAATCACACAACGACAGTAACAACCTGAGTAAAAGTTTTCGGTTTTGTGGTTTATATACACTTTGTCCAGCACATATCTGCAAATAAAATTATTTAAAAATCAGATATAAGTTTTATATAAAACTGTGGAAATTATTTAATATATTTTGTGGGAGAGTTTTAAAGTATTAAATATTGCATACTTTTAGGTGAATGCAAGAACCGCTTTACCAGATAAGTTTACTCGCATATGGAATAGATTTTTCTCTAAAATTAAAGTTTTATCAAAATTTTCATAAATGAAATTTCAATAATAGTTAATAAAAATGTTTTACCTGATTTGTTTGGAATTTTCTTTAAAAAAATTTTAATCTTACCAAACGTCTATTTAAAATCTGATAGGGGTCACGGTGGTAGAATTATTAAATTTAACTTTTTAATTAAATAAATTGACTCATATTCATAGGATTGTTAGTTTTCCAAAAATTGCTAGGCCTGATCGCGATCAATCCGATTTCATTTTTAAAAGACAAATATAGTCAAATGCGAAAATCCGAAGATGAGTTCTGTTATATACATCTAATATATAAAATTTTCGTGTCGTGGTGTTTGTGATTAAACTCCTTCAAAATGACTCGACCGATTTTTATGAAATTTTGTGTGCATATCGAGTAGGTCTGAGAATATGTATGGCCTCAGCTAGGCCAGTCTGCTGGACCGATCTTCTTGAAATTTTCACGTGACATAACTAAGACTCAGATATGATAAATAGGATACTTGTTTTACCACGCCTACTTTAACGCCCACTTTTTTTAATTAAGTACTTTCATTGATATAGTTTTTAGTATATTTCTTTAAATTGTACATAATTTATAGTCCAGCCAATGCAGCAATAAACGTTTAAGAATCGGTCAGCATCTCTTTTTCATACTCCTAATTAGTAAGGGTGACTTACCCCAAGGGACAATTAATGGCTCACCTAAATAACGTAACGACTTCGGTGAAGGTTTAAACTAAAATAGATCTACATACCTAAAACACATATGGTTTGCGTTTTTTTAATGTAAAAAACTATTTCCTAGAAATAATTTATATGGCAACGTTTGCCGGGTCAGCTAGTACATACATATATAAAAATTAATCAAAAATTTTCTTTTCAGATTATATTTATCATATACATATATATTTCTTTAAAAGTCTTATAATAAAAACTTGAACATAAATTAAGTAAATTTCGGCAACCTTTTTGTCTCATGTCGCTTTAATGTTTAAACTGCCACATGCACTCTTCAGCATAAGCTTGGGATGACCTAATTGATATATTTAAAATTTTGTATATGTTTTAGGTAAAATTTCTGAAACAAAATGTGTACAAATTATTGAAAATGATTTTAACTTTTGTGAATGTTAAAGAAATTTAACAATTTTTATTTTTATATGAATAATAACTCGCTTGTGTTAACATACTAAGTAAATCCTTGAGAAAAAAAACAAGAAATAACTTTATTAAAAACCATGTTTTTTTTTCGCAGCATAATATCGAACAAAATTCTTTTTTAATATAAAACATACAAAAGAATTTACTTTATTAAAAAGCTATTAAAAAATTTTTCAATTTGTTCTTGCAGCAAGTGTTGCCAGCTAAGCTTTTTGAAGAATTAAAATTCGACTTGATAAATTCTTCCATTCTCTCCGGGCCAATAATGGACCGGATCAGTTAGTATTTTTTATTTTTAAAACAAGATAATCGGTGGTTGCATATTTTGTGCATAAATTTAAAATTTTTAAGAAACTGTTTGAGATAATCCTAATAATATAATAAATGTGAATGCTTGTATATTTGTATAATTGTTACTCAATCAAGCAAAAACGGCTGAACGGAACTAAATGAATGTTTTATTATTTATATTTTCTAAGCGAATTTAGAACTCAGTCAAGCAAAAATGGTTGAGTTTCATTAAATTAAATTTGACAAATATATAAATAACAACCTAGGTTAATACTAAGTCAATATTTTATCCCGAGAACTATGCAAACAAAGTCGCGAGCACAAGCTTGTCTTTAATAAATTTGTCTGTGAAATCACTGCTCGAAGAAAAATCATTTTTTGTCTTCCCGTTAATTAAAACTATGTGGACTATATGGATTTCGATGCGCTGAACTCAAATCTGTTGTCGGTTTTTTTATATCAGATCGGGATTTTTTTATGGGCGTGGCAAATTTTTCACCCTAAATTAGTCAGGTACGGAGACATATTTCTCTATCTATCTCTATTTTTCTCTATCTCTTATCATTTTGGAATTATTCAGAAATTAATGGAGAAAAAAATTTTTTTCGTGCAAAATTCTTAATATTTTTCAATTTAAAAATGGAGTAAAAAAAATATAAAGCAAATGTTCAACATTTTGCACTTTTTTCTGAGAGCCTCTTATCTTTAAAATAAAAAAATCATAAATAATAAAAATCGGTTGTTTGACGTTGTTTGCTGCATTACACATATTTGGTCAATATTGGGTACCTGCGGTAAATTGAAAATAAAATCTACATAGATTTAAAAATTCTAAAAATCATACTTTTAAATTGTATCACTTTTTAAAATTCTAACTGCCGTATTCATAAAAAATATTTTAGGTTTATTGAATGCTTATTTGACAAATTTCTATGCAACATATGTCAAATAAGCTTTCAATAAACCTAAAATATTTTTTATGAATACAGCAGTAAAAGTTTTACGATTAATTATCTTACATTTTGTTTTTTTAATTTTGTTTTACATATAAAAAAATCTCGGCAACACTTCTTGCCATTTTCAAATTCCACTAAACGACATAGTAGAAGGAAAGGAATGCTTTTCAAACTAAAACTGTTCTCTCGATGTCAAAGACACAATACAATTATTGGACATTGAATTATGGTTAAGTCTCTATACAGCTGGTGCTGCTACATGCCTTCTTGCATTTTTATGTATGCAACAAAAAGGATGAAAAGAAAAGGGAAAAAAATATGAAAAAAATACTATTAAAAAGATATGTTGTACTAAAATTCCCATAGAACTCCTCAAAATACTCTCTCATGCAACCGTTTTAATTCTCATTCAGATACACACTCATTTACAATTTACAATAACGTTCTTTAGACTAAAATGTAGAGTTTGAGGTTAGAAAAAAAAAATAAAAATTGTTTCTCAATACATGTTCATACATGCACACAAGCATTAAAAATTATAAAAAAAGAATAGTATTAGCAAAAGTGCTGCATATGTCATTGTGTCAACTCAAACGCCTTTTGGCTGACTTTGCTTTTAACTAAAAATTCTTCTGCCTCATGTATTATACAAATACATACTGATACTCTGTATTTATACTTGAAAGTTAAAATAAATGTATGTAATCTTTTTTAACAAATTACACATATTTTAAGTAAAGTCTGGAATTTATATGTTTTTTTTCAATTGTCAATTTCGAGCTTTTTAGTTTCAAAGTAATTCTTCTGATTATCCAGATTTTCGATTTAATTTTTTTTATGTCATACTAAATTTGAAAGTCTTTATACAAACCTAAAAGTCTTTACACAGTTCAACGAATTAAATGAATGTTTTTACATTGAGTATTATTTTTTTTTTTATACATTTCCAATAATATATTCTCTGATTAATTAACATCTACTATTCCACATGAGAGCTTTAATATGAATTATTTTAGTTTGAAATAACATTTAAGCTGCTAAACTAATTTCAATGGCAGAGCAGGCAATCTAACGTTCTAGAAAGGGCAACTCACACAAGCATTCGAATAAACAGATTGTTTTTAATGTATTTATTGCGATATATGTGTATTACGATACACGTTTCCTTTTATTCGTTTTGGATCCTTTTACACTTTTATAATTCATTCTTTTAATCATACTCTCACACACATGGCAGCAATCATGCTGCAGAAAAAGAAAATTATGAGAAAAATAAAAGAAAAAAAATCTACAGATAAATCTTTAGCTCAGCTGTGTCGGGTTGCCAGTAACGTTTTCAGCTTTGTTCAATGTTCAAATAATGACAACTACTGCGACTATGTCTATGATTTTAACATATTCCCTGCACATATACCGTATACATTCCCTCTCATATAGACTTTATACACACACACACACACACATGTGCACTTATTGATGTAACTGTTGTATAAACTCTACTAAAAGCCTTTTATTACACATACGTGCATAGACCCCACCATTTCGCATATATTTAAACAAAAATTTTGTGTTTAACTTCATTTAAGTCTTGCCTCTTTAGATTTCCCAAATGTCAACATGTTGAAATTTTGAAAACGAATAAAAAAATATGGAATTCATGTTGTTCATATTCTATTCCATACACAGTATTTTCATCCATACCTACTTGTTTGTGTATATTTGTTATGTTGACTTTCATTTCAAAATTTATTTTTGTCTCCTTTTACAGGCACTAAGTAGACTTTTGTACATTGTTTTCTCTTTATGTTAAAAAAAAAAAAATGAGAAGCAATTTCTTAGTCTTGATATTTTTTTTTTTTTGTCATACATTCAACAAAATTATAATCTTTCATAGATAGTTTGTTCATTGGTAAATATATAGTCTTTCATATTTGCTTATTGGTTTTATGTGTTCACATTAAATCAACTAAAGGGTTACAAATAAATTAATAAAGGATGCTCGAGCCTGTGGATTTGTGTGTTTTATAAAAGTGTGTATGTGCATAAGTTGTGCCTTTTTTTATTATATTTTGTTATAAAAATATAGAGCAGGGTATCAATTCTCGTTTTATGATACTATGAAATGAAAAGTTTTTGTGTGTTATATCATATGGTGCGACCATACCCTTTGCTATACAAAACCTTTTTCATTTCGCAGTTTTTCAAAACAAGAATGGAGCCCCAGGTTTTTAAAAAATGTATCCCAATAAACCAAAGCGACATTATAGTGTCATCACCACGATAACAGGGAATTAAAAAATACTGTAACTGTATAGATATAGCTTTGTCGTCGTTCCGTTCGAAATTTCCGACTACACTAAGCATATATTTTCTGAAAGCTTATAATACAAGATCGATTGTGCTTTGTCCGTCTGTCAATCAGTCGTACATCGGTTGAATTTAACTTTAAGTAGTTCATACATGTTGCACAGATCTGCAAGTGGTTCACTCTTTTCTTTACATGCGTTAGTATTTTCACATATTTTTACAAAAAAAAAAATCAAAATTTTTCATCACTAGGATATTTTTAATACACGTTTGCTTCTGTTTTTAGATATGAATTTTATCTTGCTATTTAAAAAAAAAATATGTAAAGGGTCAGCTATCTAACTCTTTTTTTTCAACTAGTGCTTATTTTGTGAATGGCAATACTTAGCTCAATTCTGATTTGACACATAATTAGTGTTATCCTTCCACTGAACGAATATGGTTGTGCTGAACAATGCTTAAACAACGCTGGGAAATATTGCGACATTACTTTGGCCGATTTTGCTTTTGATTTTGGCGGGTATGTAAACAAGCAAAATTGTCACATTTGGGGCAAAGAAAACCCGCACGCATACATTGAAAAGCCGATACACCCAAAACGAATCACTGTTTGGTGCGGATTTTGGTCCAGAGGCATAATTGGGCCATTTTTTCTTCGAAAATGAGCAAGGAGGGGCCGTAGTCAATGGCGATCGTTATCCGGCCATGTTGAACGAATTTTTGTTGACCAAAATTAAAGAGGAGGATATTGGCAAGATTTGGTTTCAACAGGACGGCGCTACGTGCCACACATCCGAAGCTACACTTTTTTTATAGCATTTAAAAAAAAAAGTTATTTTGTGGATCCTTTATAATTCGGTCACTAATCGGCAAAGTTATAAAAAACAATAATCTTTTAAAATATATTTTTTTAAATATATCAAGTTACAAAAGCTTCCAATTAATTTTCGGAAATACTAAAGACAACAAAATACAACCATAGTGTCGACAGCTATTTCTTTCAGCTTTCGGAGAAAAGGGAGCTGTAATATGGTTAAGAAGAATGTGTTGGAGAAGCAAAATATATTATATTCGCCTGTGTTCTGCATTCCGAGTGAAATTACTCGGAATTGATTAAATTGTTATAAACAGTAATACTACAGTAGCAATTCCGAGTGATTTAATTTCACTCGAAAGTCAGAACACAGGCGATTATATAGTACTTAAAAACCTATGATAGCTGCCACTATAAAATAGAGTAGAATAAATTTATAGATTTGACACAGTAATTAAAAATTTGCTCACTTAAATTTTTTTAACATTCGTATTAAACGTCTGATCACTGGAATACAGTAAGCTCTGGAAAAGTTAAAATCCAAGATAGCGTCCGAAATAAAATGGCGGATATATGGATCAAGTATGGTCATAACGGATTTGTCATCTTCTACTCCCATAATATTAGCATCAAGTGAAAGGTGAATAGTGAAAAGAATAATTTAACTGCAAATAAAATCTTCGTTATTCGTTTGTAAGGGATAAATGCTAAAGTTTCACTTACAAAATACCTAACGGAACTCATGAAATTTGCTACTCTCAAGCATTGTTTCTAGCACAAAATGCGCTTTTTTTTAGAGCATATCATATAATATAAATCAAAAGCTTACGCATATAGCTTTTCTTATTTGTTCCCTTAGAAACCTGCTTCGTAGAAAGAAAATAATGTAGTGATTTCATTTGTAAAATTTTTTATTAATTTTTCACTCTCACTACTGCATCAATGTAACACTTTTTGGAAGAGCATAAAAACGTGCTTCCATTTAAAGATTTAATGTTAGTGTTTCATAAAAATCTGTTTTTTTGTTTACTTAGTAGTTGTATTTTATTTTGTTACATTAAAGTAAATATAGAAAATTCAACTCAAGTAAACTTTTTAACCTTATCTGAGCGAACAAAGCTCAGGAATGACGTGACTTTTAATAAAAAATCATATTTAAAATTCTTCTGGGATTGCAATCACTAGATTGACAATGTTTGTTATTATGACGATATTTTAAAAGACTTACTCTCTCAATTGTGTTACCATATTTTTGTGAATTTTTAGGCGTTTTTTTTTTTTCAATTGTGTTACCATATTTTTGTGAATTTTCAGGCGTTTTTTAAATAAGTCGATATGTAATAGCAGTTTTAATGCAAAGGAAAATATAAATACTAAAAATATTTATGATTTTTGTTTTCTATGATAGCAATTTCGTTAAAAGTTACGAAATAATTTATTTATTTATTTTATACCTTTAAATTTTAAATAATTCTTCTATACGTGACTTTTGCTAACTAAAGAATCCTTTAAAGGAAAAATTATTATAAAATATTAAAAATGATTAGAAAACTAAAATGCTATAAAAGGATTTAGAAAACAGTTGGCTCTTAACAAAATAGTATTAAATATTTTCATACAATTATTTCAACTAAGAAACTAAGCAAATAGCTGTTGGTCTGCTTAAGCATAAGTTAACGCTTTTAAATTACAAAAATGTATAAAATTAATATAATTGTGTAAAATTATTTTCTCCTAAGTGTACTTAATTAGTAATTCCTTTTTGTCATAGAAACAAAACATTTGTTTCACAAACCATTATCTGACATTTGTTTTCATAAACCCAAAGTTTGGAAGTTCGTGCTACTGAATGTTTTATCCCTTAAGTTTAAAAAGAGGGACATACACATAAAAATTTATTTCAAAATTAAAAAAAAATTCTTTAAGTGGCATCAATTATGTTAGTAAATACTTTTTGATATTAATTTAAAATTAATATAATTTTACTTTTAACAAAATTAATTTGCTGAATTAGCAAGATATTTTTAGTATCGTTTTATCACAATGTCCTAATTTAAAAAACTTTGGAAATGTTCAAATAATATATTTAAATAATAAACAATAAAATATTTTTATTTTTTTTCATTTAAATTTTTTTTAGTAAAATAGGTATGACAGTGCGACAATTACTACTTATTGTGAATAAACCGATTACTTTTAAAATTCTATCTTTGGTTTAGTTTGGCTTACATTGTCACACAAACTCTGAAAATGCTGGCTCAATTAAGAATTATCATGCATTCAAAATCCAACCTTCACAACTGTCGATATAGGGAAGTAATTTGCAATGTTTAAAAATAATTGAGAACAAAAAGATTAAATTAAATAAACAAATTTAACCCTCTCTACTATATATTTCGAATGATATATATTTTTTCAGAACTGTCTTTGAAATATTGTAAGCCCATACAATACCCTTCTTAATGCATAAACTTCGAGTTCCTTCTTATAACTTATAGCATGTTTCCACGACACATTGAATTACTTGATTCGCTATTTAAATTACTTAAGTGAATTACCCTGTTTCCACGACATATTGTTAATTTGATTTGACAATTCTTCTTCGTGCTTTTTTATTTAAATTATCGTTTTGTTTTTTGGCGGTGACCATGAAGAAATATAAAATTTTATATAGAAAATTATAATTATTTTATCAATGGAGGCAAAAAGTAAGTAATAATAGTAATAGTTTTGTAAATTTGTAAGAAATGTATGCAAATAATATCATTATTTTTTTAATAATCAGAAAATAGAAAAAGTGCAAAAAAAAGAGGACCAGTGCAGCCAGCAAACCCTCTAAACACAATTTCGTCTCATCCCATAATTTTGATGTGGCCAATAGTTTTCTAGACATAACAGCTTTCTTTAAAATTTTCTTTTTTGCTTCCATTTTATTTTTTATATGTGAAATTGAACTTTTCTCTTTTTTTTTGCTTTGATATTTTTGACAGCTGGAGATGGTAAACTACCGATAAAAATTAGAGAAGACACTGATTTTATTATAATTCGCATGGTAATTCTAAATGAATTACGCACAAAAATAGTAATTCGCTTTGAAAATTTTGCATGGAAAAATTATGAAATTTGGTTCGTAATAAGCCTTTGAATTATAAATAAGACATCGAATGACGAATATCGTTGCCGTGGAAACATGCTATTACGCTATAAAATATTTCCTCTCCCTTTAATATGAGCTGGGTTATCGTAATTTTTGGCCAACCATTATACAGAATATTGTAGGCTTTATATATACGTCATTAGTGTTATTTTAAAAGCAACAGCATATTCTATTAAATTCCATTAACCACTATTATTTAAATTTAAATTTTCCTTACCAGTATATACCCACTATACTAAGTATATACCCACCCAAAAGAAAAAACCCATAATTTTAAAAGAGCCCACATTTATAAAACAAACGAGCAAGTATCGAACATTAAAACATGGCACACGTTCTGTAGTGTCATTTCCTTTCATTTGTTCCTACACATCCGATACCAATAGTCTCTATGTCTCTACATTTTTCTATGTAATCATCATCATCACCCTGAATGTGTGTGTCCATGTATTCTGTAGTTAATGCTCCAAAGAATATTTCACATATTTTGTCATCTTTAATAAACAAAGTGGAATGTAAAGAAAATTGTCTTAACATTTTATCACGACCTCATCAAAATCTCTACTCATAGCATTATCTAATGTCCACATATTGATTCTCTGCCAGCGTTATTGGCAACAACATAATCATCATCATCATCATGATTATTATGGTCTTGTTATTTTGCACTCAAAATTTTATAGGTGTATGTTTGTATGTCTATTGGTTGTCCTTACTAAAAAGGGTCATCCTTTTGGTCATTGATTATAAATCGATTTTCTTTACACATACACTTAGACTGCTCTTGCTTTTCATATCATTACCCCACAAGCAATAGAGTAGTTGACTACGAAAGTAACGCCCTTTAGTTAACTTTTTACCAGCTAACTGTAATCTAAATACAAAGCAGGGATAACATCAGGAAACTTAAAAATTTTACAAAATAGCTTGAAGATTGTACTGTTTTAACCTTAATTGTACGGTCTCACCTTTCCGAACCAAATGTTTAGGCTTTGTTCGGACTATTTAGTAGATGGTTTATGTGGTTTGAGTTTTAAGGGGATAAAACGGATAAAAACTGAATCTTAATACTTTTTTCAAAAGCATTTATCTTTGAGAGGAACAGCAATAGGAAAAAGTAAAAACGCAGTTTTACTCTCCTTAAAAGAGTCTAAATTGATACACGCAAAGAAAAACCATGGTTACGACATGATCATGACGGTCATATTATGTTTTCTAAAACAATATTTGGTTGTCGAAAACAAGTAATAGTTATTTTTGCTTCATTTCATCATATAGTTTGTCACCATAATCCAGCATTTGTTTGAATTGTATCATTTAATGATTACTTTTCGTAAAAATTTCAAAATGGTTATCATTTAAAAAAAGTATGATTTAAAAAAAGTATGACGACAAAAATAACATTAAGTTCAAAATCATTAAAAATTAAAAATAATCATTAAATAATGAATGAGACAATAGTATGATTACAAAATAGTCAAGCTATGATTTTTTTAATAGTAATTTGATTTCAATTGTTCTTCTTCTTGCTGAATAAATTTTTATTATTTTAAAAGTTTGAGATGTCAAAAAAAGGAACAAAAATTTTGAAAAATTAAAGAAAATATAAAAATAAACGAGAAAATGTAAAAAAATATTGGTATAAAAATTGCAATTTAATTGGTAAGTACAATCAATACATGTATGTTACAGCAAAAGACAATAATTTGCCGTAAAAATGCAAAGATTGTCGATTTCAATTGTAGATATATGACTACAATTATTATGATTATTAAATGATGTTTAAATTAAACATAATAATGATAACTGGTAACCATTATTATTTTAAACATAATCATACAATACAATCATAGTATGGTGCTCTTCGATTATGGTTACCACAACCATATTTTTTCTTTGCGTGTACGTAGCGAAGCACGTACGTATTAAGAAATATACTGCTAGTTTCATTCTAGTGTAAAAAAAAATTAAGCAACAAAATTGCCTAGAGCTTTTCAACGATATTGTGATAAATTTAGTTTTTATCGGAATTTCTAAGTTGTAATTTTATTTCTGAATTCTGCTTTTGGATCATTGGACATTCACAGATCGTACTGTTTTGCTTTAGTTCTGTTAATTCGTTATTTTTGTAAAGCTTTGTCATTCAGCCAACTTATATATTCTCGTAAATATTTTCTAAAAGCTTAAGAAAAGAGGTTCAATTGTTGTCCGTCTGTTGGATGAAGTTATTTTTTAGAAGCCCTCATATGTTGCTCAGAATGGTTTCCTGACAACTTTCACGGTTATGAGTAAATAAAAATGACTGCTTCTGTTTTTTTTTCTTCATATTTTTACCATAAAAATTGAAATTTTTCAGGCACTTACTCTGCATATTCAATATTGTCCGCAGTACGAACTAAACGTGGTTAACTGGATCGAGGCAAATCTATTACGGTGCCGCGTTGGTAGTGACAATAAAATAGATAACGTATCAGTGCTTCAGAGAATGAAATTCTGATGTTAAAATGTCGAGAATATGCGATTTGCGTTAAAAAAATTGGTCGGTCATTGATTTAAATAATAAAATTATATTGTTACAGATTTATTTTTAATTAGCTTAATTTACATTACAATTTATTTTAGTTGTAGTAGTTTAAGTTACTGTAGTTTATTTGTTTTAGTTTATTTAGCTGGTTGTTCGAATATGATGTTTGTTATTATGTGTAGCATACATTTAGGCACTTCTATTATTCCTGCATATTACTTAACGTCTTAATTTAAATTTAACGGTTTTCGAATGTACTAAAATGTACATACGAGAACTTTGTCGAATGTTACCGAACACCACTATGTTACTATAAATAGCCGAATAACACAGCTAACATGATCAGTATAACAATAGAGCTTGTAAAGCGTGTATCAAAGTAAGTTTGATAATAAAAGTGTATAACGATAAGTGAAATAAGTAAAGTGCTATAAAACAATATCTGATTGTGTTTAAGTAAATAAAGTGCTCTTAATTTTATAACGAATTTCAACTGTTTTTGATTGCAATAAAAGGACTCAAAGTTTATTTAAAGGAAATAATCCAACGTTAATAAAAGGTATAAACGTAACAATATTATTCTGCTTATCTGTTAAGTTGTGAGTCGCTCCATTATTTATTTTTAAGGTGTTATTTATATAATGTGAAAACAAATAAATATATAAACAAAAAAGTAATTACATTTTAAAACCCATGGTGGGCCCTGTATTTTTTAGTGTGCAAAGTTTTTACATGTTTTACATTAAGGGCCCTTGAACTATAAAACAAATTAAAATGACGACGAACGTAGTCGTTACTCACAAATTTAACAAAAATACTGACTTAAATTTTTTTAAATAAGGGTTTTAGGAAATAGGATTTCCATATTTCTTATAGAAGACTTATGGTATTACTCTTACAATTTTTGTAAGTTCTGGAAGCATTTTTTATTTTAGAAAATGTTGGCAAGAAATCGCTAATACTTGAATCTTTTTAAGATTTTAATATTTTAACATCAGCATCAATGATGAGTTGTTGCCATATAATAACTGGGGAGATTCCTTAATAAGCCATTGGTGTACAATTGTACTTTGTGAGTTTAAATAGTACTAATTTTGCCATACCTGCTACATAGAAATGTAACAATTACCCAAATTTAAGACATTCATAAGTGTTTATCTTTTACTTTTTTTATTTTTTATTTTGCTCTGAGAAAATGAGACATTAAACGGTATTTTTGCGCGTTTATTTTTATTATAGTGCTTTTTTCAGTTTTTTGTAACACAATTCTGTGGTTTTAATGGGCAACCACGTATGTGTTGAAATCAAATTTTTCAGGAGAGCTACAAAACCGTGTTAGTGCTGAACGATTTTTTAATATATATAGAAGTTACAGTGTTATGCCATTAAAATGATAAGAATAGGTCCATTTTATTTGGCCGTCTAAAACCAAGCAAATTTGCATTATTAACTTAAAATCGTATAAAATGAATATACGCGGTTGTCCATGAAAACCACAGAATTATTAAATGAGCTAGTAAAGGCGGTAACGTAAAAGAAGTGAAGTCAGTGAAAATTTTATAACTAAAGAACCATATATGGGTTATTGTAAAACGTAAATTAAAATATTATTGTAAAAATTTAAAATTTAAAAAAAGAATATGATTATTATAAATAGTTTTTAGTTTTCTTAAATAGAACTAACGCTAAGCAAACTACAAATGGGGTAACTTTTACTTTAAAATAGCTAACTTTAAGTATTTTGAAAAGTCATACAGAGTCGGACAATTGACTGCGTAGGACATCGTAATGTTAAATTAGTCAGTTAGTCCCATTGAAAGTAATCCAGGCATTAACCAGCACTATTTGCAAAAAAGTTAACTTAAAGCTATTTGAGTTGCTTATAGGGTACCTTTGATGATGATACTAAGAGAAAGACAGCTGGTGTGTACTTGTAAGTGTATGTGTATGTATGCCTGTAATCTTTAAGGTTGTGGTCAACCACTTACTGCTTGTAACTATTTCTATATCAAAGCTATCAATATAACATGTTTTGTTTTATACTTTTATTATATTTATCCTAATAATTCATATTGAATGTTTTTCGAAAACACTTTGTCTGAAGACCATGACCCTTTTGAGACGCATGCTCGTGTTTATATGTGATGGATATTGAAAGTAGTTACTCAATATCTAAAACTCCATAGGAGTTTTTGAAATCTTTAGAAAGTTAATAAGGATCTGTGTTTCGAAAAATATTTATTTTTGAAATTTTAAAATTTATAAATTGCATATGTATTTTCTCGGATTTTTTTGTTCAATATATTTCACAAAAAAGTGCTTAAAATCGAAAGTTCAAATCGAATTATTTTCTCAAAGATGTATTCAAAATTTGTTAAGTTAAAAAAAGCTTCTTTTAATTTTTTAAAACAATCGACTTTTACTAATACTATTTTAAGCATGACCCGTTTAGAGATTGAGTCGATCCATCTGTAAAAAAAATGACAGTTTAGGTTAAAAGTAAAAATGTAATATAGACTTTTTAACAGCTACCCGTTAAGATATTTAAGAATTCCTTTAATAAAATGTTAATTTACATTAAATAAGATTTGCATTCTGTAACTCATTTGACAAAAAATAACATTTCTTTCATCATCGATTTAGAAAAAAATGAGCGTTTCTTACTTTTCTTTAAAATCAGAAACGCAAACAAAAAGTATTAATGACACATGTTTATCATAATTTGATGACGCGATGTTAACAATGATTGCCTTGTGAATTTTACTTAATAGCGAAAAAGCCCGTTAGACTATTTTAAAGTTTCAATAAATTGCATTAAAGTGCAAAAATTGTTGATCAAAAAATTCAAAAACAAAATCTTTAAGATTAATTATTAGATTTTAAATCTAGTTTCTGCATTTAATTTTCCTGGTAATTTGTTTTTATCTTAATGTTTAAGTTCCTTTGTCCCATATGTTTTAGTGACAATACTCGTCCTTATGAAACAAAAAATCATAAGATCTGTCAGCTATTAAATATTAATAATCACAAAGCTGATTTTATTTAGTCTCTGTTTTGCTTATGTTTTTTTTAATATTTTTGATTTTTTTGATTTTTTTTATTCTCTCGTGGCTCACTTTTAAATTAAAAACTTTTTGTATTTCAATAAACAAAACAAGGCATATTTACTCATCAGGTAATAGCAGTTCGGAGGGAAATTTTGTCTACGTTTTTTTATCAAGTTTAGCACTTGAAACAATTAAGAGAAGAAAGAAATTTGTCTTTTATCTACGGGCTTTGACATCTGATGTTTAAAATAAGTGAAGAAAAAATAATCAGCCGAAGAGACAAGACTATCTAATGAACAAATTTGCCTTGAAACAAAACATTAATTCAAACATTTAATTTTAATAAGGATCTGACTTCGATTTGAGTCTTATTAAAATACCTCATCCAAAAATGTTTTGGTTAGTTAACATATTGATGTGTTCTTTCAGCCATATGGTTTTGGCTTAATCATTTACTGATGTATTGTATTTTATAGATTGTCTTGTAAACCAACAAATTTTATTACTTTCGGCTTTTATATATTTCTAGGCATTTGTTTCGATTTATCTTAGTTTAAATTTTAAATTTTAACGTTTAACATTTTAAATCGCCTATAGCTTCATCTCAGAATTTTTACATTTTGGGGAACAATGAACCATATTTACCACCTATAGAGTGAACTAAGAAATTACGTTTTTTTTTTGTCAGCCGGACAAATGTACTTGGACAAGTATTCTATGCTCATATAAGTATATACACTTTAAGTTTATAATATAGATTTCAGTTTTTATGTTGCTTTTTTATATTTTTGTCTCCCTTGTACCTTTTTTTATTTGTTTTTCTTGACATCATTTTGTTGTTTCTACAACATGTGGGAGTTGTATCAGTTTATGTGCATGTTTAGGTTTAACTACCGCACTCACAAAAGTTCATTTATCAACAAGAGTATGTACAAGGTGGCGCAAAAATAACCTTCCGATGTTTTTTGGCTGTAATTTAAAAAAAAAAATGAAAAACTTTGATTCTTCTTGTGGAGTATTTTTATTTGGTCTTTTAATTTTTTTACATCAAGTCGAGAATATGATGTCATGTAAATGGCCGCCGCCACAGTTGATTGTCATTTGAGCCCTTTTTATGGCATTTTCCATCACTTTGGCCAAAACTTCCGGCGATAGGTCCTCACATTCTGGACGGATATTGTCTTTAAGAGCTGCAAGAGTCTGAGGCTTGTTGACATAAACCCGCGACTTCAAAAAGCCCCACAAAAAGAAGTCTGGAGCGGTCAAATCAGGCGATCTTGCTGGCCAGCTCAAATCGCCAAAACGGGAGATTAGGCGCCCGGGAAATGCATCCTTCAGCATATCGGTTGTGGCACGTGCAGTGTGTGCTGTTGCACCGTCCTGTTGGAACCACATGTTTTCCAATCCCAATTCATCAAGTTGCGGCAAAAAGAACTCGTTGATCATTGCTCTGTAGCGCTCACCATTCACAGTAACCGTTTGGCCCGCGACGTCTTCGAAGAAAAAAGGTCCGATGACTCCTCCAGCGAAAACAGCACACCATACAGTAACTTTGAGCGGGTGTAATGGCTCTTCGTGGGTTACACGCGGATTTTCAGTGCCCCAGAAGCGTAAATTTTGCTTATTTACGTACCAGCAAACCAGTCTGTATAAATATTATTGAGACAATAAAAGAATCAAATTAGTATTCTAAATTGTTACCAGTCAATAAAGTCAGAGATATCGATTAAGTATAAAAAAATTAAACTTAATACTTTTCATACACAAATAATTATCCTGAACAGGACCTTGTGATTTCGCCATTCGCTCTGCTGTTATATTTGCACAAGATATAGTAGAAATTTGAGTATGCTCTATTCTTCTTTAAGTAAAATGGGTTTAAATCATTGTGTTATACGAAACAATTTTTATTTCAATTTTGTATTTATTAAATGAATTAGTTAAATAGTATTGCATCAATTGTCTCATAGTTTAGTTAGTAGATTTGTATTACTTTACAGATTTCAATATCGTTCAAATGTATGTGTTAGTAGAAACGTAGTATTGTCTCAAAGTAAGAACTATTTTATGTAGATAATAGATAGATAGATGATACTTATTTATTTGCGTTTTGTTTATGTGATAGATTTTCTCAGCTGATTCGTTATATAGTGATACAAATCTTCTTATTTTTCCAGAAAAACATTTCGCTTTACGATTTATTATATTGTATATATAACTGTCGAAAGTATAAAAGACTTTATGTTATGTACATGGATATCTTATCGTATTAGGACTCACTTGCTTGTTGGTAGGTTTCCTGAGTAACCGCATCAACATTACAAGACTTTCCTTATACCCAGAAAAAAGAAAATCACATTCATTGCCAATCGAATGGTTCAGTTCCTGCAATCGAACTTTTCATTTTTGTTTATAAAACTTCTATTGTAAGAAACATAATTAATTAGTGCCGACAACATATTTATATTCCGAAGCGAAATTCTGTAGACCGTAAAATTTTACAATCACAACTAAACTTTGCAATTGCCAGTAATTGCGGTACTAACAACCAAAACTGTTTTCTCTGTGTGTGTTGAAAGAGTTGTTTGAAGCGCAACTCTTACTCGTATCAACAAATCCAAGCAACGAAAAATACTATTACGTAGCCTGCTTGTATTAGAGTTAATCACTTTTCGGTAATGAAAATCTCTACGTGACGGCAGGTTTCATAGACATTTGATAGTCGCTATTGTCTTAACAGTATCGGAGGTGCTTTAAGACACAGAGATGCCACCAAAAAATATTGACACTGCTCAAAAGACTTCTCAGCGTATCCCAAAAAGAATGTGCGTTTAAAAGAAGTTGATTTAATACTATAAAAAGAAAGAGGGATATGCCGATAGGTCTATAATTTTAAGAAAAAGGTATAGAGTACGATGCCATCCTTAGTGATAATAAAGTTCCCTTACTATAACACAGCAAAAAATCGCAAAAATCGCACTTTTCAATAAGAAATAATGAACAAATAATGTAATTCATTTATGGTGGATACATTAACCGTCAACATTACCAGTAACACGGTGCTACTAGTTTTAATTTTTTCAGTTATATAGTCTTGACTTAAGGTCTAGCCGAGTGGGTCTAATTGTATGTTGCAAAGCCTCAACTTTAATAGGCATATAAAAACGAGTATTTTTTTACATTAGGAAAATTTTAGCATTTGTAGATCTGCCATATTTTCATCGATCTTTAATAATAAACTTTTCAAAAATAAACATTTGTAAATATAAATTTTCATTATTTTGTTTGTTTATTTTTATCACAATAAAATTACAAACAATATTATAATTTAATTAACCGAGCTAAGTAACGAAAACCATCTACCCGGCTTAGTGACCAAAATCTCTGCCGGGGTCCAAGCGCGGATCCAATTCGAAAAGGATATTTAAAACAATTTTTTTTTCTTTTAATAAATAATAGTTTTGGCTGACATTAAACAAACAATTCATATATTTTAATAAAAAATGAAACGAATAAGCTGAATCCGCGCTTGAGTTTGCTAGTTTCTAACTCTGGAATATTCTGAGTTTTATTCACAGTGACTCTGGTATATAACAATTACTACAACGAAAAAGTGGTCTTCATTGCACCGGAAGAAAAGAATAATTCTAAAACAATGTTTAATTGTTTAAAAAAAAAAATTTAAATAAAGAATTTCTAGATTTTTTCAATTATATTAATATTTAAAGTTTTTTTTTAATACTTTTTCGTGTATTTTGAATTTTGAATTTTTTTTTTTTAGATCGCTGTACTACGTAACACTCAACTTGACCTATGAATCTCTTCAGGTCATTTAATGGGAAATTTTAAAGTGATTGTTTATAGACAGATTTTAGATTCGTTTATATTCTTTATAGGGATAAAAAAAATTATTTACATTTTTGTCGACCTTTAAAAATTTTTGTAATCGTGGCCAGAGTTGAGAACAACTCTCGTTAAGTCGTTCCCAACCATTTGTTGGTTGCAGCTCGAAATAAAAAAGCATGATATAAAAAAAATATTCTACTGGCAAGATGGAACTATTTCTGAATAGGGAGGCAAATGGGAAAATGCACGGATTAAAATTATTTTTCCAAAAAAAAAGTAGCCATAGAATTTGCAGAATTTTTAATATTTCATCTATTTTATGGTTAGTTTTCGAAAATGAAAAATGCTTAATATTAAACTCAACTCGACAAACTGATTATATGGTCAAAGGTGTTTTCTGCTAAATTACTTTTAATGGACAATATCGTATTTTTTTTTAATAAAATGTTCATAGTTTATTTCATTTTATAAAAATCTATAAATAATATTGTTGTTATACAAAGTATTTAAGCAACTGACAGGGTGACTAAATTCTAATTATGTTTATGTTAAACATCATATAAGTTTATATGTACATACATACATACTTATGTATATGTCAGTGATTTCTTGTATATTTGTCTATCTGTGAGTTGCTTCCTATAATCTATATTTAATGTATTTTTCTGTTGTTGGTTTTATGTTATTCGATACCATCAAAACATTATTCCACAAAGCACCTCTTTACACTCTCCTGTTATATTTTTCAACTTTTTAAACTGTAATGTATAACATGCTGTTTGTTTGAAAATTAGGGCAGCTCATTTTTACATAAGCAAGTATGTCTATAGTTTATTCTGATTTTATTTATGTATATTAAAAAAATACAAAAGAATTAATACCTTAAAATCATTTCTTTGCTCTGAAATAGATTTAAAAAAAACGGTTTTGTTCAATATACGTCATTTTAAGTTTAATATTATTTACCAAATTCCGTGAAAGTAAAATATGTTTGGATATAAGTACTTATGTATGTATGTATTATAATTTGCAATACAATTTGTTATAAATATATATCAAAGTTGGATAAAATGAATAAAGATTTATTTTTTGATTTATTTTGAACGATTCCTGTAGTCATTGTAGGAAACATGAAGTTTAGCAGCAGCAAGTAAAAAGTTGCTTTTATGCTGCCAACTTTAAAACAAACAATGGTTGGGTGAGTGGTTAGAATTTTTTAAGACTACGCCTTAAACATTTGTTTTAAAACATTTGGCTATTTTTAAAATTTATGTTTGAAACTCTCGTAATCTATTTAACGCACGTGTTAAAAAGACTTCTTTCTGTAAAAGAGAGCAAAAAAAATATATAAAAAACCTTCAATTTTTATCAACGCAAATTTGTGTGTAAAAACACAAATCCTATTTTCTTCAGTTGGTATATGATATTATGATTAATATTTCGTTAAAAGATGTAAAATGCAATATGAAACTCGAATTACTTATAAAAATTTTTATAATATTTTTTAAACTCACGCAACCTTAACTAATGGACATTATTTTTCTATTGTCATAACTAATACTGTCTTTCGGATGCTTTTGCTGATATGTGGTGCAGTAATTCCTATACACCGATTAATATCGTTAAATTTGTTGTTCCTTGGAACTTCGATTTACGTTGTCGTTCGATTAAAATTTGCCGAATATTATTTTTCAGTTGCTTCATATGTATTTTTTTGGTGCTTCGTCATTTCGTTCTACAATACTAACTTTCGATTTGATAAAGTGTATATTTTTTAAATCTTATAAACAGGGAAGTCAATTGAGCGATGTTCACCTGTCTATGAGTTTGTTGAAATCAACTTATAGAAGCCTCTGCATTTGCACAGACCTGTATGTACTTAGTAAAAACTTTGGCAAATATTCGAAAATAAATCACTTTTCAAATTTATCACAATCGCTTTGTAACTTGATAAGATAAGACCAACTAAACACAAATTCCTCTTTATATCCTTCACCTGTGGTGCACAAGGGTATATATAGCTTTGTCATTCCGTTTGTAATTTCTACAATTTTCATTTCCGACCCCATAAAGTATATATTTTCTGAAAGCTTATGAATAGAGGAGTCGATTAAGCCGTGACCATCTGTCCGTCTGTCTCTTGGAAATATCCAGGAATGAATCGCTATTGAAATTCAGCACAATCGCCCCATAACTTTCAGAGATATGAGCAAAAAACCACGACCAGCTCGTCTTTTTTCACTTTTACAACAACAACCTACATACATACTGGTTAAAGTAAACGAGGCATCGAATTCCAGCTGAGCCAAAAAAATTTTATTTTATTTAATATATTATTTATATTTTATTTTTTTTTTTTTATATTTTTTAAAAAAAATTTTTTTTTAATTTTTTTTTTGCAATTTTTTATTTTTAATATATTTTTTTTTTGTAATTTTTTTTTTTTTTGGCATGTTTTTTACATGTATGTACGTGTTTTATATAAGATGAATGGTGATACAAACAATTGTTATTGCATGACTACACGTTGTGAAGGGTATATAAGATTCGGCACGGTCGAATATAGCACTGTTACTTGTTTTAATTTATTAATGCTCATGTTTGTAACTTCTTTCAAATATGATATGCCTTTAGAGCTCTTCTTGACAAAATGGTGGACAAATAGTTACTAATCGGCAAAGTTATAGGCAAACATTATTTAAAGAAATATGTTTTAATAAGATTTCGGATATGCTCGGGACTAAATTTCATAATGTAGTCACGAAAATTATTACCGAAAAAAACTAACAAATCGATTTGAAGCTAGCTGACATACTGCTTTTCATAAAAATTCACGAACGAAACTTGTTTGTTTTCAGCCTCTAGACAATTGTGAGGGTTAGTAGAAACATCATATTTCAAACCCCGGATAATGCAATATAATGATATTCGCCACTACAAAATGGCTTACAATAGTTTTATAGATGGGTCAAGTCTAGTATTTAAAAACTCTTGCCGAGTCAAATACAGTAAATTATGAAAAATGTTAAAATCCAAGACAGCGTTCTATTTAGGATATTAGGAGATATATGTATGGTAATTAGTATCAAATAAAAGAACATGCCCAGTTAAATAAAGTAAACAAAGTGTTCAATTTAGGTGAGTGTGGGAAATATAATGGTGGATTCCATCAATACGGTAATGAAATAAAATATTTTACTAATAAAATACATTTAACTTTGTACAAATTCAGTCGGTAATAATAAAGTAAAATGGCGTAAAACATTAAATCTTCAATCAAGTCTTGTCTGGAAATGTATTGTGAAATACATACGTCACGGTACTTGTTTAAGCAATTGGATGAATTTGGATTTGTTTTGTATTGTTGCACAAAAGAGCAGATTAGGAATTAAAGGTCTTAACATTAAGAAGCAAAATGTAACTGTAATAAAAACTTATACATATATAAATTATTTGTGGTAAATATTAACCACAACCTACAACAAATAAGTCTATAACATAATATAAGGGTACAATCAAAACAAGTTTTTATTAATTTCATAAAGCGTAAAAAAAATTTCAAATTTGATAACGTTCTTTCAACAAAAGTCGTTATTTTCCAGATTCAATCTTGACGCAAACCAATTGCAGTAGTAAGATTAAAGTGAATGGCTTGGTAAAAGAAAAACTAAATAAATAAAATTCTTGAGCATTGCTTAAATATGTGATACTTGTTATGGCCATAAAATTTACACTTACAAATTTACTCCACCCTAATGTACAGGCATGTATATGTAAGCTTGTACGTTTTATAACGGAAATTACTATTTACATTTTATTAAAAAAAAATGAAAACAAAACAAAACAAACAACAACTTCATTGAAGGAATTATACATGATGTATTCTTTTTGACATGGGAAATGTTTTACAACATACATACATACATACGTACATATTTTAAGAAAAACTTTAAGAAAAGAAAAAGCTTGTATTTTTTTCTTATTGAATAATTTGTGGTTAATAAAAATACGTTTATATATGTATTTAATAACTACTCATTATGTTGATTAAATCAATCAAAATCAATCAGTTAAATGAAAAATTATTTAATGATAATTGCTGTTTATAATTACCTCATGATTGTTGCATTATAAAATTTCAAATTAATTTATGGCCATACAAAATTCTTTTGTAACATAAAGATAAAAAGGTTTTTAGTAAAGAACTGAACAAACAAATCAAAAATGGCCTACAAGCAACTTCATTTTATTTAAAATAGCCTGTTTGTATATTACACTCTGATTATAAAATACAAACAAAAATATCTGTTTAATGAAAATAATATTGAATAATAAAACAAATCTAATATGGAACAGTTTTGGGGTATAATAAAACTGAATCAAAACAAAATAGAACATTCAAAACTTGTTTGAATGTTTTGTAAGTAGACTTAGAACAAAGAAAAACTTGCACGAAAAACTTTAACTTTTAATGTTCTATAATGAGAAAAGTTTACATGTATTGAAAAACTTATTTTACAGAAAGTATTTTCTCTTTTAACTGCTCTAAATGTTATTATTTAGTAACACTGCTGTTTGATATTTTTTATGTTTTTTGCATGTGTTCTATGTTTGTACTATGATTTACCGTTTCTTTATTTCATTGTCTCTTTGTTTTTGTGTTTATATTTATTTTTTTTTTAACAAAAACACCCACAAAGCTGTAAAAAATCCTTTCGAGTGATGGTTAACTTATTATGGTGATAGAAATGTTTAAATTTTTATGTTTATAGCGAAATATAGCGCTTGGAAGTAGTGTGAAATAGAACACATAACTTTTAGAACATTTTATGCAGCTCTTTAGTCTTAAGTCTTTCGTTTGCTTTTAATTACTTAAATCTATCACAACTACATCTAATCGTTTTCTTTTGCTATTTAGGAAGTAATTTATAAATATATATATACATACACAAAAGCTTTAGATTCCGATTAAATACCTTTCTGCCTGAATTTAAGATTTTAGCCAATTAAGTAGTCCCTGCTAGTAGTAAAATTTAAAAATTTTTGTTTTTAATATTTGGCCACACTATTGAATAGCATCATTAGGACAACATAAAAACAAACATTTAATTTCAATATAAGGAGTGTATCGAAAAAGATTTGAAGTTGCATTAAGTTAAATAAAACTTATATCATGCAATATAGAAACTCTTTTAAATACGCAAATTTATTGGCATACAGTACAAATTTAATATTTAAATATTTAACATTTAAATCTTAATTAATTCGTATTTATAAAATTATCGACTTTTTTCGGAAGTCATTCCATTAAAGATTTTACAGTTGCTTCTGTTACCTTTTTGGAGGAGGTGGTCCATCTACACTTCAAATCGGAAATGTTCTGGGACACCTTTTCTGTGTTCTTGAATTCCTTTTTTACAAGAGCCCAGTCAGTACCTTTACACAGGCCAAAGTTCTGCCAATTTAGCTATTTTATGGCTAGATTTAGCTATTTTTGAACACGCTTAGCTAGGAAAATCTGCTTTTAGCTATAAGCCATTTTTTTAGCCATTCCTAGATATTTTTTAGCCTTTTTTAGCCATTTTTTGTTTTTAGCTTTTAAGTGTTGTTGTTATTTCGTTTCCTAAATAGTGAAAAACCCTTCTCTAAGACAATGTTTTTTTAACTACTAAAAATTGCATCGATGGGAACCTCTTTAAAATATAACATAAATAAACCAAGGCATATTTATACATCAGTTACTCTTGATTCAGATTCAGCTGTCAAAATACATAAATAAAAAACTATTTTCTCTCTTTTCTAATTTATTTCAAATGTCAAACTTCATATATTAAAAATATAAACAAAAGAATTCTCTCCGAACTGCAATTACCTGATGAATAAATATGCCTTGAAACAAACAAACAATCAATCAGTGCAAAAACCAACAAGGCATGTGTATTTAATAAATAAATAAAAAAAGAAATTTAAGAATAATAAACAAAATTGTCCCAGAAGTTTATGAAGGAATAGTTGTCCCACCCAAAATTAAAAGAATGGATTACAGAAGTAAAAAAGTTTTTGTAAATATTGTAAATGTGAAATTAATGCAAAATTATTATGAAAAACATATAAATGGTATGAGATATACATATTATCGAGACCAAGCCTTTACTTCTTAATCCAATGAATTTTAAGCTACAACAGCGGGAGAATACATTAGCTATGTAAAAGGGTTCTCAATAAGAGTAATATGATTTCTTTAAAAAAAATACACACACTTATTGTTAAGGAAATTCAAAAGTTTTTATTTAATGTTAAGACAATCGATACAATTAAGTTCTAAAGAAAACGTCATTCAAAAGGCCACGACTTCTTCTGTAGGAACGAATTCGATGAACGCAATTTTCGAGCATTTTTTCCACTAACTCAAGTTGTATGTCATGAATGGCACGTTCAATATTGACTTATAAAGATTGAAGAGAGTTTGGTTTATTTCGAAAGACCAATATTTTATTTTTTCTATATCCTTTTGTTTAGGATACGACTTAGAAAGTTTTGATAAATGCTGTTGTCAATATGAAGTAGCACATAATTATCTTAAATTGAAAGGATCTAAAGAAAGTTAAGATGACAATGACAATAATAGCGAGCTAGATGCTAATGATAATTGGTCCTTTTAACGCCAATATAACAATTCTTGTACTTTATAACTAGTCAAAGATGTATTGAGTATATTACAAACGGTCTTAAATTTTGTTATTTTTCTTTTAAAATAAATTTGTCTTATTTTTTTATTCAAATATTGAAAACTTTCTATGTAAAACATTTAGCCATTTTTTTAGCTAGTTTCTAGCGATTTTTTTCCAGAATTTTACCCATTTTTGCTAATCAAGTTCTGGCATCACTGCTCTCGTGGTACAAAAAATACCACTCAAGTGCCTTTTTTCCATAGTAACGTGATGCCAAATCTGCTGCTGTCTCAAAAAAATGTAAAAGTCGTTTTTGTGGCCACTCCGTGATATGAGTTTCTGTGTTTATCGTGCCTGATGCCACAAATGCTTGGCTTCGTTTACCACCACTGCAAATATCTTGACACACGAGAAATTTCTTAGGAAATTTTTTTGTTATTTATCCGGAACTCTTCCTGAACATTACCTTTTTCATCAGCAACATAAAAATCTTGGCCGGGAAGTTGAAAAAAGTCTGCCAGTACGTACGTTTTGTCATCCATCACACCACAGGTGTTTTTTTTTTTTTAATCTGCCTTCGATTTTGTCGCTCGTTTTTTTGCTTCTAAGTTCATTACCGACTTGCGATCTGGAAGTTTATGAAATTTTTATGTCTTCAGCCCAGCATAAGTTTTGGCCCCTTAGACAAAACTATTAGAGCATTTCACCATACGCGCTGCTTTTCTGATAGAAGTGTTAGGTGCTCTTCGAAACAGTTGAATGACTTCTTTTACTTTACCAATATCCCCTGGACCTTTTTTATTTTCTGATCCAGATTTTCTTTCAATGCTCAGCTCTTCCTTATACGGTTTAATGGCATTTAAAACAGTTCGAGGTTCAACTTTAAATTTTTTTGCTATTTTTTTAATGACAGGCTTTGTTGAAAAGTTTTAATTATATTTTCGCTTACTTTTTTACGCAGTCCATTTTGATCGTCATAACAATTAAAAATTAATGCATTTTAAAATAATAATATCTGACATACATATACTATATAAAAGCTAACGTGACAAGAAGAAATATTATTTATTGCGCGATTTGAGTTTTATTTAACTATAATTTTTTTTCGATACACTCCATAAGTTAGTAATAACTCTTACATTTATATAAAAAAAAAAAAGAAAAATAAATTTGCTAAGAAAAATGATTAAAGCTAACAATAAAATTCAAACGCAGATCCAGGCGTGAAGGAAAAAAGAAAAATAAAAATTTATGTTTTATCATATGATACGCAGTAGTTTAGAAAATTCTTCCCGAAAATGCGTAAGCTAAGATTCGTGCTTAAGAAAAACATATATACCCCAACTCACTTATTTAAAAATGTAATTACCAGACAGCAGTGTATCAAACTCTAAGACCTCATCATGTTCGAAGATATTATGAAATATGTAAAAAGGTTAGCTCTATATTCGGCAAAAAATAAATATAATAGTCCTCAAAGATGCCAGGCAGAACTACTGTGAATTGAAACGTGATTTTTCGACTGTTTTGTGGTACCCTCCTATGTAGACTTTTAGGAAAAATTTTACCCTTTTTTTAAATTTCAAAATATATTACACATTTATATTATTGTAGGTTACTTCAAACACATCTAATCCCACGCATTTACTTCCTGTGACGATTTTGTATATGCTCTAGCTACAATTCAGACATATGGATGGGTGCTTTACTATTATTTTTTATTCTATGTTTATCCTTTTGTACATCCTATCCGGTTCTGAGTTTTTGTTTTGACTATATCTTTTTTTGTTGCTTCATTGTTTATCTATAGGGTGTATGTGTGTGTAGTTATTCATTTCCGCTGTTTTTTCATGTTAATTGTTTATTAACCAAAAAGCTTTTTTTTTGGTAACCATAACCCACTATAACTACTTTACTAAAACTAAAATTTACAATTGATATTGAGTCTTTGTTGTTTTGTTTATTTTGCCGTTCTTTTTTTTGCGTAATTTTTCAAACAAAACCCACTTAACTATTGTTTACTAATGCTATATAACACAAAAACTAAAAAAAAAAAAATTAAAATGCAAAAAAAATATTAGTATTTGTTAAGCTTTCATTTAGAGCATAACAAATTTGTTCATATTCCAATGTACATATTTGCAATTTTGTCTATTTTTATACCCTTCACCTGTGGTGCACAAGGGTATATATAGCTTTGTCATTCCGTTTGTAATTTCTACAATTTTTATTTCCGACCCCATAAAGTATATATTTTCTAAAAGCTTATGAATAGGGGAGTCGATTAAGCTCTGTCAGTCTGTCCGTCTGACCGTGTGTATGTTGAAATCAACTTTTTTAAGCCCCCCGACATTGCTTGGACCCGGTTGAGGTATTAAAATATCAGAAATATTTGGAAGTAGATCCGTATTGAAAATCAGAAACATCGGTACATAAACAACTGAGATATTAGCAAAAACCCACGGCCACCTCGATTTTTTTTTTCACAAAAACAACATTACAACAACAATATACTACATACATACAAACGTGTATACTGGTTATAGAAAACGTGGCATCGAATCCCAGCTGAGCCAAAAAAAAATTTTTTTTATTTTTATTTTTTTTTATTTTTTATTTAATATATTATTTATATTTTTATTATATTTTTTTTAATTTTTTTTATTTTTTTTTTGTTTTATATATAGTATATATATTTGAATTATATTTTTTAAACATTTTTTTTTTTAATTTTTTTTTTAAATTTTTTTTTTATTTTTTTTTATTTTTTTTTTTATTTTTTTTTTATTTTTTTTCTTTTAACATACATACGTAAAGTTATAATTTTGCAATAGGTTGTTTTTATATACGTATGTTTTTTATATGTATGTACGTTTTTCATATGGGATGAATGGTGATACAAACTACTGTTATTGCATGACTACACGTTGTGAAGGGTATATAAGATTCGGCACGGCCGAATATAACGCTTTTACTTGTTTTTTTTATTATTTTGCTAAAAAAAACATAAGTTTTTAAAGAGAAAAAATATTTAAAGTTAAAGGGGAACTAGACCTGAAACAGATAAATGTAAATTGATGTGATTTAAAAAAATTTTTAAAACGTATTTGTAATAATGTAATAAAGAAATAAAGAATAAAGAAATATTTAAAAAGGAGGGGGGAAAATAAAGACTTACTAAAATAAAGAAAAATCTTGATATTTGACTCTGACATTGTGGTTAAATATCTTTAAAACTTTTTATAATCCTACTTTTCTCTTTCTTTGTATATATTAAGTCCTTCACAAAAGACTTGTTAATATGTGTGTAGGAATTTGAAGACACAAAAAATATGTTTCATTTTATTGACATCATAACAATTTAACATTTCAAGTGAATTTATTTGTGCCATCAAGATTCGGTTACTTTTTGATTATACTCATAATGAATGTTTGTTAACTTTTTTATATTTGTTTTGTAAAATGTAATAACTTTATTTACTAACATGAGCATGAGAATAATTCAGACAGTTGCTCAATTACCAACACCTACCAACATTTACGCTTACACTTTTGCATTTGATGAATCATTAACTTACAATTTTTACACCTTTTCACTCTTATGATTTTGAATGAATGTGGTAAAGTTTTATGAGGCATGTTGCAGGTATATTAACATATGTATGAACATATGTATAATCTACTCATATTTAACAACAACCAGTTACGTAAACAAAACATAAGAAGAAAAAAGCTTTTGAAAATTGTTTAAAGTATGACAGAAAATAAGATTGTTTATAGTTTATGGAGACACCGGGCCTGTGTATACCCATATGCACGCAGAAAACAATCAAATTTTTTACCAACAAAATGATATAGTTCTTGCAATCAAACTTTTTTTGTGATTATACAACTTAATTTCTAGTACTCGAAACCTCTTTTGTTATCTCTGTGCTTTGCATTAAAATTTCGGAAATATTCTTAAGAAAGTCAATATTTTAAACCAACTAATAATAAATATACCCCCTTCTTTTAAAATTTGTATATCGAAATTTAAAATTCTCAATTATCGTATTATTAACAGACATATTGAATTTTAATTATAAATTGGACGAACTTTTCCAGTCATTCGTTAAAAATCTTTAATCAACAAATAATTTGTTGCTTAATTTTTATTTTCTATTTCAACACCTAATTTTCAGACTTCAATTTTCTACTCAAGACTTCTATTTATTAACACATCTGTGCACGTTGGAGAAGGGTATATAGGATGCAGTAAGGGTTCATGCATTCTTGTATTTTTGTATTTTATTAATTATAGATTTAAAAAAAGTAGTCCTTGTATCTTCGATTACGAAGGTAGCCTTTTGTGTTTTGGGACTTGGGAGACCCAGAGTATCTGGCAACTAATGTTTCTATAGTAAAGTTTAATATTTTTGATAATACACGTGCTCATTACGTGTTGACGTAAAAACGCTATTTGTATTGTTTACAGTAAATTCGACCAAAAATTTTTATTAAATCGTGAACCTTTTTTATGCGATTACTTTTTAGCTTTTCCACGTGGATTAAATCGACAACAGTACTTTGATGATCGTAAATAGATTTTTAGTGATCAAGCAGCATCATGCTTTTCATTGTTATCGATAGTTTACTGAATTTAATCAACCGAGGCCGCTCAATGACTAGTCTCGTAAAGGTTGTCCAAAATTAGTTGTTGTTTCGAAAAACATTGATGCTGTGAGCAAAATCATACTGTTAGATCGTAATGTTACTAATCATGAGATAAGGACAACCTTAAATACAAGTGTAAGCAGCATACGCTTAATATTGCATGAACTTTTGGCTACAAGAAAAATTTGTTCGCGTTGAATCCCACATAATTTGGAAAGCGTTTGCAGAAGGCACGTGTAAATTGTCGGCAAGAATACTACTGCGGTACTGCAAAACATGTGTATGACATTATGACATCGCGACATGTGACAAATCGTCGATTTATGCGCAGAAGTCTCTAAAAAAGTAATTTAAAATGAATGTTATGGAAAAACCTCAATTGGAATGGAAAAAGTACTTCGAAAATTGGTTCACATGATATGCAAAAATGTATTGATCTTAATAGAAAATATCTTGAAACAAATAAAGCCATTTACTTATAAAATTTTCTTTTGCCTTTGCTCCAATCATCAAAATGATACTATTAATTAATTGAAAATTAATAATTTTAATGGAAAAAAATTGCGAAAAATATTAATAAAAAAAATTTCACTAAAATTTACTAAATTTTTTGGGATATTCTCCCATAATTTTTCAATTATATTTATTTGGTTGTTGGGTTTAAGCTGGTTTATATGCATTTCACTGGTGCTTATGCCAGATCATCAGTAAACCTTTACCCAAATTCTTGAAAAAGTTTAAAATTTTTATAAGTTATATTTTTAAATTCTCATTAACAAATGAAACAGTGAAATGCATATAAACCAGCTTAAACCCAACAACCAAATAAATATTTCACTAAAATTTTAAAAATTATTTTAGTCAATTTAGTTACGTCTATTATTGAAATCTTTGATTAATTTCATTAAAGTTTTTATTAAATCAATTATATAAATAATTAAAATAGCTTAAAATAAAATCCATTAATTTTTTATATTTGTGGCTATTCCGTATTCTGAGTGAAATCATATTGTTCGAATTTGTCACTGCAATACCAATTTCGAACAACTCAATTTCTTTCGGAATACAGAGCACTGGGTATTTACATAGAAACATATTTTCTTTTAGTATATTTCTGGGATTATCCATTTTACTCTTACACTTGGCTGAAATTTCGATTTCTAATTCCGTTATGTAATAACGGATAGTTAGACCTTAACATAAAGATATTCTGCGAGGAAATAGTAGCTGTTTGTTGAATATTTTTAGCAAATCATTCCTTCTCCTTCTCTTCATAGGTTTTCCAATATTTCATCCTTTTCTGGCAGTCCAATGAACTCTAGTTTTTACAATTTTCTCCAAAAAATTTTTTGTCTTTGATAAAAATTTGACAATTTATTGCATTTTATATTTCCCCAGGCATATCTATAACAATAAAACAAAAAACATAACAATAAAAAACACATGTATTTTGTTTTAGTATATATGCCGGCATATGTCACACAATTTTTTATTTTTTTCTTTAATTTGAATAATTTTTAAAAAACTTTAAAGCAAAAACTTTTTATTCATATTCTTGTATTTTTTTAAAACATCTAAATCAACTGAAATTGCGAATTATTTATTGTATAATAAAATTAAAAAAATTAAGTTTGACAAATGCAATCAAGACTTTGGTAACGCTCAAGGCGAATTCATACAGGTGAAATTATCAGCACATGATGATGGAGACACACAATGACTAAATTTGTTGAATTCTCCTTGATTCCATTTATTAATGCAGGAATTGAAAATTACATTTTGGATTCCGAATAAAATATTTAACTTAATTGTGCTTTTTTTAATGATAAATTTACAAACTTTATATATATTTGTTGTTCTTGCACCATTTATAATGTGCTTCACAAACACATAACCTTTTTTAGCAAAATGTTACTGAAATAAACATATAAAAACAACTGTTCCATCTCTGTTATACAAATTGGCCTTGACAGAAAAAATCCCCTAAAAAGTTGCTTTGTTGTATCAACTCGCCGTTGCATATACCTGTATGAATATGCTTTGGTAACGCTTATAAAATGTATAAAAAAAAACAGTCAGCTGATTGGATACGAGTACCTTATAGATATGCCTTAATATTTTCTTTTATATTATTGTCTTTTAAAATTACATAATTTTCCTAGTCTGATACAAAAATTTAAAACCAATAAATAAAATTTATTAAATAAATTTAAAAAACTATCATAATTTGTAATTAGTTTAATTATTAAATTATATAAACGTTTTGAAACAATAATTTTTCATACATACATTTTTTACATGAGTAAAAGAAACACAACTCAAAACAACTCAAGAAAAAATTTTAAATTTTGTGGTGGATTGATTATTTTTTTTTATTATTTTACAAATTCTTCTGATTAATTTTGATGTATTAAATCTTAATTCAATAAATAAACGCTATTTGTTGCTTTTATTAATTCACAATATGCAAAGAAAAAGAAACATAAGATTTTAACTAAATGTTTGTACGTTTAAAGTTATTTTCAAAGATAATAAAGGTACGTTGAGCTTTCTGAGGTTTTTCATATGGCATCAAGTATTTTTCCTTAACAGTGTATTAATTTTTTTTCATACGGCCATAAAGGTACACTGAAAAAAAATTTAAACAAGTCCCCTATGTACGGTAAAATATCACCTTTTTCAATATATAAAATTATGACACATTGAGCGCACACAGGTGAAGGGTATAAAAAAATATCTATAAAAGAAACATGAATTTAAACAAGTAAGAGCGCTATATTCGGCCGTGCCGAATCTTATATACCCTTCACAACGTGTAGTCATGCAATAACAGTAGTTTGTATCATCATTCATCCCATATGAAATACGTACATACATATAAAAAACATATGTATAAAATATGTATAAAAACATCCCATTGTAAAATTATAAATTTACGAATGTATGTTAAAAAAAATAAATTAAAAAAAAATTAAAAAAAAAATTAAAAAAAAATTAATTAAAGTATATATAAAATAAAATAAAAAAATAAAATAAAAAAAATAAAAAAAAATTAAAAAAAAAAAATATAAAAATAATAAAAAAAAAATTTTTTTGGCTCAGCTGGGATTCAATGCCATGTTTTCTCTAACCAGGGGGCAAATTACGGCATTCGAAATTGATCGAAATTTGAAAATTCTTATTAGATTCTCTATACGTAAAGCACATCGAACTCGATCGTTCGAGTAAAATTTCGATCGTGATCGAATGCCGTAATTTGACTCCAGTATACACGTTTGTATGTATGTTGTTGTTGTAATGTTGTTTTTGTGAAAAAAAAATCGAGGTGGTCGTGGGTACCGATCTACTCCCGAATATTTCTGATATTTTAATACCTCACCCGGGTCCAAGCGATGTCGGGGGGACTTCAAAAAGTTGATTTCAACATACACACGGACAGACGGACAGACTGACAGAGCTTAATCGACTCCCCTATTCATAAGCTTTCAGAAAATATATACTTTATGGGGTCGGAAATAAAAATTGTAGAAATTTCACACTGAATGACAAACCTATATATACCCTTTCTCACTGCGTGAATGGTATAAAAATTTACAGAAAGATATTTATTATACCCTTCACACAGTCAAGTGTTTTTTTCACAAAAAAAACATTACAACAACAACATACATATATACAAACGTGTATACTGGTTAGAGAAAACGTGGCATCGAATCCCAGCTGAGCCAAAAAAAATTTTTTTATATAATTTATATATTTTTTTTATTTTTTTTTTTTTATTTAATATATGATTTATATTTTTATTATTATTTTTTATTTTTTTTAATGTTTTTTTTTTGTTTTATACTTATTATATATATCTTAATTATTTTTTTTTTTAATTTTTTTTTTAATTTTTTTTTTAATTTTGTTTTTAATTTTTTTTTTAATTTTTTTTTAATTTTTTTTTTTTAACATACGTACGTAAATTTATAATTTTACAATGCGATGTTTTTATATATGAATGTTTTTTATATGTATGTACGTATTTCATATGGGATGAATGGTGATACATACTACTGTTATTGCATGACTACACGTTGTGAAGGGTACATAAGATTCGGCACGGCCGAATATAGCACTCTTACTTGTTTAAATTCATTTTCTTTTATAGATATTTTTTTATACCCTTCACCTGTGGTGCACAAGGTATAGCTTTGTCATTCCGCTTGTAATTTCTACAATTTTTATTTCCGACCCCATAAAGTATATATTTTCTGAAAGCTTATGAATAGAGGAGTCGATTAAGCCCTGACCGTCTGTCCCGTCTGCCCGTCTGACCGTGTGTTGGTTGAAATCAACTTTTAGAAGCAACCATATGTTCCTCAGATCTGTGTATGGTATCAATCTTTTGGAAATATCCGGTAATGAATCGCTATTGAAATTCAGCACAATCGCCTTATAACTTTCTGAGATATGAGCAAATAAACATGACTGCCTCTGTTTTTTCCTATATTTTTACCACCAAAATTAAAATTGTTCAGCCATAGAATAATTAATAGGAACGTTTGCTACTATTTATAGATATAACATGCCTTTAGAGATATTCATGTAAATTTTTGGATAAATCGGGCTCTTATCGGTAAAGTTATAGGCAAAAGAATTTTCTTTTTAAATATATATTCTAAAAATTTACAAACGAAAATCAATTTTTTTCAGCTTTTAGACAACCGAGAGAGTCAATATTGGTATCATCTGAAAGGACTTGACTAGGACAATAAAAGCACCACAAAAAACTTTAAATTTATGTTGGCCGCCACAACAAAATGGTGGACAATAAATTTATATATGAGCCAAATCTGGTATTTTAAAATGTAACTTCTTGAACCCCCTCAATATTGGTATCAAATTAAAAGGCATGACCAGTAGAATACAGTTAATTAATAAAAAATGTAAGATCGAAGATGGCGTCTAAAACAAAATGGCGGATAAAATTTTTTTAACCCCATCAATATGGGTATCAAATTAATGGGCTTGACTAGTTCAATACACTTAACTACGTTAAAATTCAAAATCGAGGCTGGCGTCGGAAATAATAAAGAAAAAATGGGTATAACAAGAAATATAGGTTAAGCTACGATGTGAGATTATACGTATGTACATGATGGTGAAGGGTATTATCAGATTCGGCATGGCCGAATATAACTCTCTTACTTGTTTAATTTTTTATTGTAATTTTTTTTTTATTATTTTTTTTTTTTTAAATATATTTTTTTTTTGTTTTTTGGTATGTTTTTTACATGTATGTACATACGTATTTTATATGAGATGAATGGTGATAAAAACAATTGTTTTTGCATGACTGCACGTTGTGAAGGGTATATAAGATTCGGCACGGCAGAATATAGCACTGTTACTTGTTTTTAATTATTTTCATGCATAAAACTTAAAAATTTGTTGGTCCACAGCCAAAAAACTTTGTACTTATATTGTTTTTGATATAATTATTTACTATTTCTAAAAGTAAAAAAAGGTAACAAATTAATATATTTATCGAAAAAAACCTTCTGCCCAAATAAATGTTAACCAAAAAAGCCAACATTTAATACTTTTGTATATAATTTTTAACATTCAAAACACTTTTAATTTAATATATTTATTAAATAATTTGTTTACTTTTAATTGCAGGATTTATTTTAAATTTTTACAACTTCACAACTTGATTTAATCTGTTTAATAGGTAAGTGTGTATTGAATAAAATGTATTTTAATATTTTACTACTACAATTTTTATAATGATTTTTTTGACACTTAACAATTTTTTTAAATACACATATGTATATGTATGTATACGCCACACATTACAACAAATTACTAGCAATTTTGCTGTATTGTTGTGTTTTACACATCCACTTGCTAATTGTTAAATATTTATAAATAATTGTAGCATTTTTATATTATTCTTAAATTTGTTTTTTATTTTAGTGCTTAACTTTATATTTATATTTATGAAACTCATTTAGTTTAAATATTAAAAAATAGATTCTCATGCCCACATACATCGTTAAAGTCATAATACACATGTGAATATTGTCTATGTGTGTTTAAAAAATTATATACTTACACATCTACATGTAGTTTAAATATTATATTAACAGTTAGTTTTTTATTACTATTTTAATATACACATATGTGAAAGAGACCATCATCATATATTCATAACTAAGTAGTTAAGGTTTTACGTAGCTTGTATGATTATAGATTTTCTGTTGGATTTACTTTGCAGGTCCTTAAATTTTTCATTTCATGCAATACACCGCACTGCTATCAGAAGTATGGTTACACCTTAGGTGGGGGAATAACTGCACTAGTGTTTGTTTATATTCGGTTTGTAATTTGCTATTATAGTGTACAAAATATAACAATATTAGGTTATGTCAAATGACTAAGCTCGATCGGCGAGTAGCCCTCCTTAGGTTAGGTAAAACAGACAGCTGTTGTGCAGTTCACTTAGGTCCATGCTATTGATTTCCTTGTGTTAGTACGAAAAAGTATAGAAAGAACGAAAGCTATAAAGAACAGAAGTGGCTTTCTGGTTCGTCAACCGCTTCGAGGGAAGTTTTCCTAGACGGCATTAATTTATCCATATCCGAAATGGTTAATGTAACAGCACAAGCTTATAAAGGTAGCAAATTCATCAAGACTTTGCGTTGCTATCTCCGACAGGCCATATATCCTGCAGATTCTGAAAATCGCTCTTCAGATATTTTCCAGTGAGGGACACTGGCATAGAAAATTATATATAATTTCTTCTTTCTGTGCATAAAGACAACTTCTACAGAAGTCTTACTTAATTAAAAAACATTTATATAACCAGCAACAATGGAAGGATATACGATGCAACCATTACGTTCTTAAAAAAACCTGTTAGGTGGCTCTATAATGCTTGGTTTTCACTATGTCATTTTTGTTGTCAAATTGTACAAATTATTGGCAATTGTATGAAAACGGGTTGTCATATGGGGTCATCTATGTTTTGAGTCAGTTATGCAAACATAGATGACGCCATATGACAACCCGTTTTCATACAATTGCCAACAATTTGGACAATTTGACCACAATTTGACAACAAAAATGACATAGTGAAAACCTAGCATAACATAGAAATAAGACTTCTTTAGTCCTAAACTAAAAGCTGATATGGGCTTTCACAGAAAAAGTTATAAACCGAAGTTTATTTTCCTTTATTAAGGCAGCTCAATTTTTGTGGCGTTCGCTCGATAAAAAATTTCCCATTAATAACTTTTATTTGAATAATTATTTTTAGCTTAGAGATTTAGATATACAAGTGCTAGTGATTGCCCGTCTAAGTTTTAACCTTTTCAACTAGCCCAAAAGCAAATTTTTTGCCAAGTTCTTCTGAGCAGTTGTTGATATCCCTTAGAGCTTCTAAAGGTTTTATATTAATGCACATATTAGTCATATACGAGGAGAATTGCTTTATTTTTCTTTCTGTAATAAAAGTTTAACTTGTTCTTGTTTATGCAATCGCTTGATTTAAATTTATCTGATTGCTGGCATTGACCTTAAAATTATAAAATTAAGGCCATTTGCTATGTATCGTACTATCGACATCACTACCTTAGAGTCGAACTAATATTTGGTAATTTAGTAATCATATAATATTCAACTTTAAAATAGAATATGCGAAAGCCCATATTTACATACATGTGCTGTTGAAAGACATTTTCTTTCGTCTTGTTGAACTTAATGCTTGAGAACCCCCCACACTATCCAAAATGAGTATTCGAAAGCTGTGTCATCAAGTACTTTAATTTGATTATCTATTTTATGGTTTAAAGAACATAACATTTTGGCAGCATAACTTTTATTACATTACTAGCCAAACCCGGCGCGCGTTGCTACGCCCCTTAATGAATCGAAATGCATTCTGAATTTTAATTGAATATCAAGTGCAAAAACCTAAAAATTATATTTTTTTTATCGGCGTGGCATTGCCCACTTTTCCAATCACGAATTTGTAAAGTCATAACAGCTCAATAAGTGTGCAAAGTTTCAGAATAATCGGTCCACTGCAAGTACTTAAAAATGCTACGTTTTTTTATGGGCGTGGCACTGCCCATTTTTCTAATCACGAAATTATTTAGTCATGACAGCTTAGTATGTGTGCAAAGTCTCAGAAAAATCGGTCCAGTGCAAGTGCCTCAAAATTAAAACTTTTTTAGGGGCGTGACCCCGCCCACTTTTCTTATCACGAAATTATTTAGTCATGACAGCTCGATATGTGTGCAAAGTTTCAGAAAAATCGGTCAAGTGCAAGTAGCTAAAACTGATAACTAATTTTTATGGGCGTGGCTCCGCCCACTTTTTTCCACCCATAAACACTCCCTGGTATGTGTATAGCTAACACACACACACACACACAGAGTTTCACTTTTATATATATAGATTACTCTTATTAAATACACTGAAAAAATTTAGGTCTCTTTCACCAGCTGTTTACGATACTGAGATATAACGGAAATGACTTTCATCTTTCAACTTAAATTGTTTCTTTTAACACAACCTAAATCTTAACAAACATTTTTTTTCTCTAAGTGTTTTAATTATCAGACCCAAAAATACTAATTTTAAAGCTCTAGACTGAGGAGTGATTGTGTAAATATTCGAGTAACACTGATACCGCTTTTAAATAGTGCGATTGTTCAGGTAAAAACTAAAACTTTCTTTTTTATCAAGAATTTTTAACAACAATTTAATATTCCACAGCTTAACTGTAAAGGTGATAATGCTTCTGTTTGCCTCACTCTTTTTTCATTACCCCTAAAAGTATGCTTCTATGTCTATATTATTTGGCACATACGTTTTTATTTTTTCATATATATAACTCATACGTAAAATTTCTTAAATTGTAACCCTCATTATCTTAAAAGTAATATCAATTTAAATGATTGCCTTACTTTTAAACTCTGTCGTCATTATATGTGCTCATACGTACATATTCACAGTAAATACGTTTGCACATAAAAATTCATACATACCATACATACAAAAATTTAAATAAGTACTGGTATTACAAGCATAATTCCCTGTACATTATACACCAGAGTATAATTAAAAATTGTTTTATATTCATGAAAAAAAAAATTAAAAAAAGGTTACGTACAAAAATGTGCATAAAATTTCAGCAATTACTTTACAACTTAACAAGGAACTTTTTTCGTAAACATTTTATGTAAGTTAAATCTGAATTTTAGGTTTATCAACAATCATATTAGAAACAAAGTCAATTGGTATTATTTGAATAATGAAGAGTATATAATATTGGAAAATTATTTCTACTCCTATAACAGATTGTTAAATGTAATCATCGAAAAACCAAAACGTTTTCTTTTAAACCATATTGGTACTCTTATGAGAATCACCATATATTTTTTTATAATCCAAAGCATAGTTAGAGTTAAGTCCTCATTTATTTTTGTAAGTTTGAAACTCTTACTGAAATAAAATTAAAATTTAAAACAAATTCTAAGAGGATTCCGACAACTTTATACTTTAATATTAAATTAACACTTAAACATATTGTTCCTATATTTGTAAGTGCCGAATTATCTTTCGCGTTAGTATTTATAAATCCCTCAAATTGCTTTTTTGTAGCTTAGACAGTATTTCAAACTTTATGTACCAAACTCCTATATACGATATTTTATTTAGGATGCCAACTTTGAGTTTATTTTAGGTTCTTCTCTTTTTTTTTTACCCACAACTCAAGCCGTTTCATTTGATAACCGTATAAGGGCCATTAGAAAAATCATCTGTCTCTTAGTATCGAACCCCGTTTAGAATTCCTAGCTAACTTAATATCCATAAAAGGAGGGACAGAAAGACCGTTTTATTTTAGAAGCCATCTTGGATCCCAGAGTTAAACAATTTTTATATTTTGTGCTAAGAATAAAAAACAAAGACAATTGTACATCTTTGCTTGTAATTAAACATATTCTATACCTAGTTTGCTGATCTGCATCACCAAACATATGAAACAAAACTATACGGTGTAACTTTGTTAACCATTATTATTCCAAAACTGCATTCCGGTTCTTTTAAAGGCTTTGTGCTGTTGACAATCAACCTTCGGCCAGGCTCCTGCTATTTACAGGGACTTAAGACTTTGGTAAATTCGAAGCATCAGCCTCGCTGTAAAAGAGTGTTTTACTGTGTGGACCACTGTCATAAATACTAACTATGGGAAACTCGCATTATAAAGTCCATAGAATGCAGCACGAAATTTTATTTAAAGAAACTTAGTTCAGTGAAGCTTGTGTTTTTTTTTCTAATTATATGATAAAATGTTACCTTAAATTTTGCTGTGGAATAGTTTGAAAGTCTCTGCGATCAGTCATATCAAGAACAGCCAGCAGTTCAGATCTGTATTAATTTAAATTGCCTGCGCCCGGCCAAAATTCAACTGTTAACATAACATTCTTTAGCGGAGCGTTCACCACTTTTTTTGGAAAATTACTCTAACTTCACAATAAAATCTAAAAGCCTGGTTTTCATCGACTTACTTCAGGGTCATTTTTCATTTTTGCGAAGACGAGGAAGTAACACAATGTAAAAAATGTAATACAAATATAAAGTAAACGCAAAATCGCCTTAAAATTTCCACAGGGTTTTCTTTGACAAGTTAGTGTTTTTTACTTTAGGAAAATTTAAGAATACGTTTATTTCTAATAATATATATGTATGTTCACTAATATATAAATTTTAATCAGGCTTAAGTTTATATTAACATTCTTATTGTAACAAAGAATTTTTTTAATTGTGATAAATGAAAGAATAAGATCTGAAAAATTATATTTTTACCGACACTAGCCGAGTTGAATGCATTTTCGAAACCAGCTACGATTTCATCATCAGCACCCTTTTTCATGGGTGGTAACATGTTGGTTGTAAGTATTATCTATTTAACTCCAGAGATTTAAGTTAACTGAATTCGGTAACTGCTTTAGTTTTCCTTTTTATCATATATTTTTTACCACAATGAGTTAGATTGAAATGTACCAAACATCAAACTAACTGATGAAAATTTAAATATTAGTTTAAACAGAAAAGTTCGATTAAAAAAAAATTCAATTTTTATGTTCTCTGTTCTACAACTTTTATGATCTTTGGGTAAAATTGTATATAAAAAAAATTACAAAGTTATTGGTCGACTTTATAATTTACCTTAAGGTTTTTGGGTTTTTTAGCATTGGCACATTTTTATTCCTTTTCGCGCTGTTTCCTCCTAATATCCTTCGCCTCCACTAGTTCTACAACACTTTTGACTTTTTTAATTTCCATTGTCGAAATTAATGTTATCAATTTAGTCTGATAGATAATTTAATGGCATTCAATTAGCCCACTACTTTTTCGAATAAATCTGATCGCATGGCGACAATAGTGGCTGGAATATTGGCCTCCAAAGCTTCTAGAATTGCTTAGTTGTTATCATAAAATGATATGTCAAACCCTACTTAAAAGAAAGGTCAATACAGTTTTTAATCTCAGCTTAAAAACACTCCATATAAATCCTGGTTATAGCTTCACGAATTATCCTGCATTAAAAAAATCACAAGCAAATGTCTATGTTATTTAATAATAACAAATGTTTGTAGTTTCTTAGTCTCACATCATAATTTATTTTCTACTAGCTTGTGCCCGCCACTTCGTCTGCGTAGTTGTCGGGATAAAATGTAGACTTAGTATTAACAACAAAAATAAAAATACTTACAACACAAACAACCCGTTTAGGATGTGTGATGATGAGTTTGCCAACGACTTCGCATCATTATCGTGATAAAAATAGCCTATGTGTTAATTTAGGTTGCTATCTATCTATGTGCCGAATTTCATTTTGTTCCGTTCAACCGTTTTTGCATGATTGAGTAACAAATATCCAAACATGCAAACATTCACATTTATTATATTAGTAGGATTTTTTTTATTTATGTTATATTAAACAAGAACAAATGAAACATAATTCATTAATATCCATTCTATATCCCAACAATAGCACCAACAACTCATATTTCCGTTGTTTGAAATAAGTACAATAAAATATAATAAAAGCCTAAGTAATAGCTTAAAGCATAATTGTATTTATGCGTGTATGTATGTGTTCAGTACCCACGTATATGTACTTGAAAAAACTTGGTGTTGCTTTATATAAAATTTGTTCGTTTTCATAAATTTATTCAGTCATTTAACAAAACAAAAAGTGAAGTGTACTTTTTGTTGTAAAACTTTTCACCACTATGAAAGTATGAAAATATTTCAAATGAAAAAAAAAATCATTGGCTATAGGAAGATTGTAAAATAAGTTGAATTGTGTATTGATTAAAAATACAATAAAAACAACTTTAACAAACCTACCTACACTCATGTTTACCTGTATCTGCGCCTACTGGTGTATGTATTTATGATGGTATTTTTAGCATTTGTATTTATACACAGTTATATACTCGAATGGGTACTGCACTTCATATCTATATCTATATATATAAAAGTGAAACTCTGTGTGTGTGTGTGTGTGTGTGTGTGTGTGTTAGCTATAGACTCTGAAACTGCAAAACCGATCGGGCTCAAACTTTGGTAAGTTGTTGTACACATACCGGGGAGTGTTTATGGATGAAAAAAAGTGGGCGGGGCCACGCCCATAAAAAATTAGTTATCAGTTTTAGCTACTTGCGCTTGACCGATTTTTCTGAAACTTTGCACACATATCGAGCTGTCATGACTAAATAATTTCGTGATAAGAAAAGTGGGCGGGGCCACGCCCCTAAAAAAATTTTAATTTTGAGGTACTTGCACTGGACCGATTTTTCTGAAACCTTGCACACATATTAAGCTGTCGTGACTTTATAATTTTGGGATTAAAAAGGTGGGCGGGGCCACGCCCATAAAAAAAGGGTACAATTTTGAGGTACTTGCACCAGACCGATTTTTCTGAAACTTTGCACACATATTGAGCTGTCATGACTAAATAATTTTGTGATTAGAAAAGTGGGCAGTGCCACGCCTATAAAAAAAATGTATAATTTTGAGGTACTTGCACTTGACCGATTATTCTGAAACTTTGCACACATATTGAGCTGTTATGACTTTACAATTTCGTGATTAGAAAAGTGGGCAGTGCCACGCCTATAAAAAAATGTATAATTTTGAGGTAATTGCACTGGTCCGATTCTTCTGAAACTTTGCACACATATTGAGCTGTTATGACTTTACAATTTCGTGACTAGAAAACTGGGCAATGCCACGCCCATAAAAAAATTATAATTTTGAGGTTTTTGCACTTGATATTCAATTAAAATTCAGAATGCATTTCGATTCATTAAGGGGCGTAGCAACGCGCGCCGGGTTTGGCTAGTAAGATAATAAATATGCATTTCATTAATGTATGCCTATATGTGTATACATACATGTGTGCATATGAATATGGCTTTTTACACACACAGCCGTATGAGTAAATTATATTTTATTAATTTGGCAGGTTCAATACAGCAAGTCAAACTATGAGAGTCTCTTATAATCTATATTCAAGTGTTTAAGTGTTTTTCATCTCTGAATTGCCTAAACTTGACTAGACTACATCAAAATGGTTAATAAATATAATAAATTTATTGCTTCAAAATAAGATAAATATTTTATTTATTCTTAACTTTTTTGCTACAGTTGTGTTTTTTATCACATACAATTAGTTAGTATAACTTCTTTAATGTTATCTGTACAGACGCCGTCTCTTCTCTTTTATCATTTAAAAATATGTCTAATAATAACTACTACATATATCTAAAATCAGGAACGCTTTAATAGATAAATTCCCAGACATTATTCATGGGAATGAATTTGCAGATGACTCTGCAAAAGAAGCCGCAAATCAACCGCTTTATATGACACGAAATTATAATCAAAAAGACATTGATAACCTTAAGGGGTCAGCTCTACATGTTTGCTGATTATATATGTATGTCTGATGTATCAATTTAAGAGTGACTTAGTGTTGAAGACCAATATCGAAAGATATGAAGCATTACCTTTTGAATTTGCTCGTTTGAATCGGTTATTACTAAATTCAAAGAAGACGAAACTTGTTCGATTTGGGCGTCAATAATTCCAAAATAACTTTTCGGTTTATGTAGATGGTGAACTTATACAGCAAATACAGTCTATGACTTATTTAAGAATCATTTTAAAGGCCAATCTAAACTGGGACTTTTTTTTATTTTTTTTTTTGTTTTTCTATAGAAAAAGCTTTTCTACAGAAAAAATTTTATTTGTACAAAATATTTCAAATATACATATTTCGATTTCGGCCTCAGCGCCGTAAGGCATTATTGAGGCAAGTTGGCAAATTAATCCATTGTCAAAAGTACAAATAAAAGATTTACTTTAATGTTAAGATTATTAAATTACTTAAATAAGTATAAAAACAGTTTTACAAAAAAAAAAATATAAAAATTACAAAAGCGTTTCAAAGTTGTTAAATAAGTATTGTTTAAAAGACGATTTAAATAGTGAAATTTGATTAATTGATTTCAAATCTGCATGTAAATGATTGAATTTTACAGTTTCTAGTCTACATCGAGGAATTCTTAAATTTGTTCTGTTTCGTGTATTATAACTAGATTGCTGTTGAGAAAAAGTTATGCTTCGGTGACCAATATGGTTAATGCATTTAAAAACAAACATTAACACCTGATACTCATGCAATCCATAAATTGGTAGAATTGTTTTGCTTATATCTTTGTACAATGTGACAGTTGAATACAGTATTTGTAGTTTATAAATAATTTTTAATGCTTTGTTTTGCATGCATTGAAGCGATTTCAGTGTAATGTTATTTTTATTGTAAGCATATATAATTGCTAAGTAATTCAAATGCGATTGAATCAAAGATTGAAATATCATCATCTTTGATTTAACATCAAGTTTATTTCCTAATTTATATAAAATTCCAATTGATGGAGCTATTTTCTTTTTCAAATCAGTTATATATAAAAACTCCTAAGAAGAAAATAGCACCTGCAATTGGTGTTTTATATAAAGTGAAGCACAAGCTAATTGTTAGGGTAAAATTAATGATATATCACGCCTCAATTCAATCACACTTGAACTATTCAACTATTGCTTATGCAGATAACAGGAGGAATGCTCAGTTAAGGTCTCTTCAAAGTATGCAAAATAAGGCGTTAAATATTGTATACAACTTACCTACTACCTATTCAACTATTTCGTTTTATAGAGATAAGAAAATTTTACCAATTAATGGGTTATATAGGCAACAATTATTCAATTATGTTTTTAAATCTGTTTACAATATTGGTCACAGACAGAACCATTCGTTTTTAACAAAATCAATCAGACTTTTCCACTCGTAATAACTCTAATTTACGAGTTCCCAGATTGCAGATAAGAAAAATCTAAACAACGTATTGATTATGTGAATGGTACTTTATGTAATACTCTACATAATGAACTTGAACTTTTTTTGTCTATTACATTCATTGAATGTTAATATATAAACTAAATGTATGTTTGTTAGTCCTTAATTAATTTTTTACAAAATATGCATATAAATCTTGTCAAATCTTGTTTCCTCAAAAATGCCCCTAGAACGCTGAGGACAAAAAAAACCTTCTAACCAAACTTTATTTGCAACACAATCGAAGGCTTATCTTTGACCTAAGCTCCTTCTGGTGCAAGAGAATTAACTCATTAATAGCATCTATCCAAAATTATATGACAGATAATAATCAACAGATCTTAAACAGATTTGACTATATCAAATTTAAACGTCCTCGAATCGGACACACGAAGGTAACCCACAGACCCATAATTAATCCTACTCTACAAATTACGGCAACAATTCTATTCTACAAAACCTACCCATCTCCTCTACAAATTCCAAAAAACCCATAACTCTAGAGTCTTTTAAAATATTAGTCCTTTGGACCTACTTTCCAACCCATCTTTAGATAACATTAAATTAATAAATACATTCCCCAAAGTATGCAAGCTTTATAACAAAATTTAATTGCATATATATTGAATTATTATTATTGTAAAAACAAAAAATTAAGTACAAATTATAAGTTTTACGTAAATATTGTACTGAAGGCCATGCTGCCATTGCCTCCCAGCAAAAATTTATTTTGTACCGGTAAGCAGTAAAAAAAAATCATGCCTTCTTATAGCGCAATATTAGAGCGCATTCGAGGGTGCTATAAATGGAAGTCAGAAATTTCTATTAAATATATTTCATTTCTTATAAAATAACTTACTGCAACTTATTTCGCTTACGAGGATGCAGGAATGTAAGCGAATGATTACCTCTCTTTACTGTAGTTCTTAAAAAATTTATTGAAAACACATAAAAGAGACATGATATTAGTGCAATAACCATGTGTGAAAATAGCAAAAAATTAGAGCATCAAAGAGCCCTACCAAGTGTTACATCTCATATAAAAATCATGCCTTCCTGAAGCAGGTTGGGAAAGAAGAGTACATTTGTCTCTCCCTTACAAACCTGCTTCCGGGTATGCAGTAATTTTTGCTGGGCTATTACTAGCATTAGCACATAGTTTTTAATATAAGCCTGATGAATATACAAATAAATAAACTTCTTTAAATGTTTTTGACAAAATTTATCAGTGCTTTAACACTACATACATAATTTAAATTTTGTTTACCCATAGTGCATGAAAATATATTAAATCACCTTTATGGTAAATAATTTATTCTGTCCTAAATTACCTTTTAAACTTCAAACTTAAATAAAATATTCGCATTAAAATTAATTTGTAATGAAATCTCCTTTATCTTTTATTGTCTCAACAGTTTAAAAATCCGTTTTTTATACACCTGACATTTTTCTGTATTCTACTTAAGAGATTCAAATTTATGCATGTACTAAAGACAAACTTTTGTTTAATAACAATTGCAATAAATTTAAAAACAACTATTTCTCAAGAATGTTCGTCGATAAATGGAATATTTTTTCCGCCATACAAATAAACTGAAAAAGTCAATGAACTTTATGTAGTTTTCTCCCACAGAATAAAGTGGAGAAGCAAATCCTTTAACATTTTTTTATGATACTCATATCATTTTAATATACAAACTAACGCAAACAAACAGCAATAAAGTTTTATATAAAATATTTTTATTTATAAAACAACAAAAACAATAACCATAATAGCACGCACACAAAGTACGTGAACGAGTAAGACGAACAAGAAAATATGCAACTTCAACTACAGATGTAATAGTGTTTTAAATATTGGAGAAACCCCACAGCTAAAAGGAATACAAATTTTATTTATATCAGCCACGTGGGTGATAATTCACAAAACAGGGCACAAAAGTCATTAGACTATCTCTCACTTCAAGCACAGTTTTTATATGACCTGCATGTCTTAGCTCGAATTGGTTATTTTTTGATTTTTGGCAACGGCAAAAAACAGCATCAAAGTAAAAAACGGAAACCAAAAGCTTCCAAAATAACTTCTAGAAAGTTGTTAGATAATAACTGATCCTTAAATAAAAATTTACTTCAATTTAATAATCATTTACTAAATTTAACGAAATAATTCAGAAGACTTTATTTAAAAATGTGTAGAGCACTTTATGCAACAATTTTCAGTTGTAGGCTACAAAACAATTTTCAATTTACCAACAACAGAACATACAAATATAACTATAAAATCAACAACAACATATACATTAAAAAAGCAAAACACAATAACAAAAACATTAACAATAACAATAACAATAATCAAAATAAAATTGGCTGGCATTATAGTAATAATAACAACAATAAGAAACAGACACACACACACAAAACACTCATTTCATGCAATCGCAGTCATACAAACAAATTATTTAAAAACTTTGCGACAAACGAATGAAAAACGGGAAACGGAAATATAATGTATTGTTGTTGTTCTATTTATAAAATAGTTCACACACACACACACCCAATCAACATGCAAAATAAACCAATTTTTTTTTTCATTTAAATGTTTGCTTGTATGTGTTTAATATTTTAATTATTACTCTACAACAAAGCAGAAATATAAAAGGGGGAAGAACATTTTGCAATTTGTGTAAAATTAATTATATGACAAGTCGACAAGTAAATATGAAAACAGACGTAGGAGTAGAAAAAATAAAAAATTTTTTTAACTGATTTTTTTCTCTCTCCTTTTTTTTACTCTATTGCCTTTTCGAGTTTATTAGCTATGAACAACATTGTGAATTTTAAAATTTCAAAAAGCATCGAAACTGAGAAAAAAACGAATAATTTTATTGTTAATATAATCTAGCTACAACATTTTTGGAATTATAAATTACACAGGCCAACACTCAATTTGCTTCTTTGAATTTATCAACTGATTCTAGTTAATTTGGGTGCGCTGAATTAAAATCTGTAATCAGTTTGTCTCTATCAGCTCTAGTTTTCATGATATAGCTTTTGTATACCCTCCACTGTAAGTGAGGAGGGTATATTTCAGTTTGTCATTCCGTTTTTTCCGAAAGTATTATTTTTTGTGTAAATGCTGGCTGATTAACGGGAATTTTATTTGTGTAATATAATTCAGAACGTTATTTTTTTTTTGTACTCCAATTCAATAAATTCAAAGAAGCAAAAATTTTGTCGGGCTGTGTTATTATACTGGCAATATGAACGTTGTAGTGAATGTAAACGAGAAGTTTTTGCATAAATTTTTTTATTCTAACTTTTTTAATGCAGCTCCATAAAAAAGCTAAAATGTACCCTAAATTTTCCGATGTAATTTTTTATTCCCTTTACAGAAAGTGTAAGGGTATTTATTGGTTTGTCTTTCCATATGAAATATTATTCAATATTCGTTTGCGCCTCCATAAAGTATATATCTTTGAAAGCCTCGGTGTATCTGTCCGTGTGAACGCTAAAATCAGTTTTAACTCCACCGACATCGTTTTGAAAAAAAAAGAAAAGAATTAGTCTGTAACGTAGATGACCAAAAAGATTTTTCAGCCGTATTGGGGAGAGAATTTCAAAGTACAATGCTTTGAAAAAGTAAGATCACAGATTTTTATCAAAATTTAGTCACAAAAAATTCTTTTGGTTTTTAAAAATATATAATAATGCAGAATGGAAAATTATTAATAAATTTTGCAGTTTTAAATTTCACTTTATAAAAACAAAATATTTCTCCATCATAACAAAACCGCTAAGAATGTGCAATCAACACTGTCTCATGGACGACTAAACTAAAGAGCCTAAAAATAAAAGAGGTGGGTTTTTAAACAATTAGTTGATAAAATGGGCACCTATGGTCAATAAACAATTGAGATATGAAAAAAAACCAAGACCAACTTTTACTTTTTACAGCACATACTTACAAACGTGGGATATTGGTTATAGCGAACCTGGTTTCGAATCCCGATTGGGGCAAAAAAAATATTTTTTTAAATTATTAAAAAATATTAAATTTTACAATATTTCATAATTTAACGATGTGATGCCTTTAAGGGGATAAAATAATTATAAAAATATATTATTATTTTTTTGTTCGAACTTTTCTATATATAATAAATTTTAATGCAGTTCATTTTTACTTTGGCTTAGGTTCATTTATTCTGTTATTGTATTTTATAATTCAAATTAAATCAAATTAAATTGCAATCATTTTTAGGACTATTCTTCAAAATTATTTCCGATATAAGCCGAGTGGAATGCATTTTCGAAATCAGCTACGATTTTATCATCAGCACTCTTTATCGGTATACTACTATGTAATTTAGAATTCATATTTATGTTACAATTCAATGGAACTTGAATTAGTGAATCATGGTATTAATTATCAAATTTGTTGAATTTTTACTTCATCTATCAAATGACATTTTTCTATTCAACATGTTCATACTCTTTTATATTCGTAATACATTTTTGTTGTGCTTTCAATATCCATCCTTTGGCTGGTATTATTGAAATCAAGGTTGTTTTTTTAGTTTTCATTTTTATAAGTCCATCTAGGTGACAGACACAGAACAATGAATTCTTAAATGTCATTAACACCGTGCCATGTGTGTAATAGTTTAATTTGAATTATAAAATAAATAAAAGAATAAATGAACTTAAGCCAAAATAAAAATGATTCACATTAGAATTTAATATAATTATAAAAAATACAACTAATGTACTTATTGTATATTGTTTTGTTTATACCTTTTTTAAACGTTGATTTATTTCCTGGGATAATTTTATTGCAAATTATATCACTTGAAATTTATGCTATAAACTAAAATATACTTTATTTATTTAAACACACTCGAATATTACTTATACCCTGTTCAGACAGAAATTTTTAATTGTTTCAATTTAGTGTTGATTGAGCAATTAAAATAAGTGTTCAGACATACTCAATTTATCTTACTCAATTAGCATTTGATAGCTGTAGAATACGATGTATTTATACCAAATCAAATAATGCCTTCTTTTTAGTGTTTTTCCTGTTGATAAAATATATTTATAATTATATTTATACATATATATACTTATATGTATGTATTTGAATTTATTCAAACATTTTTTTTTAATTTTCTTCAAAAATTTTTCATTTTCTTAATTTTTATTTTTTGTATATTTATTTGTTTGACATTAGAAATGCCACCTATAGAATTTTCTTCTCACTGAACATACTTCTCAAGAGTTTTATTTCGAGTTTTAGACAATAAGTGAAACAATTAAGTATATATTGCTCAATTTAAAAATAATGTTTAGTGTGGTAAATTGAGCTCAATAAGGCCTTAAATTGCGATAATATTATAAATTGACAATTAAGATGCCTGTGTGAACATAGTATTACGCATTACTTTATTTATTATTTTATTCATTGTGCTTGCAAATATAAATCTGCCAACAGGCACCCTGTATACCTTTATACCTCTTTTAAACGTTAATTTATTTCCTTTTAATAAACTGGGATTCTTTTATTGCACATAATAACACTTGAAATGTATTCTATAAAATAAAAGACACTCTATTTATCTAAACACACTCGAATATTAATTAGGCAACACTTTATTTATTATTTCACTTATTGCTATACACTTTTACTATCAAACTCACCTTGATATACATGCAGCGATCTCTATTGTTACGCTGACTATGCTGGTTGACTTTTTGTAGTGGCGGTGCCATATATAGGCACATGTATATTTTGATAACTACGAGAGGCCGTTAAATATAAACTAAGAAGTAGATGCTAATGTTGAGTAATATGTGGAAAAAATAACTACTCCTTAAAGTATGCTGCACATGGTACAAAATTTAAGCTGTGTATTACTAAACATGTTAGTGGACTCACCAGCCAACCAATATTAAATGTAAATAAATCTACTGAAAACAAAACTACTGTAAATTAAACTTATAAAATTGCAATGTAAATCAAAGTAGTTAAAATGTAAATATGTAAAAATATTAATAAAAAGGAAATTGTGTAAAAATTTAACCTTCATAATATTGGTTTCAAATGAAAGGACTTGACCTAGATTCAAAATTACGCCCTAAACAAAATGGCGGATAATTTCTTCTCACCCTATTCTACTTTGTTAAAATTTAAAATCTAATATGGCGTATAATATTAAATCTGAAATCTAGGCTAAGTTACGCTGTGGTCACTATACCTATGTACAAGATGGTGAAGGGTATTATTAGATTCGGCACGACTGAATATACCACTTGTACTTATATTATATTCAATATGTCCGATCAACTTTGCTTTCATATTTAGTTTTCATGACAATATAATTTTATAAAAAGAAGGGACTTTATGTCTTATAAACCATAGAAGATATCCAAAAACGAGTATCGGAATCGGAAAGAGTATAATTATATTGTAATTAATTATTCCATAAAATATATAACCCACTCATAACGTTTTTAATTAAATGAGTGCTAGTGTAAAAAAATAATAAGCTGGGGATCTGTCATAACTTAAACATTGCGTACTACTTATTAATCCTTATCAAAACCAATAGTTTTAATAACTTTTCTATACTTTCTTATCATTGCTCAATAAGTAATTTTTTTAGTTTTGTATCTTAATTAACCCTTAAGAAAATTTAATTTAATTAAAAAAAAAAAGAAAAACACACAAAATAAAAAAAATCGACAGAACTAAAAACAGTGCTAAAAGCACAGATTCGACAACACTGGCTGTGGCGTTTTGAAATATTTCTCTTTGTTTGTCTGTTTTAATTTAACCTATGACGTTTTTAATTATTTCGCTTAAATTTATAACGAAAAATATATTTTTAATTAACAGCAATTCATTTGAAAGTAGCCAAATATTTAAATAAGTGCTTAGTTAATTTCAATAAAATAATAAACATGAGAGAAACACTACTTGTAAAAGAACTATACGTATAATTGCAAAAATTCGCACACATTTTTGCATTCTTCGAATAAATTCTTTTGAATCAAAGACCTGATATAAAGCATAAAGGAAAATAATGTTGAAATGACCTTTATAAGATGATTTAAGATGTATTGAACAGATTTATGTATGTAAAATACTAAGGCAAATATACAACCGTTTATTTATTCAAAATTGTATCTCTGCATGTTTTCTTTTTTACAAATGGCAAGTATTAACAGAGCCACAATATAATTAATTTTTGACTTATTTTTTTAAGAATGCTTAAAGACATGAAAAAAAATTTAAAGAAAAATATTTTTATTTAATCCCGCGCATTGTTTGTTTTGATATATGAAAAAAAGGAAAAAAGTCCTTTGAAAAATGTGTCCAACCATATCGTTTTCCTTTCTGGGAAAAGTGAATATAATTATATGTATGTATATATGTACATACATAATTAATTTCTGGCATATTTTTTAAAAATGTTTACGGATATGGAGAAGAAAATTTCAAACAATATTTGTTTTATTTTTGTAATTTAAAAAAAAAAACTAATTTTCATTTTATTTTACGCATTATTTCCTTTTATACAATACATCACTATTATATACTGAGTAAGTAAAGAATATTCCCATTACACTCTCTTCGCTCCTAAGTAATACGGTGTACCAAACGGTGTCCCTTTCTTCTCTAAGTCTGGCGCTACAATCGACGTTTTCCCTAGACTATAAACACTATTTCACACTGACGACTGGTGATTGTCGACAATTTTCATCGCACAGCTTGTTTTAATCACCAGCATTACCTTTTGACTGAGGTGCCCTATAGCATCCACACCTAGTCTCTGCTTGCTTATGATTATCAATCTTCCGCTTTCCAGTACTTTACATTCGTACACTACATGCACTGCTGTCTCAGCGCCTTTAGGGCACTTTTTGCAAATTTATCATCCTTGATGTACATCCTCCTCAGATGCTATTTGATGTTTCCATCGCCTGAAGTTAAAGCAGATATCTAACTCTTTGTACTCCAACTGAAATCACGTACCTATGAGCACTATCAAGCCTGTCTACAAGTGGTTAGCTTCGTCCACCTTCACAAGTTTATAAATTGTACCCATTGAAAGACTTTTTCCCTTAATAATACATCACCCGAAGCAAATCTGGATTCTGCTCCATAGAATGTTGGTGGAGATTCCCTCTTCGAGAGTTCGTCAGCAGCCTCGTTTCTAGCTGTACTTACCTGTCGCTTAATCAACATTAGCATCACCTTATTTATATTTATATTTATATTTTAAAAAATTTTTTTATATTTTTTTTTTAAAATACTCAAGCATCAAGCATCCAACGCACGCGCTTTATAGTAAAATGAAAATTGCCTTTCCCCTTTTTATACGATACCCAAATTTGTATCAATTATTATGTATTTATATTTAAAAACAATTTTTTAAATTGTGTTTCCTTAAAAACTAAAAATTCCTATAAAAATGACAAGAAATATAAAACTGAGTACGAGGTTTTACTTCAATAAGTCTTTGTACACTAACCGATATATCGATTTTTTTAATAATAAACAAAAAGGTTATTTTTGTAACACGATACTATGGATCACTAAATGAATTTAAACTCTAAATTCAAATTTGTAAAAACTTAGAATGTTTTTAAAAAAAATTTAAATTTGTATTATGAGAACTAAAAGTTTTAAGGGTTTCTAAGAGTTTATTTTGCTATCTGTCCTTTATAAAAAAACTTCTTTTTTACTTCTTTTAACTGGCTCATATTTCGAGTAAAGTCAATACTGCTATTACATCAATAAAACATTTATTATCAAAATATGGACCCCTGTGCGCGAAACTATCGTATGTTACATAAACAAACTTTTTCAAAAGAGCGTTTTTATTACTTTAAACAAAAAAGTAAATAACACTGCTACAAACGATAAAATGTACACAGTCTTATCTCCATAACTAAAACAGTTATGGCTATAATATTTTATCAGCAGATGGATTAATAGATGTAGTACCAATTTCTCGAAAAAACGTAACATACGATAATTTCGCACACAGGGGTCGATATCTGTGAAAATAAGGAAAAATTACTTACGTCGACTTTACAATCTTGCAGGCAAGCACTTTTAACTTTTTGCTTTGATTTTTATATATTGCTTCCTTTTAAAGGAAGACTTATTATCTTTCATTCCGCTCTATATTAATTAAAGAGCATGACGGTTTTCCTATATTTGGTTAAGTTATAGCACTAAAGAAGTTATTTTTCCTAGCGATATTGTTCATTGAAAAATATAGGCAATAAGTTATTAAGTTGTTTGTACTACTATGTTCACACTGGTACCTTAATTGTCAATTTATAATATTATCGCAATTAAAGGCCTTATTGAGCTCAATTTACCATACTAAAAATTATTTTTAAATTGAGCAATATATGCTTAATTGTTTCACTTATTGTCCATATAAGAATATATATGTATGAATATAATTGTAAATATATTTTACCAACAGGAAAAACACTGAAAGGAAGACATTATTTGATTTGGTATAAATACATCGTATTTTACAACTATCAAATGCTAATGGAGTAAGATAAATTGAGTATGTGCGAACACTTATTTTAATTGCTCAATCAACACTAAATTGAAACAATTAAAAATATCTGTCTGAACAGGGTATAAAGATGTATAAAACCGTTGAAGAATTGCCTGAGGGTAGTTTCAAATTACGGGATTACAATGATGTTTTTATTTTAATTTTAACATATGTCCACTTAAACAGTTATTCGCTTTTGCCACAGATATAAAAAATTTCTTATTTATTTCTTCTTTTCATTGTTATTTGTGTTAAATAAAAATAAAAGCTTGTCTACGTTAGTGCCACAATTACTACATGTGCAGTTTAAAACATTCATCATAAACATCAATACCAACATCTTTATCACATAATTCATTTCAATATGTAGAACAGGGCTGCCAAACAAAAATGCTTTTGTGTGAAAATACTTTTAATATATAAAAATCAAGAGCCATTAAAACTTAAAATTTTTTTTCTAGGTTTAGGGCTACAATCACATTTTAAGTGTTACTTAAAAGCATTTCATGTCTAAAATTTTACCAAATGAAAATAATAAAATTCTAAGCACGCAATAAAGTATAAATTTTTATATATGCCGAAAAAGCCGTATAATGACGATTAATTTGAGTTTCCATAAGAGGTTTCGAGAAAAAATTCCCCAGGCAACACTATATCTTCATATGTGGAAATTTAATATTTGTCTAAGAAAGTTTGCACTTTTAAGCCTTTGTTTGTTTCCATACATCAACTGTGCGTTTGCTTGAAAAACCAACATCGATCCACGTTGTCACATCATATAAAGAGCTGTCATATCTCAAAATAAACAAGTAGACAAATTCTTATTATTATTTTTTTTTATTATTATTTTCCTTTATTCTTGTTATATTTCTTTCGTATCTCTTTTTGATGTTTTCCTTTTTGCATTAAATATATTATTTTTAGACAGCAAGACATTTTGTTATGTTATACAAAATGTATGTGTGTACATGTGTATGTATGTATGTATGGCTCTGTGAGTATAACATAATTGTCGGTATATTAAATTTTTTTCTTACTTATATGCTTTTATTTTTATTATTATTTCCCTACTTACATACTTATTTACACACAATTTATGTTCTTGACTAAATAACTTTTGTCATTTCCGTATTTGAGTTTTTTTGTTTTGTTTTTTTTGTTTCCTTCTTTTGTTTTCACATTTCAACTTTATTGACACGAACAGTAATTTGTGCGTGTGTACGATGCGTGAATGTATTTCTATTCCATCTCATATTTTTAATCCTCCCATATAATAAATCATATTAATCCTTATATGCATATATATAAGGTGGTTGTGTTAAATTATATGTTTTCAACTGCTAACATCGATTCAACAATATTTTTATTTTTGAAATTAAATAAAAAAATATATTCGATATAGGAAATCTTGAAACCAGCTAAACGTTGAAAGTATTTTTGATTAAAGCTTCATTTTATATTTATTTATATAAAAAACTGTTGGATTGCGATCTATCGTAGCAAAGAGTTTTTAAAGTTTCTTTTTGAAATGATTTTCTAATAACAAAGGCACATAAGCAAAAACGATATAAAACCCCAAGGAGGGTCCTGCAGATATAAAAAAACTTACCCTTTTAAATGATAACAAATATCTAACTTTATTTATGGCATCTTCTATTGTCCACTTACAAAATGATATTTGTAGAATTTTTTTTTCTTATTAATTTTTCACTTCTCTACTTTTGTTCCTTTGCGTAGTCCATTTAATTTGGATACTTGTTCCTATTTTAGTAATCACTGGGTATGTAAGTTTTTGTACAATGAAATGTGTTATAATGATTCCATTTATATCCGGTGTGTTTATTAAATTCATATTTTCTTAGGTTATTAAGAATAAAAATTATACCCTCTTCTTGCACTTAGTTTTATCAACCTTTTTAAGGATTATGTTGTAGAAAGTATAGATCACACACTAAACTAAAAAATATTTTAGGTTTATTAAAATATTTAGGTTTATTATTATTTGACAGATATTGTAGAGAAATTTGTCAAATAAGCCTTCAATAAACCTAAAATATTTTTTATGAATACGGCCCTTAAACGATACAACACAAAAATTGCGAAAATCTGTATTTTGTTATAAATCATGTCACAGTGTATATCTGTAACTGTTGCTGCTCAAAACATAAAAGCTGTTTTTACTAGAGAAAAAAACTACTATTCCTGCGGTTATGTTAACTCAAATAACCTCTTGTAAAATTTGATAAAACCACTAAAAAAAATTGATAAATGCATAAGGTCTCATTGTCATATAGACACAATTTTTAAATAATTTTAAATGATTAATAAATATTAAAATAAAAAAAAATTTTAAAATTAAAGAAAACTATGACATTATCTCAACATTAAATAATAATAGCACCTCTTTTAATTTTACTAATAAAATATTTCTAGTGTAGCTTTTAATCGTACGTTTGGTGATGGACAATCAGTTATCAGTGGCGGCGTGGTGTAGCGGTTAAAGTTCTGCCCAAAAAAGCAAACTTTTCAGGTTTGATCCCTGTCAAAGGACGGAAAAGTGTTCACAATGGGTTATTGAGTTTGAAAAAAAAGTGGCTTTAACACTACTTCAGACAAAACGAACACAACATGGACAAAGACAGACAGCCTCTACCCCCTGGGAATCAAAGAAAAGTTTTTCCTATCATTACATCAAATACACGGTGGAAATTTTTTTAAGGAAACAAAGGGCAATTCCATTAATCAAGGACCTGCTGCAGCAGTTCAGTCATTTACTTAGCTGGAAAAACAACCGATCAGCGAAAGTGACACAAGATAAATAACAATTGACTGGGTCATACGGCAACAAAGCTTGGCACAAGAAAAACGTAAAAACAATTGCTATGAACTGTGTAAGATGAAGGTGCTTTGTGGAAGTCGTCTGCTCTTAAAAGAAGTAATAAAAAAAAAATCAGTTCCTAAGACCCTAATAAACGAAAAATTTTAATCTAGAAACACCCTGCAACGCAAAAGTTAGATAAAACGCACAAATTTTATACGTCTAGAGATAACGTGGATACCAGGGGCTCTAATCTCGTTCTGTCAAACTGTGAAATTAAAAAGTTTTTGTATAGCAAAGGGTATGGTGGCACCATATGATATGATATACAAAAACTTTTCAAGAATCGATACCCAGGCCTTTACAGCATAATCGAAAATGAAAAAGCCGAAAATCAAACGAAGAAAAGGATCACTTTGTAGCACCATCACATTGGAAAATGCTAAACCCCTCAGAGGTTTAAAAATTAACCTTAAGTTAAGGTGTCAGAAAATGGCAAAATACCGCTGTCGATATTTTAACGAACATTTTATGGAATGACTTAAATCTTGAGAAATCAAGGGAGACTCTCAAAATGAATAGAACAACACTTACGATATTAACGAGTTTAATAACAGGTCAAACGCGGATAAGAACTTAACTAGCTCGCATGAGATTGTCGGATGGAATTACATGTATGTAAGGATATGACATTGGAGCACTACATTTGACAATGTCTTGTAGTAGGGCGTGTTACTCAAAAGAACTTTAACGTGGACACCATGTCGAACTTTTAATACCTACGAAATTCGAAATTAAAATTTCTAAGGAATTACCTGAAAGGACTGCCTTCTCACAAAGTAGAGATGTTAACAAAATTTGTATTTTTTTTTTTTTTTTTGTAAAATTAATTTTGCTCATTTAGAGAGAACAATATAACAATGTTGTACGTACTTATATACCCATCATAGCTTTGGGCTTTTAATATCCCCTTTCTCAACCTCACTTAAGCTTAGTATTTCTAGAAGCGCCACGTGTAGTGTTGTTCGCATTTATAATTTTGACTTGTTTTGTTTACATGATAATTGTAATTTATTTCTGTGGCGTAAAAGAAAAGTACAGACCAAAGACCAAGAGCTTAATACAAAAAATTCAATTTAAAGGTCATTACTTTTAATTAATGTGCATAACAAAACATCCCAACATTATATTAAAACGTTCTTTACGATAAACTTTTTCAACAAATTTCTAATTTATAAGTTATACTCTTTTCCAAGTACATGTTGTATTTAAGAAGCTTAATTTAAACAAATGAATTGAGATGCTACTTTATTCTTATGAGTAGGATGTCCGGGCCTATTATTGCAACTCTCTTAAGGTAGATGTTTCTATTAATACATATAAAGTTATATGTTTAAAGAACTAAGTTTAATTACTTTTACTATAATATTCTAAGCTTAAATTTCAAATATCAAAAAATATTTTTTTAACTATTAATGCTTAAAGAACACCTAAACTACACGAAAATAAGTAGCGAGATATTTTATTTTATTCCGCCTCGTATATTGCAATATTGAACATAGTTTACTAGGTATGGTACGACTAATTTCTTATATGGGTCAATTTCAAAAAAAACGCAATTTTTGTGTCCCCGCACTTAACACTACTATTTTAGGTAAAAAAAAAACAACAACAAAAGAATAAAAAAATTGAGAGTGATCAGCGATTTAATTATTCAGAATGGTATTTTGGTTCTCCCTCGGACTCCTTCCATACAAAAGCGTGTGTCCCCCGTTAGAATTTTTAATATACAAAATTAAATAAAATCCAGAAAAATGTAAATATGAAACATTTAATAACAGTTTTTGAATTATTGAGTTTCTTTCTTGTATTTTCATTTGTTATAGTCGTCAAAACTGAATTAGTGCGAATTTGGTGTTGCTAAGAAAGGTTGTCCCCACAATTTGCATTGAGCGTCACTTTTTTATAATTCAAGTAATATTACTAGTTTTCAATTTGCATTTAAATAAAGTAAATAACTTAAGGAAAGTACAAACCTTAATTATTACAAAAATGAAAAAGCGAAAAAAAATCTTTCTAAAAAAGTGTGCATTTGCGTAGTTTTTGTGAACACCATGGTAAGGGCGCGATAAAAATTCATGAGCGTCACGCTAATTTTTTTAAAAGTGAATATAATAAATGTAAAAAATTTAAGTTGACAATCATTGTTTACATGGCTTCAACTCATTTTTTTATATTTTGTGAGTTTAAGAAATAAATTGCCTATGAAAAATATTTACATATGTGTCTAAGTTTCTTCAAGAATTACTTCCTTTTTTCCATTTTTGTTAAAGACATCAAAGAATATGTATATGTTTAGTTTTGTATGAAAATTTTTTTTTAAGATTTTTTGTTTTTTTTTACTTACTTTTTGTAAAAGAATAAACTTTTTTTCGTTAAACTTTAAATTTGGCATTATTTCTTGTTTACGTGCAACAAAATCTCTTGATCGTCACAAAATATCTTGAGCGTCACACTTAGTTTTTTTTTTCCTTAAAACGCTTATAATTAATTTTTTTTAAATAAATTATTACAAGTCTATTACTTTGCAAGTAACCTCTAAGTTCAAGTCTTTTTTTACCAAAAATTTACATATTTTCATCTTAAAATTTTAAAATAACTAGCCACTTTAAAAAAAAAATTAAAAATCAAGGTGAATCGTGATTTTGTGTTTATAATCGAAAAGGTGATTTTCGCAAAAGTCAATCTTGAGAAACAAAAGAACATCGTAGTTAGCTTGAATTTCAAATATTTTTGCATCTTTAGCGCTTTTTTATACATAGTTGGTGTGTGACGCTCAAGATAGAAATCATAGAAAACCTAAAAAAATTCAAAAAATATTGATCTTATTGAGAGCCTAAAAGTACCACCGGAATCTTCATCAATTTCTACATAAATTGGCCATTCTTACCGGCGAATTGGAAAAACTTTAAAAATAAGAAAAAAAAAACTCGATGTGTACGTTTTTTTTGAAATTGACCCATATGTATATTAAACTTTTAACCAGATAAGATATCCATATTTATCGCAAAATGAATAAATGTGTTGTTACACTGTGTTCTTTGGTTTCAAGTTCTACTCACACCACCAGTTCACGTTTTTAACATATCTGTTACTTACGTTCATTACTTTTTTTTCAGTATTTATTTTCAGTCACAGATTACTCGTTACTATTTTAAATAAAAAAAAACTTATAGAATCTTCACTAGTGATTCTGACTTGAAATTTGTTTTTTTCAGTGATGATGTGTCTTGAAAAATATCATAGAATTTGTTAGAACATACAAAGTTTTCAAAGAATTTTTGATGTTATTCATTAAATGCGAGATTCTCAGAAGCAACGTACACTAATAATTTAATGCCTATAATACAGAACCTAAGCTACTTAAGACTTGGAAATTTAACTTACCTCCACGCTCACTTACAAAACGAGGGCTTAGAGATTATTTTTATGACGCAATATTATATTATTAAAGTAAAATAAATAGTTTTTCTTTTACTCCATTTTTTTCTCACATTTTTAATTACCCGCGATGCACAGTGGGATTATTGGTGCAATAAGTATTTTTTTTCGACACATAAAATATAAAAATGTAATGATGCAATTTTGTAAAAAAAAAACTGATTCAGTATGAAGAATCCATAAATTGTATCCCAAAAAAACGATTATTTGTCTTTGAAATAATGAAGTAAGGTCACATGTAAATTTTGGTCCAAAATATTGAAAACTGTTTACTCACTTCTTTAGTGTTTGTACGTAAAATAATTTTATTGCTCTGATTCAAATAGTGATTTCTTTCAAATATAGCCTTTTCGGCGTATTTAAAAAAAAAATAAAAAGTTCTAGTTGCTAGGTGCTCCCGCTATAATAAAATGAAAGGTAAGACTCTATCAATTAAAAAAAGTTTAAATAATTAATAATCTTTCATAAAATAAAATAAAATTTGTCTCCAAATTCATGAAATTTTTAATTACATTTTTAATTTTCATTTAATTAGTTTTGGTAAAGAAACAAAAAGTTGTGGGGAAAAATATAATATGGGTTATATTGGCGGTAAGTGTTGTGCGTTAATTGAAATAATAGAGGCTCTGTGCCAAATTTCAAAAACTTTGGCCCAAAAATAAATTTTGTGGTCTATGGGCGGTGGGTAGAGGGCGTGGTTAAGTTTGATGAAACTTTATATTATTCTTAATTAAGCTAACCAAAGGCTCTTTGCTAAATTTCAAAAACTTTGGGCCAAAAATAAATTTTGTGTTTTATGGGCGGTGGGTAGAGGGCGTGGTTAAGTTTGATGAAACTTTATATTTTTCTTAACTAAGCTAACCAAAGGCTCTGTGCCAAATTTTAACATTCTACGAGCACTGCCTTATATTTTTTTCCAAACATTGTATGAACAAATCCCTCTGTGCGACTTGCTGAGGGTAATAAAGCTCCCATCACAAGTAATCAATTTAAATCAGTTAAATTCTTGAATTTATGTTTGTGTGGTTTTTTCCTCGGAAATATTTGGAATGTTGTTTTGTTAACACTAAACGATATACTATTTTTCTTACATTAAACAAAAATAACCGGTAAAACAATTTAAAGCGTATGAGCAATATTATTTATTATTATTTCAACCCTCATACGTCTACGTCAACAAAATTTTATGCACAATGGCACACGTACCCAGCAACAAAAATGGAAGTAGTGCAAAGCAAATTACATTTTAAAAACTTCTAAATAAATTGTGTAAAAGCATTAAATCTAAATGACTCCTTAAATGCGAAAAAATCTGTCATAAATGATATGCTTAAAAATGAATGCAACATCATGCAAAACATCTTATACAATTCATGTAAACAGCGAATAATTTTCACCATATACATATGCAAGACTTCTGTACACTTGTTAAAATACAGTGCACTTCATTGAAGTATTGATGTAAACACGTGATCTCCAACGATACGATAATGTTAAAAGCATTAGTGTTTTCACTTAAATTTAATCACTTCGTCACCAGTTGTCCCCTGCAAATACACTTTTTTGTCATAGATTTCTTTGCTGGGTTGGTATGGCTTCATACATTTTAGTACAAAAAATATATATTAATACATTTTATATTCATTGAATTTCTTAAATTTTTTATAATTATACATATGTATGGGTGCGCTAAAATCGGGTACTTTTTTTCTTTCAACAACATTTCGTAAATAAATGAGCTTCCGCTCTTTGAATTTAGATATCTTCAAACATTATCGCTATGTATTTATAGCCGCAATAAACTTGCCATTTTAATTTCGAATATCTTTTCTATTGTGTCGCTATTAAACTCTTAATAATTTCCACTTGAAGAGACGTACTTTTATCATATCAGTTTTATTGGATTTATTTTAATGACAAAATTTACAATTCTTTTGCTACGTTTATTTTTATTCCTGTTCTTAGGTTATCATTCTCATTCTCGTTTTCTTCTTGTCTAACCTACAAGATTATCCTTTTAAACATGCAAATATAAATACCACTGCAAATTCATAGAGAAAACATTTTCTTTTATTCATTCAGCTGGTACTAATCTGCTAGCAGCATAGGTGTGTGTGTTTAGAAAAAGCGAAAAATGAATATAATACTTACTTAAGTACGCTTAACACGCACGCAAAAATTAAAGACTTTTAAAAAGTTATTTGCCACTAACAACTCTTGACTCAATAATCATTCATTTACCTTTAGACTCTGCACTGAGAAGAATAGTTTTCATTAAGAGCAAATGTTGCTAATTTAAATAATTTACAATAATCCAGCAAAAAGTTTAGAAACAAAACTTTTCTTACCAAACATGAGCCACATATATGTGTATGTACATATATGTATTTGTGTATATGTATATGTATTTGTGTTATTATTATTGCTACCACTATCGTATTCTGCACTGATTGGTAAATTAACAATGGCAACATGCAGCAAAAGTTACATGTTATTATACTATTACCCTTCATACTACAAGTACAAGTACTTGCTGATTATAAACTGCATACTGTATTACAGTGACTTGTTATTAAACAAAAAAAATATTCTTTTTTTATTTGTTTCATTCAAGCCATTCAATTTTGTTGTGCATTTCATTTCATTCATTTGTTCGAAATATGCAGAAAATTGAATGTGTGTATGTGTATGTGTGTTTTTCGTTAAATTCGTTGCATAAAATTGGCAAAATGCCTTCTTGTAATCAGAAAAGCATATAAATTGCAACAGCATTAACCACTACTGCCAAAGTTACCGCCACGTTAATGATGATGGTTTATACCCATCATTATCTCATCATGTTCAGACAACGTATGTTGATTATTGTTTAGTATTTATTTTTTTTTTTTTTTGTGTAATTTTTCCCTACTCTCCATTGTGCCGGATGTTTTTTTGAAATGTGCTTTAATTAAAAATTTTTTTTTATAAATTTTGTTTATTGAGAGCTATTTCTTAAGTGCTGTTTATAATAACTACTAAATTCTTTAAAATACATAAATTGAAAAAATTATATAATAATGTGGCCAATATAACAAATGTAATTTTTTTCACATACAGTTTTCATAATTCCAAAATCTGACTAATCTTTTTCTACTAAGAATTAATATATCGACCGTAATCTGTACAAGGATAATTGTCAAAAAACATTAACTTTGAACTTCTTTTAATTTTTAATACAATATTTATTCGATTCTAATGTACTTTATTTCCATTTTTTCCATTTTTTTTTTTAAGAAATTAATTTTTATTTTTTTATTGAAAGACTACGCTGAAAAAATAATTTTTCAGCGACAGCTACGGTTTCAAAATCCGCAATATTTAGTCGGTATTTTATTGTTGGTTATAACTATCATCCACTTAATTTACAAGTTATTAAGAAGTAGCATTTCCTATTCAAATAATTATTGTAGTCATATTTCCGCTAGGATATCCTAACAATTATGTACTTCTATGATCATCCTTAATTATGATTGCTTTATCCCTCTTCACTCATTTTTAATTCTTCATAACTTGTTTCTTATTTTTAATGCTGTTTTCTTTTCAGGTAAAAAAAGTTTGCCTTTTTTCTGCCAATTTTTCAAACAACCGACTTTTGCAAGGAATTTAATTCTTCTTGTCAGTATATTTAGTATTAAATAAGAGGTATTTTAATGACCTAATTAATGATGCAAATGAGCATTTGTAAAGACTTAGCGAGATTTCTCTAAGTTCTCTAAATCTCGTCACACACATATTAGTTTCTGTAAAACTGCTGCAATTGTGGTGTTCTGGTAGCTTTTACCATATATCCTTCCATATATTTAGTGCAATAGATTTAAAAAAAAAAATTAATATGGTACCAAATACGACTAAGAAAAAAATCAACTTTCTAGAAAGTAATGATAGAAATGAGGCAAAACTGTTTTAGCATAACAATGTAATACGGTAAAGCACTGTTTAATTTTAGTGGTATGCCTGTTTTATTATTAAGAAAAAGACTAATGCTTTTGTTAATGGAAAATAATATCAGCCAAAATTCTGTCATGGCTACGCTGGCATTAAAATTTTCATTATCCATTCCAACTTTTGCAGATGTATATACTGAATAAATCACGAATTCCACTTTTTAAGTTTCTTATCGATTATGGGCCATTGGCATAAACCTTATCTATCACGTGGCCTCAAAAAAAGTCTGAAGCTGTTAAATCAAGAGATCTCCATAGCATATTTGAATCTTAGGACCTAAAGCTTTTTATACAATACGGTATTTCGTATACTTGTTTTTACCTCAACACTATGGGCTACAAAAGCTCCTTTTACTTTTTTCTTCAGCAACGTTGACAAGTTTGACACCTCACAGCACTAACTTGTCCCAAGAAATCAAATGTATCACAACGACCTAGAACTGTATTAGTTCGATGAGCTGTGATCTCAAATTTTTAAAATTTTTGTAGAAAATTTGAATACGCTCTTATTGCGTAAAAATACAAACAAAGTTTTTGCACAAATAAGTTGCTTGTAGTTAATAGAAAATATATGAACAACCTCTACAAAAATAAAGAATTTTTCGACTTGATAATGTGTCGGATTTATTTAAATAAAACAAATGTTTCTCTTTTTAAATATTCCGTATTAAGGAACTTACATAGAAACTAAATTTTTTTCAGCAAATAAATTAAAAATTGTTCGTTTCATACTAAAAGTGTAAACAAAATATTCTACATTTCTAGGCAATTTGCCAAAGAAAACTCTCAATATAAAATAATGAATTTAAAATGCTAAATACATAATAATTGATGCGTTGTCCTTTTAATATTACACTGTGGAACAGATTCAGGTTAGCAAAAGTTAGGTCGATTCTGAAAGTGAGGGGTGAAAAAAGAAGATAAATTAGAAGACCCGTATAGCCGCACTGTGTTGCGGCTAGTGGAAAAGTAACTTTTTTCCGATTATTTTTTTTCAGTGTTTTTAATGATTCAATTTTGTCACAGACATTCCAAGTAAACAAAAAACACATAAAACCTATTTTTATGTTGGCCCGTTGATTTTTAATTGATTTTAGAAGTCAAATATACAAAATTTTCACGAAAAGAGGGGATTTCAGGGCTGTATTCAAAATGATCTCATTTGATTTTGGTGACAGATATTTTGATTCGGAAAAAAAATCTGCCTTCGGACAAGTATCTTCTGCAAAAAAAAGGGAATGTTGTTTGATACATTTTCATACGCACCTTTTTTAGAGCGAAAACCCGACTAAAGGTCCATTTTTCCTTAAAATTTGGGTTAGGTAAGCAATATCTAAAAAGTTCCAGAGAGTCCCAGTTCCAAACCACTACAGAGAAGTTACATAATTTGTTTTCAGCGAACTGTGAAAAAATCAGCTGCCCATACGTGCCCTCCTGGGAGTTATAGCGATTTTAGTATATCACTCTCAGTATTTATTCCATAGAAATAGAACTGAAATTCTCGGAATCACTTATTTCTTTATTCTACATCTATTTTAGCACTCCACAAAAATGAGCATAACTCTCTTAAAACTGAAGCTATTGACTTCAAACTGGTATCAAATTGAAGCTTTTATTGCCACCTTTCAAATAAGAAATTAAATAGATTTTGGTTTTATATAAAATTTCAGAGTTATTCAACAAATATCGAAAAATCATGAAAATTTGACGTTTATAATTCTTGTTCGGACCACCCTATAATTTATTTTAAAAACTAATCATAGGGTATTTATAAGAAATAAAAGAAGAATTAATATAAATTTTTTTTTAAATTTTTCGAACAATATTTTTTTTATTTTTGACTTTTGTTGAAAATTTTACCCAACAATTTTTTTCGGTGAAAATTTTTTTCACTCATTCTGTTTGGGAATTCATTCTGACCAATCTGTAGAAGTTTCTCATCGATACAATTAAAATTACTGTTTAGGCAATATGATTTCCAAAAAATTCTGGTTTCGCAACACTGTGCGGCGTTTGTTTATGTTAGTTTGAATTTTTTTTAATCGAACTTTAACCTTTTTCATACTTTTTGAAAATATTTGCCACAAAACTAAGTCTTTTTTGCTTTCGGTTTAATGTAAAATATGCCTCTAAGTTTCTTTAATAAATTTTATTTGAAAAGAAAACAATCATAATACAAAACTTGCGTTTTCCAGCTTAATATAATTTTACTTCAATTTTATGTAATAATTATGCTGAAAATCAGCATTTGACTGCAAAGGTTGAAGGTCGACTAAAAACAATCTAACTAACATAAACAAACGCTGCGATACGGGTCTTTTAATATAGCCTCTATTTCCCCCTCACTCTCAGAATCGACCTCACTTTTGCTAACCTGAATTTGTTCCACAGTGTTATTTAATAAAATCTGGAATATGTTGGGTTAAATATCAGTTGTTGTAATAAAATATATATTATATCGCTCAATTCACATGCTGTCGTTTTTTAAGAATATAAAAAAATATACATTCAATGTTATTTGCAAAGTTTTACGGCTTGAAGTCTAATTCTCCTCTTGGTTTTTAATTATATTTTGATAAGAAAAGATTATTTCCACATTTGCTGATGAAGGTAGAACTGATAGTATTCCTCTAGCATTTAATGTAAGTTCCGAAAACATTAATTCATTTCCCGGATTTTTTATTTTTAGAAATTTTTGCCCAGAAGTCGCTAATCATCAGCAACAGTGTTAAGTTGCAATATAAAATGACATAAACTGGGGAAATTTCCTAATTATGCTAAATAAGCCACTTGTGTACCATTGTACATTGTGAGTTTAAAAAGTACCAAAAAAAGTACAACTTACCAATTCTACCCTCCCCGTTATGGTATTTCAGAAGTCATTGAGTTCTTTAAAGACTGAAAATTCAGTTTTTGTGTTCTAGGATACATAAAATCGATATTTAGATATCCATAATAATCTACCAAGACATCAGTTTACTAATGAACTGCCTTGCTGATATTATCAAAAACATTATTACCAATACTTTAAGTATGTTAAACGAAATGAGAATTATAAAAAGTTATTTAAATGGCTTCTAACGAAATTCGCAATAGAACATGGTATCGTGTGTGTATCTGAGCAAATGAATGGCAAATAAGTAAATATTTGTTTACAACATTTTAAGTCAAGACATTGTTAAAACACTACTTTGTAAAGCAGACGACATGCAGTAGTCATTCCAATGCATGTTGTTCAGTAACAGCAAGTCAGTATCTAGTTTCTGCTGGGTTATACACGAAATTTCTAAAATAAATCCCCATTTTTTATATATGAATGTATGTAAATAATAAATATTTATGTCGATGAAATAGACATTGAAAAAAAAATTCTTTTTACTATTTTAAGCAGTTTGCATTTTATGCGACGACATGTATGTAAATGTAGTAATAAACAACGCCTTTATACAGCCATTATTTTTGTAAAATTTTATAGCGATTGTTAAATTCAGCCTACTGCTTTTTATTGCAATAGAAGCAAATATTTCTAAAGTGTTATGGATCTACTACAACTGGTATAATTTCTCTTTTAAATTATATAGCTGATGACATTCTAGTAAATTATCCCCTACACCCATTCTTCACAGATATTGATGGATTGTACAATTTATACACAGCTACTGGACAATTTATCTTTCTTCTTTTGCCTTTGCATCAAAATAAAAGACGTAACTTTTGTTATTGTTGTATAAAACAAAACAAAAAAACTTTTATTGCTGTCTGTATGTGTTTTGTAAAATGTCAACGTCACAATTTAGCTTTTACAATTGTAGGCTGCTGATGCCTACAATTTTGCCCATATAACCACCTCCCTTCTGCATAAACTGGTAATGTTTGTCATTTGCCTCTTTGTCGGTTATTGTCCATGTATTACATTTTGTTTTTTTTTTCTTTGATTTTTATGGATTTTCTTCGTTATTTTGTTTGTCATTGTTATTGTTGTTGTCATTGTGACAAAAGTTTGTTGTCATTCTCAGTTATTTGAAACGAATGTTTCATCTTGTTGTTGTTACTGTTGTTGTTGGTTATTTTTGTTAAGGGAGTAATAAAGTTTTATAACAATTTCTGTCTTTTTTCATTATATTGCTTTTGTTGTTTTATTGGAGTTGTTTTTGTTGTTTTTTTTTTTGTAGCCGTCATTCATAAAGTGACAAATAGTTAAAATAGAAGAAATGATGAACTTGAAGAAGGAAAAAACGAAAATATAATTTTATTTTATTTTATTTTTTGCCAATACAAGAAATAACACAATATTATTGCTTATATTTATGTATGTTTATTTATTGTTAAGTAATAAAAAATAATACACACATGTATGTGGCCTAACCTCAAGGCTATTTTCCATACAATTGGCTCTACTTAAAACCCAAAATATACCACAAACGTAGTTTATGTATCTCTAAAATAAATCTTTAATCTTTTAAACTTTTTCAATATCAAGTTTTCATATGTAAAAAATCAAATATACATTTAAGTGAAAACTATTGCATAGTTAAAGGGGCTTTTACTTTAATTTAAGTTTTTAATATTTGATATCTAAATTTACCTAATTTTACAAAAAAAAAAAAAAACAAATATAAATAAATAAACTTGCCAGTCAAGTTAATAAATTTTTATGTGACATGTGCTAATTTTAGCAGCCAACATTTCTTGGAAAACAACATTTTACTTCTAAACTAAAGTAATTGTGCCAACAAAAAAAGCTAATCTAGGTTGCCGCCATATGTGTGCTAGTGTTGACAAATATTCGACACCTTAATAGCGGAGTTTGTAAGATGCATGAAAAAGGGCTAATATATATCTATACTACAATCTTTTGCTGCAACTAAAGCAGGTGATGGTATTTAAAAAAATTATCTTCCCTGACAACTTCTGATATATAAATTTACACAATTAGAAATTACTAGAGAGATTGTAAAAAATTTTAATGATAATAAATGTACATCTGGTGTATAAAAATCTTATGCCACCAATGGTAAATAAACAACTCTTTTATAGATACAGAAATAAAAGGCCAACAAAAACATTCCGTTTAAAGGACATAGTTTATTTAGAGGTCGATAATTTACCAGAAATTAATGTGAAGTAAATACTGAGTTCTTTATTTTTAACAGAGAAGTTTTATAAAAAAAATTATATTTATTGAAAAGCTCGGTAACTGAAAAATTTTTTTAAATTTTTTAAAAAAAGTTTTAATTAAAGGTGGATTGATTTCGATACTTCAAATATATTACAAACTTTTTTTTATAGAATAGGGTGATAGTGTCAAAGCTACGCTCTTAAACAACCGTTACACATCCGGACATTCAACAAACGCCACACCGGTCGGACCCCTAACAGTATTCTTCAAAGTTTTTAGGATGTTAAAAAGTAGTCAATTCCTTCTATTAGGTTTTTTTTTCATTTCAAATGTCTGTCTATGCCCACGTGGCTCTTTTGGGAGCAAAACACACACAAATCAGACTAAATTGCATCGATTGCATGAATTATATTGCTATGATTTGGGGCTTATTTGCATAAACTGCCCATTTAATAAAAACCCACAAGAAAAAATTTAACGGACTAAAATCGCGCTATTTTGTTCACGCCACACCTCCACGTAAAATGATCATACCTAAAAATTAATGGAAACAAATGCTAAATGCGGCATGAACTGTACGGCACGTAATGGCATCTTATTGAAACAATATTTCGTTGGTTTCCATATAATACAATTTAAGCAAAAAAATTTAGTAATCATCGACCTGTTGAGCTCGCCGTTGAAGTTTAACAACCTTTCCAATGCCGTTTTTAAAGAACCATTGGCCTATTATGCCGTTCGTTAAAAGTCTACACCACACAGAAATTTTTCGAGATGCATTGAACGCCTTTTGATCTCATTTTTAATGGTATCATCTCAAACTGGACAAGTTAGTTTTTAAACATAAAAATTTGTCAAGAAATTGGTCTAATAACTAAAAATTACTTTTTGATGAAAATTATGGTTTCCAATATGCAGCAGGCCCTATTTATCGAACATACATTGTTGCATATGGTCGTTTATGTTTAAATATTGGTCAATTGAATTTTGTATTTCTGCAGGCCTTAATCACTACGCAAAATTTTTTAGGTTTTTATCTGTGTAAGGCCGACTTCTTTTTAAGGACGCGAAATCGACTTCCTCAGACTCTCATGCATACTTTGCATACAGCAGTAATGTTTTTTGCGAGTTTCAGCCATTTTTTTTGTCGTATGGCTATTCTTTTTTTTATTAAACCATTGGACTCAAATTTATCCATCTTACTGTGAACTGTACTCTGGGTAGAACAATTACAGCGTTAATGCAAACAGCACAGAAAAATATAAACATTTTCCGGTGTTCGCTATGTTATCTAGTAGAAGTTTGGCAAAATAAAATGAACAAACAACAGCTAAACAATTAAACAGAGTAAGATTCAATCTGCCTGCTTGCATCTATACTCCACTTAGCAGGTCCCTTTGCGAAGGTTCAAAGTTTCATTACCAAAAAGCCCTACTTGAACCGCTTACTTAGAGGCTATCTGTTTCAAGAGCTTTTGATTTTTGGTGAGTGCGTATGAGTGGCAGGGCTCGTTATTATTAAGGTTTATAGTCTGACAGATAGATCAGTGAATTCAATAATAATATTTGTATTAAAAAATTAATCGAACACATTAAACTTTACTATATATTCTACAGGAAGAATTTTTAGGTATAATTTTTTTACTTTTTTTCTAAAGCAGCAACTCTAAGCCCAAACCAAACCAATTTCCTTAAAGTTAATTTAGTAAAAGTCACTGAAAATTAGAACCCTAAGGTCTGTAATATTTTAACGTTTATATATTTCGAATTTTCGTTTAGATTTTAAATTCCCCTAATACAAAACCGTTTTGATTTTAAGCCTTTGAAAGGTTTAATAAAATACTCTTAATACTTTCCTCAAGTTACTTAATGGAATATCTTTATTAAACCGAAGATTTTCTTCAAATTCAATTTTAATTTATTAAATGGATAAACTACAATTTAGGGAAAAATCTTACAAATATTTATAATATCAAAGTTTGCCGGACCTTACCTAAGTAACCGATTATTAAATAGAAAAGTAAAAAAGTCGACTTATTTATCACAATGTATATTTATTCAAAGCCAAGTTAAAATAACCTTGAAATACTCTAACATACAACATACACAAATACCTGCACATATACATTATCCTACAGAAATTCATTTCTACAGCTCAAGGTAGTTTTGAGCTTAAGGAAAAATGAAAATTTATGAGATTTGCGTGTTAAATGAAAAACTGCTTTTTACTATACAGTTATTTTGTTATTTCTTTCCTTCATTATTTATATGCAAGTTTCATGTCGTTGTTGTATTTATGGCTATTGTACCACTACTACTTACTACACAAAACATGTAGAAAATACCCATAAAAGAATACACATGTATACGTGCGTGTTTACGTTCAACTACTCATACTCTTGTACGCTTATTTTAGTAAAAGGAATATTCTCACAAAAAATTCCTGAGTAGGAGTCATAAAAAAGTTAATGTTTGATTATAATAATCCTGGAAATGTAAGCAACTTAATGTTAATATTGAGGTAGAAAATGTAACGAAACATCAAAAAGAACTTTAGTTAAAAATCAAAATAATTCAAGTGTTGATAAGTACTGTTTTATGCTTTTGACGTCCATAAAAAAAAAAATTCAAAACGTTTACGTTACAATCCTTTTTTGTCGTAAATTCAAATTCTTTTTACAAACTTTTTTCTTTGTGTTCTAAACAGATATTCTTTGTCATTTAACAAAAAGAAATATGCAAAATAACATAACCTTGTGGCTTCATTGTGATAACCTTACATTAGTTGAACTTTACAACTTAGAAAATATTCCAAAAAAAGAAATCAAAAAAAGCATAAATAATTCTATTTTAAAACTAAATCGCCGCTAATTTAAATACTAAAACACCTACTTGCAATACCAAATTTTTTTTTCGTCACAACACTCACTGAAGTATCGTATTTGTATTGGCAATAGATCACAATAATTACATCAGTTCTAGTTGTTTTCATTGAAGTTGTGGCAAATAACAACATTTAGTTTGTGTTGTCTCGAACATTCAAAGGATATAAATAAAAAGCGTGAACATATTTTATGAAGTTTAAACATGTAACGCGGCAGTAACTAAAAGCACTTCCGGTGCCAAAGAGTTTTTTTTTAAACCATTATTCATGGCAGTATATTCAGTCATTTGTACGTTTACTACTCACTCTGTTCGAACATGCCGTAGCAGCTGACCTAAGTGATTGATTGTTTAAGGAAAATAATTTAAATAATAAACAATAAAGAAATCTAGCATTAAATAACGTTTACAGTCGTATTTCTTTTATTTAAAAAATTTATATTTATACATATGGTAATCGCTTAGGAAAACATATTTAAATATAAAACAATTTAGAAAGAACAAGAAGTTTGGGAGGATATAAATTCTAAGACTCTTTTAATTTGTTGGTAACATGTTGCGAATGTCTTATTTCTTTTTCATTATTCTTCATTTAACATATTTTAATTTTGTTGGAAACGAAACCTTTGAAATAATACAGAAATGGGTTTGAAAACAACTTGTCAGAGATATTGATAGAGAGGCTTTAGTAGGAACATTTGTAACTAAGTAAGAGCGCTATAATTGGCTGTGGCGAATTTTGATACCGACGAAAAATATTATACTTATCTATTTATTAAAGTCTAAAGAACAATACTTCTTACAGACTAATGAAAAATAAAATATATAAATGCAATTAGTTATATAAATCATATCGTATCATATCGTATCGTATGCTACCGTCAAATTCACATGTATAAAATTAAAGAGAAGGGTACAAAATTAAGTATCTCATGCTTTAACACAAAACAAAAAATCTCTGCGTCGAATAAAAATTTCTAAACTTAAAAATTTTTCTAAATATAAAATTTATTGTTTCTAGAAGCAAAGAAATTGAAATTGAGATAACACAGAGAAATGTTTTCAATATCAGCCGCGTTCATTCTAATAATAATATAATTTGATGTCATTAATGTTTAAATTAATGTATGGCATGCCACAAGTCCTAATTTCAACACACGCTTCGAAGTAAATCGAACTCTATTTCTTCAAAAATCACGACATATATTCGTTTGAATGTGCTCGTTCGTTTATAGATCTTGGACTTTACATTTTACCAGAATATGGTTTTAAATTACATGAATGCGGTGCAAACTTTTATTTTTATTTTTTTTTTCATCCATAGATATTTGCAACAACATTTATATTAATACCCCAGCGCCAAATATGGCTTTACAGAGACTTTTAAACAGGCCTTTTATTAGGAACTACTCCTGCCGTTATACGTAACCTGTTAAAAAACGTTTTCTATTAAAACATTTGGACCTATTATTCAGGCGACCTATAAACCGTACTAAACAGTGAGCTTTTTCTTATCGTATTTTGACAATGATTTGTGGACTATTATCACTCCAAAGTTTGCGTCATCCGATAGCCAGTAAGTTTGTTTAATTAAATCAGGAATTTCAAAATAAATTTTAAAAAATTTGCAAACATTTCTTTGGCGTGAGTATACTGAGTCTGAGTGTTAAATCGTCAAAACAAATTAACCTCAATCGTAAACATTTAAAACAGCAGTCACAAGAAGCAGTGCTAGCAATTTAAAGCTGTCTACATATAAAGAAAACAATTTTTTTATTTTCATGATGTGCCAGCTTTCGCTGATTACAAATGCTCATGATTTTTTTTACTTTTCTTGCAACTAATAAAAAAAATTTTTAATTTTGTGACATTTATTTTATTCGATGGAAGATCCAATAAGAATTGTTAGATTTTAAAATGCTTCGTCAATAAGTTCATTTCACTTGTAACAGAAATCTTAATTTTTTAGAAAATCTAATTATAAGCTAAGAAACACAATGAGCGCCAAGAACACCCTATCGGATACACTGTTTTATAAGTAGTTTTGGCTTAAAGAGTTATTGGTCCATACTTTTTTTGTAAATAATTATGGGTAGCCAAAAACAAGTAAATATTATACGTCTGTTAAATCGCTGTAATTGCCACAACTAAATTATAAACTTATAGAAAATAATTTGATTTTTGTTCTTATAAGTAGGTAGAAAATGCAGCTGTTGTGCAGCTCACCTCGGTCCATTATATTGATCCCTTTGTAATACCTAAATATAATAGAAAAAATAAAATAGAAAAGAAGAAAAACAGAAGCAGACCAGTCCAGCAGACCAGCACATAACTGACTAGTCCACGGGGCAACCTTGTAATGAGTAAAAAAAACAGCAGACAGTTGCCCGAGGCCTTCGGTCACGGACTGTCCCTGCAGTCTGTGTCAGAGACACGGCCATTAAGTTTAACGTAGAATACGCGATCCGATAAGACAGAAAACATATATAACAATAAATGATAAATAATATAAGCAAATGAATTTATTTATTTGATAGTTACTTTTGATAATATACATATGCTTATGGTAGGAAAAATAGGATAAATGTGTTTTTAAATTAACATTCAAATTTCTCGCAAAAACTAAGTCAATGGTTGTGTTATCAATAGTTGTGGGAGCATCGTTTCGAATATAATCCAAATTAAATGTATCGCTCATATCGATGCCTTACTTCCTCAACCTCGTATCTTAAAAAATTAAATTTTTCAGGATAGAAAAGAAAAACGATTAATCTTTTCATACTTCGGTGTTTGGTTAAAAGTTTAAATGCAATTATTAAGGAATTGATTGTATTTATATATATTAGTAGTAATAATATACTAATCTTTTTTAGTTAAAGCATAAAACAATCGTTTGATATGAAAACGTCAAAACCGTATTTTTTAAGATACGAGGTTGAGGAAGTAAGGCATCGATATATTTCGCTTTCAATATTTCATCAACCAAAACAACAGCCGAAGGTTTGTGTCCACACTGAAACAGCAGCATAGTTTGTGTTCACGCTTCAAACTCAAACACTCATCCAAACACCACACATATGTTTGAGTGTATGTGTTTAAACAATTTTCATATTAGGAAGATATCAACCAATATGAAATGTATATCAACCGAAAGATAACATCTTCATTTACAATTTAAAAAAAAAGTTATCTCGCCGTTTCCTCATAATCAATGAAATAAAGATTACAACAATAACAATCTGACATGACTCCCTATACCGTAAGGTAACACGAATTCTACGCCAAAAGTTACTTTATAATTTGTAACCTTTAAATTACATTTACCAGATAAAAACTCTTAATTATACCCTTCACACAGTGAAAAAGGGTATATAAATATAGGTTTGTCATTCCGTGTGAAATTTCTACAATTTTCATTTCCGACCCCATAAAGTATATATTTTCTGAAAGCTTATGAATAGGGGAGTCGATTAAGCCCTGTCAGTCTGTCCGTCTGACCGTCTGTCCGTGTGTATGTTGAAATCAACTTTTTGAAGCCCCCCGACATAGGTTGGACCCGGGTAAAATATTAAAATATCAGAATAATTCGGGAGTAGATCGGTATTGCAAATCAGAAACATCGGTACATAAACAACTGAGATATGAGCAAAAACCCACGACCACCTCGATTTTTTTTTCACAAAAACAACATTACAACAACAACATACATACAGACGTGTATACTGGTTAGAGAAAACGTGGCATCGAATCCCAGCTGAGCCAAAAAAAAATTTTTTTTATTTTTTTTATATTTTTTTTTTTTAATTTTTTTTTTTTTAATATTTTTTTGTTTTATATTTATTATATATATTTTAATTATTTTTTTAAATTTTTTTTTTAAATTTTTTTTTAAATTTTTTTTTTTTTTTTTTTTTTTTTTATTTTAAAAAAAGTAAAGTTATAATATTAAAATGGGTTGTTTTTATATATGTATGTTTTTTATATGTTGTACGTATTTCATATGGGATGAATGGTGATACAAACTACTGTTATTGCATGACTACACGTTGTGAAGGGTATATAAGATTCGGCATGGCCGAATATAGCGCTCTTACTTGTTTTTAAAGTGGTTTTGTTTGACTCATTTAATTGTTTAACAAGAAAGCTCTAATACGAACAAAAAGTAGCTGTTTAATTTTTAATATAGTGAAACTAGCTTTCGTGGTAATTTTGAGGTCCAAATTTTATTAAATCTCAGTTTTTATAACATTTGAATTATTTTTAATTTATAAATAGATTTAAGTTTTCTACCGAATATTTCGTAAATTCACAAGTTGTCGTAAACAAGTCCCTTCAACAAATAAAATACTTAGTCGTCTGTTAAATGTCACAGTAGTTAAATCCGTCGGTCATACTTTTTTCCTTTTCCCTCCAGTCAATTGTATTGCGTCGTTACACTATGTTCCCATACGCGCCTTAATTGTCAATTTATAATATTCTCGCAATTAAAGCCCTTTATTGAGCTCAATTTACTCGAAATACAACTCTTAAGAAGTATGTTCAGTGAGAAGAAAATACTATAGGTGGTATTTCTAATGTCAAACAAATAAATACACAAAAAAATTAAAATTAAGAAAATGGGAAATATTTGATGAAAATTTAAAAAAAAAATGTTTAAATAAAGTCAAATACATACATAAAGGTATAAATATGTATAAATATAATTGTTAATATATTTTATGAACAGGAAAAAACTGAAGAGAAGGCATTATTTGATTTGGTTTACATTCATCGTATTTTTACAGCTATCAAATGCTAATGGAGTAAGATAAATTGAGTATGTGTGAACACTTATTTTAATTGCTCAATCAACACTAAATTAAAACAATTAAAAATATCTGTCTAGTATTAGAATGTCGCCATGACAATTAACTCATACTGGTCCAAGTAATACGGTCAGGACACAATCACACATTTATGACAGCGTTAAAAATATTAAATTTATATTCAATGTTAATTTTTTATTCATGAAAAACAATAACAACTTTTCAGTTAAAAATAAAATTAGAATTTTCAAAAATTTAAAACCAAAAGTCAAATACTTCTAAAGGTATGTTCACAAAAGACAAATATTTGACGAATTAAATGTAACCATTTCATAATAAATAAATCTTTTTTCAATTCAAATTTTCTTGATCTTGATTATATTTATTGCAGAGAATTGCACATAAAATTAACTAAATATTAATAAAAAAAAATAGTGGCCACCCATATTTGGGCAATTATTTGCCAAATGTAAACATAGCTAAAGTGATTTTATTTATTGAAAATATAAAAAATTTTGTTTTTTATAGCTGAAAAATTCCTTATGTTCTTTATTACATACTGACTTAAACGATAAAATACCACTAAGACCACAATACACAGACAAACACAAAGTTACATATCAACGCATATATTTTAAACTTTTATACTTTTATATGAATTGTGAATAATATAGAAAGAACCAATTTGATTTTAATATTAGTAAAACTTTCTGCAAAATACTTTTAATGAAAATATATTCGTGAATGTTTGTCTGGTTTGGCTGGAAAAGGGCGAAGGCACAACCAGTTTAAGGTATTCTTTTGTAATCGGATATACAGGAAGTCCTCAATATATTAGAGAAGTTTAAATCTAAACAATATTTTTGTTAAGTTTTTGTATTGCGCTGCAGGTGTAATTTCCTTATTGCTTATAGAATATACGCATGATTTGCGAAAACGCCTACCCACTAAACCATAACCTCTAGCGGCCACTCTCTTCACGACACACGCAATCGGTATTACTTTGCAGGGAAAAATTGCCCTACAAAATATTTTAGCCAATACAATTTTTAAAAAGAGACAACTGTTAACCAGTTGTAAAATAAAATAACAGCAAATATTTATATTCAATCTAGCAAAGTTATTTTTGCAACAATGAATGAAGTAAAAAAACACACACATACACATACTTACTTTCACTTGCACACAAAAATCTAGACAAATTTGCATAAATTTCCCGTCTATATGTGCTGCTGTCTAAAATGTTTTATGTAAAAAAGTTTGCGGCAATGAAATGAAAAAAAAAGTAACTGTAAAAGAACAAAGTAGCAGCAGTTAGCAGTTTAAATACAATAGCCCTCTATGAATTATGTTTAAAAAGGATAAATGTCAGTAATATTCATAAACTCGCACAGTCGTGCAAACAAATACATGTTATAAATGTTTGTGTAAATGAGAGTGTGCAAAGGGGTTTAGTGGCGAGAAAAAATATATTCATTTTAATATAAAAAGTTATTACTTAGTAGAAAATATTTAATAAAATCTTTATTAATGCATACGTTAACAACGAATTTTTGATCTTTATTTATAATTTCTTTGTGGTGAACTTTAGATAACAATTGTTTTTATTATTTTCTTATCTAACAATTTTTTTATACAATTTTTATTTTTGGAATATAAGCGGTAAGCAGCTCTTTATGAAGCAACTACATGTTCCTCAGAACTGTGTATGATACCAATCTTTAAGAATATCTGGTAATGAATCGCTATTGAAATTCAGCACAATCGCCCTACTACTTTCTAAGATATGAGCAAATAAACACGACTGCCTCTATTTTTTCCCATATTTTTACCACAAAAATTAAAATTTTTATAGTTATAGAATAATTTATAGGTACGTTTGCTACTATGTGTAGATATAATATGCCTCTAGAGGTATTCGTGAAAAATTTTGGATAAAGCGGGCTCTAATCGGCTCTAATAGGCAAAAAATTTTCTTTTTAAATAAATATTCCAAAAATTTACAAACGAAAATCAATTTATTTTTCAGCTTCTAGACAACCCAAAGAGTCAATATTGGCCCAACATAAGCACTATAAAAATTAAAATTTATGTTGGCCGCCATAACAAAATGGCGGACATCAAATTTATATATAGGTCGATTCTGTTATATTAAAATGTAACTTCTTGAACCCCCTCAATATTTGTATCAAATTAAAGGGCTTTGCCAGTAGATTAAAGCAAATTATTAATAAATGTAAAATCCAAGATGGCGTCTAAAACAAAATGGCAAAAATTGTTTTAACCCCATCAATATGGGTATCAAATTAAAGGCCTTGACTAGTAAAATACAGTTAACTACGTAAAAATTCAAAATCAAAGATGGCATCGGAAATAATAAAGAAAAAAGGGGTATAACATGAAATATAGGTTAAACTACGATGTGGGATTATACCTATATATATGATGGTGAATGGTATTATTAGATTCGGTACGGCCGAATATAGCACTCTTACTTGTTTTTTCTTATTGTTGTTGATTTACAGCCTTTTTTAAACATTTTATTGAAATATTTTTCGTATTTTCTAATTTCGAATTATAATAAACTTGTTAGCGTCTGTCATGTGTAAACCGTACCATGTAATTTGCTCTGTGTGATTGCAGACTTGCATAGTGCGGTGAGTCGGCGCTGAGTCAACGCCGTGAAAAGGTTTAATCAACTCAGGCATTCTTTCGTAAAACACCAAACAACACAGGCGCCACATGAGCCACATTAAGAAATATAAAGTAAAAAGTTAACAAAATTTAATAGAAAACAATGAAAATTTAAATAGAATTTAAAAAGTGAAGTGTTTAATTAATAAAGAAGAGCCACTGAGCAACAGGTTGTATTAAACCAATATATAGAGAAACTCAACCACCACCTCTTGGACATCAATTTGAACGTTCAACCCCCATTTGTAGTTCTTGTGCTGGGACAACAGCGAACGAGGTAAACAAAACTAATTTTATACATAAAAAACTGATCTCAAGCTCTCGTTTGAATATTTTCAAAAATTTTTATATTTAAAATTTAAATTCAAATTATTCTCTATCCTTCTCTGGTAAAAATTAATACAGATTGACAAATTTAAGCACAATTGGTGTTTATAAAATATGTTCTAATTGGCGTATTGTCATAATGTCATAATTTTCTAAAACAAAATTTAAAGTTGGTTACCTTGGTAAATTTTGAAAAATTATAACATTTTGACAACATTACAGTTGGGACATATTTTAAATTTAGGAAAAAAGTTTTTGATAATAAAAAATATAAAAATATCTTAAAACATTTTCATTTATTATCCTATCAACTTAATTAAAATAAAAGCAATACTTTTATATTTCAAAAAACACGAAATAACTTTTTCCCTAATCCAATTTCAAACTATAATAACAGTTCTGAACGAGCAATAAAAATACGTTTATATTTTCTAATTTCTCCTTTGGTAACAAATTTTGTGTCGACAATTATGAACTTTTCCCTAAAAGATATTACTGTAAGGGATACCACTACCACGCTCTCTCCATACAGTATGTATCGTACATGATTTATAAATTTTAAAAAGATAATAATCATATGTTTGCATGTTATGTTAACACAATATTAAAAATGATTTATATACATTCAAAGTAAAATGCTTCTACGAATTAGTAAGAATAAAGTTTTTAACAAATTTTTGTTAAATTTAAGGAAAAAAATATGCACAATTTTTTTTTTATCAAAAATGTAAGATAAAAAAATATTTATATTTCAAGTTTATAAGCAGTAGTTTTAGTATTTAAGAAGCGAATGACTGAATGAATGTTTATAGTCGGGTACGACTTAACACTGTTGTAAAATGTTGATGGTGTTTCCTTTTAGGTAAATGTTTGTAAAAATTTTATTTGTACATTTTTTTCTTCTTCTTTATTTGTGGCGCTCTCAACCTGTCATTTTATACATGAAAAAATATATTTGCAGTTTTGCATAGAAGTGTAGTTTTGGGGGGGTAATAAAACAGCAACAATTTACTTCGCTTTGCACTTGAGTGCTCAAGAGAAAGAAAATCAGTAGCAATAACGTAAAAATAAAAAGATTTCAATTTTATTTGACCAAAAAATAAAACATGCTGATACAAATGTAAAAAAAAAAAATTTAATATATAAAAAAAGTAATAAAATAAATTAGTTTATTGGCCAGGGAAATTGAGCTTGTTTTATTCAAATTAACTTGTAGTTCTTCGTTTTCTTTTATTTTATTTTTTTGTTAATAAATTAAATAAATAAAGCCTTAAAATATAAAATACCAAGTTGCCCTGGCGAACTTTGTTAACAAGAAATTGTTGTTTTGCCTTTAACTTTTTCTGGTTTTACACCTATAAACCAAAATTTCCTTTTTAAAATAAGAGAGAACGAGTGTCATTAGTAAATCAAAAATTTAATGATTTGCATAAAAGTCCATTCTAACAGCAACAAACACAATATAACATACCTATGATACAATACTGGTGAACAGCAAGTAAAAAATTTAATGGTCAATTAATGTAATTATTCGCGTTTATCTAAAAAAAAAATTAAGTTCTCAAATTCCATTGTTTGTAAATTAATGCAGCTACGCCGATGACTCAGATAATATTCCTTTTCTCGCAAATCTTAGAAATAATTCCAAATCTGGACTTAATTTTCTTTATCTGAAAAAAAAAACAATAAATTGCCATTTCTTTTTATACGACATATGTATACTCATTGATAAACTAAAGACATTTAATGGTAGCTTTTTTAAATATTTTTAAATACTTTCACTTTTCACTTTTCACCTTTAATTGCCGTTACACTTGTTTTTTTCTTAATTTTTCCCGCAGAAGAAAGATTTTATACACGTTGGTCCCACCAAAAGGCACAATGTTAATTGTAAATAAAACCAAAAAAATTTTACTATGATAAAGAAATCTATGACAATTATTTTGAAGACTAAATATCGGCCAAATTCTCGCCACAGCTTCAGTGGCATACTATTATCCGATGGTCCATATGTTCAATGATATAGAGGAGACATAATTGTGATCCAATGTCATTAATATGACAAATTATGTTATCCTCTAGCTCTGGAATTATTTTTGGGTATACCTTTTCTTTTAAATATTCCCAAAGAAAGAAGTCCAACCGTATCAAATCACATGATCGTGGCGCCACGACATAACAACACACGCACGAAAGTGACATTTTAAAGTTAACTACTTAGCAAGTGGCACCATTTTTCTGGAACCATATATCGTCCAGGTCCATACATTTAATTTATGGCCACAAAAGTTTGTTATCATCTCGCGAACACCATTCACAGTAACTGCTTGGCCGACCTTATTTTCTAAGTAAATAGAACGGTCGCATGGCATCGCCAGCCCATAAACCGCACCAAACAGCCACTTTGTAGAAGCATCGGCTTTTCAATAATCACTCGTTAATTCTCATTTGCCCCAATGTAGCAGTTATGCTTTTTGACAAATCTACTGAGGTGAAAATATGCCTCGTCATTGAATACTTATGATTTTCTTTGTAAAGTCATCATTCACTTCTGTCTGTTTAACCAACTATTCGGCATATTGACGGCACTTGAAATAGCTGGCTTCAGCTTTTGAGTCAATTGAATCTTGTAAGCGTGTTAATGAATTTTTTTTTCCAATTCACATCAGTGATCTTCTTGAGATGTTCAATTGTTGTGCACGACGATGGTGCATGTTTAGGGCTCTTCTTTCACACTATCACGAACAACAGCAACGTTTTTCTTAAAACGAACTAGGCGAGTAAGCATAGGAGTTTTCACATTTCCTACAGATCGGTTTGCTTATATTTTAAGCACAATTCTCCACGCACATTTGGTCGATTCTGCTGACCAAAAAATTACACAATGAACGAAATTCCTTTCAATTTGTACGCTCATTTTCTTAAAAGACTTCAACAATTCTAACGCGATGCTAAATTGTACTCCTGTTCATGGTTGAATTTGTCACTAAATTGGGCAAAAAATTAATTCTGACTCACAATTAACATCATGTATTATGGTTGTACCACCCTTTATAGAAGATATATATTTACTTTGGTATTTTTTTTGCAATCAAACCGTTTTCTGTTTAAATTTCGAAGGCATTAAGACTTTGCCCAATTTTTACGATTTTCCAATGGCTTAGGCCAGATTCCGTAATCGCTTAAATATTGCCGTCTTCAGAAAACGGGTTACTAGACCTATTAAGTGAAAAAAAAATAGGAAATTATGACATAATAATTACAAACACTGAAAAGGCCAAAAAATAATTTATTTTAAACAATTTGCGTCCAAAAATTTCTCAAATTGAATGCAAATGAATTGTTCTCTTCAAATATATATTAAGAAAAAACAAGTAAGAGCGCTATATTCGGCCGTGCCGAATCTTATATACCCTTCACAACGTGTAGTCATGCAATAACAGTAGTTGTTGTCACCATTCATCCCATATGAAATGCGTACATACATATAAAAACATACATATATAAAAACATCCCATTGTAAAATTATAAATTCACGTATGTATGTTAGAAAAACAAAAAAAAATTAAAAAAAAAATTTTAAAAAAAATTTAAAAAAAAATTTAAAAAAAAATTTAAAAAAAAATTATTATATATAAAATATATATAAAACAAAAAAAATAAAAAAAAATTAAAAAAAAAAAAATTTTTTTTAAAAATAATAAAAATATAAATAATATATTAAATAAAAAATAAATAAAAAATAAAAAAAAATATTAAAAAAATTTAAAAAAAAATTTGTTTTGGCTCAGCTGGGATTCGATGCCACGTTTTCTCTAACCAGTATACACGTTTGTATGTAAGTATGTTGTTGTAATGTTGTTTTTGTGAAAAAAAATCGAGGTGGTCGTGGGTTTTTGCTCATATCTCAGTTGTTTATGTACCAATGTTTCTGATTTTCAATACCGATCTACTCCCGAATATTTCTGATATTTTAATACCTTACCCGGGTCCAACCTATGTCGGGGGGCTTCAAAAAGTTGATTTCAACATACACACGGACAGACGGACAGACTGACAGAGCTTAATCGACTCCCCCATTTATAAGCTTTCAGAAAATATATACTTTATGGGGTCGGAAATGAAAATTGTAGAAATTTCACACGGAATGACAAACCTATATATACCCTTTTTTACTGTGTGAAGGGTATAATAAAACAAAAATTCAAAAACTTATTAACGTATTCAAGTTGGCATCATACCCACTCTCTACAAATTTCTTTTAGCAGTTGTGTATGCATTTTCCACATATGTATTGCATATATTTATCATAATTAACGTTTTGGCATAAATTACACAATAATGGTAATAAATTTAAAAAAAAAATTGATTAATGTCTTAATTTAAATATATAAAAAATTGCTCTACAATATGGCGTAGAAAAAGAAAATCGGCATGATGAAAAACCAACTTAAGTAATGGCTCCTAAACCTCAACTTATTTACTGACGAACACAAGCACGTGCACATTCGTTCATTTCAAGCCAACAAAAACTTGCATATTTTTTTGTTTATTGCTGTAGTAAAGTGTAAATTATTTTACTGCATTATCAGAAACAAAGCAGCCATCGCAAGTAAAAAAACAAATAAAAAACTAATTTTATACAGTGAGTGGCAAAAGTAAGCACCAAGTGTAGATATCAACATTGGCTTATCTTGCCTCACTATGCTTGAAAATGCATTCGACTTTAATTCTACAACTTTCCATCGAAACTGCCGCTATACCAATGACAGTGGTTGTTTCAATGCAAAAAATCTTTTCCAAAATAACGGCCACCACAATACGATCTGACCACAATGATTAGCTTAGAACTGATTTACATTCATATTTCTTGTAATATCAGAATGGGAAAAGTCATAAGTCAATCCTTGAAGATTATCTTCTTCTAGTCTTTTTACTAGAATATTATGACACTAGTAAATCCTTTTTGTCTATGTGACATTAATTAATTAAGCCAGCAGTCCCATACTGTTAGCACCATTGAAAAATTTAGGTTGGCAATTAATTTATGTAAACTCTTAAACTGACATATAAATCAAACGACTGGCCGTACAATATTTTTGAGATGAGGTCTCAATTTTTAGATGAGCTTCTTGTCTGCATTAAGTCGAAAGTTGAATTCGAAAACAAAGAATTTTGTGTATTATTGGCTATTGCTTCCCCTAAATAGTTTACAAAATGTTCCTTAAATCTTCCTCTATATGGCGTTATCACTAAATATAACTTCATTTCTATACCATGACCTTTTCATAATCATTTACTTCGAACTCCTAGTTCACATCTAGTTTCGTTGCCAAGTTTGCTTATCTTTATTATTATATAACCTGCTCACAATGAGTAATAGTAATAGTGATGTATTAGCTCTACTTGCATTATGCTTAAAGAACGAGTCGTGTAGGAAAAATCTTACTAATCAAGATTTTAAGAGCAAACTTTTAATGTCCATACTGTCTGCAGTAAAATGGGAATATATATCAAAAATTCTGCACTAACAAATATTTATTTTAACTAATAAGACGCGCCCATGACAGACTAGCAACATTAACCCACCCTTTTTGCAAAACGTTTTATATTGATAACTTAAACATTATAAAATTACCCTGACTAGCTAAAGATCAGTTAAATATAACTGACATTTTTTAAAAAAAATTCTAACTGTCGAAACACTTTCTACTCCCAATGTATTTAGTCTTTGTTGCTATTATTACCATTTAAGTGCAATGCTAGAAAAAAAGTAAGCAAACAACGGTTAAACATTTACAACATGCAACCATCATTCATCACAATTCATTCATTTTACAAAATACTCAACGAACAAAAAAGGACAACCAAAAAGCTAAAACAAAATGTAGCAATAAAGGCGATAAAATCATTTACAACTAAAACAAAAACTAGGAATGTCGTTTCAAAATTGTTCAATTAAATACACATAGACCAAACAAACTCCAACTAGAAACACACATCTAAAAAAAAATTAACAATTGAAATATATGTATAAAGAATAAAATAGCAACATTACCTCCTTAGCTGCTTTTCTCTTTCTTTCTTTCTAGCTCTTTTATTCATTACTAACTAACTATGTTTAGGAGTTTACAGTTTAGAAATAAAATATATGGACTTTTTAAGAAATAACAGTGCTGCAACTGAAAAATTTAAATTAGAACAATTGTTGTTGGCTATAATTTGCCAGCAATGATTATAAAGTTTTTTTTTATTCAGAACACATCCACATATCTACCACCTTTATTCATAACATGTAGTATATATGTACATATATACACCTAAAAGTATGCAATAGAATTATTTACTTACAAAACCAACTGCAAAGAAAACAAGTAACAGTGCTATATTCGGCCGTGCCGAATCTTATATACCCTTCACAACGTGTAGTCATGCAATAACAATTGTTGTTCATCCCATATAAAATACGTGCATACGTACCCGTTAGAATAAATGTGGCATTATTATTATTTATTATTATTTTATTTAATATACTATTTATATTTTATTATTTTTTTTTATATTTTTTTTAAATTTTTTTAAAAAATTTTTTTAGAAAAATTTTTAAAAAATTTTTTTAAATTTTTTTTTTAAATTTTTTTTTTTAGTTTTTTTTTATTATTTTTTTCTTATTTTTAATATTTTTTCTTTTTGTAATTTCTTCTTTTTTTGTATGGTTTTTACATATATTTATGTATGTATGTTGTTGTTGTAATTGTGAAAAAAAGCGAGGTGGTCGTGGTTTTTCGCTCATATCTCAGAAAGTTATGGGGCGATTGTGCTGAATTTCAATAGCGATTCATTCCTGAATATTTCCAAGCGATTGATACCATATACAGATCTGAGGAACATATAGTTGCTTCTAAAAGTTGATTTCAACCAACACACGGACAGACGGGCAGACGGATAGACGGACAGACGGTCAGGGCTTAATCGACTCCTCTATTCATAAGCTTTCAGAAAATATATACTTTATGGGGTCGCAAATGAAAATTGTAGAAATTACAAACGGAATGACAAAGCTATATATACCCTTGTGCACCACAGGTGAAGGGTATAACAAAGAACTCAAATATTTACTTGTACTCTATGATTTAAATTGACGTTTGTTTAAAAAAAAAAAAAAGTAAAAAAATCATACTTGATGTAATAATATCGTACTCGTATGCAGAGTACGAAAACAAACAAAAGGAAACGTTTCCAATAGTTTTGTTTCGATCATTTTAGAGAGGGAAAACAAAACGAAACAAAACCCAGGATAACGGTACATGCATTTTGTTTTGTATTGTTTTGTACTATGAGTGCAAACAAAACCAGAATCGAAAAGTACTCAACTTCAATATGTAACATGCAAAACAATACAGTACAATACTTTCTGCAAACGTTTCAAAACTTTTGCTGATTGATTTGCTCTTTACATAAAAAAATCTACATGTTTATTGCTGCTTGTTGTTGGGAATTTTTTAACATTTTACCTACCTACATTAATTTTATGATCCTATTAACGATATGAAGTCACTGACTATAGTTTGCGAATTGGTAATGGTGCATTGTTATTATGATTGTTATGATCTTTTTGTTCTGCAAACGTTTGCAAACGTTTCATTCTTGTTTCGTACTCAAACGAAACATACCGTCAAAGCAATGCCTAAGTACAAAACCCGAATTGTTTTGTTTATGCTCTTTTGCATTGAAAAGTTTGTGGTTTTGTTTTGCTCGCAAACAAAACGATTCATGAAAATTAAAAAGTTTCTGACTTAGATGATTTGTACTGTGTTTCGTTTCGTTTGTTTTCGTTCACTGCTCGTATGTGCGAATGTAAAAACAACAAATAATACAATAAAACATTTAAATTGCACAAATTATTGGACCTTTAAATTACTAAGGCATTTGTTGGGATTTTTGTTGTTTACTTAACTTTTTACTTTACTTAGAAATACAAACAAAAATAAAAAGGATTTTGTGTAGCCATAATTACATACACATTGCATGTGTGTTTAAATATTATGTAAGACTTAAAAATATTCAAAACTCCTAGAGCATTTTTCTAAATAATTCAAATTATGCAGTATACATAAATATTTGCGAAAAAAAAATGCAGAAAGGTACAAGAAGGAAGCAATTCAATGGATTTTATAAACTAAATTTTTGTGTAGCACGCTAGAGTCAAGGTGGGATAAGAAATAAAGAAAAAGGTTATCATGAAGTCGGTGTTGTATTTGTGTATTATTAAGGACAATATAAAGTGGTAAATTATAACTTGATACATGAATACCTATGAATTATGCAGCGTTAATTTTAAGTAATAGCATAAGTAAAATTACAATAGTAGATCCACAACAAAATGGTGACAACCTTAACCCTTTAACGATCCTACAATTTCTGCAGAATATTACTTGCCTTTGGTCGTCCAAGGATTAATTTAATTACTGAAAAGAACATGACTTTCATCAAGGATTTTAGTTTAATAAGGCCTTAGCGAAATACTTAATAAATAGTATGAGTGTCGGATATATGTAAACTGTTGAACTAAAGTGCCTTGCAAATTGCAACTTAGCTGGAAAAGTCGATAGCAGCCATTTTGATAAAGGTATATCCAAAAGTTGAATGCTGTTTATACAGTTTTGTTAGCGTTCAACAACTCGTGCAAATAATAAAATTGTTTTATCAAAATGAGTTTTCTGTCCAAATACGTTGCCCTATCATAAAATAAATTTTAAAAGATACGTTTTATCATAAAATCTCCTTTAGCTATGAAATCCATCTTTTAATGAATAGTACCTCAGCAATAAATATTACCGAATTTGGGACGATGCCAGATGCATTACTCAAGCTACATTATACATTCTGTAAAAATAATTAAGGGCGGATATTTTACACAAACTGTATTGTGTTGAAATACAAAGATATGAAGCGTTTTAACCCAAAGCTTTACATTTAATTCCAGCTTTTTTGGCATTTTAATCACAATTGTAACTAAAACTCTAGCCGCTTTACTTGATCATATATCTTTACATTTCCAAGTGTGTCCTAAATTAAATCCTACATAAGCCGAAAGCATACTGACACCTGCCACTTATTATCGAACAGACTCATTCTTAACAAGATTCTAAGGTCAGGCGTACATGTTACGCCTATTAATTTTTATAAGATTGTACACAAGATAATAGTAATTGTGTGAAGTCGATTTTAAGTCCTAGTACAATTTAAAAGTATAGAGTGGGTCAAGAGCCATGTGGTTAAAAATTTAATAACTTTTGTATTTATATATTGAATTTTTTATTTTTTTTAGATTACAAAGTATACAAATTTAAATTTTTTTACAATTAGTATGGAAAATAATGTCTTCTAAATAAACCTTGTTTTGAACTTCGCAATAATGGCGTCGTTTTAGAGTATTTTATGTTAGCCTTTAGTACAAGGAATTCGTTTAGCTTGTTTAAATAAACTAGCTCCTTCAAAAAACTAGTCCGGTGCGAAACCACTGGCTAATTAATTTTAGAATTTCTAGAAATTATTCGCAATCTAAAAATTCTACTTAAAAAAACCATTGCATCTCAAACGATATAAGCAGTAGCATTAACGAATGGCTCTTGGATTTTAAACACCCTACAGTTTATTCCATTGTAATAAAAATGAATTTTTTTGCTCATAATAAGATTTTAAATAAAATTGATTTTATTTTTCACTAAGTGTTTAAAATTTACCTGCAGTATTTCTACGATGACGATGATCTGTGGATTTTAATTTTTTCACTAATTGGGAATATTAGCAAATTTTTAAGATACACCGTAGTGGCATACGAAAAATTCCTTACTGAGCATAAACCCTTTAGAAACCGAAATTCTGCATTAAAATGTCGACGATATGTTTTTTGCATTAAAATAATTGATCGCTAATGATATTATTTTATATAAATAAAAAAGCTTACAAATTTTTAAACTCCACGGTCACTTTGGTGATATGAAATTTTTGAAAAAACTTCGATCTTATTTGAGCTTTTACGCTATGATTATGCACTAATTTGTATTGCACAACAAGAAAATTTATCATCCGCCTTGCCTCAACGGTAGCAACCTAAATGCGTCAAATTTAATAAACCCTTTGATCATTCACTAGACTAAAAAATTTACCAGCTACTGTATCGTCGAATTTAACCGATCTTGTTAACTATTAACATTTTCATAATATGCGTCCAAAATAATTTTCTCCAAATTTAGTTAAAAAACTGTAGTTCAATTGACCGTCTTAAACTTAGAAAATCTGCTTCATTAAAAAACAAACAACAATTTGAAGAAAGAGCATATTTCGCAATGAAAATAACGATGTCTAATTCTTTGTCTATATATTTTTGAAAAGCAAATATTCATGCATAAAACACTTCTTATACGAATTATTTGTTGCAGTCGAAAAATTGAAAATACAACTAATTTATATCAATTACTAGCCAATCTCGGCGCGCGTTGCTACGCCCCTTCATGAATTTTAATCGCATTCTAAATTTTAATCGAATATCAAGTGCAAGGCTAAAAACTTTAACTTTTTCTATATGAGCGTGGCACTGCCCACTTTTCTAATTACGAAACTGTATAGTCATGACAGCTCAATAAGTGTGCAAAGTTTCAGAAAAATCGGTCCAGTGTAAGTACCTCAAAATGATACCTTTTTTTTATGGGCGTGGCACTGCCCACTTTTCTAAATACGAAACTGTAAAGTCATGACAACTCAATATGTGTGCAAAGTTTCAGAAAAATCGGTCCAGTGCAAGTACCTCAAAATAATACCTTTTTTTTAATGGGCATGGCATTGCCCACTTTTCTAATGACGAAAGTGTAAAGTCATGACAGCTCAGTATGTTTGCAAAGTGTCAGAAAATTCGGTCCAGTGCAAGTAGCTAAAACTGATAAGTAATTTTTTATGGGCGCGGCCCCGCCCACTTTTTCAATCACAAAATTATAAAGCCATGACAGCTCAATATGTGTGCAAAGTTTCAGAAAAATCGGTCCAGTGCAAGTACCTCAAAATTAAAACTTTTTTAGGGGCGTGGCCCCGCCCACTTTTCTTATCACAAAATTATTTAGTGCAAGTATCTAAAAATGATAACTAATTTTTTATGGGCGTGGCCCCGCCCACTTTTTTTCACCCATAAACACTCCCTGGTATGTGTACAACAACTTACCAAAGTTTGAGCCCGATCGGTTTTACAGTTTCGGAGTCTAGAGCTAACACACACACACACACACAGAGTTTCACTTTTATATATATAGATTTATTGCCACTAGTAACCGGCCAACCAAAAAATTTTACCCCAATTTCATTACATTAACAAACGATTCACAAACGATACTTTTATTTTTAATTGTTTTAGTGTTTTTTTTTCTCGTTTCCTTATGGTTAAATTTTGTTGCATTTTTTACATTTTATTTATGTTTTTTTATTTCCCTTCTGCAGTTTTTCCCTTTTTATACCCTTCACCTGTGGTAACAAGGGTATATACAGTTTTGTCATTCCGTTTGTGATTTTTACAATATTCATTACCGAATTTTTTTCATGAATTTTCTGAAAGCTTATGGATAGGAATTTTGAATAAACGATATCCAATTGTCGTCGACTTAGTTGAAGTCAATATTATGAAGCCCTATAAGTTCATAAAATATTTTAAAATAAACGTAAATGCCTAAATTTATTGTCATATTTTTACCAAAACTCAAAATTTTTTAGTCCTTGTATAACATTGCACAGCAGAACTTCTGATGATTGGGTTATGATACATGATGTTAGAACAATTTTCAATTCCGTGATTGATATTTCCATCTCAGTTGTAGTTAAAAAATATGACACGGGTGTTTGTTTTTTACGGAAACACTATAAATTAAATGATAAATCTATTTATTTAATCTTATAAAGAAAAAAGCTTTTCACTTGTATGATTTTCTTGGTAAAGCTGAAGGCTGAAAGCTATGCTGAATGCTTCAACAAAAATCAGGGATTATGTGTGCGTTACAGTAACCTATTAGCGTATCTTTACGGTACGCAAGTTCTAGAATATTCGTTCGTCCTATTGTTCACTTAGCTCACCTAGATTGGCAGGAAAATAGTCCCTGTTGTTGTAAAGAAATGTAACTTCATGCTAGTGCTACATCCAAGCATTTTAAAGCGACTCATCAGTTGTAAGGAGTGTTGAGACAATTCAGAAAAAAAATTAATTACAAGTTATAGTCACTTCTCTTGCTATTTATAAATGTGATATGCCCTTAGGGCTATTTGTAAAATGGTCACTTAGCAGCAAAGTTATAGGAAAAATATATATTTTTTAAATACATCCAGAACGTAAAGCTTCTATTTAATTTTTGGGAACGGTAGTGATACCATACTGCAAGCCATGGTCTCCAAAATATATATCTGAGAAAGAAAAAAACAAATCTTTTGTAGTTGCATTGGTAGTTTTTCGTTTTCTAGATAACCGTAAAGGGCAGTAAAATAGTTTGACCAGCAGGCTATTATCCATAATGGCCGCTCCTAAATAAGGGAGTACAAATGAGTTATATTGGGACAAAACTAGTAAATCAATGTTATTATAAAATTAAAGCGCTTGACCAATAAAATATAGTTTACCTTGTAAAAGGTGTAATCTAAGATGGCATCCGCACAAAATGAAAGACGTGACTAGTAAATGTAAAAATGGTAAAGCGTACAAAACATTCGTCACGGCCATATAAAGCACCCTTTCTAGTTCATTTTATTACTAAAAAAAATTATTATTTTTATTTTCAAACGTAAATATTTTCTACTCTGTTAGTCTAACGTTTGGCTGACTGGTCAGTTTTAATTTCATGCTTTAGTAAACAAAACAATAATAAACTAAATGTAATGCACTAAAGACTCTGTTTTCACATATATATGAATCTATATACAGGGTGGACCAAAAGTCGCGCCTGCGTGTAAAAATTGAATAACTTTTTTGCTTATTATTATTTTTTATTAAATTTTTTTTTTTAATTATAATATCTTTGTATGACATAAATTTTAATTATGAAAAATAATGTCAGAGAGATGACCACCATTTTCATCGATGCACAATTGGGCTCTTAAACAGGCGTTTTGCATAACTGCAAGCAAGGTTTCAGGCTCTATTGCCCTGATCTCAGCTTCAATGTTGTCCTTTAGCTGCTCTATAGTTTGAGGCTTGTTTACATACACTCGTTCTTTGAGATAACCCCATAGAAAATAATCAGGGGCAGTTAAATCCGGTGAACGTGCTGGCCAATTTAATTTAAAAGCGTCATTGTGGCACGGGCCGTGTGTGCTTTTGCTCCATCCTGCTGAAACCACTTGTTGGCTGCCTCAGGGCGTACAAAATTATTAAGCATAGCGCGATATCTGTCCCCATTCACCGTTACTGTATTACCAACTTCATCCTCGAAGAACGATTAAAAGTAAAATTCTACCACTTTCGTTCGTTGCTCAGTCGTTAAATTGCATGGTGGTGTAACACGAATCGATGAATAAAATCTGAAAAAAAAAAAAAAAAGAATATTAATAAACAAAAAAGTTATTCAATTTTTACACGCAGGCGTCACTTTTGGTCCACCTTGTATATTTTTTTTTAATATTGGTTGCTCAATTACGTTTTTCCCCTATTGTTGTTTGCTTCCTTTGATGCATTTTTTTGCACGTCTATTTTTTTAACATCAATAACAATTCACCTGAAAAAAAGCGTTATAATTTTTATAAATATTTATTTATTTTAGCCTTTTTTTAAGTAAACAAAATTTAACACATTCTTCTTTGTTAAAAAAAAATTAAAAATATAAAACTAGTAGCCACCGCACAAAAACTTCACAAGAATAAGAAATAAAATATTTAACTTTTTACTACATGGCAGTTTGCTTTTCTGTTAGAAAAATAAAACTTAAATATTTTTAACTCATAAAACATACTACAGCAATAAAAATATTTCTTTTTTTTAAATTTTTTGCCAGGCTAACTTTCTAAAAGTTTTTTAATTTAAATTTTAATTTATATAAAATTTTTTCTATTTCTTCTCTTTCTCTCTCTCTTGCAGATACACTTTTTACTTTACCCCCCATTTTCAACAACAATGAAGTCTTAGTGTAAGTAACAAACTATGAGATGCATATTACCTTTTTACTTTTTTTACGTTTTTCATATAAAATAGACTTTTATAATTGTTGCTTTTTTTGGAGCACTATATTTGCATTTTGCCTAGATTTTTTTATTAGCTCCTCTTTGTTGTTTCGTCGTATATTTAATGTTCTCTACTGTTTCATGATAATTTTTGTGTTCACTGACACATTTCAAATGCAACGAAGCGCAGAGCATTACATTTCAGTAAGAAAACCAACAAGACGCAACCCAGCAAATACTCTAAAAAACAGATACACAATACAAAAATATAGTTTTTGCAAAAGCGCAAAAAAATTAAACAACCAGATAATGAAGTTCTACAACAGAACCCCTCTATTTTGCAACAATTTTGTTATTTTTTGTTTTGTATCATGAGTCTGTGTCATGTCTGCTATAAAAACGTAATGTTTGTCTATCAGTCAGTCAGTCAGTCAGTCAGTCAATCTCTATCAAAATTGCATGTCTATATATTTGTCTGCTTGTCTGCCCACCTTACTTGTGTGTTTCCTCCTTACACAGAGGCATTGTTACAACATCATTATTGAAGTAATTACTAAAATTGTTTTTTTTTTCCTTCATTCACTCCTTTGTTCTTTTTATAAATATTTAAAACATTTACACAGTGCATAACAATGAAAATATATAATAAAAATAAGACATTTTAGTAAAAGCCTTTATAAACAATATCTGAGCAACAAAAAAATTTTGTGCTTTCGTCCAACATTGTTTGCAATTTGTAGGTCAGAACTTAAGTTCATAAAATCTTTTCGCAAACTTTAAACTGAAAAAGATATTTACAAATAATTTAAAAATTTATATTGATAAAAAAAAAACTTTCTTTCAAATTTCGTCTTTTTAAGCCATTTTAAATATGAAAAGTGATTATGAATTTGGAGGCCAGCAACACCCGGTAAAAGAGGTGAAAATATTTCTTAACTTTGTAACCTCGGAATAACATCACTGATCCACATAAATATTCAAAACGTACAAACTGTTTCACAGTCAATCAGTCAATCAGGTTTAACTGTAATCTTAGTAATTTTTTAGTTAGAAACTACGTTATATCAGACTTTAAAATTTGAATAAAAATATGTAACATATAATAAAAATGCGACCAAATTGACACCAGTCGTATTATAATAGAGGAACTGCGAGGAAAGAGAAAACCATAACAGTTACATATTATGGTTGAATTGATTGATCGATGATTGCAGTTAAAGCATATAATGATTGTAAGTAATCATTATAAGTTTATCTCTACAGTTCTTAAATAAAAATCAGTTGTATAGGCAGTCATCAGAATAAAATATTTACCTTAAAAGATTACCGATAAGTTCATGTAGTATATAATGCAGATGTCTCACAAATTTTTTACCCGACATGTCATCAATTTTAAGATTAATTCCTCGGGACATCGGGGCATGCCTCTTTGGTTAATACCAGTCCAAGGTGTAGCGACCTGGGACCAATTCTTTTTGTTTTTTGAAACGATAATGTGGGATAGCTAAAATCTGGTTAGAGCATATGTTCAAGGCTGAACAGGCCCTATATGGTATCGAGGGAATCAGTTAGTCCCTAGAACCTATTCAAGACTTTATTAGTTATTTATTGTGGCTCTAATACTTATTATTAATTAGGTCTCTTCGAAGAGCACAAGGTGACTATGGTTAGTTCCAAAAGAAAAGTAAACTCGAAGGTGGTTTCGAGCCAACACTGATACCTCTGGGGAACTTCTGCTGCCATAACAGAAACGGAGAATAATGGTTTAATAATTGGTATTTGCAGACGTAATAGAACTGCGGGAATTACAAACTTCGGAAAACCATATATGTTTTGGGATGCTGTTGCCTTTTAATAACAGAAGTTACCTTGTGAAGGGTTTTACTTTTTCAGATAGCACATACGATTCTGTTTCCGATTAATTACATACCTTTGTAACATAAAACAAGAAATAAAATATATAGAGACTGAGCTCCTTAGGAAGGTGCACTTAGATTTACCATGAATTAATGTAGGCAAGATTTTTACCTGTGATATGTAGAGTAGAGCAACTAGATCACAGGGACGATAGTTGGGAGTCAACAATTAACCCCATGGTAAGATTGCCGTCAGATTATGGCACATGGTGCCTGTACTGACGTTTATCACACTACAATCTGCAAGATTAATATGCAAAATAACCTTTATTCCCTCTTTCTTCACATAACTCAAGAACAATAGTTACAGAACTAGACTCTTTTTCACACCTAGACAGTAATATCAAGAACGATGGGCTTAGGTAGCAAAGCGCATTAACAAAACAAGAATTAGCTTTTACTCGCTGCAGATAACCTGTTGAGATAATAGCAATATATCGATGGTCAGAAGTAGAAAGGACCTAACTCGTCTTTTTTTACGAAATTAAGTTTTTTCAAGTCATTCCATTACATTTTATATAAATATACCTCGACACAAGAAATTAACGCAATAGCATCAAAAGTAACAGTTTCACAAGCAATTTTACCAAACGAAATTACATTATGATAATGCAGTTTTTATTACGTTTTTGCCTAACGGGTCACATAAGGAATACTGAGAGAGCGTATACAGTCTATAAAACCCAAACTGCTCACATAATTTTGCAAAACGAAATATATAAATGCAAAATTATAAACTCCATTTATATCCTGGTTATAACCTCCTAAACTGCGACCAGTATTTAATGAACTTTTTATTAAAAAGTAATTGTTAAAGACTGTGTAAAATTGTAAAATTTCCAATACCTAATTTCATCTTAAAAAAGTTCTTAGTGGATCACCTATTAGTAACGTTTGTTTTCATCACAAAAAATACTTCCTTTAAAAGACTGTTTGAGTCAACTTTTGTTGAATTAGAACACAAAGTCGTATGTATGTCTATTGTACTTACATAAATACATAGGAAATATTGCACAAACTCATACATACATTTATGCATATTCGTTTAAATTAGCATACTATAGACATAATTACTATGCAACTCACACTCTATGAACACTGACATACACACGCATCCCATAGACCCTGCAGTTCCTCTAAAACAGCACACAGTCTTTTAAAGTAAAAAAAGTACACGTCTTTTATGGTATCTTTAAGTTATCTGTTTATAAATAATTTTTATATTGTTACCCAACAAAAAAAATTTTGCACTAATTCAATATGAACAACATTTTCCATGGCTTCTAGTACTGGATAAGGCATGGAGAATGTCTTTCCGAAATCCAAAATAGTTAGCCTTTAAGTGCTTCGAAGTATACGCAAAATATCTTAAAAAATTCACGTAAACAAACATTATTTACTCAAAACATTATAACCATGAGTTTCTTTACATCTACTATACATATACGTTCGATGCCCTCATTATAATGAATTGAATTTTGTTAATATCTATATATATAAAAGTGAAACTCTGTGTGTGTGTGTGTGTGTGTGTGTGTGTGTGTGTTAGCTATAGACTCCGAAACTGTAAAACCGATCGGGCTGAAACTTTGGTAAGTTGTTGTACACATACCAGGGAGTGTTTATGGGTGAAAAAAAGTGGGCGGGGCCACGCCCATAAAAAATTAGTTATCATTTTAAGCTACTTGCACATGACCGATTTTTCTGAAACTTTGCACACATATCGAGCTGTCATGACTAAATAATTTGGTGATAAGAAAAGTGGGCGGGGCCACGCCCCTAAAAAGGTTTTAATTTTGAGGTACTTGCACTGGACCGATTTTTCTGAAACTTTGCACAGATATTGAGCTGTCACGACCTTATAATTTCGTGATTAAAAAAGTGGGCGGGGACACGCCCATAAAAAAAAGTTATAATTTTGAGGTACTTGCACTGGACCGATTTTCCTGAAACTTTGCACACGTATTGAGCTGTCATGACTAAATAATTTCGTGGTTAGAAAAGTGGGCAGGGCCACGCCCATAAAAAAAGTTATAATTTTGAGGAACTTGCTCTGTACCGATTTTCGTGAAACTTTGCACACGTATTGGACTGTTATGACTATACAATTTCATGATTAGAAAAGTGGGCAGGGCCACGCCCATTAAAACAATTATAATTTTGAGGTACTTGCACTGGTCCGATTCTTCTGAAACTTTGCACACATATTGAGCTGTTATGACTTTACAATTTCGTGATTAGAAAAGTGGGCAATGCCACGCCCATAAAAAAATTATAATTTTTAGGTTTTTGCACTTGATATTCAATTAAAATTCAGAATGCATTTCGATTCATTAAGGGGCGTAGCAACGTGCGCCGGGTTTGGCTAGTATTCATATAAACACATGCTCTCCAATGACACGTTAATGTAAAAATCAAGCATGTTTCACCTAAATTGAACCACTTCATAATGGGTTGAACTCATGGATTCACTATTTCTTTTACATGTCGTTATTTCCTGGGTAATTGTTTTTATACCCGCCACCAAAAAAATGGTGGGGGTATATTCATTTTGTCATTCCGTTTGTAACACATCGAAATATCCATTTTAGACCCCATAAAGTATATATATTCTGAATCGGGGTTTGATTTGATGACGATCTAGCTATGTCCGTCCGTCTGTCCGTCTGTCCGTCTGTTGAAAGCACGATAGAGGTCGCACCGAAAAAGCTAAAGGGCTCAAATTTTGCCAGAATCTTTCTTATAGACAAGGTTTGTTTGGTATTGAAAATGGGCTAAATCGGAATATTAGAAAGAGAGTTATAGCTCGTAAAGAAAGAATAGGTCGAAAAAACCGTGTCCTTCAAACATCGAAAAAAAAGGAATTGTGTCCAAACGCATAAACGTAGAGTCATGAAACTTCGAATATATATTTCTCGAGTCAAAAGAATATTTCTCCCCAAAAATTGCTTAAATCTATGCATTAGAAAAGGAGTTATAGGTCAAAATGTACGAAAATTTATACCGCTCAGTGTATATTTGAAGTTTAAAACGTAATAAAACTGACAAAACTATATGTACGGTTCTGAAATTTTGCAAACATGGTTTTTTGGTCAAAGTCTTCGTTATAACGGAAAATAAATGTGCCACGCCCACTTTTTTTTTTAATTTTTATAAAAATATATTAGTCATATTCATTAGCATTTATTCATTGCAGATGGCGACATCTGTTGAAGGCGCCACTACATTTTGCAAACACTGAGGATGATGTCTTTGCTAAACATCACGTAGAACACTAGATGACTCTAGTAACATTTTTTTGCACAAACTACAAAGGAATTTTATAGGGGTTTGTGAAAACGAAAATGACCGAAGTTTGTTGACAAAAATTAACTAGAGTAATGATTTGTGCCCAACTTTACATATAGTTGTACACACAGTCTTATGAGGTTTAAGATTTAAAAATATTTTAAAAAAATGTGCATCAGTAGATTTAAAATAAGTATTTGAATATTTAAAATACATATTTTAACAAATTTTTTTTTTATCTATCTATTCTTTTGTAAAGGGTGGTTAAATTTTAAGGGCCACAGGGTGATTCAAAATAGACATGCTCAGCATTTTGCTAAAACAGGAAATTTATTAGTAAGATTTTGATTTTTAAAGTTCTATAACATTTTACTTTTAGAAGATTTTCAAACGAAATAAGTTTTGTATAATTTTAAAATTTGTTAGCCATTAATACATGAAAATAAATTGTTTATAATGTTTAGAAATAATTTTTTTTTATCTTTAGGTCTAAATTTTCCTAAATTCCTTTTTTTAATACACCATAACTTCTAGAAAACATAAGATAACAAAAAGAAATTAGCACCATTTAGTAGATAAAACTCTCCTCTCCTCCCCATTTTATACCCGTTACGATCCGACCGTGATCAGCAGACCAATTTTTGTGACACAAGGTCAAATATTTTTTGCAAAATTTTAGTAAAAGAGCTAAACAAATTTGTTTGTAAAGTGTTTTTTTTAAGTATTTTAGTTTTTATACCTGCAACCAAAAAAATGGTATATATATATTCTTAATCGGGAATTTATTTGATGACGATCTAGCTATGTCCGTCCGTCTGTCCGTCTGTTAAAAGCACGATAGAGATCCCATCGAAAAAGCTAGTGGGCTCAAATTTTGCCAGAATATGTCTTATACACAAGGTTTGTTTGGAATAGAAAATTGGCTAAATCGGAGTATAAGGAAGAAAGAAAAATTGCCTAAATGCATGCATTAGGAAGGGAGTTAGAGATCAAAATGTACGAAAATTTATACCGCGCAGTGTATTTTCCAATATGTTAAAAATTTTAAACCTAATAAGAGTGACAAATTTAGATCTACGATTCTGAAATTTTGCAGGAATTGCTTTTTGGTCAAAGGCTTTCTTCTGACGGAAAATAAATGTGACACGCCAACCTCCCATACAACGTTTTCTCTTAAATTCTTATAATTTCTCTATAAATCGAATAATAAAGGACTTTATTGAAATATCTAAGTTGTATTTATTAGCATAAATAACTTCGACACACCTACTATAACGCTCACTTTCCACGTTATTTACTGTTAATGAAATTTAAATTTATAAAACCGACAAAATTAGAGGTATGATGATAAAATTTGCTACGGAAATCCTTCTAGTCAATGTTATTGTTATGCCAGAAAATTTAGGTGACACGCCCACTCTTACAATGAATAAATATTTTGGAAGAATTACGGACTATATTGAAATATCTAAGTTGTATTTATTAGCAGAAATTTTATTGACACGCTTACTTTAACGCCTATTTTCACTGAAACACTTAATTTACGAAAACATTTTACCAGCATATCAAAGTTATAAAAGGTGGTTAAATTTTAAGGGCCGATGTTGATTTTGAATAAAACACAAATTATTTAGGAAATTATTATCATTTCTTTTTTAATGATAATATTTGTATGGTTCAATTATGTATGGAACAAAATATCGGCCAAATGGCCCCGCGACCTCAACGGCACACCTCGATCCGATAGTCCAAATTTTAAATAACATTGCTGATGCTCAATTGTTTGGCACGATGATGAGTCGAAGTTGACTGTTTTTTTTGCCACACTATCGCGATAAACAGCAATGCTTCTCATTTAACGAAGTTAGAAGGCATTTATTGATGTTCTAACATTTTATACAGACCTGGGGCCGAATTACGGCATTCGATATCGATCGAAATTTTACTCGAACGATCGAGTATGCTTTAGGTATATAGATTCTAATAAGAGTTTTCAAATTTCGATCACGTTCGAGTGCCGTAATTCGGCCTCTGTTTTAAATTTAAAATTTAACCACCCTCTACAAAGAAAGCCATTAACAAAATAATAATTATTGTGCTTTAAATGTACACAAAATTGGTGGTGGGTATAAAAGATTCGGCACAGCCGAATATAGTGCTCTTACTTGTTAATTGTTTAAACCTTTCCTGAATAAGCTACCCATTGAAATAAAATTATTTTTACAAAAGAAAACTCTTAAGCTCAAGGAATAAAACAACTTTTATTATAAATACAAAAGATAAAAAACATTTACTTAATATATAAAAAAAAGATTCATTAAACAAACAATTTTATACCAAAAACCTTTTATAAACCTTAAATTTAAAAACTTATTAAAAATTTTACTTTTATAAATTAGCAGAACTGCAGGGTAAAGTACATAATTTGTATCCAACTTCTTTTACATAATGAGTTCATTGTATTGTATTTTTTTTAATAAAACCGCGAGTAGTTGTTGTTTATTCTTTAGTCTGTTGTAAATATTCTTTTCTTTTTCACTCCTAATATATAAAAGTACATGTTTGTCTGTGTGTATATTTGCAGTGAAAATAGAATAGTAATTTTATATGTTTATTAGTGTTAATGGTAACCATAAGTATAACATTCATAAATATTCCACTACTAAACTTAGCAACTCTAGAACATGTTTATGTTATTTTAATGTTTTTTGAATATATTAATTGGGTTTTGTAGGCATGTAAGCATGTCCCTATCTCACATAGATACTGTTGTCATTAACACAGAGACGGCTTATTTTATTCGCAACTTCCTCTTTAAAAAGAATAAAGTTATTATTGTTGTGTAATATTCCTAATTAGCTTTTGTTGCAAACGAGGTTTTGGCAATCATTTCGTTTTGCTAAATACATAGTTGCGAGTTTGTAGTAATTAAAAGAAACAAAATAAAATAATAGGATTAACACAGTATACATAAAGGGTTATCCATTTAATGTTTTCAAAACCGCCGGTCTGGTAAGACTATTAGCTGGTAAATATTTTTCATTTTAAAAGTCATTTCTTTAATGAAAGATTGGCTTTTTACGATTATGAACTGTTTAACCAACAAACGACTGATAAAAATAGTTTAAGCTAACTACAAATATGGTGGTTCAAACGTAGATTCTGCGTTGTTTTCGAAAAAACTATAGCCCAATGACACCTCCAGACCATAAGGCGTACCAAGCAGTTACTTTTTTCAGATGCAATGCCACAATTTTTCTTGTATACGTAACCGCCAAATAAGAAATGTGCTTCATCGCTGAAGAAAAATTATTAAAAAAAAATCAGCACTGCATGCAAAGAAAAAACATGGTTACGACATGATCACGACCGTCATATTATTTTTTCTAAAACAATATTTGGTTGTCGAAAACAAGTAATAGTTATTTTTGCTTCATTTCATCATATAGTTTGTCACCATAATCCAGCATTTGTTTGAATTGTATCATTTAATGATTACTTTTCGTAAAAATTTCAAAATGGTTATCATTTAAAAAAAGTATGATTTAAAAAAAGTATGACGACAGGAATAACATTATATTCAAAAGCATTAAAAATAACAAATAATCATTAAATAATAGGTGAGACAACAGTATGATTACAAATTACTCATGCTATGATTTTTTATAACAATATTTTGATTTCAACTGTTCTTCTTGCTGAATAAATTTTTATTATTTTAAAAGTTTGAGATGTCAAAAAAAGGAACAAAAATTTTAAAATATTAAAGAAAATTTTAAAATAAATATTTGTAAAAAAATTGCAATTTAATTGGTAAGTACAATCAATACGTGTATGTTACAGCAATAGACAATAAATTGCCGTAAAAAAGCAAAGATTGTCGATTTCAATTGTAGTCATATATATGATTATTGAATGATATTTTTATTAAACATAATAATGATAACTGGTACCCATTATTTGTTATAACGATAATCATACACTTCAATCATAATATGTTGCTCTTCGATTATGGTTACCACAACCATATTTTTCCTTTGCGTGTGAAAGCCTGTTACTCTAGCCACGTTTGAAACGACATATTTGTAGAATATTTAAACTATTTATACGCGATCTATGGTTGTTAAGAGATTTATATTTGTTAGTTGTAAACCCTTAACTCCAAACATTTTTTTTCGATGATAAATATTTTCCAGCAAACAGCCTTGCCAGACCAGTAGTTTTGAAACCACTTAAACCAACAACTAAAAAGATTTATTATATTTACCCATCGCAAAAAAAACCTGTTACTAAGAAATAAGTTAAAAATACTAAAATACAGTAATTAACTACTAGCCGGCGATGTCATGGATTGCTGCCACTAATCACATTTGCATACAAATGGAGGCTACAATAAGTATTTAATTTTGGATCATTCAATAAAATATCGCTATTTGTTAACTAAACTATTTGCCAGAATTGGGAAAGTATCAATATTATTGGATGTATAACCTAAAAATCTGGGATTTTGTAAAATTTTTAGCTTTTGCTTTGAAACATTTCTACATTAAACTTTTTTGGCAACATAAAGATTCAGCACTAAAAAAACTTCTTATATTTTAAGGTCAAGAGCTAATTTCGATATCCCTGTTCTAAAGTGAAGCGTATCTTAAACTAAGCGTCCTGCAAACAAACAGTACATCCAAAAATTTAAATTCTATGTCAAAATAACGGTTCAGTCCTTACAATCTTACTTTTCTGTTATAATTATAAAATTTCAATTGCAAGAATCGTGCCTTCACAGTGTTAAATTACGCTGATACTTCGAAACGAAGTTTTTTAAATACAACCAAAAAATCTCAACTAAACATTATAATTGGCAACAATTCAACACCGTGTTTTCTATGCACACCCAGAAAACAGAAACTCACATTCATTGCTAATCGAATGGTTAAGTTCCTGCAATCGAAACTTTTATTTGTGATTATAAAATTTCTATTGCAAGAATCATAAATTATTAGTGCTGACTACAGATTAATATTCTAAACGAAATTTGACGGTTATATTTACCGTTAAATTCTTCTATCACAACAAAACTATGCGATTGGCAAGAATTGCGGTGCTCGCAATCAATACTGTTTTCTCTGTGTAGTCGGACAAAGCAAGGTCTGTACTATAACCCGTATTTATCAAAACTTTTCCACCACTGCTTTCTAAATGAAACATGTCTCTCTCTCGCTCTCTCTTTTCGTCGTAATATTGAACAGCAGTTTTTGTATTTAAAATTAAACCATTGGTTTATGCTGATTTATTTATCTTTTGAAGCAACTTTCTTAATAAATTTTAAGATCGTAAAAAATCTTATTTTTTAGCACAGATATCAACAAATTAGTATTGCTTACCGCTAAGGACAAATGTAATAGCTTTGGAAACCAATGTACGTATAATATCACTCTTACCACAAAATTTTTAGTCACAAGATTTGTGGATGGCTTTTATTTTCTTAATGAAACTTAATCGCGGTTTCTCGCATCGATTTTGTTCAATACGAGGCTATAAAACCCATGTTGTTAAGCGAAAGTCAACCTGTACTCATTCTTTACCTAAGACACATTTAAATATTATCCAAAAAAAATCCTGGTTTATGGTAGATAAAGTTTTCTTACACACAATTGCCTAAATAAATCACCATTTAATACAACGTCAATTGTATTTATTTACTACAATGAAACGTTCATTGTTTTCTGTCTTATCATCTAGGGATATAAATACAATTTACTTAAATATGCTTTCAAATCTTAAGCGACAAACAAAATTTATAGGATTTTACGATTTTTTTTTATTTTTAATGTTTTTCATCTTCCATTTTAAACCTTTTCAAATTCGCTCAACTTCCACACAATTTTTAGGTTCATTTAAATGTAATGATGACTGGCAAGGTATTTTCATTACAGTCAAATTTTTTTCCACAAAGCGAAAAACGACAAACACAAGAAAGCTTAAGTCCTAGAATAAATAAAAAACAACGACGACAATAAAATTATGTTGGATTTTCAACATAAAATCATCACAATCTTAATGGGAATTTACACAAAAAAATGTTCTCTCATTCAATGAATTTATCTGCGTACATCTATTTTGTTGTAGTTTTTTTTTCTGTGTTTTGTTTTTGTTTAATGCTTTTATGTTTCAGCTGAAATGGCATTGTTAATGATCAGATTTTTTTAACCAAAGCGAAATGCAAATAGATAAAAAAAACATCTATTATTTTTATCCTTAAAATCATTTTTTATTTTAAACTTTAAAACAGGAGCAAGTGAGATAATCCTTTTGTTAAATTTGGTGCGAAAATTGTCAAATAAAAACCTTAAACAGAATTTAAGTGAGAGTGTATTTTGTAAAACCTACAAAAAGCTTTTAGAAACCCTGTTTCAGACAACTGCGTTCTTTTGTTGTCCCATCCATTCTCATTATAAATATAAGTAATTTTAATCATAAAAGATGATAATTTATTCATTTCTTTAATAGCAAAAATTAAAATAAGCTTTTAGCTTCATGCTCACAAAAAAATTTTTTAAATTTCAATTTAATGTCCCACCTTAACTCAGTGGAATTGCCTAAGACTGGTTAAGTATATTTGCTCAATACAAATGCCTTAAAAAAAATAATATTTCCTCACATATTATAAACTAATACATTTCAAAAATTACTAAGAGTTCTTTATTCGGCCGTGCCGAATCTGATAACACTCTTCACCATCATGTACATAGGTATAATGCCACTTCCTCGATTTCATGTTATATGCCATTTTTCTTAATTATTTCCGCCTCCATTCACTAATAATAATTCCCTTGGGGTGTTTTAAATAATGATTAATGATTCTTCCAGAAGATGTGGGTTTTTTGGTACCAATCTATTAACAAATTATTACCCCTTCTTACCACTAATGTATCTAAATATAGAATTTTAGAGTAACATTCCATCTCAATTGTTAAATTTATATGATCATTAAATGTTTCCGAAATATTATGAGTTGAATGATATGGAACAATACAAAACAAGTCGTCAACATATTTTGTATTTACCTTTGTCTTAACTTTTAATTTCGCTATAAAAAAATCTAATAATTTCTCCATAACAATATCTGCTATAATTGAAGAAGCTGGATGTCCCACTGGGAGTCCCTTAGGTTGTATATACATTAGGGCGAGTCAGAATTTAAAAATTTTTAGTTAAAAGTCTATTTTCAACAAAACATTCCTAATATCTCTACTAAAAATAAGAAAAAAAAATATTGGTATGAATACAGATTCTGAAAGGTGATAAAAATACCTTTTAAACAAGCCCAGTTTGAGAAATCTACTATAATTCTATCCGATTTTATGACGAATTTTTTTAAATTATTCTATGTGAAGGGTGTTTTTTTAAGCCCGATAGAACTTGAAATTGTAAAAAATAACACAAAAAATTAAATTGTAATCAAATTTTGTTTTTTATTCGAAAGATCAATACGTGACATTAACATTTGAAAATGATTTCGGGCATATGGGCACCGCGGCTGTTCTTGACGAAGCGCATACTGGACGTCCAATTTTGGGCCACTTTTTCGAGCACTGCTGGCCGTATGTCACGAATAACACGAACAATGCTGGCCTCCAAGGCGTCAATTGTTGTTGTTTATCAGCATAAACCAGTGACTTCACGTAGCCCCACAGGAAATAATCGAGAGGTGTCAAATCGCACGACCTTGGAGGCCAATTGACAGGTCCATTTCTCGAAATCAACTTATCGCCAAATTTTGATTTCAATAAGTCGATGGTTGCGTTCGCCGTATGGCACGTAGCGCCATCCTGTTGAAACCACATCTCCTCCGGATCAATGTCATCCATATTTTCAAACAAAAAATCATTGATCATGGTGCGGTAACGATCTCCATTGACCGTAACGCGAGCTCCGGCCTCATTTTTTAAGAAATAAGGTCCGATGATGCCACCAGCGTGAAAACCGCACCAAACGGTGCATTTTTCTGGATGTAATGGAGTCTGTAGGGTCTCATGTGGATTGGTCTCGCTCCATATGCGGCAATTTTGCTTATTAACAAACCCGTTAAGCCAAAAATGCGCCTCATCGCTGAACACAATTTTGCGATAAAACAACGGGTCAGTTGCCAACTGCTCTAGAGCCCAATCGGCGAAAGAACGACGCATATAATGGTCTCGTGGCTTCAATTCCTGCACCAGCTGGATCTTATACGGGTGTAGGCCGAGATCTTTGCGCAAAATTTTCCACGTAGTGGACGGACAGAGCCCCAATTCCTGCGACCGATGACGAATCGATAAATTTGGATCTTCTTCCACACTTTCGTTTACAGCGGCGATATTCTCTTCAGTACGCACATTCCTTCGACGTGTTGGTGTTATTGCATCCTCTAGAGAGTATGTGGTACGAAATCTATCCACAGTTCGACGAATGGCTTGTTCAGATGGACGATTATGTACGCCATAAAAATGACGAAGTCGTATATAAGTTGCGCGAATCGACGACTGATTTTCAAAGTAAATTTGGATCATTTCGTAGCGTTCTTCAAGCGTGAGTCTATTCATGATGATTTGTCAGAGTATACTGAAACGATAAAAAAAAAATATTTCATCAAAATTTAATTTTTTGTGTTACTTTTTACAATTTAAAGTTCTATCTAGCAAAAAAAAAAACACCCTTTATATATGGAAAAATATTTATTTTGAAAGTTTAGGGGGGCTCCAAACACGACTTCCGAATCACCTATAGATTACGTTTTTGCTATACGCTTCATCCAAAAAAAAAAATTAACCCGTCCTAATATATGTACATATATATTTAGAAAATATGAATATTTCTGAAGTACAAATGTTTAAAATTTATAAAATGAAAAAAGTCTCCGAACTATATATGAAACTATAAATTACGGCATTACGAAATTTTAAAATTCTTATTAGAATCTCTATACCTAAAGCACAGCAAACTCGATCGTTGGAGTATAATTTCTATCGTGATCGAATGCCGTAATTTGGCCCCTCATTGAATATATATTTATATCCTTCACCTGTGGTCCAAAAAGTATATATAGCTTTCTACAATTTTCATTTCCCATAAAAAATGGGATAAGATTTTTTGAGAAAAACAATTGCTTAAAATACGTGAGCAAAATTTGACCTTTTAACCTTGAATATTAAAACTATAATTTAAACCCCCTAAACGATCAGTTTCTCTTCTTTAATAACATTGTTCAACAAAGAATATTGCACAAGAAGTTTCAAAAACAAAAATAAATTTCCAAGTCCATTATGGTACATTTTTGTTGAATATTCAGATTTTTAAGTTGCTGTATTTCGCGAGTAAGTCATGATAAAATGCCAAAAAAATAGCATCACAGGCATGGTTAGTACAAAATTGTATCAAAATTAAATGGGGTGAGGTCCAAGTGAGGTCAATTGATTTTATATGTTTTTAACCTTTTCCTCAAATTAGTTTTAGGTGTTTTTTAGCATTTATACTTATATGCTTGTGTGTTTTCCAAAAAAATTAAAACAATTTGCATTAAAAAAAATATATAATAAAATCTTCTATTTTATCATTAACAAAAATCTAAAACTGAATTTTCATGTTAGGTCCTAATTACACATGTGTAAATGATAAAAACCATTGAAGCCATTTATGATTGTTTGGCAAGCTAAAAAAATAAAGCAAACAATAAACGAAAACTTACTTTCAAATTTACATTGACTAGCTTTTTATATAGTAACCTTTTTTAAAGGTCTTCTTATATAAATAGTTCATTAAACATTAACTGCCTGCTCAACGATGTCGAAAGAAAACCCAAGCGAACTTTCATTCGTACAAATATATTGAAAACAACAACAAAGACAAAAAATTTGTTTTTGTTTTCAACGTATTTGTACGAATGAAATTTCGCTTGGGTTTTCTTTCGACATCGTTGAACAGGCAGTAAATATTTTTCGCTCTTACTCTACCAGTACCTCTACAGTGTCCTTTTTGAAGACAAATTTAAACGCGGTACCAGAAATTCAAACAGAAAAGAAACTGAAATTTTTTTCTATTACGATTTTTAAGATACATATATTTATTTAATTCTAACTTTAACTAAAATCCTCTTTCAACCTTTCACACAGTGAAAATGGGTATATATAGGTTTATCATTGCGTGTGAAATTTCTACAATATTTATTTCCGACCCCATAAAGTATGTATATATTTTTTGAAAGCTTATGAATAGAGGAGTCGATTAAGCTTTGTCCGTGTGTATGTTGAAATCAACTTTTTGAAGGCCGCCGATATCGCCTGGACCCGGGTGAGGTATTAAAATGTCAGAAATATTCGGGAGTAGATCGGTATTGAAAATCAGAAACATCGGTTCATACACAACTGAGATATGAGCAAAAAAACCGCGACCACCTCGTTTTGTTTCAAAACAACAACATACATACAAACAGACGTGTATACTGGTTAGAGTAAACGTGCCATCGAATCCCAGGGTATATAAGATTCCTCGAATATAGCACTCTTACTTACTCTTACTTTACTTGTTTTTTTTTTTTTGGAGCAACTGTAAATAAAAAGGAAAAATATTAGTATTATTTATATCACTTCCTTACATACATACATATATATGTATGTCTATAAAGTTTTTAGATATTTCGTAATAACGTATTAATCTTAACAAAATTCTTTGCATCATATTTTAATATTATGTTTTGTTTATTATATTACAATTATGTTTTATTTTTTTTCCTTTTTTAATAATCATTTTAATTTATTTTTTAGTCATATGAATTCTTGTTTTCATACTTTTGATTTAAATATTTGGTTTTATTTTTAGAATAAAACCAAAAAACTTTTGCCTAAATTTCATATATGTACCAGCATGTCGTTAGCTTAGATGACGATTTTCCTAGACTTGAAAAAATACTGCAGACATTGGGAGAGAAAATGACAAAATCAAAAGCATATTATACAGGATGTGTTTGCAAACTCCGTTTGACGGACGAAAAAAATCATTGTAACAAAATACGAAAGCCATTTAGAATTTTAGTATTTTGTGTAGCTATATTCCACCTGTAACTCTATATTTAAACTACATTTTCATATGTATGTATGTTTTTTATTTTATATTTACATTCTCTTTTTTTGAGGCAATCAAACTAAACTCATGACACAGAAATTCGGTATGGTTTCTGACGATAGAAACTGTATTTAAATAAAACATATATTCTTCTAATTGTTAAAATATATTAAATCAACATTTGCACATATTTCTATCAAATATGTTTCATGTTGCCATAACTATTGCTGTAGCTACGAAATTGGAAAAACAGTGCCCTCGCGATAATATAAACATCCTAAAATATGAACACTTTTTTCTTAAACTAACTACTAAGTTTAGTGCAAAAGTTTTCAAATTTCAACAGTTAACTTTTGTATATTTTAAATGTTTTTTGATTTGCACAATGTTAATCAACAGGGTAATGGTTACATTCTGATTCAACTGCAGAATAATATGGGAATTATCCTTACTGATTGCTTTGTAACTGTCTTCTATTGCCGATTAAAATTGTTTACATACACGTTAAAGTTAGACCTTCACAGTGAGTGTAAGGATATATGAACATATAAAGGTTTGTTATTCCCTGTAAAATTTCTACAAATTTCATTTCCGAGCCCGTAAAATATATATTTTTTGAAAGCTTATGAATATAAGAGTCAATTAATAATTTTCCATCTGTCAGTCTGTCCGTGTGCATGTTGAAATCAACTTTTTGAGGCCCCCAGACATTTTCAAGTTCCATGTAAAGTACAAAAATATCAGAAATATATTTTGGAGCAGATCGGTATTAAAAATCAGGAAAATCGCTTTATAAACAACTGAGATATGATTAAAAAAAAAAACCTACACCAACTCGTCTGTTCACACCAATACAAACTGGATGAACATAGGTTCAATCCCAGTTAAACAAGACGAAATAAATTTTTTTTTCTTTAAAATTTTTTTTTATTTTTTTTTTTAATGGATGCTTTTAAGCGGGTAATACCATACACAGACGACAACGTTAATTTGCATTAAAAGTCTTAATTCAAATTAACTATTGAATTATCCCCATTCGAATGTGTATTAGATTTCACGTAAATGCACTAAATCAAATTGAATTTATAATACATTTAGCAATTTCAATATGGCAACACGGTCGGCAATCAATCAAAAAATTAAAAAATCAAAAATATAAAGTAAAAATAGATTCGATATGTTGAACTTTTTTACATATTTTTTGGAATGCCTTTCTGTTTAGGCGAAAGTTTTCCTTAATACTGGTATCGTCCATCGTAAGCACGTCACTCTCCCAAAAAGTTCTGTTACGGTCCTTTAAAAAAATACCACATACCTACATACATATATATGTACATATGTATGAATTATAACCTCCATGAAAAGATACCATTAAACCTACGAATTTCCACAATTCCCTTTCTCTTATTTCAGAGTGTCCTTCTGCCATCCCAACTTGTAGGAACATGTTCAGATTTGTGATTGCTAGTGCATTTACAATTTTTACAATTTTTACTAAATGCAGAAACAGTCATCTGCCACAGCAAAATTTTAATGTGCATTAGTGAGATTTTAATGGAAATTAACGCTGTCGTCTGTCTATGGTATAAAGTTATTATAAAGATAATTCATATTATGAGTTGAATGGTGATACAAAAAATTGTTATTGCATGACTACACGTTGTGAAGGGTATACAAGATTCGGAATACAGCACACCTTCTTGTTAAATTTAAATTTAACGTAAAATTTAAAAAGAAACATTATTTTAAATTAATTAATTATAAAAAATTAAAAGAAAATTACGAAATTTTAGAATATTTATTAAAGTTTATTACTAATAATATTTATTCAAATAAATCTGAAGAGAAAAAATCTGCAATATGTGGAATGAAAAAAAATCCGATAACTAAATATGTAAAAATAAGTTTAATAGAAAATAAAAACTGTACGACCTTCCGAGTTCTCAAAAAAGATGAGACAAGAAGATCAATGTTAGCAGGGTTATTTGAAACCTTCTCAATGAAGCTCATAATGTTAATGTGTCAAAAAGTCCTTTAAAATTCAGGAAAGCTGTCGTTGAAATAACAATAATAATAATATGAATTGGCCAAAATTTAAATAGCTTATCAACGAGATCTGAATATACTGGGACAGCTGAAAGTGCGGGCCGTTTTAAAAGTAATTAAACAAAAAAAAAAACTTGATATTTTTCATAAACGTTTTTTTCTCCAAAAATAAAATAATTTTTAAGTCTTATGAATAATAAATTAAAAAAGAGAAAATTAAACACTCTTGTAAGACTAAACGACTTTGGTGTTAATTAGTTTATATTATCGCGAGTTCACTGTACACCTTTATCGTATATAAACTATGGCACATGTGTTGTTACCACAGACCTACGCATATACACATAAAATTAATTTGAAATATTTTATTACATTCTCATAACCTGTGCTACAGTTGGCAAACGGACAAATCAGTAGATGAAAGTAAATTTGTTATTCCATTTGTAAAGTTTAGGTTTTATTGTAGGATATTAAAAACAAGAATGTTGTTATTTGAAGCGACTCAAGCTACACCGAAAACGCTGTATAGTACATGGTGTAAGCGTAGCGGAATTTGGTTTTATCATTTTTATTTCACTGAAACTTACATATCTGTAGTTAGATATTTTAAGACACTTATGTTTATAGCTGGAAAGGATCGACCATTACGAAATTCGGAAAACATATTAACTTTATTTTTAAAAATGTAAATAGTCTGTGACTTCTACTTTCAATGAAAATCATACTTATTCTACTGAGAAAGTGAGTAGTTCGTCATATGTTTTAAAAAAATCCCAAGTTACAAAAAAATACTGAAATTGACTTTTTGATTGATTCCTATACACTCCTTCACTTAAAACTAATTTTCTTTTCAACACAAATCTAAAAATCCTTAGTGCAAGCACAGAAATTCCTAACACAAAGGAAGTTATCCTTTAATAAAAAATAAAACAACAATAAATTTTTGAAAAAGAAGTAGAAAAATCTCAATGATCTCAAGGTGTTTATATCAAAAGATTGTAATGATTTTAGTACCTTTTTACCACATGCAGATATCCTGCAGATAATATTGGACTACGTCGTCCATTACAGCTGAAATGGAATAGTTACAACATGGTAATGCAGTCATGAACCATATCATTTGTAAACAAGAGTTTGTAGTTAAGCAACAAATTTTCGTGTTGTAACGATTGTATAAGTGTTGTCAACAACTGTATGATGGTCTCTTAGATACTCTATCGAGTAGAGACTTCTTTCATGCAATGTAAAGCTGCATAAAATAGTCCGGTTCTAGGAAATCGCAATGTTAAATCGACCATGTTTTCTTCGTATATTTTGGTGGTATTTGAACTAGCCCCAGTCCATGCGCGTCTACAAAATTATCAATTTTTAGTCGAAATATCCTCTTGTTTAGTTTTTGTCTGTAGATAACTTTTTACGGTTTTTAATAAAAACAAAATAAAATTTATGTAAAAATTAGATAATTCATTTTACAAATCATAAAAATAAGAACATTTTTCCTTAAGATAATAAAACCCATTTTTTAACTAACGTACGAACTTTTCTGTTTCAAAAAAAGCAATTTCTTTAAGGCATAAGTTTCATATCTCTGCAAATAATAAAGAAACTGAATATTTTTCCTCAAAAATATTAATTTTTTCATGAAAATTAAGCCTTAACTAAACAAATTTTTTTAACAATTTGGGTTAATTTTTTATTAGTGAGTTTTTCTCATCTCCTGTAAAATGTTTTCAATGTAACTGGGTGCCCCGGTGACTAAGTCTGGTCTGCTAGTTGGAGGGTTGCGGGTTCGAATCCCACTAGAGGCTCTGCACTGGTCTGCTTCTCTTTTTCTTTTATTCTAGCTTTTCAATTCATATGGAGCGCACAACATGCCAATCGGGCATAAGTGTATACCTGTCGTAGGTTTAAGCTTTTAGTGCCCCTCCTTTTCAACCTAACCTAACATAACCTAGTGCTTTATTGAAATCATATGAAGATATGAAGCAACATATATAAAAAATTATGGAACTTCAATCAATACAATTAAAATAACAATAACTTAACGATTTTCGTCGAATCGACAAAGTACTTCTACAGTTAAGGATAAAAAATAGATGCTGCGATACCAAAAAATTTGCGGTAATTGAAATAAATTATTTTTTTTTTATTTAAGTTTAGCGAAAAGTTTATTTCGATAAGCAAAAACTGTAAATGCTTAAAACAAAACTTCTAAAGTTATTAAAAATTAAAATTGTTAATAAATTTTTATTTTCAAATTTATTTATTTTCATGTTACTTCACTTATTTTAATTTAATTTTCTTAATTAACAGAAACAAGGTTTTAAAAAACCAAAAATTAAATTCATTTTAAATTCGATAACATTCTCAAGATTCCGAAATAAATTTGTTTAAGAAAATTTTTTGTAAATCTTGTTTTTTCTTTATCTATATATTTTCTGTTACTGGCATCGATTAAAGCTTCTTTAGATTTTGTTTTTATGAGGCTAAATTTCCTAATAGTTAAAATGCAGTCTTAAAATTATTATTTAAACATATTTTGTAAAAAGAAACTACAATAACTAACTATTCTAATGCACAATTATTAAGTTATTTAATTTTATATTTTTCCTATAAGTCCTCAGATATTCAAAAGTCTTCTCAACATAAAAAATTTCACTCTAAGGTTTTCCTTAGAGTTAAAAAAAATTAAAATTGTACAGAAGGATGTACGTAAATGTACGCTTTTCTTATGTAAGTATGTATATTGCATTCAATTATTTCTCTTAAAACCCAAACTATAAGAAATGGAAACTGACCTCTAACACCTCTTGCGACTCGAAAAAAAATCATGTTGATAAAAACTGGAAATTGAGATTTTTCTTTAACCAGGAAGACAAGTAAATGTAAATGTAAATGTATAGTTTTTTTCTAGTTCCATATACTTTCCATTATTGATGTTGTTCAAGTTGTGAGAAGGAGTAGAGTCAAACTAATATTATTGTCACCTAAATATGTCACTTTCTTCACTTCAGTGTTTTGTATTACTATTCACAGCTCTTTTTTATTTATTTTTTGTTTTTTGTTATATTTTCATTACTACTGTACGTGCTAGTGCATATTGGTTTTTAAGTTTACGACTTTAAGCAAATTGAAGTCGAAAAGAAGTTTAATGTTAAAAAGTTGTCAACATCAAAAACGTAAATATTGTTGCCAGCTGTTACTTGGCTTTTTATATTTTACGTAAATTCATTCAAGTTCTTCTATTTCTACTTCTATCAGAGTATTTTGGTTTTGTAATTTATTGATAATGGTAAAAGTCTTAAGTTAGGGCATTATTGTTACTATTGCAAATGAAATTTAAAAAAAATTATTCACTTAAAAACAATAGTGTCTTGCAAGCAACTACAAAGGATGTATATAAAAAATTCTGATTTAAAAATTTTCCAATATCAGATCTGAATTTTAAGTGCACAAGGCTGGCTCAAATAAAATAAAGTTTCCTGTGATCCCAAAAAGCAACAAAAATTCTAAAATAACTCCATATAAAAATAATAATTGCATCCTGTCTAAAAGCAGGTTAAAAAAAGAAGACTGATTTTCATGTTCTTATTTTTCACAGAAATTTCATGGTTCACAAATCATAAACAAGTTGGCAGCTTAAATAAGACAATAATGCGTGACTTTCTATCAATTTTTAAACAAAATAATGCTGAAGCTGAAGCTGATGCCAAATGCATGTATAACAATATAATCTATCATTAAAGGGGCCTCATAAGAGCTAAAATTCTTTCGTCAGATATTTAGGGTTTATTTAAATAAATTCTATTCAAATACATATTATTTTAAAAATTGTCTTGTCGGAACTATAAATGTTCAATATGTGTGAAAATTGGTTCAATATTGACCATATTGGAAAACCGACGCTACGACTGTCAAAAATGCATTCCACTCGGCTAGTGTCGGCAAAAATGTGCTTTTTCAGAAATTTTAAATGAAATCAAGCTTGAATAAAAAATTTGACAAATAAAAACTTTCGCCATTATTCGGTCTGATCTTTTTTTTTTTGTCTTTCTGGTATTATACGGACTCTGCGCAAAAATACGACAATTTCTGTATCGATTAAAGCAAATACTTGTCGGATAAGATGCACCATAAGACGGGTGAGGCACAACTTTATAACCCCTTTTTCTAAACCGTTTTAAATAGCGGTCAAGCGAGGTTACGATTGAAAATTACACTTTCGTGTAAAGCCCGCTGTTCTGAGCGTTTTTCGGTCAACCAGTTTGATACAGTATTGGTCTGTTTTTTTATTCTGGCTAGATTTCACCAGGTCATAGTATATAAGATAGATAAGAGATAAATTTTTTTACAGAGCACTGACATGGGTATTTAGCTTTACTGTCGATTAAGCTGATTTTCCGGGACCCTTTTTTCATCTCAAGTAATGATTTTGTACAGAGGTTAATTCTTATGTAGCGCATAAGCATCACTGAAGATGGTTAAAATCATATTTCAAGGTCTGTCAGTTTCAATTCGTATATTGCCTAATATCCCTGCTTTTGGATAAATTCTGCTAATCGTGCCTATTTTTTAAAAATTATTGGTTAATTAGCTCCTAATTAATTTTCAATTCATTTGTCCAATTGTGTTGATTGGCGTGGACGATCTAAACAGATTAAACTTAACTAATGCAAAACTTGTCGCATATGACACTTTATTGTAGCAGAAAAACAGCCATCTGCTGTTAATCCAATATTTTTAAGTCACGCACCCAGTATCTCGGTACTTAGGTAATAATCACTATTCTGCTTTATAGAGGGCGAGTTATAGGCTTTAAAATAAATCACAATAAAAAATGGATTCTGTTAAAATACAATAATGATGTACAGACGGGTCCTTTCTCTCATCTCATCTCTTAAAGTAAGTTTTAGTATAAAACATATTAATAAGAATATACAAAAAGTTTCTTCAAAACAAGCATTTGTTTAGTCTCATATAGTCGTCTCGGTAATCGCTACATTACACAAACACATTGCTAAATATTTGACTACTAAACAGCTAATCTTAATTGAACAAATTTAATTTCCTCAATATCTTTTGAACCTAAGAGTTTTATAGGAAGATTTATTGCACTTTTGGATTTTTTGCAATTGTTATCGGTGGTGTTAACAGCTATTTGTTCCCACATTTCTCACATTCATACAAATATACACACACAAACCTGCTATGGACTTTTAAAATTAAAAGAAAAAAATTTAGAAACGAGTGTTAACCGTAAAAGCATATTGGTGTTTTGGCGCTTGGGTGTTTTATTTGTGCTTTGAAACTAACAAATTTAAATATTTTATTGCTCAGGCAATAGTTATTCCCCTATAGACAGTTAATGCATTTTGGTTTTAGAATTGTAAATTTGTTATGGAAGAGAATAAAGTGAAATAAAAATTCAAAAACAAAGGATTCGTTTTTATATGCACACAATGTTAAATTTACTAAAAACATGGTTACAGTATATTTTTGATAAAAAAAGCTACAACAAAGTTTTTCTCATGTGATGTTTTAATGTTTTTATTTTACTTCAGTTTAACACAAATTGAAATGTAATCCCTGCTTTTAAGTGATAAAAAAATACGGGCAAAATATGACTTTCTAGGCAAAAGCACCAATGTTTTGTAAAAAATGAACTATTTTTAAAACAGTATTGTCGATAAAAACTTGTTAAGTAAAAGGAACGCCATGAAAAATAAAGTGGGAAATATCAAAACTTATTTGTTTTTTGTCTAGCTGATTAAAGCCAGTGATGTTAATTAAAGTGAATTTAAACCAAAAGGCGTTAGGCTTAAGAGTGCAAAAAATTGTCGAAACAACAAAAATGCGACTTAGGTAGTTGTTACGCTTTAAATCTGAAACGAAAAGCACTAAATTTTCATTGCTGATTAAAGCAGGCACTTTTGTTTTTTTGTGCCATCTCATTTTATTAATAAATTTATATCGGTTTGCGTGGTACTTGATTTTTTTTTATTTTGTGAACTTTCCTTTATAAGTAAGAGTTTATCAAATACATCAGTATTTATTTTTCTTTTTTATATTGTTTACTACAAATATTGTTAGCTATAAAATCATCGTCCTTAGACATTTATATTTATAGACAAAATACACAGAACTTAAAGCAAAATCTGTCTGAAACAGTTTTTTTACAGACAACAGAACTGTTTTCAAAAAAAACTAATCATATTTTCATTTTGTTTTCGGGAAAAAGATATATTTTCAAAACATATCTTTGGCGAAAATACAACAGAATGCTGTTACAGTCAAATTGAAATAATTGTTTTCGTATGATTATTTTTTCTTTTGAAAACAACAATAACAATACGAAATCATGGTGACGTATAGTTGTTGTAAATAAAATTAAATATTCTTCATACGCCTAGTATGGCTGAAATCGAAAAAAAACAATAAACAAAAAAATTATTCATTTTTTACACGCAAAAGTGACCTTGTCTCGCCTTGCATTTTGAATCTTTTTTTTTTGGTCGCTGTTGTGGTGATTTGTTATACATATGTATGTATGTGGTTCTCACTCCTTCGAAAAAAATTAAGGATTTAAAGGCACTGACTGGAGGATTAAAATTTTAAGAATATTTTTTGTAACCCTTGAATAAAAAAACAATGATATCACGAACGTTAAATATGATTTTATTAATTATACTTACTTGAAAAAATAAGTGTCATAGTCCATTCTAGATTTTTCTTAAATACATATTTTTTTATTTTTCCGGCTTTAGTTCATTTTCATAATTTCTTATTTATTATATTTCAAAATTTTTTTTAAACTTTGCTTTACCAATTTTAGCCGGGTGAAATGTAATCTCGATATCCGCTACGATTTTGTTATGAGAACAACCCATTTGTTTTTTCATATTTTTAAATCTTTACAATTTTATTTAAAATCCTTGCACTTGTTAAAATAGACTGCAGTATATTCAATATCAATGTTAACAATGATCTCCAATGGCACGCTAATGTTAAAATCATTAGTGTTTTCACCTAAATTTAATTACTTCGTTACCAGTTGAATCCCTGCTAATTCGCTTTTTTGTCATAGATTTTTAAGGAATGGGATGTTTAAGGAAGTTTATTTAGAAAAAAGTGAATTTAAAATTTTATCTTATTATTGGATGCGACGACGAGCCGAGGTTAAAGGCTCTTCTGTCATACTATCGCGAACAACAGCAATGTTTTTCTCAGAGCAAACTAGGCGAGCAGGCACAGGTGTTTTCATATTTCATACAGACCCGTTTGCTAAAACTTTTGCACAATTTTCCCGATTGTTGACACATATGATCGATTATACTAACCAAGAAATAACGAAGAAATGCATATTAAATTTAAAAGCCTTTAAAAGGCTTCAACAATCTTAACTTGCTCTCCACAGTTGAATTTATCAAATAATAAAGCAAAATAATTGTTGACTTAAGTTAGGCAAAGAACTTCACGTTAAGGTGCGACTCACAACTAACATCCTGTGAGTTATAATTATTTATTTAAAGGAACATTAAAAAAATATATATATTTTATAAGAATACAAATTAAGGTTATGGAATAAATAAGAGACATTAGAATAGTATGGAGCCATTATTTAATAGTTTTCCATGCATCCAAATCATTTCAAGTTATGGTTTATAATAAATCTTCTATATATATAAAACAGAGTGTGTATATATGTAACGTATGGGCTGATTTTAGGCAGGTGACACTGTAAATTCTGATTTTTAATTTTTGGTCTGCGGGCGAAGGGGCGTGGCCAAATCCAATTTTCATATTGCACCACTAACGACATATACATATATTTATTTTTTTTGCTTTTTTATTTCATTCCTTTTTTAAAGCCGTTGTCATGTTTTTCAAAACGAGATATCAAACTCCTAAATCGGTTATGTAATTCCGAAATCCGAATTTTCGGTTTATTTTAAAAAAATATTTACATCATTTGATATCACAAGATATTCCGCGCTTACTATACATGCTTGCTTAAGGCCAGAAACGCGAACCTGATCAGCAAGTGAATAATAAAAACATCGATTCCAATTGTTTTTGTAGCATTATATAATCTGCTATTTAATATATATTTTCTAAAGGTTGACGTATGGGCCCTTAGGTATTTCCTTTAAATAATTAAAATTTTTTCAATATAAAAATGATTTTCCAAACCAAATTAAATTGATATCTTATATTTACTAAAAAGTAAACTTGTAAAATTAACATATTTCGAATAAGAGATTTATGTACATAAAAAAATTCTTCACTTTTAAAATTTGTTAATTAACCTGATGGTAAAAATATAAAATTGTATCAAGGTTAATACCTAGACATTTCACAATCACTTTATTCGGAATATTACTAATAGAACGAGCTTTTTTCGGAAACTGTTCCAATATTTCTAATGTTGGATTTTAAAAAAGTGTTAATAGTAACAGGGTGTAGTATTGTATTTATGAAAAATTACAATTGCACAACCTTTTGTCTTTCTGCCATGAACACATGTTTTAACAATTTTTTTTCTTCCTTTTATTTACAGTTAAACTACAACAATAAGAAACGCTATTAATACATCATAATATAAAAGCTGCATCATTAATTTTAATATATTATTTAAGGTAAGTTATATCGCTTACAATAAAAAACACACATGCAAACATACATATGTCCGTACACATTATGTAATAATTTATTTATTCTTTTTTTTTTAAATAAACTTTATTTAAATTAAAAGCTGTATTATAATCCGAATAAAATCTCAATTATTTTGATTTCATCATACTGCATCATCATAATATTGTTGAAATATTTAAATGAAAAAATAAATATGTTGTAAATTAATTAAACTAATTTTCATTATTTTAATACTTTATATTAAATGGGGATTTCATTTACATTGCATTATAGCAACCAATTTGAGTTGCAGTTTCATTAAAAATTTAATATATTCAATTTACATTTTAACACCACTAATTAACGTATCAATTGATTTATTTTATTTTTATTTTTATGTTTTTTTGTTTACAATTTCAACTCTTTGTATTAAATATTTTGTTTTTTTTTTTCAACCCACCAGTTTGCATATTTAATTTAACAGAAAGCCTTAAATATGTATAAACATAAACACATTATAATTTAATATCTTTCTACATATGCAGTTTTATTTAAACAAATATTTGCTATCTGTTTATGTATAAGCGCATGAGATGTTAAATCAATTATAAATGTATAAAAAAAAATGATAAACATAAATGCACATTAACCCACTAAAAGGCATCAAAAGGATCATTAAAATAATAATCAGGCACAAACTCGAAATGTTTTCTGTGCCAAATAAATTAATTTAGTAGTGGATATTGATATGTACTTATTAAAGAGCTGCACATGCATAAGAAAAATGGCTTACAAGCCGTCTCATTAAATTTAAAATATTACTCTTTCATTACAAAATACATACCTGCAAATATGTGTGTTTTGTGATATACGATAAAGTATTGAAGAATTGAAGAAAACTAATATAGATAGAACAACGTTAAAAAAATAATACGGAAATATATCAAAGATGTAATGAAATGTAAGAACTGAAATAGAACTTTTCAAAACATATTTAAATGTTTAGATAAAAGACCTATACCAAATAAAAGCTTGTACTTTTACTTTAATGTTAAGTAATGAGATGAGTTCACATGTACTTAGAAATCGTTTATAAAAAATGTTTTATTTCTAAAATGACCTAAGTGTTATTAGGTAGCACTGTTATTTAATATTTTTAAAATTTTTTGGTATGTGTTCTATTTTACTTGATGTTTTCACTAGGTTGTACGTAACATTTTTTTTATTATTGCTTCTTGTTTGGATATACTTTGATATGCTTTGTTTAATAACACAAATAATAACAAAGCTGTAGAGAAATACTTTTCTAGTGATGATTCATTTATTTTGATGAGAGTGTGCATTGAAATATAGTGATTGGAAGTAGTGTGAAATAGAACATAAAACCGTTAGTGCATTTTACGCAGCTCTTAAGTACATTTCATTCAATATACAACAATTTTGACTTGGATAAAATTTAACAAAAATATTTCCGTTATAAATATTTATATTAAATATATATTTTATGTTTTTTCTCTAAAAAAAAATCCTTATATAGGAAAATATGTTTTTATAACTATTTGGTATTCTGATATCTTATGGTTTAATAAATCTATGTCATATTTTTTTTGTATCATAACCGTCCGAAAAAAAACATAAATTTGTGGTGTTTATTTAAAACAAGCAAATCATTTTATAGTCATAAATAAATGTTCATATTGTTAGTTTAACACATATAATTGAAGAGCATTAAAAAAACAAATAACAACCACAATAAAAAAAACATTAAACTTATAAATAAAATATAACATTAATAACAAATAAATAAAATTTTAATTGTATGGCAAAACAAAAACTATAAATATCAATTTGCACAATGTTTAATACTTTTATTTATTAAGGCGTATCTAACGGAAAAAATTTTGTTTATTAATAATTTTGTTGTCCTCAAGGCAGTTTTTAAATAAAACCATGAACATCAACGGAAAATGTTGACATGTTGTGTAATGGCATTTGATCAAAATTCTTTAGAATAAAGATATATTATCCAAATGCTTATAATATCAGTTATTAAGTTATCCTTATTATTCTCCCTTAAAATAAAATTTTACTTAACTTCAAACAATAACTCCGCTAATTTCAACAAATGAGATTACTTTATTCGAAATTTTTTATACCAAGTAAGTACTAATATTTTTCAATACTTTTTTTAAAAAGTAAGCCAAAAAACACTTGTACTTGTATTTAGTTAAATGAAATTCAATATTCAAAATAGGTAAATTTGTTAGAGAATTGTACAAAGTCCTTAAACATTATTGGCATACTTCCCGGTATTTAGAAATTTATTTACTTTTTACGGAAATTCTTCCATTACAGATTTTATAGTTTCTATCTTAATCTTTTTAAATATGGAGGTTTAAAATCGGATCTGTCCTGGGATATTTTTCCTGCGTTTTGTATTTTTTTTTTAACAAGAGCCCAATACCTTTCCACAGCCCGAAGTTGTGGATAGTTTGATGGACTTGTCCCCTTGATACAAAATTTATATTATTGTTTGAATACCACTACAGGATAGTGACAAATTGGGCTAGAAATATAAAAGAACTCTGTACTGATTTTAAGAATGGTAAAAGTCGATTTTGTAGGCTCTCCGTATAAAATATTTCAAAAATTACTGGCTCCTTTGTCCACAACTGCAAACGGCTTACCACTTCGTTTGTTTTTTTTTATCCCATATGGTTCTTTGACATTAGTTCATCATTTAGCCACAAACAAATCTTGACCCGGAAGTAGTAAAAGGTCTGCCAATACAAAAGTTTCATCATACACAACACAACAGAAGTATTTTTTTATAAAATTTTAGGTAAATTTTTTTTGCTCGTTCTTTAGCTTCTTATTTTTATACCGCATTGCAAAATTACACTTTCTAAACTTTATACAAGTTAAAACCTTTGGCTCTGCGCATAAAAGAATTAGAGCACTTAACTTTACGAGCTGCCTTTGTAATAAAGGTGTTCATTGCTCTTTCGCCTTACCATAAGCTACTAGACCAAATTGTCTAAGCTTTTTAAGTGTCCGTAGTAATTCAATTAAAGTTAAATGCTTAATTTTCTTTAACTTAAATGCTTTAATGAAAATGAAATGATGTTAATTGAAAAGCGCATCACTGCCAAACGGTTTTGATTATTTTTCCTAAAGCTATATAAGGAGGTCAAGAATTGTTCTTACGGACATTTTTTCTTGTAATTTTAAGTGGGCGTGGCACCTTCCAAACAAATTCACATCCATCCATGTCATCTATCCAAAATACTCTTATACCTAAATCATCATTTAAAATGTTTAAAATTAGTAAAGGGTGTTTTAATAATAAATTCCATAGTTGAACTTGAAATGAGCTGAAAAAAACTACAGGAATGGCAAATATTTTTTTAAGCCAAAATTTTTTTTTTTTTAAATTGGCTGTAAAAAAAAAATATTATTTTTTTTGTAATTAAGTGTTTATTTCCAATTTTTTCGACTACCATTTTAAAAGATTCATGTCTGTCATATTGTCTGATTACACGTTCTGTAGTTTTCGTGTAATCACCCTTTTTAATATTTAAAGAAAATTGTATATTCAAAATTTCATTTACATAAAGCTACTTATAGTTAGTTTAAAGTTTTAAAATGTGTATGCAAAAAAACATAGCTGATAATGAGAAACATCCAACCGCCAAGGTGTTTTTTTTTTTTTGAAATTAGACACATACATGGGAAAAAAGCCGTACCCAACATTTGCTGTCAAAACCAAATTATATGATGGTTTTGGCTTAAAATGAAAACGAAGTGCAACAAAAATATTAATTAAAAATTTGTATCCGCACAACATACATACATATATTGTTACATAGAATATGGGTTTCTGTATTGTATGCACGTGTGTGAATAAAACACCACAGAGATACACCTATACACATTAGAATAAATGTGCTCTTATTGGTGTACAGTATTGCGTAGTTTAGTAGTTGAAAATAATATTTTAAAAAAACAAAACTTCTAAAGTTTTTATTTTATTACACACGTACAAGCAACATAAAAAAACAACAGATATAAATAGTTTTTTTGTTTTTTTCATAAATTATTAAAGTAAACACTTTTATATAGCTTTAATTTATACAAGGTGTCCGCCGGGAAGGTATATCACTTTCTTTGTTTATAATTTTTGATTAAATGGAAGAGAATAGATCTCATATTTATAAATGTTTTATTTAATGTCGGCAATTATGTATGGAATACAATATCAGATAAATGTCCGTCTCTGTTAACCTCACAAATGCAAGCCCTTTTGAGCACATTTTTCATTACATTCTCGAACCTTTGTGCATAATTGTGGCCAAAAATGTTCTTTAAAGACCAAGCTCCTGAGCACGGCATCAAATTGAGATTAATGAATTGTTTTAAACACTTTCTTGAACAGCAGTAATGTTTTCAGACGATCTTGCAGTACGTTGTGGTCATTGCTATTAGCTATAGTCCCTCTTTCCTTGAAATCATTCACAACACTATAAATAGTGCATGTTGTTGGCACATTGTTTCTCCCTAAAATTTCACGTAACTTTCTCATCATCACAGTAATCGATAATTGATTTTGATAGAATGTTTTTAACGATTGGTTTACCGAATATTTTTCCGTAATAAATTTTCCACGTCTCTACTTCACGACTGCCAAATATAAACTGTCAAGACTAATATGTACCAAAATGGCGGCAAAACAAAGTAGTACACCTTTATGGCGGACACCCTGTTAAGACAGAATGTGACCCATAATTCTTTAAAGTTTTTTTTTAACTTTAAAGTTTTATTTTATAAATTTTTTTTTTGCACAAAAATATTGTTTCCAATAAAATATGCTTTAGAAAGCTTATCTTTTATAAAAAATTTGCATGTTTCTTTTAAAACACAGTAAATCATTGTTTTTAAATTTCACAGTACTGCATATCCATGCAAAATGGTGCCTTTTGAAGAAAAAATTGTAATATATATGTAAATTCTTAAATACATATTCGAATTGCATAAAACAAATTGACCAAATCTTTTTAATCGTTGAATTCTTAGACACCCTGTGCCGCTACAGGAAAGCTCCACACTTCGTCATATTTAGAAACCCTAAGTTTTAAAGAAAAACTTTCTAAAACTTGTTTCTTTTGTAAATGTTAACCGACTCGAATGATTTTTAGATTCTTATAATTTTGTTTCCTTTTTTTATTGTTTTCAACCCATAGTTTCTTTTTTTATTTAAAAAAATGTTCTCTGCTACAAGACGAAATATGTTTCATGTATTTTGAATAAATAGTTTAGAAGTTACATATTTAATAACATTTTTTTCTTTAAAAGGAACTACTGTGCCACGTGTTGTTAGAACAAAATTGTGGTAAACCAACAAAAAAAAAATTGGCAAAACTAGCCAGAAAATAATATATAAACTTGAATGCGAAAAAACTTCAACAACTTAAAATTATATATATTTTTTTTTTATTATTAATTCTAATCGTTTGTTGTGGGTTTTTAACAATTTGTTGCATTCAACAAATACATTTACAGTTTTACGAACTAGGCAAAAACAACATCAAATTTAAAGCATATTAGAAAACCACAAAAATATTTAAAAGCAAAATGTGCTAAAACCACAATTTAAAAAAACAACAACTTTGATTTAAACATTGATAAATATTAAGTTGATTGATTTGATTGTAACACTTAGATGCGAATTTTAATTTAAAATATATATTGCTGTGGTTATTTTATATAATTCAGTTGCATCATAAGTGAATGAAAAAGCTAAAATCTTAAATACTAATAACAACAAGAACAATTTTTTAACAATTAAAGTTGCTACATTTTATTACAAAACATGCAATTTAAAAATGACTTTAAGCAAATACAAAAAATAAATAAATAAAAAATTACAAAAGTAAAAGCATACATAGAGAAGAAAAACTGCATGTGTGTGCCTGTGTGCGACGTAAAACAATATGAGTACAATGAAATTCTAATTAAATGAATATTGTAGTATGTTCCATATAACGGTGGAGTAGGCAATAGTGTAGAGAACAGAATAGCACGAGTTTAAAATGCAGAATATAATAACAATAGAATAAAACTTGCAACAGTACAAGTAGTAGGAGCACTTAATACTCTCACTACTAAAAACAGTATTTATAATACAAACTACTGTTGTATTTGCCTGTTTTGTCTTCTTATTTGCTGCTTGGCTTTAGCTACTTCTCTACGGAATTTTTTCTTATATCAATGGACTTTTAACAAAACAACTTATTCTGAATTTTCAAATACTTAACGAAACAAAAAAAAACAAAGCGGCAAATCGAGAAAGAATTAATTAAAGTTAGGTCTCTTCGATGTGTAAGCTCCTAAACAAATAGAAATTTTTACAAGAAATAATTAAATAAATTTTTATATTATTCAGGAAAGAAAAGAATTAATTAGAAGGTAAAAAGTAAATTACGATAGTGGTTTGTTTTTTCTTACAGTATTATACGTAGCTTCTTAAAGCGCCTTAAAGATTTTACCCTTATGATTGAGAAACCTGCAAAAATTTCTTAACTCGACTTAACATGTTTTAAAAACAGTATACAGATGTTATTCTTTTTTTACATTTGAAATACATTTGCTTTATTGACAAGGTGTCCTAACATGTCACATTGTAATAATGTTCTAGGATTTCACTATAGTCTAAAAACAGTTGTTGTTTCTAAAATAATACTACTGTGCATGGTATGTTTACTGTGTTGTCATAACTATTTAGGTACATCCGGCGATTGGTTAAGAGTCTGCCAAGCTGTCTGTGATATTCGTCAGCCGTCGCCTCTGATTTCCGGTAAAAACATCTGTTATTAAAAATTTTGTAAAATCAGCAACCTAAATTTAATTCATCACACTTAGTTATGAAGGGTCGTTCACAACAGTTATATTTTTTATGTTTTAATTTTAGAACATTCGAGTTTAGGACCCCTTGTAAATACAATTATTGAATAATTCATGTAAGGCTCTATAATGTAAATGTTTTCTAAGACCTCTAATGAAATGAAATTTTATAGATTTCGGTATTGAGTAACATATCTTAACAACAGTTGATATTGTTTATCTCAGCGGTTATAATTTAAACTTTATACACAACTCAAAATCCACTCGTTTAATCCTTACCTATGGTGAAATTTATTCAGGCAGAGTTTTGCAAAAATACCACTTAAATGTAACAGCTGTCTAGTATCGTCCAAAACTATTTTGTGAATTCCATAAACGTTCGTTCAAACAGTAATAAGTGTCGCAAATTAAACGATTGTAGTCGTGTTTAGAGTTAGTGAATCGTAGCAGTGATATCATTTTTAAAAAATTAGCTATGTTCGTCAAAATATTTGTTGAATAAAGGCACGATAAAGCTTAAATACCATAGCTAAGGGGATAAAGTAAAGCTGTGAAACATTTTAAGCGCCTTAAAACTATTAAGTTATTATAAACTATAACTCCTTAATAAAATATATCTTATCGCTTGTATCTTTTATTATTATACGACTTGCAAATTTTTAAAATCACGTAAAATGTTTGCCTACAATTAAACTAAACATGCGACTGTATTAACGATATTGTATTTAGAAATGTAAATACAAAATTAAACATTCCGATGTTCTAACTATGGATGGTCTTGTGCATTACCTACCTTCGCCCTAAATTATTTAAAATAAACAAGAAAACTTCTCTGTTTTAATATTACTAAACATTTCCTACCATATAAGCTGACACTTACTATAAGTGACCTTCTCCGAGAAAAGGGACCTAGTGTGAAAATTAAGTTTTGAGATAAACGCATTTAAAGTTTCATAACGCATTATCACTGTGAACACACCCTCAGTTGGGAGATGCGATTTGGTATGGTTAGCTATGATTGGGTGCCGACTTTGGTGACGTCATGCCTATGTGATGACGTAATTTTTTCGCTTTTAGTGTGATAATACTTTTGCTATTGTTGCTGCTCTGTTTTTATGAAACTTGATTCTTAAGCCGCAACCAGAGACCGACGCAACAACGTTTTTATGGGGTAAATAAATTTTTATCAGAAATATTACTTATTTCATCTTATTCTACACCCTTTTAGGTACCAGAATCCACTCTTAAGTCCGAACCCGTTTTTCGACACCCTAGGTTCCTTTTCTCGGAGAAGGTCACATATAATAAATTTTAAATCTTGCAAATCTGGTAGAAATATACGTTTTTGTAATAATAATATTGTATATAAAGGGTGGTTAAATTTTTAGGGCCGATATTGATTTTGAATAAAACACAAATTATTTCGGAAATTATTGTAATTTTTTTATATTGTGATAATATTAGTATGGTCCAATTACTTACGAATAGAACCAAATATCGGCCAAATGGCCGCCGTGACTTCGGCGGCACACCTCCATCCGATGGCCCAAATTTGCAATGACAATGTTGATGTTCAATTGTTGGGCACGCTGATGAATCGAAGTTGACAGAATGTTACATTTTTTAGAATCGCGTCTTCTCCACGCAATCGTTTGAATTGTAATAACAGCGCATTAAACTGTTTAAAAATCTTAATTTATTATTAATAATACAAAAATCTTTACTCCTTATAAATCCCACATATACAGACACTTGTTAACACATCCATTTGAGCTGTCTACATAAATTTATATGTTGTTAAAAATACAATAAATAAAACATTAAATAAGGTCCTTTTAATACAACAACGACTTTGTAGTCTTTGTAAAATATACAAGGATCATTTATTGAATATCTAAAAGTATACATGTATGCACTTATAAGATAATATGTGTTTATTTGTGCATTGTTTCGCTCTATAGATTAAAAATATTCTGTGTGTGTTAGTCCGTTAAGTAATACTCACACGCCCTAATAAACACATGGTAAATATTGCATATAATAAAAACAAAAAGCACAAACGTGCACACACTTACACAAACAAATATGTGTGTATGAAGTTTTTCATGCACATACTCATGACTTTTATAGCACCATACAGAAGCCCATGTATGGTGTCATTGAACAATTTATACCAATAAATTCTAATGTTTATTAAAAATATTTGATCACATTGTATTATTATACGAAACCATTTAGACTGTTTTAAATACAAACACAGATTTTAAAATAATAAATTGGTTTATGTGATTTGTTTTAAATTTAAAACTATTTGCAGTTGTATTAAATAAATTGTGTATTTAGACATACAGCTAATCCCATTGAAATTTATAAGAATTAAAAATTTTTAGTTTAATATATTACACTAAAAGAAAACATAATATTTGAGAAATAGAAGAGTGAATGTATGGCCTTTTGGACCAATCTTCGAATAAATTTTTTTTATTTCATAAAAATATTTTGTTGTAAATAAATTTATCATCTATTCTGTTATTTAACTTCTTAAAACATTTTCTAAATTAAATTAAATTGTAATCAATTTTTCAAGAATATTTAAAAATTATTTTAATGTTAGTCGAGTGAAATACATTTTTGGAACCAGCTACGATTTCATCATCAACTCTCTTTATCGTTACATTCATATGTTATTTAAAACTACTGTTTATGTTACAATTTAATGAAATTAGAATTAGAGAATCATAGTATTTATTTGTAAATTTTTCTTCATTATTTTTCTATTAAATAAAATGTTTCTACATGTTCATATTCTTTTATATGAATAATTAAAATTATTATAAATATTAAATACTATTTAAATATTTTCGAAATTTTCTTCTTATTCTTATATATTATTAAGCCAGTATTGTCACTAGACCAGCGACATGTTTTTTTTTAGAGGCAGAGAACTTTAAATTGGCAACATTATTATACTCATATATGACATTTGATTTGATAGTTCTCGATTATTTGAAGTTGGTTTGGTTTAGCAATTAATCATGTATAGACTAATGAAAGCGTAACATATACTTACGATAAAATTTATGATTTTAAACATGGTTCAATGCAAAGCAAACTTTTTTTAAATGATATCTCGTCAATCCAAAGTAAATTGCTTTTTGCTGCGCTTTATAGACCAGTGTAATCATAAGTTTATATTTTTTAGCAACAACGATGGCCAAAACATTAAAGTCAATGTTAAGCGGCATAAGGTTATTAACTTTTTCGTATGCTAATTGGAAAGTAATTGTATTGCGTACGAGTGGTTTTAGCATGATGGTAAAATACGTCACGATACAATAAATTTAGTAAAAATTTGGCGAATGAGAAATTTCATTAAATATACTCTTCACATTTTTCATGTGACTGAACGCAATTTGATTATTTTCTCCGGGAATAAAGTACCCCAGTTCCCTCTTCATGTATATTATGCGCTTGATGCGAATTAACCAGAAACTAAGTATCGACTTTTGAAAATGAGTATTCGACGTGCTATTACCAAAATATACCCTGATGTATTCAGGTTGAAGATTGCCGCATGCACGAATTCACTTTTAATAATTAATGTTACAAATGTATCTTACTAATAAAGACAGTTCACTACAATGTAAATTTCCGGATTTTTTAAAAATTTCTTTATTTCCATAGTTGAAAAAATACCTCCTAAGTTAAAAAAAACTCGGTTTCTAGAATTCAAGCTTAGTGAAGTTACGTTACGTAACATATTATAAATATATTATATTATTTATAAATTTTTTTAAAATATATTTATAAATAAAAAATTCGATATTATTCTATATCTAAGGGCCATTATTACAACTTGTCGACAAAGTTAATGTTAATAAAAGGTAACTTTTGTTAACGTAAGCAATTAACTGACCATTAAGTATTTTTCGTTATTACAACATGCCTGTAAAATAAATTGTATTTTTTTTAATATGGCAGCACCAAAGCAAATGCTGAACAAATTAATTAGTTCTTTAAAAACAAAGTGGCAACGACAAGTAAACAATTCCCTTATACGGTAGAAAATATGGTAACTTTTAATTATAAACCTCATGTTAAAAGTTAAAGGCAGAGTGACCTTCCCTTTAACTTATCGGACACTTTTAGGTTAAAGTGAAGTTGTAATAACGAAAAACTAGTTATCTGTCCGATAACATCCTACCAGTAAGTTATAATAATGGCCGTAAGTGTTTTTTTTTTAATTCTTACTTTATTTAAATATTTACTGCCTTATTTATATAAACTCATAAACTAATTGCAGACATCTTTAATAAGTTTAAATTCCGCCGGTTCAACTTTATATCCTCTTATAACCTTTATTTTTTAATAATAATAATAATAATAATAATGCTTATTATTGTCATTGATATTATTTTAGTGTAATCGACAAAGTTGTTAACATTTATGTTAATAATTAAAAAAAAACAAATAAAAATCCTACTATTGCCTTAAAACTATCAATATAATCACAAAAAATTGTACAACACAATTTAACATGCAACAAATTGTGTAAAAAGTAATCAAATTTAATTGTTAAACATTTAATTTATACATAATTGAAAAAGTTTTAATCTTCAATTGCTGTGACACTGCACATGTATACAGTGATGTCAACTATTTATAATCAAAAGGCGCTAGGCATTAACTCAAAACGCATCAGAAAGGCCTAAAGTTTTGTTTTGCTTTGATTTTTTGTAAATATTATTTAAGAAAAACCTATAATTTTTTTAATCGATTTTGTGAATTTAGCATGAATAAGGGGGATTTTTGTTTATTATTTTAATATTAAACAAAGCATAAATAAAAATGCAAAATATTATTTTTTTAATAAAAAAAAGTTTTTTTTTAATATTAGAAATATTTTTGTTTCAAAATTAAAAATTATGTCGGTGAAATTACCTCACTACTGGCTCGGCAAGCTCCCAAAATTTTACAAAAAAGCTCAATTACTGTTGTAAACGGTTAATACTTGCTCGATAATGTTGTTCTTGCGATACGATTTCAAAAAACCATACAAAAAATAATCTGAAAGTATCTTAGTGATCAATTCACTTGTCCTTTACAAGAAATAATGCGATTTTCGAACTTTTCTTTTAAAAAATTCATTGTTTCTCTTGATGTGTGGCTAGTGGCATCATCCACATTAACCACATATTCTCTACGTCCAATCATCAATCATTGAACACCCTTTAAAATGTTTAACATTGCATCTAAATCTATGAAAACTTTTGTAGTTTTTTAATTTTTGTCATAATTGCCTAAAAATTTTAATCAAATAAGTATTCCCAGAATTATTAAGTGAAAAGGTGTTTTTTTTTTGTTATATTTATTACGTACATCCTTCACACAAACTATTTATCGGATATTCGAGGATCTTCTGCTGCGAGCATTATGTTTAATTGACTAATTTATACTAATACCCTGCACACTTTGTAGGGCAAAAAACGAATTGTATTTCATTTTTTCAAAATATTAACTCAAATATTTTCAAATATTTCGAATTGAATGCAGTGTTTACTAAAATGGATATAACTTATGAACCAATACCCATACAGAGACCGTTTATACAAAAGAACCTTAGCATTTACGTCACCTTTCATACAAACTTTGGAGCAACACGCACGGTTCACGCATTCAAGAGAATATCAATTACTAACACAATGCAACTTAAGTATTTCTATTCATAAGGCATAAATTTAAAAGGTACAAATTGAACAAAAGAAAACACAATTTCACAAAATTTTTTTTTAATTATAAAATTTTGGTAAAAGTTTTATATCATTTCGATTATTTTTCTTCTAAAGTTTATCTAACGCGTTTTTAAGTAAAGGCGCTGCCCAACAAAATTGCGAATTTTGGGTTGTTGAAATGCAATAAATCTAACGAGAAATAGCGCTAAATTGGCACCTCTGCATGTATAAAATTAAATAGAATCTAGTAAAGCTTTTTTTAAATAGTGTATTATTGTTATGAAAGTTTTAGTGTTGTTTCAAGAATACATTCAAAAAAGGATTTAGTTGGTGCTATATTGAAAATTGTTGGCATCATCTCCAAAAATTTCTTTATATTTATCTACGTTTATTAAGTGGTTAAAAGAAAAAATATTTTAACATAACTTGCACATCACATTCTTTATATCCATCATACAATAACAAACAACAATTCATTTTTAAAGAATGAAAAAGCGAACTTCTACTGCAGTGTGTAAAAATATTTATTTTTTTCCATATATTTTAATATGTCTCTAACTTACTCACACACATGTCTTGCAGAACTCTCAAAGAATTATGAAACTTTTACGAAATAACAGTTATTTATTAGGTTAACCATAAATATCAACATTTTTAAGTTACTGCTTTAGCATAAAAGAAATATTATAAATACGAATATGTTCCTGTTAAAAAAATAGTAGAAAACGGCAAATCTTTTATTTAATGCTTTCAAATATTAAATTTAAATACAAAAAGAGTATTTTGCTTGTCCGTCCATCAATTTCAGTATGAAATGCCGAGGATAGAAAAGATTTTACAAATATTCTTATCAAATACCTATGAATGAAATGTTTTTGCAACTAATCAAAATTCTCCCCCACCACATTACATTCTTTCACTTTCCTGCAACCTACAAATACAAATGCAAACTTTCGTACATTCCTTGTTGTTGTTAGACTGTTATGGAGTTTTCTGAAGAATTTATTCTATTATATCTACGTGTTCTTATACATATAAATCAACACATACATCAACATGGTATACGAATGTCTGTCGGTGGGTTAAAAAAATAGTATTTGAAATGTTTAAAAAAGTTGATGAATTGTTTGCATTCGCAGAGAATATGTGCAAGTTTACGACTGAATGATAGTATTTCATTAAGTACTCGTAGAAGCTTCTATTTCATTTCATTTCTACTGCAACAAAAATTTGTTTGCTTTATTTAGTTGTGTTATTACTAATTGCACGTTTTTTAGGCACTCGCTAACATACATACATTTGATTTTGTCAGGGAACGGAATTTCATAAACTAAAAATGCAAAAAATGCATTGAAAATCCAAAAGTATTTAATTATTTAAAATAGTATTTTAAATGGTAAATGAAAAAAAATAAAATCAATTAAGTCTCTCGGTTTTCTTAAAAATTAATCTGTTTTTGGAATATTTTTTATACGCAGTGAAAAACCTTAGTTCTGACATGACCACGCCGCACATAAGGGCATTTTGCCAATCTAGAAATGTACAAATTTAAGTACGCAGCTCGACAGACAACAAAATTTTGCGTTGATTAGTGAATTTTTAAGACTTGCTTGAGATTTGTCTTTATGGTAGACTGTTATATTCTAGAAAGTTGAGTAAATTGCATTCGTACTTATTGACTTTTTACGATTTTGAAAGGTTTACACTATATTCTTGTGTGGCTAAACGAATAAAGATTTTAAATTGATTTCTTTTTCCAGTGAAACACTATGTTAAGAGCTGCTTTTAGTATTATTTTTTTAATTTTTATTTTAAAAAAATTAGTTTAAAATTAACAAAAAAAACATCAAAAGGTTTTTGAAATTGAGGGCAGTCGCGATCTTAACAAGTAAGAGCACTATATTCGGCTGTGCCGAATCTTTTATACCCACCACCAATTTTGTGTACATTAAAAGTACAATATTTAATCGCTATGGAATAATCTCTTTATAATAAAATATGTATCACTTTTTTTGTAGAGGTTGGTTAAATTTTAAGGGCCCATGTTGAAGGTGGACTACACCTAGTCTTTAAATTTGTTTTCTGCATTTCACTTAACATTTCTCAATCTCAAACTTACTCAATTTGATCCGTGGAAAGATACGCAAATGAGCAACGCTTTAAAGTTGTTCGTAATTCTTTTGATCAACATAATCGTTCAAATTCGTCCCCAATCGGGAGAATTGTATAAAATATTTAAATTTCTGCAAAACAGGTCTGTATAAAATGTTAGAAAATCTGTGAATGCATTCTTAGTTCGTTGAATGGGAACCATTGCTGTTTTTTGCGATAGTGTGGCAAAAGAGCAGTCAACCTCGACTCATCATCATGCCCAACAATTTAGCATCAACATTGTCATTGAAAATTTAGACCATCAGATTGAGAAGTGGCGCCAAGGATGGGGGAAGGCTATTTGGCCGATATTTTGTTAAATACATAATTGAACCATACAAATATTATCATAATAAAAAGAAATGATAATAATTTCCTAAATAATTTGTGTTTTATTTAAAATCAACATCGGCCCTTAAAATTTAACCACCCTTAATAACTTCGATATGGTAGTAAAATGTTTTCGTAAATTTAGTCTTCTAGTGAAAGTGGGCGTTAAAGTAGGCGTGTCAAAGTAATTTTTGCTAATGAGAACAACTTAGATATTTCAATATAGCCCTTTATTATTCCCAAATCTTTATTAATAGAGAAATTATATGAATTTAAGTTAACCCGTTATATGGGAGGTAGGAGTTAAAGTGGGCGTATCATTAAAACTTTTTGGCACAACAATTATATTGATTAGAAGGATATACGTAGCAAATTTCATCATCATACCTCTAATTTTGACGGTTTTATGAGCTTTTAAATTTCATTAAGGGTGCATAACGTGAAAAAAGGGGCGTTGAAGTAGGCGTGTCAAAGTTGTGTTTGCGAATGAGTACAACTTAGGTGTTTCAATATAGCTCTTTATTATTCCAAAATCTTTATTAATAGAGAAATTATATGAATTTTAGGTAAAACGTTATATGGGAGGTGAGCGTAAAAGTGGGCGTGGCACCTTAATTTTCTGGCACAGTTTTGGTAGATAACGTGAAAAGTGGGCGTTATAGTAGGCTTATCAAAGTTGTTTCTGCTAATGAGTACATCTTAGTTGAATTTAAATATTTTTCACAAATCTCCCGATTGTGGACGAATTTGAACGATTATTTTGACCAAAAGAATCACGAAGTGCTCGAATGCATTTTGATTTAAACGCCCATTTTTATAATAAGCCTGAATAACTTTAACGCATTGATCGATTGCATATCTCTCCATGTTTCAAATTGAGTTAGTCTGAAATTGAGAAATGTCAAATGAAATACAAAAAAAATACTTGACGTTTAGGTGTGGTTCACATTCAATATCGGCCCTTAAAACTTAACCACCCTTTACTTTTCAGTACATGTAATTTAAATACATACATCAATCAACACTACATCCTTACCAAATTTAATTAATAAATATATCAATTTTTTAAATCCATTAGTAATACATAATCAAAACTAAAAAATCGTATATATTAATAGCAAGATCGATTTTTTGTTATGCATTTTACGCTCCACTAATAAATTTTTTTAAAGTATTTAAATTAATATAAAAATATTCTTAAATATGATTTATTTTATATTAGTAAAGAAAATACATTATAACCTCTAATATTAATTTAATTTAATTTTTGCTTATTCTTATCAATTAACTCCTCTAAAGTCATTAAAAATAATGACTTCTATGGGATTTTCTTTTTCGCACTTTTGCAGTACCATATCTATTTAATTTTGGTATTTTCATTCTTGTTCTTATTATTCTCTTTATTATATGAATTCATTAATCTTATCTTAACTTTGTGTTTCAATTTATATTCAATAAGCAATGACAATTGAAAAAGTTCTCTTATTGGGTTATCCAACTACTTCTTATTCAATACAATACAATACAATGGCAATAACAATGCTGGTAATACACATGCAACATCCCCACACAACATTATACATACATTTTATTCATGCCACCAACATATTCCAACCTATACAATAACACAAAAAAACTAATAAAGATAATATGCAAATAGAGGCAAATAAAAATACTTAAGAAAATTTATGCCAAATAAAAAATACAAAAAAAAATATAAAAATCCCAGTCAAAGTACTTTGCGTATGAACAACTTCCTAATGGCATAACTTTGTGACAATGGCAACAAAAAAAAACAAAGGAAGAAACTGGGAAAAACAGAAATTGTGGAGAAAACAATAGGAGCAGGGAGAGAGGAAGATGCACTGGGTAAAAACTTCATCGTTGTTAACTTGCAAACACTTGAAATGAAAACAATGCATAACAATTTTTTATATTTCTTTTTTTGTCAAGGAAACAACAAATTCAAATTGTTTGTCTCTCTTTTTTTATACAAAAATAGACTATACAACAATAGCACCTACAAACAACAACAAAAAATTAACAGGATGAAAAAAATTGTATATTTTTCATAATCGATTATGTGGAGAAAAGAAATAAAGTCAAGCGACAAAGAAAAAGTGGTTTGACATTGTTTAGCGTTCGGCAACATTGTGAGAGTGTGTTATTGTTGCCCGCTACATACTAACAAGTTGATGATGAGATTTACTATTTAGATATCAAATAAGATGCTTGAATTTAAATTATCTAATACCACATAATACATTTTTAGCCGTTTGTAGGGATTACACACAACAGACAGAGGAAGTGATTAGATGAAGTGGGAAAATAATGGCAGTAAAAAGCTTAAAAATATTATAGAAATATATTTTGATGTTCATTTCAAAATTATTTTTATTTAACTGATCTGAAAAATATTATGTAAAAGAATTTTTTTCTTATTTTTTATTTTTTTATTTACATATTGGATCTAGTTAGTTCTATAGTCTTTTCTACATTAAATGAGAATTTTGGATATTACATTAAAACGGGCGACTGTCTTTGTAAGTACAGGTTGAAATGAGGGGAATTATACATACATGATCCTTATCCATCACAGATATAGACAGATGTCCATTTCGGCATATTGTGGGGTTTAGTTTCTCCTGAATTTGTTCATAAGCCCAATATTTGTAGTCGCGGAAAAGCCAAGAACCAATTAAAGTTTAATCAATATGATTTCTGAGGAACTTCTAAACTGAAACCGTAAGATATTACAAATTTAATACATTATAGTTCTAAAAGCTATTGAATCTAAATTATTCGAACGCATACATTGACAAAGGTAGTATTCGAGTGTTTTGTTCTTTTATTGATATGCTCTGCATGTAGCCATTGCACATTTTATTTTACTAAGTATTATACTATTTATTATTTGAGATTTTTCCATAGAATATACATAGGTCGCCCATCTAACAACATAATTATTATGTTGGTTCTCAAAACTTTGAAAGAGATAAATAGTTTATCTGATATAAAAATTGTAAAAATTAACAATTAACACTTTAATCATTTTAAAACTATATATTATTATGATACGTTTTTAGAAAAAAGTTAAAATGTTTAGAAATTTTCAAGAATTATTTAATATAAACGAAAAAAGTGAACTGATAAATGGCAAATTTATTATCAGCTGATTATATCGATGCCTTACTTCCTCAACCTCGTATCTTAAAAAATAAAATTTTCCAAGAGAGACAAAAAAACGGTTCATCTTTTTATACTTCGGTGTTTAGTTAAAAGTTTAAATGCAATTATGAAGCAATTGATTGTATTTATGTATATTAGTAGTAATAATATACTAATCTTTTTTAGTTAAAGCATAAAACAATCGTTTGATATGAAAAAGTCAAAACCGTTTTTTTTTTAAGAGACGAGGTTGAGGAAGTAAGGCATCGATATGTGTCTTCATATATTTTAAACTTCAGCTGCCACCGTTCAGAGATACATATACAGTAATTCTCTCTTATTTATTTTAAATTACAAACTTTTTATAAATATAAAAAATATAAACAAACAAATTCTCTCTGAATTACGATAACATGATAAATAAATATGCCTCACCTTGCATTTACACATGCAAGTAGTGGCATGCAAGTATATTTGCTTTTCTGTTTACACATGCGAGTGCAAGTTCATTCAAAACATTTTCTTCTCGTTTTAATTTTGCCTCCATATTTACTTCTTGTTTGTTTTGTTTAAATACATTTTACAAAATAAAACTTTTATTACAAATTTACAATAATCCAGTAAATTTGCATTAAATTTTAAGAGGGTAACATTGTTTATTGTTTTGTCATTTAGTGGCATTCCATTATCAAATTTCTACTCGCATGGAAATTTTGCTTGCACTGGAGCTTTCAATGCGAAAAATCTAGGTGTATTACTTAAAAATTTTAAGTGTATTGAGGTTTTCCATGAATATATCAACCATGACTGTAAAAATAAAAACTTTTAAAAGTTTTTCAATATAAGTTTATTGATAAAAAAAAAACACAAAATTTTACTATAAAATTAAATTATTTTAAGAGTAATAATAAAAGTAAAATGATAAATGATTAAAGATAAATTATTATCTCTTTGACTTATATAAAAGAATTGCAATCAACTATTTTTTTAGCGACTAAATTGTAAAAATAAATTGTAATTGTAAATATGCTTTAAGATTAAGGTAACAACAACAATTAATAAGATCCATAAGAAAAAAGGAAAATATAGAGTCCAATAAGCGGTTTTTTTGTTTCCCTTGGATGTTATTTTTATGTCACGTACGTATTGGAAAAACATTATTTGTCTCCGTCATTTGTGTTTGAACAGTCGCAAGAGCACCTAATTTAGAATTTAACTTTTTTTCTTTACATAATATAAATTTTATTACCGAAGAACACTATTAGAGAAAAATATTTCACGAACGATATGTCACGAACGATATTAAATTGAATTTATTATAAAATCATTTAAAGGTTGTATTAAGTATGATGGATTTTAAATGAAAATATTTGATTTGGTGTAAGAAATTAAAAAAAGAAAAATTACCTCCCAAGATTCTCAGATTTTTTCATACTTCCAATTATACCTCAAAATCACTTCTGTTTTATGTCACGTACGATATATTCTCACTTTTCTGGATATTTTAGACAACAATGAATCGAATATAATAAAATTTTTTTTTAATAAAGTACCCTTTAAATGGAAGATAAAGATCTAGTTTTGTTTCAGTTACTCTTACGTTTGCAAAAATTACTCCACTTTATAGCAGTACAAATGTCACGTACGATGACATGTAATACGTAAACGCTGATTTTGAAAATTCGATTTTTTTACGCACTAAAATACTCTCAAAATTATGTCATTTATAAAATACATACTTCATAAAATTGCATATATTTATATGCTTTATACCAGAGAATAACTATTTATGTAATATTAATTGATCAGATAATCATCAGATGTTTTTTTTTCCAAATATTAACATTTGATACATTTTTCTGTATATATATTCATTATGCTTAATACATTATAATTTAATCCGCAAAACCATTTCTTATGATAAATCGATGACTAAGCTTACCTTATAAATTATTTTGACCTGTTCTATCATGACTTATTAGCTTAAATCTAAACTACTAACATCAAGTAAGAGTGTTACTCTTGGCCGTGTTAAATCTGATAATACCCTTCAACATCAAACTCTTAAGGTGAATTCACCCATTTGTTCTGAACAAAATTTTTTCCGGAGAATAACATTTTTTACTGAGAGTTTTCTGCAGAACGATTCACCCATTTAAGAAAATTTGTCCGAAAAAACAAAGCTGCCATATAATATAAAAATGCAAACAGTTGTACAAAGTGGCAGCACCGCTAGCAAACTATGTAAATAAATACAAACGTAAATTATTTCATTAAAATATATGTGTAGAAAATGTCGGATAGAAGAAAACTAAAATTATTATTTTTAATTGAAGTGCATAAAGTCAATTTGTTTGCAAAAGAATTTATAAAAAAAAATCGAAAATAAAATGAGTCGCAGTGAGAAAAACCCTGTTTTAAATAATTATTTTTGTATGAACTATTGCTCATGTCATACAGACATTCTCTTCCTGGTTTTTTTAATTTTTCTATTAATTTTTGAGCAATATTTTCATTAAATTCCATTTTAATTGTTAATTTTCGGCAAAAACAATTTTTGTAAATTAAATGTACTGACGCTGTGTGATGTGGCAAGCAAATTCAATTTTCATGTAAATATTGAAAAAAAGTGGCATCCCAATTCAGTTTCTTCTGAACAAGAATTAAAATTAAACCAATTCAAGAAAAAACTTTCTGAACAAAATAATCTCTCTCTCTCTCAAAAGTAAAACATCAAACTCAATACAAAAAAAATTTTTTCTGAACTAACATTTTATGGGGGAATCCAGCTTTAGGCATAATGGCCTTTTCGTAACGTTAAGCTCTTTCAATTAATAACTATATTGATGAGGTTAAGAATGAAAAATATACGCCATTTTTGTTTGGACATCAGCTTGGATTTTGTACTTTTTCATAGTTTACTGCATTCTATATCTTTCATTTAATACCAATAATCAGGTCTTTCTTGACCCATATATAAATTTATTGTACGCTATTTTGCATATGCGGTCAATTTTGTTATAGTGTTTTATATATTGCTAGTCAAGCCACTTCAATTGATACCCAAGAATCAATTTGGTTGTCCAGAAATTATTTTTTTTTTTTTTGATGCCAGTTAGATCTCACTTTTTTATATCTTTTTCAGTTATTTTTAAACCAATTTGTTGAGTTTTGTCAGAAATATTTTTTAATACTATAGTTTGCAACGTGGCTTTAGTAAATTAAAAAATTAAGAAGGACCTTAAGGAGCTCAATATATAATATAATATAAAAATATATATGAATATTTTCTGGCAAAATTTCTTAAAAGTTTTTCTTTTTTAATTATAGATCGTTGACTACATACACTCCCAATAGAATGCATACAATTCTATTATAAATTACAGATTTATGAATTACGAAATACAAAAGAATTAAATATAACTGAAAATTCATATATTAAATATATATTTTGTCTACCTAAACCTAAAATCCCTTAAAGAGTCAATAATTCATATTAAGAAAATACGATTACAAATATTATTTTTTAATTAAACACAATAAAAAATACCACGTACTAGGAAAGTGAAGGCCATTTTCTTCGCGTTGCGTTAAAAATTCGCTTTGACATTTAAGATGAAATAGCCATACATACATGAACCATGTCACATAAACTACTTTCAATGCAGCGCGAAGCTTAAAGTTAGGTAACTCTCATCTTTTTGCGCGCTTTGACAATCAAATGGCAAATTTTCTTATATAGGTTTCTTTTTAAATTCGAACGTAAAATTAATTAGTTTTAAAAACTATTATAAAAGTACATTATAAGCTTTTATTTAAAAAATATATTATTTAATAATGAAATAAAAGTGAAAAAATTAGATAAACAAACAATGCGTAAGTATTGTCAAAGTTTTCATTGCGACATACACCTTTTCCCTCTTGCTTTTCATTTAAAGTGAGAAATGTCACGCAAAGCGACGAAGTTTTATCTGACATGGCCTTAAGAGTGTTCTATATGTATAGGTTTTATATGTATGTCACATAGAACACAATAATTTACGAATGAGGACTTATATTCTACTATTAAGAGAGTGGCAATAAGATAACGACACAACATTTTTAACAAATGTACTTTTTTGGCAATGTCGTCAGCATAAAATAAATTTGCTCAAATTTTACTCAGCCAACTAGATACGGAGTAAATTAATATTTTTCCATATCATATTTTTGAAGGTTAGGTTCTTATACCGTTTACCAAATGCAAACAAAACATTTTAAACATCAACGTCATTAAATTTAAGCGAAGAAAACTTGATGAACCATAATAATTTTGTTGTTGTTCAACAAATATAAATATAAATTTTGTTTCGAATTTTCTTATTGTGATTTAACGGAAAAATTATATTTATAAACAAAATTGATAAGTAATAGTTCTGGCAGCTATATATAAATTTTTCTTCTTTCGTCCCAAAAGATGTAAGCTAGATCCACTCTTGATTGAATGTGAACCCCCCCTCCCCCCTTCAGAACCCTTTTTAAATATTTCAAGGACCCAAACCCTTAGAAATAAAACTTAAAGATCAGTATCAGTATAAAGGACAAAATATGTAAATGTATTTTACTTAAAATAAAACAGTCTTAAAGGTTCAGAAAGCATTGCTCAATGACATTTTATGACAACAGGTATAACAAAGTTATTTATAATTCAGGTTATATGAATATACGAACATCTTACCTAACCAGCTCGTAGACTTAGAAACAGCCAGTAATTCGACCAGTCCTTAACAAATCTTAAGACTCTAGAATTTAATTTTTTTGTATTTCTTTTGATAAAAAGGAATTTTGCTTTTTATACCACATAGTGAAAAAGGGTATATATAGGTTTGTCATTCCGTGTGAAATTTCTACAATTTTCATTTCCGACCCCATAAAGAATATATTTTCTGAAAGCTTATGAATAGAGGAGTCGATTAAGCCCTGTCAGTCTGTCAGTCTGTCCGTCTGACCGTCTGTCCGTGTGTATGTTGAAATCAACTTTTTGAAGCCCCCCGAAATCGCTTGGACCCGGGTGAGGCATTAAAATATCAGACATATTCGGGAGTAGATCGGTATTGAAAATCAGAAACATCGGTTCATAAACAACTGAGATATGAGCAAAAACTCACGACCACCTCGATTTTTTTCACAAAAACAACATTACAACAACAACATACATACAAACTTGTATATTGGTTAAAGTAAACGTGGGATCGAATTCCAGCTGAGCCAAAAAAAATTTTTTTTTTTTTTTTATTTTTTTTTCTTAATTATTTTTTCTTAATTTTTTTTTATTTTTTATTTAATATATTATTTTTTTTTATAATTTTTTTTTTAAATTTTTTTTTTTTTGTTTTGTATTTATTATTTATTTTTTAATTATTTTTTTTAAATTTTTTTTTTAAATTTTTTTTTAAATTTTTAAAAATTTTTTTTTTTTTAAGTTTTTAAGTTAAGTTTTTTTAAGTTCCATTTTATATTCTACCATTTCAATCCATATTTGAACAATAATATATTTCTTATTGCAGTCCACAGTAATATGACTTAAAACACATTAAACAAAAATTCTTTTAAACAAAATGTGTGTTTAATGATCAACTTCAAATAACTGAAATTGTTATTAGACGTGACATTCAATTAAAAACAATTTCCTGGGATAATAAAATAATGCTAACCCAAACAAACAGAAAAGGAATAAATACAAGGCAACAATAAGCATTAAGTTACATCAAATGTAGCAATAACGATAAGAAACTAGTTGTTCGTATTTACTTTTTGATCTTGACTCGCTTTAAAATACAGCATCAAGTCACAGCAACACCCATTCAACGAAACAGAAATTTTTTACAGTAGATGCTGATGGCAAGGAAAAAATATGTAATGAAATAAACAAAAACAAAACAAAAACAAAAAAAATTGCAAAAACGCGTATTTATATTTCAAACCAAATAAAGACTTTACAATGCCACAGCAGCCCTACGAAAATAAGAACACAAGACTACAATATGAAAAATGATGCTGATGACCGTATAAAGTTCTCTTTAGCTAAATATTTTTTTTTTCTTTCTTCTTCTTTTTGGTTTTCTGTGAAAAACCCTAAGAAGTATTTTTTTAACTGAAAACACTTAACTCGATTAGGAGTAGTAAGTACGACAACTTCATACTACTAGCAAAATAACATCTAGTTATCTGCTCTGTTTGTGCAACGTTATATGAAACCCAAGAAAATGTAGACGATAACTAAAAAGCGAGTAGAATATCAAACAGCAAAATACTAGACAATGACGAACATATATAGTCAACAACAATATTGCGAATTGTTTATTTGCACAATAAAACAACACTTTTTTTGCAAATACATTTCTTAAATATTGCAAGTGGGAGATGCATACATACATAAAACAATAAACAAGTTTTAGAACGATGAAATGGCACATACTGCTCGAGATATCTTAAAATAAATAATATTCTGCACTAACAAAACTTGCAACTTCTTGTGGACAACAACAAACCAATTAGAAAAAAAATTATTTAAGACACCAAAATCATTACCAATCGACAACTTTATTTCTATTGTATTGATGGATGACATTGTTCGTATATTCATCTTGAAAAAATCTTGTCAAATAGTTAAGCCACAAAATGTTAGATTGAACAGCACCTTAGTGTCTTTTGGAGGCTTTTTTTCACCGATATATTAGAATAATATTTACATGTAAGAATTAAGATATTTTCTGTACAATTTGCAATTTTTAAAAGTTTAACTTCTGTTCAATCACAAAAATATGCTAAATTCTTTTTATGTTAAAATTGTTTCTCAATTTATTTATTTGCAAAAAAGATGTATAGACAACTATCTATAAAACGCCTATACTTATAATAATATATAAAATACTGTGCATAGGCAATGATCTGAATTATAGAACACCACCTTTTGACTTGCTCTAAAAACGATTTTTAATTTTAAGTATCTTAAAAAGGATAAAATACACAAAAATATTGTAGGAGACAGTAATGCGGTCCGGGTTCAATTAGTTGTCAATAAATTCTGTTTTCATTGGAACTTACCACAAAAATTATTATAAAAATGTTTATATCTGTCACTCTATTTAACAATAAATACAAGTAAGTATGCTATATTCAGCTGTATAAAAGTGTAGATACGCAACTATAAGCATATCCATGTAATTTATTTGTGAAACAAATTCACACTTGTTTGCTTAACAAACGGAGAACTTTGCATTACATAAATTCGTTCACATGAATGCGAATAAAAAATATAACAATTAAAACAACATCCCACAGATTTTTTACCGTCATGTACATATATTCACGCATACATTTCATACATTCGTACACATGAATAAGCATACAAAATATACCAACAACATTCTAACCGTTTTTGATCATCTTGTACACAGCCTGCTTGGCTGACGCAATCTCAATAAAACCAGAAGCATTTGTCGTTTTTTGCTTATCTCTCAACCGCTAATGGATCGAAATAACTGCTTTTCAATACCAAACATTTTAAAGGTATTTCTTATAAATTGATCCTACACACGAATCAAGGAGATGTATGGAGGCCTCAAAAAATTGATTTCAACACTTATATGGACGGACGGGCGCATCTAATTTCACTTAATGTTATGCAAGTATTCAGAGTATAAGTATATACTTTATTAAGCCGCAAATGAATACTGAATAAATTACAAACGGAATTTCAAACTTACATACATATACCCTTTGCATTCTCGAGTGAAGGGCACAATATTAAATGCTTTATATACTTTGTAGACATTCTTACTCTGCATACAATTAACGATAAAGAGAATTTTAGGTGTACTAGGAATACATGTATAAGTTTTCATTCGCTTGCAATTTCTACATTTCTGTGAGCTTTTAGCAAAACAATTTATGCCAAATTTTATAAATATTTTAACAGTCACTTAATTTAAAGTTGATGAACTGATACTATTAACGAATTGGAATAGGTAAACATTTTAAACTCAATTTTCAAATTTTATATGAAAAAAAGATAAATCAATCAGGAGCTAAACAAAATAAACTCTTTGATTATTCTTTAGTCTCAAATAGTATTTTACAAAGCTTTTTAAAATTAGCTTTTACAATTAAAAACTTAAAAATTATTTTTTTTCTCGGCTAAAGATGTTGACAACCCTTTTGGATAGAGGAGTAATTTAACTAAGTTCTGCCTGTCCAAATTTTTAAAGCACATACATAAATGCACATGTGTTATTGTATTAGATATACCTTTCGTTTTTGAAAATCGGCAAACTCAACAAAATACTGGCAGTAATTTGAGAAAAAATTTAAAAATCTATTTTTTTCGCTTCCCAAATAACCGACTAATCACTTGGCCCATTACCGACAAAGATACTTACTTATAAGAAAAAAATATTTTTAAAGGAAATTAATATGATTTAAGAAAATAGTTTGTTAAATCTCAATATTATTTCTGGACATACCTATGTCACATTTGTTTGTCATTTAAAATATTTGAAAATTAACAGGGTAGTCCGATAAACTGCTAAAATATAGAAAAAACAAGACTGCCGCTGTTAAACCTCAATTTTTGTACAAAAATCAATCGGTTTGAATCAAGGCATATTTATAAAGGTATATGCAACGGCGAAATCAAGACATATTCATACAGGTTATGCATCGCAGCAACAAACACAGCAATTAAAAAATGTTTTGCATATGTATATGCCTGTAGATGTCACAGAATTTTTTTTCTTTTTATACCCTTCACACAGTGAAAAAGGGTATATATAGGTTTGTCATTTCGTGTGAAATTTCTACAATTTTCATTTCCGACCCCATAAAGTATATATTTTCTGAAAGCCTATGAATAGGGGAGTCGATTAAGCTCTGTCAGTCTGTCCGTCTGTCCGTGTGTATGTTGAAATCAACTTTTTGAAGCCCCCCGACATAGGTTGGACCCGGGTAAGGTATTAAAATATCAGAAATATTCGGGAGTAGATCGGTATTGAAAATCAGAAACATTGGTACATAAACAACTGAGATATGAGGAAAAACCCACGACCACCTCGATTTTTTTTTTACAAAAACAACATTACAACAACAACATACTTACATACAAACGTGTATACTGGTTAGAGAAAACGTGGCATCGAATCCCAGCTGAGCCAAAAAAAATTTTTTTTTCAATTTTTTTTTTTTAATTTTTTTTTATTTTTTTTTTTATTTTTTATTTAATATATTATTTATATTTTTATTATTTTTTTAAAAAAAATTTTTTTTTAAATTTTTTTTTTATTTTTTTTTTGTTTTATATATATTATATATATAATAATTTTTTTTTTAAATTTTTTTTTTTAATTTCTTTTTAAATTTTTTTTTTAATTTTTTTTTTTTTTTTTGTTTTTCTAACATACATACGTGAATTTATAATTTTACAATGGGATGTTTTTATATATGTATGTTTTTATATGTATGTACGCATTTCATATGGGATGAATGGTGACACAAACTACTGTTATTGCATGACTACACGTTGTGAAGGGTATATAAGATTCAGCACGGCCGAATATAGCGCTCTTACTTGTTTTCTTTAATTTGGAAAATTTTTTATAAAATTCAATGTTAAAACTTTACATTCTGGTTTTGGAAATTTTCAAAACGTTTTAAACTGAAACTGAAAATTTTTTATTGTAGACAAAAAAAAAATAATAATTTTGACGGATGTAAAACCTTATTAAAAAAACTTGGCATTTGTGAATGCTTGTTAATATACCATTGGGCGAATATATCAACAAAACAAATTTTTAGTGGATGTATTCTGTCAAGCCCACTTCGTATATCGGGGATGGAAAAGTTGTTATGATGTGTTTAATTTAATAAAACTTTTTTGTAAAGCACATTATTAATGGTGCAAAAGCAACAAATTTACATAAATTTGATATATTTATTATCAAAAAAGTACTCTTAAGTTAATTGTTTAATACCGAAACCAAAATTTAATTTTCCATCCCTGATTTAATAAATGAAATCAAGGCAAATTCAATAGATTTTGATACTCTGCTTCCCTATCAGCTGAGCTGATAATTTCACATGTATGAATTCACCTTGATTTAAATAAACACATTACAATAGAAGAACTGATTGGCTGAATACGTAATATAGACTCAGAATTTAGCGAAGAGCTTTTAATATTCGGCACAAATAAATAAGGTATAATTACTTGCTCTTTTATATAATGTATCTTGAACTATCGTATGAATTAAAAGTCATATTTTTCGTAATCAGAATTACGGCTAAGGAATTAACTACGGACTGCCAATAGACCCCTATACCTTCATTTAGTCATTCAGAAAATTCGAAAGCATTTTTTATGTTTTATTAAAATTTAATTTTTCTTAATGCAGTTAATAAGTTTTTAGATATAAAAAAGCATATAAAAGTATATAAAATTCGCTACTTCTATTGAATTTATACCTGAACGAAATCTAATAAGTTTGCATAATAGACAAAATATAATCCGTTAACACTATAGGTTATTGATATTTTGAAAATATTTTCTTGTTATTAAGATGTATTACTTAACACTCTACAGAATAAATAGTCAAGCACTTCTCAAGACATACCAAATGTAAACAATAAAGATCTTTTCTAACTGCAACCATCTATTAATTACGGTAAAATTTTTCATTGTGCAGCGTACTATTTCTTTTGTATAAAAGGAAGCACTATGTAGATTTTGAGTTGATTTTTTTTTTCAATTTTAATGATGAAGTTGGATTGTGTTATGTATGAAAAATTAACTAGAATTTGCTCCAACTTTCATACATACTTCATTTTAGTTTAATGCGAAAGCACTTTAAAATATTTCATTTATACAAAATATTGTATTTATTATATGAAATATTTTATAGAGATATTTTGACAACACCTATGTTTATATACGATATTTTATACAAATACAACAACATTAAGCTCAGCATTCTTTTAAGATGGCAAACAGATTAATATATAAAAAATTTTCCATTTTTTGTAATTCGACTAATAGAGAAATTCGAAAACCCTAAGCGAGTAGCATATTGCAATGTTGGTTGCTATAATAAATACTTTTTGTATATTTTTGTTGATGTTGATGATGTTGAATTTTTATTACAATTTTATTTAGCTCGTTATGGGAGGATGTTGGCTTCGTTAATTCTAGTCTGTTTCTTTTTATCAATGTCTTAAATAGAAGGAAGAACATGTTGTTTCCTCATCTGGCATTTTTTTATGTTTTTGCTGCCATAATTTTTAACCATTTTAACTTAATGCCATTGATATAAGTATTATCAGCGAGTGTGTACTTTACCAATATGTTTACTTGTAACTTTGAATTAACAGATATGTTTGCAAAAATAGCAGAGATTTCTTTTAGCCAAAAAAATAGTTGTGTCCACTTTTAATGTAAAGAAATGTTTGAATATCAATAATAAAAACACTTTTAAAGACAAGGGTACTTAACTTAAAATTTTTACTGTGCAGTAAAGAAAGAAATGCATAATATTGCAACTATATGTATATCTTGATCAGTTTCGTCTTATTCTTAATAGAGCGGGGGCCAAATTACGGCATTCGAACGTGATGGAAATTTTAAAATTCATACTGGAATCTCTATACCAAAATCACAGTAAACTAGATCGTTTAAGTAAAATTTTGATTTATTTTGAATGTATTTTTCATAGCATTTCATTTCACGGAAATAACCAAAAACATAACTTTTTTAGATTTTAAACAAAACGGTTTTCAATATAATAATAGGTTTTCAAAGACACTCTTTAAAATTTGAAATTTAATTACATTGACTGTAAAAAAAATTCTTAATTCCAAAAAAAAAAAAGTAACTAATTGATGTTAATAATAAATAAATATTTAGGCTTGAGTTTATTTAAAATTTAGAAATTATATTGTGATAACAAAAGAATAATCTGAAAAAGTAAATACTGGTTTCATTCATATCACTAGTTTGGTCCAATCTAGAACATTTTAAAAGACAAAAACAAGCATGCCAAAAGGGTTGCTTTCTTATTTGTTGTGTTAAGAAAATATAAAAAAGGCAACATTATAGTTACCGAATTCAATTACCTTTATATAATATTAACTAACAGATGATATTCATATCCAACACCTGATCACCGATTAAAAACTACTGATGATGAAATCATAGCTGGTTTCGAATTAAAACGCAAAGTTTCACAATAAAATCTAAAATTAAAGATAAAATTCATTAATTACAACTGGATCTAGCCCGCGTTTTTGTTTTCGTTTTATCTTTAGGAACTTAAAACCTTTTCGTACCACAGCAAAACACCGTATTAGAATCTTTATTACGACATTTTCTTTTTTGTAAATTATGTATTTTAAGTTATTATATTTAACCGCATTAAAATCTTAATTTAGTACAAATTGAACTTGAGCAGTTTGCACTCTAAGCTAACCATAATTCAATTCACAATCCCAGCTGTATTGTAGTTTTGCTACTATTTTGTACGTGTTTACAAAATCGCAAGGCATAAATATACAATACATCAGGTAATTGCAATTTGGAAAGAATTTTGTTCTTTATGTTTTTACATAAATGAAGTTTGAAATTAAAAATAAAAGGGAGAAAAGACACATGTGTTTTTTGTCTATGGGCTTTGACAGCTGATATTTAAAATAAGTGAAGAAAAAAAGATAATCAGCTGACGAATCAAGACTACCTAATAAATAAATATGCCTTAATAGTATTGTATGCTCGTTGTGAGGAATTTCCACTTTAACAATAGAATTTTATTTTATATGTATTTAAAGTTTTGTACTAAAATCATACAGGGATGTGACAGGTCAGGACTGAACAATATTAGAATTTTTGTATTATTTTTTTGCTCCCGAAATATTATTTGTTAATTTTTTTCTTTTATATTTGCTAAAAAAGATTTACTAAAATTTTTAAATTAATTCTTTGACTCTGCGGAAGTAAGATTTGATATACTTTCTTATTCTTGATTTTTAATTGACAAACGTTTAATATCAACTGATATTTTACCATACAACTGTTACAACAGAGATTATGTTCAAAGGTGAATAAACCAAAACTGTATTTTAACAGACGCCACAAAATATAATAGGGAGTTGGGAATTGAACAAATGTTATGCAGGGTATAACAGAGTCGAACTTGACTATCCATAACTTTTTTAATTTCTTTTTAATTTTCTTAGAATATTTGCATATTTAATTTAGAACAAATATTATAAATTAAACTTGTGTACTCAACTCTGTACTCAACTGTAATAGTCTTTAAAAAAATATGTTATTTTTTTTCTGAGGAAAGATATTGATAGTTAAAATTAAAAAGATAGAACTGAGATTTGGGAAACTTTTTATATCTTAATATAAACATTATTTTGTTTGCTTCTGAGTACAAACAGCTTCCCAGCAAAAATTACTGCATACCCGGAAGCAGGTATGTAAGGCAGAGACAAATGTACTCTCAGGAAGGCATGATTTTTATAATAGATGTCCCACTTGGTAGGGCTCTTTGATGCTCTAATTATTTGCTATTTTCACACATGGTTAATGTAGTAATATCATGTCTCTTTTATGTGTTTTCAATAAATTTTTTAAGAACTACAGTAAAGAGAGGTAATCATTCGCTTACATTCCTGCATCCTCGTAAGCGAGAGAAGTTGCAGTAAGTTATTTTATAAAAAATGAAATATATTTAATAGAAATTTCTGACTTCCATTTATAGCACCCTCGAATGCGCTCTAATATTGCGCTATAAGAAGGCATGATTTTTTTTTACTGCTTAACGGTACAAAATAAATTTTTGCTGGGTTGCTGCTGACTTTTGTTTTAAGATTTGTTTCATACTTTTATTTATTTATAAAAATCCCGCAACAATAAAAACAATTCCTATGAAACCTTTAAACGTTCCATAGCAGTCGGTTTGCTATGAGTATACATGTATGTATGTTCGTATGTTTTTACGTATTGTATCTCTAAAGTAGTATCTTTCCATTTTTTTCATGCAAGAACAAAGAATGGCCCCTACAAGTTTTCTGCTGCCGTACATTGACTGCTTAAGAACCAAAGTGTTGCATCATTTAAAACTTGTTTCTAAAAATAGCGCAAGTGTTCCTAAACGACATATTTTTATTGTTGCTTCTTCTTGTAGTCTACTCTACGATATCATATTAATTTTAATGACAACTTTTTCACTTTTGCTATAAATTATTCATCCCTAAGATTGTTGGTATCCTGTAATCATTAAAACAAATTTTTTTCGTAGTCTCATACTAAAGGCGTGTTGAAAATGTTTATTTATTGCAAAAAAAAATATTAGGACTAAACTAACGTGCTGAAAAATAATGCTTGATCTTTCTTTTTTCTACAGAGAAATGTTTCACATGTTTGAAGGGTTAATAAAAATCCATTTCTGTACAACTAACAAACATAAAATTTAAGCTTAAACTTGAAAGAAATAAAATACAAATTTAAATCGAAAAGATAAAGATTTGTAGGCTCATTTAGAAATACACACTGTTAATAAATTTGGTGGATGTGGTATGTGCGTTTTATAAATAAAATTTAATTACATTAAAATGAAATGTTACTGAAAAAATATTCTTAATTTTTATCATATTGAGTCCTCCTCTTCAATTGCTTATGTCATTTGTCCTATAAAATTTAATCATATTTTTAGTTTTCAATTCCATATAATCCTTAAATGCTAAATCTGCTTTAAATAAGCTTTCTTATGAAAATAATTATTTTATAATAAAATGATGATAAATGACTTATTATTTGTTAAAACTTTATCACGTTCGAAGGACCATTTCTCATAACAAGTACATTTGATTTATATTTGTTTTCTTTCAATTCGTTTTAACTTTTCGTTACAATGTATACAATTTTTAATTTATTTCTTTAATACTTTTTCATTGTTCTTTTATATTTTATTCTACTTAATGAACAATGCATAAGTGAATGCATGAGTACATGCGTGAGTGTGTGTGATGTACATATTGGCCTCGACACTGCCATCAAAGTAAAAGAGAAAATCTTGTAAAAGTTTTCAACACTATTCTAATGACAATCACGCACATCTTATGTATGTATATACGAACTTGTATGTTGCAATAATAAACACTTATTGTTACAACATGAAAGTAAGCATTTATACATGTTTTCAATTGTGTTAGTGGCAAAGTGAAAATGTTGTGAAAAATCACGGAGAATTTATATTTGCTGCATTAAATACATACATATGATTGAGTGGGTATTAGGGCTCAAAATAGGTCTTTGTTTCGGGCCTCCTTTCCTAATTTTGTTTAGTATTAAGTGTTGCAGAACTGAGTTAATGAAGAATTGATAGGCATAATTTTTAGAAGACAATTATTTGAAAAAAAAAATTGAATTTTCATTAGTTCGACATTTATTTATTATATTTTTTTTAACATTTAGGAACCATCTTAATTTTTGTAGTTCACTAACTACGACGAAGACGGCAATAATGTTGTTGATGACTCGATTGAATATTTTTTTTCTTTTGCTTTCTCGCAATTTTAATTTACAATGATTACTGATGGTGGCAGAAGTGGCGTGCCGTGCGTTATGCAAATAAAAATATTTTCATGTGAGTGCTAACGTGCCTTTCTCAACAAACTTAAATGAAAATATGTCACTAATGCAGTTGTTGATGCACTGTATTTATGAAATTGAACATACACAACATACACACATTTATTTATGTCTATATGAACATTGTCTAGGCTGACAAATAATTTATTAACGCTATTGGAAATTTTATTACAGACTAATAAATTATAATTTAGTAATATTCTATTTAAAGAGAATTAATTTAAAAAAAATAACAAAAATTGCCCTAATTATTAAAATCAACACAGATTTATAAACGATGAATATAAGTGATTTTGTGCAAATGAAATCTACCATTCAAACAAATTGGACTTGCAAAATTACGCACTTTCCGACTTTGATCTTCTGTTTTTGAAGTAAAAAATATTGCTACTTGTTCAGTTTCTAATATTTTATGGAATATATATTAAACCGTTTAATTAAAATATCGAACACACTTAAACTATTAGGAAAGCCACTGTCCAAAATATATCAGGAAACCCGGAACTAAAGCTTATTTTTTTAGGTTAATAACTTAAATTGTCAGCACTGTTTTCTGTGACAGCTGACTTAACAGTTTTAGAAATAGTTTGGTTTGACAATCGATCAGGTGTAGATCTAATTCTTCAAATTAAAAAAAAAAATAATCATTTAATTATTGCTGAAATACAGGAACTTTTTGTTATATATTCAAGCTAGGCAAGCTAGTAAAAAATAACTAGAAAATTTGTAATTGACAGATACAACATATGTATGTTTATCTAAAAATCTTTTTATAAGTTTTATACTTTCAATAACATTGTTTAACTAAGACAATCACAATAAAACGATTTTTTTTTTTAGATAAAACAAAAGTAATTTTTTTCTCTACGAACAAGCTTTCAAAAATTAAAAAAAAAAAAAACTTATATAAAATTTCACGCAGCAGCATTTAAATTGAAAAAATATTTTCCCGCCTTTTTTAAAATTTGTAATTGTTTTGAATTTGTTTTTTGTTCATATAATTTGTATATTTACCCATTGTTTGGTAGAGAAATATTGGTTATTAATAAACAATTTGTTATAAAAAAAAGTGATCTCAAGCTTAAATAAAAATCAGAAATTATTAATGAAATTAAATTTAAACTTTTCGGGAGTTATTTTCCATTCAGTTTTTCTTACAGCATAATTTTGGTTGCAAAAATATGCATGTACCTCAAGATTATTCACATTAGGCAAATAATATTATAAACCATTAAATCATTAAACTGTATTCAATTCTTCTCTAACAGATGTAATATAAATATTCTCAATTTAATCTAATTACATAATTATTCTCTGATTTTTTCTGAAACAAATTGTTCTTACATTTTAAATTATAATTTTGTACTAGGTTACCTCAATTCATCAGCTGCTACTTTCCATATGTCAAAATTTCATAAATTCTCTCGCTTCTCCAACAATTTACAATTGTTAAACTTCATATAAAATAAATGCTTTGCAAAAGTCCTCTTCGAATTACTTTCACCCCATATAATTACGCCATGATATTGTATTTATTAGAAAATTTTTATATATAATCGTTTATATTTATTTCTTAAATTTTTATTTTTTTTTTTAAGTTTTATTTTTCTTTTTCACATGTCATACTTTTAAAATAATAACAATTTATTCACAAAGAAGAATAAAAATGCCTTGTAGTCATACTATTTAATGGTTATGAGCAATTTTAAACGCTTTTGATCTTAAAGGCATCATATCAATTTAATCATAAAAGCTTTTTAAATCATACTATTTTTAAAGGACAGCCACATCAGCGTTATTTTATGAAAAAAACAAACATTACATTATACAATTAATAAAATCACCTAAATATCGTAATAAAATAAGGGATAAAGTTTAATTCAAATAAATATTACTTATTTTCGATAATAAAATATTGTAATAGAGATTATAAAATGAACGTTGCACAGTGGTAATAAACATGTTACTTCTAAACTACCTACGCAAATTGCAAAAATAAACTAGGGCTCGTAGCACAGGAACAAATCTTTTCAATCGTTGCATATTGAGACACTCTGTGTCAGCACTGGGCAGCTTCAGAATTTGTTAAAGTTCGCAAACTCGGGTTTAAAAGCCTTTCGAGTCTTGTAACGTTTGTAAATGTGAAAATGTGTACATACAAGAAAATTCATTTTTAACCGATATGTAAACCGTTTTGCAGATATTTAAAGACCAAGGAACTTACAAATACATAATTTTAAAATAAAAAATTTTTCAACGCTAAACCGTTTAAGCTACAAAAAACACAATTATTACATTAACCCGATAATCAAAAACTATTTAAAAAAAACTATGAGTTGAAAAAAAAAATATTGAAAATGGAAACTCATTAAAAAACATTTCAATGTTCAATTTACCTAAAAACTTTAAGATATACCCCAACACTGTAAGCATATTTTTTTTCTTTGTCTTTGATTGAAAATTATCACGAGCAAAAAATCTTTAAAATCTCTTCACATTTTAAAGTTACAAGCCACGAATGGTTTTTTAACCCGAAGACGCCAACTTTGGTAAACTTTGGCGCTACCCTGTGCTGACAAAGAGTGTCACAAAATTCAACAAATAAAAAGTCGTGGTCTTCAGCTACGACGCCTATTTTGTTTCATGCAATCGCATAAGTAGTGATAATGTCCTAACCATAATTTTTCTTTGCGTGTATCAACATAAAACGATAAGTGTTTTTGTGCAAATATTTATCGAATGTGAATAATGTATGTAACTTAACATGAAGGTTTAATTACACAGTGAAATATTTGCTACCAGTTATGAGTACTCCTCAAAATCATGTACAGACATACTTTTTACAAAGAAAAAGCAATCACATGAAATGCTGTTGCTCGATTGTAAACATGACAATAAATGTTATTATTCTCAGTTAACTTGATTGTGATAAGAAAATCTCAAGTCTCATTATTATTGTAGTGAACTTAATAAATATGTTAATCTTGTAATATTTACATTATTTGCGAAAGATTTTTCTTTTACAGCAAACAACAAGGCGGCTTATATTAATGTGTGTATGTGTGTATGTACACATGTGTTCAGTACGATAAAAAACAACAAGATATAATTAATGTTGTGTCTTATCTCTTATATATATATTTAGCGTAACTAGCCTTGAAGCAATTTCATATTGATGCGCGCTAAATTCGTTATAAATTTAAATATTTATTACTCTGGTACTTTAGTTTTTTTCTCTTAAATTTTATTCAATATCATTTTCTTTTTATCTTTTTCGTTTAAAGCTGCAACCAAAGTGCCTACTATTTTTCTTCTCTGTATCGTTTGTTTACTTAGAAGTGCCGACACTGAGTGGCACATAAACATTTTCGGCAGCACCAATAGCATTAGCAACAGCATTCTCATCGTAACAGTTGACTAGTTACTGTTTGCAGCAAAAATCGTTGTGCTGAAGTGCCATAAATCATTAATGCAACATTTGTGCAACAAATGCAGCAGTTCTTGCAATCTATTATGCAGCAGTTAAATGCACGCAAAAACATTTAAAACAACAACATCAAGAACATGAAAAGTTTTCATTTTTTATTAAGTGGAGAACATTTAAGGCAACAAAAAAAATATTATAAATTGGCGCTTTGTTAATAAAAAAAAGCGGAACTTAAAAAACAACTTAATCGAATAAGGAAAATTGTACAGAAAATATTGAATATAGTTTGTTCAAAAATTTACTAAATGTTTTGTGACACTTATGATAGCGAAATACGTGTAAAGTTTGTATTATCTTAAAATTAATAATTTTTATAAGAAACAAATTTATTTTATAAAATCTACATTTTTTATTCTCCCAAGATTCCTGCAAACATTGTTGTGAAATTTTAGCTCTTGTCAATGTATGTATTTATGTATGTATGTATGTATGTATGTATGTATGTATGTATGTATGTATGTATGTATGTTTTGATCCAAAGCTTAACTCAAGTGCAACATCTCTGAACTCAAAGAAAAAATCTAGAAAATAATTTAACAAATACCTCAAATTCCTTTTATATAGTTTTTTTTTGTTTGTTATTTTATTGAAAAATAAAGAGAAAATATTCTCCTTTCCTTTGCATTTTCTTTTTCATCTTTTATTTTCCATAAATTTTTAAGAACAAAATTTCAACTGCATTTTATGTTGTCATTTTCTTATCACTCATATTTTTTTTAAATTTTTTTCATTCATGGCTCTGTAACATTTTATCATCTTGTATTTTTAGGATTTTTTTCTTCTTTTATCTGCATTCTTTTAATTTATCGTTGTGCTTACATTGCTGGTTATAAGTATTTCAGCTGCTTAAGTTATTAATGACACTATCATGTCATTTCATGATTCTACAAGTTGTAGTAACATCATTATAAGTTCCTCTTCAGCTGTATTAAGTGAATTCTAGAGAATATTTATTTAACAATATTAATTAAAAATAAGTCACTTTTGTTCTGTGCAAGATTTCGTTTAAAAGCATTTATTTAAGGAAATTTTTTTAATATAATTTAATTAACTAAAAATATTTTTACTAATTATGGTTTTCTTCACATTTCTGTTTCTTTTCAGGTAACAATTGAAGACTTTAGATTATTAAAAGCTTTAAAATGTCATGTATGTATTTAAATTGTAAGTGTTATTGAAAGCGTGTGTTGGATTTAAATTTTATATATTTGTATTTTATAAAATAAGGTGTCCCAAAATGAATCAAAACTTTTGCACAGAAAGCACATTTTTTTTTTTTTTGAAATTCACAAAGCGCTTTGAATAGCTTTATAGAAGGAATATCAAATCGGTCAAATGATACCCACTGCTTTGTGGATACATATCGATGGTCACAAGTAGAAAGGCCCTAACTCATATTTTTTTACGAAATTAAGTGTTTAAGTGATTTTAATATATTTCATACAAATACATCTCGACACAAAAATTAAATACAATAGAATCAAAAATAATAGTTTTACAAGCAATTTTACAAAAAAAAAAACCTTGTAATAATACAGTTTCTATTACCTTTTTGCCTTCTGCTGTAAAGCTACAATTATTTGAGTTCGGGTCAACGATATGCACTTTTGAGTCGATATTTTTCAAGACGATTTTTCAGTAGTGAAGTCAATGCAGCATTGGTTTCTTATTTACTTATACAATAACTTCATAAGAATAAATTTTAAATCCCACAAATTACAACAAAGATCACCACGCTATACCTCCCAGAACCGAGCACTTTTCGTGATTTTCACATACACAACACAACTGTTAAAAACACTCACTACAAAGAGTATCATTCAGTTATATGCTAGCTTTCAATCAAACAATTCATCACTGCTGTTTTTAAATAAACATATAGTTTAAATTTCAACTAAGAAGTTTCATGTCTATTTTTTTTAATTTTCAGTTCTTTTTAAAATTTTGTGAAAAATAGAATTGAATTTTTCCTTTAAAAATATTTTTTTAATTTATTTATACTTCCAATCATATCTTTACATATATGAGTTATTTGTTTGCATACAAAAACATTATTCACGAAATTTCTTTAAGTACACTGATCTACAGACGCAGTTATTAAATTTCTTCACGGGCTTTATACTATTCAGCGTCGCCATGTGGAAGTCAACATGTGACATTAATATAACCCAATTTAGTAAAAAGTATCTTTGTTGCACGTCAATTGAGTGTCTTATTTTCAAAGAATTATGATCCAATGATTCCCCACAAAACGATGACACGTTTGACAATTGCAAAATAGTTCTCTGAACTGCAAAAGTGGCAACTTGGACGATTAACAAAAGCATAAAGTAAAAATGTACTTTATCGCTTATAATGATTTTAAGCAAAAAATCAAAATGTTGATGTTCTTTAAACTATTCAATAAGCACTCCTCGCTGTGTATAATTATTGGAATTTATCTCTTGACATTATTGAACATTGTAAGTATAGGGGCGCAGATCCTGCTGCATCGATTCTTTCGCCAATACTCTCACCCAATTTTGTGATACTAAAATCTTAACGGCATCATTTTGAAATGCCAAGCATTAAGTATAGACTTCCGCCATAAACTGTACGAAATTTTTAAACTACAAGTGTCATGCTCACATTATTTTTAAAATTGTTCTCTTACGCATTGCTCTATTTTAACTAATTCTGATTTATTAGCAGTGATATTACATACCACAAAAATACATGCAAATATAAATCTATTGTTTATTTTGAAGCAGACATTATTTGAAATAACTATCTAAAACTCTGTAAATTATACTGTTTTAAAAATTCTTAGAGAACTTTTTACTTAGACCCCTTTCAGATTAGGCAAGTCTCTTGCGCAAGAGACTTGCGCAAATCTTGTGCTATAGATAAAAGGGGTAAGGTCGGGTTAAGAGGAAGAAAATTGCTCATATTTGAGTGCACACTTGCCTGTACTCGGCAAGTACAAGCAAGTTTTTGATTAAGAAACCAAAAACAAATAAGAAATGTCAAAAGAATTAAAAAAATAAGTTAAAGAAAACGAAACTTGGTCAAGTTAATAGCTGTGTCTGAACGTGAAAGCAAGTTCAAAAGAAAATAAAAGATAATAAGAAACTTACTTGCGCAAGAGACTTGCCTAATCAGAAAGGGGACTTAACAAAGATTGAAAACAAAATTTGCATCAACAGACTCCCTATTATCTATCTAATCAATTAAATTTTTCTTTACACAGAGGAACAAACATTTTTTGTGGCAACTGATTTCTTTTAAACCAAATGATTTATCCAAATTTTTAAAGCTGTGGGGTTTTGATAAAGAATTTTCAATCGAGATAATGAAATGTTCAAATTTTTTTGATGACAAAAGTGAAATGCTCAAGACGCTTTATTTACACTAGCCATGTTGAAAAAACAAACAAATTTTTTACACCTTTTTTGTCTTCTCGAAAATTTTTTTAATTTTTTTAATGTAAATTATATAACGATCAAACCGGGGAAAAATTTATATGGCACTCCACTAAAAGTCCTACTTCAGCTATTATATTAACAGGACAGTATCTCCACCGATAATCATTAATTATACCCTTCACATGTGGTGCACAAGGGTATATACATATAGCTTTGTCATTCCCTTTGTAATTTCTACAATTTTCATTTCCGACCCCATAAAGTATATATTTCATGAAAGCTTGTGAATAGAGGAGTCGATTAAGCCCTGACCGTCTGTCTGTCTGTCCGTCTGCCCGTGTGTGTGGTTGAAATCAACTTTTAGAAGTACCTATATGTTCCTCAGATCTGAGTATGGTATCAATCTTTTGGAAATATCTGAGAATGAATCGCTATTGTATTGAAATTCAGCACAATCGCCCCATAACTTTCTGAGATATGAGCAAAAAACTACGACCACCTTGTTTTTTTCACAATTACAACAACAACATGCATGTATACTGGTTAGAGTATACGTGGCATCGAATCCCAGTTGAGCCAAAAAAAAAATTTTTTATATTATTTTTTTAATTTTTAAAAAAAAATTTTTTTAAATTTTTTTATTAAAATTTTTTTTAAAATTTTTTTTTTTTAACATACATACATAAACTCAATTTATTATTTTGCAATGGGATGTTTTTATATGTATGTATTTGATATGAGATGAATGGTGATACAAACAATTGGTATTGAATGACTGCACGTTGTGAAGGGTATATAAGATTCGGCACGGCCGAATATAGCACTCATACTTGTTTCAACTACCAATACAATCACGTCACTTAAAGATACTAAGAATTGAGTCGGCTTGTATATCGACTTAAAAAAATTAATATTTCGTGCGATAATGAAAGAATATCTTGGAAAAATTTGTTATTCGATATTAGCCAAAAGGAACGCATTTTCGAAAACGGTTTCATTATCATCACTCTTTTGATCAGAACTACAAGTGTTGTGTTTAAATATCAACTATTCAAATAAGTATTTTAATGAAACTTGAAACATAGAATTTTTTGGTTTAATTAATTTCACTAAGTGAGGACAAAATTTACATCGATATTTTCTGTGTTCTCTTAAGTACGTCGCTACCTATGTATGTAACATGTTAATTAACAAGATGGTAGTTCTTGAACATTGTTTCTATTGTTTTTTTGTTGTATTTTTTTGTTTGTATTATCTTATATGTGTAGCATATGTTATAAAATTATTATACAAAAACTTTTTAAACACGTATGTCAGCGGTGGCAATTTGTATAAAAATTCTCGACGGTGACTTTTATCAGACTCCTATACAACCACTATTTTACTATTATAAATTAAAAACCGCTTCGTGAGTAAACTCGAATATTCGACCATTCCAATTTATTCAGATTTTAAAAGTACATATTTTTTTTTGTAATTCGGACTAAATAAATCTACAACTACAGTTTCAAAATCCATTAATGAACAGATTTTATTTACTATAAGAAGTCAGAATTAGAGTAAAAAAATTTAACTTTTTTCTTTAAGCTAAATAGAAAAATTTTTTATCCAAGTGAATATTTGTCCCAGCACCACAACAATCGTATGTGTAATTTATGGTCCATACAATTTATATTCCAAGTAAGACTTCAGATATTGATTTAGTTAAGTGTAAAATGTAACTGAAATAAATAACTATTTATCCTCAAGCACACATTTTAACATGCACACATGCCCGCACATAAACAATTTATTCAATTGTGATTTGTTTTTCTATTCTCCAAATAGATTTCTAATCGTTCTATGTAAGAATTGTAAATAGAAATTTCATCGTCATCTGTTCTTTGAAAAAAAAAAAAATCGAAGGGAAAAGTATTGATAATAACAAATACCAATTGACTTTAGCAAATGTGTACGGGTGTACTTGTGTATGTGTACATATTTCTTTGAAAAAAAAAATGAAAAAAAACCGTAACAAAATTGAAGAAATAAAAATGTTTCAAAAAATATATTCTTCCCTTTAGCAAAACACACACACGCACACACACTGGTATAAGTAAATGTTGTCAAGTGTAAATGTTCTTTAGAAAAATGTAAAGTGGTAATGCTTTACTTAAGAAAGTTTTTACTTTTCACATGCAGTCATTAATTTATATTTATGTATTTATGTGTGTGTATGTATAAAGGATTATTCTTCTTTTTTTTCTAATACCCTACACTTGGGAACTTAAAATTGATTTAAAGTAAATTTTTGGCAAGGTTTAGAATAAATTACAAACTAAAATATTAAAGTTTTAAAAACTTAAGCTCTATTTTAATTTATAATCTGATTCCATGTTTTTCTTATTTATTTCTTTATTTATTTATGTTATATGTTTAAAATCTTGTTTTATTCAAAAATATGTCTGACTGTTTTTTTTTTGTTTAATAAAAGACTTTAAATTTTATTTAAGTCTTTGTTGAAATAAAATCATTTATTTTCTTTCCAACATCTTCAAACACATTTACTTGCTGAATCAACAAAACGAAGTGTAAATGTGTTTGTTAAGTATGTGTCTGTATTGTGGCAACTCTTTCGTATGCAAACAAAATGTTGTATCTGCATGAATTGTATTGATTTCCATATTCCTGTATATTTACACTCCATACACTCCAAATCATTTTAGTAGGACAGGCCAATATTTGGCAATTGATTGGTTTAACCAATCAACTTAAATCAAAATTTTGTTATATCACTATGGTACACCTTTAGGACAAATCACACACTAATTTGATGTAGGTATAGGCAAAAATAATTGAAAAAATTAATATTTATTTTAATGTATCAGGCTTAGTAAACCTCCTAATTAATATTTTAATACGCTAAAGGCATCAAGCCGTAGTTTAAAAAATTCTTGCTGAAAAAGAGTAACAAATCGTTTAAAACTAATAAAATTGTAATCACCAAAATAAAACTTCTTGCTTGTTATTCCTAAAACCTACAATCAATATCGATTTTTTTTTTGGTTTCCAGACTACAGATAGGATCAATATGCATATTAGAGAAAACAGTGAAACAAGCCGAGGCGAAATTTTTTGCAGCGACTGCTATGACAATATAACAACGGCGCTAAAAAAATTAAAGTGACGTTAAAAATTTTTTTTAATCTAACGGTAAAGTAAAGTAATACTTAATTTTTCATCTCTCTTACAAACTAAATTTTTTCGGCGGCTTGATTGAGTCGACTGAACCTGATCAAAAGGTCGCCCTTCTTGACTTGAACTTGAAGCCAAATAAAACGGCAGTGGCGGTTGCGGCGCGCCGTTGACTCTGAGCCGGTCGACTTGTTTCACTGGCTCAATGGGTATGTAAACAAACAAAATTGCCGCATTTGGGATGAAGAGCAACCTGAAGAGACTCAAGAATTGCCACTTCGTCAAGAAAAAACAACGGTTTGGTGTGGTTTGGGGATTGGTGGATCATCGGTCCATATTTCTTTAAAAATTATGCCGGTAAGAACGTAACCGTCAATGGCGACCGTTATCGTGCCATTATAACCGACTTAATGCCTGAAATTGAAGCTCGTGATCTCGGCGACAGTTGGTTTCAGCAAGACGTCGCCACTTCCCACACATCGCATCAATCAATGGATTTATTGAGACAACACTTCGGTGAGCGCATAATTTCACGTTTTGGGCCGGTCAATTGGCCATTGTGGGGATATGTAAAGTCTAAAATTTATGCGGACAAACCCGCTTTGATTCAGGCCTTGGAAAAAACATCACGCGTGTTAATCGCCAGTTACCAGTCGAAACGGATGGACCATCTGCGACGTAGCAACGGCCAACATTTGATAGGCATAATCTTCAAAAAATAAATGCCAAAGAATGTTCTTTCAAATGATAATAAACATTCCCCATTAAATTTGAATTTTATGTGTTTATTTCTTTAAAAAAAAAGGGAACCTCAAAATGGATCACGCTTTATTATAAAAAATTTCAGGTTCATGATAACCGCCTCTACAAAATAGCGTGCAAAAAATTTATATATGGGTCAAATCTAGTAGTATAATAGTACCCCCTTTAACCCGCTCAATATTGGTATCTAAGTGATAAGCTTGACCAGTAGAATACAGCAAACTATGGAACAATTAAAATCTAAGATGGCGTCCTAAACAAAGTGGCGGATACATGGCCTTTGCCACCTTCTGAAACGGGTAATTTTTTCCTAACCCCATTAATATTTGTATGGCTAGTAGAAAACAGCTCGCTATGTTAAAATTCAAAATCGAAGATGTCTTTAGCAATAATAAAGCAAAATGGCGTATAACAATTTTGAAAACTAGGCTAAGCCACGATGTAGTCAGTATACCTACACATATACATGATGGTGAAAGGCATTTTAAGATTAGACACGGTCAAATATAGCGTTCTTACTCGTTTGTTTGAATCAAAAATTGAGTGGTTCTTCCAATTCATTTGTGGAATTTAAAAACAATTTTTTTCCTGCTTACAAATACATTGATAAACGTTGTATTCGATTCGGTTCATTACTTTGACTTGTTTAAAGAGGAATACGAATTGATTAAGTTGGAGAAGTTGTAAAAAAATGTATTCCTCGAATTTGAAAACCTCACAAGATCATTGAAAACCTTTTGTTAACAAAATGGTATTTTTTTCAATTAACTATAAGTGTATTGGACACGGCAACATACACGTACATACATATTTACGTTTGTGTGCTGTGTTTGTATTTAAATACACTCTACGTGTCTGCTGAGGTTTTTGTGGCTGTTTCTTATTTGCAATAAGCAATACAAAAACAATGACGACAATGTCACAACTAAAAGCAATAACAACACCGCAACAATCTTTTTGCAACTTTATGCTACAAAACCAACTTGAAGTAACAATGTACTTCTCTTAAACACAAACACATTCTTGCATACATACATGCATACTTACATTTATAAAATTTTAGATTGAATCCTAGTGGGTATTTCTACTCACCGCCTTTGCCTTATCTCTTTGTTGTCGTCGTCATCAACTTATTATTGTTGGGTTCTTTGTAGCAATTTCTATTTTATATATATTTTTTTCGATTTTTCCCTTTTGCGTTTAAGGTTTATGTATGCAACATTGGTTTAGTATTACTCAACGTATATTTGAAATATTTCATTATTTCATTATTATCGTGTGTTTGTGCGCCTCCCCTTCACCCTTCTTTATACAATATGTAAAGTTTTAAGTCCTGTTATTTCTTTTTTGTAGCAACACTGCAACATCCATTTAACTACAGGGAAAGTGTGTTGTTGTTGTTAAGTTGCAAGAAATCGAGATATATTAAAACTATTTTCTAAGTGAAATAAGAAAAAAAAATATTTTCCTTTTTTATTTGAAAAATGTTTGATATTGTTTTTGTTGTAAGCTTTTCGGGCTCCAAAATAAACACAGAAGCATAAGAAAAAGAATAAAAAGCTATAGTTACCACAATGCCAAACAACTTAAAACTGCAAAATCCCATACACTTAAACAACAAAAACAAACTTGAGTGAATAAACACATACAAACATAGAGCAGGAGTGCTTTAACACTTAGACCACACAGTCATATGTATGTACTTATTAAAGTACTTATAAATATATTTATTTGTTTAAAAATATAATCGTGCATGCACCTTGGATATTGTACATACGTTTTTTTTTTAAGTTTATGACGAACAGTTAGATAAAACTAAAATCATACAATCATAAATGGTCCCCACAAACAGCAACATTTTCTCAAATTAGTATTAGGACTATAATAAGTCAATATACTTAGCAAAGAACCACTGCTTATAATCACTCACAACTATCACCATCTGGCTAATGGTCCTAAATAAAAAAATTTCCTATTATTTAGTCGTCACATATCTGACTTTATTTAAGTCTACTAAAAGTAATAATCTTAAATTATTTCACTGACGCCGCGACACAAGATGCTTCTTAGCATAACCTATAAGAACAATGCTTAATAATAACGGGGGTTTTTTTTAGTGGTATAGAACTTCGAATTGAAATAAAACACAAGAAAATCGTTTTAATGACCATCAATTTAGCTTTATTGGAAGGATAATTTTATGCCATTAATGTTTAAATATGATTTCAGGCATGTGGCCGCCGCGGCTGGTTCGAATAAAACCAATTCTACAGGTCCAATTTTTAACCACTTTTTCGAGCATATGGGGCCGTATGTCGGCAATAACGCCACGAATGTTGGCTTCCAATTCCCCTAACGTTTCTGGTTTGTTGGCGTAGACGAGCGACTTGACATATCCCCAAAGAAAATAATCCAATGGTGTCAAATCACACGATCTTGGTGGCCAATTGACAGGTCCATTCCGCGAAATTATGCGCTCATCGAATGTTTCCTTCAATAAATCGATTGTGGCGTGCGCTGTGTGGCATGTAGCGCCGTCTTGTTGGAACCACAACTCATCCACATTCGTGCCATCCAATTCGGGAACAAAATAGTCGGTTATCATGGCTCTATACCGGTCTCCATTAACGGTAACTGCCTCTCCAGCATTATTTCGGAAGAAGTATGGCCCAATGACTCCACCAGCCCATAGAGCACACCAAACAGTCAGTTTTTGTGGATGTAATGGCGTCTCAAGGGTCGCATGTGGATTCTCTTCACTCCAAATGCGGCAATTTTGCTTGTTGACGTAGCCATTCAACCAAAAATGAGCCTCATCACTGAACAAAATTTTGCGATGAAAATCAGCATCGAGATCAATCTCAATTTTCGAAATAAATTTGCACGATTTGCAAGCGTTGTTCTTTTGTCAACCTGTTCATGATGAAATGGCAAACCAAACTGAACACAAATGACATTAGAGTTGCCAGATTTGACCACAAAATTCCAGTTTTATCTCTATTCGAAAAACAAACCTGTAAAAAAAACACCCTTTATTACAAACAGTGTTATTATGAGAATATTAAATAGATCTAGGCTTGCAATAAAATTATTCTCCAGTTTTAAGAATAGCTGATACAAATGAAATTCGATAAATTTGATAATTTCTATCTTTTTTATAACTCTACCATGAGCGATAATTTACTCCGGCTTAATATTTCATGCGTATTTTCTACATTATTAAATTTTAAGGCTATTAAATGTGTATACATATGTAGACAGGGTAGTGGTGATGACTGTAATCAAGTCTACAAATCACACAGATGCTCTATGGACCCTTTTGTACTATGAGTATGTGCAAAATATATGTATTGAATTTAACTACTCCTATCTTTTTTTGTGAGTTTGGAAAACCCTTTCGAATCATTGGATGTCGTCACATTCGGTATGTGGTGCTTTCATTTAAAATCTACGTCCTTCTGAAAATATCCGGAACCGCGCAAGCATTACTTTGGAATGAGAATCAGGAAGGTTTAGCCATGCTATTCTGTTCAAATGGTAATCCTTTATCCAAATCAATATTCTTCATTCTAACGAAATTCTCCGCGTATTTCGTCACCTTTTGCCAATTTTTATTTTCTCGTTACGTTTTTTTTTTATTATATTTTCAATAGTCACGGGAACAATCTCTTCCTATATTTTTTTCTTTTTCTCATTTTCCCGTCGTTTGCAATTAAAGAAAGAATGCTCCGATTCTCAATATCTTCGTCGCCATTTATACAGCTTGAATATTTAGCTTTCCCTATTTTAAAAAGTTATTTTCGTTAATAGCCGTGACCCAACAGCATTTTTTTTAATTAGTAATTACCTCTCCCTCTCTTTCACTAAACCATTTATTAATCCCCGGAATTACTTTTGCGGTTCATTTTCCCTTTAAATAGTGGATCCATTTCTCCTGTGCAACTGTTCATTAATAAATCTCTTTGATTTACTTCGTTTTCTTGCTTTTGTTAAGCATATACATATTTTAACTTTCTTCTTAATAAAAAGGTCGATAGGGATTGTACTGCTGATTATAAAAACGGTGTCCTGTGAAACTGTTGAAAATTCCGATGCTAGTCTTAGTTCCGATGTTTTTTGTATAGCCAATTGTATGTTTCGTCTGTTTTGTGTAAAAGCACTGAATTTGTGACCATTAACAATTTGATGCTCTTTTTATTCCCTCGGCTTTGTTCAGTCTAGTAGATCACAGTTCTGTTTTCCAGGCTGAGATTATGTCAATTACAGAAGGCATCAAATGGATGAAGGAGAATAAGAACGAAGCTCCAATTCCTATCTTTACGGATAGCCAATCAGTTATAAATACTCTAATTAACGAAAAAGTTGATGCTCAGAATGTTTTGCAATGCACGAGTAAGATAACTTGAGTGCCAGTTATAAACATCTAGAAAAATATGGATACCAGGACATCACGGAAAAAACGTAAACGAACAAGTGGACAAATTATTATAAATGGGACCATTTTTAAAAATTATCGCCTTCTCACATGCTTAACTCTTTTTAAGGTTTAAAAATTGACTTAAAGTTTGGGCGATGGAGAAACTAGTCATAAAGTGGCAAACTACTGCTGTCAATAAGATGACGAACAAACCAGGAGGTGACCTAAGTCTTGATTAACCCCTTTAATATTGGTATTAAGGAAAGGTTTTACTAGTAGAATACAGTAAACTATGGAAAAATTAAAATCCAAGATGTCGTCCTAAAAAAATTGTGGATATATGGGTCAAATACAGTTATAACGGCTTTGCTCCTTAGGCTATGAAAAAGTGTAAAAATGCTACATGTGACCATCGATATATTTTAACGTTATTTCGGCATGGTTAGCAAATGTATTTGCGCTCAAGTTGTAGAATTAGTCGAAAAACGAAAAATTTTTATCACAGATATATTGAACAACTAGTCATACAGCCAACATAGCAATGAAACTTCTTGTGACTGCTTTCAAATCAATAATAATTTACCTAAACTCTGATGTCAATTGTCTTTTTTGATTTGAATCAATTAAAATATTGTCTCTGGAGAGCTGAGTAAGATAAATCTTTTGGTAATTATGCAGAGCCAAATAAGGACTTTGAAATTCAAATTTAAGTTGGCATTCAGGAAATAAGTTAAAATTAATTAAAAATTTTTTTAATTTATTTTATTTTTCTAGTCCCCAACAAACTGTTGTTTGTTTATGAGGAAGTTTTAATTTTTGTTTCTTGTTTTATTTAAAAATCTCATATTGATTATAAAAATTTGTATATAAAGCTTGTAATATTATTAAACTAATTCATAAATTGTGTCGTTTAAAAGTGTACTGATGATATGGCATAAGCACCAACAACCAAACAACCAACAAACTTAAATTTTTAAAAATATTGAGAGAATATTCTAAACAATTAGTAGATTAATGAAAAACATTCGTCTCAATAAAAGTATTTAAAAATTAAGTTGTTCGAATGGGGTATTAACAAGTTTCTAAATATTATTCCTTCTTTTCAAATTTGAATTGGTCCTTTCTTTATAAGCAACGAAACAAACAAAAATTTAAAACTTAGCTTTAATATTAAGTAAATTACTTATAGACCATTTTTATTTTTAGACTATTTTATTAAATATTAAAAAAACGTAATCTGTGTAAAAAAAAAAAAATTAAAGTGTTTAAATCATACTTTTTATATGTTCCCCTGAATATCAGAATTTAAATGCCAGTATGGACTTTTTGAAAAGTTAAATAAAATTAATTTATGGTCACACATCCAAGCAAACTTTTGAAATACGAAACTTGAATATTTTCTTTCATTCCTTTAATATAAATAAATAAATTTTAAGCAAAAATAAATTACATCTAACACATACAAATATTCGTTTAGAATTTCTCTTATAATTGTTCCTTGTTTATTTGTTTCTTTTCTTGTGTATATGCATACATATGTACATGCACACATACAGAAACACGTTCTCCCAATATTTCTAAAAGCAATAATAACATCTTTTCGAAATGATATTAATAAATATCATTGTGCAAAACATAGCATAGCATTTATATTTATCTTTGTAAGTATGTGATCACCCTACGCCTTTGGATACATAAAGAGCAAGTGTGTATTTTGTGTGTAGGAATTTATAAGCAGGCATAAATTGTATTTACAATTATGCACAGTAATTATATTTACAATATACATACAATAGATAAGTTTTATGACAAATCAATATATTTTTATTTCTATTCTTGTTACACATTTTGCCTTTAAAAACATAAAGTTAAAAATATCCTTGTTGAATATCTTGGAAAAAAGTTAAAATGCATTTATACGTCGCGTTGACTCTTCAAGATTACGGACGTGTTCGCTGCGCGAGTGATATACATAGTGAAATTTGTAATAAGTTGCAAAATTTGTAATATTTAAAAAAAAAAAAAAAAAAAAAAAAATTTTATTTGTGAATGAGTAAAAACTCCAAAAATGTAACTGAGCACAGCGGTCGAAATGCTCATATTGTATTAAGCTCCGACAGTGCCTGTTTTGAAAACATTAGAGATCCGGAATTTAATAGAAATTATTTAACCGTGAAACCTAAAATTACTCCAGCTATAAAATTAAGTGCTAGTGCGCCAAACTTAAATAAGTGTATTGAGCAAGGTGGAAACTTTGCTAAATCTGACTTGAATATACCATTAAGAAGTTCGGAACGTTTGTCCTCATCCCGGTGTTCGCTGTCCAGTGCTGGAGGAGTGACAACTGCTGCAAAAGCCACGCCAAGTCCAAAAAGCATAATAGTTGCAGTAGAAAAACCCAAAACACAGGTAGGAATGGACCGTTATATTACAGTTTTGAAAAGAGGCAGAAGCCCAAAATCTGCGGAAATCGCATCAGCTGCAAAAATTACAAAAGACAGTGAAAAACCCAGATCCCAAAATCGTTTTGCTATACTCCAAGAAGAAATTGACGCCCCAAATGCATTGCACAAATCTATTAAGCCGCCTCCAATTTATTTAAGAGAAAAGAACTCAAATAATCTAGTTAAGATGTTAATTTCTTTGATTGGAGAAAACTCTTTTTATGTGACGCCATTGAAACGTGGGAACATCAGCGAGACAAAAATTCAAGTTAATTGTGAAGGCGATTATCGCAAAACAGTTTCCGAGCTGGAGAGGCATAAAAAGAACTTTTATACTTACCAACTTAAAAGTGCAAAAGGCCTCCAAGTCGTTATCAAGGGTATTGATTCTGATGTTGATCCTCAGGAGTTAAAACTGTGTTTAATCAACAAGGGCTTTAATGTCAAAGCGGTATCCAACATTAGGAACAGGGAAAGGATCCCACAACCACTTTTCCGAGTGGAATTGGAGCCTAATGACATGAAGCTAAAGAAAAGTGAAACGCACCCCATTTACGAACTAAAATACATCATGCACCGTAGAGTTACTGTGGAAGAGCCACATAAACGAACTGGTCCGGTACAGTGCTTAAACTGCCAAGAATATGGTCATACCAAAACTTACTGTAAATTGCCTACCGTTTGTGTTGTGTGTGGAGATTTGCATGAGACATCTAAGTGCAACAAAGCCAGGAACGACCCTAAGGTTAAAAAATGCAGCAATTGCGGTGGTAATCACACTGCCAACTATAGAGGATGCCCTGTTTTTGAGGTCGTCAAACGTTCTTTGACCAACAAAAGTGTTTCTGTTGCTGGACAGTCACAAAAACCACCTATTACAAATATACCCGTCTTGACACACGCAGCCTCAAATCAAATGTCATATGCCTCTATTCTTAAAACTAACCAACCGACAATGCAAAAAGAGATGCCGACCACTGAACAATCAAGTTCCATTTTTAGTCGACTAGAAGGTATGTTGGAGAATCTGATCAATTCAATGAATCTTTTTATGACGAATACGACCAGCATGATGCAAAAAATGCAGTCCACGCTACTGCAGGCTATACTAAATAGGCCATGAACTGTCTAAAAATATGTTTCTGGAACGCAAACGGCATACGCCAACATAAAAACGAACTTGAGTGTTTCCTTGTGAACAACAAAATTGATATAATGCTGATCTCCGAGACTCACATGACATCAAGAAGTACTTTCAAAATAAATGGATACACTTTTTACGACACCAAGGACCCCAGAGATAGATCTTGTGGTGGGTCAGCAATCTTGATCAAATCCAGAATAAAACACCATTTATTGGCTGGTCTTTCTGAAAGTCATCTACAGGCAACAAACATCTGTGTAGTTGACTTTGGCCAAAATCTAATAATATCGTCAGTGTATTCTCCTCCAAGGTTAGCAATAACGAAAAGTCAATATATAGAGTTTTATAAGTCACTCGGTGCTCGGTTCATAGCAGCTGGCGATTACAACGCAAAGCATACTTTTTGGGGTTCACGACTTATTAGTCCCAGAGGCCGCAATTTATATGATTCCATTTCTGAATTGAGACTTAACGTTATTTCAACCGGACAGCCTACTTATTGGCCTACTGATGCTCGTAAAGTCCCTGACCTTATTGATTTCGGCGTTATGAAAGGAATAAACTCTGAACTTATTGAGGCGGAAGCATCGCTGGAGCTTTCGTCGGATCACTCACCAACCATTGTCACTATCTGCAATCCTCACCAAAGGTTAACGGAGAAACTATTTTCCACACGAGTTAATTGGTTAAAATATAAAAAGTACATCAGCACACATTGTACAGAAAATTTGCTTCTAAGAACTACAGCAGACATCGACTCATGTATTGGCAACCTCAAAGAGCAAATGAAAAATGCCGCGGAACATGCTTCCTATACTTTTCGTCAGCCCAGGTACACTCGTATTTATTCTTCAGATGTACAAGAACTTTTGTCTGAAAAGAGAAGAGTCAGAAGAGAATGGCAGCAACACAGATCGCCCCAACTTAAAATTACTTTAAGAGAATGTACAAAAAAGCTTAGGAAACTGCTAGAATCACAAAGAGAAGCTTCTCTTAATAATTATCTGAAAGGTCTAGATGCAACTACTCAGTCCAATTATTCGTTATGGCGCGCAGCTAGTAAACTCAGGGGACCCGTGACCTCAAAACCCCCACTTTGCAATTTAAATGGCAGTTGGGCGAGAAATGACGAAGAAAAATGTAACCTTTTCGCAAGTCATTTAAAGAATGTATTCACTCCCAATGTAAGTACTGACATCAGTGAACTACCACCTGTTGTTGAAAGACCACCTGTAGAAATAAAATTTCAATACGTAGAGGTTGTTAAGGCAATTGACAACTTAAATATCAGAAAAGCTCCTGGCATTGACAAAATCAGTAATAAAATGCTTTTGCAGTTGCCTCGCACCGCAAAAAGAATTATTCTCTTTCTTTTTAACGCTATCGTTCGCCTTGATTACTACCCGTCAGAATGGAAAGTTGCATTGGTCAAGATGATCCCTAAGCCGGGTAAAGATCCCTCAAAAGTTGAGTCGTATAGGCCAATTAGTCTATTGCCAACAATGTCAAAATTGTTCGAAAAGATGATAATAGCGAAATTGATACCGATATTGAATGTTAACAACTGCATTCCAGATCACCAGTTTGGCTTCAGAAAACAACATAGTACTATCGAACAAACTCACCGACTGGTACAAGTTATAAGAAAAGCCTTTGAAGAAAAGAAGTACTGTTCGGGTCTATTTATTGATGTTTCTCAAGCCTTCGACAAAGTTTGGCATGAAGGCCTCTTACATAAATTGAAGCATAACTTCCCAGTTAATGTTCTCAATCTTCTACAAACATACACTATCGGTCGCCAGTTTCTTATAAAAGAAGGAGACGTTGTTAGCTGCCCCCAACCAATCCTGGCTGGAGTACCGCAGGGGAGTATTTTAGGTCCAATGTTATATTTAATATATTCAGCAGACATGCCAACAAGCAGTTTAACCCATACTTCAACATTCGCTGACGACACGGCTTTTCTCAGCACTCATAAAGATCCAAAAGATGCCTCAAGCCAACTACAGCACCATATAACCGATGTTGAGAAGTGGGCTAAAAAATGGGGAATAAAAATAAATGAACTTAAATGTTCACATATAACATTCACTTTACGTCGGGAATCTTGTCCCCCCATTTTTATTAATAACCAGGTGGTGCCACAACACTCTCACGTTAAATACCTTGGTATTCACTTGGATCGCCGTCTCACATGGAAAAATCATATAGATGCAAAGTTGACCCAATTGAAATTAAGGACTGCTCAAATACATTGGCTTATAGGTCGAAATTCGATATTAAGGCTCGATTGCAAACTTTTGCTCTACAACTCAATTTTGAAGCCAATTTGGTGTTACGGTATTCAATTATGGGGAACTGCATCCTCCTCCAACATAGAAAAAATTCAACGACGTCAAAATAAAATACTACGAATGATAACCGTTGCCCCTTGGTACATAAAAAACAGCAATTTACATAAAGATCTTGATGTTCCGTTGATAAAAAGCGAAATCACTAGACACGTTGGCCGCTACTTAAAAAAGCTGGAAACTCATCCCAACCCACTTGGCCGAAACATCTTACAATATCGCGGACATGTTCGTTTGAGAAGAAGGGACACCATCTCTCTTAGATGAACTAAATAATCGCAATCTCTACAATTTATTTTAATTTCGAAAACCAGATTTTGTCTGGCATTGGCTGGACTTTCATCTACTAATTATAGATTTAAGATTTGATTACTTATTGTTAGTTCATAAACATATATGAAGATACAATAAATATTAGTTTAAAAACAAAAAAAAAAAAAAAAAAAAAAAATTTATAGAATTAAAAAAAAATTAAAAACTCATTTACAGCAAGTCAACACTATAGTTTAATTTTCAACTTCTTAATTTAATGAGCTAAAAGTAGATCTAAATAAATTTGAAAAGAAGTAAATTTTTTCGAAAAATAAAAATTTTCGCAACCAATATAAAAATTATTTCCGTACATTTTCGAAATACACAATTAAGCTATAAACACAATCAAAGGCTACCGACCATCGACTACCGACTACAAAAGTAGCTGGCTCCGCGTTTTTAATAGCGATATTTAATCTATTGCGTTTTTAAAACCACCATTTCATGCATTTATTGTATTGGCAGCACTAGTCTGTTTTTTGTAGCCAAGAAAAATAGAAATTAGCCTAAGTTGGCTACGTGTAGCGGCTAAAAGAATTATTCTCATAAGCACGCATGTATTCTATTTTTGACATCTTGTAGTCGATGGTCGGTGGACTTGATTGTGTTTATAGCATTAGTTATAAAATGGTTTGTTCGAGGTTAAGTTATACATGCAGTATGGGTACGTTCGTAAATGCAACAGTTGCGCATCACTGCAGCATATTAAAAGTAAAACGTTCATTAATGCAACCTTTGGCAGCACTTTCTTTTTTGCAAACAGTTGGCAGTGCTGCCGCAAATTTCTGCAAATATGACAACAGTTAACAGTTTCTGATGCAATAGTAATCGAGTATGCATATAATGAGAAGTAAGTAGCATTAAACAGCAATTACATACTTCTTTAAATTAAATTCGTTTATATTTTTAGTTTTTTATTATATTTTATTATTATTATTTTTTTTTAGGAATCAACCTTCTTTTAGTTTATTTAGTTTATTTCTTATGATCAGAAGTCGTTTCATCTTGTTCCTAATTATTTTTTTATTATAATTTAAGAAAAAAGTCACTTTTAACATCAACATTTTCAATGATATTTGCTATTACTATTTTGGATAACATTATATATTTTTCTCAGAACGTTCAAAAAAGCAAATTCTGCGTAGTTGTTAAGCAGCTGCAATGCATCTCTCGTCAGGCAATGCCGAAAAACACCAACAGAAAATATTAAGAAAAAAAAACTACAAGATCATTCATCACGGTTAGGTTCAATGATTGTTTTAATCACTTTTTTGTTAAAATAGTATATAAAACAATGTGTCCAGCAATGTTAAGTGCCTCTTATTAAATGTCATAATTTTTCTGGCATAATTTGCAGCTGCAATTGACACGTATCGAGTTAATGAAGTCAACAAATTAAAAAATGAAGTGTGCAACTTACTGTATTTGGAGGTTGTCAAAGTAAACCTAAAGTTTGCACGAGTACGATGTTGGCAAGTAAGAGTGCTATATTCGGCCCTGCAAAATCTGATAATACCCTTCACCATCATGTACATAGGTCTAATTTTTCCATTTCTAATTATTATTTCCGATGCCATCCTTGATTTTGAATTTTTACGTAGTTAACTGCATTCTGCCAGTCAAGCCCTTTCATTTGATACCCATATTGATGGGGTTAAAAAAAATTTAATCCGCCATTTTGTTTCAGATGCCATCTTCGATTTAAAATTTTTCAATAATTTTCTATATTCTACTGGTCAAGCCCTTTCATTTGATATCAATATTGAGGGGGTTCAAGAAGTTACATTTTAAAATAACAGTTTTGACCCATATATAAATTTATTGTCCGCCATTCCGTAGTGACGACCAACATGAGTTTCACTTTTTTTATAGGGCTTATATTAAGCTGGTCAAGTTCTTTCAGATGATACCAATATTGACTCTCTCGGTTGTCCAGAGGTTGAAAAAAATTGATTTGCGCTTGTAAATTTTTGGAATATATATTTTTAAAAACAAATTTTTGCCTAAAACTTTACCGATTACAGCCCGCTTTATCAAAAATTTTCTTGAATATCTCTAGATGCATGTTTTATCTACAAATAGTAGCAAAGGTACCTGTAAATTATTCTATGGCTGAAAATTTTTAATTTTGGTGGTTAAAATATGGGAAAAAGAGGCAGTCGTGTTTTTGTTTATTTTATTTCAGGATTCCGAAAATACATATATACTTCATGGGGTCGAAAATGGATATTTGGATTTTTTACAAACAGAATGACAACATGAATATATGTACCGCAACATTTGTTTGGTGGTATTTTTTGTTGTTATTGTTATGGTTATTGTTTTTTATATTATTGATTTAAACACAAATTGCATCCCTTTGCAATAATTCCTTCTATTTTTTACAATTGAAGTCGCAACGCAGTGCGTCCCACGATTGATTTTGACCTCATTCTTTAAAATATTTGATGGCATAAAAGTGCCAAAAATTGTCTTCTAAATCTGATTTTTCTGCCAAATTCTCAGATTGCCTACTTATTACCTGCAAATTATATATTCAAATTTCCATCCCAATAAACATTTTGTCTAAAGCATTCACATGTTTAAAATTATAAAATTTTTATTATTATTATAATTTTATTTAAAATAAAAATTTAAGTACAGTTCAAGTCTATTTAAGTACAATATGTTAAACAATTAACAAAATATTAAAATAAAATATTTATAATAAATTTAATACGAAAAAAAGGAATAAAAGGAATATACATAGTACATATGTAAGTAAGTAAATAAAATAAATAGAATTTTACAAAGTATTTATACAGAGAATCTTAAACAATTTGATTTTAACTACCACATCGTATATTTCATTTTGCAATAGTTTTTGTTACTATCTATTCTCTATTGCATACTAAATGTAAGTAACTAAATATAAAAATTAAAAAAAAAAATTTTCTTTTTAAAAAGAAATTTACATAAAATTTAAATTGTCTTTCCTGCATTTCTTACATACATTTATTACTTTTCTTTGCTTTTTCAATATGATTTTTATTACATATTCAAACATACATACATATGTACATAATTATGTTTATAAATAAATCTTTGGTGTTTTATATTTTTTTTTTTTTATATTTTATTTTCTTTAAATATCTTTAGATCAGTTCAAAAGCTATGGCTGTCTTATATTTTAAGTATATAATAGTATAGTTAGATTATGCAGTTTAAAGCTTAAAATTTAATAAAATATATTTTAGAAAAATATACACAGTTTTGTTGTCTATATAATTCCTACTCTCCTGGAATCAGTTTGTTGTAGTACATTTGTTTTATATAGAGAGGCAGATACACAGAGGGAAAATGGTTAAGATCATATTTTATACTTTTGTTACATTCATTCATTTATTTTCTATCCTTTGGCAAATTTTTTGTTATTTTCGTTTTAAAGTAGCATATCATCATCATCAGATTCGGTAAATTCACCATTGGGATTAAGTAATAAACTACCTTCCTCACTATTGGGTACCTGGTATAGGGATAGAAAAAATATTGTTATTTAATATTTTAATAATATGATTAAGACCAAAATTATTAAGATTAAGCTTCTGTTAGATGTAGTTTAAGGTTTCACTTAGAAGAACTTAAGGTAATGATGCTATTTTATTATTTCTTTTACGAAATGTTTTTAAATTACTGGCAGTACCCGGGATGTATTGTAATGTCAAGTCAAGTAAAAATATTTGTATTTTGTTCATTAAAGTGCTTTTGAGTCATAAATTTTTTGGTCGACAAAAAAATTTCTCAGTATGGACTGAAGAAGAGCTTTCTAAAAAGGTTGATACAGCATCGGATGTAACAAAAGTTTGCCCTTTATCGCCTACACTTTTTTCAATCTATCTAAATTACTTCCACAATTATCTAGGAGGAGGAGTTAATGTAGAAAATGTTTAGAAAATTATTTTTGTATGCCGACGATAGTTTTTCTGGCAGATGATATAATATCTATGAAGGAAACGATTGATAATCTGGAAACATATTAGCCCAATTCACAATCTTGAGCAAATAATCTTGCATTAATGTATTTGCAAAATAGTAGATCGTTTTTTTACTTGACACTAACAAAACACACACAAATAGAATACATTGACCATTGTGCAAATTTGCAATGCAAACACACAAGATTGTGAAATTGGCTATTGTATATACTTTGTGGAACTTGTTGATAAATATACAAATCAGAAATGGTTATATTTCGTAATGGTGGAAGATAATAAAGGCATGGAAATTTTGTATTCAAAGGCTAACTAATAACCATTAAAGCGGAATATAAACTTATTTGGGAGTAACACTAACACCAAAAATATCTTTCAGCAATCGTTTAGAAAAAAAAACGCTTAGGTTAGGTTGAAAAGGAGGGGCACTTAAAGCCCAAACCCATGACGGATGTACTTTTATTCACAATTGGAATGTTGTGCGCTCCAAAAAGAAAAGCTACTGCTAAAAAAAATATGAATGCGATATGGAATAGTTTTTTAGGAAAAAATTAAAATATCGATTAATACTAAGCAGAATATTTTCATATATTTTTTTTTAACAAAGTTAAAACTACCTTATTTTACGACCACTTAGATATTATTTATGGATTTTATTTATTTTAAGTTTGGTAACCTAGCCCTTAGCCCATAATCGGCCACAAACTTCTACTAAAAGTGTAAAAAATAATGTTAGAAACCGTCATAGAAAAATAGTTATATTTATACTTTGGATCTACATCGAAATTAACTTATTAAAATACTTTTTCACCATAATAGTCAACGCCTACCAAACTACAAGAATAATAATATAAAAACAACTTTGCAATAACTTGAATGTAACTCGAATGGCAGATTGCGTCACCAGAAAAAGTTGGATGTATTTGACAGAAGAATTTTTCACTAAATTAAAACTAAAAGAAAATAATTTATTTTTGAAAATGGCATCTGACACAAATGGGTCCTCTAAAAAATTACATTTAAAATAGCATACAATTTTACTTTGAAAGTATTCCTAATGTAAATGTATCGAACCAACTCAATTTCACCCAATTCAATTTTGCTAAAATCTACCTAAAACATGTTTTTTATATAATCCTAATGAATTCAAGGCCCTCCATTAATAATTAGCCAAATGTCAAATTCTTAAAAATATTACACGTCAATGTTTTAAAAAATTTGTTTAATAAATCAACAAGTCAGATAATTTGCCGACGCGAGCGGCAAGGATTTTCTAAATTTAGCCCGCATACATTTTAATATATAATTAATTCTATACAAATATTTTTACTACGTGCATGGCACTGTCGGGAACTCCTAAGTTTAAGTTTGCGAAAAGGCGATTGAGTACAATTAGTAAAAAAATATACTTCGTTTGGGTGTGCACCGCTCACTATTTTAGGCCTAAAACCATTGCGGAAGCTCTCAAAAGACTCTATACAGACTTTTTTACAATTAAATTTATGATCTAGAGCAAAAAATCATCATCATCATCATGTTTATGTATAGGTTTAGGAAAAAATAATAATTTCTTTAAGCCTAAAAAAACTAATAATACCGTCCTCTCCTATTTCTTCTAATCTTATTTAAATGCTACCACTTACCCTTCGGTACAATGCTGTCATTGCGGTTCGATGGAATAAACGTCTTACGCTATTACGACGTTCCGGCGAAAATGCAAACATTCCCAGACAAGCCACAAAGAATGTTACCGATAATATTGTAGCCAATATTGCTATTTTCACATTGGGGATATTGAAAGGAAAACATTAACAAATTATTAAGTTTTTACGCTAAAGCAATAACAAAAAAAAAATAACCAAACTTACTTCCTATAGATCCTGTTGTTTTCTCAGCTGGATGACTATTACCATCATCACTGTTTGTACTCGGTTTTTTATGGGCTTCCGTTGTATGGCTTATAGATGATTTTGTTGTTGTTGTTGTTGCTGTTGTTCTTGTTGTGCTGGAGCTGATAGACGCCGTTGGAGATGGTGGTTTAGCTAAGCCTAAGAATTCACAAATTTCAGGTGTTTTTTGTATATACAGAAGGTTGCACTGGAATCAAGCAAAAAAAAAAATTAAAACTTTGTTTTAAGAAACTGTTGTAATAAACACTAAACTTTATACGCTATTAAATAAAATTAAATGTACTTTTCATGTGTTCTCAGTAAATTGTAAGTTTAAAAGGCACCTAAAATTATGCAATTGTTTTCTTGATTAAAATTACATGCTTGCCAGCTTTAGGGGGAAGTATGAATATTGTCTATATAAAGGGTGTTGGCGTAAGTATACACTTCTTCGTTTTAAAATAAAAACACTAAGTTTTTGATATAGTTGTAGTGTCTTTATTGGATTATAAAGGAGAAACGTTTCGATTAAGTATGAAAAAAAATATTCTTAAATTGGCCCCCACCGACTGTGATAATGTGATTTCGTGAAATTTTGCATAACTTTTTCACACAGATGTGACTGTATCTCACCTATGATGCGTTGGATTTCACAAAATCTCAACAAAAAAAAAAGCACGAATTTAAATCGCTTGATCATGGTGGCCAGTTGATATTAGAATTTCTTGAGGTAATTTTTTTTGAAAATCGTTGCTGCATTAAATGGATTGTTTCATGTGCTGTAAGGCAGTCTTGCCATCGTTCAGATCCATTTAGTTGAGGCTTGTAAAAAATTAAGTTCACACCCAATGCAATTTCAACCTCATCCCAATCACGCCACCTGACCAAATTCTGCACCAGACAGTTGCTCGCTGCGGATGCATTTGTTTCTCGTGGACTGCATGAGGATTTTCTGCGCCAAAATATGGCAATTTTAAGCATTCACGAAGCCATTCAGATTAATATGCGCTTAATCGGAAAAAATTACTAATTTTCCAAAAAAAAAAAAAAAAAAAGGGCATTGACTTCACTTTCCTCCCTTAGCCATTGAACGAATTTCTGTCGCTTTTCTTGTCGGCTGGTTTAAGCTCCTGAATAAGCTATATTTTGCACACATGTAGGTATAAGTCTTTTATCGAAATTCGCTTCGTGAATATTAAAGATGTTGAGAGCTATGCCGAATTGATGTTTACAACACCATTGTTTTCAAAAGACCGGCCGGTGCGTTGACACACAAGAGTTTTACCGACCCAGTTGTTTCTAATTTTTTTACCACTGTTCGAATGGTTGGCATATAAAGTGCACTTTCTCGACTGAAAATTCTACGGACTTGGTGAGCGATCTCAGCATAACTTTCCAAATTCTTGTTTTTACAATTATAATGCGATGTGCTTTCATAAAGCCCTACATTTTTAATAATCGGAACAAACATATGCGTCAACTGCTGAATTTCAGAGTAACCACTTGCTCAAAAAAATTACGCTAAATTAAAAATGTGAATTTCTACTGAGACAGCCTTCTTAAAGATAAGCTGCTGAGTATGGCTTGCATCCACTAAATAAAATCTCAGTAGTTAATTTATAAAACAAATAGAAAACTTTTAATAATTCACTTAAAAAAATACAAAATTTTAATAATTTTTATCAAGTCCATCTTTATGGAAGTTTTTTTTAAGTAAATTTCCTATTCACGAAAAACCTAAAATAAATTGTTTCAATTTGTAGAAATCTTATAACTGTGTCATACATTTTTTTATAACCTTACAAAATGTAGCATCAAATAAAAAAATTATTTCTAAGTGGGTTCGTAAAGATAATCTAAATTACTTTAAAATATTAAAATTATATAATCGAAATTTTTAGAATTCTTCTTCTATACGTATGAATGTATGTATCTTGTATGTATAGCAAACATTTTTACGCTAAAAATTAGCACTCAAAATTTCGTGCCAGACACAAACAAAAGAATTGAAAAAGAAAAAGTAATTTTCTTAAGTGAACTTTAATGTACGAATACGTATGAACGTGTGCCAACGTATGTATATACTACATACTTAGAAGTGATAATATTCACCCGAAACACAACAACAACAACAATTTTCCAAATTACTATAAACTTTGTATTATCCATAACGATGATGGCGAAGACGATAATGACGACGGACGACCTGGTTTAAAAGCACAAAAAGATCCAATTTCTTACAACAATAACAAAAATTTTGTTGGCTTTCTTAGAGTTCTATGTATTCCTTTAGCGTCAAAGAAGCTCTCGTTTTATCATCGTCATTTGCAACGTCTTAAAGTTGGGTCGGTCTACAATTTTCCACCTTCGTAAGTTAAAAGTAACTAGATGCTGGTAATTTTCATGCAATTTTCTTTTTTTTTTTCTTCATTTATGATAAGCTGATGGCAAAGTTATTATAATATCGTTTTTCCTGTTAGCTTTAGAATAAAAAAAGTGTATCTTATCTATTTTTCATATCTGTACTTTAAATGAAAACAGAAAAATTACATTTTGTTTGTGCCTGAGTCTGGGTGGGTGTATGTATGTATGTACGTGCAAAAATAGTATTTAAAGTAGATTTACTTTTTCCTTATTTTTCATTTTTTACAGCTTTTTTCTTTGTAAATTCTGAAGAAAAGTTCACAAACTACTTACTCCCTACCTCTTGTACTTCACCTCTTATCATAACTTAAAAGATCTTTAAGTTGTTGTCTGTTGTTATAATGTTAAAAAGTTATTAGTTTATCTTAAAAAATTAAAAGGAAATGCAACAGCTTATTTTGGCGCTGTTTTTGTTATTGCTGTTGTTGATGTTGTTGCTGTTGTCAGTGAATGTAAACAACAATATTCTTTTATAATTTATGCAATTGTTTTCAGTTCTTGTTAACTTTCTTTTAATGTTATTTGTTGGCCAAACTGAAATTTCTAAAAATAAATTCAAAAAAACAAGGTGTTGTGGGAACAGTTATTTTGTTTTTATATTTAAGCCTAAAAGTCTACTATACAATATTTATTTATGCATAAGTAGTCTACGCTGTATTTAGACGATAAGCTGCTGCTTGTTTAGATATAATTTATAGCACTTTGTATATTATGTAGAAAGCATTAAAGTAGAAAACAAATTTTCTTAAAACTTTATAAAACAAAAAAACAAATAATTTACAAAGAGAAAACTTCGTATGTTTTCCTTAATTGTTGTATAGAATACAGCATGAAAGAATATCTGTGAAAAAAAAAAACACTTATTATCAAGAGAAACCTTTGCTGCAGGTCGTGTGTAATTTCTTTCTCCAAACGAGTGAACAACAAACAACGAACATAAAATAACCATCAAATGAGTAAACAAAATAGACGCATACAGAAAGCGATGCAGTAACAAATGACAATTTAGAGAAGAATTTAAAAAATGGATCAGATCTGTATCAATATCGTTTATTTTAAAAATATTTGTCCAATGCACAACCTATCGTAGGAGTTGCGTATTGTCGAATATATAACAATAGTTGTATACATTTTGTTGATAATTTCCTTTTTATATTTTGGAAAATCCCGTAAATAACGAGAGTAATAAAGAGTCAGCATAGCATAAACTGGGTCCAGCTAATTTAATATAACGCACTAATTAAAATAAATATATATAAGTCCATACACGTATTATGTATTAGCTAAAGAGATTTGTTTTATAACAGCTCATCTAAATTCTTTTGAAATTTTCAAAATAAATTTTTCTGTAACGTCATTTGATTATACATTTAAAATCAAGTAATATTTTAATTTAAAAGAATCATTATCCTTAGACATCCTGCCTTTTATCTTTTCTATTTTCTTTTTATCGTACATTTTCAACATACACACATATTTTTATCGTTTTCCATTAAACAAAAAATGATGTGTCACAAAGAACATTTTTTTTATATTCATCAGTGTCATCGTCAGCTTTCATCGTCGCAACATATGCTTGATTGCTCTAACGGTCTACGAAATGTAAATCATTAAAAAGTTAAGCCTAAAGGCAGATTTTTTCTCAATACCCTTCACAATGAGCAGCAAGGATATGACTAAATAAATTTGTCATTGCGTTTGTAGTTAAATCAATTTAATAAGTTCCCCAAATGTTGTATCGACTCATATCGGTATAATATCAAATAGGCTAACAATGAAACAAACATATTGGCAAAAAAACAGGGGCACTAAAAGCCCATACCCGTTACAGGTATGCACGTATGTATGTCCCGCCCCATTGGCAAGTTGTGCGCTGAAACTTATGTTTTTGTTGTTTTGGTGCGACGAAGAAAAGGAACAAAAGATAATTAAACAATAATATAAAAATATTTAAAGTTACTGCTGTCGACTTATTTATGAGCCCTGTCTTCAGCGTTGCCATATTAATTTGCATGTCATATAAGTTTCTTGTTTCACAATTTCAGAATAAAGCTTCAGACATTTTGATATTCAAAGTCAGCAAAGTAAACAAAAAAGCCACTAAAAGACGCCTTATAGCTCTTAGGCCTATTAACCTAATATTCAGTTTAATAAATTTAACGTAAAAGTTTACTAACTTTCAGTAAGCTTAAACTGAAGTTTTAACTATAAATTAAAAATGTTCGGTAACAATAGGCAAGAGTTAGTTAACTTGTAGTTATCAATTATTATGAATGAATTTCAAAAGGAAGAAGAAATGTATACATAAATATAAATTCTTAATGTGCACCCATCTACTAATAAATTTATTGAAATTTGAATGTATTTTGATATAAATGTTTGCTATAAATTTAACAATTCTCATATCTCATGAAAAACTCTGAAACAACCACTTCTGTGGTTATATTTTCTTTTCATACCATAAGAAATATTTACTTTATATAAAATATACAAATGTGTAAATCTTTTTAATCGCAAAGACATCTTTCAATTGTTTAAAAATAGCAAAAATATAATATATTTAAATTCAAACATCAAATATTTTCTTCCAGTTAAGAACTTAAACGCCAAATAAGTAGTACTCGGTTAAATTTAACTGAAATTTGGCAAAATAATCTAAAAGTTATAAGGTAACTGAACTTTGTGTTAATGGGTTTTGGCTAACCAAGGTTTAAATTTTGAGTTTAGTGTTAACTGTAGGTTAATTTTTTTATTGTTAACGGCCCTTAGAATAATATATTAAATCGTTCAAAGACCTCTTTAGTTCCCAAATAACTTTTAAATTATTTTTACAATTCCTAGACGTTAGTACAATGTAAAATATTAACAAGAGAAGTTCTTTTATTTAGATATTGTTACTATGGATGACGAAATATAGAGAAAATAAAAAATATAAAAATAAAAAATTAAATTATTTCTTAAATAAAAAACTGGCCTCAAGCTTGATTATTTTGATAAAAAAAATTTTATATTAAAAGGGCCGAACAAAAATATACCATAACTCGTTAATGAAGTGTTTACAAGATTCGGAACAGTCGAAAATCATTTCACTTTTACTTCTTTTATTTATGAGTGTTCTGCTCTTTACTCATGTTACACTTGAAACATTAAAAAATTTACTTACATACATCTTTTTTATATTTTTATTTTATTCTCCTAAAGACATCACGTCACAACTTCAAAGAGCCTTTAATATGTTTTACTAGCCAAACCCGGCGAGCGTTGCTACACCCCTTAATGAATCGAAATGCATTCTAAATTTTAATTGAATATCAAGTGAAAAAACCTAAAAATTTTATTTTTTTATGGGCGTGGCATTGCCCACTTTTCTAGTCACAAAATTGTAAAGTCATAACAGCTCAATATGTGTGCAAAGTTTCAGAAGAATCGGACCAGTGCAAGTACCTCAAAATTAAAATTGTTTTTATGGGCGTGGCCCTGCCCACTTTTTTTATCACGAAATTGTAAAGTCATAACAGCTCAATATGTGTGCAAAGTTTCAGAATAATCGGTCAAGTGCAAGTATTTCAAAATGATACCTTTTTTTTATGGGCGTGGCACTGCCCACTTTTCTAATCACGAAATTATTTAGTCATGACAGCTCAATATGTGTGCAAAGTTTCAGAAAAATCAGTCTGGTGCAAATACCTCAAAATTATAGCCTTTTTTTATGGGCGTGGCCCCGCCCACTTTTTCAGTCACAAAATTATAAAGTCACGACAGCTTAATATGTGTGCACAGTTTCAGAAAAATCGGTCCAGTGCAAGTGCCTCAAAATTAAAACTTTTTTAGGGGCGTGGCCCCGCCCACTTTTATTAACACGAAATTATTTAATCATGACAGCTCGATATGTGTGCAAAGTTTCAGAAAAATCGGTCAAGTGCAAGTAGCTAAAACTGATAACTAATTTTTTATGGGCGTGGCCCCGCCCACTTTTTTTCATCCATAAACACTCCCCGGTATGTGTACAACAACTTACCAAAGTTTGAGCCCGATCGGTTTTACAGTTTCAGAGTCTATAGCTAACACACACACACACACACACACACACACACAGAGTTTCACTTTTATATATATAGATTACGTTCTTGTTTATAGACGTCATGTATTCTTTAATTTTTTTTTTTCAACTCCAATTCTTGACTACATTAATGATTTGCTTAAACAGCAAAGATAATACGGGCGTAATTAAAAATACAGTCAAAAAAATAAATAACTAAGCGACAGTAAAGACATTAAAGAAATAAAATACTGGCAACAATTTATAATGGAAAGAATTAAACTTTTCACAAAAGACGCAATTACATATAAATCCTATTAACACTTTAAGTTAAGAAAAAAAAAACATGCATTAAAATATATTTTTAAAATAAAGCATAATCCAGTTTAGAGCAGCATGTTTTAAGGCGAACGATAAATTAAAAAAATATTTAAAGCATACTTTTAAAGTTTTAAATTTACTTTATAGGAGAGTATATATTTAGGAATACGTTTTAAAAAGTATACCTTTATGGCCGTTTAGCTAAAATTAATATTTTAAAGAGAATTAAATTGCTTTATTTTAACTAAATATTAAATATGCAAAATTAATTTAAAGTTTAATTATTCACTTTGTTCTATTTTTTTGTCTGTAAACTCATATATTTTCCACTTGAACATGCCAACTCTTTGTGTTTTATTTAATGTTTTTCTTTTTTTCTTTTTTGTGTATACAATTTTGTATTTTATTTTTATTTCTTTATATTCTTTTTTTGGTATACTTTATAAAACAATTTAAAGTTCTTAACTTGTTTGTATTGTACTTGAAATTTTGTTGTCATTTTTATACTCGTGCATATAAAAATATAACGTAGTTTTTGTGGCCTAAAAAAAAATATTTTTTCATAAAAGAATTTTAAAATAAAAATTGCATATAAAAAATATATAATATTAATATATATGTACATACTTTCCGGTAGTTTTTTTAAACACATTTAAATTATTTTTTGAGGTTTTGAAATTTATTAATTGTTTATTGCAAAATGAACAATGAATACGTTTTATGAAGCATTTTTATGGCGAAGACATTTTTTTAAAACCTTTTTAGGAATACATATTTATAAAATTTTATTTAATATATTTTATACCAAAATCTGTGCACATATTTTGTAATCAGTTTAAACCTTACACAAAGGTTTTATATAAATATTTCAATAAAATATTTAAATTTATATGTATATTTGCAATGGTTGATTAAATCTTAGTGGACGGACTATTTATGCCACATAAGGTATTTATCACAGCATACATACATATGTAAGTGCAATATAATTTTTATATTTAAGTTTGTACTTAACAAGAATATTTTATATTGTTTTGTATTAAATATCACCCAGGAAATAATTTTTAAAAAATAAATTTTGCATTACATATATTATACAAAATATTTAAAAGCTTTTAAGTTTTCTAAATAAAGCAAAATTTATTTTTTTTTTAATACGATATGGCTCCAAAAAGTGTGCAATTAAAAAAACACATTCTTAAGATTATATTTTTTGTTGGTTTTTTTTACCCATTCGATAAAATCTATTGAATTCTTAATTATTTAAGCACACACAAAAGTAACATACATATTTTACATAAAATTAATTACATGCACAAGCCTGTTTGTATATCAATATGTTGCCTATACAAAGGGTTTTTGAAAAACACAAATTGCAATTGATGTCTACCTAAAACTATCTGGTCAGAAATATGTAATAATTGAATTTTTTTTTTTCGTTTTTGCTTTGAATGCACTATATAAATAATAAAATTTAAATAAATTCACAATAAACACAGGTTTAGACCTACAATTTAATAATATCATTTTTATTATTAAATCTTTTACAAAGAGTGAGTATGGCATACACTGCAGTGTGTTGCATAAAATATCAAATATACTTTTAGGATTAGGATAAAATGTGAGAGAAAACAGAGTATGAATTAAAAATTGTAGGATACAATTTTTTAAATTTATTTTTTAATAAACTTAAAACGTACAGCAATATATATTTGAAATAAAATATTTAATTACTGTAAATATTTAATTAAAATTATATAATGTAGTCTTTGAAATATATAAGTTCGACAAATCTTAATAAAAATTTTCAAGATTTTCATGTAAAATAACTTATTATTAAAGATGAGAACTTTAGAGATTAAAAATGTTATATTCATCTGTGTGGAAACTTTTACATTTTAGGACAGTCATATAACTAGTTGTAACGAGACTGTAGCAAAAGTGATAGATCTCACAGGCATTGACTGAAAATAAACAAACCATGCGCCCATCGCAAAAATACTTTGTCTTTCAAACAAAAACATTTTTAAAATCAATTTAAAATAGCATTCTGCTGGAGTACTGATTACAGCGTAAAACTTCAAAACCTAAAGACCCTAGTTCAAATCGCGACAGACAAACAAAAAAAATATTAAAATATTTTCTATTTGTTGTGAGAGGTAGAGATAGGTGAGTACACTTACAATAGCTAGCAGTTAAACTAGTGTAACACTATATACAAACGAACTAGTTGGGCTCCTATGACAACCTAATCTTAAAGTCCATAGTTTGATACAAGGCATATTAATTCATCAGCTATATGCAGTTCGGAGAGAACTTTTTTGTTTATATTTTTTATATATGAAGTTTGTTTGACATTTGAAATAAATGAGAGAGGAGAGAAAATTATTTTTTATCTATAGACTTTGACAGCTGAAATTTAAAATAGGTGATGAAAAAAATAATCAGCTGACGAAACAGGACTACCTAAATAATAAATGTGCCTTAAGTTTGATATATAAACAAGTAAGAGCACTATATTCGGCTGTGCCGAATCTTTTATACCCACCACCAATTTTGTGTACATTTAAAGCACAATATTTATTATTTTGTTAATCGCTATAGAATAATCTCTTTATAATAAAATATGTATCACTTTCTTTGTAGAGGGTGGTTAAATTTTAAGGGCCCATGTTGAAGGTGAACTACACCTAAACTTTAACTTTTTTCTTGCATTTTATTTGACATTTCTCAATCTCAGACTAACTCAATTTGAACCGTGGAAAGATACGCAATCGAGAGACGCTTTTAAATATTAAAGATTTTTATAAAAATGGGCGTTCAAATCAAAACGCATTTTGTGCACTTCGCGATTATTTTGGTCAACAAAATGGTTCGAATTCGTCCACAATCGTGAGAATTGTAAAAAATATACAAATGTCTGCAAAGCAGGTCTGTATGAAATGTGAAAACATCTGTGAATGCCATCTTAGTTCGTTTAATGGGAAACATTGCTGTTTTTCACGATAACGTGGCAAAAGAGCAAGCAACCTCGACTCATCATCGTGCCCAACAATTGAGCATCAACAGTGTCATTGAAAATATGGACTATTGGATCGAGGTGTGCCGCCTAGGTTGGGGGGGGCCATTTGGCCGATATTTTGTTCCATACATAATTGAAGCATACAAATATTATCGTTATAAAAATAAATGATAATAATTTCATAAAAATTTTATTCAAAATCAACATAGTCCCTTAAAATTAAACCACCCATTTTAACTTCGGTATGCTAGAAAAATGTTTTCGTAAATTTAATCTTTCAATGAAAGTGGCCGTTAAAATACGCATGTCAATAAAGTTTCTGCTAATAAACATAACTTAGATATTTCAATATAGTCCTTTAGTATTCCAAAATCTTTATTCATAGAGAATTTACTTGAATTTAAGAGGAGAGTTTTATCTGCGAAATAGTGCTAATTTATATTTGTTATCTTATGTTCTCCTGAAGTTATGCTCTATTAAAAATGGGAATTTAGGAAAATTTTGACATAAGTAAAAAAAAATTATCTCTAAACATTATAAACAATTTATTTTCATGTACTATTGGCTAACAATTTTAAAATTATACAAAACTTATTTCGTTTGAAAATCTTTTAAAAGCAAAATGTTATAAAAGTTTAAAAATCAAAATCTTACTAATAAATTTCCCGTTTTAGCAAAATGCTGAGAATGTATATTTTGAATCACCGTGTGATAATAATATAAAAATATGTATCACTTTCTTTGTAGAGGGTGGCTAAATTGTAAGGGCCAATTTTAGAAAGTCTGTGAATGCCTTCTTAGTTCATTGAATGTGAACCACTGCTGGTTTTTGCGATAGTGTGGCAAAAGAGCAGTCAACCTTTACTCATCATCATGGTCAACAATTGAGCATCAACATTGTCATTGAAAATTTGGACTATCAGATAGAGGAGTGGCGCCAAGGATTGGGGGGGGCCATTTGGCCGATATTTTGTTGAATGCATAATTGAACCATACAAATATTATCATTATAAAAAGAAATGATAATAATTTCTTACATAATTTGTGTTTTATTTAAAAAACATCAGCCCTTAAAATTTAACCACCCTTTATAACTTCGATATGCTACTAAAATGCTTTTGTCAATGTAGTCTTTCAATGAAAGTGGGCGTTAAAGTAGGCGTGTCAATAAAATTTCTGCTAATAAATACAACTTCGATATTTCAATATAGTCCTTTATTTTCCCAAAAACTTTGTCAATAGAGAAATTACATGAATTTAAGATAAACCGTTATATGGGAGGTAGGCGTTAAAGTGGGCGTGCCACCTAAACTTTTTGGCACAACAATTACATTGATTAGAAGGATATACGTAGCAAATTTGATCATCATACCTCTAATTTTAACGGTTTTATGAGCTTTTAAATTTCATTAACGTTAGATAACGTGAAAAGTGGGCGTTATAGTAGGCGTGTTAAATTTTTTTTTTGCGAATGAGTACAACTGAGGTGTTTCAATATAGGCCTTTATTATTCCAAAATCTTTATTAATAGAGAAATTATATGAATTTTAGGTAAAACGTTATATGGGAGGTGGGCGTAAAAGTGGGCGTGGCACCTTCATTTTCTGGCACAGTAATAACATTGCCTAGGGGGATATACGTAGCAAATTTGATCATCATACCTCCAATTTTGGCGGTTTTATGAGCTTTTAAATTTCATTAACGGTAGATAACGTGAAAAGTGGGCGTTATAGTAGGCGTGTCAAAGTTATTTTTGCGAATGAGTACAACTTAGGTGTTTCAATATAGCCCTTTATTATTCCAAAATCTTTATTAATAGAGAAATTATATGAATTTTAGGTAAAACGTTATATGGGAGGTGGGCGTAAAAGTGGGCGTGGCACATTGATTTTCCGTTACAAAAAAGCGTCTCACCAAAAACCGAAGTGTGCAAAATTTCATAGTCGTACATCAAATTTTGTTGCTTTTATGACGTTTTTGTTTTTAAATATACCGAAAAATACACTGTGCGGTATAAATTTTCGTACATTTTGATCGATAACTCCTCTCCTAATACATAGATTTAGATAATTTTCGGGGAACAATATTGTTTTTACTCAGGAAATATATATTTGAAGTTTCATGAGTCTACATAAATGCATTTGGACACAATTCCGTCTTATTCGATGTTTGAAGGACACGGTTTTTTCGACCTACTCTTGCTTTTCGAGCTATAACTCTCTTCCTAATATTCCGATTTAGCCCATTTTCAATACCAAACAAACCTTGTCTATAAGAAAGATTCTGGCAAAATTTGAGCCCCCTAGCTTTTTCGGTGCGACCTCTATCGTGCTTTCAACAGACGGACAGACGGACAGACGGACGGACATAGCTAGATCGTCATCAAATCAAACCCTGATTCAGAATATATATACTTTATGGGGTCTAAAATGGGTATTTCGATGTGTTACAAACGGAATGACAAAATGAATATACCCCCACCATTTTTTTGGTGGCGGGTATAAAAAAGGACAGATATGTAACTAGTCTGGAGTTAAAACCAGTATTTTTCTAACTACATACTAGTTACTTAAAATGCAGGGTATTACATAATTTTATGTACATTTACATAAACCAACAAATGTTCCGTTTGTTATTGTTTTTGTAATGTGTATTCTTTATGCTCGTAGGAAAAACCATCTCTTTGCTGTTTTAATTAGTTCATTCATTAGTTGTAGTATTGTCATACTGTCCTAATGTTTTACAATTTCAAAAAAAGTTTCAAATTTGTACGATAAAAGTTAAACTATTTTTGAATAATTTTAGAAATTTAGAAAAACATGACGTTACGACAATACCATGTCAGCAAACCTGTGAATTTACTATATGCCTTTTCTTTACTGAAAAGAAAAAAATATATGTGTATCAACGTTTGGAATGTTTCGTTTGAATTTTGTTTACGGCAAGGATAAATTTGCCCTTCTTAGATCAAAGAAAATTATGTGACTCTAACGATTTAGCAGATTTATGCAAAATGCAGTTAGCAATATTCTTGTAGAACATTTTACACCTCTACACCCAGAATACAGAAAATCACATTCATTGCCAATTGAATGGTTCAGTTCCTGCATTCGAACTTTTCATTTGTGATTAAAAATTTCTATTGCAAGAATCATAATTTATTAGTGCTGACTACATATTTGTATTCCGAAACAAAACTCTGTAGATATAACCGTAAAATTCTACTACCACAACTAAACTTGGCAACAATTGTAGTACTCACAATCGATACTGTTTTATTTGTGTAGTTCTTCAATATCTCAGTCTTAATTGCTCTAGTCTTGAAAAGAGTCAAAAAATATTTTTAAAACAATAAAATAAGGGTTTAACATTTTCAACAAAAATATTTTTTATTTAATTCTACAAAAAAGCTGAATACCCAACATGAAGGGCACAAATAACTTAAAACTTAAATTATTTTTAAAGGGTTAATTTTGCACTTATTTAGAATTATATCAAATTTTATTATTAAACCACATCCATATGGTGGAAATATTAGCACAATTTCAAATGTGTTCTATTTGTCAATACATAATTACTGAAGAGTAAAAATTTACTCTATTTTGCTAAAGCGCTGATGCAAGACTTTAGCCACAAGATTGTGAATTGGACTTTTATAGTTGATAGAAGAATTAAAAAATATATGATCCATTCAACTATAGCAAATAACACGATTTCTGTTAATTTTTTCCTTTTTTTTTTAAATGTTTAAAGGTTTTAATTTTATTTAATTTTTTATACTAGATAAAAAGCTTTAAACAAGTATTCAATGAAATAAAATCTTTTTTTTTGCATTTTAAAATTATTTTCTTATATACACATTTTGGCATTCATTGAACTCTTGTTTTACCTAAAATTTTCATAAATGCTAATATATGCTATAAATTAAAAAATATGTGTGGTTAGAAAATTACAAAACATACATCTCAAACCATATTAAAACATATAAACACACAATTTTATATGTATAATTTTAAATATATAAAATATACTAAGTAGATTTTTAAGGTTATGACAAATAGTACTTGTCTCAAGAGTTTAGACACTAAAAAGTTTTACATAATGCCAAAATCACTAACAGTATATATACACCTATTAATATCTCTGCCTTACGAACACTAATACACACACACACACAAAAACTTATAACACTGCACAGGGATTTCCATGCATATGTAGAGAATATCCGGACACAAGCAAACACAGACAGGCGAACAGAAATGCAAATAAAGAGAAAAACACTTTTTGAGCATAATTTCACTTTACTTTTTTCCGAGCAGTTTTTAAAAGCAATTTATGTAATATTACTTTCACAGCAACAGCAACAAAACTGGAGTGTTTTTCCTTAGTTAGTTTTTTCTTTTTTTTTTTTTTTTTTTTTTGTAACACTTAAGGAGCTAATTAAGAAAGAAATGAGGCACTTGAATCATAACCAGAAATAGTGTCAGATTACAACAAGGAGTAATTTCGACGACATGAAAAAGGACTAAATTAAATGTTAGAGAAAACACCAAGACCAGCAAAAAGTATTTTATTTAATTAAGTTTTCCTTAAATAGTTCAATGGCTGTTTAATTGCAGCAATTAGAAAATGTGTATGCACTTAAGGGAAATATACTTTTAGTAAAAAATATTATTTATTAAACAAATTTAAAGTAAAATAGAAAATAAGTTAATAAATTTCAAATTAAAAATTTAATGCACTAACAACGCCTACGGGTATGCAGTATTATTTTACTTATTCGCTTGGTCAGTTGCATATCCATACATAAATATTTCATTTATTATCTCAGCTTGATGATATGTTTATGAATATTTATAAAATTTCCGTAAATTAATTTTAATTTAAACATTCAGTGTTTCATGTTACTGGAAAATCATTTAACAAAAGTAATTAATTGTAATATTGTGGTCAATAATTTTAATTATTACTACAAACACAATCATTAATGCTAGTATGACTATGCATATTTCGAAAAGGTTGATATGCAGATGAAACAAAAATATAAAAGAATATGTACATTAGGGCGGGTTGGCCTCTATAAAGAATATATATTATCATTTATTAAAACGCATTTAATACTGTTTACAGGACGATTTCAATCGCATTTTATTTATCACGGGTACATGTATGTACATTAAGGCCGTTCGAAAAAAAAGTTGTGCCAGTCTTCCCCTAGAATTAAAGATATGTCAATGAAGTTTTTAAAGCAGTAAAATTTTTTTGCCCCGCCCCAAAATACAGCATTTTTTTTTTATACAAAGCGCCGCCATTTAAAGTCCGATCTCATCACATAGCATATCGTTGTTCATGGCTGGACTATGGCTTCATTTATCCCTGGCTGACTTTTTATTATATTTAACGTCAAATCCAAGATGCCAAAAAAGATGCAAAAAATTTTATATTACGGGGGCTACATCTGAGATACAATGACATCTTTTCCTGTTTTAGAAACTTCATTGCCATATCTTTTATTCTAGGGGGTGACTGACACAACTTTTTTTTTCGACCCGCCTTAATAAACATACATACATGTATTCTTGGTAAATAAAATGCGATTGAAATGGTCTTGTAAACAGTATTAAATGCGTTTTAATAAATGATAAAATATATTCTCTTTTTGTACCATAAGTACATAATTTAATTTATTAAGTTAATCACAGCCAACAAATTATTTTAAAATATTTCTCTCCTAAATAACATAAATACAATATACTTTATTAATAATTTTATATTACTGTAAAGTATATATTTATCTATGTTTAAAAAAAATTATACGAATATATCTAGAAACTTTCCTTCAAACACTGCACTCTGATTGCAACTCATCAAAATTATTGGAAATTTTTACTTAATTGAATAACAAATAATATTCATTAAACTACAAAACAAATAACTAAGTAAATAATAATTTTATTTCTGTTATATAAAGGCATTCATGGCATCAATTGTAGTCCTGAACAAGTAAGAGCGCTATATTCGGCCGTGCCGAATCTTATATACCCTTTACAACGTGTAGTCATGCAATAACAGTAATTTGTATCACCATTCATCCCATATGAAATATATAAAAACATCCCATTGTAAAATTATAAATTTACGTATGTATGTTAAAAAAATAGAAAAAAAAATAAAAAAAAAAATTAAAAATAAATTTAAAAAAAAATTTAAAAAAAAAATAATTAAAATATATATAATAAACATACAACAAAAAAAAATTAAAAAAAAATTAAAAAAAAAAAAATATAAAAAATAATAATAGAAATATATATATTAATGTATTAAATAAAAAATAAAAAAAAAATTAAACACGCTTGTATGTATGTATGTTGTTGTTGTAATGTTGTTTTTGTGAAAAAAAATCGAGGTGGTCGTGGGCTTTTGCTCATATCTCAGTTGTTTATGTACCGAAGTTTCTGATTTTCAATACCGATCTACTCCCGAATATTTCTGATATTTTAATACCTCACCCGGGTCCAAGCGATGTCGGGGGGCTTCAAAAAGTTGTCAACATTCACACGGACAGACGGACAGACTGACAGAGCTAAATCGACTCCCCTATTCATAAGCTTTCAGAAAATATATACTTTATGGGGTCGGAAATGAAAATTGTAGAAATTTCACACGGAATGACAAACTTATATATACCCTTTTTCACTGTGTGAAGGGTATAAATATAGATTATAAACTATAAATCATAAATCATCTATATATATAAAAATCAATGCCACTTTTCGTTGTAATTTTGTACCAAATGTTTAGGCTTTGTTCGGACTATTTAGTAGATGGTTTATGTGAAGTTTGCACAAAATCTGTCGGGCGGTTTACGGGTAAAAAAGTGTTAAATCGGTAACTCAATATCTCCGGGCTTAATAAAGATATCACAAAAATTTAGAAAGGACCAAAGAGCCAGGTGTCTGGTACTTTTTTGAATTTTTGATTCTTAAGGGTATAAAACGGGTAAAAACTGAATTTTGGTGCTGTTTTGAACAGCATTTATCTTTGAGAGGGATAGCAATAGGGAAAAAAGTAAAAATGTAGTTTAACTCTCCTTAAAACAATCTATAATGAATTTTTTGTACATTTTCAAATACATTTTGAAATTTAGAGGGAAAAAGACTAAAAACGGGTAAAATCGGTAATATTGTATCTTCGGACCTAATGCATGTTGTTTCTATTATTTCACTTGATATGTAGCAAAGCACGTATCGGATGACTAGTAAGTTATAAATTATAAGTTATAAATTATAAGTTATAAATTATAAGTTATAAATTATAAGTTATAAATTTAGAGTTATAAATTAAAAAATTTTTCCGATTAAGTTATGACTACATGAATACCTCTTATAAGTATATGTATAGGATATAAAATAGTTTAAAATTTTCATTAACACATAATTAATCTTAAACTGTAACTGCTAAATACAATTATGCATTCTTTATTTAGACATAGGAAATATTTTAATTTATTCATTTAGTTTCTTTCTCTAATCAAGTTTTAATTATATTTAAGTATAAACATTATAGTATAACAAACGCAAGGCTTTTATGATGTATGGACGTACAAATATTCATAAAACATTTATAAATAGATATAATTAGTAGAAATCTAAAGTTGTAAACATAACAGAAAACAATACCATATAATGAACTTAATATATGTGTGTATTAATGTCTAAGAATATTTGAATATTCCCATATTAGGCAGGTCACTTAGAAATAAATAATTTTAGACACAAATATTAAATCTGTTACGAATTTTCTCTTAATAGGCCTGACGGCTACTTCGACTAACTAGCTACATCTTAGGAAAGGTTCCAACTATTGCGCCAGGTTATAGACGTAACGATTAAAGATTTGTAAATTTTTACACAAACAAAAAACAAAATTTTATCACCGATTTAGAGACAGATCGACCTGGTTGTTAGCATCCGCTGTTCTATGTCCTGCACAACCCCATTTGCCCGTACGACCGAACAACATCAATTGTTAGTGTTAAGTGTTAAAAAAATAACCTTAATAATTCAAAAATATATTTGCACATTATTTTATGAAATTTCTATAAAACAACAAATCATAAGCAAAGTCTTGTGAAATATCATAAATTCCTTATAATGCAAAATATTTCAATCAAATATTATAATTTATGTATTTGTGTGTATGTGTGTGTAATGATAATAATTTATTTTATATGTGTTTAAAATAAAGTTGCTTTTTGACTTAAACACAAGTATCGAAATTCATGTACAGAGTTATAGGCGTGTATGACTACTTAATGATTGTATACACACAAGAACCTTAACATTTATGTTAATTTATTTATAATTTCAATATAAATAACTTTCTGTTTGTAAATATTTGTAATTAAATTATAGTTACGTCATACGTACCAGTATGCTTACACATGTGTATACATTTAATGGCTTTCTTTATACATTTTTCAAACGCACACATTTTAATTTTTAAATTTTCTGAAATTTTCTTGTGTGTGTATGTTTCGTTTTTAATCAGTTTATTTCAAAAAACATACATATATGATTGAATAATAATAATAATTATAATTTAATTTGTGTAATACAATCTGTATTGCTATACGATGTTAATATTTTCTTGAAATTCAAAAACTTAAAAATATCGTTACAAATTTATATTTATTCAAGCTTGAGGCGAAATATTTTATTTTATAAAAATTGTCCTTGTTTATATGTATCTGATAAAAAAAAAAAAATTTTAAAAGTCTGGATACAAAGGGAAAACAAGCTTGAGGTGATCATAATCTTTAAGCAATTTTGGATGATTGTATGATTGTGATTAAAACATATAATGGTTGCAGGTTATATTGATTTTTGTATTTAAAGTTTCATTACCATATTACGACCGCAAATGAAATAATCCCCTTTAATCATAAAACAATAACAAAATTCTTTTAATAAAATAATAAATATTCCGAAGAGGGGAAATTTTACGAACCCAAATAGTAACTATACTTTTAATAGTCAACGAGGTCATTGCCCGAATTATCGCCTAACGAATCTCTGTTAAGCACTGAGATAGGAATAGCGCACTACAATGCAACATGTCACGGTTTAATTTATTTCACTTATTACGTGCCTTGACCACAATGCAAGCTGCCGAATTAATCATGGTAAGGCATTAAGCAGGGCGATAAAAGTGGTAATCGGTGCCTGGCAAGGTTGTGTTTCATCACCTCTTCTATTTAATATAGTCTTAAACACAGTGATTAGAGGTGTCTACAATAAGAAAATGGAATTAATTGGAGACTGAAAAGTCATTCAAACCATCTTGACTCTGCAGACATTTGCCTATTAGCTCACAGGTTCTTAAATCTTGCGTCACATCTGCGAAAATTTACAACAGATGCGACTGGATTTAAGATTTACACCGAAACACTGCGAGTTAATGCGAAGTTTAAGAAATAATCAAGTAGAAGATGTCAGCCAGTTTTGTTATTTCGAGAGCATAATATCCAAAAAACAAGAATCAAGCGAGGACCTTGACAACCGTGTATAAAAAGCGCGAAAAATTTTCGGTCGCTTAAGACCCATTTGCAATTTGTCTTCACTCTCTCAGCAAACAAAGTTAACAATCTTTTATACAAATGTCAAGTCCTTTGTCCTCTGTGGTTGTGAGGCATGGAACGCTGCCCCTCAAGATACGCAGGAGATACAAGTTTTTGTGAATCAATGTCTTTGCAGAATATTTCGAATATTCTGGCCTAGAGTTGTGTTCCACAACAGCCTTCGAAAACAATCTAACCAACAACTCACGGGCACAGCATAAAAAGACGTAAATGTCGGTGGATTGGCCACACTTTAAGAAGATCAAGGAATGACATTACAAGAAATATTATAGATTAGAACCCGCAAGAAAGTTTAAGAAGAGAACGCCCAGCTCATACGTGAAGAAGAAAACTCGATATCGCAGTGTCCAGAATGGGTAAAACCTGGGATGAAGTGAGAGTGTTGACACTATAGCAATATGTTCAATCTTACTGCTTCTTATAGCATTAATGGGGACATATGCAAATATAATATGATACCACAGTACCATAAAACTGTTTAAAAGTATTATTATACATATGATCTCACATAAACATAATAAAATTTCATTTAGCCATCATAAGACTGCAAATCAAAAAAAGTAAAATATTTACTGATTTTTGCTCTTAGTTATATCGATTGTACTTACCTTTTCGAAAACGAAATATAATCAAACGCTATCATAGCTTGATTGCTTTGCAAGTATACTATTGTTGTACTTTTCGTACATTACATTAAGCCAACAATTGATTTTCATAAATCTTTAATTTAGGACAACTTTTAACTATTCTTCTAGACAACAAAACACATTTTTAAATTCTACTTACTTCACTTAATAATAATAATAATAATAATAATAATATTAATAATAATAATAATAATAATATTTTCAAGTTCAAGGTTCACACACAAAAGAAAGTATTAAAAAAATAATTTCTTAAAAACTTGAAATTTTCTGCTACATTATTTTTAATACATCTTTAAACACTACATTTATTTTGTGTCTATAATATTAAGAATACATTTTGACACATACACAGACACACACACTCAACATTCATAAATATGTATTGTAGGTAAAAGTGTGTTTTAAGTATTAAACGTATAATGTATAAAATCATTAAAATAGACATTGTCATGACAAAGAAATAAGAAAAATACATTAAACTGACGTCCTTTCTATAACTAAATACAGGTAGACAAAAAAGCACACATTAAACTCATACATATGTACATAAGTACAAGCAAAGAGAAGTAATAAAAATAATAGTTTTTTTTTTCTGTGCAACTTCCTGTTTATGCTGTTGTTACAGTATAACTGTATAAAAGTATCAAACTTTAAGGCAAGTATATGTGTAAATGTATCTTATGCCTAATTGTGTATGAGTGTTAACTGTTTGAACATAATCATATTAAATTTACATTTTTAACACTTTGAACGAACTGAAAGAAAACAAAAATTTTCTTGAAAGCATCGTTGTAGGAAAAAAAAAGAACTTTAAATGAATTATTATAAGGTATGGAAAGTTAAGAAAAAACAACTACAAATAACACATTTACACATTTATATCTAGCGGTAAAAATCACAAGGCGTTTACTAAAGAGGCATTCATAAGGTGGGTTCGCATTAGATACATATTTGATGAAATAGACGTAACAAAAGTTATTGATTTCTACGGTAAAAAAAATTAAGCTTTTTTTTTGATATCATTTTAAACTGTACTTTTAAACGATTTTTGGTGTTAGAACAATTTGGTAATAGTAAACATTTATTAATCGAAAATTACTGTTAGGCTTATTTGGGAAAATATTTGACAAATGTGAACGAAGCTTTAGAGGCCTACTTTCCCTGGAAAAATATCCTTTTAACAACGTTCGTAAAAAATGTTTCTATTCTATATTGTGTTCACAGCGACAATATGTGAACTATCAGGATAAAGAAAATAAAATTTATTTTGTATGGGCTTGGAACTGCCCACTTTTTTACCATTAAACTGTGTTGCCACAGAAACACTGTTTTATCAAATTTTCATAAAAATTGGTACGGTAGATGAAAAAGAAAATATTCTTTGTATAGGCGTGGCATTATGGTTCCTTAAATTTAAATTTCTGCCAAAATCGACAAACGCTTACGTACCAACTAAACATATTTCAATCTGCTAAGCAATGCCTTATAGAAGGCCCCCTTTTCGATTTTTTTAACCTCTTACTAAATATTTTTACGTTTAAGAACAAGTAGGTGTACATATTTACGTGTCTTAATGTGAATATGAGAGTTTTTTGTCTGTGTAATATGGCAGGATAATAATAATGATGTCGATGATTCCTTTAGAACTTTAGAAAAAAAAAACAAGTAAGAGCGCTATATTCGGCCGTGCCGAATCTTATATACCCTTCACAACGTGTAGTCATGCAATAACAGTAGTTTGTGTCACCATTCATCCCATATGAAATACGTACATACATATAAAAAACAAACATACATAAAAACATCCCATTGTAAAATTATAAATTTACGTATGTATGTTTAAAAAAAAATAAAAAAATATTTAAAAAAAATTTAAAAAAAAAATTAAAAAAAAAATTAAAAAAAAAATTTTTTTTAAATAATTAAAATATATATAATAAATATAAAACAAAAACAAAAAAATAAAAAAAAAATTAAAAAAAAAATTAAAAAAAAAATAATAAAAATATAAATAATATATTAAATAAAAAAAAATAAAAAAAAATTTCTTGGCTCAGCTGGGATTCGATGCCACGTTTTCTCTAACCAGTATACACGTTTGTATGTATGTATGTTGTTGTTGTAATGTTGTTTTTGTGAATAAAAAATCGAGGTGGTCGTGGGTTTTTGCTCATATCTGAGTTGTTTATGTACCGATGTTTCTGATTTTCAATGCCGATCTACTCGCGAATATTTCTGATATTTTAATACCTCACCCGGGTCCAAGCGATATCGGGGGGCTTCAAAAAGTTGATTTCAACATACACATGGACAGACGGACAGACTGACAGAGCTTAATTGACTCCCCTATTCATAAGCTTTCAGAAAATATATACTTTATGGGGTCTGAAATGAAAATTGTCGAAATTTGACACACGGAATGACAAACCTACATATATATACCCTTTTTCACTGTGTGAAGGGTATAAAAACACTTGCAGTTGGCAAACAAAAACCATCCAACCAACCAATACCCACCACACATAGTATACAGTATTATATAAATATTATAGCAAAAACAATACCACACTCTATTGCAAACACACAAACATATAAACAGTCGGCAAAACCATATTGTAGTTGTGTAAAAAAAAATATGAACTTTAGCTTGTTGGAAACTTGTGTAAATGAGAGTTGTACTTATAATGTGTACACATGTATGTATGTATATGGACGAATATGTAATCATAATCACTAAGGAGGAGTTCAAAATGAGGTTGTAACATTTGAAACTATACAAAATAAATAAAAAGAGTTTCTTTGACTTTTTGTTTATACCTAGACACTTAAAAAAAATAAATGCACTTAAATATTTTTTTTTTTTTTTTTATTTTGCATTTATTTAAATTACAATCTATCCTAAGATAATAAGCAATTTTGAAGAAATATATAAATTGACATTAATAGATGTACTCTTATAAGTACAAATATAAGTTCAGAATCATCTTTTGTTTCACAGTAAATAAATAACAATATAATATCAGAAATACAAACATAATAACAGATTTATAATATTTCAATTATTTACATACATATTTACATAACATTAATTAGATGAAATATTTATTATTAATATTTTGAAAATATTATTAGTAATATTTACATAGTAATATGGTAAACAAATTCATATATACATATATTTAAAACACATACACATGTATAAATAATTAAAAAGTAAGTCGTTATCTTCGAAATGGTAGGTCTAAGACATCGTGTCTCTTAAGTCTTTTTATTTTGTCTGTGTCATCTAATAAACAAATAGCTAACGTATTGACGTGGTTGTCCAATCTAGATAAATATCTGTCACTGAATGTTCTTATAACCTCCTTTATTGTGGGTGTTTGAAGGTCGATATGAATTGATTCGTTGGTTATGTACCATGGTGCTTGAGCAATTAGTCTCAGAGTTTTTGATTGGTATCTTTGAAGTATTTCGAGGTTGGAATTACTTGCAGTTCCCCAGAGTTCAATTCCGTATGTCCAGACAGGTTTTAAAATAGCTTTATATAACTTCAGTTTGTTTTCAATGCTTAGTTTTGATTTACCACCTAGTAACCAGTATAGGGTTCTATTTTTAATGTTTAATTGTTGTCTTTTAGACTTTATGTGTTGTTTCCATGTTAATCGACGATCTAAATGTATACCAAGATACTTAATGCAGTCTTTGTTAGGGATTGGTATGTTATTTAACATCAACGGTGGGCAGTCTCCTTTTCTTAAGGTAAATAAAACATGGGCTGATTTGTCTACGTTAACCGTAATTTTCCATTTTTTTGACCATGTATTTATCATAATTAGTTGATTTTGCACTAGATTTGCAGCTATAATTGGAGATTCATTTGATGCCAGTATTGCAGTGTCATCAACATACGTTGACACTTGTATTTCATCAAGTATTGGCATGTCAGATGTATATATAGAAAAAAGAATGGGACTTAATACACTACCTTGCGGAACTCCCGCTCTGATATCAGTAATGTCTGATTTTTCGTCATTAATTTTTACATAGAATGTTCGATCTTGCAGGTATGATTTGATGATATGATAGAAGCTAGATGGAAGAAGAGTTTTTATTTTATATAATAAACCATTATGCCAGACTCTGTCAAAAGCTTTTTCTATATCTAGGAAAACTGCTGAGCAGTATTTTTTTTCTTCAAAAGATGTTCTAATTGTATTTACAACTCGATGAATTTGTTCTATTGTTCCATGTTTTTTCCTGAAACCGAATTGGTAATCGGGTACGATTTTTAATCTTTCTAAAATTGGGGATAAACGTTTTAAAAATAATTTTTCAAATATTTTTGAAAAAATGCTAAGCAAGCTAATTGGTCTGTATGATGAGATTTCATTTTCAGGCTTATTGTGTTTTCTAATCATTATTATCTCGGCACATTTCCATTGGGATGGGAAGTGATTTATTCTTAGTATGGTATTAAAGATATTTGCGAGATGAACTACTGCTTTTTTTGTAAGGTTTTTCAATACCTTTGCATCTATATTATCATACCCAGGAGATTTTTTAACATTTAACATCTTTATTTCATCCTTTATTTCTGAGGTTGAGATCGGCCTAACAGGCAAACTCATTTGGCATGCAACTTCGAGATATTGTAACACATCATCATCTTGTTGGACATTTTCGTGCGGCTGTATATTAAATACATTGTAAAGATAATTTGCAAAAGCATCAGCTTTGCTTGAGTCTGATCTGCACCATGTACCATTCAGATCTTTAAAAGGTGGATGTCTTTTTGTTGGGTGTTTTAAACATTTCGTTACTTTCCATAGTTTGTGATCATTATCAATATTGTTATTTAGAGAATCAAAAAATTCACTAATTGTTTTATTTTTTAGTTCAACTAAATGAAGTTTTAGTAATTTTGTTGCTTGGTTAAGTAACCGTTTGTCGTTCGGATTTCTTGTTGTTTGCCAATTTTTTCTTAGTCGCCTTTTGTATCTTATAAGTTCACGTGTTTCCATTGATACTTTAAAATTACATTGGTTATTTCCACAGTTTTTTACTGGCGTTGACCTTAAAGCAGCTTCGTGTATTAAGTTTGTGAATTTTTCCACCGCATTATCCAACTCAAAACCGTTTTCTATAGGAATGTTTAGATTAATATTTGCATCTACCCAGTACGAAAAAGATTCTATATCAGTTTTATTTGTAATAAGTTTTGAAATTTTTGGCAATTGTTTGATATAAGTATTGTATGAGAGTATTATTGGCGAATGGTCAGAACTTAATTCGTAGTTATCTTTGATCTCAAACATATTACTTGGTATTCCAAAATAAATAAAAAAGTCTAATAGGTCAGGGATTTTTCTCGGGTCAGTGGGCCAGTATGTTGGTTTTCCTGTAGACAGAGTAGAAAAATTGTTCTTCATTAGGCATTTGTGTAGTTCTCTCCCTTTTGGGTTAATTAGACGTGAACCCCACCAAGGGTGTTTAGCGTTAAAATCGCCACCGACTATAAAACGTGGACCGAGTTTATTAAACAAATTTTCGTAATCTAAGCATTTTACGTTGTGGCGGGGGGGGAAATAAACAGCGCAAATAGAGACCAATGAATTGTTACATATTATTTTAATAAAAGTAGCTTGTACGTATTCTGTGGTTATATGTTCTTCTGTTGAGTATTTAATATTTGATTTTATTAGGATAGCTGAACCTCCGTGGGCTCTTTCGTTTGGATGGTTAGCGGTAATTAAATCAAAGTTTTTTATTTTGCAAAATGATTTCTTTGTAAAGTGAGTTTCTGAGATTAGTAAAATATCTATAAAATTTGTTTTCAAAAATATTTCCACTTCCTGTATGTGGTTAATAAGTCCGTTAGCGTTCCATGTTGCTACCCTTAAATCTATTGGCATAGTTTACTACATATTAAAGACATCATATTTAGTAATGTGTTTGTCATCTCCATTTGTTTAGTAAGGAGCGTTTCAATTTTTTGTAAAATGGAACTTTCACTGGTATTATTTGATTTAATATTGCCTTTTATAGCATCAGAGTAAGACATATTATGGGACATTTGTGGATTTAAATTATCTGTATATTTATGGGATATATCTTCATTTTGTGAGTTTGGAATTGGTTGTCCACGGTGATAATTAGTTAATTTGTTTTGCATTTTTCTTTTTAGTTCTTGATGGACTATACAACCTCTATAACTAGCAGGATGAGACTCTTGGCAGTTGGCACATTTAGGTGGTGAAGTTTGGTTTTTTATACACTCAGCAGTAATATGATTTCCTCCGCATTTAACGCATTTATAAGGTTTATGACAGTAGGATTTTGTGTGCCCGTATTGTTGGCAGCGGTGACATTGGGGGATGTTGTTTGTCTTACGTGGCGGTTCTATATTAACAATCGCATTGTTAATATGTGTTAGATTATAGATTTCTTTGTTGTTGTCTTTAGGTTCGAGATCAACAAAGAACATTGAAAGTGACTCTTTTGTTAGATAACTTTTTATATTAGATATATTACGTACTTTATGACCAAATTTTTCAATAAATGTCTTAATGTCATTAGTGTTTGTTGAATAATGTAAATTCTTTACAACTACTCTATAAGCCCTATCATTTTTGAGTTGAAAAGTATGGAAACTTATATTTTTAGATTTAAGATAGGAAACAAGTTTTCTATAAGAGTCAATGGTTTTAACCATTACCCTGATTTGGCCGTCTCCGAGTGCTTTGTAAGAGTAATGTGTGGGAGATATAACACTGGCAAAGCGTTGATTCATGTCTTTCACGTTAGTAACTTTAGGTATGTATAATGGGGGAGGTCTAGGTTCAATCGCATAATGCTCTGCATTAATTTCAGTATTTTCATCATCTAGAACAGCAAATCTGTTTGTTGAACAAGTTGGTATATCATTTGTTATTGCTTTACGTTTACTTATAAAGGCTCCTGGTGGGTTTAATTGGCGACGTTTATTTGTATTATTGATTGTTTGCCATTCACATTCACTTTCTTCGCTGGCATCATCAATGCTAGATATACTAGCAGTAGTCATGCTAGCTACACTATTTTGTTGTTTTTTTTGTTTTTATTTGTTTTTTTTTTTTTTTTTCAAAATAATAGGTTTGGAATTTTTACTTTACGGTTTTTTTTTATTTTTATTTTGTTTTTGTTTTTGCTTAATGCATTTGCAATAAGAGATGTAAGTGTTTTGTTGTTTAATGCAATTGCATTTAACAATGCACAAAGTTTATTTGTTGGTTTTTTTTGTATATAAGCTATACTGATATGATTATTGTTTTCTATAATACACAATTTTGTTTTGAACACTCCGTCAACATAAGATATCGCACGTCTAATCGCTTTCGTTTTTTGATAACGACTGGCACTTAAATATTAAAGAAAATAAAATAAAATGCAAACGGTTTAAAGGTATAAAACAAACTAAAAATTAAATATGTTTAAATATCGATTTATAAAATGAGTTTTAAAGGGTTTTGTGAAACTTTCAAAAAATCTTTAACCATTATTTTCAACCAATTCAATTAGTTAAATACTTTTTAAAAATCTCTAAAATTTTCTTTGTATACACAATAGATTTAAGTATTTATAGAGTATAAGGCTTTTAAAGTGAGCCTTATATACTACATACATAGATATATGTCTGTACAATGTACATTGTACATTTAAGTCAAACATTTTTAATACGAATTAAAATTTATTTTTTTTACAACTTCTAATTAACTTTTCTTTCTTTGTATTTTCAGGTACGTTGTCGTCCATCCCTTTTATTAGGATAGGATAGGATCAAATTGTGAGTAGATTTTGTTTGACTTAATATTCTTTTCAATTAGGTTTTCTTACTTCTTTTTTGCTTTTCATTTAATTGCAATTACCACACACCATTATTCATATTTAGAACGTATAAATTTATTTCCTTCAGTTGTTTTATTCAATTTATTGTAGCATGTATTTTATTTAAAGTTTCCCATTTAATTTTATGCTCTTAAACACTTGGGGAAATTCATTTAAATCATAAAACATAATTGTAGTCATATAAGTGCACTCAGACATTTATTATTTATAAATGTGTTTACACATCAACATCTATGTGTGTGTGTGTTTTTAAACATAAAACAATACAATGATCACAAGCGCATGTACACATGATGTGGAAATAACTATATAAATCATATTTTTAGAGAAATAAAGAACATGTATTCAATTTATATAAAAACACCTTAGTTACTGTCATTTAAATGAGTAAATACTTTAACATGTAACTAACATTTTATTTATCCTTATTTCTTTTATTTCTTTTTTGTCCTAAAACATTTATACACTTTGTCAACCGTTTACACATGCTATACACAACTGTATGTGTGCATTTTATAACGTTATAAAAGAACAAACTTCTTTTAATGCAAAATATATAGATAAAATTAAATATATTTTTCACAATTTTCATTCGTTTTCATACGCTTCCTGACCGTAATTGTACACCGTAAACACTAAAAAAAAATTTTTAGATTTTCTACCACACTCTCCCCTAAAACGAACAGGTGTGTGAGTGTTTGCGAGCGCAATATGTGTATGTGACAATTTACACACCATACTGCTTAACACTTGCCTGCAGAACGTTACCCTTTTGAAATATTATATATTTTAAATATTTAAAAACAAAATGCATACACACACACACATATTTATATAATTGTGGCTGAAAGTAGTAACTGCTTAAGTCGACTTTAGCTTAAATTGAGATAAAAATAACACCCTTATAAATAACTTCGCAAATCAAAACCATCTTTAAGCTTATTTTAAATTATTTTGGAAAAATTTTATATTCTGTAATACCCTGTTCAGACAGATATTTTTAATTGTTTCAATTTAGTGTTGATTGTGCAATTAAAATAAGTGTTCAGACATACTCAATTTATCTTACTCCATTAGCATTTGATAGCAGTAAAAATACGATGTATTGATACCAAATCAAATAATGCCTTCTTTTCAGTGTTTTTCCTGTTGATAAAATATATTTACAATTATATTTATACATATACATATATACTTATATGTATGTATTTGAATTTATTTAAACATTTTTTTTTAAATTTTCATCAAAAATTTTCCATTTTCTTAACTTTTATTTTTTGTATTTTTATTTGTTTGACATTAGAAATGCCACCTATAGAATTTTCTTCTCACTGAACATACTTCTCAAGAGTTGTATTTCGAGTTTTAGACAATAAGTGAAACAATTAAGTATATAAAGCTCAATTTAAAAATAATTTTTAGTATACTTAATTGAGCTCAATAAGGCCTTTAATTGCGATAATATTATAAATTGACAATTAAGGCGGTATGTGAACATAGTATAAGACTATTCACGGCACAATATTATTTAAACAAACTTATTTTAATTTTTGTTGAACTTTTCTGTTTAAACTAATTTTTTTTTAAATTTTTAATCAGGCTTGAGTTCATATTTATTATTCTTTATTTTTACAAAGAATATTAAATATGAACTCAAGCCTGATTAAAAATTTAAACTTATTTCAACTTACGATTTAAGTAAATTTACCAAGACTGCTTTGTTCTTCAACTAATGCAGCACTTAGGCTTACAAGTTTTTTTTTTAACCAATCACTTGGAAAAAAACATTATAAAAAATTTTAAAAAACTTTTTTTTTAAAAAACCTCAAAATAAGACTTAAGCTGTTTTTTCCTATTGTCACGAATATATTTTATTTCTCATTCCTCGTATATGTAATATACATTACACATGCTCTACCTGACTAAAGCATCTAAAGTATTAACTATTTTTCAAACGTAGAGACTAAGTTTTTTTTTTGTGCAACATATTTTTTATTGTTGCTGCTGCTCTTTGCCTTACCATTTTCCTGGTTTTTATCGTATTTTCCCTACTTTTTTTCTTAAAACAAAAGGTTTAGTTTTTTTTTAATTTTTGTTTTTGTTAACACATCCAAATGTGCAACAAACACTTTTAATGTATTAAAATTGTTGCATATACATATGTATGTATTAAGCACACCGCAGTATATAATTATAGGGTCATTACGGAGATAACTGTAACTTTTATCAGTTAACAATGATTTGTTGTGTTTTTTTTTTACTTTAAGAATATGTTTCATTGTTTGACAATTTCAAATTAATAGAATTTATCCGAAGCACAGACCAGGTTTGTAAATGTGTGTTTGCCATATAAAAAGAATTCAATATCAAAAGCCTGCTGAATACTAGTTTAAAGAATTTTTTATTTAACTCTATACATTTTTTCTTCCACTTTTTCGACGCTATGCTACATTAATATCCATGGTCGCCTATTTCTAAACTAGAAGTGACTAATAAATGTTAAAATTACCGATTAATAGAAATTTGTCTGCTACTTCTGAAAGCTATGGAAAGTCTAACATATTGCCATACTAAAGATCGAACCACTTTTTTTGAAAATATTTTACTGTAACTTAAAATGAAGATTGCAGTGATCTTTTATGGATATTATTCGAAACGTTTCCATCGAAACCGCAGTATACAATTTCCACTAGATGTGTGTCTATTTCTTAATTTTCTCTATTAATATGTTTATCCTTATATGTATGTGAGATTGAGATCAGTTATTTATGAAAATAAATATTTTATTATAATTCAATATTTCGCTACCGCATTGGACAGATTCTTTAGCGAAAAAAATTATGAATTAAACAATATAAAAATGATTACAAAATAACTTTCAACAAATAAGAGTAAAATATTCGGTCTGGCCAAATCTTATAATACCCTTTACCATAATCTATATGATCGTAGCATAGCTTAGATTTGTGATTTATAATTATACGCCATTTTCGACGCCATCTTTAATTTGGAATTTTAGCTAAGTTCACTAAATTCTACTAGTCAACCCCTTTTATGTGATATCCTTAGAGTAATTTAGTATTTTAGACGCCATCTTGGATTTTAGTTTTTTCATAGTTTACTTTATTCTGATAGTCAAGCCCTTTCCTTTGGATATAAATATTGAGGGGGTTGAATGGGGTAAATTTTCAAATACTAGATTTCATTCATATATAAAAGTAATGTACGCCATTATGTCGTGGCGGCCATGATGGATTTTAAAATTATCTATAAAGAATTATATTCCATTCGTCAAGCCCTGTCATTTGATACCCTAATTGGCTCTGTCGGTTGTCCAGATGCTAAAAAAATTTGTTTCGTAATTCGTATGTAAATTTAAGACAAAACAACGAAACAGTTGTATTTGATGTTTATATCTCAGTTAGTTTTAAAAGTTTTTTTCAGGAATAATTTTCGAGACTATGACTGGTAATCTGGTGTCCTTATCGTGTCTTAGATTTATTTAAAAGTGTGAGAAACTTGATGTACTTAAAAAATATACATTTTTCAAAAAAATTTTTCCCTATAACTTTACCAATTAGTGACCGATTTCTCTTAAAAATTTTACGAATATCTCTACAGGCATATTTTAACTTAGGGCAAAAAAAACTGTCGACTTTTTAAGGTAAAAAAATGGACAGTCGTGTTTATTGGCTCATATCTTGGAAAATTATTAGAAGTTTGCGCTGAATATTAATACCAAAATATTCGAAAGCACTTCTGATAAACTGATACTACATACGAGTCATAGTGTAGAAATTATGTGAAGGGTATTAAAAGGCGGAAAATCAAAAAATATTTTCGTTAACGAATAATTTATTTTTTTATTTTACAATTTTAAGCAACATTAGCTGTATTTGTATTATAGTTAATCTAATATAATCTGAAGCAACATATATCGTCTGGACATTTTAAGCCTTTTACATATCGGCATATAGCCAAACTATATGCTTATGAGATAAAAAATTCAATGCATTTTTTTTAACATACAAACAAAAATTTGATTTTTTTTAATCTCCTATACCTATAATTATACCGCCTAGTGTTTTTGTTATCTTTTATCCAGCACTAAAACTGATGGCTGTTGTTAAAAGTGAGAGAAAGAGGAAACGGATAAAATTAACGTGTATTTAGTTGCCACAATACTTGTGGTTACAGCATTAAGCAAGTGGTGCATATGTGTGGGTATTGGTGGGGAAGCTTTATTTAACTGTAAGCATATGCATTCACCACTTTAAGTAGATTTTCCAAATGGTTTTATGGATATTTTTTTTTCTGTTCAACTTTTTATGCATTTTAAAGTTTTAATGCCACTAGACTGTTTTTTATATTTTTCCCCACCATTATGAAACTAAATTAAATTAGAAAAAAATTTAATAACCACCATGGACCAAATACTTTAGATTTAAAGTTTTTCGCTTAAACTTTCAAAAACGAATTATATTTTAGAATTAAATTTATTTGTTTAAAAAAAGTTAAATTTTGTGGATCTTTAATAGTGTTTGAGAAATTTTTGTGTTCCGAGATGTACACACATTTGTCTACAACTGTTTTATAAATTGTTACGCCGTTGTATTGATTTTTCATTTAATAATAATTATTCTTTAGAAATTTTGCAATTAAGAAAAACAATTTATTTTTAAGTTTTTTTTTTGTTATTCCTTCCTAACAAGCAATCAAATTAATGAGTGAACATTTTCTTAAGAAAACTAATGAACGACAACACAACAACAAATAGTAATAAGTAAAATAAAGACGCAGGAAAAATAAAAAATAAAAGTATATCGTCGACGAAATTATTAACTGTTCTTGTAAACATTCAAACACTATTCAAACGAAATAACTATTATCTCGCAGCTACTTTACAAACGATTTGCATTTTATGCGACGATATGTTTGTGCATTTAACAATTTCGTAACTAACAAAAGAGCTTCATTTGTCTGCTTTTAACGATAATTATTTAGGTAAATGCAGGGTTTCCACCAAAGAAAAAAATCTTAACAATCTTAAAAAGTTTTTCCTATTTTTAGTCAAAGATAAGTTTCAAAAAAATCCTTTTTTTTATATAAAAATTTACTTTAAAAACCAGCAATAAACATTTTGTAACTTTTATATCTGCGTCTAAGAGGAATAAGTTCTTAAGTCGACTTAAGCTTTAATTGGAATAATTACAGCATAAAAATTTCCCAGTTTAAAACTACCCTAAAGCGAATTTTTATTAAGGTTGATAAATTTTTTTAATAAGTTGGAGCGTAAAAACTTTATGCTAATTGCTTAATATTGTATATGTCCATAGCCATGACAGATATACCAATGTGCCCGTTAGACATATTGTGCACTTTTATAGTTCTCAAGTTTCCCAGCCTGAAAAATTGTCCGACATGTGTCAGATGTCTGTGAGAAATGTCCGCAAACAAGTTAGAATTCTATACCAACTCTGTCAGACTTCTGACCGAAAAACATATGGAGTGGTTAACACAAATTCTGACAGATAGCAGAAAAGCAGGGAAATTCTGATTTATAACACGACATTCGTACAGTTTCTTATAGAAATCTGAAAAATGAAAAAATGAAACCATTACGAAATGACCGTAAAATAAGTCAATTGACAGACTTTTCTGATTTAGACATTGTCGTACTATTTTACAGGATGGTTTTTCTTGTACATCAAAAATGTTGCGCTATTTTTGCCAATCAATATTATAAAAAAAATACAAAAAATATTATGCTTGTTACATCAAATTACATCAAATACTATAAATATTTCTTAAATTTTGCGAAAATTCTATGACGTTTCTAAGTATATATATATGTGTAAACATATTAATGTAAAAAGCTATAATACATTAAAGTCAATGCAGATCTTTCAATCCACCATTTTGAGAAGAGAAGAGGACATAAACGAAAACAGCACAACTAATAATCCCACGGATGTGTTTTTAAATCCAGCAAAAAAAAAATTAAACTAGTTAACCCTGCCATTGTTGACAATTAAATGTATTGTTGCTACTGCAGCAGTAGTCATTTCCAAATCAACATTACAACAATACACAAGCAGATAATGATAGATTTAACTATTTGTTATTTCATATTCTCTGATTAGGGAAAGAAAGGAACAATAAGAAACAACAACGACAAAAAAACAAACCAATATTTTCTATCAGAATGTAAAACAAAACAACAAACAGAATAACAAATTTAACAAAAATAATATTGATTGCTTTAAGCTTTTTGCAATAATTGAAAATAATTAAAAAAAGATAACAAAATTGATTACACATTTTCCGTTTTGTAATTTATGCTTGTTTTTTTCCTGTCTCATTTTAATTTTATTTTACAATTGTTTTTTAAAGTTTTTCAACATTTTCAATATTTGTTGGAAAAAAAAAATTATTAGAATATTTGTAATTAAAAAATAACAAATTTTTAATTAAAATTCAATTGGCAATAACTTATTTTAAATTATTTAAATAAACATATGAACTTCATTTGAAATGTACAATCAAACGAAAAATCAATTGAATTAGATTTTTTACAGCCTTGGGCAATGAAGGATAACGAATCCCTTATAATTAATTTACTAGGAAAATTGTAAAAAAATATAACAGGGCAATCAACTTTGTCATTCTTAATTTCGAGAGATTTTAAATGAAAAAAATTAGTAATGCATCCTGAAGGCATCATAACTGATCATAGAAGCTTTTAATAGATTTTCCACAAGTTTTCACGCTTTGACACTGAAGTTTGTAGACAGCCAACAAATAATAGTTTTTCATATTTTCAAACTTTATAAAAAAAGTAAACTCATTACGTAGTCTATATATATAAAAGTGAAACTCTGTGTGTGTGTGTGTGTGTGTGTGTGTGTGTGTGTTAGCTATAGACTCCGAAACTGTAAAACCGATCGGGCTCAAACTTTGGTAAGTTGTTGTACACATACCAGGGAGTGTTTATGGGTGGAAAAAAGTGGGCGGGGCCACGCCCATAAAAAATTAGTTATCATTTTTAGCTACTTGCACTTGACCGATTTTTCTGAAACTTTGCACACATATTGTGCTGTCATGACTAAATAATTTTGTGATAAGAAAAGTGGGCGGGGCCACGCCCCTAAACAATTTTTAATTTTGAGGTACTTGCACTGGACCGATTTTTCTGAAACTTTGCACACATACTAAGCTGTCATAACCATATAATTTCGTGATTAGAAAAGTGGGCAGGGCCACGCCCATAAAAAAAGGTTATAATTTTGAGGTACTTGCACCAGACCGATTTTTCTGAAACTTTGCACACATATCGAGCTGTCATCACTTAATAATTTTGTGATTAGAAAAGTGGGCAGTGCCACGCCCATAAGAAATAGGTATCATTTTGAGGTACTTGCACTGGACCGATTATTCTGAAACTTTGCACACATATTGAGCTGTTATGACTTTACAATTTCGTGATTAGAAAAGTGGGAAGGGACACGCCCATAAAAAAAATTATAATTTTGATAATTTTTGCACTGGTCCGATTCTTCTGAAACTTTGCACACATATTGAGCTGTTATGACTTTACAGTTTCTTAATTAGAAAAGTGGGCAGTGCCACGCTCATAAAAAAAAGTTATAGTTTTAAGCCTTGCACTTGATATTCGATTAAAACTCAGAATGCGATTAAAATTCATGAAGGGGCGTAGCAACGCGCGCCGGGATTGGCTAGTAATATATAAAAATTAAATTAAAATAAATGTTTTTATTATATTGATAAAAAATATCGCATTTTTTTTCATCTGAATAAAATTAAAAAGTTTTAAGCTTTTAAACTCAATTTTAAAGCACTTATTTTATACACAAATTACCTTTAAATAATTATTTAATGGCACACTATTGATTAAATTGTAGTTGTCTGCAACACGTTACACACATATAAATATGACAGTAAACTAACGCAAACACATGAACTAGTTTAGAGCACAGTAAAAACCAAAAGAACAACTATACACAACTCGATTTGTGTTGAAAATTAAGGTAGCACACTTAATGCTTTAAATTACTGAAAACGTAAACCAACTTAAGATTCTATAAATAAAATGTTATAAAGGTACTAAAACAAAACTATTTTTTTTTCTGACAAACAATAGTTTACTCTAGACCAGCGATGCCAACTTAGTGCTTTTGGTACTAGTTTTAGTGCTTTTCGATGCACCAAAACGCCAAGTTTTTGTCCTTGGTGCCAACCTAAGAAAAAGCACTGCCTTGGTGCTTTGCAAAATTTTCATTAGTGGTTTTAGTGCTTTTAACAAATTTTAAAACTTTTAATCTTGTTTGTAATAAAAATATGCAGGTAATATTTCTACAAGTGTATGTATACATTTTTGTCTAGTAACTCTCTTTTTAGTATTTTATTGCAAATCAGCGCACATCAAACAGGTAATCTCAGCGCGGGAGCTAATGGCAAATGAACATAATTTTCTATAGAAGAAAAGTAAAAGTAAATCTTTGTGAGCTGTTTTTACGCTGCCACCTTATATATGATTTCACCATGGTTCGGACTAAAGAAAGTATAATTGTAGTAGTTATGTATTCGCCTTGTTATACCCTTCACACAGTGAAAAAGGGTATATATAGGTTTGTCATTCCGTGTGAAATTTCTACAATTTTCATTTCCGACCCCATAAAGTATATATTTTCTGAAAGCTTATGAATAGAGGAGTCGATTAAGCCCTGACCGTCTGTCCGTCTGTCCGTCTGTCCGTCTGACCGTCTGTCCGTGTGTATGTTGAAATCAACTTTTTGAAGCCCCCCGACATAGGTTGGACCCGGGTAAGGTATTAAAATATCAGAAATATTCGGGAGTAGATCGGTATTGAAAATCAGAAACATCGGTACATAAACAACTGAGATATGAGCAAAAACCCACGACCACCTCGATTTTCTTTTCATAAAAACAACATTACAACAACAACATACATACATACAAACGTGTATACTGGTTAGAGAAAACGTGGCATCGAATCCCAGCTGAGGCAAAAAAATTTTTTTTTAAATTTTTTTAAAATTTTTTTTTTTAATTTTTTTTTTATTTTTTTTTTATTTTTTATTTAATATATTATATATATTTTTATTATTATTTTTTTTTATTTTTTTTTTTTTAATTTTTTTTTTATTTTTTTTTTGTTTTATATATATTATATATGTATATAATAATTTTTTTTTTTTAATTTTTTTTTTAAATTTTTTTTTTTTAAATTTTTTTTTTATTTTTTATTTTTTTTTTGTTTTTTTTAACAAACATACGTGAATTGCATGACTACACGTTGTGAAGGGTATATAAGATTCGGCACGGCCGAATATAGCGCTTTTACTTGTTTAATATTCGTTTAATAGCAAAAATCCCGTTATTTTCCAAAAAAGAACAAAGAGTAAAAAGAAGAATAAATAATCAAAAATTTTACTAAAAACTAAATTATAGAAATATTTATATAAATTGAAATTAAACCCAAAATTGAAAGGAAAAGTAAAGTGAGTAAGGAAAAAAGCAGAGTAAATAATTAAGAACATAAATCAAACGTTAAAAATGTATTTGTATTGTAATAACTACATTTTACCATCTAAGGCCTGTGCAGATATTTCGTCTAATAAAACATACAAAAAATCAAAATATCATCTAAGAACGGTTTTATGGCCCAATTCAAATCCGAATGATGAAGATCCATACGATTTGGAAGATATATTTTTTGTTCAAGAAAATAATAATGATTTCTGATTCATTTGTTAACTTGTAATAAACGAATGTTCTATAATTAAAACTCCTAAATATACATATATATGTATATATGTACATATTTAATTCTTAAATAAAACTACAATGTAAATTGTACTTTACTAGTTGTTTGGTTTCTCAATTAAATTAAAAAAAAACAACAGTAGTGCTTTTTTATGCTTTATTGGGCTTATAATTGCGCTTTTTAACGCTTTTTTTAATCTCAATGTGCTTTTTGCCCCAAAAAAGTTGGCATCACTGCTATAGACATTCCTGATACTTACATGTAAGTTCTGTTGCATACTTTTCGGAGAAAGAGAGCGACAGTTATTGTGATGTTGATGCCATAATCATCATTACACTTCATTTGTTTAATGACAATAAATGCAAACAGTTGAATGAAAAAAACATTCCTTTAGTCATTCATTCAGTTACTACCAGCATATCATTAAAATCAGCTTGTATATGGATGTATGTTTGTATGTATGCATATGTCATTCATTTGGACATATTTATGCACGTATGTATGTATAGAATCATACAATAATCATTAAAGGACATAAGCCATACACATGAAATTTTGCATGAATAAATATTGCAGTTTTACACTACATACTGTTATTCAACTGCATGTAGGAATATTTTCAAAATGCACACAAACAAACAAACACTCATACACATATTTTCGCACATATAAGTGCAACATGCATGAAAACATGCATATAACAACATGTCTGACAACGTATTTCAACTACTGATGATGATAAAAATGACAATGACGATGTCGTCAATGATGATGATGATGATGATGACGAAAACTACGATGATGTTAATGATGATTTTATGTACTTTACAAACGAGTAATTTTTATGGTTTAACAATTTAAACCCTAAATGACTGAACTGTTTATAACGAAAAAAAATGTGTGAGAACAGAAGACTAAAAGGCACAAAAGCTTCCAACCTTGGGTCTGCAATATCAATACAGCTATTTTTATTTTATCGTTGATTGTTATTATTATTATTAAACATTCAGTCAAATGTAAATTTTAGTAATAGTTAAAAGTAAACGTTACAAATATAATACATATGTACATACATGCATATAAACTCATTTGTATAACTTTCACCTTATTGTGCTACAATCAACTTCTTGCGTGAACTGTGTGAAAAACCAAACAGATGTACAAAAATTTTCCCATTATTTGACTATAACCATAATGTCAAGTTCACTGAAGTATACGGCTTTTGTTTTACAGATCTTAAATATTGATAAAAGCATCATTGTTTGCAATCACAATAACTAAATTAAATTGCAACATAAGCAACAATGACTGCAATATAAGAGCATGATTAAATTAATTTTACCACAAATTACATTTCTTAATATATGGCAATCGTTAAGGCAAGAAACATACATTTTAATAAAACAAAATCATACACTCAGATCCCATCATAACAATCGACTTGGGCTTAAGTTTTTAATCGAAAAAGCGATATACTTTTCTAATGCTCCTTTACTTATTGTTCATAGCTCGCACATAATGGCTTCATTGGAAAGCACCTTAGATCCATAAAACCTAAAAAAAATAGTAGAGTAGGAGCTTTACCGACAACAATTTTTGGTTATTTTTTTTTTGGTATTTATTATTGGAGTTAAATTTTTGTATTCATATTTTATTGTTTTTTTTAACAATTAAATTTTTACTTTAATTTGGTTTAACAATAGTTTAATTGCTTGTTTAGATTTATGTATAAATACCCAGCAGGAAATGTCTATAGTGAAACAGTATTGATTCACTATTGACTATGTCACCACCCTGCAGGAAATTTCAATAGTGAAACAGTACTGATTCACTATTGACTCTGTCACTAGTACTACTGACCAAATGTTCCCCAGATAATGTTCTTTGCTATAGACATTTAACATGTGATTGTCATTGAAAATCCACCAGGGAAGTTAGAACTACTGATTAGGTAGTTCTTATGGGACCATACGGCGACATTGGAACTAAATATTCACCAGTTCATTTCAGTAATTCTAATAAATAAAATTAAAATATTATTTTTAAATATAAAAATAAACTACAGTTTATCATCTAAAATAATTTAACTGACAATTTTTTACATTTTTCTGTTTTGCATTTCAAAATGTAAAAAGTGTAGACGTTTTGTTGACAATAACACCAAAAAAATTCACCAAAATAGTCAAAAAAAGTGTTGAATTGGAGACACTTAACCCTAGGCTACCTGCAGAGTATGTATGTATGTTCGTTAAAGAATGTTTTCAGGAGAGCAGAAAATCATTTAATTTTGTTACTTTACAATATAAGTTACACCTACACATACCGACGTTTGTTTGTTTTTGGACCAATCTGGATATCTTTGAACCGTTTGGTAAATAGATGTATGACCAATAAAGGTTCAAAATGGAGCGATAGAAAATTTGTCACATAACCGATCACGTCCAAGCAGTGGCGGTAATTTTTTATAAATCTTTAGAAAATTTTTACGAAAAAAAAAATTTAAATTGGATTTGGACAATTTTTTTTTTTCTTGGGGATATGTAAAGTCTGAGGTCTTTACGAATAAGCCAGCTACCACTAACGCTATGAAAGCCAACATTACTCGTGTTTATGTATTAAGTTTTACATTATAAATCAAACCTCACGACTAATCACCTATTACTAGCGCACAACATGCCAACTAGCCATAAGTGTATACCTGTCATAGGTTTGGACTTTTAGTGCCCCTCCTTTTCAACCTAATCACCTATTACTACCACAGCTAAACTAAACGATTGGCAATAATCCTGGTACAAACAACCGATACTCTGTTCTCTGTGATTAAATTGTTTCTGTAGCTTTAAATTTTCAATGTAGCCATGCTTATCATTTACTAAAATATGTGCATAAAATTTCAAATTTTATATCTTTTTTGTAAAACTAAAAGTTAAGACAAAACAATTAAATAACAGAAATTTTAAAGGTTCTAAAATTCTGTTTTTTTTTACCAGTTGGGAGAGCGGAAAATAAATAAAGCTTTTAATTATACAAATTAATTTATACGCTGCTGAAAAGCTATCAGAATAAAACAAAATATGAAAAAAAGACTCTTTAACACCCTCATTATTTATGAAAAGCGTTAAAATTAACAAATAAAATGTTTAGTGTAGAGTAGAAGGCTGAAATAAAACACTGTTTTATTACATTTAAGCAAAAGATAACTGTGTTCATTCTGCCTTTTTTTTATACCCTTCACACAGTGAAAAAGGGTATATATAGGTTTGTCATTCCGTGTGAAATTTCTACAATTTTCATTTCCGACCCCATAAAATATATATTTTCTGAAAGCTTATGAATAGGGGAGTCGATTAAGCCCTGTCAGTCTGTCAGTCTGTCCGTCTGTCCGTGTGTATGTTGAAATCAACTTTTTGAAGCCCCCCGACATAGGTTGGACCCGGGTAAGGTATTAAAATATCGGAAATATTCGGGAGTAGATCGGTATTGAAAATCAGAAACATCGGTACATAAACAACTAAGATATGAGCAAAAACCCACGACCACCTCGATTTTTTTTTTCACAAAAACAACATTACAACAACAACATACATACATACAAACGTGTATACTGGTTAGAGAAAACGTGGCATCGAATCCCAACTGAGCCAAAAAAAAATTTTTTTTAATTTTTGTAAAATTTTTTTTTTAATTTTTTTATTTTTTATTTAATATATTATTTATATTTTTATTATTATTTTTTTTTTTAATTTTTTTTATTTTTTTTTTTTTTTTTTTTTTTATTTTTTTTTTTTTGTTTTATATATGTATATTATATAATAATAATTTTTTTTTTAATTTTTTTTAAAATTTTTTTTTTAATTTTTTTTTTTCGTTTTTTTTTAACATACATACGTGTACGTATTTCATATGGGATGAATGGTGATACAAGCAACTGTTATTGCATGACTACACGTTGTGAAGGGTATATAAGATTCGGCATGGCCGAATATAGCACTCTTACTTGTTTTTTTTTTGTTTGTCCCCCTTAATCATTTAAATAAATTTCGCAAAATGATAAGAAGATTTTACAGGCACAAAACAAACTTGACAACAACAGCGAAAAAAGACTTAAGTGCTGGCAATTATCTTTAAATATTAAAAGGACATTACTTGGCTAATGGCTGTAAAAAAATTAACTTTATTACAAGCTGAATAATTTTAGGAAACTTATTCAACGTACTATTTTTTTGACTTTTGTGTTTTGAGGTTTGCCAGCAATTTGGGTATTTTTTTTTATTTTTAATAACACCTAGAAAAAAATATTTAATAAAAATTGACGGTGATTTCCATAAAATTTAGGAAAAATTTTTAAAAGTTTTAAATTACATTTTTTTATAAAGTATAAATGCATGTCCAAGTAAATGAAATAAACAGTACGTTTTACCGCTATTTCTGGATAAAATAGAAGAAAGAAAAAAAGTATATTTAATACCATAAAACTTTTAAAACAACTTTTTAATTTAATTTGTATTGTATAACAACTCCCAATATTTAAAAGGAAGTAGTTTTTTTTAAGGCATTTATTAGAAAGAATATGCCCCTTCAAATTCGCTTTGGAACATTTTTTTTCCAACGTTCAGGTAAACGATGTTGTTTCAGCATTCTCTAATTTAGGGAGTGCGGACAAAATAAATGGTGCTTACATTTATCAGAACTCAATTGGAAACAGTAATAAAATCAGCTGTATTTTAATAATTTATTGCAGTTGATGTGCTAAATGTCACGTATAATAAGGATATTATTCAAAATATATTTAAAACAAATTTAAATTGCACCACCGTGCCTTTACTTAAACTCTGCTTGCGAGTTTTAATTTTGCTATTTAATTGACGTTTTTGATTTACACTTAACCGCTCATTATAAATTACCTAATTTAGGTCTATTAATGGTGTATTTATACGTCCTAGGGAAACCTTGAAATGTAGTGTCTTTTGTGACAAGCTTAACACTTTTTTATATCTCCAAGTAAAGTCTAAGGATAACGGAACTTGGCTTAGTAAACGCTTTTTAAAATACTTGATACTTATTGTGTTTGAAGCAAAAACAAAAAAAACTATAAGCCATACCGTATGCGGCAAATTTTTTATTAACACTCCTCTTATCAGACCCCCGTGAGAACTAGTTTCTTTTTAACACCACTGCCTAAGGATATGAAGTAAAAACTCCAAAAAAAAATGTGTACCTATCTCTTACATTTCTTTGTTTTTTAGGTTTGTTTTCATATCAAATTAGGACAGTCCATTTAAGACTCATAAAACTTTTTTTTATTTTTTTAATTTTTTATAGATTAATATTATGTTATTGGCCAACAATTTGATAAAAACAATATAAAATATACATATATAATTAGCTTAAATATAAATTTTCCTTTCCACACAAAATAACATTTCCGCTTTTATTCACCTTTTATTCACTGATTTTTATTATTTCCCAATTAAAAAATTATTATTTTGTTTTAATTACATTTTTTCTCACTTTTGGTTATGGTCTTGTTAATACCACCTTAAAATATAAAATATTTTTCGTACAAACTCTCTTATTTTCTATATTTTTCAGCTCTTCTGATTAATTTTTTAAAATAATAATAGACAAACATCACAGCCATACTAAAGGTGCAATCATGGAAAATCTTCCCCCGTATCCCCATAAAAGTAGGAAAGATGTGTTGCTGCGTAAAAGCTATAAATCGTATTTAATATACCTCACCTTAATGCTGACAGCCACACATCTGCCATATTCAGAAGCAAGTACAAGTACAAAACTGCGAGAAGAATGCATGGAACTAGCGGCCAAATCACAGTGTGAATGTATACCCATCCTATCGGACATTCAAATAGAATGTCCTGTTAACGATCCCAAACTAACAATTAAAATTCGTCCTGGCGATCATGTAATGATAGAGTGCTACAGCATTAACTATAAGGACTATAAGCTGTTGCCCAATATGGCTATTGGTAATACCTCCCAGGTGCAGATACAAGGCTGCCCTCTGCCAGGACATTTGTCCATAGCAAGCATACCCCAGCAGCTGGGCGTTAAGCAGTACACTACCTTACTATTCGATAACAACAACGATCTGGGTACGAATATAACCCGTGAACATTTGAGCGGTCTACATGGCTTGCGTCGTTTACGTTTTAGTACCTCACGCCTGTTGCATATGCCACAAGATCTTTTCTTCGATAGCACTTTGCAAAATCTAACCTGGTTGGATTTACGTTCCAACAATGTAGACTTACCTGTGGATATTTTTGCTAGATTAGAAAATTTAATTTTTATTGAATTAGGCTACAATCATTTGAAATCTCTGCCACAAGGCATTTTTCGCAATCAGCATAAATTGCAAGTCCTCAACTTGTGGAGCAATGAATTGCGCAATCTAACCAAAAATATATTTGAAGGCATTACCTCGCTTACTGACTTAGATTTAAGCAATAATGGCATAGAAACTTTTCGCCATGACGTCTTTGAACTGTTAACGAATCTCACTAACATAAGTTTGAACAGCAATCGGTTTCACTCACTGCCCGAGGGTCTGTTCAAAAAGAATAGAAACTTATCACAAATAAGATTAACAAATAATCGTGTTCCTTTGCGAAGTCTGCCAGCCGAATTTTTTGCCAATCTACCACAGCTAAATGATGTGCGTCTGACCTGTGATTTAGAGTCACTGCCGGGAAATCTATTTAGAAATTCTACCGCCATTACAATGATCTCCATGGCCCATAATAAATTAAGCACTTTACCTGCTGAATTACTGGAGAGTCAAGAAAAACTTTTAGATTTGGATTTGTCACACAACTATCTACTCAGCCTTCCCGAAGAATTGTTTAGGAATGCCAAAACATTGACAACGCTAAAATTGTCCCATAATTATTTAACGGAAATTCAAAGGTAAGCTGAGAGAAACTTAAGTTTCTAATCAAACATTCTACTTCTTCATCTTAAGGATAAAAATTAAATAAAGCTATTTTCTATCTTTTTGCTTTACAGAGAACTCTTCTCATCTTTGACAAATCTCAAGACCCTAGATCTTAGCAACAATAACTTAATCACCATCCATTTAAGCGCCTTTGCCAGTACCCAAAATATACAGGATATGAATTTGGAAAACAATCAATTGACACTTAGTGAACCTTATAGTGGTATTCTCGATGGTCTACAAAATGTGCTCGGTTCGCCATTCCAATATATAAATCATTTGCATAAACTCAACCTGCGTAATAACTCCATAATGTACATTTATCAAGATTGGAAATTCCAGCTGTTGGAACTGGAAGAATTGAATTTAAGTTACAACAACATCACCACCATAGACGATAGCGACTTGCAGTTTTTGACCAGACACGATTTGAAAATTAATTTAACCCACAACCAGTTGAGAATGGTAAATTTACAATCTATCGATACACTGCAGCTAAGCCAGGATAAGAGAATAACATTGGACTTGAATAGTAATCCGATACAATGCGACTGTGTGCTATTGAGTTTTGTTCAATACCTGAGAGGAGAAAAGGCACATCACACCAGAGGACACATTAAATTGGATACTGATAATTTGGTATGCAGCCAGCCAGAAAATCTCAAGGAGAAGCCAGTAAAGTATGTAAATCCTATGGATTTGCTTTGTCCCTTCGATCACGAGGCCACCAATCCCAAACGTTGTCCGCGTCGCTGCAGTTGTTGGGTGCGTTCTCTGGACAAGGTACTAATGGTTAACTGCTCAAATAATAATTTCACCAAAGTACCCGCATTGCCCAGAATCGAACAATTCAAACTGTCTGGCACCGAGTTGTATATGGATAATAACCACTTAATGAAATTGCCTTTGGCCAAGACTCCCGGCTATGCTGATGTTACAAAACTGTTTGTGGCCAGCAACAATTTGACTGCCATCGAAAGCACACATTTGCCAATGCAATTGACCGAGCTGGATGTGAGAAACAATCGTCTGGAATATTTCAATATCACCACTATACACTTTTTAAATGACAGCAGAAGCTTGAGTAGCCTACATCTCTCTGATAATCCTTGGATGTGCGACTGTGAAGCAAAACCATTTTTAATGTTTGCCCAGAGTAAATTTAAATTGATACGTGATTTCTCTAAGATGACATGTTCCAATTTTGTGGAAACCAAGTACTTTAATGAACTATCCATCAATGACATCTGTGCGGATAGTGAATTGTATATAGCAGTGAGTATAGTAATTGCGCTGCTGGGTCTTTTGTTGGGCTCATTAGCGGCACTGTATTACAAATATCAAAAGGAAATTAAGATCTGGCTTTATGCTCACAACATGTGTCTGTGGTTTGTTACCGAGCAAGAATTGGACAAGGACAAGAAGTATGATGCTTTCATTTCCTATTCTCATAAAGATGAGAAATTTATTGCCGACTATTTGGTACCGCAACTGGAAAATGGTTCACCACCTTTTAAGTTGTGTGTGCATGTCAGAGATTGGATGGTAGGCGAGTGTATACCCGATCAAATTGTACGTTCCATAGAAGACTCTAGAAGGACCATTGTTATATTGTCACAAAACTTTATCGAGTCGGTGTGGGCTAAAATGGAATTCAAAGCAGCCCATCAAGCCTCCCTTAATGAGGGCAGAGCTAGAGTTATTGTTATTTTATATGGCGATATCGTGATTGAAAATTTAGATTCGGACCTGAAAGCTTATTTGAAAATGAATACATATTTAAAATGGGGTGATCCATGGTTCTGGAGCAAATTACGTTATGCTATGCCTCATACAGCCAATGACCTTAAGGGCTTAGTGAAAACATCTCTCAAAGGCTCAACCGACGACAAACTGGAGCTAATAAAGCCATCACCCGTGACACCCAATCTTACAACACCACCTGGCGAAGCAACGAAAAATCCTTTGGTGGCACATCTTAATGGGGTGGGTGCTCCGCAGACGGCAGTAATGTTTGCCAATGGCAAAACTCCCAGCTATTACACGAACGGTAAGACCACACCAAATTGTCACATTAATGGAGCTTTTATAATTAATACAAATGCTAAACAGAGCGACGTATAGAATTGGGAGAAGGCGGAAATGTTTCAGTTTGATGACGTACTATATCGATGAAACATTGAGACGCTAAAAGGACATCACACTAATTAACATCACTGATCTATAATAGAAATTAGAAAACAATCCAGTAAAGAGAGAGAAAAGATCTTGCCAACATCAGATTAAAGGGACTAAAGTGCATGGTGAAAGACTTTGAATAAAAGGTTTTTCTAAAAGCACTCTAATCGCTTCATTTAATGTTGTAACACATTTAGTTATTAAGATAATTTTAAATCAACGGCAAATATAAATCATTTTTTTAGTGACAAAACTTAATTAAAGCTTGACTTAAAGTTTTTCTTAATACTAAAGTTGTTAAAGCTTTTTTCTCATATACACTTTTGACGACAAGCTTTAAATAGCTTTCTTTAGTTTAAAGAAAAGTAAAGAGCTTTTTTATTATAAGTAAAGACTATTTTTTATTAAAATTTATTCAAACAAAAATTCTCACAGCTACAGGATGGGCAACTACGTAACTTTGACAAACATTTATCATTTTTTGTACATTTCGTTTAAATTTCATTTCATTTCTTTTATATTAAAACATAACCTGACTATGTCAAGAACTGATTTATAACAAATTTCAATTAGTAATTAATTTAATTTTTTTTTTGATTTGTTTAAAATACATACGTTTCTTTAGAAAAAGAACAACAAACACTCGCTAAACTTCAAAGCTCAAATATAGATTTTTTTTTATTTTTGTATAAATTTGCTATTGTCAGCAAATATTTATTTTTAAGTTTAACAAATAACTAACAATCATGAATAGAATCCCATTTATACAAACAGATCACTATTAACAATGTGGAATCTCATTTAAATCTCGAATGATTCAAATTATAGATCATCAGTAATAAATATTAAGAGAGAAAAAAATAAAAACAAAAATTGCCTTCTATGTGTAAACATAAAATATTTTGTATAAGATAAAATTTGTATTAAAACTAATTATACATTTAATAAATAAGTTATGAAAAACAAAAACAGGAATATATTGTATGTAAATAAAGCATTTTCTTCTTCTACTTCAATATTTTCACAACGTTTACTCACGATTACATTTATAATCATTTGATAGTGGTATGTTTTAATTATGTTCGTAAAAAATAAATATGTATGTGTATAAAGTAATTTAAATATTGTACCGAATATATGCTGTCAAAAGCCAAATGTTAAATATTGCTTTCTATTTTTGCTAGTGTTTCTACCTGTACAAAACTTCGCATCTCGTAAACATTTTTTTATAATCTCACTCAATGTCTTCACATCGCTTCATATGATATTGTATCCCAATAAAAAATTCATAAATTTTCATTTTGTATAAACTTAAATGTATGTATTTAAATTATTTGTTTTCTTATTCATCATCCTCATAGCAGACTCAAAACAAGAATTTAAATAATATTATATTTATTTAAGTATTGAGATATAAACAAAACAAAAAATATACTTATATAAAAGCAAAACAAATATTTAGTATAATTATATCGATTTATGTACAATTAATGTTAAATTTAATGGAAATCATCAAAAACAAAAAAAAAATAAATTTAAGTAATTATTACATAAATATAAAATTTAATTATAATTAAAGAAATACAAAATAAATAAATATGTATATTTTAAAAATATAAATAATTTATTATTTTTTATTTTTTTTATTTAAAAGAATAATACACTTTAAGGTAACAATAAGACCCCGGGTATGTATAAAAATCAAATTTTTCAGGAGAACCAAAAAACCGTTCTAGAACAAACTGTGGTTTGAACTGTTTCTTTAACACTCAAGTGAATATAAGAATTTTTATAAAAATTTCACACAAACATTCTTTAAAAATTTTATCATATCGCAGACCAGAAATAACAAACTGGCACGAAAACTAAAATTAAGTGCAAATAAAATAACGTATATCAACACAGGTCACAGCCAATGAATAAAAATGTTAGAATGCAATCATCGAAAGAGATTTAAGTTACACACAAGTTCTTGTAAACTGAAAAATAAGCATAAAACAAGTAAGAGTCTCATATTCGGCCATATCGAATCTGGGGGCTAATTCTCGCAGTCGATACCATGCGAAATTTACTCGAAGTTGGATTTTTTTTTAATTTTGGGATTCTCGCACTCGCTATCGAGTAAGTTGTATCGAAATTTCTTATGTATGAATGTAATCGTGCGAGTTTTATTCGATACCAAATTTGGTGTCGAAATTTTATTTTTAAATAGTTCGTTGGATAACAAGTGTTTATTTAAGATTTTAATTGTTATATTAATTAATTATTCGTATAGATTTTCGTACTTTTTTGTATTACTCCCTTTTTTTGCACCTTTGTAAAGGAGTTTTTATACAAACTCTAACGAGTAACTTAATGGTTTATGGTTTTTGTTAAAAAGTAAAAAATAATTATTCTTGTTTGAACGCTTTACAAGTGTCACAACAGTTTTTTAAAATTAACCACATTTTATTTATTTCGGTACACGCAAACAACAAGAAAATGTAAGTTAAATCTTTAATAAGTTTTATGCAAATTAAGTAATTTATATTGATTATTAGGTCGAATAATATAACAAAAATAAATTTCAGACAAAAACAAATTCTTGCTGAGTTTATGTCTGAGCACAGCAATTTGGCCAAAGGCGTTTTACCAAATACATGCCAAGGAAAAGCTACTGCTAACAGACTTTTATTTTTTTACACGTAATTTTTACAAATCAAGGGGATGTATACTTACTTATTGCTTAGTAAGCCCAATGGATCACTTTTTACTCGGATTTTCCTTCTAATTGCATTTATGTATATCACACTCACTCTCAGACTCTAATGACGAAGAATAAAAAAACAAATTTACGTCCATGACCGCGATTAAAAAACGAAAAACTTTCAAAATTATAAAACAAATTCGCAATTCTTTTGATAAATTATTTAATTTTCTTTGTAAGCATATGTTTTTTGTTTACATATTTGTAGTGTTGGTTAAGGCTTTTTTTTTTCTTTTACAACACTATTAAAAAATCGATTCGCAAGGTAACGAGTGCCATCATCAGAAAAACTCGTACGATCGAAATTAATTTCGATACGAATTTATTTCGATAACGAGTCCCGGAATTAGCCCCCTGATTAAACCTTTCATTATCATGTACTTAGGCATTGTGGCCTCATAGTAACTTACCCTAGATTAAGTTAGCTGTATTCTACTAGTCAAGCCCTTTTATTTGATATCAATGTTGATGGGGTTGAGAAAATAAATGACCAACCATTTTGTTGTAGGACGCCATTTTGAATTTTAACTTTATCATAGTTTACTGTATTCAACTAGTGAAACCCTTTTAATTGATACCAATATTGAAGGAATTAAAGTGAGTACTTGATTTGACCCATATACATATCAATTTATTGTACGCCATTTTATAGTGACATTCATCACGTATTTTAAAATTATTTAAACTGCATTTTATTTTGCTGTTCAAGCACTTACTTTTGATATCCACTTCGCTTCTCTTTTTTGTTTAAAAGCCGACAAAATCGATTTTCGTTTGTAAATTTTAGGAGAAACATTGAAGTAGTTTTATTTTGTGCGTATATCTCAGTTAGTTTTCCTCAGCAATCATTTTCCAGACTAAGTATGTCTTGTATTTTGGTGCATTTAGCGTGTTCAATAATTAGTTAGGAGATTTAGTTACTTCATATATTCAAAAAATTTATATTTTTAAAAATTATTTGTGCCTATTACTTTTGCCAATTGGTGACCGTTTTATCCAAAAATTTTTAGGAATAGCCCTAGAGCCATATAATACTTATAAATAATAACAAATGAATCGATAAATTAAAGTAGGGCTGAAAAGTGTTAATTTTTGTGGTAAAAATATAAAACAAACAGAGACAGTCGGGTTTACTTGTTCATATCTCAGAAATTTAAGAAGTTATTGTGCTGGATAACAAGAGCTATGAATTCCCATGCATTTCGAAAAGATTGATATTACGTGCAGATCTGTACGACATCTGGGGCTTCTAAAAGTTTATTTCAACCAACAAACGGACAGACGGATGGACATTGTCTGTTAATTTCAATGGCACATTTTTTAAATCTCTCCCTTACTTGCTGAGGTGGGCATTATTGAGCTGTTTCTGCTAGCGAAATGGAACATCGCATACAAAAGTTATGCCTTCTAGAATTGCTCTTGGAAGCAGGTTATCACTAAGTAATCAATTTAGTAAGCGCATTTTGTTATTTTTTTTTTTTTTGGTAAAGTTTTATAACGGGTGTTTTTTTGTAGAGGTATAAAACTTTTTTAACTGGCAGCCATTTTGTCAGCTGTGAAATAATTTAGAATGGCATTTCAACATGAATAGAATTACGCCTGACGAACGCTTCCAAATTGTGAAAATTCATTTTTAAATCATGGTTCTGTTCAAAATACATATCGTGCAATAAGTCCATTTTACGGTCAATTTTGTTTGAACGGATACGTAAATAACAAAACTTTCTTATTAGGAATGATTTTCATCCTCAAGAGTATGTTAAGACACCATTACATTCAAAAAAAAACTTACTGCTGTTTTGGTGTGCTTTCTGGGCTAGTGGTATCATTGGACCGTACGGTCAGAAAGTTACAGTCAATGGTGAACGCTATTGACTTTTTCGTTCATCATGTCACGCTGCTCGTGCATAGTTTCACGTTTCGGACCCGTGAATTATCCTCTAAAATCGTGCCATTAAACGCCGCTAGACTATTTTCTATTCGGTCATGTGAAAGTCATCCGAGCCAGCCGTGCCGGTCGTACACCAGAAGTCATATTTAAGTTACAATGCCAGAAAATTATCTTTCGAATAATAAAAATTTCATGTGAATTTAAAAAATTCATCTTTGTTTTATTCCTTTTCAAATGAAATTTTTTATATCAATTAATTACCTTGGTATAAAAAGGTGTGAAATGGTTAACTTTTAGCTCCCAGTAAACACAAAAACCATGACTTACCTAAAAATAGAGAAAAGAAATATTAAGCAAATTTGTTTAAAAAGAAAAACTGGATAAGTATTATTAAAATCTAGGATCATATATATATTTTTATTGCTTAATTAGTTATCTTGATTAATATAAATATCATCATGAATCGATAAGAGATACACATAAGTATACGTTTCGCAACCCTGAGAAATTTGTTTACACCGGGTGGGCCAAGAGTCACCGTGGGGTTTAAAAATTTAATAACTTTTTCGTTTATATCATCTTTATATTTTTAGGTTATAAGATATACAAAATATCATAGTGTTTTTATACCCGCCACCAAAAAAATGGTGGGGGTATATTCATTTTGTCATTCCGTTTGTAACACATCGAAATATCCATTTTAGACCCCATAAAGTATATATATTCTGAATCGGGGTTTGATTTTATGACGATCTAGCTATGTCCGTCCGTCTGTTCAAAGCACGATAGAGGTCGCACCGAAAAAGCTAGGGGGCTCAAATTTTGCCAGAATCTTTCTTATAGACAAGGTTTGTTTGGTATTGCAAATGGGCTAAATCGGAATATTAGGAAGAGAGTTATAGCTCGTAAAGCAAGAGTAGGTTGAAAAAACCGTGTCCTAACATCGAATAAAATGGAATTGTGTCCAGACGCATAAACGTAGAGCCATGAAACTTCGAATATATATTTATCGAATATTTTTCCCTGAAAATCACTTAAATCTATAAATTAGGGAAAGAGTTATAGATCAAAATGTACGAAACTTTATACCGCACAGTGTATATTTCAAATTTAAAACGTAATAAAACTGACAAAACTATATGTACGATTCTGAAATTTTGCAAACATGGCTTTTTGGTCAAAGTCTTCGTTATAACGGAAAATAGATGTGCCACGCCCACTTTTTTCTTTAAATTTTTAGAAAAATATGTTAGTCAAATTCATTGGCATTTATTCATCTTACCCTGCGCCATTTATTGCACTGTAGCTAAATACAAGATAAAACAGTAGATGACTACTAACAACTACTAGATTTCATGCTAACAACCTTTTTCATCCCATAAGGGATTTTTAATGAGGGTTCGTGAAAACGAAAATGACCGAGGTTGTTGACAAAAAATTAGCTAGAGTAACAATTTGTGACCAACTCTAAATATACATATTTGTACCCACAGTTTTATGAGGTTATAGATTTAAAAATTGAAAAAAAATGTGCATCAGTAGATTTAAAATATGAATTTGAATATTTAAAATACTTTTTTTAGTCAAATTATATTTTTATTACCCTATCTATTCTTTTGTAAAGGGTGGTAAAATTTTAAGGACCGATGGTGACTTTGAATAAAACACAAATTATTTAGGAAATTATTATCATATCTTTTTATAATGATAATATTTGTATGAAATAAAATATCGGCCAAATGTTCGCCGCACAGTGGACCATTCTAAGAGAAGGCGGCCAAAAACTCATTTTTTTTGTGGTCATCGATTGAAAAACGTTAAAGTTCATTCAAGTGTAGACACTAGTGTACCTTGTGAGACAAAAATTAAAACTTTATTTCACATATATTACAGAGAACAGGGTGATTCAAAATAGACATTCTCAGCATTTTGCTAAAACGGGAAATTTATTAGTAAGATTTTGATTTTTAAGCTTCTATAACATTTTGCTTTTAAAAGATTTTCAAACGAAATAAGTTTAGTATAATTTTAAATCTTGTTAGCCATTAGTACATGGAAATAAATTGTTTATAATGTTTAGTAATAATTTTTCTTTTTTTTTTTAGGTCCAAATTTTCCTAAATTCCCATTTTTAATGGAGCATAACTTCAGGAGAACATAAGATAACAAAAATAAATTAGCACTATTTCGTAGATAAAACTTTCCTCTTAAATGCATGTAATTTCTCTATGAATAAAGATTTTGGAATACGAAAGGACTATATTGAAATATCTAAGTTATGTTTATTAGCAGAAACTTTATTGACACGCGTACTTTAACGGCCACTTTCATTGAAAGACTAAATTTACGAAAGCATTTTACTAGCATATCGAAGTTATAATGGGTGGTTTAATTTTAAGGGACTATGTTGATTTTGAATAAAACACCAATTATTTAGGAAATTATTATCATTTATTTTTATAATGATAATATTTGCATGCTTCAATTATGTATGGAACAAAATATCGGCCAAATGGTCCCCCCCCCATCCTTGGCGCCGCTCCTCTATCTGATGGTCCAAATTTTCAATGACACTGTTGATGCACAATTGTTGGGCACGATGATGAGTCGAGGTTGCTTGCTCTTTTGCCACGTTATCGTGAAAAACAGCAATGTTTCCCATTCAACGAACTAAGATGGCATTCACAGGTGTTTTCAGATTTCATACAGACCTGCTTTGCAGACATTTAAATATTTTTTACAATTCTCACGATTGTGGACGAATTCGAACGATTATGTTGACCAAAAGAATCACGAAGTGCACAAAATGCATTTTGATTTGAACGCCCATTTTTATAAAAATCTTTAATATTTAAAAGCGTTGCTCGATTGCGTATCTTTCTACGGTTCAAATTGAGTTAGTCTGAGATTGAACAAGTAACAGTGCTATATTCGGCCGTGCCGAATCTTATATACCCTTCACAACGTGTAGTCATGCAATAACAATTGTTTGTATCACCATTCATCCCATATAAAATACGTGCATACGTACACGTTAGAATAAATGTGGCATCGAATCCCAGCTGAGCCAAAAAAATTTTATTTAATTTTATTTAATATATTATTTATATTTTATTATTTTTTTTATATTTTTTTTTAAATTTTTTTAAAAAATTTTTTTAGAAAAATTTTTAAAAAATTTTTTTAATTTTTAAATTTTTTTAAATTTTTTTTTTTTAGTTTTTTTATTATTTTTTTCTTACTTTTAATATTTTTTTTTTTTTAATTTTTTTTTGTTTGGTATGTTTTTGACATGTATGTATGTATGTTGTTGTTGTAATTGTGAAAAAAACGAGGTGGTCGTGGTTTTTTGCTCATATCTCAGCAAGTTATGGGGCGATTTTGCTGAATTTCAATAGCGATTTATTCCTGGATATTTCCAAGAGATTGATACCATATACAGATCTGAGGAACATATAGTTGCTTCTAAAAGTTGATTTCAACCAACACACGGACAGACGGGCAGACGGACAGACGGATAGACGGACAGACGGTCAGGGCTTAATCGACTCCTCTATTCATAAGCTTTCAGAAAATATATACTTTATGGGGTCGGAAATGAAAATTGTAAAAATTACAAACGGAATGACAAAGCTATATATACCCTTGTGCACCACAGGTGAAGGGTATAAAAATGTCAAATGAAATGCAAGAAAAAAGTTGAATTTTAGGTGTGGTTCACCTTCAACATGGGCCCTTAAAATTTAACCACCCTCTACAAAGAAAGTGATACATATTTTATTATAAAGAGATTATTCCATAATGATTAACAATATAATAAATAATGTTCTTTAAATGTACACAAAATTGGTGGTGGGTATAAAAGATTCGGCACAGCCGAATATAGTGCTCTTACTTGTTTTTTTTTAGCATTTTCCATAACACCTTTCAAAACTTTTGGCTGTAGCGCTTAAATTTATGTAACAACGTTTGCCCTGAGTTCAATGATTGTCTCCCGCTTCTTCACATATCGATGGTCACAAGTAGAAATGCCCCAACTCGCATTTTTAACGAAATTAGAATTTTCAGTGATTTTAATACATTTCACACACACTCGACACAAAAATTTAACGCAAAAGTATTAAAAATAACAGTTCTACAGGAAATTTTACAAAAGAAATTACATTATGATAATACAGCTTCTATTACGATCTTCTCCTGTAACATTACAAGTATATAAGTTATGGCCTTTCTACTTGTGACCAACGATATACTTGTTCCTTTAAATAACACCAAAGCAAATAGTAGTGCTCTGACAAATCTTCCAAACGCGCTCACCAATTAATTTCCAAAGTTTTGGAAATTACTCGATCTCCAAAAATTTTACATAAAACTAACATTGTATCTCGGGCAGTATGGACAATGACTCCATCCTGCTAAACCACATCTCAAGTCTGTTTTTGAGTGCAGGACGTAAAAAATGCTCTATCCTAATGCGGTGCAACTGGTGTTGATGAATGTCTCTCGGATTTTCAGAACCCCAGAACTATTCTGAACAGTTCTGCTTATTAAAAGATCATTTGAATGAAAATGAGCTTCATCACTTATAATAAAGTTGATTTCAATGCTTGTCAACTGTTAAAATTTAATTGCAAAATTTAGACGTTGCCGATGATCTGTGGATTTTAACTCTTGCACAATTAGCAGCTAATATGTGAATAACTGTAAGTCTTTTTTTAATGTGCGGTAGTGACAAACGATCCATTCCTAGCTAATCATAACGCCTACTCGTAGCCGTTTCTGGTGTTTCGTTAACACTTTGCTGTACACGTTCAATTATTCTCCACAGTTCGAATTAAATGTGGTCTGCCGGTTCGAAAAAAAAAACTACTAAGCAACGAACAATTACTTCAGTTGGCGAAATTCTGACGTTAAAATTTGGACGATATGCGTTAAAAGAAGTTATGGTCGATTTAAGTAATACAATTCTATTATTATAGTTCTTTCTTGAGTAGTGAATCCCTCCATTTTTTATTCTCTAGGTGTTATTTATATAATTTAAAAAAATATTAACGAAAAAGTAATTCAATTTTTAAACACAATGGTGACTTCTTGCCTCCCCCACATAACTATTACACATTTAATTGATATTAATTCTTATAAAGGCAATGAAATAAAACATGAAAATTTAAAAAATTAAAAAGTGTTAATTTAATTTATCAAAAATGTGTTTATATAATTAAAAATATATTAAAGTTTCGTATTTGGATATAATACCTCGAAGTACATGACCCCATTTAAAATCTACAACCCATTTATTTTTGTACTTTTTGTAATTGTTTTTATATTTTTGAAAAATCCATTTTGTGCTTAAAATTTTTACGTGACAGTTAACAATTCCTAAAATGTTTAAAACTTCAAATTACCCTTAAAGAACATTAAGTATTTAATTAAATTAGTAGCTGCAGTGGTTCTATTACTAAGAGATCCCCTACTGCATACTTAAACAAATTGTGGTAAAACTGTATTTAAGACAAACTCAAAACTCGTACCTAAGGGAAAGAGGTATGTATTGTACACATTTCCATTTATTATGTTAATAAAAGTTTTAAAATTTTAAAACATAAATACAAACGAAAAAAAAACTAAAAAAAGGAAAATAAAATAAACAACGAATTTAATTAAGGCTACAACTTAAAAATTTTTTTTTTAAATTTCCAACTATTTTTTTTTTTTTAAATTTTGTATAATCATACGTTTTATAAATTGTCTTTACATTAGTTTTAAAAAAATGAAAAAAAAAACTTTCATAACATTTTACTGGAAAGGACACTTTATGAATAACAATTTAAAAATTATTTTTAGAAAACAAAATCCTCTATAATTTGTGTTTCAAACCTTGTAATGAATTCAACTCACGCATTTTTTTTTAGATGTTACGGATATAAGAAACAAAAACTTTTAGCTAATTTTCTTTCTTTTTTCACAATTTTTCCAGCTGCCACAAAATTTAGCTCACACTCCTACAAAAACTGCTAATTACAACATTGTGTTGCTAACAGAAGAATGCTGGAATATTTCAAACTACTTGCTTAACGAAAACTGTGGTTTTGTTTTATATATTAAGAGTTTTTTTGTTGAGTTTCTCAGGTTTAATTTTCTTTTCTATTTGTATGTAATATAATGCTAGTACGTGTTTATATCCCACATACTTCTTTTTTAGTGTGGTTTTGTAGAGATTAAAATATTGTGTACAATATGAGGGCAACATTGCACAGTGGGTTGTTACGCCAAAAAAATGGTAATAATTATGTTACTTTCAGCTACTAGGATTATTTGTTTTAAACCTCAACCTGCTGATGCTCCAGTTTACAACCCTGAACGGCTAAAACATTTTAATCTTTAACATGTTAAAAGGATTTTTAACCTCAAATTAATTTCAAAGCTTTACTTCTATCTGTTTCAACCAATAACTTTTATATGAAAAAAATGTTTTTTTATACCCTTCACACGACAGTGTAAAAGAGTATATCGTCGGTCTCATGTAGACAGGCCCTAACTCAAATAATTATAATTATACAGAAGAAGATAAAAACGTAACAAAAACTGTATCATCGTAATGTAATTTCTTTTGTAAAATCGCTTGTAAAACTGTTATTTTTGATACTATTGCGTTAAATTTTTGTGTCGAGGTGTATTTGTGTGAAATGTATTGAAATCACTGAAAACCTCAATTTCGTAAAAAGTACGAGTTAGCACCTTTCTACTTGTGACCATCAATATATAGGTTTGTCATTCCGTATGAAATTTCTACAATATTCATTTTCGACCCCATAAAGTATATATTTTCTGAAAGCTTATGTATAGGGGAGTCGATTAAGCATTATCCTTCTGTCCGTGTGTATGTTAAAATCAATTTTGGCGTAGAATACGTCTTACCTTACGGTATAGGGAGTCATGTCAGATTGTTATTGTTGTAACCTTTATTTCATTGATTATGAGGAAACGGCACGATAACTTTTTTTAATTTGTTTGTATGTAAATGAAGATGTTATCTTTCGTTTGATATACATTTCATATTGGTTGATATCTTCCTAATATTTAAATTTCTTAAATGAAAATTGTTTAAACACATACACTCAAACATATGTATGTGTGGTGTTTGGTTGACTGTTGAGTTTGTAGCGTGAACACAAACTATGCTGCTGTTTCAGTGTGAACACAAACCTTCGGCTGTTGTTTTGATTGATGAAATATTTAAATTTCGTATATTTACTTATTTATTTAAGTGAAACAAAATGTTAAATGTGAATTTGAATTTAATATGTATATTATCAAAATAATAAAAATATTATCAAATAAATAAATTCATTTGCTTATATTTATATTTATCATTTATTGTTATATATGTTTTCTGTCTTATCGGATGGCGTACTCTACGTTAAACTTAATGGCCGTGTCTGTGACACAGTCTGCAGGGACAGTCCGTGGCCGAAGGCCTCGGACAACTGTCTGCTGTTTTTTTTAAGCCCCCCGACATCTCCAAGACTCGTGTAAAGTATCAAAATATCAGAAATATATCGGCAAAGTTATAAGCAAAAATTATTTGAAAAAATATATTTTTTTTTTTTGTGTATATATGAAAATTTTATAAACTCTTAAATAATTTTTAAATAATACTAAATTGCGAGCCGTAATTTCAGAAATAATTTCTAAGGAAAACTAGCAAATCGGTTTAAAACCCACTGAGGTGTTTTTCCTAAAATTTACAAAAAAAAAAGTAGATATTTTTTAATTTCTATACAACCAAGAGACCCAATATGGTGATTAAATGATAGGGTTTGAGTATTAAAATATGTAATTAAAAATGAATAGAAAAAAATCCATGATGTCGTCCTAGATTAAATGGCGAATAGATGAGTAAAATATAGTAGTTAAGGCTTTATTCATTTTAATCCCCACAATATTGGTATCAAATAAAAGGGCTTTACTAACAGTAACTATGTAAATATTAAAAATCAAAGATGGCGTCGGAAATAATAAAGAGAATAGGGTATTACCGGATTCGGCACGGCCGCATGTAGCGCTCTTACTTGTTTAATACTGCCGATTTTTTTTAACCAAACTACAAGAGAAATGCTTAAGATATTTGAAATAATCTCTAATATCTATTCGGAATATCCGAAAACCGGGTTTTAAGAAAGTCGAATAATCGATTTCCCTATGCAGAGTGCAGACTTTTTGAAAGTATGAGCAAACTAATGTCGTTAAAAGTGATGTATTGGATGTTAAGTATGGAATACCAGAGGGGAATTGTTTAGAAAAGTATATTTACTGAGTAAAGAAACCTTTCCCTGAAAATTACTCTATACATTACGAAAGAAGTTATAAATCAAAATGTACGAAAATTTATACCGCATAGTGTCTTTTTCGGTATATTTAAAACGTCATAAAACCTACAACATAAGATCTACGATGCTAAAATTTTGCAAACATTGTTTTTTGGTCAATGGACTTGTGACACTCCAACTTTTACGCCCACCTCCCATATAACGATTTATCTCAAATTTATATAATTTCTCTATGAATAAAGATTTTGGAAGAATAAAAGACCCTATATTGAAATACCTAAGTTGAATTTGTTAGTAAAAACTACATTGACACACCAATTTTAACGCCAACTTTTCACGTAATCTATTGTTAGTGAAATTTAAAAGCTCATACCACCGACAGAATTAGAGGTATGATGATCAAATTTGCTACATATGTATATCCTTCTAGTCATTGTTATGCCAGAAAATTTAGGTGATGCGTTCACTTTAACGCCTACCTCCCATTTGACGGTTTTTCTAAAATTCATATAATTTCGCTATGGAGAAAGTTTTTGCAAGAATAAAGGACTATATTGAAACATCTAACTTGAATTTATTAGCATAAATTACATTGATACGCCTACTTCAACGCCCACTTTCATTGCAAGACTAAATTTACGAAAATACTTTAATAGCAAATCAAAGTTTCACAAACAAAGTGATACATATTTTAGTATAAAGAGATTATTCCATAGCGATTACTGTTAACAACAAAATAATAAATTCTGTGCTAAAAAAGCATATAAAATTAGTAATGGGTATCAAACATTCAGCACAGCCGAATATAGTGCTCTTACTTGTTTATTATTAAAATGAAAATGTTTTATAAACTACGATGATTTAACATAACTTGACAAAAACGTTTAGAAAAATTCAATTAAAACTAAAACTTGCAATTTTCTTTATATAAAATTATATTTAAAAACAATGCCACTATTTTTAGAATCTGCTTATAAAAAGAAAGTATTTTCATGTATGTATATCTGTACAGAAAATACACAATTTGAAAAGTTTTTTTTTCTTTCTATAGTTTTACACTGAAATTGACATCAACATGCCACCTTTTGTTTCTTTAAAAATTGAAAAAACTTTTACTGGCAAAGCATCGCAACAAAAGATACAAAATTACATAAATAAACACAACGACAAAGTTTACTCTCTCTCTCTCTTTTCTTTCTATTCATGCTGCGTTAAGTGGAAAAGTTTTGGTGTTGCAAAATGAATTTTTTTTTCTATAATCTTATTGATTTTGGTTAAAAAAGAAAATAATATTGAAAATCTAGAAGGAGATTTAGTTATAAACTTTATTTTTTTATTGCTGTCATTATTTGTTGTATGTATTTATGTTAACCTATCTTAACATAAATACATACAGTGTACATTTGGGGTATAACAAAAATTAACACGTGTCAACGCAAGGTGCCATATGTTTGTATATGTATTTGTAAATATATTAAGAAATCTTTTATTTTCACTAATTTAGCGAAAAGCCATGCTTATCCATATTTTAATATTAGAAACTAATCTCAATTTATACCCCTTGTAAACATATTTAAAGAGAATTTATGTAAAAACTTAAAGAAATCTTACTTAAATATTTCTGTAATTAATTAATTTCATATGCATAGGAGTATAATGGTTATAAATTACATTTAATCTCTAGCTTTATTTGCATACTTCATGTGTGATACTCGTAAACAAAAACCTATTTAAACATTAATTTTATTCTTGACCACCAACACCTTAAGCAAAAGTACACTTAAAATGAATTAACGATTCCTTTATGCTCACGTGATAATTAGTAAAATGACACTGTCACTATTGTTGACAATGACAAATCAAACTTAAAACGATTATGGTTTGTTTCCATAGGTGATATTGCTTTAATTACGCAATATACTCATTAGAATACATTTTCATAATCATCATCATTATCATCATCACATTTGACATTGGCATTATAGCTGTTATTGTTCATGCATCTTACTTATCCACCAAAGCATTTATACAAACATTCCCCAAATACATGCGTACGTAAGGGGTATTTTTTATAGAGGTATAAAATTTTAAATTGGCAACACTTTTTAATTGGCGGCCATTTTGTCAGCTGTCAAGCGATTTACATTTATTTCGGTTTGGCATTTTAACATGAAACAACATGCTCAACATGTCTCCCAATTGTACAAATTTATTTTGAAAATCATAGTTCTGTTCTAAATGGATACATTAACAAACAAAACTGTCGTATTTGGAGTAATGATCGTGCGATTAAACACCGCTAGACAGTGTAAAGTCGCTAGTTTACGCCGATAAGCCCAAAACGATATATATCAAATGTTGGAAAAAATCATCGAAAATTAGAGATTATCTTGAGTATAGAGTAAATATCACGTGAAATTTAAAAAATATCTTTGTTTTATTCAATTTCAAAGTTCTATACCTCTATAAAAAACATCCTTTACTTACATACATGGTTAAATAAGTACTTAAACGTACCGAACAATAATGACCATCTAAACGTAATACACAAGTACTTAGTCCAAATTTAAATTATAATTTCTCATTTTGCATATTTGTTATTGCGAATGTACATATGTATGCATTAATAATTCTCAAAGGTTTTGTAAATTATGCCACACGTCAACAGAAAATAATTAATTTTGATTGTTCAAGATAAACTGAAAAGTATGTCGATTAAAAAATGCGGTGAAGTAACGTGAAATTGCACTAACAAGATACAAACTACTTATATGTAATGATAGTACGTGACATAGTTATAAGTACACATCATAATTAAATAACTGCAATAATATCTGAATCGATAAAAGTTCTTGGAAATAAAGAAGAAACTTTCAATAGTTAAAAAAAAATGATGGCCGATTAAGCCGACAAGAAAAATGGTTTTTTAAGGGAGAAGAAGTAAAAATATCATCCGAATTTAATTACTTACTGTCTTATTCATAAAATTTATTAAAGGTTTATAAAGGGTTTATTAAACTGATTTTCTATGTAAATTTGACTTATAAACCACTTATAAAGCTCTTTAAATATTTTATGAATTAGACCGTTAATCTTTACGCCGAAGCTAAATTTCAATAAACATTTAGAAAAAAGAAGCATACAAGCAAAAAACGCAATAAACACAACATGGCAAGATTTGATTGGGAAACATGAAATTAATTAAGGAATGAAGTGGAAGGTTTATCTTGCAGTATGTAGAGCAATACAATCATATGCGGCTCAGGTATGGGGTTTTAGACATTTCGAAGAAGTAAAAAAGCTACCAACGATATTACATGAAAAAAATTTTAAATTTACCAAGCTTTACTCCTAACTACATTCTTATGCTAGTAACTATTGCTGAAGACAGTCATATTTATACATTGGGGCTCAATCTTAAATATTAAAGCAGAAAAATTTTCCATTATGGAGAAGACTTATTGCCTCACCAGCTATCATTAATATTATTACGTCGTAGTACCTTAAATGAAAGATTACAAAGAAAATCTGAATCAACCACAAGAATCTACAAATACCTGGATTATGAAAGAGGAAACCATTATTTCCAGTATAATTTTAACACAAATAATATCACTTGGATCTTTAAAGCACGTTGTGGGCTTATTGCGTTAAACTACAACATGTTTGGTGCGTCAGACGTAGACAGGTGTTGTAAATTGTGCAATCTGCATGAATTGGAAACTTTTCAACATTTTCTTGGGGGCTGTCCAGTGCTAAAAGAATTTAGGCTTGCTTGCTTTCAAAAATCTAATTTTACGGAAGAAGAGATAATTCATATTTTAAATGGTATAAATGAAGAACACTGGTCAAACTTAGTTAAATATTTAAAATGTACTTTAAAGTACATAAACTTTTTGTTAACTGAATTTAATTAATTTTATAACAATAATTGTTAATAACAATTTTTTACCAAAAATGCTGATAATTAATTGTGATCGTTCGACAGACGTTTTTAAAAACAAGTAAGAGCGCTATATTCGGCCGTGCCGAATCTTATATACCCTTCACAACGTGTAGTCATGCAATAAGAGTAGTTTGTGTCACCATTCATCCCATATGAAATACGTACATACATATAAAAACATACATATATAAAAACATCCCATTGTAAAATTATAAATTCACGTATGTATGTTGAAAAAACAAAAAAAAAAAATAAAAAAAAAATTTAAAAAAAAATTAAAAAAAAAATTTAAAAAAAATAATAATAAAAATATATATAATATATTAAATATAAAATAAAAAAAAAAATAAAAAAAAATTAAAAAAAAATAAAAAAAAAATTTAAAAAAAAATTTTTTTTGGCTAAGCTGGGATTCGATGCCACGTTTTCCCTAACCAGTATACACGTTTGTATGTATGTACGTTGTTGTTGTAATGTTGTTTTTGTGAAAAAAAAATCGAGGTGGTCGTGGGTTTTTGCTCATATCTCAGTTGTTTCTGTACCGATGTTTCTGATTTTCAATACCGATCTACTCCCGAATATTTCTGATATTTTAATACCTTACCCAGGTCAAACCTATGTCGGAGGGGCTTCAAAAAGTTGATTTCAACATACACACGGACAGACGGACAGACTGACAGGGCTTAATCGACTCCCCTATTCATAAGCTGTCAGAAAATATATACTTTATGGGGTCGGAAATGAAAATTGTAGAAATTTCACACGGAATGACAAACCTATGTATACCCTTTTTCACTGTGTGAAGGGTATAAACATGTCGTTAATATTCTATTTATTTTCTTTTTTATATGCAAAAATGAATCATTGAATTAAACTTGTAAATTAATCTTCAATATATTTATAAATAAAGAAAAATTCTAATTCTAATTCTAGTTAATAAAACCACAATTAACAATCACTACACTGACAACGTAGCACAATAAATATTGTACAAAAAGGAAATTCTTAAAAATAAATTCAATAATCAGGAATGTATTTTGGAAACATTCAATTAACAATTTTGCAAATAGGCATGAGATCAAAAGAACTTATACTATATAGATGTATAAATAAATACACTAATACTAAAAAGTAAAATGTAAAAAATAAAAAAAAAATATTTTCAGCGCATAAAAAATTATTGAGCATGTTTAAGGATGGATACATAAACAATTTTCTTCACGCCCTCTTCAATTTCTTTGCGCAAAACAAGCGTACACCTTTAAAGCGTTAATTCACAATGATTATCGAAATGATCACTATGTGGCACGTAAAGTTGTCCTACTGAAATTACGCATCGTGTTCCTTGTCTTTTAATTCGGGTAAATTGGTTACACAACTCTACAAAATGCGTTCAACTTTTTGCACCACCTTTTTATACCTTTTAAATGTAGTCTCAAGGGTTTATAATTTCGTTTGTAATTGCTACAATATTCATTTCTGACCCTATATAATATAAAGGGTCCACCATCTAACGTTTTTTTTTTTGTCAACTAGTGCTTATTTTGTGAATGGTAACACTTAACTCATGTCTGATTTGATAGATAATTAGTTTTATCCTTCCGCTGAACGAATATGGTTGTGTATACGCTTGAACAAGCAAAATTGTCGCATTTAGGGCACAGAAAACCCGCACGCATACATTGAAAAGCCGATACACCCAAAACGAGTCCAGAGGCATAATTGGGCCATTTTTCTTCGAAAATGAGCAAGCAGTGGCCGTATTCAATGGCGATCGCTATCGGGTCATGTTGAACGAATTTTTGTTCACAAAAATTGAAGAGGAGGATATTGGCAACATTTGGTTTTAACAAGACGGCGCTACGTACCACACAGCCGAATCTACACTTTTTTTATAGAATTTAAAAAAAAAAAGTTTTTTGTTTCCTGAAAGAAGTCGATTGAGTATTATCGGTCTGTTGGCGTGTTGGTTTAAATTAACTTTTAGCCGCCCCTACATGTTGCACAGACCTGTATATAGTATCAAGCCATTAGAAATATGTGGGACTAAATCGCAATTGAAATCCATGACGATCGCCCTATAACTTTCTAAGATATGAGCAAAAAAACAAATCCATATTATCACCACAGAAATAAAATTAAAATAGTTCAGCATTCGGATAATTTATACACACGTTTGTTACCATTTTTAAATACGGTATGCCTCTGGGGCTATTAGTGAAAAATTTTAAAGTAGTCAGTTACTATGTAGTAATTCTTTAAGATCTAAAGAACTTTCCATATTGATAACTGTAAAACTAACTACCTGTCATACTAATGAAGTGTGTTAGACCTATTTTTTAGTATTCTAATACCAGAAAAACGCCTTCAAGTCGTAGAAAATCATTTCCTAAATTCGCGCTCTGTTCGTCAGGGTTACGGTGTATATAATCATCTAAGAAAATGATACCATTTATAACCATATATACTTTCTTGGATTGCCGGGAGTAAAAAAAAAAGCTATCGCCGCTGTAGACGAGAGTGTGAAAAAAGACTCAATTTAAATATCCGCTTGATTCAACAGTTCGGTCTCATGATTCATGATATTTTATATGGCCGGGGGAGAGGTTCTATGTGGTGGTAAGTTGAGAAATCGAAAAAATTCGGTGAACAATTAATAAGTGGCCAAGAGAAAAATATGGTTCAAATTTTTAATTAAAATTAGAAACCGATAAATAAGTTGTGATAGTGTAATTGTGACATTTGATGTAAGTATAAACTTTGTTTAATATTTTAATAAAATTTTATCTTTTATAATAAACTCTGATATTTTTTAAATAGTCAATTTAAATTTATACAAAATTCATAACGCAATTGTTTCTAAAATTATTTTTTACACTTACGGCCTTATTCATAACAAAAAGTTAGGCACTACACTACGTATAACGAGCTGCTAACTAGAATGCCGATTAAGCTTGGCAGCTCGTTGGCCCAGAGTTCATAACAAACTTTTATTCGTTTTAAAATTGCAAGAAACTCCTTAAAAATGCAACCATTTTTTGTATATCATCCCTGATTTTCACATTTTTTGTTTTTCCATCCATATTAACAATTTTAAAAATTGAAAAATTAATTTAAAAAATAAACGAAAACAGCTGTTTTTTACAAATTGACAAACGTTTGGCAGCTCGTTAACAAGAGTTTAGCAAATCGTTAGCCAGAGTTTGACATGTGTGTTATGAATAAACTGTATGCTAACTTTATGTCAACTTTTTGTTATGAATAAGGCCGTTAGTATTAATAGGCAAGTCAATAATGTCTACAAAAGTTATTATTTTTAGCGGCTAAACAATGTATTTACAAAAATGTTTATTAATTAATTTCTAATAACTATTTAAATAGCCTTTTTACTAGGGTGATCGACTCGGTTTTACAACCGATGGAAAAACCGGTTTTTTTTCCTCTTTCAGCTGGCGGTTTTTTCTAAATGTTGATTTTTCGAATATCGAATACACCGGTTTGTTTATTTGAAAAAGCCGGTTTTTTTTAATTTTTTTAGGTTTATTTCCATATATATTTCTAACCAATCGTACCATACTATATTGAGTACGCAAAAAGTTTTCAAAAATCAGAAAATAAGAACTATTAACTATTGTATTCCATAATATTGTAAGAAATGTATTTGTTGTTTAAAAAACAAATGTAAAATAAGAAAAATAATTGATCTTTAATAATATTTTTTTATACGATATAAACCTTACGTTGAAAGTTAAAGGTAATTGAAGCATAAACTTAGCTGGTCGATCACTTTTAGGTAAAAAGTGTAGTTACAATAATGAAAAACCAATAATCTTTACTTCCAGATCCTAATTTTAAGTAATGGCATTGAGTGTCTGTCAACTTTAATTTTAATTAAACCATCGAACAAACTAGTTTATGCCTATATTTGTATGTCTGTCAGGGGTATAAGAAAGAATTTTTAAAATTAAATTTTAAAGATTTTTTTCCTAGTCTTTAAAATGTATTTCAAATTACAGAAATAATTTCAAACAAAATACGTTAGTGCATATTAGTTTCAAAGATCTGTTTAACATTTTAAAAATGTACAGAAGGAAAAAAAAATTAACAGCCTTATGAAAAGTCTTATTTATTTATGTATTAATTAGTTGTATTTATTTATTTTACTTGCAAAGAGTACCTTTTGTCCTTAAATTCACTAAATTAGTCAACTGCATTCATGTTGTTTATTGCGTAATTGTGCAGCCAAACGTATATAAATTTTAAAAATTTCATATTTATATATAAATTTAATTATAATCTTTTTTTTAACAATATTTCTTTAATTTTTTCTTAAAATATTATATTTTATATATTCGAACCGGTTAACCGGTTTTTTCCCAATTTTCAAAATAGCAACCAGTTTTTTTTTTAAATTTAAATTTCTTAAAAAAGTCGAATAATCGATCACCCTACTTTTTACTCATTTATTACATATTTTTATTGCATAAAAGATATTTCATTTCGAGAGGAATATAATAATAGTTTGTCAAAAAGCTAATGGTATCTTAATCAGCAAGAGCAAAAACAAAATTTTAACGGCAAGCGTATTATGCTGTCAAAAATTTTCCTTATGTAGCAAACCGAAATGAGGCGACAGTAACACTTTGCATTTCGAAAATTCGATTTTCACAGGACGTTTGGTGTTGAAAATTTAAGCAATGTCATGGATGCAATACGGTAAGTTTGCGCTGCTTACAAAATTCAAAAATTTGATCGGTGGATACTCATATATATACGATTCTCACTTTTGTTTTCAAGACAGAAAACAATCTTAAAACCTCAGTGCTTTACAAATTGATTTTTTAAAGGAAAGTAGGAATTGCACACTGTTTCATACTCATACTGCCTCGTGATAGAAATCAAAATGTAATCATTTATAATTTCAATTTAATTTTGTTTTCCACAAAATCACTATTAAAATGTTTATTTAAGCGTTTAAATTATTAATTGATTGGAATTCATGATTTAATATTAAATAGTTTTTAATTGAAAAACACAGATTAAGATATTAATTAAATTTGCTTATGCAATTAGCGTGCAATGCAAGTACACATAGGCAGCGAATTACCACACCACTCAACCATATTTCGATTAAATTCAGTCAAGTAAGGGATAAGAACATTTTTTATATCACTTATAACTGCACAATACGCAATGCACTTGCAAAACAACTTAAGGCGATGAAATAATTTTTTCGTTCTCTTTTTTTTTTACAACAGCATCAAAGTGAGCGGTAACTTCAAGTGCAGAAGAGGAATTAATTTTAAGAAAATTCAGAAAGAAAAATTATTGTTAAAATAATAATGATGCTTTCAATTAATTTAAATACACAAGCAAATATGTGTGTAAATAATGAAAACATACGAAGAACGGAAAATAGCATAAAATGAAAATACCTGATTGCAGTTTATTTTTAAAAATTTATCACAGAAAATTCATACGCAAATACGAGCATTTAAACGCTAGTATATTAAATGCTTCACAAAGCGAGAGAGAGATGCAGAATGGAAGTAATATGTTTCACAAATATTTACACACACTTAAACATATACACTGACAATATGTAGATTTGTACGTAGGATAATCAGAAAAATTTTAAATTAAACTGTGAACAATTAAGAACACTGAAAAAGAAATTCGGTATTGGTCGTGTGATGTGCCTTTTCGAACTAAATTTTAAGTTTTTGAATTGATTCGTATGTTTTGAATGGCACGTTTAATATTGACTTGTAAATCTTCAAGAGTGTCTGGTTTATTTCGAAAGATCAATGACTTCAATAACCCCACAAAAAATAGTCTAATGATGTTAAATCACAACTTCTTGGAAGCCATTCAATATCACAATTGAATGAAATAATTGAATATCCAAACTTTTCTCTCAATAATTCAACTGTTGTATTTGCTGTGTGGCACGTACTTAGCCCCGCCTTGTTGGAACCAAATGTTGTCAAGATCAACTTCTTTTTTTTTTCATCGATCTATACCGCGCTCCATTGACAGTAATGGTGTTACCAGCTTCATTTGGAAAGAAGTACACACCGATGACTCCGCTAAAAACTATCAATTTAGGTGAATGTAATGGTTTTCATGAACAATTTGTGGATTTTTTTCGCAGACAGTTTTGTTTATTTACTGCACCACTCAGATGAAAGTGAGCCTTTATTAATTGGAAAAAGTGCTCGAAAATTGAGTACATCGAATTCGTTCCTGCAGAAGAAGTCGTGGAGGCCATTTAAATGACGTTTTATTTAGAACTTAATTGTATCGATTGTACTTCAAATTAAATAAAAGACTTTTAAATTTCCTTAACAATAAGTGTGTTTTTTTTCCTAAATAAATCAAATCACTTTTATTGGAAAACCTTTTATACATTTACAGGGTGGGCCGTAAGTAGCGCCTACGCCCAAAAATTTAAAGTGGTAAAGTTTTGCTAACCGAATTATATCAAATTTAATTGTAAGAGGCGTGACTGTTGGAGCACGCTTTATAAATACATATATTCATATATGTTGGAAGAATATCGAAGCTAATCACTACTTTTTTGGGTTCCCTTTGATCCCTAGTGAATTTATAGCTACCAATGAGTGCCGACAATCCGAATCGTACAGTCTATCGTAATCGACAACACTTACGTTAGACTGAAGTCGTTCATTATACTCACACTTAATGCATGCCTAGCTGTGATCCTGAGTCTATCGCGATATAAGTATCAATAATCTCTAGGGAGAGGTGGTCCAGGATTCTTCTATCCATTATCATACAGATATTAATGTTACTATACATGCCCTCAATGTTCATGAATTCATCTGCTATGATTATGCGACGCAACTCCTCGACCACTTAAAATCGACCTCCGCGCTATATCGGCATCTGAGTCTGCCCAACTTTTTTCATTTAGAGGTCCTGGATTCTGCTATGTCCAATCAGTTTATATACTGATGTCATTATCCATTTCCTTATACCGTGCGAGGCTTCTCCCCAACTACCGAGTACGTACGTACTGATGCATTCGGCAGTCTCCCAAACCCCAGGTACTATGCCACAGACAGAAATATCGATAGTATCTCTACGTTCCAGAGCGAGCACATGTGGCAAAGGTCACATGCCTTAACTTGGAACCTAATCAAATAGCATTACTAGCCAACATTCCACCAATTAAGCAACAATACACGCTGATGTAATTACTATATGAGGATGGTATTTGTCAAACACGCAGGATTAAACTAGCAATCTTGTGAACCTAGCCAAAAGAGTTGGCTTAAAAAATATATATATGAAAGACGTATTTCATGCGTCTGCATAACAGCACCAACGACCATATAACCATTGACAACCATTGAAAAGAGTATATTGCGCTATTTTGTTACTTAAGAACTATAATGTTGCCCCAGCAATGGAATTAATGAGAATATGGCGAATAGGCTCAATAAAGCAAGAAATGCATTTGGGCGCTCCACAAATCACCAGAGAGATAAAGGTTAGGTTAGGTAGAACAGGCAGCTGTTGTGCAGCTCACTTGGGTCCATTATATTAATCCCTTTGTGATACCTGAATAGAAAAGTAAGAATAGAATAGAAAGTCCAGAGTCTCCGGCGGGAATCGAACCCGCAACCCCCAAACTAGCAGAACAGCACACTGCTGACTAGTCCATCGGGGCACCCACCAGAGAGACAAAAGAACAATCGTAATTTTAACGCATATGTCAAATAGGCCCATTAATATGGAAGTTGCATAAAAATGCACAGTAAATCGATCACACAACAGTTGCAAGTATTTTTAAATATAACCAACGAAAACCTCTGGATTTTGGCAATTTAAAACCCTACACATATTCAAATAAAACGCAATAAGTAGAAGTGGATAGGAAATATAAATACATATATTGTAACTAGAATGGCTCCAGATTGGAACCCACAAGGAAGTAGACAACATAATTAACATAACAAAAACGGTTTTAGCATTCTTTTTACATAAAGTTACCCTTCTTAAATCAATATTTAGCCTGCCCTCGCATATCCTTCGATTACGATATAAAAATTTCAGAGTTTGCTTTTAATTAAATTCGTTTCGATGTCTGCATGTATTTTGGTTTGGTAATTTAATTTTATGGCCAGTGTGTGTACTTATGTGTTAAATAAAAACATTCACACTGTCACAGATTCACAGTCACACCTACACATAGAAATTACTGGATCAAAATATACAACACTACTTCAACGACTCCACAAATTCCACAAAAAAAAGGAGTGATGGTTGTACATACATATGTGTGTTAGTTTGAAATGGCGACAAATCGAAGGTAACAATGATGATTGTGAAGGTTCTACATCATGAATGTTATTTCACTACAACGATCTCAAACGATACACAAACATATGAAAGAGGTATTAGTGAATTGTAATAAACGAATATTATTTAAGTTCACGTTCATAGAAATGTAAGTATGAAGCATACGTATTAGTGTATGTGTACATGAGAATGCTTACATACATATGTATATGAATGTAATGTGCAAAAAATACACTGTAAGAAATAAAATTTTACCAAACTTAAAAAAATAAAAATATTTTCAGTATTATTTAAATGGAAGCTATGGCAAAATATACGAGAATTTTAATCGTCCACTTAATCAGGATTTTATTTTTCTAACATGCATTAATTGTCATTATATGCAAGTTTTTTTTTTGTTCTCGCAAGTTTAGAATACCAAATGTTTGCTGGGTTATTCAGTTATTATAACACATCAATATTTCAATTACTGTGGTTACTACGCGTTCGTTATATTTGGTAGATTTTATTGTACAAATATTTTCTGCTTGCTTTGTTGTTTATTTGTTGAGTGTTAACGTTTAACAGATTTATCTGAATACTAAAGTGTGTTTTCGATGTGTGTACTTGTGAAATAGAAGGAAAGAAAAAAATAACGTAAAAGCGTGTTAACAATGCGATATGAAAGTGTTTAAATGAATTGTCGTATGCATCATATACAAACATGTGTTCATAAATAAAAACCAATTTAAGTACCTGAGATTAGAATAGTTTCAATTGTAGGGCTCCAATAAAGTAATAAATTTCCTTTTCAAGGCAACATTTCTATTCATTTTTAGGGAAAATGTTTAACAAAAATTCAATTTAAATAAGAAAGACATGTAGTAAAATATTCTATTTGTAACCTTATAAAAAAAATCAATGTTTCGTAGTTAAAAAGAATAAAATGAGTCTAGCAGAAAAAAGTTATTCAATGTAATGGCCAGCCTTGTCAACTTTGAAATTTTAAAAAGCACGAAAACCGAGCAAAAGCGTGTGATTCTCAACAAAAAAATCACCGAGTTTAAAATTTTGATTTTTTTTAAGCTTTCCTCGCTCCAATTATAAGCAAAAAAATGGAGATAAGTTTAAAAATAATTTTATTTTAAATAATACGTTCTGAAGCAGTATTGCAACTTTAACTTCACGTTGTCAATATAGTCACTATTTAACAGAAAAATTTACAGCTTTAAGACGCCAGTTGCTCTTTAAAATACCTAATTTCATAACTGGAGTTCTATAGCTAACTATGATCGACCTAAAGTCTATAGATATTCTATTATTAATATTATCTGGCAGAAATCAATATAAAAATGTCTATCAATAAAAATATTTAACTCATCAGGATGTCAATTGTTGCTCTGTAAAATTAAAGGTTTTGGTATTTCAATTTTTTTAGGCATCTAAATACAAACTAAAAAGCACGATTGCTATCCAAAGTTTTTTCTTATATATCCATTTTTCTTTCTTCTATTCTATTTCCTACTAACTATCTCTTATTTTCATATATTACTAGAAAAGCCCGGCGCGCGTTGCTACGCCCCTTCATGAATTTTAATCGCATTCTAAATTTTAATCGAAAATCAAGTGCAAGGCTAAAAACTTTTTTAATGGACCCAGCCCTGCCCACTTTTCTAATCACTAAATATATAGTCATGACAGCTCAATATGTGTGCAAAGTGTCAGAAAAATCGGTCCAGTGCAAGTAACTTAAAATTATACCTTTTTTTATGGGCGTGGCACTGCCCACTTTTCTAAATACGAAACTGTATAGTCATGACAACTCAATATGTGTGCAAAGTTTCAGAAAAATCGGTCCAGTGCAAGTACCTCAAAATGATACCTTTTTTTAATGGGCGTGGCACTGCCCACTTTTCTAATGATGAAAGTGTAAAGTCATGATAGCTCAGTATGTTTGCAAATTTTCAGAAAATTCGGTCCAGTGCAAGTAGCTAAAACTGATAACTAATTTTTTATGGGTGTGGCCACGCCCACTTTCTTAATCACGAAATTATAAAGTCACGACAGCTAACTATGTGTGTAAAGTTTCAAAAAAATCGGTCCAGTGCAAGTACCTCAAAATTAAAACTTTTTTAGGGGCGTGGCCCCGCCCACTTTTCTTATCACGAAATTATTTAGTCATGACAGCTCGATATGGGTGCAAAGTTTCAGAAAAATCGGTCAAGTGCAAGTAGCTAAAACTGATAACTAATTTTTTATGGGCGTGGCCCGCCCACTTTTTTTTCACCCATAAACACTCCCTGGTATGTGTACAACAACTTACCAAAGTTTGAGCCCGATCGGTTTTACAGTTTCAGAGTCTATAGCTAACACACACACACACAGAGTTTCACTTTTATATATATAGATATCTTTGGCAACCCCCTCTATCTTTTTCTATCTTTACTATATGAAGGAAAATGCAACGGACCTTATTGGTCTCCAAATATGGGTATAGAAGGCAGATACTGCTTTCTGCATTCCCTTTCCTACCTACTTATATATTCAATAGGTTCGGTCAGCTTGGGTCTACTTACATAATAAGTTCTCGTGAAAATATAATTTTGTAAAAACAAGATGCTTAATTTGAAAATTAAATTAAAGAAAAACGAAACACTAAAAATGTAACAAAAATCATTTTTAAAGAAATATGAATCAATGATTTTACCAGCCCATAAACCCCACTACACCGTTTTTTAAATTATATAATGGTAGCTCTTGGTACTTGGCTCAGGTTGCTTATCAGCATAAATATGGCAATTTTGTTTATAAACGTGTCCATTGAGCCAGGGATGTGCTTCATCACTGAACAATTTTCATTTCTCGCAGAACGCTGTTTTTCGTAATACGGCTGAAAAATTTTGAGAAGATGTTGCTGTGACTTGCCAAACGATACTGAACAAAAATGACAAATCAGTTTAATATGAATCATGCCTGATCTGTTAAAAAAAAATGTTGAAAATCAAACCTCACGATGAATCAGCTGACATATTTTATAACATTTACCAAAACTTCTTCCGTTTCAGAACCTTTGGTGAAGCCACACTGATACTCATTTTTTTAGGCGATTATAAGCGTTACGCCTCTTGTCACAGACAAGGGCTTAACTTTTATAAATCACAGCGTTACTTATGTATTTTTTTGGATAACCATATAAGTAGCTTTCGGTTCTAGAACATACTAGTATTATTGTTGAAGAGGCAAATACACGCAAAAAAAATCACGACGGTCATATTATTTTTTCTAAAACAATATTTGGTTGTCGGAAACAAGTAATAGTTATTTTTGTTTCATTTCATCATATATTTTGTCACGATAATCAAGCATTTGTTTGAATTGTATCATTTAATGATTACTTTTCGATTATGGTTACCACAACCATATTTTTTCTTTGCGTGTAGAAGACATTAGATCGTGGCCATTATTGTAGTGCTAATAAAATCAGTTGAATTATCGCAGAATAGGCGCAGCAGTATTACAATAGAGCTCGTGCTTATATAAAGGGTCCGCCATCTAACGTTTTTTTTTTCAACTAGTGCTTATTTCGTGAATGGTAACACTTAGCTCATGTCTGATTTGACAGATAATTAGTTTTATCCTTTCGCTGAACGAATATGGTTGTGTATACGCTTGAACACCGTTGGTAAATATTGCGACATTACTTTGGCCGATTTTGCCAAAAAAAATCATCTTTTCAGATGAAGCTCATTTTGATCTTGGCGGGTACACGCAAAGAAAAAAATATGGTTGTGGTAACCATAATCGAAGAGCAACATACTATGATTGAATTGTATGATTATGGTTAAAAATAATAATGGTTACCAGTTATCATTATTATGTTTAATTTAAGTATCATTCAATAATCATATATATGACTACAATTGAAATCGACAATCTTTGCTTTTTTACGGCAATTTATTGTCTATTGCTGTAACATACACGTATTGCTTGTACTCACCAATTTAATTGCAATTTTTATACCAATATTTTTTTACATTTTCTCGTTTATTTTTAAATTTTCTTTAATTTTTAAAAATTTTTGTTCCTTTTTTTGACATCCCAAACTTTTAAAATAATAAAAATTTATTCAGCAAGAAGAAGAACAATTAAAATCAAATTATTATTAAAAAAAATCATAGCTTGATTATTTTGTAATCATACTGTTGTCCCACTTATTATTTAATGATTATTTTTAATTTTTAATGATTTTGAATAAAATGTTATTTTTGTCAAATTAATTTTTTTAAATCATACTCTTTTTAAATGATAACCATTTTGAAATTTTTACAAAAAGTAAACATTAAATGATACAATTCAAACAAATTCTTGATTATCGTGACAAAATATATGATGAAATGAAACAAAAATAACTATTACTTGTTTTCGACAACCAAATATTGTTTTAGAAAAAATAATATGACCGTCGTGATCATGTCGTAACCATGGTTTTTCTTTGCGTGTATGTAAACAAGCAAAATTGTCACATTTAGGGCACAGAAAACCGCAGGCATACATTAAAAATCCGATACTCCCAAAACGAGTCACTGAGCAAGGAGTGGCCGTAGTCAATGGCGATCGTTATCGGGCCATGTTGAACGAATTTTTGTGCACAAAAAATGAAGAGGAGGATATTGGCAACATTTGGTTTCAACAGGACGGCGCTACGTGCCCCACAGCCAAAGCTACACTTTTTGTAAAGCATTTTCAAAAAAAAAAAGTTATTTGACGGACCCTTTAGCATTGAGTTTGACAACAAGGTGATAGAATAATAAATAAACTAGTGTCGAAATCTAATCTACCGTTTTAAAAATAAATAAAGTGTCCTAAACATTTACACCGTACATTTCAAACGTTATCAATTTTCTTTTTATTTGGAATAAAACGAACCTCGGTTTATTTAAAGAAAATAAAAATAAAACATTTATAAAAAGTATAATATTTTACATGTTGAAAAACCCATCGTTAATAAAATGTTTGCCTGATATGACACTACTAAGTGAGAAATCTGTATTGAGTATGTTAATGCGTAAATTAGGAAATCGCATCCTGAGTGGCATTATAACCGGCCATCATAACCTTATACGAATATCGCATTATTTCACAAAATTCGTAGACAACTGCAAAACAAAGCCAAACCATAAGATAATTTTCAAAACATTACTCTGCGGAAAAAAATGTAAGGCCTTTTAAAAAGCCATCGCTTTAAAATACTTTTTCGAATACCCATTTTAAACGATCCCATAGTTACTCAAACGATTCTTCTAAAATATGAGGAGTAATACTTTTTTCATACTTTTTGTATTAATGGTTTCACTTTTCACAGACATTTTTAAAAATTATAAAAAAAAATAATAAAAAGTAAATCCAAATATACATAATCGTCTTCAAATCCCAAATTCGGTTTAAAAGATATCGACTTAAAAAAAAAAAAAATATTTTTTTTGATATACTCATAGACCCTTATATATGTATGTACTTCAAGTTATGCCTATAAAACAGCAATTATAAGTACTGATGCTAGTCAAGTTGAAGCATTCAGAATACTACTTTTACACATAAAATTTTTGAAAAAAAGCAGAAACTAAAAGGCATAAACGAATAATAAATTGTGTTAATATCACCAAAACTGAATAAGTTCCTGTTCTGGTATCCGGTCACATGCAATGGAAATTAAACTAATTTTGCATACTAGATAAGGCCTTGTAACAGACCTACGCACACGTTTGTAAACACACATTATTCTATATAAATGTGTTACATTCTATACCGGAAATAGAGAAGGCAATTTTATTTTGTTTACTTTACTACATTTAGTGTGTGTATGTGGCTGTGTGCGAGTGTAAGTGCGAGAATATAAAAAATAAAGTTTTGTAATTTGACGTTTATAAGAGGTTTTCGCTGTATATAAGTTTATGATCCCAATATCCAAAAAAATATGTTTAATAAAGCAACACATAAATCGCTATTGTGGCAAAAATAAAATGGTCAGATTTTGTGGGTAGACGACAAACAAAAACAATTTAAAATTTGAATAACGTGATGATATGTGTGTAAACTTTTTACTTTTGTTTAAGTTAGTTCGGAAAATTGTTTGTGGTATCTTGCCTAAATTCGAGTTTAAGTTTGTGTAGAAACATTTGTTATTAGCTTGAATACAGGGCAAAACAGAACATTTAAATTGTAGTAGATTATTTATAAAAACAAAAACTATATTTTTTCTATTCAGTTTTATTATTTACAAGATAATTTTTCATAAATTCTCTATTTATCGAAAAACTTTCCAATACATAAAAATAAGTAAAATAGTTTAACGATTATTATTAAAACAATAAACGATTTTTTTTAGACAAAACAAAACTTTAATTTTTTTTTTAATGTCAAGACTATTTTTTTATAAAGAAAAATTTTCGTCAAACTCCAATATCGAAAATATTTGATAAAATTACATAGATTTGTAACACAGCGAAGAGAGTTATTTAAATGTGTTATCGGCAGCGTTGTTAACTGAGTGCTTTTGGCACTGTTTTTAGTGCTTTGTTTAAATTTTCGTCGCGATAAATATTTGAGCCAGCGTTCAGTATTCAGTGTCTTCGGTGACTTCAAATTATTAATTAAAAAAAATGTTTAATGTAGACTAATTTTACTAAAACTAAGATTTTTTAAAATACAACTATAGAAAACATTTACTCATTGTACAATAATATATTTAGTTGAGAGAATAAAAAAATATTAAAAACACTATTAACTAGGAAATCTATAAAGTTTGTAGAAAGTGCTTGTGTAATGAAAGGTTGTCAGCTCTACACAGCCTATGTTCATGATGCAAATAGCTGGTTGATACAGATAACAACTGACAACTATTTAGGAGCAGCCAAAATTATTTGTTAAGAAATAATTATATTACCATTATTTATTTATTTGAAATTAGTTAAATAAATTTATCTAGTGCTTTTACAAATTTTTCACGGTTTCGGTGCTTTTAATATTTTTAATGTTGGCAACGCTGGTTATCGAACATCATCAAGTGGCAGACAATATTTCGGGAAGAGTCAGCCAAAGCTATTCAGATGAATCACATTGTCACATTGATGATTTTATTTGCCGTCCGAATTTGAGATTCGTACAACATTTTTTGATTTATGAAAACTCTAAAGAAAACTTAAAACTGACGAAAAAAGACCAAGCGAAAGAAAGATAGAATTATTTACTTAATTTTAAATAAATATGGGTTTGTCATTCGCTTGTTCTTACCTATGTCAATTTTTGTTTCGTAATGCCTTTACGTTTTAAACAATTAGAAGAATGCCAGAGTCAAAAATGTGAACAATTACAGCGATTTTTTCTTAAAAATGGCACAAAAACTCCTAAATTGTTTGTACAAAAATACAACCCTATTATTTAACGGTCAGTTGCAAAAACCACAAAGGAAACAAAGAAACAAAACGAATAAAAATTTTGTAAGTTATAAATATCTATTAGCAAATTTTTTAATAAAAAAATTTTAATTCAAGAAAAAAGGATAGAAAAATAAAACAGTATTGTTTAGATTGAAAAATATTCAAATTTTATTTAGTTGTTTTGAAAAATATTTTGTTAACAGTCTACAGAATTTGAGAAACAAATAAAACAAAAAACATTTTAAAAAATGTTTGAGTGTATGTGGGTCTCTAAATCTAATGTATTTAAAACAAGTAACAGTGCTATATTCGGCCGTGCCGAATCTTATATACCCTTCACAACGTGTAGTCATGCAATAACAATTGTCTGTATCACCATTCATCCCATATAAAATACGTGCATTCGTACACGTTAGAATAAATGTGGCATCGAATCCTAGCTGAGCCAAAAAAAATTTTATTTTATTTTATTTAATATATTATTTATATTTTGTTATTTTTTTTATATTTTTTTTAAATTTTTTTAAAAAATTTTTTTAGAAAAATTTTTAAAAAATTTTTTTAAATTTTTTTTTAAATTTTTTTTAAATTTTTTTTTTTAGTTTTTTTTATTATTATACCCTTCACACAGTGAAAAAGGGTATGTATAGGTTTGTCATTCCGTGTGAAATTTCTACAATTTTCATTTCCGACCCCATTAAGTATATATTTTCTGAAAGCTTATGAATAGGGAAGTCGATTAAGCCCTGTCAGTCTGTCCGTCTGTCCGTCTGACCGTCTGTCCGTGTGTATGTTGAAATCAACTTTTTGAAGCCCCCCGACATCGCTTGGACTCGGGTGATGTATTAAAATATCAGAAATATTCGGGAGTAGATCGGTATTGAAAATCAGAAACATCGGTACATAAACAACTGAGATATGAGCAAAAACCCACGACCACCTCGGTTTTTTTTTCACAAAAACAACATTACAACAACAACATACATACATACAAACGTGTATACTGGTTAGAGAAAACGTGGCATCGAATCCCAGCTGAGCCAAAAAAAATTTTTTTTCAATTTTTTTAAAAATTTTTTAAAAATTTTTTTTTATTTTTTTTTTATTTTTTATTTAATATATTATTTATATTTTTATTATTTTTTTTTAAATTTTTTTTTTTTTTTTTAATTTTTTTTTTTATTTTTTTTTTTTTTTTATATATATTATATATATAATAATTTAAAAAAAAATTTTTTTTTTTAAATTTTTTAAAAATATTTTTTTTTTTTAATTTCTTTTTAAATTTTTTTTTTAATTTTTTTTTTTTTTTGTTTTTTAACATACATACGTGAATTTATAATTTTACAATGGGATGTTTTTATATATGTATGTTTTTATATGTATGTACGTATTTCATATGGGATGAATGGTGACACAAACTACTGTTATTGCATGACTACACGTTGTGAAGGGTATATAAGATTCGGCACGGCCGAATATAGCACTCTTACTTGTTTTTTTCTTATTTTTAATATTTTTTTTTTTTTGTAATTTTTTTTTGTTTGGTATGTTTTTTACATGTATCTATTATGTTGTTGTTGTAATTGTGAAAAAAAACGAGGTGGTCGTGGTTTTTTGCTCATATCTCAGAAAGTTATGGGGCGATTGTGCTGAATTTCAATAGCGATTCATTCCTGGATATTTCCAAGATATTGATACCATATACAGATCTGAGGAACATATAGTTGCTTCTAAAAGTTGATTTCAACCAACACACGGACAGACGGGCAGACGGACAGACGGATAGACGGACAGACGGACAGACGGTCAGGGCTTAATCGACTCCTCTATTCATAAGCTTTCAGAAAATATATACTTTATGGGGTCGGAAATGAAAATTGTAGAAATTACAAACGGAATGACAAAGCTATATATACCCTTGTGCACCACAGGTGAAGGGTATAAAAAGGAATATTATTAAAAGATAGTGACAAATCATTAATTTTAATGTAAAAATATTAACAAAATTAAATTTTCAATAAAAAAGAGTTACACAGTTTTATTAACTGTTTTTCTTGCAAAATATTTTGACCACTCGAAAGTAAACGAACAAGTGACTGATTTTGACATTTGCGTATGCATAGATGAATAAAATTTTGTATGAAAACTTTAACGTTTTCTTTTGTGTCGCCTTTCAAGTTATTAAAATTGTTTAAATAATTTTTGTAATCGGATTCGTTCGTATGTCTAAACTTAACGAATATTTACAGCACGGAGTGGAAATTTACTCTGGATTTAAATTTTTGTAATGTTTAAATTAACCGTCTATACATGCACTTAAAGCTATTTATTGACATCCGCTTTAATTTTTAAATTTTTTTTTTTTTTAATAAGCGAAACTTATTTAGATTTTTAAGCTTCAAATTTTAAATATGTACCAATTTTTTGAATATAAATTATAAACTTTAAATGAAGTTTCATTCATGGAAATATAATTTATTTGAATTCCACAAACATTTTTTTACTCGAAATTAAAACGAATTTTTTTGAAAAATTCCCACAGACTAATAAAATATTTGCATACCTAAAACACAGAACAGGGAGCATTTCCCACTTGTGTACCCCGTTGTTTTAGTGATCAAAATTGGCACTCCAGGTCGTGTATATTAGCATCATTGGATTTCCTTCCATGTGGTAATTTTAGGTCCAAGGTGTATGCCAACATTGCCACAACCGGCCGAGCTTTGATATATAAAAATTCAACATTGCACTAATTAAATTCGTAGGTAATATCGGTATTACAGTGGCCGTGTCACTTATTTACTGGGTGTGCTATTCCATGCATAACCCTATTCTGTATTCACTGTTATTTAGTATCGGTTGTGAGTACCACAATTGTTGCTAATCACAAAGTTTAGTTTTGATAGCAGATTTTTACGGTTGTGTCTACACAAAATCGTTGCTGAATATAAATATGTAGTCGGCTTTAAGAAATTATGATTGTTGAATATACAATTTTATAACCACAAGAAAAAGTTCAATTGCAAGAACTGAATCATTCGATTGACAATGAATTTTTCTTGGTGCAGAATAAGCCTATAAAGTAAATTAAAATAAAAATTCTATAAAATGGCAAAGGGTGTTAAAAATTCAACACAACAATATATTTTTATTTGTTCCATTTTTTTCTTATTTTATTAACATTTGAAATAGAAAACAGATTATAACAGTTTAAGAAAATATGACCCAATAATTAACATTTAATTTAAAAATTCCTGTTCCTACAGTAATTTTGTTGATTTTTGTACGATACCCTTTCTTTAAGAAAATCTTAAATACTTCTTGATAAAATATGTTTAGTTACTTTTATCCTTATTGATTTTGCTTATTATAACATCTGAAAGGCCTAAAAATATGCTACATGAAATATATTTCACATTCTCTTTAAGACCTTTTTACAATAACAAAAAGACCATCAAAGGATTTGTTACTTACATTTATACATATTTTCAGGTTTTTTCCCCTTATTTATTTTGCCATTTTTTATCTGAATGTTTTCTGCCCATTGTTTTTTTAATGAAAGCCAAGATAAGTATAGAAACAACAGGAACTGACATAAAGAACAACAACATCCGCACACATTCTCACAACGGGAAGGAGTCTAGCATAGAAAGAAATCGCAAAAAAAAAAAAAAAAAAACACAACTAAAAATTGTAATGTGGCCACAAGCGTAATTCTGCTAAATAACAAAAAAGGGGGGAGAAAAAAATATTCTTTAAATACACCTGAAGAAAAATGCTTAGATAGGAAAACTTCTAGTGAAAATATTCTGGCAAAAATTAACATAATTCCTGTTTGAGGTCTTAGTTAAATTAAAGTCTTTGTAATAAAGTTATATTTTGCTAGGCATTGTACTAACATCATAATAAAAAAAATTTATAAATTGTATATACATAGTTGCAATAAAATACACTTGGGAAAATGCCATAGATTTTAGATATATAGAATAAGCATTAGGATTATAGAAATCAGGGACGGATAAAAACCAAATAAATATTCTAATAATTAAAATAATAAAAAAAATAAAAGAAGTAGCATTAAAAGCCCACATCCTTGACAGCTGTACAAATATGCCCAATTGGCATGTCATGCCATTAACTTTACTTCTAATTATACATCTTAAACAAGACACCTTAACAAAGGACACCAAGATTTAAAATTTTTAACTTTCATAAAAAAATTATCCCAAAAATGCTTTTTTTTACAGTACAGTATTTAAACAGATCTCATTTTCTACGAGGAGAAGGGGAAAACGTTTTCCATGAAATAAAAAACAATAACAATAATACAACCACCTGCATAAAGGTGCCAAGGATAACAAAGGATTAGTGAATAATGTTTTCATTTTGTTTTCAAAATATAAATATTTATAAACAAATACAAACACAGTTGTGAAATATCAACGTTCTTATGTGTATATGTATGTTTAAACTTGTATTAAAAAAATAAACATATTTGCCTTAACAAAATTCAGACTGTAAGGGATTTATAAAAAAAAAAATAATGTAAAAGTCGCAATGGCAGCACCAAAAAAGGGAAATCCTAACAACAACTAAACAACACATTTTGTTTTCTTTGCTGGCTGTTTAATGCCAAAAGAGTATTTAGATGTAGCAAAAACAAGAGCCAAACAGAGAAACAAAAAGAACAACCACCTCCTTTGTTGCGGTTTTTAATGTCAATGTTTAAAGAACGACACAAACGCAATCAGCGATTATATACTCAGAACAAAAAAAAACACAAAACAGCAGGATAACATAAAGCAAATCAAACGGAGCAGAATATATGCAAACGCTAAAGCTGACATTAATGCATACATTTCTCTGAAATACTTAATACTTATAAATAATTAAACAACTCTTTAAACACAATGTAAAAACTTAGGCACTTAAGAAGATCCAAATCTAAGACTACAAGACAACAAGACAACAACTTAGAAAAGGCCGTTAAGACATCGGAACGAAAAGGCAAAAGAAAATACTTCAAAAACATAGTCATAGAAGCAGAAAGAGCTTTGTGAGCGAACAATATGAAAGGTCTACATCAAGTTATAGGTTGACTTTCGAATTAATACAAGAGCCGTAATCATTCCATTAAGAATACAAATGATCAGCTACTTACCGACCTTGAAAATCAAACTGGACGATGCAGGCAATAATTCAAAAGCATTTGTGGCATCGCAAACACAGAAAACCCCTCATCTCCTTTCATAGCAACTACAATTGCTAAACCATTTAATATCTGATGATGATCCCAGTTCCGACGAAATTACATGCGCTATTTTAAAAGAAATAAGGCACCTGGGGAAGATGGCATTCCGCCAGAGCTCTTTAAGACTAACCCTAAAATATGGCTGACATTTTACAGCCATATATTCGTGATACTTGGGCAAATTAACAGCTTCCTGGAATGTGAACACAAAAAGAGCATCATTAAACTTCCAAAGAAAAAGATTTGACCAACTGAGATAAGGAGCTTCACCCTGCTTACACTATTTATAAAATAATTTCTATAATAAATAAGACTGCAGTGCGTTAAGCAGACACTGCGAGACGAACAGGCACATCGGAATTGTTTAGATCACACAAATACATTTCGTGTCATAATAGAACAGTCTGTAGAGTGGCGCACATCGCTTTATCTAGTCTTTGTCGACTTTAGCGAAGCATTCGATTTTATAAGATGTAGAGCAATATGGGAAGCATTATGGGTACCATCAGAATTAATAAACATCATCAAGGCTATGTCCACCAATTCCTCGCTATAAGTTCGTCACAATGAAATGATAAGTGAATCCTTTAACACAAACGTACAGATACTGTTAAAACTATGCGCGAATATAAAGGCTATTATGTGGGGCTTTAGCAAACATCTAGAAGTCTTGGATTTCGCCAGCGATATCTGTCTCATTTCGTACAAATTTAACGATATGCAAAGTAAAGTGGACGATTTAGTCAAGTCAAGCAAGGGCCGTTGGTTTAGAAATAAACATTGAAAAAACTCATGAAATGCAAATGCGAACACTTTTGATGCACTTTTGGGATGCATGATGTCAGTTGATGGTGGTGTTAAGGAACATGTGTCTAGTAGACTAAAGGTCAGCATTTTGTTGCCTTAAAAAAACCTGGCGGACCTCACAAATATCACAAAACACAAAGATCCGCAAATTCAAAGCTTGCGGAAAATCTACACTGCCTTAAGGAAGCAAAACTTGGCTGATAAAAAACACAGAGCACTGGAGGCTAAGAAAGAAAGAACCAATAGTTTGTCAAATAACAAGAAGAAAATGGAGTACATAACCTACTTAAACCTATTGACAGCGTTACAAGAGCCACCATTTAATGGAATCCCAAAGGAGTTCGGTGCTGCGATCGTCCAAAAAAAATACATGGCGTACACCAGTTTTAAAGAACTTAAGAAAGTGGACAAACAATTTGCAATGATAAAATAATGATAGAATTAGTTGGCATTTGATTGTAGCAGCCCTATGATCCCAAGTAGAATAAAAAAACTAAAAAACACAATGAAGTACCGCTATATTCTTTTGGCACAATATTTTTGTTGATGCTTTAAACAGAAAAAATATTTTATCATACATAATCAACATGATCAATACAACCCAGATCCTTTTCTAGTCTATTTTAAAGATATTTTTAAAAAGAAACGCTTCTTTTGCATGAAATTTCGCGCTTTTGGTCTATTGATTTCCAATTCTTTATCTAAGAAATAGCTGAAAACGACAAGTTATTAAATCGTCTGCACTTATAAATACAAAAATTATAACAACTGTCTGTTCATGAAATATTTTTAATGGATTAAGTCAAACACCACTTTAAAAAACCTTGTATTTCTGTCAGTTCCCCTGAGCTCAATTGGCTCAAAGACTACTGAATTGATATTGATATAATTTACTGTAAATGTATCTTGATATCTCTGTTAATATACAGGGTATTTTTTATTTCGAGTTATATTCAATTTATAATAGAAAATGTTTTACTAATTTAAATGGTGTTAGAAAAAATACTAAAGAAATACACACAAAGCACAAAGAAGAATGTAATACAATTTCCAATAAAAGTAAATATCAAATATATGTTTAAGCAACTATACAAAATGTGAGCAAAAGTTGTCATCCGATGGTTTTTGACTATATTTTTAATTTAAATAACTGCATTTATTGTCTACATTTTTTCAGCCTTACTGATGTGTATTTTGCATCCTTTACAAATCTTAAAGCAAATCTAACATTTATCGCTATTTGCAAAAATTATAACTAACTTCGTGATACAGACCAACTGACTTAGCAAAGATATCGACAAAAAACACGCAACTAATGCTGAAACACCCAATAATAAATTCTTTTAAGCTATGTTCACATTAAACAAATATTTGTCCAGACAAGCGGAACCATTAATTATGATAAATACTCATTTAATTTTATGTAATTTTTTTTTACAGCAAAAATAATAAAAAATTAATAAGAATTAAATAATAGGTATAGCGACCACGTCTTAGCCTAGATTTCAGATTTAGTATTATGTGCCATTTTGCTTTATTATTCCTAACGTCATTTGCGATTTTTAATTTTTACAAATTTAGCTGTATTAAGCTCTAAACACATAGACGCCAGCAGACTTTACAACTTCACGGCTTCAAATGCTGCGAACTTCAAATGCTGCTCTGAAGTCAGCTTCATAATTATTTTGAAGACAGCAACAACATAATAATCAGCTGATGTGTATATTAGCAGTACAAATTTCAGGGATGCCGCATATATATTTTATAATGAATAAAATTAAAGTTATTAATAAAAAAATGTAATAATATTACGAAAAACTATAAAAACACATAAATTTATATCTTTATTGTATTTTTGTAATGTTCTTTTATGCTTAATATCAAAAATAAGTTTTTGTTCATTTTTTTCCAATTTAATATATATAATGGCAACACTATATTTGTTTATTGCTGCTCGTCAAAATAGAAAATAGCCTAAGTTGGCAGCAGCAGCAAATGCTGTTGTGCAGTCGTGCTGCTGTGCTGCCGTCAAAATAATCGTTTTCATTTAAACACATGGATTTTATTTTTGACATATTGCTGCTTGCTGTCTGCTGTCGTCTATGTGTTTACAGCATTATACTTATAAACCCTTTTATTTGAAACCCATATTAGTAAGATTAAGACAAAAATTATACGCCATTTAGTTTAGGTCGCCATCTTGTCTCATAACTCTTTCATAGTTTATTGTATTCTACTTGTTAATCGTTTTCACTTGATACCAATATTGTGGTAGTTAAGGATGGTAAAGCTGTAATTATTTTATCTGACCCATATATCCGCCATTTTATTTCCGATGCGATTTTAGATATTAAATTTTGCTTAGTTTAATGTATTCGTTTTTTACCCTTATTAAGGGGGTTGAAATGGGTACATTTTTATTTACTAGAGCTTTCCTATATATAAGTTTGTTCCACGCAATTTCGCAGTGGCGGCCATCATGGATTGAAGATTTTGTATATAGTGTTTAATATTTTGCTCGTCAAGCCCTTTTTATTTGATAACCAACTCGCTCTGTTATCCAGAAACTGAAAAACATCAATTTTCGTTTGTAAATTTTAGCAAAAACACCAAATCATTTGTATATTGGTGCTTATATGTCAGCTAGTTTCAAAAAGATTTATAAGTTTTTCTCAACAATAATTTTCGAGACTGCGGCTTGTTATTTGATATGTTTACAGTGTTCAAAAATTAATTATGTCTTAGAAACTTGATATATTTAAAAGAATATATGTATTTGTTATTGAAAATTATTTTTGCCCATAACTTTGCCCATTAGTAACCGATTTCTGAAAAAAAATTTCAGACATATATTATCTTATAATAGTAGCAAGCCTGTCTAAAAACTCTACTAGGGCTAAAAAGTTTTGCAAATATAACAAAAACCAGAGGCAGTCACGATTATTTGCTGATATCTCAGTTAGATATGGGGCAATTGTTCTGCAACCAAAAGACTGATCTGTGCAACATGTAAGAGATTCAAAAAGTTGATTTCTACCAATACACAGACATACGGACGTGACTCCCATACTCATAAGCTTTCAAAAAACATATTCTTTATGGGATCGAAAATTAGTATTGTACAATTACAAACGGATTGCTATGTATACCCTTGGTACCACAGGTGAAGGGTATTAAAGCCACTAGTTCACGTACTACTATGACTTTAATGAAATTAAATTGTAATTGGTTTAAATTAAGAAATTAAAAAACAATTATTTTTTAGATCTGAAATGAATACATATTACACGTCTATTATACATATTGACGTATATTTCGTCAAATATTTGCCAAATGTGACTATATCTTTAGTAACTATACACATACATATAACCAATTTCGTCCCTTTTATTAGTCTGCCAAAAAAAATATCTGTCTACTCAAAGCAACATCAAAAGCAAGTGCGTAATAAACAATTGTTTCCATTTAAAATGCAGGCTTTTGTTATTAAGTGGTTAAATTTTCCACATGAGTATGCAAAAAAATTTAGTACATTTAGCTTAATTTATGTTCCCACACACTCGATTTTATGTTTTATTATGAAAAAAAACTCTTAAATTTCAAATCAAATAAAGTACACATTTTAGGAAAAATTTCAAAATAATCGTGCAAGTTTTTTTACTTAATGGGTCTGCAATTTAAATTTAAGGCTAACAACACATTTGCCTGCCTAATGCGATTTTTTTTTAAGAATGTTAAAAGAATATGTAGCATATTCTCATATGAGTACTTTATGCAAATATTGTATAACAAATCACACATGCTACCAACATTGATGTATTTATTTAGTAAGAGGGAAAAACATTATCTTGCCAACATAAATGTTTTATTTTTATATTCAAAAACAATATTTTCTTTTTGTGGGCGATAAAAGAAGCATTTGAGTGTAGGGTCTGGAACTTTTTGCAAAACAAATAGCATTTTTAACTTTTGCCACATGATGTCAGATAATGTAAATAAAAACAATGTTAAACGTATTGAGAGATAAATATTTAACAGAAAACAAAGAGGAAAAGTGTGGTAGTGCAAGCCAGAACATGTGATACATGTGATACATATGATACATGAAGTGTTGTTAGAAACAAAAGAGCATTTTAAGACTATATAAAGCTATACATTATGGAAATAAGCTTTTAAAAGTACTGAGGGCACGTCGCAATGTAAGGCGGCCTACAATAGTAACATTGAATGCTTGAAATATTTTGGTATTAAAACAAAAAGAATTAAATAAAAATAATATTTTTGACGAACTTATAGAGCGTTAAGGGCAATACTTTGTAAACAAGTTTATACCCGCCACCAAAAAAATGGTGGGGGTATATTCATTTTTTCATTCCGTTTGTAACACATCGAATCAGGGTTTCATTTTATGACGATCTAGCTATGTCCGTCCGTCTGCCCGTCTGTTGAAAGCACGATAGAGGTCGCACCGAAAAAGCTAGAGGGCTCAAATTTTGCCAGAATCTTTCTTATAGACAAGGTTTGTTTGGTACTGAAAATGGGCTAAATCGGAATATTAGGAAGAGCGTTATAGCGCCAAATGCAAGAGAAGGTCGAAAAAACCGTGTCCTTCGCACATCGAATAAAATGCAATTGTGTCTAAAGGCGTTAACGTACAGTCATGAAACTTCGAATATATATTTCTCGAGTCAAAACAATATTTCTTTCTAAAAAGTTCTTAAATCTATACATTAGCAAAAGGAGTTATAGATCAAAATTTACGAAAATTTATACCGCGCAGTGTATTTTTCAGTATATTTAAAATTTAAAACCTAATAAAACGGACAAAATTAGATGTACGCTTCTGAAATTTAGCACACTTGGTTTTTTGGTGAGAGGCTTTGTTGTGACGGAAAATCAATGTTTTCACGCCCACTTTTATAACTCATATAACGTTTTACCTAAAATTCATATAATTTCTCTAAGAATAAAGATTTTGGAATACTAAAGGACTATATTGAAATATCTAAGTTGCATTTATTAGCTGAAATAACTTTGACACGCCTACTATAACGCCCACTTTTCACGTTATCTACCGCTAGTGAAATTTAAAAGCTCATAAAACCGACAAAATTAAAAGTATGATGATGAAATTTGCTACATATATCCTTCTAACCAATGCAATTGTTGTGCCAAAAAGTTTAGGTGACACGCCCACTTTAACGCCTACCTCTCATATAATGGCTTATCTTAAATTCATGTAATTTCTCTATTGACAAAGTTTTTGGGAAAATAAAGGACTATATTGAAATATCTAAGTTGTGTTTATTAGCAGAAACTTTATTGACACGCCTACTTTAACGCCCACTTTCATTGAAAGACTACATTTACAAAAGCATTTTAGTAGCATATCGAAGTTATAAAGGGTGGTTAAATTTTAAGGACCGATGTTGATTTTAAATAAATCGCAAATTATTTGGGAAATTATTATCATTTCTTTTTATAATGATAATATTTGAATGATTCAATTAAGTATGGAACAAAATATCGGCCAAATGGCACCCAACCCCTAACCTCGGCGCCACACCTCCAACCGATGGTCCGAATTTTCAATGAAAATATTGGTGCTCAATTGTTAGGCACGATGATGAGTCGAGGTTGACTGCTCTTTTGCCAGACTACCGCAAAAAACAGCAATGGTTCCCATTCAACGAACTAAGAAGGCATTCACAGATGTTCTAACATTTGATACAGACCTGTTTTCAGAAATTTAAATATTTTTTAAAATTCTCCCAATTGTGGACGAATTTAAACGATTATGATGACCAAAACAATCTCTAAATGCACAAAATGCATTTTGATTTGAACGCCCATTTTCATAAAAAACGTGAATAACTTTAACGCGTTGCTCATTTGCGTATCTTTCCACTTTTCAAATTGAGGTAGTCTGAGATTGAGAAATGTCAAATGAAATGCAGAAAACAAATTTGACGTCTAGGTGTAGTGCTACATATTTTATTATAAAGAGATTATTCCATAGCGATTAACAAAATAATAAATAATGTGCTTTAAATGTACACAAAATTGGTGGTGGGTATAAAAGATTCGGCACAGCCGAATATAGTGCTCTTGCTTGTTATTAATATAATAAATATTTTCAGGTGCTTTAAGGGAACATAGTAAAACAACCTGTACAAAAATATACAGTCTAATATGATATTTATTTGACAATAATATTTAAAATTTTAAATATCAATGAAAAAATAAATTTAAATACTCTTAGATGCGCCTAGAAACAACTTTTTAACTTATTGCCTATTTTTAGTGTCAATTTATAATTAAATACGAGGGATTTTCAGTTGTTAGATTAAAGTAAAAAAAATTTTTGGAGTATATGCTGCACAAAAATTTTAAAAATATGTAAAAATTCATTTGGGGGTAAATTTAGGAGCTAAAGGGTTCACAAAAAAAAAAGTAAGAGTGCTATAATATTCGGCCGTGCCGTATCTTGTATACCCTTCACAACGCGTAGTCATTCAGTAACAATTGTTTGTATCACCAATCATCTCATCCGCGTAAAACATTCCATTGTAAAATTATAAATTAAGTTTAAAATAAAAAAAATAAAAAAAAAAATTTTTAAAAAATTTAAATAAATAAAAAATAAGAAAAAAATAAAAAAAATCTTTTTTGTTAACTGGGATTCGAACCTACGTTTATCCAGTTTGTGAAAAGACGAGGTGGTTTTTATAGCACAAAATGTATATTTACTTTTACTACTAGTAGGTAAAAAAAGTAGGTAAAGCTTTTTTTAATAATATAATAATATGATCAAAAATACATAAATTGTAACAAAAATTAACTCAATTTATATATTGAACTTAGATATTTGCTTCTATTTTTATTTAAAATCTTTATTTAAATAGAATATACATAGTGAGCCATATATCGGTTTAAATTCTGTCATAAAATGCAGTATATTATCTTCGCTGAACGATATGATGCAATTTACTCTTATGAAACGTAAATTGGTTGGAAAAAATCATATTTTCGGATGCAGCTCGTTTTCGTCTCAATGGCTACGTTAATAAGCAAAATTGACGCATTTGGGGCTCAGAAAACTCAAACGTGATCTTACAAAAGCCAATGCACCCATTACCAGTAACTTTGGTGCAGATGTAGAGCGGGGGCATCATTGGCCCATATTTCTAAGAAAATGAGGACAGCGCAACCATTACGATCAATGGAGCCTATCGCGCCATGATAACCGATTTCTTTGTGCCCGCTCTTCATGGTATTGATGTGAGTGACAAATATAAAAATTTAGGTATGCAGCTTAATAGACAACAAAATTTTAGTGAAATTTTAGTGAGTTTAGTGAATTTTTAAGACTTTTGCTTGAGATTTGTCGTTTTGGAACACTGTTAAAGTAAAGAAAGTTGGGTAAATTGCATGGGTACTTGTTGAGTTTTTACGTTTTTAAAAGGTTTACAATATATACCTTCCTCCTTCCATTACATATAAGTTTTTGCTGACGATAAAATACGCATTTTGCTAAACAAAAGTACGAAAAAAATTAAAAACTGGAAAATTTTTCAGAGGTAGGATTAGTTCTTCTTAGGAAATCTTTTTCCCCCTTGAACCGATTTTTCTTATTTTCAATCTTTACCAGCCTATGACTATAACACATATTTTTGCCAAGTGTCATTTATCTAGGAGCACTCAATAACTCAATATAAGCTAAAAAAAAAGTGACGTCCGGCTAGATTGGCAAAATACTCCTATGTGGGCCGTTGAATTAGCCGAAATGGTGATGACCGTTGGACTATAGGGCGCCATTTAAGATAAGTGTTATGCAGATAAACCGAATTTGAACGCCAACTTTCATTCTGCCATTGCCAAAATACAACCCCATACACGCGAAAAAGTGCTAGAATATTGGTCTGATTGATTGGGGTTCTCTGAGGTCAGCCACGGCAGCCTATAAATGAAATAATATTTCATTTCTAACCGGAGCAATTGTACTTCGAAGCAAAAAAAATGAATTTGGCAAAATTTCAAACCGTCTTTATTTTATTGCATTTTTAAATTTAAACTTTTAAATGGCTCACTCTTTATGTGAATTTTATATGGGTAGAGGTAAAAAAAATACAATAAATATTGACCAAAAAGCTATATTTGCAAAATTTCAAAATCGTATATTTAATTGTGTATAGACCACCTCAGACATAGTCATGGCCAACATTACTATGATATGATTTTCACACAGTAAACTCCATAAATTGTTCTAATAAGAATTTTAAGTTTACTTTCAAATTTATGCGTTTTATCTTAACTTACGATAAATCATGAATTTATTGAAACTTTTTTAAAAATTTAGGGTTGTCCAAGGAAGGAGTTTCGAAGCTTTTTGTGGCTGAAAATTTATAATTTCGATGTAGAGAATACGTGGTTTAAACAGGATGGTGCCACACTTGCCACACATCAAGAGAAATAATAGAAGTTCGAAAATTGCATTATTTCCTTTAGAGGACAAGTAACTATGATCGTGCGGTTTGAAACCGTAGGACTATTTATTATGGGGTTTTTTGAAATCAAAATCACACAACAATAATCAACACAATCACACAACAGCGCAAGAAACCAACATTATCGAACAGAAATCAACCTTTGACAACAGTATTTTGAAAAACGTGATTGAGAATTTAGGTAAAAGATTGGGAGCCTGCAAAGCCAGTAGGGGCGGCACTTGACCAACATAATTTTTCACTTTTTATTATTAAAATTAAAATAACACCTTAAATTCTTAACAATTTTTAAATTTATTGTACATGCAGAAATTTAATAACAAGTCATTTGTAAAATTTTTTTACACCAAAAACATATCGCAAAATGTATAAAGTTAATAGAATATGCTCCACTATAAAATTGATTATTTTTAAAACCTACTAGCAATGCTTTGGGAACCGCTGCCCCTTCTATGTCCAATAACTTCAAATAAATACTCTAAGTAACTCAGCAAAACAACAGCAAATAATTCTAAGAAAAACTTTTAAGTTTTAAACTTAAAAACAAACTTCAAAAATTACCAGAAAACACAATGGCAACGAAGAAAATGTGAAAAATTCTAACGAGCGTAACAAAGTATAAACTTAAGTTTTCCTTTTTTATTTATAAGTAAGTCAACATGCGATTTTCATTTTTCAACAGATTAAATCAAAAACACAAAATAAATATTTAAAAAATAAAAGATTTAGTTTTGCTGTTGTTGCTTTTAAGAACATTTTGGTAATGCAAGTAAATAAAAAAAGTTTTAAGTCGATTTCCTACTTAAATGCCGAAAAGAAAGTATATATTCTATTATATGCATGTATTCTTTTTTTACCCCTCTATCAACACTGATGGTATGTATCAACTTGTCATTCCATGTGTAACACAGAGAAATATTCTTTTGAGTATTGAATCAGAATTGCGGCATGCAACTTTAAAAACTTTCAATTTAAATTTTGATTGCAAAACTCAAAAAAAATTATTTTGTGCAATGTATACAATTTAAAACAAGTAAGAGCACTATATTCGGCTGTGCCAAATCTCTTATACCCACCACTAATTTGGTGTATATTTTAAGCACAATATTTATTATTTTGTTAATCGCTATGGAATAATCTCTTTATAATAAAATATGTATCACTTTTTTTGTATAGGGTTGTTAAATTTTAAGGACCCATGTTAAATTTGTTTTCTGCATTTCACTTGACATTTCTCAATCTCAAACTTACTCAATTTGATCCGTGGAAAGATACGCAAATGAGCAACGCTTTAAAGTTATTCAGTGCATTTTGTGCACTTCGTAATTCTTTTGATCAACATAATCGTTAAAATTCGTCCACAATCGGGAGAATTGTAACAAATATTTAAATTTCTGCAAAACAGGTCTGTAAAAAATGTTAGAAAATCTGTGAATGCCTTCTTAGTGCGTTGAATGGGAACCACTGATGGTTTTTGCGATAGAGCATCATTGAGCATCAACATTGTCATTGAAAATTTGGACCATCAGATAGTGGAGGGGCGCCAAGGATGGGGGGGGGGGGGCATTTGGTCGATATTTTGTTCCATACATAATTAAACTATACAAATTTTAAAATTACAAAAAGAAATAATAATAATATCCTAAATAATTTGTGTTTTATTTAAATTCAACATCGGTCCTTAAAATTTAACCACCCTTTATAACTTCGATAGGCTACTAAAATGCTTTTTTAAATGTAGTCTTTCAATGAAAGTGGGAGCTAAAGTAGGTGTGTCAATAAAGTTTCTGCTAATAAATACAACTTAGATATTTCAATATAGTCCTTTATTTTCCCAAAAACTTTGTCAATAGAGAAATTACATGAATTTAAGATAAACCGTTATATGAGAGGTAGGCGTTAAAGTGGGCGTCTCACCTAAACTTTTTGGCACAACAATTACATTGATTAGAAGGATATATGTAGCAAATTTGATCATCATACCTCTAATTTTGGCGGTTTTATGAGCATTTAAATTTCATTAACGGTAGATAACGTGAAAAGTGGGCGTTATAGTAGGCGTGTCAAAGTTGTTTTTGCGAATGAGTACAACTTATGTGTTACAATTTAGCCCTTTATTATTCCAAAATCTTTATTAATAGAGAAATTATATGAATTTTAGGTAAAACGTTATATGGGAGGTGGGCGTAAAAGTGGGCGTGGCACCTTAATTTTCTGGCACAGTAATGATATTGCCTAGGGGGATATACGTAGCAAATTTTATCATCATACCTCTAATTTTGTCGGTTTTATGAGCTTTTAAATTTCATTAACGGTAGATAACGTGAAAAGTGGGCGTTATAGTAGGCGTGTCAAAGTTATTTTTGCGAATGAGTACAACCTAGGTGTTTCAATATAGCCCTCTATTATTCCAAAATCTTTATTAATAGAGAAATTATATGAATTTTAGTTAAAACGTTATATGGGAGGTGGGCGTAAAAGTGGGCGTGGCACATTGATTTTCCGTTACAAAAAAGCCACTCACCAAAAAGCAGAGTGTGCAAAATTTCAGAGTCGTATATCCAATTTTGTTGCTTTTATGACGTTTTTGTTTTTAAATATACCGAAAAATACACTGTGCGGTATAAATTTTCGTACATTTTGATCGATAACTCCTCTCCTAATGCATAGACTTAGACAATTTTTGGGGAAAAATATTGTTTTTACTCAGGAAATACATATTCGAAGTTTCATGAGTCTACGTTAATGCGTTTGGACACAATTCCATTTTATTCGATGATCGAAGGACACGGTTTTTTCGACCTACTCTTGCTTTTCGAGCTATAACTCTCTTCCTAATATTCCGATTTAGCCCATTTTCAATACCAAACAAACCTTGTCTATAAGAAAGATTCTGGAAAAATTTGAGCCCCCTAGCTTTTTCGGTGCGACCTCTATCGTGCTTTCAACAGACGGACAGACGGACAGACGGACGGACATAGCTAGATCGTCATCAAAGCAAACCCTGATTCAGAATATATATACTTTATGGGGTCTAAAATGGATATTTCGATGTGTTACAAACGGAATGACAAAATGAATATACCCCCACCATTTTTTTGGTGGCGGGTAAAAAAATGAATAAAATATTGTTGGGAATAAGTGCTTGTTGTTGGAATATACGGTTTTATCGGATATTTTTATACCCTTCACACAGTGAACAAGTAAGAGCACTATATTCGGCCGTGCCGAATCTTATATACCCTTCACAACGTGTAGTAATGCAATAAAAAAAATAAAAAAAAATGAAAAAAAAAATTTTAAAAAAAAATTTAAAAAAAAAAATTTTTTAAAAAAAAATTTTTAAAAATAATTAAAATATATGTAATATAAAACAAAAAAAAAAAATATAAAAAAAAAAAAAAATATTAAAAAAAAAAAATAAAAAAAATAAAAAAAAAAATATAAAAAAAAACAAGTAACAGTGCTATATTCGGCCGTGCCGAATCTTATATACCCTTCACAACGTGTAGTCATGCAATAACAATTGTTTGTATCACCATTCATCCCATATAAAATACGTGCTTACGTACACGTTAGAATAAATGTGGCATCGAATCCCAGCTGAGCCAAAAAAATTTTATTTTATTTTATTTAATATATTATTTATATTTTATATTTTTTTAAAATTTTTTTAAAAAATTTTTTTAGAAAAATTTTTAAAAAATTTTTTAAAATTTTTTTTTTAAATTTTTTTTAAATTTTTTTTAGTAGTTTTTTTTATTATTTTTTTCTTATTTTTAATATTTTTTTTTTTTTTAATTTTTTTGGTTTGGTATGTTTTTTACATGTATGTATGTATGTATGTTGTTGTTGTAATTGTGAAAAAAACGAGGTGGTCGTGGTTTTTTGCTCATATCTCAGAAAGTTATGGGGCGATTGTGCTGAATTTCAATAGCGATTCATTCCTGGATATTTCCAAGAGATTGATACCATATACAGATCTGAGAAACATATAGTTGCTTCTAAAAGTTGATTTCAACCAACACACGGACAGACGGGCAGACGGACAGACGGACAGACGGTCAGGGCTTAATCGACTCCTCTATTCATAAGCTTTCAGAAAATATATACTTTATGGGGTCGGAAATTAAAATTGTAGAAATTACAAACGGAATGACAAAGCTATATATACCCTTGTGCACCACAGGTGAAGGGTATAATAAAAAAAAAAATTTTTTTGGCTCAGCTGGGATTCGATGCTATGTTTACTCTAACCAGTATACACGTTTGTATGTATGTATGTTGTTGTTGTAATGTTGTTTTTGTGAAAAAAAAATCGAGGTGGTCGTGGGTTCTTGCTCATATCTCAGTTGTTTATGTACCGATGTTTCTGATTTTCAATACCGATCTACTCCCGAATATTTCTGATATTTTAATACCTCACCCGGGTCCAAGCAATGTCGGGGGGCTTCAAAAAGTTGATTTCAACATACACACGGACAGACGGTCAGACGGACAGACTGACAGGGCTTAATCGACTCCCCTATTCATAAGCTTTCAGAAAATATATACTTAATGGGGTCGGAAATGAAAATTGTAGAAATTTCACACGGAATGACAAACCTATACATACCCTTTTTCACTGTGTGAAGGGTATAAAAAAAAAAAAAAAAAAAAAAAAATTAAAAAAAAATAATAATAAAAATATAAATATTAAATAAAAAATAAAAAATAAAAAAAAAAATAAAAAAAATTTTTTTGGCTCAGCTGGGTCGATGCCACGTTTTCTCTTACCAGTATACACGTTTGTATGTATGTATGTATGTTGTTGTTGTAATGTTGTTTTTGTGAAAAAAAACGAGGTGGTCGTGGATTTTTGCTCATATCTCAAAAAGTTATGGGGCGATTGTGCTGAATTTCAATAGCGATTCATTCCTGGATATTTCCAAGAGATTGATACCATATACAGATCTGAGGAACATATAGTTGCTTCTAAAAGTTGGTTTCAACCAACACACGGACAGACGGACAGACGGTCAGGGCTCGACCCCTCTATTCATAAGCTTTCAGAAAATATATACTTTATGGGTCGGAAATGAAAATTGTAGAAATTACAAACGGAATGACAAAGCTATATATACCCTTGTGCACCACAGGTGAAGGGTATAATTAATGCGAATTTTTTCGAAGAAAAAAATTTTTGAGATAAATCACATTTTCAGTTTAGATTTTTACAATATTGAGACGTTATTTTTTTCCAAAATTTTTATATGTTTTTAAGTAACGTGATCTGTAAGTAACAGCTGCATAACAAAAATGGTGACAAATCTAAATACGAAACCTTTTGAATGGGACACCTTTTACTTTCTATATTTTCAATATTTATAATCCTTTATACGAACAAATCTTGTATTAAAGAGGACACTTGAGATTCCACAAAGCCGAATCAAACACTTTTACATTTTTGTTTTTAATCTGTGATGTGTAAAATTCTGTGCAGAGATTAGGAAAATATGAGACGTTAGCAAGACAAAATGGAAATGAAGTTTTTTAAACAACATTATATTCTGCCAAGCACGTTTTTTAAAACTTTGACTACTTTTTTATCTTAAATGATTATTTGATTACAATGTGATAAGATGGCAAAATATTCGCTGCAATTTGTAAAGATATGCCGAGATGTAAAATAGATATTTGGGGAAGGAGAAAATAGAAGAAAAAGTTAATAAATTTACATATTGTCTTCATCTTAGCTAACTTTGGTTAAACAGAAACATTTTTCTACGTGTGAAATATACAAAATATGTTTACAATATTTTCAATCCAAAAAAAATAAGTAAAGAATTGTGCCTTTAACATATTAATTGGTCTATTTGATAAAAATCTTTTAAAATGCTGTCATCATTTCCACATTTTTCTCTAGCGTGTAATTAAGGCTGCTAGTTTCCGCACTTTAGCATTAAGAATCTTTATGTAAATGATTTGCACAATGTGCATTTTTTTGCACAGCTCTGATAAGCTTTAAGGATGGTATTCATATTTGCTGACAGTTTCTTATTAACAAATACTTAACAACGATAATCACGAAAATTGCAATTAACAATAATTAAAAATATATTCTTATCTTTAAGAATTATAAATATTCCAAGCAAAAAAATAAATATTAAACAAATTTAGCTTTAATAGCCAAACTAAAGATTGTATGGCTCGTTTAAACTTTCAAACTTTGGCTGTTATTTCTTAATATTTTTTATTTTTTTTTGTTAAAAACTAATTTCACATGAAATTTTATACTTTCGTTGCACACATTTCTTTACAGGCACATACCCACGCATATATTTTACATACATACATACATATATGTTGATATCTGTATATTTTATTAAATAACAATCTAAAGAGTAACCCAGCTACACATACACACAACATGACTTTTAGCCAGGGTTTCTCACAAATCTATGAATTATGCCTCCAATCTTAAGACATTTTTTTGTTTTTTATTAAATTTCTCTAAGAGTTATGAATTAATAAAAAATCATGTTATAATTAAAATTTTAAGGGGACTAAAACAATCAAAATACTTATCAATCTTTTAAGTACTATTTGTTTGACCAAAAAAATTTTGTTTTTCATCAAGCACCGTCGCACTATAGGAAATTTACTATCTTTTTTTTGGCCAAAGGTAAACAAATTTAAATTTTTGTACAGTTTATTTTTGTTTGCTTAAATATAATAAAAAATATAACAAAGTAAACATAGCTTTTCAAAATTTTCAAAAAAATGCAATTTCTGTTACTTTAACACTGGTTACGATTTATTACGATTTCTACACCAGTTATCAGAAAAGCTTTGAGTGCAGTGAATTTTGTGACATTTTCTAATAAAAGTTTTCGTAACTAAAATTTATGTTTTTGGAAAATTAAAAAATAGGAAATAATGCCGGAGGTAAGTGCTTTTACATTCTATAAAATCGATTAAATTGGAAAAATTAAAGTGACCTTAAAATGAACTAATGGAATTATGAATTAGAATTTTATGTTTATGAATTTTATTTTTATGATAACACATGTTAGACATAATATCATAATAGTTATCTATAACAATCAATTATCTTACAAATTTAATATATTTCATCTGAGAATTTTTTGTGAGTTTAAAAAAAATTAATTTTTTCAGGTGGTGACTACTGCGTGCCAAATTCAGAAATTGACAAAAGAGCCGCTATTTACGCACATTTCTTGTCATATATTTCTGAGAGTGATTGTTCCGAAAATTTAAAACAGTATTTAAAAGAGCATTCACGATTATTTTGTTCAAATATGAATATAAAATGGCGTAATAGTTCCAGAAATTTTAAAGTTTTTAAAAAACTTTTTTTTTAAATAACTTGACGGATGAATTTAATCGAGCAGATCCACTCATTTTCAGCATTTCATTGAAAACAAACGCATCAAGTCCACAAGAAATCAAAGCTTCCACCAGAAGTGATCGAATTACTGAGATCAGTGTAGCAAAAAAATTCTCAAACAGAGGAAAAAAAATCCTGAAAACGAAGATGAAGAAATGGAAAGTGGTGGCATTTTGAACCCATGTATGTTACATTTAGTTGACGGTTTGGAACTTGAAAATCAAGTTGTTGAATAAAATCCTTTTTTAACATGACTTTGTTACTTAATTAAATTGGTAAAATTAATTTCTACTGTTATATTCAAAAGGTAAGTGTACACTCGAAAAAAATTTTAGAAAAAAAGCAGTTTAGAAAACCAGATTATCTTTTAAAGATCTAAAAAAATCTTGGATGTGGGAACCTATAACCCGTAACCCCTTCTTAGAACTAATTATTTGTTATTTTTTTAATTAAATTTACATATGTTTTTTTTCTCAATTTATCAAGAACTTTTTCGGTCACTTCCTCTCTCTAAAGGGTTCACCAAAAGTCAAATCCAAAAAATCTTTCAAATCGGCCCACCCGTTTTGCTGTTATTAATTTTGGCCAAAAAAGGTGACAAATTTCCTTACCGCGTCGGTGCAATGTACAATGTTTGCTGAGAATGCTTGATGAAGAGCTAACTAGGGGACGATTCAAACTGGATATTTTAAATGCAAAATTAGTCACTATCCCGTTGGGGACTATCAAAAGCAATATCTCCAAACATTTTCTTGAAAAAGCCGAAAACAGGTGGAGTGGACTGAAAACACGAGTGGTCAGGCTAACGTGGCCCTTTTTGATATCAGGCGTACATTGCAATTTACAGGCGGAGGTCAAAGGACATCTAGAGATTGCTGTCAGTATTGACGGGTCACTGAGTGTTAGGGAAACATGCAAGCCAACTCCGACTTCCCTCTAATGATCATAGTCGCAGCTGTCTGGATTTTAAGGGGACAAATATATACTCGATGACCTCTCTGAGATATCTGTTATCAGACTAAACGATCTGCTGAGACACCTCAAGGCTATGGCGTGGATCTAGATTCCTATCTTAGATTTATTTTAACACACAAACAGTCTGGAGAGTAATGTGGTCTTGTCATAACGATGTCATTTAGACTCAAATCTACGTGAACTACCACCATATCCAACTAATCGTGCTTAATGTGTATCTAGTCCCTTTTAAGCTAATTGAATTTAAGTTACCAGCGATTTATTGAGAACTATTTGAGAACCCATGCTTTAAACGATGCATGCGTTTCTCACATATTGCACACATCATGTGCTACCGAAAGCATATAGACAGACGGGGAAAAACAAAAATCTTCAACGACGTTAGCAGGATACGGATATAAAAATAAAAGTAATAATAAAAAAATGGAAAAAAGTCCTAAAGTTTAACGAGTATTAGGTAGAATAAGAGTTAACCTAATAATGTTTACTTACATGTCTGGTAAGAATAAGAAAATTCAACAGCAACAATATCAACAAGAAATAACGAGAAAAGAGTAAACGAGATCTTTAACGAAAATACTAAACATTTAAACTTTTCAATGGATTTTGAGGAAACTACAATTTTAGATTATAAACAAATTTAATAAAATTCGTATATGGGCAATTCCATATCATCGTACGTGACATTTGTACTCCTATAAAGTGGAATAATTTTTGCAAAAGTAAGAGTAACTGAAACAAAATTAGATCTTTATGTTCCATTCAGAGGGTATTTTATTTAAAAAAAATTATATTCGAATAATTGTTGTCTAAAATATCGGGGAAAATTAGAGTATATCGTATATGACATAAAACAGAAGTGATTTTGAGGTATATATAGAAATATGAAAAAATCTGCGAATCTTGAGAGGTACTTTTTCTTTTTTTAATTTCTTGCACTAAACCACATATTTTTCATTTAAAATCCACCATACTTAATTGAAAACAATGAGCTGGACAGTTTACCAATTTAATAAGCTCTAAATACCTACGCATAGTAAAATTTGAGTATTTTTTATCATTAAACCTTTATTGAGACTTTTAGTTTTTACAGTCGTGGTTGACATATTCATGGAATTGCCCATATGGGTGTACCAGCGAAAATGTAAAGAATATAGTGAAAGCCATTATTAGTTGCTTAAATATTTTAAGTAACTACAAAAGGTATCGCTATCTTGGATTTTATACTTTTTCATAGTGTTCTATATTCTACTACTCAAGCATTTTTAGTTGATACCAATATTGTTGTTGGGGTTGAAGGGGACAAGACAGTAACAACTAGATTTGAATTAAAAATCATCATTTTATGGCGTCTTAACCATTTAGATTTTAACTTTTTCAAAATTTACTGTATTCTACTAGTCAAGCATCTTCCTTTATAAGAATATTAAGGGGAGTGGATGCCATCATGGATCTTAATGTCTTTTTTTCATTTGATACCCATATCTACTCTATTCTTCAGCCGTTAGGTAAGAGAATTTTGAAGTACAGGCCCATAGATTTTTATTAAAATATACTTAGTCACAAAAAGTTGTTTTGCAAAAAATGTATAGTATTTCAGCTCAGATTGAATTTTCCATAATTTTAGTTGGACATTAAAAATTTAACAAAAATAATTGTTTTGGTTGTATAAAATAAATAATAATGTACTAAACACTGAATTAATTATTTTTCTACTTGGTAAAATGGAAATGTTTTCATAGCATTCTTCTGTTTTAAATTAAAAAATTTGTCTTTAAAAATAAACTATTTTACTAAATACATCATAATTTTTTTACGCACTGTTGCTAGGCGCACGATTGGGACGAACGACGAATTTTTCGTCGCGAATAGTCGTCATCAAAAATAAAACACATTTGTGTATATGAGAATGCATACAATTGTGGCGTCAGTCGAAGTTCGCTATACGCGGCGAACACTGCATTAGATTTATTTCTATTTCTTACGCCGGCGAACGACGAACAAATTGGTACAAGGTGACCATTTTTTTTATTAAATTTGGGTTTACTTCTCAACTTTTTAAGAAAATGAAATTAGTTTTTACTTTAATAATTGTTTTATTTTTTATTTCAAAACATCTAAAATAAGTTTTAAAAAAGTTAAGTACAAAAATTTGTTTTTATTTGTGTTTTTGCCAATGTTTAAGTTTATTAAGTGATCTTTTTTCATATGGTCACACTATTAGCTGTTATACACAAACAAAATTTTTATTATTGTTTATTGCACGTACCCACAACATTCTTTGCAAACGTTTATTTACTTATACGTAAAAAAGATTTTATTATTACAGAAATTATATATATTGTTTTGTTGAGTTTCACAAAAAATTAAATTCTTCATTATTTTTGTTTTTTCTTTACACAAACAGTAAACAATTTTATCAACTATAAAAGAAGTTACTTTTTCGTCATTGTTGTGCTTCACATGACGAATTTGCACAGCGAATTTTTACCGAAGAGTTCGTCGTGTTGGGCGAAATTCGTCGTTCGTCCCAATTGTGCGCCGAGCATGTATTTGGAAAAATATCAATACAGCCGCTAAGCATGTGCCTTTGTCGCTGTCTAATCGACGACTTAATTAAAGAGCATTAAAATAAAAGAGATGGGATCACAAACAATTGTTTAGTTAAATGAACACCTATGGTTGAGAACTCGATTCACGTTAGTAAATTTTATGAAAAACACTAAAGTATTTGTATTTTGGTGCTTATATCTTAGTTAGTTTCGAACCGTATTACTGGTTTTTTCCAACAATATTTTGCTGTCTATAGCGTGTCCAAAAATGTATAAGGAGCTTGTTTAACTTGATATATTAAGCAAAAATTTTTGTTGCCTATAACTTTGCCGATAAGTAACTAAAAATTTTTACGCATAGTACAAGCCGCATATCGTATCTATAAATGATCTATGATTTATCCCATGGCTAAAAATTTTTAATTGGAAAAATTTGGAAAAGCCAGATAAAGTCGTATTTGTTTACTCATGTCACAGAAATTTTAAGTCATTGCCGAATATTTCCAATAGATTTGTGGTATAAATACAGATCTGTGCAACACGTGGGGGCTTCTAAAAGTTGATTTCAATCAACACACGGACAGAAGGACGACACCCTTGTTATTAAGCTCTACCGTATTTACAATCTTAGATCTGAAACAAATATTCTAGAAACTAAAAACGAAATGACAAACATTTATATACCCTTGACACGACAGGTGAAGAGTATAAACAGATTTATTTTCAAAAACTGACAATTAGCTGAGTTCTGACCACATTAGTATGGACTTCCATCAAAAAACTTCACGAATTTTATAAACAGTGCAGACTTAATTTCCTTATCGTACTGCATCCATGGAAATGCTTAAATTATTTTCATACGAAAGCATAACAAAGTATGCACTGCTTATAATTTCAGCAGTGTAAAAAAGGAGAATAATTTATTCCAATAGTAATTTCTTTTACATTTCTGCCTTACTTGCTTGCTAGCTTTTTTAACAGTACGTAAGTAGAAGGTAAAGATTAAGCGCATTTTGGTAGCGATGAAATAAGCGATTATTGTCTGCAGAAAAAAAACCTACGAATTGGGACATCGTATATATCGTCTTCTGGAAGCGCGCGGACGTTTTCGACAGATATTAGCGGCATGACAGGACACCTTTTGAATTCAGATATTAGTTTTATTAAAATATGTTTTTTTTAAAACACGTCTGAAAGAGTTTAAAATAAACATCAAATTATAGAAAAACTGAACGTTCAACTCAATTTTATAATTGTTTTACGATTTAATTATTTTTAGGTTTAACACGGGAAACTGAACTAACCAATTTTTAGCGAGCCGCCGCCGAATAAAGTGACCACCTCAAGCCTTCGCTCAATACCTTTATGAATATTACGTAGGCGCTACACTCCACAATATAATATCACGAATAAGGTATAGTGAATATAAAAAAAAACATAGAAAAGCACAATATTCAAACAATGCATGTAGTAATTACAACCGGATTTTAATCGGACTGATAGTCGAAAAATTACTTTTAAAAAACAAAACAGAATAAACCGGTTAAAATCGATTAAATAAAAATCTTTTAATCTCCTTATTTAGATTTGCTAATAGCAAAATAAATTAGGGGCGTTTTTGGAGAGAATGCTGATCATTTTTTCCCGCTGCTATTAAAATTCTGATAAATACTAAGCATCACTAAATAGCTGCAAGTATTTCACATCAAATAAAATAACAGATACATGCAAGTTGTTTTATAATAATAATATTCTTTTACAAACACACACTGATAAAAATACATCCCTGCAGATAACGGGAATAGTCCGTGCACGCTTGTTAAGTACATTTTATAATGGACTGGGACAATTCCAAAGGTTAGTCGAATGTAAGGAAAAAATATTGTCGAGTAAGCATTATGATGTTTTACGGCTGGACCACATAACCCATAGGAGTATTCTTAAAACTACTCTTTGTCAGTATTCGATGGAGCAGTTACACGACTGTTATACACCTCGTTTAAAACTATACACTTGTCGTTTAAAACTCTTGTTTCAAAACAATATGGTCCATGACTGCATTACACAGGACCATGTTGTTCAACTATAAAGGACTACGTAGTCCTATATTATCTGCAGGAATATACCATATGACATACATACTTGTTCAGACTATAACAATATTCATAAAACTATCATTTAATGTCATTTCAAAACAACAAAAATAATGACTAAATAGAAAAAAAAACATTGGCATGTTATAGCAGGTACGTGCACTTACCTCACTAAAGGATGTTGACTGTTCGGTAGAGCTGCTGCAAATTAAACGCATTTGTACGTTGATAACTCCTGTAACGAACACAAAAATAAAAAAAAAATAATCAAACGGAAGGAAATGTAAGTATATAAGAAGTTAAAGATAAGTACGTAGAGAATAAGACATATTTGTTATTTAATATTTTGTGTATGTATGTGTGCATTTATTGAAGCAACAAACACCAACAGCAATTTGCAAAGTAAAATTGAATTACCAAAAGTTGTTTGACTGTCATTTAGCAAAAGATGTTTTACCAGAAACTTTTCTAGTTAATGTTTGTAGCATCATGGTTATTGTTATTGTTAATTTTCGCCTAAATAAACTTAAAAACTTAGGAACCATCTTGCTGTCTAACATCAGAAACAATAGCCAAGAATAACCCCCAACAATTTTTTTAAAAGCTTAAAATTATGTACAAATGTTGTTGTCATCATCATCTACTAAATACACTTTAATCACTGTTTTCTAAGTAGGCTTAATGTGTCAACAATGTACAACTATAAATACTGAAAGAAAAGAAGGAAAGTATTATAAATAAGTTAGAGTGTTGAGATTACACATACAAAAATTTCGTAATGAAAACGAAATAGAGTTCGTTGCTAAACGTGTCACCGGAGAAAAGCTGGTTCGATTTTGCAAAATTTTTTTTTTTCAACTATCTATGAAGCTTAAGAATGGTTGAAGATTTCAGTTAAGTGTGTCAACTGCTAAATCAACACTGGAAAATAACAGTAGGCGTGGCACATTAATTGTTAATAGTAAATACATTTTATTAGATGCCTAGAAAATTATAATATCTATAATCTTTACAATTTGTGGGTCATATTTCCGTCTCATTTGTCTTATTTCAGCCACAAATTGATACGAACGGAGTTAGAGAAATAATACCCTCCATACAACAAATTAATTGTATGACATATTTTATTATATATTATATATTATATTATATACGTTGAATTCATTTAAATAATTGGATAGGATCAAATGAGGGACCGTGGCACCAAAATTTTGACTTCAGTAGCTTTTAACTTTCATGGCATTTAATATTTAAAAATAATTTCTGGCATATGGCCTCCGCGACTTCGCTTTATAAAAGCTACCACTTTTTCGAACACACCCGTTCCTATTTCGACAATGGTGCGTCGCATGTTGTTTTTTAAATGATCAATCGTTGCTGGTTTATCGGCATAGATCACAGATTTGACGTACCGCTACAAAAACAAGTCCAGATGTCAAATCGCACGAACGAGATATTTTACTTGATGTAATTTTTTTACCAAACGTTTGTCTCAACAAAGTAATAATTTCGAGCGCAGCTTTTTTAAATAATTTCTTCTCCACATGACTTGCAATGACATGAGGAATAGATGAATTACAAACGAATTATTTGCTGTAGCGTTTGCCATTCACGGTAATGTTGTCACTGGTTTCGGATTGAAATTCAAATGGGCTGATGACGCCTTCGGCATGTAAGCCGCCTGTTGAACTAAAAATAAGCCTAATCGCTGAAGATGATTTGAAGATTAAAATCTGGTTTAACTTCTGGTTTATATTCAGCCTATTCACCGAGCACACGACGCAATTTATGGTATGTTGGCTATAATTATTGCAGCAGTTGGATCTTGTTTGAAGGTAGGCCAAAATCTTTCCTCCAAATTTTCCAAGATCGATAAGTTCAAGTCCTCTGTTATACTCGCGTCTACAGCGAATATGGCTTCTTAGGTGCGCACGATACGGGTTCAATGTTAATGAACATTAACCAAAAAAGATAATGTGGTCATGAATCGAGAAATAAATATTACCTGCTCAGATAGACTAAGCGCATCGTAAACTTTATGAAGAGTTCTATGAGTTTAGAGAAAAGAGCGCGAATTTTGGAAATAAATTTCCACCATTTGTAAACGTTGTTAATGTATAAATAAGTCTTTTATAATAGTTTATCAAAATATACTTAAAAAAAGTCTTACACACTTTATTTGTTGTAAAAAACACTATAAAAAGTTTGATACCATTTCTGAAAACCTGTAATTTCCAGTTGATTTCATTTAAAAACGAGATGCTTTTGATAACCTAAAATGTTAATAATCGGAGAACATGGAAAGAAATCGCCATTCAAATGAAATACTATTTATGACATTAACAGATGTTGACAGATAATATTAAATTATACGTCTCACTGACTGCAATGCCAAAACTTGCTTGTATGTATGTACATACATATGTGTGCGTGTTTAGGGCATATTAAATGTTTTTTGAGCAAAGTCAAGAATCCCTGATTCGGTGCTAGTAAAAGCATATTATTTTGTAAAAATAAAACCCATTAATATATTTTTAAAAATATTGAAACCGAAAAAATTTTTTCCCAAAAATAAAAAAAAAACATGTCAACTTTTTCCAGTGTTTTTATTTTTTATTAAAAATAATACGAGATTTAGTTTATCCCGTTATTAAAACCATAGTGCAAAATGACAATGACGGAGAAATGAATTAAATTTGAGCAAACAAAAAAATATTATGTTTAGTTGTTGCTTTATTCTATTTGTTAAAAAAAAATAAGGCAAATAAATTCAAATATGAAAATTTGTTACTACTCTTCAAATATAGTAGAAAGCAAGTCATTATCTTGTCATTTTGATAGTAAATGAAAGAACATTTTTTACAATTTAAATACATTTTTTCCGTCAACGAGTAAGATTTTTTTCATTGTTTATATTATGAATTCTCACAAGAGAGAAATGTGACTCAAGGACTGGCATATAATCCAGTCGACCGAAACAAAGTTTTCATGTTGAGCAAGATTAGAGTGGGATTATGGTACATTTTATTTGACATCATTATTTTAAATTACTGCTTAGTGCTTTTTAAAGAGGAACAGGACAACAAAGTCAACAACAAGAGCAAACACAAAGATAATTATGTATGTATGTCCTACGTAGCAATTGAAGTCATGAAAAAAGTAATAGTTTGCTTAAGTTCATAAATAGCTACATAAAAAAAAGTAGCAAACTTCTAAATGTGTACAAAATTTTTTTTAGAAACTATTATGAAATTCTATTAAAGAGGATAATTATTTAAATGGATTTAAAATATATTTAAAATTTTTTTAAAACTTATTTATTGTTAATGCAGGCATTTGTTGTTTCATAAAATATTTTAAATCATACATTTAATACACATTTCGTGATATATTGATGGCATAAGATCTGTTAATTGTCGCCTACGAAAATAGAAATAAGCCCAAGATAGCTGTCACTCGCAGTGATGCCAGATGATGACAAAAATCCTTATATTTTAAACAAATAAATCGGCACTTTAATTACAAAAAATCCGCAAATTAGAAATACTCATATTATATGCAATAAAAGATATTTTTATTAACAAAAAAATATTAAAACAAAACAATTGAAAATTAACTAAAGTCTTAAACATATAAAATGATACAACAAAATTTAATTAAAAAAAGAAAAAGACACGGCAAACGTTGTTTAGCCCTATAAATTATTCCTAGGAAATATTTTTTACAGATACCGACTATTGTTTATTTCTGAACCAATCAAGATATCCTTAAACGGTTTAAGGATAGATGTATGACCAGCAAAGGTTCAAAATAGTGCAATAAAAAAATTTCAAATATTGTCACATAACCGATAACGTCATAGCAGCGACGATATGTATTCTACGGTATGCAGATATATCTTAGCTTAAAATTTCATGTAAGTCGTTACGTTATTTAGTAAAGGCATAAATTGTCCCTTGAGGTGAGTGAACCTAAATATTTAGGAGTCTGCATTGGCTGGACTATAAATTATGTACAATTTGAAGAAAAATACTAAAAACTATATCGACGTAAGTACATAATTTTAAAAAGTGGGTATTAAAGTAGGCGTGGTAAAAACAAGTATCCTATTAATCATATCAGAGTCTTAGTTATATTATGTAAACATTTCAAGAAGATCGGTCCAGCAGTCTGGCCTACCTGAGGAGGCATTAGAAAAGGAGTGGCGTTGAGGGGTATAAAAAATAGATGTTGACTGATTCTCAGACCTACCCGATATGCACACAAAACTTCATCGGTCGAGCCATTGCGACACGAGAATTTTATATATTAGATTGTACTTAACCGAAATGAAATGCTTACTTTTTTGCAAAAAAAAAAAATATATGTATATTGTAAATACCTTTTAGGGTTCGATATTTGCAACAGTTCGCATTACAAAATTTGAAAAAAGAATTGTTTGTAATTATTAATGTTTTGCGAAAGATTGAAATTGTGTTAATTTTTTAGGTTGCTTTGATAAAAAATTATTTTCACAAATGTAAAGAACTCAATTTTGTTGTACAAAGTTTTTCATCATTTGAGATGCAACAAATTTTAATTTCTTCAAAATATTATTGAAAAATTAAAAATTTTAACTCTCTTAATTTAGAGTCAAATATTTGTTTTTTTCCTCAAGGAAAGATGGGGAATTCTTTCAGAATCTCGATAAAAGAATAATTGTTCTTTTTATAATTTTGTTACGATTAATCGTATTTAAAGTTTTATCTTTAAAATTAATTTTTTATTAGTTAACCTGCAAATTTGTAAAGCAGACTCTGGCTTAATTTTTTAATAAATGTGATCCTATGATGCCACCAACATACATGGTGATTAGACTTCAGTTATTGTGTCAGTTAAGCTTCAAAATCGTGAAGATTTTGTGAATATGGGCTGTGTGGAGACATTCCCAAAACTTTATTGATTTTAACAATTTTTGTACGATATGAAATTTTAATCAAATTGTATTACTTGATATTATTATTAATTCTTTGAAAACATTGTATTTTAAACGATTACAATATAATAATTTAAATTTAAATAAATTAAAGAAATTAAAGAAATCTTATTAACGCCCATAATTGGCGACCCCGAACGAGAATAATGCCGAAAACTCTTGCTGATTTAAATTCTGGAGAAATTTCCGTATTACTAAGAAAGTGGAATTTACCAGCAGGTGGACCAAAGGCAGACACAATTTTGAGGATAGAAAACTACGTACAAGAACTGAAAATTTCTGATTTTCCTAATTATGATTTTTAAGTGGAACTAACCATCTGGATGGAATAGTGGCAGGGACTTTATTTTACAACATATTCAAACATTTATGCAGGCTATGGAGAAACGGATTGAACAATTTACCGAGACAACACTAAAATTGAAGTCAAATTTGTAATTACCCGAAAAATAGACAAACCAGCTTAAAAAACAAACGAGATTAAAGGAAACAACCGATAACTATAACAAAAACAAAAACACATTTAAGCAAGCAAAATTCTTCGAGTTATAGAGTTCATGTGTATGTTTTTTGTTCAAGTTATGGAGAACTTCGACTTCGAGTTACGGAAGGAAAATTGTATGTGATTTGTTTTTTCAACGCTACTGCCAACCAAATTAGTTCGAGTTAGAGAAAATTCGAGTTAGAGAAGTTCGAGTTATGGAAGTTCGACTGTACATCACTCTTAAAAATCAATTGGTGTCGAAGAAAGACAAGAAAGAAAACTTAAGAGATCTTTGCAGATTTAAAGCTAGGAGAACAAAAGCCAAAGTCAATTATTACAGGAAATTAAGAATTTAGCTAATGAAAAAATCTCTAATGATTACGTGATTTCAATATGAGTAAAGAACTTTCCGAAAATGCGTGGTTTAAATAAAGTTCCCTGTCTACCTAATTTATTGCAAATGGCAGATGGTATGTAAGAATGCACAAAATCAAACTTTTTAGCTTTTATTGGTTTGATTAATGCATTTCGAAATTATTCTCCACGAAAACATTTCAAATCGCAGTCAAACGCTTTTCATTCAATTTCTAATACACAACCTATATTCTACCATCGCCGTTTCAAAGAAAAAGCAACTAAATGTTATTCAAATTTCTAGTGGAACAGCTGTTTGTGTTCTTCCTGAATATTTTCAAAACAAATTGTGTCTAGATCTACCCATTATTTACTGCAAACGGCAGAAAGGTATCTGGTTCGAAATTACTAAAACTTAATATAAACCTTAAAAAAGCATATTTATGGACGTTTATTTAAGCTGATGCCGATGATTCTATAATTGAAAATGACTTTTTGTATTATTTTGGACTTTCAGTAGACAATAAAAACTGCTTATTGATCCAGCCACGAAAACTATCGCTAAAGGCATTGTAAAATACTTTGATTATTTAACAATTAAAACTTGCAATTTGACAGACATTAACATTTGCATGGGTCTACTAAAGATTTTAAAGTCAAGAATCGATCCAGTCTTGATCGCTCGCTTCAGTGTCATCGAACTTAAATCAATATTGCAAATATCTTGTTTAGGAAATATTTAAACGAAGTTGCGAGCATTGTTCTCTCTTATAATGTTTCATTTTACAAACCATAAACTGTCAAAAAAAAAACAGTTTTTAGAATTACCATCACTAAACTTAACAAAAGCTGCCATATAAAAATAAGTGCAGTCTTTTAACTTTTTAATTTATTAACAAAAAATCTTTTTTCATTCAAATACAATATATCTATATATATAAAAATCGATGTGTGTTTGTATGTTTATATGTTTGTATGTTTGTTTCTGCTTTATAGACGGTTAAACGGCTGAACCGATTTCTTTGAAATTTTCACAGAATCTTTCTGTATGTCTGGAAGGAACTATAGGCTATACTTTGGTTTGAAATTGTAAGTGGGCGGGGTGCCACGCACTATTAAAGAATAAGTATTAAATATTATATATCACGAAAGTTAATGCAGCCAGAGTCTTCAAATTAAGTACGGTAAACTTTGACATCCACACGAACATTTGGGTAAAAAGTGGGCGGACTTGCAATAGTAGGCGTGGCCACATGAATTAAATACTAAAATTCGTATATTTGGAAAACGATATCGATTAGAGTAGTAAAATTTTGCAAGAGCAACTTTGATATTCAAATAAACATTTATGGAAAAAATGGGTGCATTAACAATAGTGGGCGTGGCACATGCCATATGAATTAAATACTAAAATTTGGGGTGGCGAAGCATACCGGGTATTAGCTAGTGTAATATAAAATTAAAATATTTTTCATTTTCTTTGACAGAAAAGTTGTAAAAAAAACTAAGGAAATATGTTCTTTTAAATTATATAAGGACTAAGTTAAAAAAGTAAAATAGCTATCTGGAAGGAGCCTACAGTTCTCCCCTGATCGTTTATTTCAGTATAGCCGTTAAGTCTCACTGATTTTTGCGCCGAATTTAGTATCGAAAAAAAATCAAGCATATGGCCGACAATTACATGTTGTCTAAGACAGTTAAATTGTTTGATTTAAGAATTAATTAATCGTATTTAGAAATTTTTTTTTGGAAATTAAAAAAAAAATTACTTTTATATAAAAATTGTTAAGTAAAGAAAAAAGGCTCAATTTTGCAATAAGAAGCTTATAAGCATATACCACTGTAACTCATGATGAAGATTTTATGAACGCCAAAAGAAAATATTAAAAAAATATATAGATTTCAAATTGTAAAATTCTCTCTAATGGCTATCGAACGCAAATTTACCGATTTCAATGCAATGAAAACAATTAAAATATTTGAACGAAATCAAAAATAGAAACATTTTAAAACTGACTTTTCACTCCGCTCTTTATGTTTCATTTAAAATATCCAATAAGCCTGCATGCTCAAATAGTTTGTATGAACAAAAAAAGTAAATCCAAATTACAAATGCCTGGACTTTGCTTTTTTAGCAACTAAAAAAACGAACATTGGAAAAATACAAATAAAAACATACCGATACACTAAAACACATACACGCACACACATATACGAAATTCATTCAACCGGATTGGAAACAAATATTCATTCAGTCAGTCACACATTCACAAATTGTGATTCACATCAGCATACCATAACGCCGGCCCTCTCGCCCACTTCGATTACTTTAGCTTGTTTTATGCTGGTTTTAATGTCACTTTTTATTTTGAATTTTGCGTAGAATTAAGCCGAGAAAACATCAACATCAAAAAAGCAACGCATAAGTCAGTTCCACTTACACCACTTTCAACGGTAAAATCAAATGTGACTTTTTAGGCTGAAAAACTGACTATTTTGTGATATCAGGATTTTAAGTTTTTTTTTTCATCATTTCCATCAGAGTCATCACTAAGACAAAGAGAGAAAAAAATATAATCAAGCCGATTTTTCCAGGCTTTTAAGTTTTTGCACACAACAACAACAAAAAAATAGAAAGAAAAATGTTAATAAAAATGAAATGTTCTTATTTGCTCTTTTAGTTCGTAGTCAACAGGATAACGTTTAGGAGGATGAGTGGACAGAAAAATCACGAAATGAGAAATAGTTTCATTTGAATTTATGCGTAAGACGGTTTTAATTTAATCAAGTGCAGCGTATATAGATCTTAAGCAAAAATTATCATCTGGTATTCCAAAGTTAATGGAGTAACGCACGATAGAGTAATAAAACTAGAATTTATCCATGGATTTGCATGCAATAAATTTTTTTTATTCCTAATATTTACATGCAGTTTAGCTTTAAGATTAAGTACTAAAACTTGCAATTATATGCTGATTTTTATTTTTTTTTTAATTCAATAACTCCAAAACTGATGGCTATTAGAAAGACTTAAAATTGGTGTAATTTTAAGTTTTTTAACGGATTGCTAAACAAAATCGCGTACTTCGTCCAAAAGTTACGACAAGATGTATGAATCAGCCTTTTCAGAAATCTCAAATTTTACAAAAAAAAATTTAAGAAAAAAAACGTATTTTGAATTTGAAATAATGATAATTTTTGCAGTTTGGTTGACTTTAACGGATTAAAAAAAATAGTAATTATTTTGGGAATTTTTGCTTGTGGCATAGTGTTATCAACGGTATGTTACATATGTAAACGAGTACAAAACAAAATTGTTTTTTAATAAAAAAGTTTATTAAAATCACATTGTGATTTCGGTACGTGCTGTGTTAAACAGCTGTTAAGCTTAATGATATTTTAATGTTTTTTTTTTTGCTGAATGTTGCTATTGAATATCATCTAAATATGCTGACTTACTATTAACTTTTTCTTCATGTGCTGGTATTAACTAACTGATTTTTCACTTTAGTTAAGGTGGCATATAAAAAACAAAAAATAAAAAAAAACAACAACAACTATAATCAACAGTATCTTTTTCGAAGTTTCCAGTTGTTTTTTCTTTAGAAATACTGGTGCAAAGTTACCCTTACACCCTCACCCGGAGACCATTACGGTCCATTGTAACGCCTTAATAGAGAGAAGAATAGAATAAGAATAGAAATAGTTAGAATAGAAGAGAAAGAGAAGCAGACCAGTCCAGAGTCTCTGGCGGGAATCGAACCCGCAACCCTCAAACTACTGGCTAGTCCTCTACTGACTAGTCCACCGGGACACCCACCAAGGAAGTAAGGCCTAATGATATTGCAATTGTATCTTTAAAACCCCAGTACATAGAGTTTTGTTTATTAACAAAGTTATTAAAAAAAAGGAACTTCAATACTCATAATCAGATTCTTAATAAAGTTGATTAAATTTCCGGCCATCTGTTGACATTTAGCTGTAAAATTTTGACGTTGCCGATAGTCTGCGGCTTTTAATTGTAGCACCGATTGCACCTTATATGAAAATAACAGAAAAAAATTTAAAATAATTTAAATAAATGTTTAATTTAAAAAAGGCTCCGTTAGTGACGTACGAGTTATTTCTATCTGAGCAGAACGAATTCTGATAGATATTTCTGTTGTTTTATAACACTTTGCTCTACACGTCCAATTATTTTCCGCAGTGCGACTTAAATGTGGTCTACCAGAGGCGAAATTTTGACATTAAAATGTCGACCCTATACTCTTTGTATTAAAATAATTGATCGCTGATTTCAATAATAATTATAATTCTATTATTTTGTTTTTTTGTTAACTTGTAAATCACTCCAATAGTTACTCTCCAGGTGTTATTTATACAATCTGAAATAAAACAAGTAACAGTGCTATATTCGGCCGTGCCGAATCTTATATACCCTTCACAACGTGTAGTCATGCAATAACAATTGTTTGTATCACCATTCATCCCATATAAAATACGTGCATACGTACACGTTAGAATAAATGTGGCATCGAATCCCAGCTGAGCCAAAAAAATTTTATTTTATTTTATTTAATATATTATTTATATTTTATTATTTTTTTTATATTTTTTTTAAATTTTTTTAAAAATTTTTTTTTGTAGTTTTTTTTTATTATTTTTTTCTTATTTTTAATATTTTTTTTTTTTGTAATTTTTTTTGTTTGGTATGTTTTTTACATGTATGTATGTATGTATGTATGTTGTTGTTGTAATTGTGAAAAAAACGAGGTGGTCGTGGTTTTTTGCTCATATCTCAGAAAGTTATGGGGCGATTGTGCTGAATTTCAATAGCGATTCATTCCTGGATACTTCCAAGAGATTGATAACATATACAGATCTGAGGAACATATAGTTGCTTCTAAAAGTTGATTTCAACCAACACACGGACAGACGGGCAGACGGACAGACGGATAGACGGACAGACGGTCAGGGCTTAATCGACTCCTCTATTCATAAGCTTTCAGAAAATATATACTTTATGGGGTCGGAAATGAAAATTGTAGAAATTACAAACGGAATGACAAAGCTATATATACCCTTGTGCACCACAGGTGAAGGGTATAAAAATATATAAACGAAATAACTATTAACTATTTTAAGTTCCGTGGTGACTTTTAGCGCACCCTGTCTGTACTAATAACGTTAAAAAATTATAAAACCAAAACAAATTCGAGTTTGAAAGCAAATAGAGAAAATGTATTAAAAAGTAATTAAATGGTTTAAAAGGACTTGTATTGCATGCTACAAGTACTTAAAAGTTGAATAGTAATTTTACAGATTTGTTAGCCTGACGATTTTTAATAAACAGGAAAAGGCTGCTAACTTCTAAACAATATTAAATGGATGTTTGTTGCTTTAAAGAATCATTAAAGAAGCATAAATATTATCCACTATTTACACCAAAACTATGCAAAAATGTTACGAAAAAAAAACCAATTTTGTTGAAAGTATAGGGTACAGTGAAATGGTTGTGAAAAAAAGAACCAGCATAATGTAAACTTTGTAAATTTTTTTTCGTATGAATACCATCTATAAACATTAATGCAGGAGAAGTAAAATTGTTTTTTATTCCAATTTAAAATTTTTTTGTGGATTTTTTTTTTGTTTATTTAAAGGATCTGTAAATGCATAAATACGTATAAAGGAGTATGTTTTTTAAGTGGGAAAGGATGTATCTGTCGCCATTGGAAGGAAACGCGAAAAAAACAAAAGGCACACACACATACACGGTGTAGCATGAAGAAATGCAAGTAAAGGCATTCTGACGCCATATTAAATATTCATACACCAAACAATACTTGTACATGAAAAAACTTTTTACAATTTTATCTTTTACATGGTGGCATAAAACAATAACAAACAAATGCAGCAGATAGACTACAACAAGGATAGCAGCATTAACAACAGTTCGAGCAACAAGACCAACAAAAAAATCTACGCTGCGATAAGCTACCCAAGATCTATATATGCACATATGTATATGTGTGTGTGGCAGTAACAAAAAATTACGATAATCAACACTTGAAGATTAACAAAAAAAAGCATCGGAGAATCCAACAACATGCATTCCATTGTTGCCAACTTAAAGTGGATTGCAATAGATTTTTTGTCGTAGTTTTTAAGATATTATTGACTTTTGAAAAATGTCACTACTAAGTATAGTGTATGATTTTTTAACTTTACGAGTAGTGTAGTTGTAAAGTTGTTCAAAAGAAAAATAAATAATTTAAGAAAATGTTAAAAAAAATCGTAACAACGTATGTCAAGTATTTATATCATTGTTTTTTAAACAATTTATATTTAGGGCAACAAAAGCAAACGATTGGAATTTATAAATAAGAAAAAAATCATTAAATATGCAACTCATTTTTTTAAATGTAGTGTAGTTTCATGTCAGAGTGTCTTATCGTTGAGTCGGCTGCTTTATTTGTTTATCTGGTAGAAATACACTTCTTTGTCAATAATTTTTGTTTGCATTTATTTTATAAATGCTGCATTTTTAATTTAATATTATTTAAAAAAATATCAATGGAGATACTAGCAAATTTTCACAATATTTTAAACTACAGGATACGGTTAATTTTAAGTTGTTAAATTTGCTTTCTGTGACACTTGATTTGCTTGTACGTAGTTTATATTATAAATTTATAATTAAGAGACTAATGTCATTTGTTTAGAGTATTAGTTGTTCCAGTTTCTTTTGGTAAATTTTAGTTAATTCAACACCACAAATTTAAAAACTTTGTTTAATAATGAAGCTGACTTACTGCATGTTCAACGATGTCGAAAGAAAACCCAAGCGAAATTTCATTCGTACAAATACGTTGAAAACAAAAACAAATGTTTAGTTTGTTAAATAGCCGAGTCAATAATCAGAATTAGCGTATTGGAAGCGGTGCTTATTTACAAGCAATTAGCGAAAACTATTCAGGAAGTCATTGTTGGGTTTTACTTCATGGGTCGTAAAATTCATTTTTCCATTTTTTTCTTGAAAAATTATGATCAGAACAAAGGCATATTTTTATTTATCAGGGAATCACAGTTCGGAGAGAATTTTTTTGTTTATGTTTTTTATATAATTATTGACATTGGTAAATAAATTAGAGAGTAATTTTTTATTTATGAACTTTGACAGCTAAAATTTTAAAAAGTTAAATTAAAAAAATAATCCGCTGACGAATCATTACTACCTGATAAATACATTTTCCTTGGTCAGAACGTTATACTGTTAGCATGTTTTTTCTTTATCTTTGATTACCATGAGCTAAAAAGTATTTAAATAGGTTCACATTAACAAAAGGTAGAAGCCTCAAAAGATATTTTAAGCCCGAGCTTGGCAACTTTGATGAACTGTGGAGCTACCCTATGCTGACACATGGTGACCTAATACGCAAAAATTGCAAATATTTGGTCAGTTGCTACGAGCCTCAGTTTGTTTAATGCAATTTGGTCAAGTAGTTTAGAAGTTACATATTTATTAACATAGAAACCACAGCGCGCCGTCACATGCCATGCTGCGTGGGATTAATAAATTTACTTAAGAAAACATTTGACAAGTGATGACGTTACAAACATAATTGAGCACTTTAAAGCCCACTTCGAATACCTTAAATATAGCGAATGAATAGTGTTTTTACGGGTTAGATGGTGACAACTACTTAATGTAAAGTTCGCGGGTAAAAAAAGTCTTCTTTTTATATATTCAACAAAAAACGTTATAAATATTTATTTTATAGTTCTGGAACCTTAAAATGGTATGTATGATATTGGCAACTTTTATGGTTTAGGTTAAGTTAAATTTTATGTTAAGAGTAAGTATGTATATGTATTTATATTTTATGAATTCACTTTAATGATTTCAAATAATTTTGGATTCTAAGTAATATTTCACTTTTATATTATTATATAAGTTTTGAATAATATTTTACACATTTACATGAATGTATATTTAATTACTTTCCAATTGAGAATTAATTATATAAAGTTTGGTTTTAAAAAATTGTTTAAAATATAATGAAGGTTATTTGTGATACTCCTTTTAGCCAGCTTGCCTCATCAATGCCCATTGGCGCTGAGGCCATATATTGTGATTAATTTTGTACTTGAATTGTAAATAAATATTAAAAAAAAAAATAATAATAATAATTTTTATTTCTGCGAATTTGTTTGCAAGTGGTTCGGATGACAATTCTCGTAACAATAAAAATATTATGGTTGACAGCTGTTGGGGGTGTTGATATCCAGCCAGAGTTGGATAAATATGCTTTTTGTTCACTGAGATTAACAAATAGTGTGGCCGCTCTAGGATCGGCAGCCTCATGTCCAAAGTTATCCTTAAATAATTCAAATTATCTGTCATATATAGTCAGTTTTTTTAATATTCAAAAAATCATTTTTTGGTTCTAGAAATTGTTTAAACGCTCATAAACAGACATGTTCTTCCCCAAGTCAGAGAACAGGAAAAAAATAGTTAACATTTAATTGACATCGACTTGTAAGATTTGTTTTTCATATTTTGCTTTAAAAACATATTCTTCGCCCTCAAAATATTCTTATTCAAATATTATTACAGGACAAATAAAATCTCTTAAAAATTATTTTGACTATATACACTGCTTTCATTTTTTTTACGTTTTATTGTAAATCTGGTGTTCTCATGGGCGACTAAGTATGTATGTCTTAAAATAAAGTTTTTTAAGAGAACCAAAAAAAAACCATTCTAGATCAAACCATTGACTAGATATTGCTTTTTTTAACAGTCATGTGAATATAAAACAAGAAATTGTTTTGAAAAATTCATAACAAAAATGGTATTTTCGCCGGTACCAAATCTGATAATACCCTTCACCATCATCCACATAGTATAGTCACCACATAGTAGCTAAGCCTAGGCTGCAGATTTAATGGTATCCTCATTATGCCTTATTATTTCCGACGCCATCTGTGATTTTCTGATAGTTAAATCTTTTTAACACAGTTAGCTTCAAAGATTGTTAGTCTTCTAAACCAAAATCCCAACCTCTCAAACCGTAAAGCCGCATTAAAAGCAGACTGTTCCGATTTTTTTGTAAGGAAGGTTAAAAGATATGAAGGCCTTAAGTCCTACAAGGTTCAGAAAGTGCCAGACAGAAATTCGAAGAAAAACTTGGATGCAAAAAGTCGTGCCAAAGAACTGCTTAGAAATTTTATCAACAAATATGAGTGTTGTATTATGGATGATGAGACTTACGTTCTTGCCGACTTTTCTCAGCTCCCAGGGCGAAGTTATTATGTGGCCGATGGAAGAGGTAATGTCGATGACCAATTTAAGTTCCCAAAAAAAAAAAAGTTTCCAAAGAAGTACTTAGTTTGGCAAGCTATATGCACGTGCGGAGAAAGAAGCAGTAAATTTATTACTACTGGGACTATCAACACTGATATTTACATCAAGGAGTGCTTGCAGAAGAGGTTGCTTCCATTCATAAGAAAACACAATAAGTCAACATATTTTTGGCCCGACCTAGCGTCGTGTCATTATAGTAAATCTGCAGCAGAATGGTATGAAACAAATAATATAGTGGTAGTGCCAAAAGAAGCAAATCCACCTAATTGTCCAGAACTAAGGCCCATCAAACGTTACTGGGCTTTAGTCAAAAGAGTGCTGAAGGATACAAAACAAGTTGCTAATACTACTAAAATTTTTTCCCAGAAATGGTCTTATTCCAGCAATAAAGTTACTAAGGATACCATCAAAACCCTCATGGTCTCAATTCCGGAAAAGATGAAACAGTTCATCAAAAAAAGCTGCATTTTTACAAAAAGCATTAATATTTTAATTTACTGTTATTTTATTGTTAAACCACGCTATTTTCATTAAAATGGATTAATTCGTTTCAAAGTTATTGCGTTTTAATCGTGTTAGGGTTTTATCGATCTCATTCTTTAGCCAACATCATATCTGCAAATAGTAGCACACATTTCTAAAAATTATGCTGAACATTTTTGATTTTTATGGTAAAAATATCGCGAAAAACAGAGGCAGAGGCCATGCTTATTTGCTCATATCTCCAAAATTTATGGGGCGATTCTGCTGGATTTTAAAAACGATTTATTCCCGAATATTTTTAATAGTAGTATACCAAAAAACAGATTTGTGCTATATGTGGGGACTTCTAAAAATTTATTTCAGCCAACAATCAGAGAGACATTGCTCAATCGACTCTCCGAGTCATTAGCTTTCAAAAAATATATACTTTTATATGAATAGTGTAAAAGACTAGAAGTGTGAGCAGATAAAACAACGTATGCATTCAACACAGATGGTTCTCAATGAACAAAAAGGAGATTTAAACAAGTAATAATAAGTTCTTGTTAACTGAAAAATACTCAAAAAATAATTTCTTAATGTGTTCAAATACCAACGAATGTCCTACCTTATGACTATGGGATTTGACTTTATGTTCGTGTCTTGGTTGAAATGAACTTTTAGAAGTGCCGACATGTTGTAAAGACTTGTATATGGTATCGATCTATGATTTTTAATAGCGTTCCATTCCCGAATATTTCCAAAATATTCCTACAACGGACAGACGATCATCGTCCAATCATACCAATTCATAAGATCTTAGCAAATTATACAAATTATAAATTATGGAATCGAAAACAAATATTGTAGGAATCACAAACTAGCTATATATAACCTTGACACCACAGTAACTAGTTAAATTATGTTACCTATTAACAAATTAAAAAATCAATTTTCTATTAAACCAACTGTTTAGATCATAACTCAACGTTTAGTACCATTTAGCGCTATTTCCGAGATAATCTTAAATTAACACTTCTCTGTAAATTAGCTGTGTTTACTTCGCTAGTTTTATTGCAAAAGAAAAACCATCTAATGTTTTTGTTATTCAACACCAAGATAAAATAAAATCGAGTTAAATAAATGATTTTTGTAGCATCCAGCCAAATGCAATAAAAATGAAGAAAAACAAAAATAAATGAATGCGTCTAAAAACACATAAAAATACTTTACAATACTGCAAAATGAAATTAAATGGTGAAAGAAAAGAAATTTCTACAATTGTCTGTGACTCTGTAAGTGGGAATATTTTACGATCTAAATATAAGGATAAGATTTTATGTGGTGAGAAGTGTTTAAGATAATGCAGGAATTAAGCGAAGAATACACAAACAGTGGAGTAAGCAGGGGAATCAACCCTATACGAAATTTAATAATGCACTACAATGGAAATTAACAACAGAAACTGACAAAATGGAAAACTTAATAAAAAAAATCTTTTACAAACAGGGGAGTTATTGCAAATTTTTCAAGTATGACGGGAAAGCTGCCACACAATACGAGTGTTAATAGGAAATAAATAAAAAAAAACAGTGTCACTAATCCAAGGGATTAAATTTTTATTGACTGCGCCGCATATATTCGACTGGATTTAAGCAATAGCATAGGTTAGGTAACTTTTAAGGGGCATCGGTTGGTTTTGAAAACCGCTACAAAAAGTTTCAAGTGTTGAAACTTATCACACTGTCTAAATGCTTAATTCACATCACCATCGAATCGTCTAAAGGACGTTCTATTGAAACCATATCTTGCACACGAATATATTGTTTAATTTAAATTGCCTATCATTTGATCTGTAGTGCAGTGTGTTACTCTACTTTGCAATTACTGAACGCACTGAATTTAGCCAGTAATACGACTACCTTAACATATGTACGTAAGGCTCTCCACTTAAGTAGACGTTCTTATCAATGTTTCTTTTTCAGAAATTTACAAATCAATAATTGTAACATACAAACATTTCTAGTAATATCTTATGGATACATTGCTACCTGATAAATTCACAAAGCTCTTAATGCAAAACACCCAAACTTAAAATCTTTACATACCAAGTGCACGACAAAATGTCGACTGCAATGTGAAGCAAAATGTGAACTGAAAGAATTCTGAAAATTCGGAATAGCAAAGCATGTAACTGCAAAGCACCCAAACTTAAAATCTTTACATACCAAGTGCACGACGAAATGTCGACTGCAATGTGAAGCTAAATGGGGACTGAAAGAATTCTGAAAATATTTGACAAACTCATTTCCATTATTAAGCCCGAAACAAAACAAACGGTACAGATTTCATAAAATACATTTTATTCAATAGATATTTAATCAAATTAAACAAAATACTTTTGCTACAAATCTCTTGGCACTCAAGCTAAATAATTGCATAAAGTTGTGTGTGTAACAAACTGTATGCAACATAACGAAAGCAGCACATAGTACATTATGTAGTGATGTAATAAAAAACGAAAGACACAAAAAATGTAAGCGCACTGGGATGATTGCCAATTCAAATGCGATTTGAAGATTAAAAAAATACACAAGTAGCTAAAAATAACAGATTGGTTCGAACCAACAGCAACTACATCACAGGAGCCGGAACAATGAGAAGAAGAAAATACTGAGACAACAGCAGCAACTAAATACGAGTAGATAGACGATTGAAGAAGAAAAGAAAAAACAAGTGAGTGATACTTCATGCAGCAGTAAGAAGCATTAAAAAATTATACAAAACAAATACAGACAACTTCGCAAACACACTCACATACCAAATGAAAAAAAGGAAAATGGGATCAGAAGAGAGAGAGAGAGAGGGAGAAGAAAAGGATTTACTGCAACAACATTGAAAGAAAACCTACGCCGTGTAAAGTAAACAATGAAAAGTAAATATAACAACTACAGCAGCCAAATTGATTGAAAATTCGCAGTTGAAAAGGCGACGAAAAAAAGAAACGGAAATGCTTGTGCCAAACGGATGTTTTAAGATAGGAAAAGGAAATTAAATTGAATAAAAAGCCAAAAAAAAAATCGAATTATTTGCATAAAGTTCGTGTTTAAAACTTTGAACTTTTGATTTAAACAAAAACAAAGTTATACGAAACTTTAAAAATATTTCGAAATATACATACAGATATATTTATCTATGTTTACCAAGTTCAACTTTAAATCAATTGAAAAAAGAAATATAAAATATAAAATATAATAAACTTACCATACGAATTGCAGGATCCATTAGTAATGAAAAAGAGGTTCACCAAGCCCTGGCTATAGTCTGTTACCGCTTTGTGTACAGTGTTTGGATCACAAAAGTTTAAAGTAAACTCATGTGTATCCTTTGATATCTGCAAAATAAATAAATAAGTAAGAATTCGTAAATACATACTGAAGGTATTCACGTCAACGGTTTTATTGTTGCGAATATGCGAAATTGCACAAACCAAAAGCCGTGGCTGCTGATTTTCATTGAATACTTGAACCTCTGGCAAACTGAACGATAACCTTCGGCCAGAAAATATATGATGTATATGATTTTTATGCACAAGGCTAGAGGTAGTACCAAGGTAAAAGTTAGTGCGAAGTAATTTTATACATATTTACTTGCAGTTGAGTTTTAAAAAAATTTTGCATATTCGCAAGGCTTGCAGCGGTGAGGTGAATCCCTATACTAATATATACGATACACAAGTTTACGTAAAACAAGTAAGAATGCTATATTCGGCTGTGCCGGATCTGATAATACTCTTTACCAACATGTAAATATCTGTAATGACCACCTCTTAGCTTAGCCTAGATTTTATATTTGATGTTATACGCCATTTTGCTATATTACTTAGAACGTCGCCTTTGATTTTTAATTTTTACATAGTTATTTGTATTCTACTAGTTAAGGCCTTTAATTTGATAACCATTTTGATGAGTTGAGAAAAAAAATCTGCCATTTCGTTTTTAGGTCGCCATTTTGAATTTTAACTTTTTCATATTTTACTGTAATCTACTGGTCAAGCCTTTTTGTTTGATACCAATAATGAGGAGTGTTAAACTGGATGCATTTTTAATTACCCGGTTTGAAATGTATGTATAAATCTTTTTTTCATGCTAATTTGTATTGGCGACCATCATGGATTTTAAATCTTTTTTTAACTGCTAGTCAAGCCTTTTCTTTTAATAACCGTATCACTAATTGTCGATTTTTGTTTGTACATTCTACGAAAAACATCGAATCAGTTGTAGTGTTGTTGTATTAAAAAAAATATGTATGTATTTATACATTTTTTTTTTTTTGCCTATAACTTTGCTGATTAGTGACCGATTTATAAAAAAAAAACTTTTTCAAGTAACGGTAGAGGTATTAAATGGTAGCAAACCTGTCTATAAAATATCCGAGGACTGAAAAATTTTAATTTCTAAGGTACCGGAAAGAACCGAGGCAGTCGTGTTGATTTACTCATATGTTGGAAAGTTATGGGCGATTGTGGTGGGTTTTAATAGCGATTTATTACTGTATGTTTCCAAAATAAAAATACCACAAACAGATATCTAAAAGTCTAAAAGTGATGTTCAACCATTACACGGACATAGGGACAATGCTCAATCGACTCTATTACTCTTTTCGTTAGCTTTTAGAAAACATGTACGTTTTGGGATGGGAAATTAATACTGCAGAAATTTCAAACGAAATGCCATAATAAAATTGAAGGGTATAAAATCATGGTACATTTTTGCCCAAAATTGTAAGCACTGAATGTCAGCTTATTTCAATTGTATTGCTCACATTTTAATAACAAAATTAATATACTCCATCTCAATTAAGAGAAGCATTTGTTGTCTCTAAGACTTAGACTCTAAGCACAACACGTATTGAAACCGTTCAGTATTAGTTTAACTTTTTTCAATGCAAATCACACAGAAAAATCAATGAGACGATTTTCATTTAATTTGTTTGACAAACGAATTCTGTTTTATTTGCTGGCATCACAAGTTCTGAAAATTAGTTGATACAATTTTCAAAAAAACAATCTCAAATTATGTATCAGTTTTGTTACAATTTGTAATAAAACTTTTTATAGCATCGATTTAAATCTGTGCATTAAAAACAGACCATTATCTTTGTTTCCCAATCTCACTTAAATTTTGTATCATTGCAACTGTACTTTAATTCCAAAAGACAATGCTCTATTATTTTTAAAATTTTATTCGCCGACGTTATCACCATCAACGTATGTATGTATATTTATATATAAAAAAAGATTTCTTTCATTATTCATACCTTTTAAAGAAAATCGTAAATGTATAAAGTATATACGCGTATACGTACATACCACAATAAATACGTACATATTTACAACCGCATGGACGAATGAATACTTACCTTTATTTTGCCCGTGTTGGCAAAGGTTGCCTTCTTTAAATTGTAGCTGACACCCAGTTCAGAATTTTTAATTTCGCATGATTTCTCATCGAAATCACACATGTGCGGTGGACAAATAACATTCGTTGCCCACGAGAATTCATAATGACAGTCAGCGATATTACGCAATTTTGGTGTACCCTGAAACGACACAAGAGTGATGCATGAATTAAAAAGATTACAAGTGCAGTGACAGTAGAAAAGTTCAAAAATAAAATAAATATAACAATACATACGTGTAATGTTAATACACGTACAGTACGTAAAGCAGAAGAAGAGAAAAAAAGATTTTCATGCACTGCACTTTTAATATTCGAGAGTATGCAAAAAAAAAATTACAAAATTAATTGAGTTAAATTGGAGTCAAGTGCTTAAATATATTTGCAAATATTTTTATCAGAATTACAAATACAAAAGTCAGATTTTTGGATTTCGATACAATCAATGTTAAGAAAAATTTATATGTAGATATTTGCTCAATAGTGGAAACAAGCTGAATACAAGATGAAACACTTTCAACATTGATTTTACATGCCGAAATTGGAACGTAGCTTTGAAAAGTGTTTTTTTTAAGGTTTTAAAAACTTTTCCCTATGAAATTTTTGTCACATTAGCGGACTTCGAAATTATCTGAAAATATTCTTACAAGGACCAGAAGCAGTACTTAGAATACTTAAGCTAAAAGCTGTCTAAGATTTAGTACAGCTAAAGCTAAATTAATACTATTCCATCGAACCTTAATAATATATTTAAACTTCCAGATACTTATTGCTGCAAAACTGTCTTGAGAAGCTCATAGAATAATAACAATGAAAATGTTAAATAAAAAACCAAAACGCTTTTACAAATGAATTTGAAATAATAGATTAGCTTTTATCACACCTTTTTCAGTACAAGAACCATTCGTTAGGGTATCTAAAATAACACGGCAAAACTTATTGTCTTATTCGGACAAAGTATTAGTTTGATAAACGTCAGCACCGGCGCCATTCGCCATTATCTAACGGTAATTCTGACACCCAAACACCGCTCCTGTGTCTCATCTTGTGCAACTCATCTTGGGGAACTCTAAGCTTCCTAAAGAACTACGTCTGTCTAAACCCTTATTATGTTTTCAATTACTAGGCTAAAAACGTTGATCAGCGACAGTATCGGATAACCGGTTCGAAAAAAGACGAACAGGTCACCAAGTAACTATCTCTGTTGAAATTCAACAGCATCCGAAGTCCACACGACCACCACCATTGCAAGCATTAGTCTTTAAAACATCATTCTCTATTTCCGTTAGAAAGACAAAAGCATCCAAAATATTAGTGGTTGCTCGAAGTCTGACCAAGTTCGAGCGTCTGACATTAAACCATCTTGGAATTTTATCCCGCTTGAGATAAACTACAGCCACCACATGTACTCCGAAAAGACCACATCAATAACCAGTCTAGAAAAAGTTCCAGGCGCTAACTGATTCCCATTGTACCAGATGGGCCTCTGGTCAGACTTCAGCATATTTTCAGATCAGAGTTTTAAGCACCTCTCTACCCCGTACTGATGAACACCAAGCCCTGACACTAATCAAGTTAGCATGGCCCCGAGTGAAAGTATAATATGGACAATAAAATTATCAACCTCATATCTTTTCTTAGCTTTCCTTGATACCTGGAATATTATATAAACGCATACCAGTAAATATAAAAGGCTTCCAAATTAGAAGGAAGTGATATTGAGTCTGTGGAGGCTATATTTTGTGAAATCCGTGGTTGCCCCTGATACTAAATTACTATTGTAAGGCACACAAACACGTAATTTTTAATTAATTTAGCACGTGTTGCTTTAATTTTATGGCAGACAAGGCGGTTTTGACAATAAGACACTCCAAAAATTTTTAAAAATTTCGAGAGAATCTACTTACAGTAACTCGTAAACGAAAGCCAAATGGATAAAAATATAAATGAATTTATATAAACGATTTGACGATATAATTTGATACCACGGAGGTGATGTCAATTGCACAACATAATTATGCCGAGATTTTTTTTTGGGTTCTGTTGATGTACAAGTTCTAATTCAATAAGCCACAATCGACCGATGCCCTGAAAGTCAGGATAGTCCTCACGTTCCTCTGGACCTTTGAGCAGGGGCCAAATGACGGCATTCGATCACGTTCGAAATTTTACTCGAACGATCGAGTTTGCTGTACTTTAGGTATGGAGATTCTAATAAGAATTTTCAAATTTCGATCACGTTCGAATGTCGTAATTTGCCCCCAGAATTCTTTAAAATTTGACCTTTTGTTTTAAAGTAAAGGCAAATATTTCAATGATGTCTTGTTCCATACCTAATGGTATGCATGAGTCTTACAAATAAAATAATTACACTGTGCATGAAATTGACACTTTTTTTTCGTGACAAGCTGGGCACCTAGCGTTTTAACATAATTCGGGTACGCTGAATCCAGTGGTGCCCACGGTTTTTTAAGATTGGCTCTGGTTTTCGAGATATACCGTTATTTCGAAAATGGAGGAGGTTGCACAACATATGTTCGCGTAACTCAAAAACGCTTTAGCTTATTGAAAAAACTTAAAAAACCGAAATTCCGCAATAAAATTTCCTTTAAGAAAAGTAAAACCTCTTTCTAACATTCGCAGTCGTTTTAGAAACATAATTTTTTTTTGAAAAAAAAAATTAATTTTTTTATAAAAATTTCGAAATTTTTATTTTTTCAAAATTCATAAAAAATTGAAAAATTCATCTAGGCTTCTAATTTTTTGCAGACATATAAAAAACAAAGCTGCAAACAAAACAAGCTATAAACAATTAAAATATGTTTGCAACTTTTGATTTTATTCACAAAAGTCGACAAATTTTAATTAATCTAAGAATTTCATAAAACGCAACATTTGTATTGCGACCCCCCTAAGGGATGGTGATAAAGGGAAAGTATAATTTAAGAAAATTTTAAGAACAAAAAACATTGGAGGTCGGTCATACATTTTATCCCCCTAGGAGTGAATCCTAGGCCTTAGAAACAAATGATGGGAATGAAAAATAAAGTTGCGCAGGTGCAAAATAAGCTATTTGTGATTAAAGTCTGTCTACAACTTTTGATTTTTTCAGAAAAGATGAAATTTTTGAATTTTTTATATAACCAAACTAAAAATTTTTTGTTGTTAAGTAGTTTTTATTTAGAAATTTATTCTTCTTCCTCCTGCAGATTCCAACAAATATCCCCTAATAGCGAATCAAGTTGTTTGCCGCTATACCAGTGTTCGAGCCTGGCTGTTACTTGGTGAAATCTCTCACCATGTTCATCAGACTCGGCTGGTGATTGTTCATTAAATTTTTCGGCATGGCAATGCAAAAAATTTATTTTCAATGACATTCTAACGTTTAAGTTTTTAAATGCGGTTAGCATATTTTTGATTAAAATTCGCCAGTTTTCAGACCGATGATTTCCTAATACATTTTCTATTACTGATTTCACACTATTCCAGGCCAATAGCTCGATATCATTCAATGCAACCTCAAATTCATGGTCCTTCATAAGACGACGAATATCCGGTCCATTAAGAGTTCCTGTAAAATAAAAACATTATGATAAGAAATATAATTCTAATTTAATAAAGTAGTTAGAGTTCATACCTTATTTTACTTTCATGCTGCTTAATCGTGGAAAAATTCGGTGCAATTCAGTAAAAGCAACACCATCTGGGCTCAATGCTTTTATAAAATTTTTTACAATACCCAGTTTGATGTGGAGTAGAGGAAGCAAAATCTTTTCCATCGACACAAGTGGTAATTCAATAACATTGTTTCTATGCAATCTGCTTTCCTCACGTAAAGCCCAATCCCGTGTATTGTACTGGTCGCCATCGAAACGCGTATTCCATAAGCACATGAAGCACATATTTTTAGTATAGCCCAATTGCATGCCTCTTAAAAGAGCTACCACTTTTAAATCTGCGCATATTTTCCACTTGTGGTCTTCATATTTAATTAACTGTATTATTTTTTTCATTGATGCGTATGTCTCTTTAGTATTTGTGCTAAGTGCTATCGGAATAGGACTTTTTAAATTAGTGACATGTAGCAAAACTGCTTTTAAGCTACTTTTGGAAGAATCAATGAATAAGCGCCAATCTCCAGGATTATATTCATTTTGCATTGTTAAAACCAATCCGCGGATGTCAGTACAATACGCAATAGAATTATTCTCAATAGATTTAAAAAAGTCGTAAATCGTCTATGGCGATTGATAGCCCCGTATGTTTGTACACCTGGTGCTAAAATATTAGCTCGTTTTAACTCTTTTGCCAAGAGAATGCTCTGTCTTTGAGATAATTTTAGACGCCGTACCATTATATCCAGACGATCTTGCGTGATTTCATTGTGACTGCATGGAACCGTGATGCATGACGGTTGATACATTGAAGTAGCTGGACTATCCGCTCAACAGAATGAATTATTGAGGGAATATGTTCTGTTGGTATATGGCTACCCGGAACAGTAATTTCATCGGAATGTGGCAGCGGAAATCGAGCATATGCTGTTTCAGTATAAGACATATAAGTCATTTTTCTTCTGTTTATACCCGCTGTATAATTTATGCACGCATAACACTCATCTTCAACATGAACTATGGGATCTCTCCAAATCATTGGAACACCAAATGGCATGGCGTCTCCATTTTTTTCCCACTTATTTAAATGGTAAATGCAGTTTGTACACACTATTGATGGTGTCCAACTCTTTCCATATATAACCCTTAAAGAAAAATATGATTCATACAAGGTACTTGTTTCAGTAGTGATTTTACGGCGACTTGGCATATTTTTATATTTCCCACACACATAACAAAAGTAATTAAACTTTTTACACGCCTCCATCTTAGATATTTCAATATAACTGTTTAGATACAAGACTGTCAGAGGCTTTAAAATTCACTAATCACTTTCGCAAGCACTTTCCATATGACAGTGAAGGGGTTGAGGAACTCTTATTTATACTGTAATTGTTTTAATCAAAGTACCAGTCGACCCTTCATGACCATGTTTTGTAAAAAAAACCCAGGACGAATAATATTTCTAACTTTTCCAGGTGTAGATTTTATTGTCAATTTACCGCAGGTACCCAATAATTTGAAATCACAGGTAATTGAAAAATACTATGTTATAATTTTTAATTCTAAGAACCATACAAAATACCGTTGTACTTCAGTTCCATTACCTGCTCACCTAACGAAATGCTGTATCATATGTAAGGCTGGTTGCATTACAATATTGGGTACCTGCGGTAAATTGACAATAAAATCTACATTTTTTAACCGATTTTTATGGCTTGTGGCTTTTATTTTTAAGATAAGTAGTTCTCAGAAAAAAGTGCAAAATATTGAATATTTGCTTTATATTTTTTTTAATTATATTTTTAAATTGAAAAATATTACGAATTTGGCACGAAAAATTTTTTTTATCTCCATTAATTTTTAAATAATTCCAAAACGATAAGAGATAGAGAAAACACATCTTCTGGTGTTTTACTTTTGAAAACCGAAACCTAATTTAGGGGAAAAAATTTGGCACGCCCATAAAAGAAATACCGATCTGATGGAAAAAAACCATCAAAATCCACATAGACCACATAGTTTTAATTAACGGGAAGAAAAAAAATTATTTTTTGTCGAGCAGTGTTATTTATGGCTTGTTTTGTTTGCAGCTTTGTTTTTTATATGTCTGCAAAAAATTAGAAGCCTAGCTGAATTTTTCAATTTTTTATGAATTTTAAAAAAATAAAAATTTCGAAATTTTGATAAAAAAATTAATTTTTTTTTCAAAAAAAAAATTATTTTTCTAAAAAAACTGCGAATATTAGAAAGAAGTTTTACTTTTCTTAAAGGAAATTTTATTGCGGAATTTCGGTTTTTTAAGTTTTTTCAATAAGCTAAAGCGTTTTTGAGTTACGCGAACATATGTTGTGCAACCTCCTCCATTTTCGAAATAACGGTATATCTCGAAAACCAGAGCCAATCTTAAAAAACCGTGGGCACCACTGGATTCAGCGTATCCGAATTATGTTAAAACGCTAGGTGCCCGGCTTGTCTGTTTTTTCAACTAGCACAGTGTTATTTTCCTTAATACCTCACGTAAAGCATTTTTAATTTAATTTCGAGAAGGATTTTTTTTAAACGCCTTTACTTTAAGACTTTTGTGCTGCTCTTATTTCCCACATTCCATTCTCCCAACTTTTTGTTTTATTTCATCTATTCTAATAAAAAAAAATTTACACAGTTTTTTTTTTAATATTTATATTAGTTTAAGCTGGTTTATATGCATTTCGCTGGTGCTTATGCCAGATCATCAGTAAACCTTTACCCAAATTCTTGAAAAAGTTTAAAATTTTTATAACTTATATTTTTAAATTCTCATTAACAAAATGAGAATTCAAAAATAAAAAAAAACTAAAAAAAAAAACTCTTTCAAAAACCCAACCAATATCTGGCATAAGCACCAGCGAAATGCATATAAACCAGCTTAGACCCAACAACCAAATAAATATAATTGAAAAATTGTGGGAGCATATCCTTAATAATTTAGTAAATTAACTAAAAAAAGATTTTATTTTTCGGTTGCCCTTATAAGCATTTAGTGTTAACAAACGGTTAGCCAAATGTTAAAGGGATTAGAAAAATAAAATAAATTAAAATTAAAAAATTGTTGGTTGGGTTTTTGAAAGAGTTTCTTATAGTTTTTTGTTTAATTTTTGAATTCTCATTTCGTTAATGAGAATTTAAAAATATAACTTATAAAAATTTTAAACTTTTTCAAGAATTTGGGTAAAGGTTTACTGATGATCTGGCATAAGCACCAGCGAAATGCATATAAACCAGCTTAAACCCAACAACCAAATAAATATAATTGAAAAATTATGGGAGCATATCCTTAATAATTTAGTAAATTATTTATAAAGGGTGTTTTTTTAAGCCTGAAAAAAATTGGACGTCCAGAATGCGCTTCGTCAAGAACAGCCGCGGTGCCCATATGCCCGAAATCATTTTCAAATGTTAATGTCACGTATTGATCTTTCGAATAAAAAAAAAATTTTGATTACAATTTAATTTTTTGTGTTATTTTTTACAATTTCAAGTTCTATCGGGCTTAAAAAAACACCCTTTATTAGTTTAAGAATTTAAATAAAATAATATAAATTTGCAATAAAATATCAATGTTAATTGAAACGTAATTTATGGTGTTAATAGTTTATTGAAAGTGTTAATACCAAATCAAATACTAGTTTTAAATGAAAAATTGTATGCAATAAAAAATAACTTTTTTTTTAGAAGTTTTTCGAACAAATTTTTAATTACTATGTATAACTTTTGTGTTACTGCAAATTATATGATATTCTTTACTTGAACATCTATTAACAATTAACCACACGATTTGTATCTTAAAGCGAACAGGGATGGAAAACAATGAAAAAATAGAAACCTGTAAAACTAAGTATTTTAAATAGTCTTACACACCATAAAATATTATGGAAAACAGCAGCAGTGCAAAAACAAGTTGAACAAATGAAGAAATAAGGAAATGTCAACAAATTTTACAACTTTGTAGAGGACTCTTGCAAACCACAACAGAGTTTTAAATACAATCAACAACCAACCATCTTTTCAACCAACATGCTCGACTGGAGGCGGTGAAAAGATGTTGCAGTAGCAGCAAGAACAATAATAGTAACGACACAAAAGCAGCAACCAACAATATTATAAAACAATGAACTAATGAATTTGTGGTGCGTTGCAAAAAACCGCAGAGGTCAGTCAGTAAAAACAAAATGCAACGCAATATTATGCAGATGCCAAATAGTTGTAATGATGACGATGATGATAATGATGATGATAAAGATGGCGACAATGCCAGTGGTGTTTATGGCAGCAAAAGCGATGAGAATGGTAATGTCGATGACGATGCTAAAGATAAATGAAAATTTCATAACAGCGAGTAAAATCTTACACAACAAAATTAAAAGCACAGTGGCTCCTAAAAGTTTTAAAATCTATTAAAAAAAAGTAAATAAAAAACATTTGCTATTTACAAAAAACCCAAAGACTTAAAAAAAATAAAAAAACATATAAAAAGTTGTTACAAAAAAAATGCATTCCACTCGGCTGGTGTCGGGATTAAAAGTTACTTTTCCAGTATATTCTTTCATTGTCACAAATAAAAATTGATTTCTTCATATAAGAAATGAGAAATTTAGTATTGAAATAAACTTGAGCCAGAATAAAAACTAATAAAGTCTTAAAAAAAATTTATAAACAAATAAATTTTTTTTTTTTAAATTTGCACTAAATTTGGGTCTAAGGCACTGTGGAAATTTTAAGATTATACTGTTATAATAGTAAAATTGTGCTACGTGAACTAATGTAAACAACTAATATTGTACCAAAATTTTGCAAATATGTAACAAAAATTTCAAATATGCAAATAAAAATTAATATTTTTTAATACATAAACAACAAATAGCTGAAATAAACCTAATAAAAACTTTACATGAATTTTCATTAATATTTTGGATGTTAAAACAATGGCTCATATTCAAAAATAAAGTACATTTTCCACTAACCGAAAATGTAATAGGCGAAACTAATTTGGAAAAATATTTAAACAAAAGGAAAAAATAATTAACAAAAAATCAAATTCCAAAGCATTAAATAAATATTTTCGATACGACAGTGGCAGCAGTATTTATGTAAAAAATACAATAGATATGTCGCTTTGTCGTTTATTCGTTCGTATCCTCGCCGCTTTGTCGTACGTCGCTTTGTCGTTCTCCGCTATATCGCACGCCGATTTTTCGTTCTGTCATTTTGCCGCACTCGTTCGTCGATTAGTCTCTGTCGCTATATCACTTTGTTACTCGTCGTTTTGCAGTTCGTCGCTCGTCGTTATGTTATGCTTTATCGCTCTTTGGCTTTGTCCCTAGTCATTTTGTTGCTCATGGCTTTATGACTCATCCCGTTGTCGCACATCGCTTTGCCGCTCATGACTATGTACACTGAACCAAAAAGGTACATAAATTCAAAGAAAAGATTCGTTATTTCAAAGAAACAGTGCACTAATTTTGACCTTAGACACAGGTACGTTGAATCAATGAATTGCCATACGTTAACTTTTATAAACATGTAAAGTTTAACGTACAATTTTATTGATTTAAGGTATTATTTCATTAATTTAATGAGAACGCACATTGAATCATAAACGCTAAAAATGAACAGTTTAACGTTTAAAATAAATAAAAAAATATTAATTTAAAGTACAAGTTTTTTGAATCAAAGTACGTGTCCATTAAGTAAAACTTTTTTTTTTCTTAAATCAAAGTACTAGTACTTTGAATCAACGTACCATTACTTAAACACATTTTATATAATAAAGTTATGAACGTAATCATTAAAATAAACGAATAAATACGTTAAATTAAAGAACAGGATTACTTATTTTTTAAAAGAAAAAATTTAAGGAATGGTTTTAAAGTACTGTTCATATGTACGTTAACTCTTGTTTCGAATTTTAATGAATATTTTCCTTGAAACAACGTATTTTTACGTAAAGTCAAAGAATTTTTGCAAAAAAATCAATGAAATTAAGTCAATGAATGGGGTTCATTGAATTGATGTAAAATAATTTTTTCAGTGTACTTTATAACAATATTCAGTAACAGTTGCAATCAAGTGGCATCTTTGTTAAAAAAGTGCCTGGACTTAAACAAAGTATTTTTAAGGTTGGTTCAGTTAGTAGATTTGTATTGTTTTTTTACTTTACTGCTGAGAGTAAAGTTGTAGTAAATAGCTAAAACAAAAAATAAAAAGTTAACAGGGATTTTCGTTAATATTTAGGATTTTAAAACAGGGGCTCATAATCAAAAATAAAGTAAGTTTTAAAGGTTATAAGTTTACTTTACTCAAAAGTTAACTCTTACTTAAAAACGAAAATGAATGCATATAACACAAACTGAATCTGTTTTTAGGCAGTTAAAATCACTAATCAAATTGTTTTAATTAGCTTTCCTATCCCTTGGTTTCTTCTGTTACAAAATATTAATTGCAATAATTGTCAAACTGACACATAAATATGTTAATAAAATTAACATCATCTGTCCATAACTGAAAATTGTTTACGTGTCACCAGTTAAAGGCTGGTTGAACTTAAAGTTGATTTTACTTTTGTCTACACTAAGATGATTGAAAATAAAAGATTTTTATTTGCAAGTCATTTAAAACAAAAAATCGATTTTAGTTTTATGGGTTTTATGTTATGTGTATGTTAATATAGCCATTATCTTAAAGGAAATATTTATCACTTAAGATCAATCGTTTTTATGGATTTTTTTAATAAGTCTATTTAGCAACATAGTTCTTGTAAAAAAAAAAACTTTCTCCATTCGCTGTAAAGTAAACAATACAAAATATAACCTGATGTTTCACATTAGAGTTTTGGAAACGTTTACGAAATTATAAACATTTCTTAATTAAGTATCTTTTGGTTGACTTCACAAGTTCATTTTAATTTTTCATTAAGAAATCAATGTTTTTATAAGAAAAATAAACGATTACTTAAGTCAGACTAAATCATTAAATATTGACTTAAACAAAAGCACAAATAGAAAAAGAAATAAGAAAATTGTACCAAAAATATATTGAGTGTACCAGCGTACCACTAGACTTGCGATTGTATCAAATTTGGTAAAATTATACCACAGGTACCAATGACCTAAAGTCATTTAGCATAAATTCCCAATAAGGAGTGAGATCGAAAAAATCTCAACACACATTTTGACTCTTAACTTTTTTTGGAAGCAAAAGAAGCAAGTGCTGAAAATATCAAAAATTTCAACAAAAGAAATCCTTTTGATCCTACAAAAAAATTTACCACAAAATCAAGAGTCTACTGTCAAACTGTTTCCAATATTATTAAAGAGTATTAGAGAATTTAACCATTGGTTGGAAATGTGGTTCGAGAAGAAAAAATCCTTTATGATATTAGAAATTTAAAGCATATTGAAATACCTCCAAGCAAATCTGGTAGAAAAGCACCCAGTTTAATTCCGTGCTCTGGCTATTTTATGCAAAATGTTAAAGATAATGCAGGCTTGAAAACATAAGTCCGAAAATTTGCCGAGAGAAATGCTACAAAAAAAAATTAGTAGCCATAAATTGGGCACGGAAATTAAAATCAAATTTTATACAAAAATACCCATGTTGTTTAATGGACACAAAACGTTTGTACTGGCCGAATTTTCGCAGCTTCCGGGTCAATGCTATGTTGCGGATGTGCGAGGAAACATTAAAGATAAGTTTAGGAGCCAAAAGCAAAGAAAGTGTTCTAAACAATTCTTGGTATGGTAAGCTTTATACAGTTGCGGCGAAAGAAATATTACAATTGTTACCGAAAATGATATATTTGAAAATTATTTCATGTATATGTTGCCCATGAATACGTCTAAGTTGGCTGATTTAGAACTTCCAGCTTTGGGCAACTCGTTTAATCATATCAACTGGTATCTCGTAAATAGCATGAGTAATGTAGGCTTCCAAAGCATCAGCTGGCTTAGACTTTACATATCCTCAGAGAAAATAGTCCAAAGGTGTGATATTGAACGATATAGGTGACCAATTTGCCGTAGCAAAATATAATATTAAATAAGTGCTCACCAAAATTATTACACAAATGGTTCACTGTTTCACGCGTTGTATTTCTTGTTGCGCCTTCATGTTGAAGAGCTCACCAAGACCATGCGCCTTAATTTCAGGAAGCACATAGTTCGTTAACGTGATGTGATAATGATTGCAATTTACGGTAACATTCTGATTTACTTCCTTTTTTTAAGAATTATTGACCAATGATTCTTTCGGCCCGTAAACTACACCATTCCGTTATTTTTAAGAGACATAAAAGTATCTCTTAGTAGTCTTCGGGTTGCTTATTAGCTCAAATACGGCAAATTTGTTTATTAACGTATCCACGAATGCAAAAAAGTGTCTCATTGAACAAAATTTAACGATGAAACATCGGCTTTTCCTTATCCAAAGCTCATTCACCCAAAACTTAAGAATTTAAATTTAAGAAAATTCAAGTCGCCTGTATTTCAATTCATGCACAAGTTGTATTTTGTAGGCTTTATATAAAAACAATTTTTAAAAACGACAAGACAAGCTTCTGAGAATGACAACGGCTTTTGCGTAAACTTTCAGCTGCAGCTACTAAATTCTTTTTACTACGTGCTGAATTGGCTCTAACCGGTCGAGTGTAATTCACTAGTGTAAACTGAGACTCAAATTTGGAAATGGTATTTGTAGTTGTAGTTTCAGTAGGTCGATTATGCGAATAGTAAGTTCCTCGAAACCAATTTGGAGACGCTGTTGTGGTGTGAGCTATCCATGATGACTTGGCAAACGCTACTAAACAAAACTGACAAAACAGATTTATATGTCATGCGTGATCTGTCAAAAAACAACGACTATTGAAAATAAACCCTTACGATTTTTTTTAATAAATTTGCTAATCACATAAAATAAAATTATCACACGGTATTCACCGCCGATTTATTTTAAAAATGTTTAAAAAGGAGAGAGCACCTTTGCCACAACCAGCAAATTTGTTTTTAAATAAAATGGAATTTAAAAAAATAGTTATTAAATAAAACTTTTCTATAAATAAAAATGTTATCAAACATTTCTTTTTTTTTATTTTGCATAAAAAATATTTTTTAGGATATTTAAATTTAAAAAATACCAACAGTTTCTATTTAACTTTATAACTTTGGCCTCCACTGCAGATAAAGCAAATTGAACGCAAAAACATTGTTGGCATTTTGTTAAAAACAGTAGGATATGACAAACAAAAAACAATGGTAAGCTAAGGATCAACGGAAAAACAAAGCGAAAAATAACGAAAATATGCAGATAAAATGGCCGCTGACAACTAAATGCATATGAAAAGCACCACAGGTGGGTTAAAGGGCAAAAACAAAAATGTAAAACCGAATCTACAAACAAACAAAAGCAAGAAGGAAATGAGTGGCAACAATACAACTGGCAATGATCCAAAAAAAAACTAACAAACATACACACACTCACGCAATCAAAAACAATTCACACACACAGTGGCGCAAGCTGTAAAATAGTGGTAATACATATCCAGATATCTTTTCTATGAAAAATACGAAATACACTAATGTAGGTATCGAAAAACTTAAAAAAGATCTAAGCTTCCAAAATAGAGAAGCTTTAAACACCTTGTATAAAATACAATGAATGAAAACCCACCATATTAAACGTGAAAAAATGTTGGTGTCAACTTTTGCATTTTTTCACTATAAATAAAATGGTCTCAATATATTTAAGTACAAAATTAAAAGATTTTTTCCTAGTTCATTGTGTTTTTAGCAAAATGTTTTTATTTTCTATATTAAAATATTTAAAAGAAAAGCAAGTAAAAACCCTATATATTTATAAAGCATTGGCCATAGGTAATAGTGGGGCTTAAAATCTTTTTTATTTTATTTATTAAAATTTATTTGTCTTAACAATAAATAAAATAAAAAAAAATTTAAGCCCCATGATGACGTTTTGCCCACCCTGTAATATACTATTTGTATATACATATGTATAAAACCAAGCACGGATTCAGGGGGTAGAAAAAATGGTATTTCCAAGCCAGAAAATATAACTATAAAATTTTTTTACTTTACTCCTTTTTGTAATTTGATCAGCGCCAAATGGACATATTGAAACGACCATGAGAAACATTTCTGATGTATTAAAAATATTTTACATATATGTAAGTATATCGTGCAGTAGCATGAGGCCATTACAATATCGTTCCAATATACACGATCTTCTGTTAGATGCTTAACCTCGTTTAATTATTAAAACTTGACGTTTCTAAGTGTGTGCTGATCTTCCTTTTGGTTTTCATTCGATGGCTTGTTTGATAATATTGTTTGGAGATTTGGATATGTCCAATGCAAAACCACTTATATATTTGAGTATTTGTTTATTTGTTTATGCCCATAAATACATACTAGTACCTTATCATCAATTAGGGGTGTTGACAAACAAGGTCCGGTAAGACCGATCCAGTGTATGTAAGGAGTGTATCTTAAAAAATTGTAGTTGCATTAAATTTAATAAAACTCAAATTGTGCAATAAATAATTTTTCTTTTTATCACGTTAGCTTTTATATATGTATATGTCAGATACTATTATTTTAAAATGCATTAATTTTCAATTGTTATTACGATAAAAATGGACTGCGAAAAAAAGTACGTAAAAATATAATTAAAACTTTTCAAAAAAAATCCGTCATGGACTTTTAAGAAAATAGCCAAAAAATTGAAAGTTGACCCTTTAACTGTTTCAAATGCCATTAAACGGTATAAGGAAGTCCTGAGCATTGAAAGAAATCCTTGATGAGGAAATGAAAAAGGTCCAAGGGATATTGGTAGAGTAAAAGAAGTCATTAAACTGTTTCGAAGAGCACTGAAATGCAGCACGTACGGTGAAATGCTCTAATAGTTTTGTCCAAAGGGCCAAAGCTTATTTTGGGCTGAGGCCATACAAAGTTCAGAAAGTTCCAGATCGCAAGTCGGTAAAGAACTTAGAAGCAAAAAAACGAGCGACAAAATTGAAGGCAGATTTAAAAAAAAAACACCTGTGGTGTGATGGATGACGAAACGTAAGTACTGGCAGACTTTTCTCAACTTCCCGACCAAGATTTTTATGTTGCTGATGAAAGAGGTAATGTTCAGGAAGAGTTCCGGACAAATAAAAAAAAATTTCCTAAGAAATTTATCGTGTGTCAAGATATTTGCAGTTGTGGTAAACGAAGCCAAGCATTTGTGGCATCAGGCGCGATAGACACAGAAATTTATATCACGGAGTGCCTACATAAACGACTTTTACTTTTTTGAGACAGCACCGAGTGCCTACATATTTTTGGCCTGATTTGGCATCATGTCACTATGGACAAAAGCCACTTGAGTGTTATTCAAATGTACCACGAGAAGCAAACCCACCTAACTGTCCAGAACTTAGGCCTGTGGAAAGGTACTGGGCTCTTGTAAAAAAGGAATTGGAGAGCACAGGAAAGGAGTCCCAGAACATTTCTGATTTGAAGTGTAGATGGACCACCTCCACCTCCAAAAACGTAACAGAAGCAACTATTAAATCTTTAATGGAAGAACTTCCGAAAAAAGTCGATCATTTTATAAATAAGAAATAATAAATTAAGATTTAAATGTTAAATAAACTTGTACAATATGCCAATAAATTTGCGTATTTTAAAGAGTTTCTATACTGCACTATTTGAGATTTATTTAACTTATGCAACTAGAAATTTTTTTCGATTCACTCCTTATATCTCGTGCTGCTGCTTTTTATGTCTTGCATCTATACAAATGTTTGGATATAACAGTGCAATGAAGTAAGCTTACTTTAGTTCGCCTTGAAAATAATTAAAATTTTCACACAAGTTTTAGCTTTATTCATCCGGGCATAAGTATCTGCTTTTAGGAAGCTAGGGGGTAAATTAAGACATACGAACGCGATCGTGCTTTTATAATTTGTATAAGAATCTTTATAGTTTATAATTTTACATTCAAGTAAAATTACGATCGCGTTTGTATGTGGCGAATTGCCCCTAGTATTGTCACATATAGTGTTAGTTCCAACATAAAAACACATTGCAGTGATGCAGTTTTACTACTGTTTCGATACAATATAAACAACTTTGTTGTTTACTTAAAAAAAGTTTAGACTGTAAGTATTTTAAAGGCTCAAAGCAAAAATACGAAGACGAAAGTAATTTTACTCAAACTTTTGATTTTGCTGAGCTCCTGGTATAGGAATTCTAAAATTCCGATAGCGTTTGTATTTATGTCATAATTTTCCCCCTGATTTATGACGTATTTAGACGATTTAGACATTTTATTTAAAAAATATACAAATTGTTTACCACCATTCTTGCAATATGGCACACTGTGTAATGTCAAGCAGTTTTGCAATACACAACAAAATACATTCTGGAATGACATAAAATGATAGGAGAGTGAGTAAATGAATGTATGAATGAATGCACTTCTACAACAACAATATGCAATGCAAATTGCAGACAAAGTGTCAACAATAAAAACAATAAGAGCACCAGCATCAATAATGGCATATTATTTAGTAGGGGCAGTAGGCAATAGTTGGCATTCCACAGCAGACAGCAATGTCAATGGGGGGTTTTGTTTAATCCATTGTATTTTGCGTTTGCTTTGTCTTTAATACATATGTTGTGGACAGGGGAATTAAACTATGGTCAACCGAAGGCATAACCAACGACTATTCAACCAAGCAACAATCAGAATTAATCGATTATTAATAATGAATATTGTATAAATATAATGACTACTGTTTTGTAATAATTTGGTCTGGAGTGCTATTTAGTACATTTTTATATCGTTTGTTTATTTCTGTTGTCTTATTATTATCATCATCTCTCCATCATCATTAGTGCATTTGAAATTTGCAATTACATATTTTACTATTAGTTGAGAGGAAAATGAAATGAATACAAATTTTAAAAATAATTATTGTACAATAAAATAAATAAGCCAAACACATTTTGTTCTTTAACTTTTCTTTTTGCAAGAGCGATTAAGCTAATTCACGGAATGGAAAACATTTCCCACAGACAGGACAAGGCTTAGTTTACTTAAGATGTTATAAGATCCCAAAATATACATATCTTTTGTTGGATCTTACAATACACCCAACTCTTTTTTTACTCGGTTTCTTTTTACACGGATTTGAATTTACACGGTTGAAAAAAAAAAAAAATTTTTGTAAAAAAGTTTTAATCTAGCACGGTTTCAAAATCAATGTCTTGTAATTATGTTTGTTTTTACCAGACTTGGCACCATTGCTGAAATGAACATACATAGTAGTAACAGGGAAATCACCTTATTCGATAACTCTTACCTACACATTTTTTTCGCATGATATTTACATAAAATATTGCATAATTAAAGTGTTTAAAGTTTATTAGCTCGCAATATTTTATCAATTGTTCGTGCTATTAATTATATTTGAACATTTCTGACCTTAATAAGTGAAAAAAGGTATTTTATCTATAAATTTTTAGTTAAGCTTTAAAAATAAAATATTTGCCCTTACTAACAGTTAACAAAATGTCCAAAATTTTAAAGATTCGTAAAAGGCAAGCCATTTCTTTGGAAGTAAAATTAAAAATCTTGGACTGTCAAATTTAAGATGTCGACGAATTAATGATAGATAAGCCTCTAGATGAAGATTGTCTTATTGAATAAACAACAGATGACGGAAAAGCTGGGAAGCATAATAGCGATAACGACGAGGAGACCAAAATATGTCAACTAACTCCTAGTTTAATTAATGACGGTCTAACATTTGGTAAAAGTATGGTGAATTATTTCTTAAAAAAATTATCCTAATATGGAACGTGCCCTGAAATTCGAACGAGATATTAATAATTTTATTGCTAGGTATAAAAAGTTGTATAAAGAACTTAAAAAACCAAAAGTTCAACTTTCTATGAAAGATATTTGAAAGTTACCATTTGTTGTATCTTTACGTACAAATGAAACACGCGTATATTTAATATTTTCAATATACAAATTAATTACTATTTATTTAAATTTTAATATGAATGCCTGTTCAACAAGTAAAACGTTATAGAGAATGAATTAGTATATTCTATATGCATTTAACAAAAGGTACATAAAATATAACTGTTATTAAGAATTGGATACGTACTAAAAATATGCAAACATAAAAAGGATTGCCATCTAGTAATAAATACATTACAATCTCCCACGCTTAATAGCAAACGTGGCCCTCTAAATGAGTTGGAGGTCTTCTTACACGAGTTGATCTTCTTAAGCTCCCCTCCGGCGTTGCTATCAGCTGAGATTCTTCAGGTGGTATTGGTTGAATCACTGGATTAGTAACTCTATGTTCGATGCGAACTTCATCTAAATTTGGTTTTTGTTTTACGGGTGGTTCCGCAAATGTAACGGACTTTTTCGGTACTTCAACATTTGATTTATATAGTTGATTAATATGACGTTTAAGTTCATAACCATTATCGAGTATTACTTGGTAATGAAGTTGACCAAATTTGGATTTTACTGTACCAAATTTCCAGATTGGCTTGTTTTTTTCAAACCAGCGAACTTGCACCCTATCTCCTACGCTAATATTACGAACCACAGGTGAACGCAAAGTTGATTTGATTTCCTTAACAGGGCGCATGGCATCCAATTTGATTCTTAAATCTCTACCAAGATATAATTGTGATGGAGTTTGACCATTTGCGTGCGGAGTAGCTCTATACCGAAAAAGAATTTCTTGTATTTTGATATTTAACGGTAAAATATCATTTTCCATCGCTTTTAATTTAGTTTTTAAAATCTGCACGTATCTTTCAGCTAGTCCATTTGTAGCTGGATGACCAGGAGCTATAAATTTTTGAATGATCCCGTTTTTACTACAGTATTCTTTAAACATTGCACTTTGAAAAATTGTTGCGTTATCCGAAACGATGATTTGAGGAAGGCCATGTGTAGAAAAAATGTCTTGCAATAGTGTGATTGTTTTCTCAGAAGTTGGAGCATCTTTTATCAACCGAATTTCTGGCCATTTTGACTTAGCATCTACTAACACCAAAAAATGGTGGTTTTGAAATGGTCCGGCATAGTCTATATGAACCCTTTGGAAATTTTCATTTGGCTCCTCCCAGTGATGAGTAATAACCTTCGGTGGATCTTTCCTCACTTTAGCACAACTGGAACACGATTTTACCAAACGCTCTATATCAGAATCAATCCCTTTCCAAAAGCAATACTTCCGAGCTAATTGTTTCATTTTTACAACACCAATGTGTGTATGATGTAATTCTTTTAAAACTTCTTCACGTAACTTTGTTGGTATAATAACACGATCACCCTTGAATAAGACGCCATCTTGAATTGAATAATTGCAGTCGAAATTTTCACCTTTTAACAAATCTGCTTTTAATTTTGAAATTCTACGTCAAGATCCGTTTCTTTTGCAATGGTTGTAGCGTTAATTGAAAATGTTGAAATTTGATTGATGATTTGCTCTTGAATTACTCGTACCTCTTCATCCAAAAAATGTTTAAAATGTGGTGTATCGTTGATTGATGCTCTAGACAAGCAGTCCGCGTTAACGTTGTTTTCAGCTTTACGATGTTCTATTTTATAGTTGAAACCTTGTAGAAAAGAAGCATATCGAAGCAATCTTGCTGAAGTCATAGCTGGTGTCTTAGCATTTTGATGAAATATTCTAGACAGTGGTCGATTATCTGTTAATAACGTAAATTCTCTTCCATGAAGATATATAAAAAATTTATCAACAGCAAAGATGATTGCCAAGGCCTCCCTGTCGAGTTGACTGTAATTTTGTTCTGCCTTCGTTAATGCTCGAGAAATAAATGAAATAGGACGTTCCTCCCCATCGACTATATGCGACAATACAGCAGCAATACCCGTTGGACTTGCGTCACACGCTAACGTTACCGGTAAGGATTGGTTATAGGGTACCAAAACCCTATCCTTCAAAATTTCTTCTTTGAGGTTTTTAAAAGCTTTTTCACATTTAGCTGTCCAGTTGAATTTTCTATTTTTCTCTAATATTTGACGTAATGGAAAAGTAAGCGTCGACACATCTGGTAAAAATTTTGAATAGTAGGTTATCATCCCTAGAAATCTTCTCGTATCTTCTATATTTTGTGGTCGTGGCAGATCCACTATCGCTCGTACTTTTTCGGGACATTTCGAAATTTTGTTGTTGCTTACGACATAGCCAAGGTATTTGACTTGCTCCTTAAAATACTCGCACTTGTTCTTGTTGATATGTAAATTGTATTTGTTTAGCCTTTCAAAACACTTTATGAGACGATGTTCGCATTCTTCTAATGTTGACCCATGTATGATGATATCATCAAAGTATGAAATTGTACCTTCGAGTCCTTCTAGAATCTGATCTAAAATACGATTAAACTCACTTGGAGCAGTTTTAATTCCGAATGAAAGTCTATTCATTTGATACGTACCTCTGTGTGTAGAAATTGTCTGAATTTGTTTGCTGTCATCATCTACCAAAACGTGTAAATACGCCTTATATAAGTCCAGCTTACAGAAATATTTTGCGTTCTTTAGATTGTTGAAAATTTCATCGATTCTTTTTATAGGGTAGTGCGCCGCCTCTAGCTGAGGATTTACTGCCACTTTGTAGTCGACACACAACCGAACACTCCCGTCCGGTTTAGGAATTACCACCAATGGTGAACCCCAATTGCTGGTATTCACTTTGGTAATAATACCGTTCTTCTCCAAGCTATCCAGCTCACGTTCAACTTTTTCGCGTAATGCAAAAGGTACCTGCCTTTCCTTCAAAAACACAGGTTTAGCACCATCATGTAATTTTAGACTGCATATCAAGTCAGGAATACACCCTACTTTTTCTTCAAAAATGCTTGGAAATTGTAGCTGTAAATCCGAAATTGAATTAATTTTACCAACATCATTATTTGTATGTTGTTCACGTTGATCGCCATCTGATAAATTTATCCTTAAATGACGAATCCATACCCTTCCTAAAAGAGCTGAACGATTTGCAGACACTACATACAGTTCTTCATTTGATGTTCTGTTTTTGTACTTAACGTTTACGTCTGCGACACCCAATGGTACAAACACATCACCCGTATACGATCGAAAAGCTATGTTTGACTTTCTTATTTTTGTATCTATATTTAATTTATTAAATTCGTTTTCCGGTATCAACGTATAACCGGCCCCCGAATCAACTTCGAACTTTTGTTGCTTCCCTTCAATATAAATATTTGCGTAAAATTTTTCGGCGTCTTTATTTGGCAACTGCACTGTATTGTTGTCATAAATATCGATGATTTGGTTTACTCCAAAAAAGTTTTCCGCCGTTGTAAAAGTTTCGATTGAATTTGCAGTAGCGTTGTTGTTGTTGTTGGATTTGCTTTGTTTCATTTTGTGTTTTATACAAACTTGCTTAACGTGACCAACTTTACCGCATGATTTACATTTCAGGTTGTTCCTGTTTACTGTACAATCATTTGCCATATGATTGGCACGGCCACATCTGAGGCACAACCCTTCTATGCCTAGGTCACTGTAATTGATTCTCGATGATGATTTTGGTGTTTTATTTCTGGATACGCTACGACTTCGATTTCTTCCCCTTTCATTGTTATGTTGATGACGCACTTGTAGTATATCACTTGTTGAACCCGTTGAATTATTTGAAATGGCCTTGCTGTCTATTTTCGCTGCTTCAAGTGTTTTTGCTTTTTCCACAATTTCAGAAAATTTTAATTCTGGCTTTTGTAACAACTGCTCTCGAATATAACCATCACGTAAACCCCTGATGAATTGCGATCTTAGGAAAATATCTGCAATTGACTTCCTGCACTCACACACAAAATCACACTCAGTCGATCTCTTTCGTAATATTGCAACAAAATCTGTTATTGACTGGCTATCATTTTGAATTTCGCACAGAAATTTATGCTGCTCAACCAAAACGTTCTTTTTGGGGCAAAAATGTTTTTCCAATTTTAAAACAATTTCATCATATTTTAGGTCGGCCACGCTTTTAGGTGCTACCAATGTTGTTAGTAATGTGTACGTTGATGAGCCCATGTACTGTAACAACAACTTTGCACACATATCTTTATCTTGAAAAATTTTCTTTATTTGGAAATGTATTTCCAGGCGCTCCTTATACGTTTTAAACGACTCTGATTTTGGATCAAATGCGTCGAAATTTGAAACTATGTTGACACTAGTAGTACCAGCATTTGATGCCTGTTGTTGCACTTGCATTGCCGTCGTCATTCTTGTAATGGCTTCCAACAATGTCTTCACTTGAGCGTCCATTTTGCAAGGTTATGTACAAAAAAAATTGTTACTTTTATTCAATTATTTATGCTGATAGTAATTCTTTTTTTTTTTTTTTCACCTCGTCGCCAATTGTTGTATCTTTACGTACAAATGAAACACGCGTATATTTAATATTTTCAATATACAAATTAATTACTATTTATTTAAATTTTAATATGAATGCCTGTTCAACAAGTAAAACGTTATAGAGAATGAATTAGTATATTCTATATGCATTTAACAAAAGGTACATAAAATATAACTGTTATTAAGAATTGGATACGTACTAAAAATATGCAAACATAAAAAGGATTGCCATCTAGTAATAAATACATTACACCATTGGATAATTTGATGGATATCTCTAGTGATGATACCGACTTTAGTCCAGTTCGTCGCAAACAATTACGCGACGAATAATTATGTAGCTATGTAAATATTTTTTCTTTATTTCTATTCTAATTTTTCTGTTGTTAATTCTGAATTAACAGATTTCCATTGTTCTTTTGTTTTTCACCTGTATTAGTTATGTATTTTAAGTTTTAATGCTCAAAAAAATGCCATATGAACATATAATTTATATGCATATCTGAAATTTTGTAGCCTTCAACATTTTTTTACGGTTTTTCGAAATACATATAGTTCTTTATTTCATATTACACGGTTTTCAGATGACATGGAACGTATCCCCCATTTTACTATAGGAAACGTCTCTTTTTTTTACACGGTTTTTTTACACGGATTTCTGAGGAACGTATCTAACGTGTAAAAAAAGAGTTGGGTGTAAATGAATATTGATTGGTGCGTCTCAATATAAAAAACTAGATTTTTAAAATTTCAGCGATAAGCTGCTATCTTTCCTCGTATATTAAATATGTTTAAAATTTTAGAGATAAACCGTTTTAATGATTTAATAAAAGACAAACAGACAAAATTTGACAGCAATGTAACAAAGAAGTAGTGTGACAGTCACTTTTTTATTTTTTTTTCCTACTTTTCGAAATTATTTCACATTTCATTTATCAAACAAGATTTAAAACAAATTTGTTTCAATTTCTAACAGTCAATACTTAACAAGAGCGACAAGCGTTTTGCTAAGCGCTAAGACCTAAACAAAAGCGTCAATGTTTTGTAATGATCAGTTATGTTTACTTAGTTTTTTAATAAAATTCACTAAATAAAAATATAAAATACAAATAAAATCGCTAAATTGATATAATAATAGCTAAAATGGCATTACTTTTCAACAATTAAAACGGCAAAAAAACAAGTAAGAGCGCTATATTCGGCCGTGCCGAATCTTATATACCCTTCACAACGTGTAGACAAACAATAACAGCAGTTTGTATCACCATTCATCCCATATGAAATACGTACATACATATAAAAAACATACATATATAAAAACATCCCATTGTAAAATTATAAATTTACGTGTATGTTAAAAAAAATAAAAAAAAAATTAAAAAAAATTTAAAAAAAATTTTTAAAAAAAATAAAAAAAAAAAACAAAAACATAAATAAAAAATAACAAAAAAAAAAAAATACAAAAAAAATTAAAAAAAAATTTAAAAAAAAATTAAAAAAAATAATAAAAATATAAATAATATATTAAATAAAAAATAATAAAACAAATAAAAAAAATTAAAAAAAAATATTTAAAAAAAAATATAAAAAAAATAAAAAAAAATTTTTTTGGCTCAGCTGGGATTCGATCCCACGTTTACTTTAACTAATATACAAGTTTGTTTGTATGTATGTTGTTGTTGTAATGTTATTTTTGTGAAAAAAAAATCGAGGTGGTGGTGGGTTTTTGCTCATATCTCAGTTGTTTATGAACCGATGTGTCTGATTTTCAATACCGATCTACTCCCGAATATTTCTGATATTTTAATACCTCACCCGGGATATCGGGGGGCTTCAAAAAGTTGATTTCAACATACACACGGACAGACGGTCAGACGGACAGACTGACAGAGCTTAATCGACTCTCCTATTCATAAGCTTTCAGAAAATATATACTTTATGGGGTCGAAAATGAAAATTGTCGAAATTTCACACGGAATGACAAACCTATATATACCCTTTTTCACTGTGTGGAGGGTATAAAAAACAATAGTTGTACTGCAGCCAATTGCAGTGTTAATGTTATCTTTACACTATCTAAGTTATCATCTAAGTTCAACAACTGTTCGGTTAATGTCCAGACATATAATCTTTATTTTATTTTTTTTAATAAGGAGTAACTTCTGGCAAGTACATTTAAGTAAAATTTTCTATACTGGAGATCTTTAAACTAGTGTTCAATTGCTTAACTCAAATAAAAAATCAGAAGGTATTAAGGCGGCCCTACGCCTTGTCAAAATTGGATTTTCCAATTGCAAAGCGTTGCCGCAATACCATTGTATGGACACAAAATTTTTGGCAGTTCAGGTTTGGCTGTAAAGAGTGACTTGCATTAAATCTAAAAAAAAAAAAAATAAAAAATAAAAAATAAAAAATAAAAATGTTTATTTTACTTATTCTATTTTTAGGCTGAAAAATAATAGCATAATATGCCTCACTGATTCTGCATCAAAATGTTTTTTCGTAGCTTAAACGATAAGGAGGGGTTATAAAACTTTTTATATGTTCCCATTGTTTATCCAAGAATCATAAAATCTAAATACAATACATACATTTGATCTAGATCTGTTGCAATATTTCTTTTTTGCGTTCCAACTAGTTTAAAGGTTGTGCCTCTTGTGCCTGGGACATGTAGGAAATGGTCTATCTTTTTTTTTTTTTTTGGGCTGGCCCGCGAGTTTGACTTTAAGGCTTTTATTTCGGTGACAGTTTCAATTCTCTTTTTGGATTTGTATTTCTATTGTTATTAACATATGGTTCGTTTTATGTCATAGTCTGTCAAACTCGTAGAAAATATGACTTAAATTTTATATGTATGCAGTTTAAGTTGCACTAACAAGAAAAGTTCTTAAGGGGTACAAAGGGTAGGTCAGTAAAAATATCTTGATTTCTTTCTAACAGCTTACAGCAATTTTCGCAGCTAAACTGGTTTTAAAATCGCTAGATTAAAGGGAAAAATAGCTAAATTTCCATTATTGCTACTCACAAACAAAAGCACAAACATATCATACCATAAATCTTAAACGCATTGTCTAATTTAAATCTTTTTTTTTTTTATTAATTTCATAATTTTTATTTTACTTACCCGACCGGCACGCATATCACAGTAGAATTCAATTCTGGACGATAGTTGTAAATTTTTGTCTTCGGGACAGGTGTCGCCCAATAAATAACGCAATTGAGCGTTTGTGCGATTAATAGCCACCAAGGACGCCAAAGGATAACCCAGACTCTGAAAAAATAATATCAAAAATTACTGTAAATCAAAATTTTTTTCATTTTATTTATTGTGTGGTTTTACTAGAGTTTATTTTGTAGAGGAAATAAATCTATAAAAATAATTTATTTATTTGTTTGTGGTTTCACAACAAATATCGCTGTGTGGCAAAAACTTTTTGTTTATTACATTTGTATTATTAGCTGATTACACTTTTTTCATAATACGATAATTAAGAGGGAGAAAAATTGTGCTTCTTCTGTTCACCCAAAAACTAAGAATGTTTGGAAAACAAAGTAGTTATATTCGCTTAATTAAATAATACCAAAACAACACAGCAGGACTCTAATAAACTATTTTATGTATAACTTAAAAATATGAGCTTCACAACACAATACGTATCTTTCGAATGCGGTTTTTGCCTTTAATAATTTTTGTATGTTATTTTAAAAGGCAAATATGTGTCACTTATTCTCACTTATGTGCTGTTTATAGAATGCAAACGCTTACTTTGAGTGGACGTTTTGCGTGTAATTTGTTTTTGTTACAAACGTCCACTCAAAGTAAGCGTTCGCATTCTATAAACAGCACATTAGTTATGGAACTTTTTAGTATATACATATATCACAGATGTTTGAATTTGTAAAACCGATCGGACTCAAACTTTGTTGTACACATCCCAAGGAGTGTGTATGGGTGGCAAAAAGTGGGCGGGGCCACGCCCATAAAAAATTTGTTATCCTTTTGAGCTACTTGAACTTGACCGATTTTTCTGAAACTTTGCACACATTCTGACCTGCAATGACTATATAGATTCTTGATTAGAAAAGTGGGCGGGGCCACGCCCATAAAGAAGTGATAATTTTGAGGTACTTGCACTCTACCGATTTTTCTGAAACTTTGCACACATAGTGAGCTGTCATGACTACATAATTTCGTGATAAGAGAAGTGGGCAGGGCCACGCCCATAAAAAAAAGTTAAAATTTTGAGGTACTTTCACTGGACCCATTTTTCTGAAACTTTGCACACATATTGAGCTGTCAGGACTTTAAAATTTCGTAACTAGAATAGTGGGCAGTGCCACGCCCATAAAAAAAGTTATAATTTTTAGCTTTTTGCACTTGACCAATTTTTCTAAACCTTTGCACACATTTTAAGCTGTCATGACTATATAATTTCGTGATTAGAAAAGTGGGCAGGGCCACGCCCATTAAAAAAGTTATAATTTTGAGGTACTTGCACTGGACCGATTTTTCTGAAACTTTGCACATATATTGAGCTGTCATGACTATACAGTTTCGTGATAAGAAAAGTGGGCAATGCCACGCCCATTTGATATGCAATTTAAATTCAGAATGCATTTTTATTCATTAAGGGGCGTAGCAACGCGCGCCGGGCTTTTCTAGTATAAAATATCGCTAAGGCACATTGATTACTCACCGAAGCCTTTGGTGAATTCGTTTCTTCGGTTTCAATATGCGAGAGAAATGTGGTGATTTTGACACGGAAGACAAAGACCACACATGCCAGCAAACAAAAACTTAAAGTTAAGAATTAGAGGAATTAGTCATTGAAAATTGTTATCAAGTTCAACAAGACTTAAAAAATCATTAGGAGCTACTCAAGTAGCAATTTCAAAAAGTTTACCAGCAGAAGGATTCAATCAAAAGCAGTAGAATTGGGGAGCATTCAAATTGAGGCCGAGACCTTAAAAGACGATTTTGCATGTCCAAGATGCTACTTTAAACGCTTTAAAAGGAAATAATTTTTGCATTGTTATCCATTTCAGTAACCCGAAACATAAGAAATCGTATGTAAAGCTCGACCAACTAGCTAAATCGACAACAAAGTCTAGTATCTTTGATGCAAAGTTAATACTATGTACATAGTGGAAAAAAGGATCCTATAATTTCTGAGCTGATGAAAGAAATAGTTGGGAAGTTCTGTTTCACCCGCCTTATAGTAGAGAACTTGCCCCGTCCGGCTTTTATTTGATTCGGTCGATGCAAGATGTACAAGCCCAGTGCTGCAATCTGACGTTCCTACAGTAAAGTTTGACACGTTTGACATACTGACAACGTTTTGACGTACGAACGATATTTGTGTAGTTTACAGTATCTTAAAAAAATGGAATTAAATCGTAAATATATTTAAATAAAATTCTTTAAACTTAGAAATAAATTGTTTTGCGAAAAATTCAAAGATATTTTCATACATAGAGTGATATTTAAATGAAGTAGGGATAACTGTAAAACTAGCTGTTATACTAATGCAGTGTGCTGGACTTATTTTCAGTATACTTTGGCAAATCACCCCGTCTAAACTTGCACCAGGACAACGTTTGAAAATCGTGAAAATCTATTTCCAAAATTCGCACTCTGTTCGCCACACTTCTTCAAGTTAACGGTGCAAATAGTCGACTATGTGTGCAATTTATAGCCACATTTATTCCCTAAGTAATAGTCATCCAAATTAAAACCCACCGTTTATACAGAAGAACCCATCATCGGTGTAGGCGCGAATATGGCTTAAGACTAGAATATATCGACCCGACGTTTATATCAGCAACTCTGCCTTGTGATTTTTTTATTCCTCATGTCATTGAAATTATTTGGAAAAGAAATGCTCCAAACAAGATGGCCCAACATGCCTTGCAGTGCGAGAAACCATAATTTTGTTGAGCCAAATGTTTTGTAACCAAATTATCTCCAGAAATAGACTTATAAATTGGCCACATCGTTGGTGTGATTTGACACCTTTGGACAACTTTTTGTGGGGTTACATTAAACCTCTGCTCAATGCTGTGAACTCGCAACGGTTAATCATTTAGAAGCCAACATTTGACTCACTATGAACAAAACAAGACCGGGTACGCTCGAAAAAATTGCTCAAAATTGGATAGCCAGGATGGCGTTTACAGGGCGCACTCATGGAGGCATATGCCAGAATTTTTTTTTTTAAATATTAAATGTGATAAAAGTTGTGAGCTAATTAATTTGTTATGTTTTACTTTTCTTTAATCTTTATTCTTTCTTTTAATTCTTGATTTATTAAAACTCAAACATTGTTTTAGTGGTGGCGAAAAGTATTAAACAAAATTTTTTGGATGGTGTTCAGAGTTAGTATGGTAGGTAGAATACCAAGCCTAAAACCTGAATAACGTAAAATCGACTAACTTAAACAATCTAAGTAGCTTGGGAAAATAAGAAAGTGATAAAGATTCTGATATTCGTTATAAATGTAATAAATTTCTATAATTGTTTTATTTATATTTTTTTAAAAAATATATTTGATCTAACGTTGCTTTGGCAATAAATTTTTAAAGTCAAATGTTTTCAGTCAAATAAGTGGTGAATTAAAGCTCAATTTTTTCTTGATTGATTCTAACGCATAAAACATAATAGATCAGATATAAACATGTGCTTATATCAAATAAGCTCAATATTAAATTTTGAAATATTCATAAATATTAAAATTTTTAAAGACGAAAAGTTAATAACTTTTTTAAAATATAAGTATTTTTTTTTAAATATAAGTAATTTATGTTAAATTCAAATAAATACTTAAACGTCTTATTACTATAAAAAAACGATATATAAATATAAATAAATATTTAAACTGACTTTGCTCATTAATAACTCTCCGTAGAATAAATAAATAAAAAAAATTTCATACTCATTGCAATTGGGGCAATAAATCTGACAATATATTAAATGTTCCAGAGAAACCATAAATAAATTGAATTTCATAACGAGATGATAAATGAAGTAGAACTTATATCCGTAAAAAATAAGAAGAAAAAAGCTTACAAAAGGACAAACGGATGAGCAAAACTTTATCTTATATGATTTTCATATTTTCTTTTTTTTTTCTGGCACTTTATACTTTATTCATTTCTTGTTTGTTTTTTATTGTTTCGTTTTAATGGGAGATTAAGAAAGACGAATAAAAGCAATAAAATATTCACATGAAGAAAATATTGTATAAAAATAGTATGTTTGTTGTTGTTATAAAAAACAGAAATAATTTTATTTTTATTTTATTTTATTATTTTTTTTTTTTTTTGGCAATCCATCTATGTTGCTATTACAATCTATAGTATGTTTTATACAAATGGATGTGCGTTTTTAAATTTCCTCATATTTTTTCATTTTTTTTTTTTTTTTGCTTTTTGTGGCACAAACAAGAATAACAAATCTTAAGAAACTGAAATGTATAAATTGATAAGGATTTATAAGCATAAACATACATACAGAACATGCCCCAGGAATGATAGCTCATAAAAACAAACCGACACAAAAATAAATACAATCTCGGAAAACATTGATTTTATAAATGAATAAACGAATACGAGTAAAAAGTAGTATGGGTTTTCATTAAACTAATCCCAAAAAATATATTACAAATTCCAAACGCATTCGACACTAATAATTCTTGAAATATGTAGTTGCAAGAAATTTATTAGTTTGGTTGTCTTACTTATTAAAAAACACAACTTTACCATGTCGGTAAGGTCACGTTGGCATTGACGACTTCAAATTTAATTTTAATCTAATAAAAAGTAAGTAAGAGAGCTATAGTCGGCCTTGCTGAATCTTAGTTTATCTTTACACAGTTTTGCCCCATCATGTAATGACCATTACTGACAATTTTATGATACAACTGTGATCCAAACTTATTAAGGAAATTGTTAATTAAAACTATTAATTGAAATTAAATTGAATTCCCCGATATCTTTATCAGTAATTGACCCATTAAACCATAAAGGCATATTTTATATATCTGCCTTTAGCTATTAAGGTGGTCTAAGTCAGAAAACACAATTTATCAGTTCATCCACACCATATTACTTAAAACTAAATTATTTCAATTTGATTTTCATGATATTCGCCAGTGTTCTGCATTCCATTGTTACCATGAAATTGTTGTTGTAAACAATAACACTACAATGGCAATTCCGAGTGATTTAATTTTACTCGGCATACAGAACATAGGCGAATATCATGAAAATCAAAAATGAGAATAAACTTAGTTAGCAGATCGTTAGTTAACACGCGGTTGGTTATTATGCATTGCACCGCTAATAACTCGAAGCAAAAAATATATGCCTTATTACTCTTTTATAATTGATAACACTGCTCAGCATCAAAATCCTTCATTAAATAAAACTATGTGCACTAATATGGATTTGGATGCGCTAAACTCAAATCCGTTGTCGGATTTTTCTAACAGATCGGGATTTTTTTATGGGCGTGGCAAATTTTCCCCCTAAATAAGTCAGGTACGGAAACATATTTAATCCTAACTCGAGAACCAGTCATCCGATTTTCAAAAATAAATACCAGAATATTTTTAATAAAATTGTATTTATTTTAGTCGAATAGAATTGTTCTCTATCTCTTATCGTTTTGGAATTATTCAAAAATTAATGGAGAAAAAAAATTTTTTCGTGCAAAATTTAAATTTTTCAATTTAAAAATAGAATTAAAAAAAATATAAAGCAAATATTCAACATTTTTCACTTTTTTCTGAGATCTACTTATCTTGGAAATAAAAAAAAGCCATAAACCATAAAAATCGGTTAAAAAATGTAGATTTTATTGTCAATTTACCGCAGCTACCCAATATTGACCAAATATGTGTAATGCAGCAAACAACGTTAGGGTGGGCGCACTAAGGCGCCTTGGAGCAACTATTTATTTCTATCTATTCACTTAGCTCTCAAAAAACAAGTCTGAGCTTCCATCTCTTGGCTGGAATTATTGAAAGAAAGGTTGTATTTACATTTTCATTTATACAAGTCCATCTAGGTGATAGACACTGAACAATGTTGTTGTTAATACAACCTTGCTTTCAATAATTCCAGCCAAAGGATGGATATTGAAAGCATAAAGCATATTGAATAAAGAATTTTCATTTGATAGGTGAAGTAAAGATTCAACAAATTTGAAAATTAATACTAAGATTCACTAATTCAAATTTTAATGAATTGTAAATTACATACTAGTATACCGATAAAGAGTGCTGATGATGAAATCGTATTCAACGAAAACGCATTCAACTCGGCTAATATCGGAAATAATTTTAGAAAGAATATTCCTAAAAATGGTTGCAATTTAATTTAATTTGAATTATAACATTAGAAATAAAGAAAATGAAATGAACTTAAGCCAAAATAAAAATGATTCACATAAAAATGTAATTTATTAAATAAAACATCAAATCAAATAAAACATTTACATCGTTTAAATACCCAGCAAAAATTTATTTTGTACCGGTAAGCAGTAAAAAAAAAATCATGCCTTCTTAAAGCGCAATATTAGAGCGCATTCGAGGGTGCTATAAATGGAAGTCAGAAATTTCTATTAAATATATTTCATTTTTTACAAAACAACTTAGTGCAACTTCTCTCGCTTACGACGATGCAGGAATGTAAGCGAATGATTACCTCTCTTTACTGTAGTTCTTATAAACACATAAAAGAGACATGATATTACTGCACTAACCATGTGTGAAAATAGCAAATAATTAGAGCATCAAAGAGCCCTACAAAGTGGGACATCTCATATAAAAATCATGCCTTCCTGAAGCAGGTTGGGAAAGGAGAGTACATTTATCTCTCCCTTACAAACCTGCTTCTGGGTATGCAGTAATTTTTGCTGGGTAAGAGCATAAGAATAAAAACGTTCTCAACAATAAATTCTATCTAATGACTGCATTCTGCGACGTATTAAAAAGATAACTTGTATGGGCAATCACGTTACGTTGCAGTTCTGCTTAATCATTAGCTATTATTACACCTAAGGATTACATTTATGCCATTTCAGTTTATATTAAAACAAATTAAACTTTTTACTACAATCGAGGAGCCTACCAGAAGATTCTAAAGCATGACCTTTAAAGGATTATTTTTTTAAGATGGTGCGCTTAATTAAACTAGTTATAAATAAATTTTATTCTTACATAATTAAGTGAGTCAAATAACAAGTAACACTTTACTAACCGAATCACCACTTATGTATTTAGATATACGAGAATCTATAACACTGGGAAATATACTAGGATTGTAAAGACAATAAATAAGAATCAGGAGATATAAAATTCGAAATGATGTTATAATCAACTAGAGCTTTATAGAGTTTCATACTTTTGGGACTTATTATTCGAGTCGCAGTGTACGTATTCCTTAACGATTTTAATAAACACAAGCTAAAAACCAATTTTTAAGTAAAAAGTTCTTAGAAATTTTTCCAACTGTCTTAATATTATTCAGGTACATTTTCTCATCCTTATCAACCATTTATGCTATGTTTCCTTTCTGTTTTACTTAATTCCTCATTATCAGCATAAATTGAAATTTGCTTTTACCAGCAAAAATAAAAATAGTCAACAAAAATTGTTTTTAATGTGTTTTGTACATACATACATATGTATGTTTTTATGTAAGTATTTATGGTGTATAACGCCATCATCATGATCAGCTTTTTTTCTCATCCTCATCTTCTTTGAGGTTTTTAACTTTTTATCGATAAAGTTGTTGGCCATGTGTTTTTTGTTTCCGGTATTTTGCTGATGAACTTCTCCACTAAAGCTTTTTTCCCTCTTCACTTTCAAGGATTAAACAATTTTACCTCGTGGTCATGGCTGGCAAAGACACTTGTTATCATCATTTTTCCTTTTTTTTTTTTTTTGTTATTCTCTTACTTTCTTCTTCGTCATCATTGAGATTTTCTTTTTAACATTGGTTTCAACACAGTCAAAAAAATCGTTTTGTGTACGAAAGTATAAGATTATATGAGTTTGCATGTAAGTTTATAGAAAACTACATCTCCGACCACAGTAAATACAACAACCGCATATAAACCTTGATTGAATGCCCCAACAGTTTGGAATGCTGCAACACGTTTCTAACATTAAATACTCGTTTGTATAAAATTTTATACATGCACACACAAACACACTGACAACCTTTAACATCCTCATATGCTCCTTGCATGCATTTACACTTGCCAAAGGACGACTAAGAGATTCGACCCCTTCCATTTGTACAATTTGCTGATGGTCGATCGATTCCATTTGATTTGGTTTGATGTTTGTTGACTATAAATTGCTGTTTCTACTTCGGCATCTACTTCCTGCTTCTCGTGCAACATGGTTAGCGTTACTTTTAGTGTCTCAGACCGGCTGTGTATGAGTGTGTGTGTAAATGTACGAGTTCAATTCGTGTGTTTATTGGTGGTAAAAAGATGGTTTAGAATTGTTTTATGTTTTTTTTTTTTTCAAAATGTATTTCTTATTTGAGTTGTTGCTTTTTTCATTTACCAAATACTGGCGGTTAAAGATTTATTTTGAAATGCAACTGTCGTTTTTTGATTGAAAACCTTTTAATTATTGTTGAGAAAAATTCATTTACTAAAACGAATGTGTACAACTGCTCTTTAGAGGGTTTGCACAAGTTAAGGCGTTGATTGCATTAGTGATTTATTAAATTGTTAATGGGAAATCAGTAATTTAAAAGAAAAAACTTTAGGGAATTTAAAAAAGTTATTGATTTCAATTTTATAAAAAGATAAGGAGTGTTGTATTCTTGCATTTATTAAAACTAGCCAATCCTGGCGCGCGTTGCTACGCCCCTTAATGAATCGAAATGCATTCTGAATTTTAATTGAATATCAAGTGCAAAGACTTAAAAATTATAATTTTTTTTTGTGGGAGTGGCATTGCCCACTTTTCTAATCACGAAATTGTAAAGTCATAACAGCTCAATATGTGTGCAAAGTTTCAGAAGAATCGGACCAGTGCAAGTACCTCAAAATTATAATTGTTTTTATGGGCGTGGCCCTGCCCATTTTTTTAATCACGAAATTGTAAAGTCATAACAGCTCAATATGTGTGCAAAGTTTCAGAATAATCGGTTCAGTGCAAGTACCTCAAAATGATACCTTTTTTTTATGGGCGTGGCACTGCCCATTTTTTTAATCACGAAATTATTTAATCATGACAGCTCAATATGTGTGAACAGTTTCAGAAAAATCGGTCCAGTGGAAGTGCCTCAAAATTAAAACTTGTTTTATGGGCGTGGCCCTGCCCACTTTTCTAATCACGAAATTATAAAGTCATGACAGTTCAATATGTGTGCAAAGTTTCAGAAAAATCAGTCCAGTGCAAGTACCTCAAAATTAAAACTTTTTTATGGGCGTGGCCCCACCCACTTTTCTTATCACGAAATTATTTAGTGATGAGAGCTCGATATGTGTGCAAAGTTTCAGAAAAATCGGTCATGTGCAAGAACCTTAAAATGATAACTAATTTTTTATGGGCGTGGCCCCGCCCACTTTTTTCCACCCATAAACACTCCCTGGTATGTGTACAACAACTTACCAAAGTTTGAGCTAGATCGGTTTTACAGTTTCGGAGTCTATAGCTAACACACACACACACAAAGTTTCACTTTTATATATATAGATAGAAGATTGCATATTCGGGTTTCAATTTAATTCTTTTTTGCGATATCTTTTGCTTTCATTTACCCTCGATAACATTTATCAGGAACAAAGCTCTCCGTAACTTGTTGGTGCGGTTAACTTTTAAAATAGCAATGATAGATTTATATTTAAAATATTTTGATTCTCTCTGAACGTGAAAACATTGTTCATACATTTAAGAACAAAACAAATTATCCTTAAAATTTAAAAACTGACTGAAAAATGTACTCTTAAATCCTCACATTCATGTTAACGTATCTCAAAAAAATACATATTTAAATAAAAACTAGGTCGAACGCTTTATTAAAAAAAAAATTCACTTGATAATCGCAACTCAAATAGAAATTAAATAAACAGCATTTTGAGTTGGTGAAATATTAAGCACTCGAAAACATGACAGTTATATTAAACGGCATTATAAGGAGAAGATAAGAAACTGTTTCCTCTTTTTCATACCAGGAAATCCATGTCTGTATACACACAAACACACACACACCTTTATAAGCTAACAATTTTCCTGAAAATCTTGACAGATAAATATAAGTAAAAAGAAGCAAATACGGCACACGTTATCAGCTGAATGGATTGCAAGTGTCATCTTAAGAAAATCACAAAATAAAATAGAAATATAACGACAAGGCACATATTGAAGTGATTTGAAAAATTAACACATATTCAATGAAACATACATGCACACACTTAGAACAACCAAGAGAGCAAAGTAGTAAGACATTGGCGGAAATGAATAAACTGCATTTTTTATTTTATTAAATACACCGCACACTCTGATAATACGCATTAGAACGGTTCAAAATATAATGTTTAAAATATATAACAAAGTTGAATTTAATAAACTTTTATTAAAGCCAACAAAAACAATTGTTTAAATTATGAATGCCTCTTAGGGAAAGGTCGTTTGTAGCACGTGTGGCACTGATATGGAAAAATTTCATTGCTGACACCGAGAGTTTTTAAAATTCACAATTTTTTTAGAAAGTCATATTGGAAAACTTTCAACTATAAATATTAGGCGTTTTTTTAGAAACATAGAACTTGAAAAAAACACAACAATTTCAATGGAATTACCAAAAATTTTGGCTTTAAAAGCTTACACATTGCATGTCATTTAATATTTCGAGATAATTTCCTGCATATGGCCTCCTTATGATCGCAATTCTGTCGGTCGAATTTTGCAGCACTGTTTTAGAGCAAAATCTGTCTAATTTAATCTTTAATGTGTCGAATGTTGACTTCTTAAAAATCAATTTTTGCTGGTACATCAGCAGAAAACAGAGATATAACGTAACCCCCACAAAAAAAATAGTTCAAAGTTATTAAATCACACGAACGAGGTGGCCAATTCACAAGTTCATTTCATCAGATAATTCGGTCACGAAACGTTTGACTTAAAAACGTTATACCTTCACGCGCTGTTTGGCATGTTGAGCCGTCTTGTTGGAATCATTTCTCCTCGTACATGATTTGCAATAACATAAGAAATAACTTTGGCGAATAGGTACTTAAATCTCGTTCTTTGAAACTGTAAAATAAATGTTCCGTGAATATGTGAAATTGAAACTTTTTTGTGTGTCATATTAAATGGTGCCACTATACTATTTACTGTACAAAAACTTTTTATTCTACATTTTCAAATAACAGAAAATGAGCCCCAAAGAGAGAATTTTGAAAAAAACGTGTAAACATTAGTTCAATTCACAACCCTGGTTGTTATCGTACTCTTGATACTATTTTTAAAAGTGTTTACAGAATTGTAAGCTTGTTATTGGTAATTTCCTTTGAAACATTTTGTATAACAATGCAATTTCATTTCACATGTTTTTTAAGTGGTGTAGTGCATTCATACAGAGATGGGAATGAAATTTATTTGCAGAATCAAAAAATAATGTTTGTAGTATTCATTTTTCTTCCAAACTAATAACTATATAATAATAGTATGTAATTTTTATCTTAGATATTTAGTTGATTTTTGATCTTTGCTAAAAATTTCTTACTAAAAATTTTTTCTAAATATTTTTTGTAGCTCCGCAGAAGTAAGATTTTATCAACCTTCCCCTGCCTGATTTTTGTTTACCAGGCGTTTAATATTTTTAAACATTTAGCAATAAAAGCATACAGCGATACAACAGAAATTTTGTTTACACGTAAAGAAATTAAAACTGTATTTAAATAGACGATACAATATACAATACGAAGTTATGATTTTGACAAATGTTTTAGTGTAAGTCTTTGCATGGTAATTTTTAAAAATATACCAAAAAGAAGTCTAACACCCTTCATAAGTATAACAAACACCATATGTAATTGAGCACTAACCATACAACCTTTTTTTATTAAAGTTTTAGGTATTTATTTTTTGTATCCTTGCCTGAGAGTTTATTTTGTCCTAAAAACACTAATTCAAATTATGGACATACATACATATTTTAAATGACCTTTCTTCGTTTATATAATTTTTTTTTAAATATTGTATAAAAAGTTTTCTTAATAAATCCCTGATAAATAAAAAAAATTGATAATGAATATGGCCATACTCTATTTCGGAAAATATGCTTAAAATAAAGGAAACAAAAACCATTATTTAAATGTATGACTAATTTGCACCTTAAGGCTTAGCATCATTTAACATGAATAAAGTTACATTTATGAAATGAAATAAAATTTGTTTTTACATTGATAACAATCATGACATCAAAAACCAAGGAAGACGATTAACTATCCAAAATAGGATCACATTTGAATACTATCACTGCAAAAAAAGTTAAATCCTTTTGAAGGTTCAAAAACAAAAAAGAACAAAAACTAGATATACAGTTTTGCTTAACTTTTATGCCGAAAAATGATATTACATTCTGATATCAGTTAGCACACTGTGGCAAAGTTCCCCAAAATGGAGGACTATAAAATAGGTTAACCCTTTTCTTACCTTATGAGGATCTTGTTGAACGCTTCTATGTTTTTGAATGTTATTAATATTATCTTATTCCATTTTACATTTTGGTAAAGCCACCATAAATAACTTCGATGTAATTTAAACTTGATCTTTAATATCCTTTAATAATTATTTAAGGCCTTAAACATTTTTGTTACCTCCGTAATCTGAACTTAAATGCGATAATGAATTTTATAACATTATTGATTTTAATATTTTTTCGTTTTTTTTTATAGTTTTAATCATGACAGAAAAATAGAAGTTATTTTCAAAAATTTTTGATTTACAAAAACTAAAAATTGCAAAGTTTTTTTTATGTAAACAAATAAAATAGCGTTGCCACACAATGGAAAAGGCAATTAAATCTTAGGAATTTTTTTTCCAAAAATGTGTAAAATTAATTTTAACAAGAGATTAACTGCCGTATTCATAAAAAATATTTTAGGTTTATTGAATGCTTATTTGACAAATTTCTATGCAACATCTGTCAAATAAGCTTTCAATAAACCTAAAATATTTTTTATGAATACAGCAGTAAATCTGTAATAAATTCGTTTTGTATTTATCTGTAAAATATATAAATTGAAAAGTTATTATTTTTTCAAATTATTTGGATCCTCTCCCACAAATCTGCCGACTATAAAATCTAAAGCGAAGACTAACTAAATCACTAGCACAATAAAATATAACTTTATTACCCATTTAACTTAAGCCACGTTTATGCAGTCCAATATGAAAACAGCTGCCTTAGCAAAAGCTCTTGTGGGCCATTAACTGTCTCAAGGCGAATTCATACAGGTGAAATTATCAGCCCAGCTGATGGGGAAACTTTTTGTCAAAATTGGTTGAATTCGCCTTGATTTCATTTATTAATGCAGGAATGGGAAATGTGATTTTGGTTTCGGTATTAAACAATCAACTTGAGTGTACTTTTTTGATAATAAATGTGCTAAATTGATGTATATTTGTTGCTTTTGCGTCAATAATAATGTGTTTCAAAAATTTATATCCTGTTTTTAATCAAATTTTATTATATTTAATATGTAAAAACAACTTTTCCATCCCTGATATACGAATTGGCCTTGACATAAAACATCCCCTGAAAAGTTGCTTTGTTGTATCAAATCGCCGTTGCATATACCTTATGGATATGTCTTGAACTGTCTTTTAAGCCCATCAAAACAGCCCATCATGCCAACCATGAATTTACCAAATCCTCATTGGCGTAACAACAAATTTTTCTGGAGGTGGCAAAAGCTTAAATATTTTTTTTGTGGTTGCAAAATATAAAACTGAGTGAATTTTATATGTACATATATTATATGTTAACTTATTTACATATCTAATGGGGGTGGTTGCAAAAACAATTCTTGCGGGGCGTCATTGCACCTCCCAGAATGTTTTAGTTACGTCAATGCAAACCCTATACATTTAAAGCATAACCAACAGCCTGACCAAAACGATACATCAGCCTAGAACACTACCAAAACACGAACCAAACGCATAAGCTATAAGGAAGTACACCAACATTCTCAACTCGATAAAAATAGACATTAGATAGACAGTAGCACCGAAAGCAACTTCCCTATTGCAAAGTAATACTGCTAACAGAACATAACATAACTTGGTAGAACTTAATAGAATAGAACTTTTTCACTTAATATAGGACGCAATTTACCAAATTTTATTACCCTGCTTCTGGGCAAATATTTCACCAATACCGGTGCTTAAGACACAAAATTAATTGAACAATGTTTCACTAAAATTAAATTAATAGTTCGATTATCAATTGCAATCGCAGTTCAGTTATGTTTCCAGTTGGCAATCACAACTGCAAGGATGCTAACATAATTATATTTTTCAAATGAAATTTACTAGTGTTGCAATATTAAGTAATTTTTTGTGCAATTGACAACGTTACGGCCAAACCTAAACAAACGCATCAAGCGTTTTTTAGCCGTCAAGAATTCTCATGTCCATACAATTTGTATAAAACAAATTGGAACAAATCCAATTTTGACAAGGCGTTAGTTATTGAAGTTGGCTTTACTAAAAATTTTGTTGTTTTTTTAATTTTGTAATTGTTGAAAAGTTATGCTATTTTAGCTACATATTTTCTGATCAATTTAGCGATTTTATCTATTTTATTTCCACTTAGTGAGTTTAATTAAAAAACATATGTAAACATTACTGTTCATAACACTACGTTGCCGCTTTTGTTAAGTTTTTTCAATTCTGCGTTAGTGCTTAACACAACGCTTGCCGCTCTTGTTTAGTTTTGGTAATACGTTAGAGTTGTTTGATATTTGTAATCCACCCAAGGTGTTCCACAAACTTAAAGTACCTTAAAACTAAAGAGTTGGTCAAACAGCCTTTATATGCAGTTATTAACATAAAATTCTAAATAAATTTTAATTGTCCTTTTTTGTGGGAAAATTTTCTCCTTTTTGTTGGTTGACGCCCTTTCTCTTTAAAACTAAACATGGCGGCCTTTATTTAAAAAAAGTGTTGAACTACAACCAGTCCCTGCCACTTAACCTCTGTCAGTTCAATATAAATTTACTTTTCTTTAAGGAAGTTATGAACAAACTAAATCAATATCAAAAATATTCAAACAAACACTTGCTTAAAATTAATTTCTTTTTTTTATAAATATTTTAATCGTCGTTATCAAGGCATATCCATAAGGTATATGCAACGGCGAATTGATACAACAAAGCAACTTTTCATGTGATGTTTTATGTCAAGGCCAATTCGTATATCGGGGATGGAAAAGGTGTTTTTACATATTAAATATAATAAAATTTGATTAAAAAAAGGATATAATTGTTTGAAACACATTATTAATGACGCAAAAGCTACAAATATACATAAATTTAGCACATTTTTTATAAAAAATGTACATGTAAGTTAATTGTTTAATACAGAATTTAAAATCACATTTCCCTTCCCTGCATTAATAAGGCAAATTCAACCAATTTTGACAAAATGTTTCACAATCAGCTGGGCTGATAATTTCACCTGTATGAATTCGCCTTGGTCGTTATGTAAATGTTTTATTTAAATCTGGTTAAAAACAAAAAAAAAAAAAATTTAAAACTAAACTGTTTTATTTTCTGATATTTTTTTAAAATTTCAATTTTACTGATTTCAAAAAAAATTTACTTAGTTTCGTAAAATTTGTTATTAAATATAATAAATGAATGTTTTCGATCTTTTTAATTTATATAAACAGTTGTTTTTTCTATTGAGCTTGAGATCACTTTTATTATAAAAAAATAGTTTTAATTTTATTTTCCGATATTTCGCTACCACATAGCTTCTTCAGGGAAAGTTTTTACAATTAAAAAAAAAAAAAACTTTTCCTGAAGAAGCTACATGTGGTAGCAAAATATCGGAAAATAAAATTAAAACTATTTTTTTATAAAAAAGTGATCTCAAGCTCAATAGAAAAAACAACTGCTAATATTCGTTATTAAATTTGAAATAAAATTTTTCTGTGCTCAGTATTATGAAACTGATACATATTTAAAATCAAAAAATACACTTTAATTTAATACAGAACTTTATCGAAGGATATTGAAAACTTTCACCCTAATGAACGCATGTATTTGTATGTATGTATGTACGTATGTATGTGTTTATTTAATGCATTCGAAATGTTATTTAAAGTGGTTTGTGCCTAATGCAGATTTTAGCGGGTCTATATGTGGATATTTTTTTATTTATGTAAATGTATGAGCGTACGTATGTGCTCTCACACATTTCCGTTACCATTGTACTAAACAAATGGTACTTGAGTTTTAAAACACATGCAGACACACAATTTTTTGTGTGCAAACAATACCCTTTAGCGTTAAAAGAAACAGCTGACAATTATGATCTAGCTTTTGCTTAACCACATTTCATTTTTGTCTATGTTTGCTTACCGTATAGCTTACATGAGAACGTATACGAAAGCGCAATAAATTTGTTGTCCTGTGCTTTGTAAAAAAGCACAGTAAAAGCAGTAAAAGCAGTAAAAAAGTATAAACATTAAACGGTGAATTTCAAATGTATTTCTCTTTCCAGCTACTCCTTCAGCTTAAGGTTTTACCAAACGCTCTTGTAAGCAGGTAAGCCTTAAGTGAGCAACTTGAGAAGAGTTTTTGGTAATATAAATCTTTAATGGGAATACCGTTTACCTTTGATGCCAAGGGTATATATAGCTTTGTAATTTCTACAATATTCATTTCCGAACCCATGAAGTTTATATTTTCTGAAATCTTAGGACTAAGAAGTCTGTTTTTTTTTTAATATTTTTGCTATGAAAATCAACAGTTTTCAAACCAAGGATAATTTATAGACATGTTTGATACTGTTATGATATGCCTCTAGGGCTATTCGTAACTAACCGGCAAAGTTATAGGCGAAAACTCATTCAAATCTATATATTTTTAATATATGTATCAAGTTTCTCAAGCAAGCCATAGCCTCGTAAATTATTGTTGAGTAAAACAAATTAGTTATAAACTGACTGAGATATAAGCAAACAAAACAAATGCTTCGTTTTCTTTCCTTAAACTTACGAAAATCGATTTTTTTTTCAGCTTCAGGACAGAGAGGAGCATATGGGTATCAAAAGAAAGGGCTTGACTAGCGAAATACAATTTTAAAATACAAAATTTTAAATCCATGATCGACGCCACTACCAAATAGAATACAATAAATGTATTTGAGTAAAATTTTGTAATCAAGAATGTACCCACTTCAATATTGTATTGGTATCAAGAATACATGAAACTATGAAATAGTTAAAACCCAAAATGGCGCCATAACCAAAACGATGATAATTTTTTCAACCACATTTATATGTGTATCAAATGAAAGGGCTTGACAAGTAAAACAAAGTTAACTATGTAAAAATTCAAAATCAAAGAAGGCGTCGGAAATAATGAAACCTTATGGCATGATGGTAGAGGTATTATCGAAGTATAGCACTCTTACTTGTTGCGTGTGGAGGTGGCACTGGTAAATTGACTTGTAATGGTTTTAAAAATTGATTCATTTAGTAAATTTTTAAATTTAAATAAATAAGAAATTAGTTGAATGCCGGAATTCCTATAACGACATTTACTTTTATAAGTGGTCCATTCGGAAGGACCAAGTTTTTATCACACTCTTCAGCAATAAATCTCGGAGCTGGCAAATAACGTGCGTGATGTTAGCTGATTTAGCGACTAGACATGACCTTGTACAAAAAAAAATATGAGATATGGATATCACACGGTTAAGGCGATCGGTTGACAGGTCCGGAACTATAACTTAGCTAGTGACCAAAATGATTTATCAATAAAGCTGTTGTGTATGCCGTAGCACCGTCTTGCAGAAAATTAATATCGTTTTTATTATAAACGAGTTTGATTTTTTTAGGCCTATAAACCACAATAATGGCGTATAGTTTGCAAAGTTATTTTATACGAAAAATCAACACACGACGAATGGTGCCTAAATGATTCGTCACGATCTTCAGCCCCGTAGTATTCCTATAAATAAAAGCTTTGTTACTTACACATTCCAAATAAGCTGATTCGTTTTCCTTTAGGAACTTATATGTAAAGAGGTACTTTGTCGTAAACGTAACGTTGCGTTGCAGACAAACCTGGTAAAATTTGAATTTATGTCCGCTTTAACGTACATATAAGCAGTGTTGTCAACAGTATTTTTAAAGTAGCATTTTTATTGCGTTTTTTACTTTTAAATATATAAATATATCATTAATATAGTTTTAAGAGTTTCTAATTTTTAAAAAACTGTTCATAGTAGAAAAATAAAATATTAATAAAATACAAACCGCTTTAGAATTATGGAAATAAATAGCAAAAGATTTTAAAACAACATAAACTATGTTTTATTTTTACCAATAGATATTAAACCCTGTTTGTGGCTTTTAAAATAAAAATAAGGAAATTTTTACAAGAATAGAATTTTTTCCCAAGTTATTACAACAATTTTATTTAAATATTTTTTTCGCTAAAACAAGCTATCCAGTGTGGTAGGGAAATATCGGAAATAACTAAAAAAATAATTTTTCAGAATTAAGAACAACAGACTTTTTTAAAATAAAAAAATTGTGTAATAAGTTTCTTTTAAAGTATGTTTATTATCGGTCCTATTTTGTTCATGTAAGAGCTCGTCGCTTAGTTTTCAAAATATTTGTAATCAATATTTTATAGTTATACTATATAGTTATAGTTATTTTATATTTTAGGTTAATTAGAGGCTTATTTGACAGATGTTGCACAGAAATTTGTCATATAAGACCAATAGACCTAAAATATTTTTTATGAATACGGCAGATAATATTTATGGCATAATTAAAGAACTGAAACCTAATTTGAAGTTCTAATCTCTAATCTTGAAGTTTAAAAATCATAAACATAAAATTTTTAACTTCACTTCCTAGTTCTATAATTAAAACCCCGTATTCTAAAAAAAAAACTTACTTGTCATTTTCATTTTATATTTTTAACATTTTTTAAGCAAAAAAAAATAATAATAATACGACACGGTTACGTTTTTATAGGAACTAACTACATTTTGATTTAAACGCAATGCTTAAGAACCCGCAACGTTAAGGTAAAAGTTACGAGGCCTTAAAGCCATCAAAATTTATATAAAAAAACTAAACTTGATTCTATTTCCAAATTTAACAAACAGATATGTATGTGACATGGTACTTTGATATCACTGTTTCCAAATTCCTTAAAACCAAACTGTTCGCTGATCTGCAGGGTCCATGTAGGAGCAGTCCCAAATGCATTTAACCACTACAAACACTTACGTTCAATGTATTTTGAACATAAAACTCTTGAAAACTTAAATGTGCAGAAAATCCGGATAAGTTTATGAGTGTGAAATGTATGTGTAGGTGTGAGTAAATGTGAATATTTTTTTTTTTACTTTAGTCACACTAAAATTTATACACGTTAAAAATTAAGAAGATATTTTCTTTTGTTTAAGCTCAGCGTTAATTCAATTATTGAATTAATTTCATTAATAAATTTTCTTGAAGAAAATTGCTATGTGATAAGGATAATTATCTTTCTTTCACCTTTACTGAAGGCGATAATTTCGGACGAGAAAAATCGTAATCTAGATGTAGATGTCGGAAATAACCACTATTGCTGCGACTTACGTTAAGAAAATTAATGCGATTTCGGTGAAAGTATATTGTCGTGATGTGGGAATTATTTTTTAGCAAGTACACCGGATATTCTGATTACATCATCAAGAATGAATAATTCTGATTATACTTCTTATGAACACAATCAACTAGAACTATTGATAAATTTGCCACATATTTTTGCTCAGTGTATACAAATATAGATTTATGAATGTTCGAATACAAGATGCTTTTATGATTCAATAAAATATATATATGTATATTTTTTTTATTATTTCTTTCTAATATATACGAGTTTAAATACAACGTCTATATTTCTGTGTGCATTTCGAAATACTTGTTTATGTACATACATACACACATATCTATATGTGAAAGAATGAACAACAAATTTTTAACCGCAATTGCACTTTTAAGTTGCCAGCTTTTTTTTTCTTCTGCTTCTTCTTTATTTATTTTATGAATCGACACATATTTACTACTAACCACCCCCACCCTGCTACAGCATACAAACAACTTAAACATGACAGTGCAAGATTATAGATGCACAGATGCAGATATTTAAATGTTGATTTTGCCTTTAGTAATAAAAATCCATCGCAATGTGTCACACTTCTATTAGGGATTCAATATAAATTGTGAATAAACCCAACCCAACTACGCAATTGAGTAACAGCAAAAAAAAAAACAAACAGAAGAAATCAACTTCAAAGCGATAATCCTTGAATGAATATTTTGGCTCATATTTATGTACACGTACGGAACACTCAAATGAAAATCATAATAATTTTGTAAAATAGAAAAAATTACTTTTTATATTATATAATGAATTATAGGAGTAACGATAGGCTTCATTAATTAATTTCAGTTTTTAAATTTTCTTTTAATTGTAAATTATTTAATAAAATATTAGAATGGGTCTGAACCTGTCGGATATGTGCAGGCTGTGTGAGGAACCGGAGGAGTTGGAGACAGTTGAGCACATTCTGTGTCAATGCCTCAGACTGCAGATTAGCAGGTTGAAATGGCTAGATATCAAATTTCTTGGTGAATTAGGGGATGTCTTGAGCTGTGGACTCGAGAATTTGATAGGATTCCTAATGGGAATGACCTGGCTTCGTGACATGAGACTGGGAATAGATCAATTGTAGGGTTTTAGCTCTTTTTGGCATTAATTTGGTATACACTACTTCACCATTTGTCTATCTTCTTTTCGTTTTTCTATTCTTATTCTAATCTTCTCTTTATATTTATTTTAAGGCGTCACAATGGACCAGCACCAGCCGTACTTACCTACCTAATAAAATATTAATATCCCAGTGCTAATTTCTTTCATTAGGAGTTAACGATTTAAGGTAAGTTCAAAACTTTTCAATAAAAATTTGTAGTGCGCTTATTGTCACTGTCATCTTCGAATACGATTCTATGTCAATACTCGATTTAGTTGGGAGTTATACACTTCTAAAGTTTAGACAACTTCGTTAACTGGGTAATATGAATGAATACGTTTGCTGTAAGCCATACAAAACCAGCAACATTTTATAGTGTTGCTGGCAATTAATATGCTTTTGAAAAATCTCATGTTTTTATCCAAAGCTAAAATATTTGTTAAAAGATGTGCTCTTTCAGTGTTAATTTTTTTCTCGAGAAAAATGTATAAATTGTTGGCACATTAATGAAAGAAGTGCTTATTTTATGTATTTTTAACAAAGATCTCGGGTAAAATTGTGGCATTCTGACAAATTTTATGTATTTTTATACCCTTCCCACAGTGAAAAAGGGTATATATAGGTTTGTCATTCCGTGTGAAATTTCTACAATTTTGATTTCCGACCCCATAAAGTATATATTTTCTGAAAGCTTATGAATAGGGGAGTCGATTAAGCCCTGTCAGTCTGTCAGTCTGTCCGTCTGTGCGTCTGACCATCTGACCGTCTGTCCGTGTGTATGTTGAAATCAACTTTTTGAAGCCCACCGCCATCGCTTGGACTCGGGTGAGGTATTAATATATCAGAAATATTTGGGAGTAGATCGGTATTGAAAATCAGAAACATCGGTACATAAACAACTCAGATATGAGCAAAAATCCACGACCACCTCGATTTTTTTTTTCACAAAAACAACATTACAACAACAACGTACATACATACAAACGTGTATACTGGTTAGAGAAAACGTGGCATCGAATCCCAGCTGAGCCAAAAAAATTTTTTTTATATTTTTTTTTTTAATTTTTTTTTTTAATTTTTTTTTTTTATTTTTTTTTATATTTTATTTAATATATTATTTATATTTTTATTATTTTTTTTTTAATTTTTTTTTTAAATATTTTTTTTTTGTTTTATTTTTATTATATATATTTTAATTATTTTTTTTAATTTTTTTTTTAATTTTTTTTTTAATTTTTTTTTTATTTTTTTTTTTTATTTTTTTTTTTTGTTAAATTTTTTTTTTTTAATTTTTTTTTTTTAACATACATACGTAAATTTATAATTTTATAATGGGATGTTTTTATATATGTATGTTTTTTATATGTATGTACGTATATCATATGGAATGGTGATACAAACTACTGTTATTGCATGACTACACGTTGTGAAGGGTATATAAGATTCGGCACGGCAGAATATAGCGCTCTTACTTGTTAATACATATCTCGTTCAAAATTACAACAATCTCACAAATGGAAACTTTGCTCCAACGTGCAAGATTTTTGTGCTTCTAGTATAAAAATTCTAACAAGAATTCTGTTCTTTCGCACGCAAGATTGTACGACGTGTTTACTGAACCATCTTGAAAAAATTTGTTCTGGAAATTGTTGTTGCAATAAATGGATTGTGTAGCAGGTTGCGGCGTCTTATTGAAACCACATTTCTTTCAAATGCATGCCACCTAGTTGAAGGTAGAAGAACTCCGTTATCACTTTAATGTAACGAATGTCGTTCGTAGTTACTCTTTTTTAAAAACAGTAATGCCCGATCATGCCGCCTGACCAAAATCCGCACCAGAAAGTTGCTCGTTGTGGGTGCACTTGTTTCTCATGGATTGTATGAGGACTTTCTGAGTACCAAATTCGTCAATTTTGTGTATTCACGAAGCCATGCAAATAAAAATACACTTAATAGGAGATGACTTTTTTTGCAGTGACCTCACTCTGCTCCATTATCTATTGAACAAATTGCTGGCGCTTTCCATGGTCTGCTGGCTTTGAGCTCCTCAGTAAAATAAATTTTGCATGCATAAAGGTGAACCCTTTTGTCAAAATTTGTTGCGTAGTTTTGTGTGAAATTTAAAGAACGACGCCAAATTTATTTTTCTGCGACATTTTTGTTTACAACAGCAATGTTTACAGGAGACCGACCAGTACGTTGACTCGCAGGAATCTTACTGTTCATAACCGACCCAGTTTCTTTAAATTTTATAGCCACTATTTAAATGATTGTCACGTGAGGTGTACTTTCTTGTCTGAAAATTTTTCAAAGTTTGCGACCGGCCAAAACATAACTTTCCAAATTTTTGTAATAATTTTTCACAATTATATCGCGTTGTTGTTTCGTAAAAAGCTAAATTTTAAATAATCGGAATTAACATAAGTGACAGCTGCCAAATTGCAGAAATTCCACTTGCACAACAAACAATTGAAATTTAATTAAAAATTGCAATTGAGTGCTCCAAAGTGCACATTCAAAAAATTCGTTTTTTATTGAAGTTTTCTTATAAATTTTGAGACACTCTTTCCAAAACTTTTCGACGTATTTTCTATTTACAAGAAAAAAGTTATAAAAAATATTTGTTCATAAAACTATTTCGATATTTTCATAAAATGATCTACATATATTTAATAGTTATCTATACATCTTTATTTGTCGGGTGTACTCATACACTTTTTGTTCTATGTATTTTCATAAAACTTATTTTGTCGCATTCAAACACCATTAGCTTCATTTTTCGTCTTTTTCTTTGATCACAAGAGGGATTTTTGAGAGCAAAATGAAATGTCTTTGAAATAAGACGTGCTTTCTGTTTCAACCTGCATCGTAGTTATTTCGTTTTTAGTTTTCTTACTCAGACAGCTGTTATAGAAGTTTTGGAAAGCTGTTAGTAACACATTGAACTTCTAAACTTTGTATCTCATAGAATAATGAAATGCGTTATAATTGATAATAAAAAATATTTTTAAATAATTTGTTTTCGCACAACACCTTTCGTTAAGCGATTTTCTCTTTTTAAATCGTTTCAAAAAGTGAGTGCTTTCTACAAATTCTTTTTTTATCAATCTATGTAGCTTTTGTCTTATTTAAAGTTGATTGTCATATATATTTTTATTGCAACTCAATTTATTGCCAGTGAATTTCAAATTTATTTGTCTATTTTTTTAACAAAAAATGCATTTTCGGGTAGAGGAGAAAACAAGGCGCATAAAAAGCCACCAGACACGTATTTGACTTCTTAAAGGAATATTTACGAAACCAATTTATAAACATCATAATAGTTGTTCTTGTGGTTATAATGGCGGTGCAACATTTGCACGTTGTCACAACATGATTACAAAAAAGGGGCGAAATGTTTCAATACTTGTTTTTATGATAAAGTCATAAAAACGCAGTCTATGTGGATGACTGAAAATTTGCATTTATTTGAACAAAAACAAGTTAATGTAATAAGGTGTTGTAAAGAAATTTTGAAATAAAGTAACGGGTGTCACAAAATAATTGATATTGATTGTCAAGCCGGCATTTGTACATTTAAGTGTTGGCGACCCTAAAGAACAGTTTGGCAGTTTATGACAGAAATTAAGTATTACACTAAAGAAAAATGCGTTTAAATTGGCAAGCAATATTTTTAAAAATATAGTTTAACAGACACAGTTCGAAAATTCCATACAAAATACCTGGTCTGAATAGAGTGGTCTTATTCTACTACTATCGACTTTTTAATTTAAAAAAAGCACTAGTAAGAGTGTAAGAAAATGTTCAGAAATATCATTTTGGCGTTGTAAACCAGAATTGCAAATTTTTTTTAAGATCCCAACAACATTATATTAGACCATCCCCATGCTTATAAAGTTCAAGTGATACAAGAACTAAAAGCTAATGTACATAAGCAGCACAGAAAAAATGTATACTCACTATTCTAGCGTCAACTTATGCTTGGTCCAACAAATTATTATTATACCCTTCACCTGTGGTGCACAAGGGTATATATAGCTTTGTCATTCCGTTTGTAATTTCTACAATTTTCATTTCCGACCCCATTAAGTATATATTTTCTGAAAGCTTATGAATAGAGGAGTCGGATAAGCCCTGACCGTCTGTCCGTGTGTTGGTTGAAATCAACTTTTAGAAGCAACTATATGTTTCTCAGATCTGTGTATGGTATCAATCTTTTGGAAATATTCGGGAATGAATCGCTATTGAAATTTAGCACAATCGCCCTATAACTTTCTGAGATATTAGCAAAAAACCACGACCACCTCGTTTTTTTCACAATTACAACAACATAAAGATATACTGGTTAGAGTAAACGTGGCATCGAATCCCAGCTGAGCCAAAAAAAAATGTTTATTTAATTTTTTTATTTTATATATTATTTATATTTTTCTTTTTATTTTTAATAAAAAAAAATTTTTAATTTTTTTATAATTTTTTTTTATAATTTTTTTTTATAATTTTTTTATTGTTTTTTTTTTTGTTTTTAATACATTTTGTTTTTATTTTTTTTGTAATTTTTGGAAACATACATGCATACGTAAACTCAATTTATAATGTTTTATATATGTATATTTCAAATTAATGATATGAATAGTGATACAAACAATTAGTTATTTCATGACTACACGTTGTGAAGGGTATATGAGATTCGGCGAGGCCGAATATAGCACTGTTACTTGTTTTTAAGTCACGTTAGCTTTTACAGATATTTTCTAAATCGCTAATTTTCACCTGTTATTTTGGTCAAAATGGACAGTGAAAAAAATGACGTGAAATAAATTTAAAATTAAAAAAAATAGCAAAAGATCTAAAAGTTCATCATTACACTGTCCTAGACATATACCATATACTCTAGAGAGTATATGGAAGACTTGGACATTAAAAGAAAACCTGATCCAGAGGAAAAAGGTCTAACTGATATTGGCAAGGCAAAAGAGGTGGAACAGCTTTGTTAAAAAGCACCGACGATTCATATCAAAAAAGTTTAATGCGCGATTCTTTTGTGAGCAGACCTAAAATTAATGATGTTTAAAGTCGTATAAAGTTCCAAATCGCAATGGGGTAAACATGAATAAAAAATTGATATCAAATTTTATGATGATAAAACTTATGTACATCCGGACTAGAAACAAATAAAATTTCCTAAGGAGTTTCTTGTCTGGCAAGCCATTTGCGATTGTGACAAAAGAAGCCAATCATTTGTGACATCAATCACGACAAAAATTAAAATATATATTACGGAGTGTCCACAAAAAATAATTTTTATATTTCTGCTCCGATTTGGAATAATACCACTTTGGAAGAATTGACCTTGAGTGGTATTCGAATAATATCAGTTTTGAGGCAAATCCACCCAATTGTAAAGAATTCCACCGTTGGAGAGGTATTGGGCCCTGGTAAAAAAGAATTTAAAGAACACAAGAAAGTTATTCCAGGACATGTCCAATTTTAAGCGTAAGTGGACAACATCTTTTAAAAAGGTAACAAAAGCATCTAAAAAATCTTTAATGGGAGGTTTTCCGGAAAAATGTAATACATTTTTAAATATCGATCAATATGCTAATAGTTTAATGTTTAAAGCATTTTTACAATATTTAAAGAAATTTATGTATTTTTTTGATAATTTTTATATTGAACGGTTTAAGTTTTAAGTTGTTCTGACTCGGTTCCTAGTTCACGGAATGTGTTTTTGAAATTCAATAAGTGGATGCAATTTTTTTCACTAAAGTCATCCTAGGCGATAAAGCACATTTTCATTTTCATGGCCACTTTAGATTTAAAGAACTTTTATGTGTTTGTCAAAAAATAGATGAATTCACAACGTGATACAGTCAAACCTAAACAAGAGCGAAAAGCGTTGTGCTAAGAGCTATAATGTTTACAATGTTTTCTATTGAAACATATATGGCGGCCGCGGTGTGGTGTAGTAGTTAATGTGCACCAATCACCTCAGGTTCAAGCCTTAGCACAGAACGAAAATGTTTACCATAGTTTTTCGAGTTTTAAGAAATTAAGTGGCTTAACCCCTTCTGAAGACAATCTTTCTAAGAAGCCCCCTGACCACTTCCTGGTAAAAAGGGCTGGAATCAAAGATAAAAGCACCAAATACACGGATGGCATTATTTCTAGCCAACGAGATATGGCAACTCCTAGGACTTGCTATAGAAATATTTAATTGGAATAGCAATTAACGAAACAAATAACAAAGGCAAAATAATGCCTTGTAAAAGCCATATGCCCTCAAGAGATGTAATGGAAAAAATATATTTTTTATTAAAACTTACTTATTAGAAATAAAAATAGAGATAAAATCGCTAGATTGACCTGAAAATAGCTTAAATGGCATTACTTTTCAGCAATTACAAAGCAAAAAAAAAAAAACAATGATACCTAATAACGCCTTGTCAAAATTTGATATTCGAATTTCAAAGCGTTGCCGCCTTGTATGTTATTATGGACATGAATATTTTTTAAAACTAAAAAACTCTTGCCGCTTGGCTGCAATTGTTTCAGCGCAAATTTACGACCAGTCCAGAGTCTCTGGCGGGAATCGAACCCGCAACCGCCAAACTAGCAGACCAGCACACTACTGACTAGTCCACCGGGGCACCCAATATAATAAAGCTTATTCTGCCAAAATTGGTTAACATTATATGGCTGACATGTCGTGTCAGCAAGACAGCTGCATTTGCCATATAGCGAAACAATTTAATTATTTCATGAGACATCTACTAGTAGTGTACTCTTTTTGGTTCGATGAATTAGGATTGACTTATTAGATTAGATGAGTTATTATCGTAAGATTTCTTTTTATATGGTTATTTGAAGTAAACAAATTAAGAAAATTTAACGACTCATCATTACGATTATTGAATAATGCTCGTCAAAGTTATTTAACAAAAGAGTTTATTTGCCCGATGTGCCATTCAATACGTAACCCTATTCTATGTCTTAATAATAGAAAAAAATTAAATAAAAAACAAGTAAGAGCGCTATATTCGGCCATGCCGAATCTTATATACCCTTCACAACGTGTAGTCATGCAATAACAGTAGTTTGTATCACCATTCCCCATATGAACTACGTACATACATATAAAAAACATACATAAAAAATATTAAAAAAAAATTTTTTTTAAAAAATTAAAAAAAAAATTTTAAAAAAATTAAAAAAAAAATTTTTTTTTTAAATAATTAAAATATTTATAATAAATATAAAACAAAAAAAAATAATAAAAAAAAAATTAAAAAAAAAAATTAAAAAAAAAAAATTAAAAAAATAATAATAAAAATATAAATATTATATTAAATAAAAAATAAAAAATTTAAAAAAAAAATATAAAAAAAATTAAAAAAAATTTTTTTTGGTTCAGCTGGGATTCGATGCCACGTGTTCTCTAACCAGTATACACGTTTGTATGTATGTATGTTGTTGTTGTAATGTTGTTTTTGTGAAAAAAAATCGAGGTGGTCGTGAGTTTTTGCTCATATCTCAGTTGTTTATAAACCGATGTTTCTGATTTTCAATACCGATCTACTCCCGAATATTTCTGATATTTTAATACCTCACCCGGGTCCATGCGATATCGGGGGGCTTCAAAAATTTGATTTCAACATACACACGGACAGACTGACAGAGCTTAATCGACTCCGCTATTCATAAGCTTTCAGAAAATATGTACTTTATGGGGTCGGAAATGAAAATTGTAGAAATTTCACACGGAATGACAAACCTATATATACCCTTTTTCACTGTGTGAATACTCATCTCTGAAAAATTGTGTTTTTATCTAACTAAAATTAACAGCGATTTTGAGACACTCTTTATGAGACCAACTAAGTTCGTATGACTGTCGTAAACTTTAATATTCTTTTGTCGCAGAAAATTGCTGTTATCGCCTAACTAAATATAACTTAAATTTAATGCTGAAACAAAAGTTAACAAATAAACAGAAATATTTAAATGTTTAAACAAGTATATTTAAGTTATAGTAAGTATATAATCAAATAAATAAAAATACGACAAATATCATCAGATACAAATGAACGTATGTATGGATGTTTAACTTGTTCTGACATTTTTTCCTTTTACACATTTACATAAATTTACAAATTGTTTTATCTAACTTGTGTAAAATAATATAAAAAAAAAGTTTTTTTTTTCAAATAAATCTTTTAAAAATTGCCTTAAAGTTTAATAAGTTTTTGGTAGGAGAAAGGAGAATCCAGCAAAAAATGTGCGGCTTTGACACATACAATACATGTATAGGTTCAGCTTCAAGTCAGACAAAGAAGATTTATATAAAGGAAAAAATGAGGGAGGAAAAATAAAGAGTGTGAAAAAACGCCATTGTGCATGACGACATAGTTACACAACTTTGGAATTTAAAGTCTTTAATAAAACACTCAAAACTCAAACACTTTAAATAACATGTGAAGTGACAATGCATTAAATATTTTATTATTTATTTTACTGTTGACTTCCATCAATACAACAAGCGACAATGTCTAATATGTTGTTGAATTTTGCCAAATTAGTGACAATTCTTCTAATTTATTAATACACAATAATGTGCAATTGTTATACCCGCCACCAAAATAATTTGTCAAAAGTTTATAAATCAAATTTTCATAAAAAATCAGTTTTATAAAAACCTAATAAACCTTAGTCGTATTCATATAAACTTTTTTAGGTTTATTAGAGGCATATTTAACAGATGTTGTAAAGAAATTTGTCAAATAAGCCTTCAACACCCCTTAAATATTTTTTATGAATACGGAAGTTAATGTTTTTGTTTAAAAGGCGGTAAATTTATGCAAGTTTAGATAAAATCTATATATGTAAAAGTGAAACTCTGTGTGTGTGTGTGTGTGTGTGTGTGTGTGTGTGTGTGTGTGTGTGTGTGTGTGTGTGTGTGTGTGTGTGTGTGTGTGTGTGTGTGTGTGTGTTAGCTATAGACTCTGAAACTGTAAAACCGATCGGGCTCAAACTTTGGTAAGTTGTTGTACACATACCGGGGAGTGTTTATGGATGAAAAAAAGTGGGCGGGGCCACGCCCATAAAAAATTAGTTATCAGTTTTAGCTACTTGCACTTGACCGATTTTTCTGAAACTTTGCACACATATCGAGCTGTCATGACTAAATAATTTCGTGATAAGAAAAGTGGGCGGGGCCACGCCCCTAAAAAAGTTTTAACTTTGAGGTACTTGCACTGGACCGATTTTTCTGAAACTTTGCACACATATTAAGCTGTCGTGACTTTATAACTTCGTGATTAAAAAAGTGGGCGGGGCCACGCCCATAAAAAAAGGCTATAATTTTGAGGTACTTGCATCAGACCGATTTTTCTGAAACATTGCACACATATTGAGCTGTCATATCTTTATAATTTCGTGATTGAAAAAGTGGGCGGGGCCACGCCCATAAAAAATTAGTTATCAGTTTTAGCTACTTGCAATGGACCGAATTTTCTGAAACTTTGCGAAAATACTGAGCTGTCATGACTTTACACTTTCGTCATTAGAAAAGTGGGCAGTGCCACGCCCATTAAAAATAGGTATCTTTTTGGGGTACTTGCACTGGACCGATTTTTCTGAAACTTTGCACACATATTGAGTTGTCATGACTATACAGTTTCGTATTTAAAAAAGTGGGCAGTGCCACGCCCATAAAAAAAATTATAGTTTTTAGGTTTTTGCACTTGATATTCAATAAAAATTCAGAATGCAAATTGATTCATTAAGGGGCGTAGCAACGCGCGCCGGGTTTGGCTAGTAATCTATATATATAAAAGTGAAACTCTGTGTGTGTGTGTGTGTGTGTTAGCTATAGACTCCGAAACTGTAAAACCGATCGGGCTCACACTTTGGTAAGTTGGTGTACACATACCAGGGAGTGTTTATGGGTGGAAAAAAGTGGGCGGGGCCACGCCCATAAAAATTAGTTATCAGTTTTAGCTACTTGCGCTTGACCGATTTTTCTGAAACTTTGCACACATATCGAGCTGTCATGATTAAATAATTACGTGATAAAAAAAGTGGGCGGGGCCACGCCCCTAAAAAACTTTTAATATTGAGGTACTTGCACTGGACTGATTATTCTGAAACTTTGCACACATATTGAGCTGTCATGACTTTATAATTTCGTGATAAGAAATGTGGGCGGGGCCACGCCCATAAGAAATTAGTTATCATTTTTAGCTACTTGCACTTCACCGATTTTTCTGAAACTTTGCACACATATTGAGCTGCCATGACTTAATAATTTTGTGATTAGAAAAGTGTGTAATGCCACGCCCATAAAAAATAGGTATCATTTTGAGGTACTTGCACTGGACCGATTATTCTGAAACTTTTCACACATATTGAGCTGTTATGACTTTACAATTTCGTGATTAGGAAAGTGGGCAGGGCCACGCCTATAAAAACATTTATAATTTTGAAGTACTTGCACTGGTCCGATTTTTCTGAAACTTTGCACACATATTGAGCTGTTATGACTTTACAATTTCGTGATTAGAAAAGAGGGCAATGCCACGCCCATAAAAAAAATTATAATATTTAGGTTTTTGCACTTGATATTCAATTAAAATTCAGAATGCATTTCGATTCATTAAGGGGCGTAGCGACGCGCGCCGGGTTTGGCTAGTATATTGATAAAACGTGCCACATCTGAAAACGCCCTTTACCATAGGTATAATGAACACATTGTAAATTAGCCTAGATTTAAGACTTCATGTCATACGACATTTTTTTTTATTATAGCCGGTGCTATTTTTGATTTTGAATTTTTAAATAGTAAATTGTCTAGTCAAGTTAGTCAAACCCTTTCATTTGATACCCATATTTATGGAGTTAAAAAACATTCCTCAATTTTATTTCAGACGGCATCTTTGATTTTACACTTTTTATACCCGCCACCAAAAACATGGTGGAGGTATATTCATTTTGTCATTCCGTTTGTAACACATCGAAATATCCATTTTAGACCCCATAAAGTATATATATTCTGAATCAGGGTTTGATTTGATGACGATCTAGCTATGTCCGTCCGTCTGTCCGTATGTCCGGCTGTTGAAAGCACGATAGAGGTCGCACCGAAAAAACTAGGACGCTCAAATTTTGCCAGACTCTTTCTTATAGACAAGGTTTGTTTGGTATTGAAAATGGGCTAAATCGGAATATTAGGAAGAGAGTTATAGGTCGTAAAGCAAGAGTAGATCGAAAAAACCGTGTCCTTCGAACATCGAATAAAATGGAATTGTGTCCAAACGCATTAACGTAGACTCATTAAACTTCGAATATATATTTTCTGAGTAAAAGCAATATTTCTCCCCAAAAATTACCTAAATCTATGCATTAGGAAAGGAGTTATCGATCAAAATGCACGAAAATTTTTACCGCACAGTGTATTTTTCGGTATAAAAACCGTCATAAAAGCAACAACAAAGCACTTTTCACGTTATCTACCGTTAATGAAATTTAAAAGCTCCCTAAACCGCCAAAATTAGAGGTATGATCAAATTTGCTACGTGTATCCTTCTATGCAATCTCATTACTGTGCCAGAAAATTAAGGTGCCACGCCCACTTTTACGCCCACCTCCCATATAACGTTTTAACTGAAATTCATATAATTTCTCTATTAATAAAGATTTTGGAATACTAAAGGACTACATTGGAATATCTAAGTTGTACTCATTAGCAAAAACAATTTTGACACGCCTACTATAACGCCCACTTTTCACGTTATCTACCGTTAATGAAATTTTAAAGCTCATAAAACCGATGAAATTAGAGGTGTGATGATGAAAATTGCTACGTATATCCTTCTATTCAATGTAATTGTTGTGCCAAAAAGTTTAAGTGACACGCCCACTTTAACGCCTACTTCCCATATAACAGTTTATCTTAAATTCATGTAATTTCTCTATTTACAAAGTTTTTGGGAAAATAAAGGACTGTACTGAAATATTTGTTTATATTTATATTGTATTTATTAGCAGAAACTTTACTGACACGCCTACTTTAACACCCACTTTCACTAGAAGACTAAATTTACGAAAACATTTTACTATCATATCGAAGTTATTAAGCGTGGTTAAATTTTAAGGGCCGATGTTGATTTTAAATAAAACACAAATTATTTAAGAAATTATTATCATTTCTTTTTATAATGATAATATTTGTATGGTTCAATTATGTATTTAACAAAATATCGGCCAAATGGCCTTCCCCCATCCTTGCGCCACTCCTCTATCTGATGGGCCAAATTTTCAATTACAATGTTAATGCTAAATTGTTGGGCATGATGATGAGTCGAGGTTGACTGTTTTTTTGCCACACTAAACAGCAATGGTTCCCATTCCACAAACTAAGAAGGCATTAACAGATTTTCTAACATTTTATACAGACCTGTTTTGCAGAAATTTAAATATTTTTTACAATTATCCCGATTGTGGACGAATTTGAATGATTATGTTGATCAAAAGAATTACGAAGTGCACAAAATGCATTTTGATTTGAGCGCCCATTTTTATAAAAAAAACTGAATAACTTTAAAGCGTTGCTCATTTGCGTATCTTTTCATGGATCAAATTGAGTAAGTTTGATATTGAGAAATGTCAAATGAAATGCAGAAAACAAATTTAAAGACTAGGTGTAGTTCACCTTCAACATGGGCCCTTAAAATTTAACCACCCTCTACAAAGAAAGTGATTCATATTTTATTATAAAGAGATTATTCCATAGCGATTTACAAAATAATAAAAATTGTGCTTTAAATGTACACAAAATTGGTGGTGGGTATAAAAGATTCGGCACAGCCGAATATTGTGCTCTTACTTGTAAATAGTCAACTGTATTCTACAGGTCAACCATTTTATTTAATCGTAGTACCGTTGGGAATCAAGGGGGAGTGGGAACATTTTGAAATAAATACTAGATATTTTTGTAGTAGCGGCCATCTTATTTTTTCTAGTGTATTATATTTTTCTAGTCGAATCCTTTTATTGATACCCATATTTGCTCTCTCGGTTGTATAGAAACTGAAACTATCGATTTCCGTTTGTAAATTTTACAAAAAACAACGAAGCTGTTGTATTTTAATGTTTATATCTCAGTTAGTTTCAAACCCATTTATAATTTTTCCTCAGCAGTAATTTTTTAGGCCATGGTTTATAATTTAGTGTCTTTAACGTGTCCAAAAATTGTTCAGGAGCTTTTTAACACAAATATATAGCAATGGCCACAAGTAGAAAAGCCCTAAATCGTATTTTTTTACGAAATTAAGTTTTTCAGTGATGCCAATACATTTCACACAAACACACTAAGACACACAGAAATTTAATGCAATAGTACTTAATAAATGCTGCAAAGCTATATTTAGCCTTTTTATGTTATCCTACACCATCTTAATTTATTATGGTCTGGCTAGAGGAACCCTACTGTACTTTATTGAAAATTTAAAAAAAATAAATACTGTTACATGCAAATATTTTTCTTCACGATCTGCAGGTATTCTGTAAAATGAATTTGAATTTAAAATGACTTTTCACCAATCGGATTTTAATTATAATTCACTCTCTTTCTTCCCCTTTCACATTTATTTGCAATAAATTAAATTTAATTAGAAAAAACAAGTAGAAGGAAAACTAAAAATAAAATATTCCAGTAAAAAGCGTTATATTTACTGCAGACTTTTGAGCGAAATAACGTTCATTAAAAGTGTCTGCATAAACAATTGAGAAAAATTAAATAAAAAGATTAAACAATATTAAAATATACAAGTAACTAATACTGCGTAAAGAAGAATTTTATTTTAATGTCCCTTGAAATGAGTTTACCAAATAAAAACAACAAACTTTTTTTATTTTTGTGTAACAAAAGCCCGGAAATAAAACTTTAAAATGCTCTAAATTAAATGCATGGTTAAGCATTGGACCTAAAGTGAACGGTGGGACAAATTTAGTAAAAAATGCATTTTTACGTAATTTATTTATAGAGATTTGACTCAATAAGTTTTTTTTTTCATTAAGCTTATTCTCAGTAGTAGCCTAGCAAAAACTAGGTAATTACTTGCTATTACTTAACATCATACCTTTTTAATGACTGCTACATACCGTCTGTCTTATTAACAAGTGTTTTAGTAATGAATTAATTTAAAATGAGAAATTTTAAAAGAATTTATTTTTCAAACATTTTCTTAGATATACACACTTTATAATTTTGTTTTTTTGAACATTCAAATATATTTTAATGATTCTCATTTTGTTGCACACACTTATGGCCAGTTTTTGACCTTGTATATAAAAGTCATTTATTACTTATTTAGTTGTATTTAAGTTCGAAATTCATTTTTCCACTGCACACTTAAATGAAAGTTAAATGGAACTTAAATAAAAATACGTTGTTGTTCCGTAAAAGTAAACAAAAAATTTTGGCAATTGATAGTTGCTGTAGAATTTTGGATTTTTGTATCCATAATTATAACAATTATTTAAGACTGAAAAACTGAAACTGTATTCAAATGTAACTTAAGTTTATATAAAATTAAGTTTATATTTAAATATGAACTCAAGAAATGGGCATTTAGTGGCCTAAAATTAACGCAAGATTTTAAATGTTGGCAACTCTAAAAAAATTCAAAACCTTGAGTTTAATAATGTCTTTTTCAATTCTTACTAAATATTAATGTTTATAATATCCGCCCCTCAAAACACGGGACGGCTTCTGCAAGTTCATACAATTAATGCGTTATTTAAGTTATTTAAATCAAGTACTTGTTTAATGCTATAAAAGTAAGTGCCTATTTGTGTCCCTGTTTGTAAACGAGCGGGTTGAGTACTTGCTTCCCATGATATCGCCGTGTTAAAATAATGGGTTTAGATGGCAAATTTGTAGTAGGAAAAACTGTATTTTAATACTTTTTATTCATTATTATTTAATCAGAGTTTTTGCTGGGGGGTCTTATATGGAACACCAAACACTTCGTAATTTGAAAAAAAAAATTATGTCAATCCCTTAGCTTACAACTTAAAGTGAAATTTCTACAAAACATTTGTATTGGCATTACGTTAAGTTATGAACTGAGAACAATTAAAATATATAGAATTAGTTCTTGCGCCAAAAGGGTTATGTTGCAATCAATTTCTAGAAATATTTTGATAAAGTATCTATGGAGAAATTATCGCCAGAACTTTCAACAAAATATCTCTTGTATAACTCTTTATACATTGGTTTACCAAAATTCGTATTTAGAAAGAATATTTCTCTTCCCGTAAATAGAAAGTTTACGGGTATATATAAGTATTATCAATTAAAAAATGTTCTATAATTCATATTTGTTCTAAAAGATTTTTGATCATTTCATTCTGTTCATTATCATTATGTACTACTGTTGTCAAAGGAAACGGAAATATCAAACACATACTCAAAAATAAACACTCATATACCAGAGACAAACTTTTGCAACATATCTACTAAAACTTAAGTGTTGTACACGTATTTGAGAATGACCACCAGAATACACTTGTGTTTTTCTCGATAAAAGGACCCAAAAAAAAACTTATTTGACAGTTTTCTTACGTTTTGCAAAGTTGCAAAAATAAACAAAATAAATATATTTTTTCTCCTTCCTCTACATACATGCATGCATACATACATAAAAGAGAAGACAATTTATGGTTTTCAGTTAAAAGATACATTCATTTACAAAGAAGTAGTAACAAGTGACAAAGTAAAATAGACAAAGAAACAGCAATTTATTATAAAAAAAAAGTTAAAACGGACATATTGATAAATAAAAATATCGTTATACAAATGTCTATTTGTAGAAGGAAGATTTAAACACTTAAATTTATTGCTTAAATTTTCATAATAAATTGTAGTAATGAATCATAAGTTTCTGTATTTAAACACTTATTTCATACTACACTTTTATTTACCAAAGTTTTCGAAAAATTAATTGTGGTATAAAATGGATCCTTTGAATTATTATTTTTATTGCTACATACACACAGAAAATATGGGCATTTGTATATGTGTACGTATAGCATACCACTTAAAAAAGTGTTAGGAGAATAATAACAAAATTTGTTTTTGAAAAGGAGTAAGTAAAATAATAAATTTATGATTATTTATTATGAACTTTAATGCCAAACTAAAAACGGATAAAATAGAACTGTACCTAATGGAAAGCAATATTTAATAATCTTGGCAAAAACAGGTTGCTTAAAATGATGTTCGGTAAATAATGTAACCAGCTATAGATGTTAAGAAAATATTTAATTCGTCCACAAGATGACATTTTTATTTCTAAGCAGGCTTGCCACATGATTTATCGACATTTTGCCTCAAAATTGTCAAAGTGCCGATTTGCCGATTTTTGCCCTAAAATTTTCGAATGTTAACATACGAATAACATGTACTTATGTTTGGACATAAATTTAAAATAATCGGTAGAAAAAAATTATGATTTAGTATTTAATTATTGGGAGTTGTTTCTACTTCAAACTCCATTTTAATTAAAAGCATAATCCTACCATAATATATACATATGTACTTTAAGGGACCGACAGCAAAAATTACAAAAAATTACCCTCACCATCCATGATAAGGGATGTTAAAACACGCATTTTAAAAAAAAGTGTAGGCGCAGGCGTCAAAGTGGTCGCGACATGCTTATTAATGATGGTAAATTTTATTTGAAGTTTGCCCCTATAGCATGCATTGGGATTACGCGTGCATTACGAACTAGTTCTTTAGAGGCACTATACATTCCCTTTATATTATGGTCATATCAGCAAGTAGTGCAACAAGGTTCAATGCATTTGGATGTTTGAAATCTGACTTCAATCTCTCACAAACCCTCTAATTTTTTTTTCCCTTATATGAATTTTGGCGTTTAACATTCTAATTCCACCCAGGAGTGAGTGACCTTCGACACCATGATATATACGGACAGTTCTGAGATAGGCTGTGGAATTGGATCGTGTGTCTTCTCTTTAGAATTAGGAATAGAGCTCTCTATCCACCTTGCCGATAAATGTAGCTTGTTTCAGGCTAACATATTCGCTTTCTGGGAGACATGTAGGATAGTGAATGACAAGAATATTCAAGAAAATATTGGTATTTTGTCGACCGTCAGGTGGTTCTTTGGCACTCAGACGTTGCTTCAGTTGGGGTCTCTGAGCATAGGGGCCATTATGGTAACTGCTTTCGATATCTCCAACGCAAAATCAAAATCTCTAGATACTTTTTTGGAAAGTACGAAAACAGGTTACGTGAACTGAAAACATATAAAGTGGCCAGGCTAACGTGGTCCTCTTTTATTAAGAAGCACACATCGCAACTTACGTTTTGAGGCTTGAAAAACATCGCTAGTTTCTGGCGGCATTGACAGGTAATTGGATGTTAGGGAAACATGCAAGCAAACTACTGTTGCAGCTACATGGATTTGGAGAAGGAGAAATCGGTTTTTAACTATTTCTGCGAATGTCCTGGGTAAACATATACTAGATAACCTCCCTGACCTCACGACTACTGTATAGTTCTATAGGTCCCCTCCCTACGCTAAATTTAACGAGTGATGTGGTCCGATCAAAACCGTGCCACTTAATAGTTCGCACGTAATGAATTACTACGATAACCAACTTGGCCGTATAAAATATATATTTACGAAGCAGTCTTATATGGGAGGTGGGCGTGTAATATTAGTTTTCTGTTATTGGTCGTAGTAAAAAAAAACACTGCAGCTTACGAGAGATTAACATTCAATTGTTTTTGGTTTCCGAAAATTGAAAAAACCATTGGGCGGGTTAAATTTTGGTCATAACTTTTTTCGTAATTGACATCATGTACTTTTTTTCCTCTATCGCAATTGCATTTAACGATAAAACAATCTAGAAAAAACCAGTTGGCAAAATCGTCGTAGACGTTGTCTTAAACTACGTCTATTAAGACATTTTGTAAATTTGCATGCACAAGATTTTTTACTTAACTTTTCGTTAACGAATTTCATTGACGACAAACAAATACGTATTATTGTTAAGTTGACTGCAGACAACAGAAAAGAAAAGTTCAAAGATGAGTACATTTTAAGTAATTATATTAAATATATAATTATGATTTATGATGATATGAAAATATTTATATGCAGTACAAAAATATATATATTGTTACGTTTATACTTTTTTTAAACGTTGTATTATTTCCTTTAAATACCTTGAGTTCTTTTATTGCAATCAAAAACAGTTGAAATTAGTTTTAAAATTATGAGTACTTTATTTCTTTAAACACACTCAGACGGTTATACACTTTTATTATCAAACTCACTTTGATACGCGCTTTACAAGCTCTACTGTTATACTGATCATGTTAGCTGTGTTGTTCGGCTATTTATAGTAACATAGTGGTGTTCGGTTACATTCGACAAAGTTCTCGTATGTACATTCTAGTACATTCGAAAACCGTTAAATTTAAATTAAGACGTTAAGTAATATGCAGGAATAATAGAAGTGCCTAAAAGTATGCTACACATAATAACAAACATCATGTTCGAACAACCAGCGAAATAAACTAATACAAATAAAACTACAGTAACTTAAACTACTACAACTAAAATAAATTATAATGTAAATTAAGCTATTTAAAAATAAATCTGTAACAATATATAGTCGTCGACATATCGCTCATATAGTCTTGTACGATCTCGTTTCCATTTATTTGAAATGTCGTCAACGATTTAACATTGTCTTCAACCCTTTGTTGAAGATGTCATAAATACATGGCCAATTATTAAAAATATCCCCAATCCTTTTTATAGTTGTGGGCAAGGAAAATCAAATTCTTAAAAGCAAATGAAAGTAGTTGGTCTCGTTTTACATACATAAGTAAAATATATTACCATAGAAAAACAAATTGAGGGTCTTATACCAAAAAAAAAAATATGAAGGTAAAAGAAATCTATTACAGAAGGTACAAATTTAAAATCTAAATTAAAACAGACTCATAAACGTAAACGCACACAGACACACACCTCCATACGCCTATAAGAAATGTAAACGGCTTAAGGTTTTAAGTTTTGTTAAGGACCAAAAAAAAGGAGTAATAAAAGGAAATAAAAAGCATTTTATGTCATAGTACATACATACCTGTTCTTCTTCCGGCTTACCAGTATTACTATCAATTTTACCCATACACACAGCTGTACCACCTGCACAACCTAGACCATATTTAGGCACTAATGGTCGGCAGACATTAAGGAAAATCTAAAGATTTATAAAAGAGAAAAAGCAAAAATAAAAATTCAAATTAAAATGTACTTGAATTGAAATTTTAAGGCATAATTACAAAGGACTTAAATAGCAGACTTTAAAAAAGCATTTCAAGAGTGTTTGTATAGACATATTTTTAAAACTGAAACTGGTTCAGTAGATTTGAAAATATTAAATTGTTTACACAATAGAATGCAACTAACTTAATGCAAAGTGATTCATAATTCTGCAAAAGTTTCATTTATAAAGTTTGCAATTCATTTTTATTTTTATAAAAAAACTAGCTGAATTCGGTACGCATAGAATTGTGTACAAATTAGAAACATTAGCAACTTATTTGCTGTTATTAAGAGAAATATTTACATGTGTTTAGTCATGGTAACAAAAATAAGAAAAACAAAAACAATACGCTAATTTTTCAAAATTAAAAAGGGTCCTTCTATTTGAAGGATTTTCTGAGGATTTAATAAATTTTGGAGTTTTTTTTTAATAGATTTTACTTATCGCAGTTTTTTATAATTATATATTAAGCTTTAGTTTGCAAAAATCATTTAAAAATTGATAAAACCTAGAGTGTTTGTTGGAATAATTTGTTTCAATCGTAAAAGGTTTTGTGTTATTAGTTTTTCATTGTTGAAAATTATAAATTATTCTGTTGAAATTTTTGAGACGAATAAACGTTTCATAATCTTTGTTTTTATTTTAAATATAATCTGTCTCGTCATTTGTGTGTATTACAAGAGTGTTAAATAATTTTAATAATAAAAGACTTATTTATTTATTTTCCGTATCGCACCAAAGGCGCAAAAATGATTTCTGGCTTATTCGCATAAACCCAAAATTTCACAAAATTCTATAGAAAATAAATCATACGGAGTTATATCACATGATTTTGGTGGCCAATTGACATAAAAATTTCTCGAGATTATTTGTTTTGGAAATCGTTAATGCAATAAGTGGATTGTTTTATGCGCAGTGTGACAAGAGACGCCGTTTTACTAAAACCACATGTCAACCAGATCCATGTCGTCCAGTTAAGTCCTCAAATTCAAAAATTTTTTTATTTACGACTCTATTCAGATAGAAATGGATTAATTGGAGATGACTATTTACGAAAAATTGGCATTGTCTTCACTTTGCTCCATGGTCTGCTGGTTTGAGCTGAATTTTAAATAAATAAAGGTGGTCTTTTCTTAAAATTCGTAGCTAAGTGCTTTCTGAAGTTGTTGAGAATATTTTCGAATTTATGTTTTCGAGTTTTCGGCGACACTCTCATTTACAATAGCAATGTTTTAAAGACACCGACCGGACGCAATAAAATCTTACTGTCGATAACCAACCAAGTTTCTTAAAAATTTGTGACCACTCTTCGAATGTTTGAAACATTTTCTGAAATGAAAAGTTTGTGGGCGGTCTTAGCACAACTTTTCAAATTTTTGTAATAAGTTTTCACAATTCTAAAGCGTTGTCAATTTCTAATAGTCGGAATAAACAGCAGTGATAGCTGCCAACTTTAGAGTTGCCACTTGCGCAAATTTAGAAGGTGCATTTTTACTGATATACCCTTAAGATTAATAAATAATAATGCATAATAAATTTTAAGTTTTATCAAAGGTTTGTTGAACAAAATTTTTATATAGAATTCGTTTAATAAACCTTTAAAAAATTTAAAAGTTTACTATGATTCTATTCGAATTTTTTTCTATTCTGACTTCAAAAGCATAAAAATCATTTGGTTAAACTTACCTTAACCGATTTTGGAACTTGTTGGGCCGTAATTGTAGATGAATCTATTTCAGCTTCATAGTTATCGATTGTATTTAACAGTGGTGTTAAATCGATTACTTCCATATCGGCAACGTCTTCGGAGTGTTCCACATAAACTTTCGCCTTGCATTGAATTTGTTCCAGGCAAGCCAACTCAGTTTGGTAGTGTATCAAGAGTTGACAATGGGAATTTTCAATTATTTTTGGACCAACCATACTGTTAATATTTTTACTGTTAGCGGCAGTTTTGCTACTGCCATTGTTAGCACAGACAAACTCAATTTTAGTTGACCATTTTGTGTTTTCTTGGTCACTGCAAATAACGCCATTTTCATACAATAAATAGGGCGTGCCAGTCTGATTGATGCGCAAATTTGTGTTAAATTTCCCCAAACCAGTCGATTGAGTGTTAAATTGACAAGCTCCTGTAAAAAATAAAGACAAATTTAAAAGTCTAAAACTTAAATACTTACAACAAGTCAAACATTTTTTTTATTTTATGTATAATTTTATCTTAGCAAACGTAATACCTTAAAGCTTCCATTTGTTTGGTGAATTTTTTTATGAATTTCAAGTTCATTGAAGTTTAAAATGTATTTCACATAATCGCTATCAATTTAAAAAAGTTATTTCAACAGTTATAATAAAAGCAACAAAAATAAAGTCGTAAAAGAAACAATTTTTTCTTAGTACCACCACCACTGCATCTTAAATGCAATCAAGCAGAAAAATTAACTCAATAGTTTTGAAATCATTTAAAATCTATAAAACATGGCCAGCAAACTTCAATACACTTAAATTTATCGAACTGCTATAATCTAAAACACATTTACAGTAGGAGATGTTTGCAAACGACAGGCCAACCAATGGTATACATAAAAGTATTTGTGTAAGTAAGTTATGTATGTACATACATACATACATACATATGTACATATTTTATCAATTTAATCATTGAATTTAAGGTTACGACATATAAAAAAAAATTCTATCGACAAACTATTTAGACATAAATTTGGGAAAAATAAATTGTTGAACCGTGTGTTTATTTGAGATTTCACTTTAAACATAAATATTTACAAAACGGCATAATTCGAAAGAAATTTACTCTTTTGGCCGTTTTACAAAGTGGCTAAAAATAAATGACTTTTATTGCTTAACACTTGACTGATTTTATTAGGACGATCCACACACTGACCGACATACTAAAACTAGTTGAAAAACAGTTTAAAACTTATACAACCAGTACGTATAACATAGATATTCCATATCATTACAAATCATAGTACGTAAATGGCTTAACATGTTTTAGTGGCCATTTGAAACATTTTGAACATTTTATTCAATGGAATAGTTGTTGAGTCAACAACAACAGCAGTAGCCGACAGTGGACAACGGAACACGTTGAAAACAATGGCAGTAACATAGACATTGTCGTTTTGGGAGAAAAGTTGAATTAAAGGATTGTGTACAACAAACCCAATACGAACTGAACATCTGTGTACATTTGTTGATTTACTTCTGAAAGGTTACAACTAAAAAATTCGACAAATTAGATTCTATACTTTTTACTTGGAGATGCATAAATATTTTTCACAAATAATGTTGGAGATAAAATTTTTTCTTAATTTCTGTGTAAATATAAAAACACATTTGTTTTACATCTGAATGTAAATATAATTTTATTCAATTTTATGTAAATGTCTTCGATCTTTTTGTATCAATATGTTGTTTTAATATTTTTTTTAACTAAAGATCACTATTTTATATAAAAATTATTATCATTTTATTTATAAATATGTATGTATCTCTATTTTTTGTCTGTATAATATTTAAAAAGTTTCGTAATTTGTAATATTTTATATGTATTTATTTGAATTTTTGGGTTTGTATAATATTTTATATGTTGACAAAAATAATTTTCACGCCTTTTTTACAAAAACTTTAAAAAGTTAAAACAAAATTAATTCTTGCAGTACATTACTAAGGCATTATGAATAAGATTTAGCAAACGGCGTGCAAAAATTTTAAAATCCCATGCAGTTCCGTCTTTAGACACTAGTGCTATTGAATGTGAAACGAAAACTGCTAATGAAACTGAAGTTGCAAATGTATATGAAGGACTACGTGAAACTGAAAAGCAAAATGATATTCCAAATAGTTTTGAAGAAAAATTGGTCGCTGAAAATGCTCCAAGGCCGACTGATATTGAAGAAGATCGCTTCCAAGCTTACACCATATTTTTCAAATTAAATGGTAACAAATTATTACTTTCAAGCGGATATTTACAAAAGCATTTGTTGGAAGCCAAAGAAATTGAAGCCAGTGAAGACGTGAAACAACTTTTTTTTAAGTGTCGAATGTATTTTAGAATTAGGAAACTAAATGCCGAAATCGCTGAAAATACTTATAACCGAAAAAGAAAATTTTATAAAATAACAAAATGAAATGAATTCTACACCTAATATAATAGTGAAATATTGTAATAAAAATAATGAAGATATATATGTATAATATACATACATATATACATTGTATATATATATATTTGCTTTCAAAACATTTAGTTAGAAAAATAACAATTTGTCCCAATCACAGCTTGAGTGACGTCAGAATTCCTACATGCGCAGAAATGTTTTTTTAGGGCTGCGTGATGGCGTAATCTTTATTTAATCATGCTTGAAACAAAGCAACTTTTTTGGGGATGTTTTATGTTAAGGCCAATTCGTATATCAAGGATGGAAAAGTTGTTTTGACATATTAAATATAATTAAATTTGATTAAAAACAGGATATATACACTAATTATCAAAAGAGTACACGTAAGTAAATTGTTTAATACCGAATCCAAAATCACATTTTCCTTCCCTGCATTAATAAGGCAAATTCAACCAATTTTGTCAAAAAGTTTCCCCATCAGCTGGGCTGATAATTTCACCTGTATCAATTCGCCTTGATATGTATGTATGTATGTATTTGAATTTCCGTTTGTATATTTTAAATGTAGACAAAAATATTTCCCCGCCTTTTTTAAAAAACTTGTTTTTTAAACAATTTTAATATTTTTAATTGTGTTTTTTGTGTTAATTGTAAAAACTTTCCATGACGAAGCCACCCAATGTGGTAGCAAAATATCGGAATAAAATAATAATAATTTTTATATTTAAAAAGTGATCGGTAGCTCAAAAAAATTAAAACAACATATAATTTTATTCTTTAAAATGATTGATTAAATGGCTTTGGTTTTCAAGTTATTACACTTTTGAAGTAAATATGCAATTTGTAAATACTCTAACAATGTAACACATAACTAACCAAAAACGTGTTGTTCATATGAAGGACCTTATGCAGGATAATGATATAGAATGAATTTATGAGAACAAAAATATCTTTTGTTTAAAAACGTGTTTAAATATTTGGATGATTTTTACACATTTTAGCTGCATGAATGTATAATTGCAATTTAATTTAATTTTTAAAATTTTAAACAAAGTTTTGAAAGTTTTTAAATCATAATAAATGATGCCGCATTCTTATCGTTTGATAAATTTTTTAGATTAAAGGTATGCTCACATTAGACAAATATTTAACAGAATGGGCGTAATCACTAAATTATATGATATTCTGTTCTAATAAGCAAACGATTATTTAATATGAAATTATCTTGTTTTAAAGAAATTGCAATATAAATTCATCATTATTGTTTTGACTGTATTACTTGTCAGAAGCGGTACAGAACTTTAAATAAATATTTATCAAAAATTGTGGTAACGCTTGCATACCAAATTAAAACGTTAAGTTGGCAATAATGCTTGACAAATGCACAATTTTGCCAGCCAGTTTAAATTGTCATTTCATAATAGTTAGACTAAATGGCAAATTGTGCCGATTTTTACGAAACACATGGTAAAGTTCGAAAAACTGATTTAGAATTTCATAAAATCATTAAAAAAATAAATGTAAAGTAACTTTACGCCACCCAAATAATCCAACAAAATTGGACCTTAAATTATGCGATTTTACACCCATGAAGTATTAGTTAGAGGACTATACGAAAACTAATCTGATCTACGCCAATAAGATAGACAGTTGACACCTTAAAATATAACATTCACCAAATCATATCCATCGCGGCAACAAACACTACAATTTAAAAAAAAGACATGCATTTTGTCTTTGTATATATGCCGGAACATATCACACAGTTTTTTTTTTCTTCTTTGATTTTAATAATTTTTCAAAAACTTTAAAGCGAAAACTGTTTATTTATGGTTTTGTATTTTCTACAACGTTTTAAACCAACTGAAACTGCGAACTATTTATTGTATAATAGAAATAAAAAGAGTAAGACTTTTAAAAAAGTTGGTAGCACTGATAAATTTTTTAAAAAACAAGTAAGAGTGCTATATTCGGCCGTGCCGAATCTTATATACCCTTCACAACGTGTAGTCATGCAATAACAGTAGTTTGTATCACCATTCATCCCATATGAAATACGTACACACATATAAAAAACACACATATATAAAAACATCCCATTGTAAAATTAAAAATTAACGTATGTATGTTTAAAAAAATAAAAAAAAAATAAAAAAAAAAATTTAAAAAAAAATGTTTAAAAAAATGTTTAAAATAATGTTTAAAAAAATGTTTAAAAAAATAATTAAAATATAAATATTATATATGTATAAAACAAAAAAAATAAAAAAAAAATTTCCAAAAAATAATAAAAATATATATAATATATTAAATAAAAAATTAAAAAAAATATATAAAAAATATAAAAAAAAATTTTTTTGGCTCAGCTGGGATTCGATGCCACGTTTACTCTAACCAATATACACGTTTGTATGTATGTATGTATGTATGTATGTATGTTTTTGTTGTAATGTTGTTTTTGTGAAAAAAAATCGAGGTAGTCGTGGGTTTTTGCTCATATATCAGTTGTTTATGTACCGATGTTTCTGATTTTCAATATCGATCTACTCCCGAATATTTCTGATATTTTAATATCTCACCCGGGTCCAAGCGATGTCGGTGGGCTTCAAAAAGTTGATTTCAACATACACACGTACAGACGGTCAGACGGACAGACTGACAGACTAACAGAGCCTAATCGACTCCCCTATTCATAAGCTTTCAGAAAATATATACTTTATGGGGTCGGAAATGAAAATTGTAGAAATTTCACAAGGAATGACAAACGCTTTTTCACTGTGTGAAGGGTATAAAAACAGTCACCTGATTGGATACGAGTACCTTATTAATCTACTTTGACATTCACCAAATTATCATTGAAATACAGTTGACAGTTCCAGAAAACGCCGTCATACTGACACCAAATATAAGTGATTTCGAGCTTAAATTTAATTTAATGTTATCTTGGTGCGGTATAATGGTGATTATATTTTTCCCGGCCTTATTTAAAAAATTGTATTCATATTTTTGGAGTTGGCCATAAATTAAGCCTGAAATGGGCCTGAAAAAATCAGTAAAAGATAAGCAGATCTACATTGAGCTCTCTCAGATCATATTTAAGCATATTTAAACCTAGCGTCTTCAGAAATGAAACGACTTGGATTTCTTAAGCTTATAGACTACGATCCTGGCGTAAAAATTCTTTAAAATGTTTAAACAAGGCGCTCAGGTTCCGGTCTTCACAGACAATCTCCGCCATAGCCACAACATGCTCCTGATAAACGTCATTTACTCGATAAGTTAACGTTTACTTTGTGGATCGCACTGGCAATAGTGAATACGAATGGTCGATGATGCACACCTTATGTTGCATAAAGCTATTGAAATAATTTAATGCTGTTTTGCGTTGTTATTTGACAATATTGAATAGTTTTTTTTTTTTTTTTTATTGAAATTTTATGAAAACTTATGAATGGGGGAGTCAATTGAAAAATGTCCATCTGTCCGTGTGTTGGTTTAAATCAACTTTTAAAAGTCCCCACTTGTTGCACAGAAACGTATGTGGTATTAATATTTTAAAAAATTTTCGCAAATAAATCGTTATTGAAATCCACCACAAAAGCCCCTAAGCTTTCTGAGATATAAGCAAATAAATACAATTGTCTCCGTTTTTTTCCGTATTTTTACTGCAAAAATTAACATTTAACGATTAAGATTTGTCATTATTTATAAATATGATATATCTTTAGGGACATTTGTAAAAAATTTGGAATAAATCGGTCACAAATTGGCAAAGTCATAGGCAAAAATTATTTTAAAAAATACATATCTCTTTTTAATATATGAAGTTTCTAAAGCTCCTGAATAATTTTTAGTCACGCTTATGACACCGATTTGAAACACCGATTATATTCAAAAATCGGTTTGACACTTAATGAGATATAAGCACAAAAATAAAACTACTTCAGCGTTTTCGCTAAAAATATGAAAAACAAAATCGATTTGGTTTCAAGACAACTAAGAGAATCGATATTGGCATCAAATGAAAGAGCTACTACTGATTAGCAGAATATAATACACTATACAATAAAATTATATATGGGTCAAGTCTAGTAAATTTGGTATCAAATTCAAGGGCTTGACAAGAAGAAGAAAGGTCAAAGATAAAAAATTAAAATAAACAAAATAATAAAGCAAAATGTTGTATAACGTTAAATCTGGAATCTATTCTATGCAACGATGAGGTTATTTTACCTATCTTCATGGTGGTAAATAGTATTATCAGGTTATTCAAACCGGTTTTACGTGGAAAAAACGAAAACCTTCATTTCAAAATACTTTAGGCATTTATTTATTTGTATTAAAAAAATTTCCTTCCTCGAAATTTTAAACTGATGGATGATAATTTTTAACTAAAGCATATTTGAACTTTAATTTTAAAATTGTATTCGTTTATTTTGGTAACTTTTTGTACAGCGGAAAACAGACAAAGATAAAACGCAACAAAATATTTGTTTAATGAAAAAATTTCAAAAATTCTGCGAGCATTTATGTAAATATGTATGCTTGTATGCAATATCAATATGTTGAATCTACTGCTAAATCCGCTATACGGGCAAAGTGAAAAACATGAAAGCCTGGACATGTAACAATACAATGGTAATTTCTGTTTCTGTTTTTTTTAGGCCAGAAAAAGAGACGACGTTTAGAATTAAAAACAATTTTACAGATTTTGTTTTATTTGTTTTTTTCACTAGTACAATGTTCTACAAAAATAGGTGCACAATTAGTAAATCATATACTACAATATCCCAAATTCTAAAGGAAGGTTATTTTCGCTCTGAAAATAAGCAGGTTTACTAAACCATTTCCAAGCAATATTTACGTGTACCAATCAAAAATGAAAATTATTCTTCAGCAACTATTTAAATACATGTTAAAAATTACATACAATAATATTAGTCACTCTGTAGCTCTGATGTTTTCAAGCGTATTTTGTAGTTGTTTTCGAACTCCCTTAAGCCATATTTAGATAAGATTTATAAACAACATGCAGGAAAATGCAATAACAAAAACCAATTCTACAGAGAGAGCACGAATTGCGAATATATGTTGAAAGAATACAAAACAATCAAGTAATGATGTTTTAATCGGTTAAGCCCGACCATATTATACTCTACACCACAAAATTTTGTACCGATTTAATTTTTTTTTAAAAGTTTGTTGGGTGTTTAGGAGATATACGAAAGTAAGCTCTCAATACAAGTTAAAATAATGTGGATTACTCTCAAAATGAAACTTAAAGATTTTGATTTTGATGTACATTTTATTTGTAATAAAATATATTAAATAAAAATTAGTAGCAATGTCAAAATATATGTATGTACATATGGACTTTATACTGTTGACTATTTGGCTAGCATTGTCTCGTTGAGTTAAAATAAAATCAAATACACAAAATATAAAGATTCTATTTTTTATCAAATCTACGAATTTCAGTACAATCAGTTGAAAAATAAACAAGATTCATAGAAACCATCCTCAACTCTCTCTCTACCGAACACACGAGATTTTATTAAAGTCGGACAAAATAAAAATAAAACTATATATCGATCATTGAGCAACTTATTGGGACAAATTTTGAATCTAAACCATTCGTCTAAACATTTTAATGCACATACATTAAAATCGCTCCTGCCGTTTAGAGGAATTTAATGAAATACACACAACGGAAGACCAGGTTTTTGTTGATTATAATCTAACAGAAATATACTATAATTAGATTGTGAACATAGAATGGTCACATGTAATCTTTATACGTTTATTTAAAGTTTGTTCATATTATGACTGCAAATGATTATTAGATAATGCTATATGATCATAATACTTATAATTGGTGAATTTACAAGGTGTCCTAAGTGTCGTATTGTCATAATTTTTAAAAAAATTAAAAAGGTTTCAAAATACACTACTTTTCATTCTTTAAAAAACGGAAAATGATGACATTATAATACGGCGACCATCAGTCTCTTTCATTTGATATCCATACAAATTCTCTCGAAGATCGTCCAAGCAGTTATTGTGAATAGTATTCGCTATCGCGAAATGATAACAGACTTCTTGTGGCCATAAATTAAGAATGTGGACCTCGACGACATGTGTTTTCATGATGATGCCACACAGTCAACGAAATAATGGCTTTTTTGCACGAGATATTCAATAGCCGTGTAAACTCACGTCGTGATGATGTTAAGTGGACGTCACGATCATGTGATTTGACACCGTTTGACTTCTTTGTTTGGGGATATTTAAAAGAAATAATGTGCGTCAATAAGCCATTAACAATTCAAGAGCTAAAGAACGAGATAATTCGGCACATTAACGACATTGAACCTCAATTATGTATCAGTGTCATTAAAAATATGGATCATCGGAGAGAAATATGCTATTGATTTTTTGTTTCACACATAATTGTCATAAATCCTTTTATCATAATAAAAAATATTAAGAGAATTCTCTGAAAATTTTTTGTTTTATTTACAATTAATATTGTATGTTTTGGTCGAACCACCCTGTATATAGAAATAATTCTCGAGACTACGGCTTGTAATTTGGTTGCACTAGCGTGTTTTCAAAAAAATTAGTAAGGAACTTAAGGAACTTGACATATTAAAAAAAATTTTCCAAATAACTTTTGCCTATAACTTTACCGATTAGTAACTGACTGCCCCATAGGCATACAATATTTAAAAATGGTAACAAACGTGTCTATAACATATCTTAGGCTGAAAAATATGGGTAAAAACAGAGACAGTCGTGTTAACTTGCTTATATCTCAGAAATTTGTGAGACGATTGTATTGACTTATTATAATGATTCATTCGCGAATATTATCAAAAGATTGATAACACACACAGGTCTGTAAAACATGTGAGGACTTTTAAATGTTGATTTCAACCAACACACGGACAGGCGGACATTTATCAATAGACTACTATTCATTAGTTTTCAAAAAATATATATTTAATGAGGTCGGATATAAAGATTGTAAAAATTGTTTTTTGATTGTTAAATTTTTAGGGCCCATGTTTAAGGTGAACTACACCTAGACGTAAAATTTGTTTTCTGCATTTCATTTGTTTTTGTTTTTGTTGGTATTTCGTTTCATACATAATTGAATTATACAAATATTATCATTATAAAAAGAAATGATAATAATTTCCTAAATAATTTGTGTTTTATTCAAAATTAACATCGGCCCTTAAAATTAAACCACACTTTATAACTTCGATATGCTAGTAAAATTTTCTCGTAAATTTAGTCTTTCAATGATAGTGGGCGTTAAAGTAGGCGTGTCAAATTTTATCATCGGTTTTATTAGCTTTTAAATTTCATTAACGGTATATAACGTGAAAAGTGGGCGTTATAGTGGGCGTGTCGAAGTAATTTCTGCTAATTTATACAACTTAGATATTTCAATATAGTCTTTTATTATTCCAAAATCTTTATTAATAGAGAAATTATATGAATTTTAGGTAAAACGTTATATGGGAGGTGGGCGTAAAAGTGGGCGTGTCACATTGATTTTCCGGTACGACAAAGCCTCACACCAAAAAGCAAAGTGTGCAAAATTTCAGAATCCTACATCTAATTTTGTCTGTTTTATTAGGTTTTAAATTTTACATATACTGAAAAATACACTGCGCGGTACATAGATTTAAGCAATTTTTGGGGAGAAATATTGTTTTCACTCAGGAAATATATATTCGAAGTTTCATGACTCTACGTTAATGCGTTTGGACACAATTGCATTTTATTCGATGTTCGAATGACACGGTTTTTTCGATCTACTCTTGCATTACGCGCAATAACTCTGTTCCTAATATTCCGATTTAGCCCATTTTCAATACCAAACAAACCTTGTCGATAAGAACGATTCTTGCAAAATTTGAGCTCCCTAGCTTTTTCGGTGCGACCTCTATCGTGCTTTCAACAGACGGACAGACGGTCAGACGAACAGACGGTCAGACGAACAGACGGACGGACGGACGGACGGACATAGCTAGATCGTCATCAAATCAAACCCCGATTCAGAATATATATACCTTATGGGGTCTAAAATGGATATTTCGATGTGTTACAAACGGAATGACAAAATGAATATCACTTTTAAAAACGAATGTACCCATCGAGCTCTTAGTGGTCAAATAGGGAGAAATAAAAAAACATTTAAAATAATATTTCGCTTAAAATGCAAGTACCTTTTAACGTTGCATACAACAATTCTAAGGCAAAACAAACAATTTGTTTTGCACTAAAAGAATGTAAAATAAGAATGAAATCAATGAACGAAATAACAGTCAGTTAGGGTCTGAAAAAAATCAGCTACTGGAACCATCGCCACCAGGCAACAGCAATAACGTCTGTTATTTGTTTAACAAATGAAACGTTGTTCGTCCTGTTTGCGACGTTATTTTTTGTTGTTTACATAATTTGAACAATAACAGCAGCAAGGAAACGAAAAGTATAAGAAAAACAACAACAAAAAATAGTAACAATAATAACGATAGCAGAAAAAAAATTCATAACAATACATAGTTAGAATGTATGCGATGTTGCAAATATTAGTTGTACACATACAAAGGTACAGTTATTTGTAAAACAATGACAGCATTGGCAGGGAATATTCAATAAAAACGGCCCATTCAGATATTCAACGAAAATACGATTACATTTCCGTTTCCGTATCAGTCATCTAGTCAAAGGCAACAAAACTTTGATTTGCGTTGAACTTTAAAATTTAACATCAGCAAACTGGGCACCATGTAATTCAATGACAAATAAAAAAATCATCATAAATAAAAAAAATTTCATGAAAGAGGTAATCACATATATTTTCCAAGCAGGTAGTAATTGTTAAAATTAGCTAATATTTTTTGTATTGTGCGTGTTTAATTACGCAGAAATATAATCCTTTATTGCATAAATTGAATTATTTGAAATGTTAGTCCAACATTATTCAAATCAATCTGGTATTGTGGTTATACTGGCATTAAATCAATTTAAAAGCCAATTCTACCCACCAACAAGTAGGGTTTTAATCTGAGGAATTTTAGAAATTTTTTGAGAATATTCTACATAGAGTTTGGATTAATCAAAAATATCAAGAAACGTTTTTCTAAATTCTAATAAAATAAATTCGCTAAATTCAACTTGTTGATTTGAGCAATTGAATGACATTTTGTAAAAAATTATCTTCAGCAACGAGGCTTATTAATTAAAGAATGACAGGGGTAATTGCCTTATAATGTTACGTTTTATTAGTACGATGCAATGGGCTACTAAGGGAACGCCTCATTCGTTTTTGAAAATTCAAGGCAACAAACAATAACACGTCCTTTGAGAGTAAGGGGTATGAGATAAACCAATCGTATACATTAGGGAAACAACTTTTTTATAATTTTTGAAAATACAAAATGGCCCCATCAATACCATGTAGTGCATTCAAAATTAATAAGAACTACATCTTTAGATTTTCGGTATCGTTAAAAAAGATTCCGCATCAAATGCAATTAAGTTTGGGATCAGTAAGTTCTAAAAAAATAAAAATATTTTCTTAACAAAGAAAGTTTTTAGATTGTGATTTTGATTTTGATTATAATCATTTAGAAAAGTAAATAGTTAAATAATTATAAAATAAAAAATTTTGAAAATATAAAAAATTTAAAAAAAATAAAAAAAAAACCTTAAAGGGCTTTCAATGGGTTCGTTCGTTTACTAAAAGTGTTTACTATTTTTTACTGGATTGTTTACATTTTATAAGGAAATTTGTATAAACGAACACAATCCAGTAAGTGAAAAATAGTCTTGAATAATTTGTTACATTCAAATCACTGAATATTAGCAATAACTCAGCCGTTATGAATATAATACCATTTACTATCATATAAATATGTAGATAAAGTGACCACAGCGTAGCGCAGCCTAGATTTCAGAATTAATGTTATACATCTTTTTGCTTTATTATTTCCATCCTTAATTTAAAAAGTGATTTATTTAGAAAAACGTTTGCCACATGTCAATTCCTTTAATTAGATATCCATATTAAATAAGTTAAGAACAAAAATGATCCGCCATTATGTCTCAATCGCCTTCTTGAATTTCAAGTTTGTCATAGTTAACCTTATTCTACTAGACAAGCACTTTCATTTGATACCTAATTGAAAGAGTTAAGAAAAAATTTATTCGTCATTTTGTCTCAGACGCCATCTAGGATTTCACCTTTTTCATAATTTACTTTTAATCCCTCTCATCCCTCTCATTTGATACCACTACTAAGGGGTGTAAGGGGAAGGATACATTTTTAATAATAGATTTGACCAATGTATAAATTTGCTGTACACCATTTTGTTGTGGCGGCCATCATGAATTTAAAATTTTTATATAAATATAGTTTATTTTTATATAATTCTGCTAATAAATCCCTTTTATTTGGTACCTTCATTCATTTGTTGCCTCTCGGTTGCCGAGAAACAGAAAAATATTGATTTTCGTTTGAAAATTTTACAAAAAAAAATACCCAAGCAGTTGATTTAATAATTTTTCCCAGGAATAATTGTCGAGGTTACGCCTGGTAATTTGATGCCACAGCGTGACCAAAAATTAATTTTTTCAACAATATTTTTCCTATAAATTCGCCGATTAGTGACCGACTTGTCAAAAATTTTTTATACAAATTTTTTATGCCCTATACTCAAAAGCCTAGAGGCACACATATCTATAAATTATCATAGGTCTGAAAAATATTATTATTAATATTAGTCATTCCTAAAGATTCCCAAAAAAATATTGACAGCACATAAATATTCGAGCAACATGAGGGGGCTTCTAAAGGTTGATTTCAAACAACGCATGGATAGGCAGACAGACGAACATCACTCAATCCATCTCCCTATTCATAAGATTTCAAAAAATATATACTTTATAGTATCAGAAATGAATATTGTAAAAATTATAAATCGAATTACCTCATAAAAAAAATAACAAAAACTTGCTAGAAACCCTAGTTACGAGCAAAAACCAATTTTTTAAATATTTTTTTTTTTATATTTAAGTGATATTTGTGTTTGTATTAGCTTCTGAAAAATAAAAAAAAAAATTAAAAATAAATATATATGTATGTACATACAAAGTTACATTTGTTAAAGGCAAAAATGTTGTCTTTTCGATTTTCTCAATGGGTTTTACAATTTAATTTTTTTTTTATTTTTTCATTTTATTTTATTACTTTATCCTTTTTGCACTTGTATATGGATACAAATTTGATTTTTTATGGAAAATTTGTTTATTTTTTCAATTTACATTTGCCTGACCTGGAATAAGGTGAGTGAGTAGTGTAGTTATAACAAGTAAAAGCGCTATATTCGGCCGTGCCGAATCTTATATACCCTTCACAACGTGTAGTCATGCAATAACAGTAAATTCACGTATGTATGTTAAAAAAAACAAAAAAAAAATTTAAAAAAAAAAAATTTAAAAAAAAAAATTTAAAAAAAAAATTAAAAAAAAAAAAATTATTATATACATATATAATATATATAAAACAAAAAAAAAATAAAAAAAAAATTAAAAAAAAAAAAATAAAAAAAAATAATAAAAATATATATAATATATTAAATAAAAAATAAAAAAAAAATAAAAAAAAATTAAAAAAAAATTAAAAAAAAAAATTTTAAAAAAATTTAAAAAAAAATTTTTTTGCCTCAGCTGGGATTCGATGCCACGTTTTCTCTAACCAGTATACACGTTTGTATGTATGTATGTTGTTGTTGTAATGTTGTTTTTATGAAAAGAAAATCGAGGTGGTCGTGGGTTTTTGCTCATATCTCAGTTGTTTATGTACCGATGTTTCTGATTTTCAATACCGATCTACTCCCGAATATTTCTGATATTTTAATACCTTACCCGGGTCCAACCTATGTCGGGGGGCTTCAAAAAGTTGATTTCAACATACACACGGACAGACGGTCAGACGGACAGACGGACAGACGGTCAGGGCTTAATCGACTCCTCTATTCATAAGCTTTCAGAAAATATATACTTTATGTGGTCGGAAATGAAAATTGTAGAAATTTCACACGGAATGACAAACCTATATATACCCTTTTTCACTGTGTGAAGGGTATAAAAAGGAATGTAATTTTCAGTGTATTTATTGCCTATATATGTTTGTATACAAACATATACACATACACACATACGTACTATTTACACGAATGGATGAGCACACATATAAAAGGATATTTTATTTAAATTGTCATGTGCGTTAGGTCGGTACTAATATTTTAAGGTAAATTTTATACAATTTTATTAAAAAAGTCAGTGTATTTTCCACTTCAGCGTTGTGTTAGCTTTTGCAATATTATGGAAGACATATATTGTACTCGTTAAATATTCGTGTGTAACTATAAATTTAACATTTTTATTATTATTACTTCTTATTTGCATTAAAGGTATCCACGTCACCGGTTTTAGTCGTAGGAAGTTTAAAAATTTAAGATTTATATAAAATAATTTCGTAAAAGTTTATTTTTACCTTTGAACTACCTCTAACCTAGTGCTTAAATATCAAACCACACACAAGACCTACTTTTTTTCAGATGATAAGTTCTTAACTTATCGGAGTTTAAAAAAAAAACAGCCACGTCTTTAAGCCTCTCCTTCATTCGCTGAACAGTAAACACCTTTTAGGTAAAAATGGTGCTGAATTCAACAAGAGCAATTGAACTAATTTTCACCTTTAAACAAGAGTAACACGAGTAACGTGAACACCTTTTATGTCAAATGTGGTCTTCTTGTTTATAACTGGGCTTGGTGCCTATTGGTGTTTTGCTACTCCTTTGGGATACACCACATACACATTCATATTAAATATTTAACCAAATTATTTACTGGGTTTTTTATTTATTGAAATGTTTGTATGCATGGCTGATGAGTTTTTTAATCAGGTGAAGGTACACAATTTAAGTAGGAAGATAAAGAAATTGCAGTATTTCTTATTTAAACCATTCCTTCGATTTTTTGAATATTAAATATTTTCCATGATTGATTAATATGACAGCAATGGTCAATTAACTTTGTTCACATTCTCGGTTATCAAAACATTATGTTATATTTTTGTTTTAAATTGCCAATCAATTACAGGTGTTAAAAAATGTTTGGATAAATTGACACCATCCGAATTACTGGCTTTAGATTCGGCTCGTCCGAATAGAGCTCTATTTTTTGTTATTACTAGTTTAGTAAAATTATTGAACGTGTAGAGCAAAGTGTTAACGAAGCACCAGAAATATCTTCCAAAAGGCGTTTCGGTCAGTGTCTCGTACGTGCATTTGTGCATTTTATTAAAAAAAAATTACTGTTATTCCCATATAAGGTGCAAGAATGAATACTTGCAGATCTTTAGCAACGTCTTAATTTCACTGTACAATTTCAACAGTTGGCCAGGTTTGTTACTTTGTATTTCGATTCAAAAGAAAACATACAAATTTGAAAAATTTAATTTCAAATCGAATTACAAGAATGAAAGTAACTTTATGAAAAATCTGATTATGAGTGATAAAGCTTTAAATGGCTTTGAAAATAAGCAAAACTACGGGGTTCTAGAGTTCTTTAAATCCAAGATCCATTCATCAACGCCAATTGCATCCCATTAGGTGTATAGGCATTGCATCTGAAAATATCATTGGGCCTTACATCTTCGAAAATTAAGATGATAATGCTATAAGCGTAAATAGCAGTGTTAGTTTATGATAATACATCTTTTACGTCCTGCTCGTGATAACAGATCTGAGGTGTGGTTTCAGCAGGATGGAGCCATTGCCCACACAGACCGAAACACAATGCTTTTGAAAAGCACAAAGCTTTTGAAAAGCGAATAATTAATTAAATAATAAATTTGTCAGCACCCGAAAATCTTTGTTGAAATTATTTGAAGGAGCGAACTAAAGGCCAACAATTTTTCAGAAATTTAAAAAAAATTATATGAAAGTGCTCAAAAACGAGCCCATCATTGCAAGTCTGAGAACGGAGGTCATTAAAATGACATTATTTTCCATACTGAGTTTAAAGAAAATTCCATTTTGTATTCAACGAAAAAGTTGTACATTTTTAAACCCTATAATAACTCTAAGCCCTTCCGTAGGTATATTTTGTGTTTCTTGAAAACTTAAAAAAATTAATAAAAATCCTTTGCATTTTTATTGAAAATCAAATTTCTTATCTTGGTTGGTTAACGTAGTAGTTCACTGCACGCAAACAGTCAAGTTGAGTCTGTATGACTCCGTTTTGACAGGACCACATCACTCGTCAGCTCTAAAGTATCCCAGAATAAGTCCAAGAGTAAGTGTACTAGATCCACCCCATGGCCGTGAGGTATCTCAGTAGATGATTCGGTCGAACTTCGGATAACGCAGAGAGACCATCCAATACATATTCGCCCAAAAATTTAGCCGCTAGTGCAGGTCACACGCAGAGGAGGTGGAAAACCGATTCCTCCTTCTCTCTATCCAGACATCTACGATAATAGTCGTTCGAAGGAAGTCCGAGTCGACTTGCATGTTTGCCTAACATCCAGTGACCCGTCTAATCTACCTTGGGAGAATTTTTTTATAAATTGTTTATTTATAAAAACTTTTTTACAATTGTTAATATGTTTATATGCATAAAAATTTTTCTGAAACCTAGATGAAATTTTAGTGTTTTTATTGTTTTCCTTTTACTATTTTTAACTATGATAAATGACTCTTACGTTTCTTTACTTACGCGTAAAGCATTTCACGTTCAAACAAGTAAAACATTTTCCCATACACATAACTATAATAACGCAAAGGTTATATTGTACATGGAGTATTTTTAAGGAACTGTCATGCGTTTGTCAAATCGGATAAATAAATTTTCACTTCAGCTTAAGTAGTTTGATTTTATGGTTTGCAAATTGTTTAAATTTATTTAGAAATCATGATCGAAAATTGATGCAGATTTGGAGTGAGAAGAATCCTAAAAAACTCTATTTACAAAAAATCACTGTATAGTGCACTTAGAATCGTGAACAGAAGACGAAAACTAGTGGCGTAAATATCGACATCAAACATAATATTTTTATAATTTTAAACAAGGCATATTTATTCGTCAGGTAATTGCAGTTCGGAGAGAATATTTTTGTTTATGTTTTTTATATATGAAGTTTGACATTTGTAAAAAATGAGAAAAGAGAGAAAATTGTTTGTTATCTATAGACTTTGAAAGCTGAAATTTAAAATAAGTGAAGAAAGAAATAATCAGCTGATGAAACAAAACTACCTGATGAATAAATGTGCCTTGATTTTAACTTTAAGTGCGTCAGTTTCAAGACAGAATCAAGGCACATTTATTCATCAGGTAGTCTTGTCTCGTCAGCTGATTATTTTTTGCTTCAATTATTTTTAATTTCAGCTGTCAAAGTCTATAGATAAAAAACAATTTTCTCTCCTCTCTCATTAATTTCAAATGTCAAATTCATATATAAAAAATATAAACAAAAAAATTCTCTCCGAACTGCAATTACCTGATGAATCAATATGCCTTGAACAGAATTAAATTGAGTACAATGCTTATAGAAAAGAAAAATAAGAAATAAAATTCAACTTACCATCACTTTCCATGCACGGATTACCCGCTGATGAACATACAGAGAATATATAACTTTTATTATCCTGTTGCAATTTAAATGGTCTGTTCATTAACGAACTCATATTGACGCTGTAAATACAGACATGTAAGAAATGAAAAAAAAAACAATAATAAGAAAAATCAAGAAGAAAATCATTTTTAAAAACATATCAAATTAATGAAAAATCAATTATTGACTCTACAGAGATACAGGCAATATAATTGTATGTACTTACATTTCGTTGTCATGTGTAATAGCAGTACATGGAGGTAAATCATTGCAGGCCAATGGAGTAAGAAACGAAAATTCATATGAACAACCATGTAAACCCATTAATTCTGGATGTGCATTCTGGGGAAGAGCAAGAAAATAAATAAAATCAATTAATGAAGCAAATGTATACACATACATAGATGTGAATAATATACAGTGTTTTTTGGACGTACAGAATATTTTTTTCAGACTGAAACACAAATTAGACGTGACATAACCATACAAAACAGCTGTTTGTACTAAGCTTAAGGCTATACTACGCGGCATGTTTTTATACCCGCCACCAAAAAAATGGTGGGGGTATATTCATTTTGTCATTCTGTTTGTAACACATCGAAATATCCATTTTAGACCGCATAAAGTATATATATTCTGAATCAGGGTTTGATTTGATGACGATCTAGCTATGTCCGTCCGTCTGTCCGTCTGTCCGTCTGTTGAAAGCACGATAGAGGTCGCACCGAAATAGCTAGGGGGCTCAAATTTTGCCAGAATCTTTCTTATAGACAAGGTTTGTTTGGTATTGAAAATGGGCTAAATCGGAATATTAGGAAGAGAGTTATAGCTCGAAAAGCAAGAGTAGGTCGAAAAAACCGTGTCCTACGAACATCGAATAAAATGGAATTGTGTCCAAACGGATTAACGTAGACTCATGAAACTTCGAATATATATTTCCTGAGTAAAAACAATATTATTCCCCAAAAATTATCTAAATCTATGCATTAAGAGAGGAGTTATCGATCAAAATGTACGAAAATTTTTCGGTATATTTAAAAACAAAAACGTCATAAAAGCAACAAAATTTGATGTACGACTCTGATATTTTGCACACTTTGCTTTTTGGTGAGGGGCTTTTTTGTAACGGAAAATCAATATGCCACGCCCACTTTTACGCCCACCTCCCATATAACGTTTTAGCTAAAATTCATATAATTTCTCTATTAATAAAGATTTTGGAATAATAAAGGGCTATTTTGAAACACCTTAGTTGTACTCATTCGCAAAAATAACTTTGACACGCCTACTATAACGCCCACTTTTTACGTTATCCACCGTTAATGAAATTTAAAAGCTCATAAAACCACCAATATTAGAGGTATGATGATCAAATTTGCTAGGTATATCCCCCTAAGCAATGTCATTACTGTGCCAGAAAATTAAGGTGCCACGCCCACTTTTACGCCTACCTCCCATATAACGCTTTACCTAAAATTCATATAATTTCTCTATTAATAAAAATTTTGGAATAATAAAGGGCTATATTGAAACATCTAAGCTGTACTCATTCGCAAAAACAACTTTGACACGCCTACTATAACGCCCACTTTTCACGTTATCTACCGTTAATGAAATTTAAAAGTTCATAAAACCAACAAAATTAGAGGTATGATGATCAAATTTGCTACGTATAGCCCCCTAGTCAATGTCATTACTGTGCCAGAAAATTAAGGGGCCACGCCCACTTTTACGCCCACCTCCCATATAACGCTTTACCTAAAATTCATATAATTTCTCTATTAATAAAGATTTTGGAATAATAAAGGGCTATATTGAAACATCTAAAATGTACTCATTCGCAAATACAACTTTGACACGCCTACTATAACGCCCACTTTTCACGTTATTTACTGTTAATGAATTTTAAAAACTCATAAAACCGCCAAATTTAGAGGTTTGATGATCAAATTTGCTACGTATATCCTTCTAATCAATGTATCAATGCCAAAAAGTTTAGGTGACACGTCCACTTTAACGCCTACCTCCCATATAACGGTTTATCTTAAATTCATGTAATTTCTCTATTGACAAAGTTTTTTGGAAAATAAAGGACTATATTGAAATATCTAAGTTGTATTTATTAGCAGACTCTTTATTAACACGCCTACTTTAACGCCCACTTTCATTGAAAGACTACATTTACAAAAGCATTTTAGTAGCATATCGAAGTATCTGATGGTCCAAATTTTCAATGACAATGTTGATGCTCAATTGCTGGGCATGATGATGAGGCGATGTTGACTGCTCTTTTGCCACACTATCGCAAAAACCAGCAGTGGTTCCCATTCAACGAACTAAGAAGGCAGGATTATGTTGATCAAAAGAATTACGAAGTGAATAAAATGCATTTTTGTTTGAACGCCCATTTTCATAAAAAAACCTGAATATGAAACCTGAAAATTAATTTACAAATAATTAATTAATAATAATTAATTAATTAATTAATTAATAATTAATAATAATGAATTTTCCTGAAGATGCTACACGAAGGAGTAGCGAAATATTGAGAATTTAGATACAAAAATTGGATATTTAAATATGAAAATTTAAAAAAATAGATCAAATAAAATAAATAATTAAACCTGAATAACTTTAACGCGTTGCTCATTTAGGTATCTTTCCACTGTTCAGATTAAGTTAGTCTGAGATTGAGAAATGTTAAATGTCAAATGTGTGGTTCACCTTCAACAGGGGCCCCTAAAAATTAACCACCCTCTATAAAGAAAGTAATACATATTTTATTTTAAAGAGATTATTCCATAGTGATTAACAAAATAATAAATAATGTACTTTAAATGTACACAAAATTGGTGGTGGGTATAAAAGATTCGGCACAGCCGAATATAGTGCTCTTACTTGTTTACATATGACTTTGAAATTTGTGAGACATATCGATGCCTTACTTCCTCAACCTCGTATCTTAAAAAATAAAATTTTTCAGGAGAGAAAAAAAAACGTTTCATCTTTTTATACTTCGGTGTTTTGTTAAAAGTTTAAATGCAATTTTTAAGGAATTGATTGTATTTATGTATATTAGTAGTAATAATATACTAATATTTTTTAGTTAAAGCATAAAACAATCGTTTGATATGAAAAAGTCAAAACCGTATTTTTTAAGTTACGAGGTTGAGGAAGTAAGGCATCGATATGTAAATCTACAGGTCTGTCAAAATTGTACTTTTAGGCTGACTGCTTTGCAGCAGCAGAGATTTCTGCCAACGGCTCATGTCACTTGTTTTGACAGAAGAAAACAGAACGCACTTTAATTAAAATTTTGTCAGATGTCTCAACACATGTTTTTTTACAGAAGTAATGTTTTAAAGGTAACACACGACATGTTTGTATTAGCAGTGGAGAATTTGACAAGTCAGATGTAAAAAACATGCCGTGTATTAGCTGCTTTATGAACAACAATGTGTGATTATAGTTGACTTTCCATAACGCCATAGAAAACCAATTGAATTTAGATTTTTATGGCTACGGCATTATGTCACGTTTAATTTGAGATTAAAACACAACAAATTCAATACAAAAACCAAAGTTTGGCTTTGTTAGCTCACAAATTTTAATGGCATTTATTATTTAGAAAAAAAATTCAGCATATGGCTCCCGCCGTTGGGCCTTATGAATGTTATTCTGGTGGTTTAATTTTGCAAAATTTATTTCGAACATATTCGTTATTATACTGTCAATAGTTTAAACCAGAGATTTTGCGTACGCACCAATCCCCCCACTGTAGAAGGTAGTCAAATCACACGAACAAGGTGGCTAAGAGATGGTTTCTCGCGCTGTATGACATGTTGTTGAAAACATTTCTTCAAATGATTTACAATGACAAAAAAAATAAAAAGCTCACTAAACACGAGACCAACTTGCTGAAACTGGCGTCGGATTGGTAAATTCGAGTCCTAGGTCACACTAAAGTTTACAGCGTTGATAGCTTCTTTTATGCGCACGGTACTTTGGATAAATATTATTCAAAAGAGTAAATGTGGTCATGAATCGATTTCGTAGTTTTCCCCCCTAATTAATTAGTTTTAAATTTCAAAGCCCGACTTAATTTCACCCGGAATGCAGAATATTGGCGGTGATTTTATATTTTGTTATAGTAATATCGTAACGTTTAATATTTTTTTGAAAGTTTTATGAGCAAAGAAATTAATTGCGAAAAATGTGTGTAAGTACAAAAATGCTTTCTTGCTTCACCAATAGAACCTAAAATTAGTCACACGCTTTTATTGATTTTTTATTTATTTTAGTCATTCAATTTTATTTAGTTGAAACAGTTCTTCCTTATCGTACACAATTACATACATAAGTTGTAACTGACATCATTTTGACCTCAAATAATTATAAGAATATGCTTTTGGTCATAGATCCTGTTACACCAAGGCATATTTATTCATAATTTTTTATATTTTTTATATATGAAATTTGACATTTAACATAAGAGAATTGTTTTTTATCTATGGATTTTGACAGCAGAAGTTAAAATTAAAAGAGAAAAAAATTGTCAGCTGACGAATCAGGACTACCGATGCATAAATTTGCCTTAATCTTACACATGAAAAATTGTAGAAGATAAAAATAGCAAATAGTATAGTTTATCACGGCTTTCTTAATTAAATTCAAAATGTTTACTTGTTCATACATTCTGCATTTTTTAAAGGTTAATAACAAAAAAAAAAAAAAAAAATTAAGGCAGCGCAGTTCACAAGTTTCAGAATTATTCTCAAAACATTTTTATTAGTTTGAATGAATACCAAGTACATATCTTACCTTTACATCTTTATCACAATAAAAATAAATCGTTGATGAATAATTCGTTGAAGCATTGCAGGGTGTGGGCGAAACATGACGCATTATTAAATGGCCATTTTCTAATACTGGTTTCGGTTGAGCTGTACCATAGTTAATAAATCTGAAATTTTTCAAATGAAATATAAATATGAATTTAATTGATAGGGTATTAAAAATATTAAAATATACACTTACTTCTTTTTATAGTCTGTTTCTTGCAGCTTTAAGAAACAAACACTACTATCTGCCGGACACATAGAGTTTTCGCCATACAAAACTGGTTTGCAAATATTTATAACAAACGCATTGCCCTGTCGGTCAAGGGTTCTAAACAAAAACAATAGTACAAATCAATTACGAGTTTCAAGTATATTGTATGATTTACCTGTAATTATTATCACTAAGTTGCATAAGGTCAAATGTGTGCCCTGTACTGCTGTCGCGCACATTGCAAATATTGTTTTTAACACTTTCGGGTTCTGGTAAACAAGCCAAAGGCGTTTCATATGTTATGTAAAAAGAACATGAATCGGGAGCCTAAAATTAAAAAAAACAAACAATTTAAACAGTTTTTTTATGCTTTAAGAAATTATTTATTGTGCTTTTGTTTTTTTAATTTTATTTTAATTAATTTAAAACGATAAAATATTATTATTTTAAAGCTTCTAAATTGCAATATGGTGCTAGTTCGTAAAGCATCACTACACTGCATCACGATATTTAGTGTTTAACAAGTAAAAGTGTCTTATATTCCCTTCACACAGTTTGTGCCATTATGCAGTGACCATAACTGAGAATTGTATGGTGCAACTGTGACCAAAAACCTTTTAAGGAAATCGATAATTTTAACTTTTAATTGACTGACCCATTGAACCAAGATTTTCTGTAAATGTCAAGGGTACATATTTTATTTATATGTACGTAACAACTGTTGCAAGAAATTCCATAGGAGCTGCAAATCCTGATTTTGTTTTGCTAAAAAAAAGAGACAATCGTGTTCTTTAACTTATATCTCAGCTCATAATATATCTACAAAACTCATTTTCAATAGCAAAATCTTCGCTAGAATATCTAATAAATTGATATCATGTAGGAGTCTAAAATATACGTGGAGGCTTAAAAAAGTTGATTTCAACATGCACACGGACAGACAGACTAAGCTAAATCAATTTCTCTATTTATAATATATACTTTATAGTGTCTAAAATGAATATTGTGAAAACTACAAACGGAATGGCAAACTTATATATAATTAAGCAAAAAATTCTACATACAGCAAGATATTTTTAAGTTTTCATGAATTAATAATTTTTATATTCTTAACTGAAAATGTTTCTTTCTCAATATCAATTTTAATTTAAATTCTTATTTTCTCAACAAAAATTTGTATTTCTTGATTTCAGTTAATTTTTTTTTAATACTAATTTACATTTTTTTTATTTTTACTTTGTATTTTACTAATAATAATTTTTAATTCTCAACTTCAATTTGCATTATCTCAATGTAATTTAGTATCTTTTAGTTTAAATTTTTTATTTTCCTTATTTTAACTGGAGAAGGTGCAGTGATGCAAATGACTGGAGTTTAATTAATTTTCTAGCTATTTGACTTATTATTCTAAAGATACGTAAAATTAATATTAAAAAATGTTTTTGTTTTAACTTAACACGTACATACGATGTAACGCGTGATTGATTTTTATCCAACGTATAATCACAGCTTAAAAATACATGCAACTGATAAGCTTCATATTTTTTACTCGAACTAGAACATTTCTCGCCATTGGAAAAACTAAAATACATTTTTCCATTGTGATAGTTTAGTTGATGTTGAGTACCTAAATATAATATAAAAAAACAAGATACATACATGTATATTTTAACAAATTTTTAAAAATATTCTTCTAAATTATACTTTACCCAATACATATTCCTTTTGAATGGATCTTTTTAGGCATGCGGCAACATCAGAACGTCCATTACAATTACGTGTTATATTACCGCATATATTAAATTCGAAAGTATCACCTAAATCGCTGCGTGTAATATGGGCAAAGTCTGAGTGTAAGGCACTAAAATCGAATTTATGACCATAGACAGGCTCTGTGAGAGAGCATTCATTTGTGGATAAAATCTGAAATTAAAAAAACATAAAAATTTAACCATTAACTGCCATTCGCTTCAGTAAGATAAAACGGATCTTAAAATTTCGCTAATAAGAGTACAAAACAACTAAGGTAATTACAACATATTAATTTTAAACATGAAGTTTTTTTTCAGACATAACATACTCACATCTAAGTTAAAAAGTAAGAGCACTATATTTTATTATATATTTTTAATACAAACCACCAATTTGTGTACTTTTATAGCACAAAATTTATTATTTTTTATTAACAGTAATCGCTATGAATAGTTCCTTTATACTGAAATATGTATTACCCAACCTTTTTAACCGCATAATTTTTAGTCGACTCAAAAGGAACAAAAATCTTATTCAATTCCGGCATCACACATTAATTTCTGAATGGCAATTTTTTATAACTGCAATACGTCTGTGGAATTCTCTTCCAACTACAATAACTTATACTTTTGTGTAAAAATTTTTGTTTTTTATGTTTTCCAAAATAATTACTTTTCTTTTCTTTTTTTTGTTATCTGTATTAAGTTATATCATAGTAGTTCACAAAGAGATCAATATAATGGACCCAAGTGAGCTGCACAACAGCAGCCTGTTCTACCTAATCTAGCCTATAGTATAGTATTATTTAATAGTTATAATTGTAACCTTTTGTATATCTATTTTTTTCATCCTTTTCTTGTAAACTGTTTTTGGTTATAACGACATAAGATTTCTACTTATTAAGGCAAATGTTTTGTTGTAGAAGTTACTTTTTATAAAGGGTTATTTTTTAGCTATTATCTTTTTGGCAACCCTGGTTTAAACAGCTGACGCACTTTCCATGTTTTGTTTCACTGTCAAACATCTTCAGTTTGGTCTATGATTTAACCATGAATCGTCTTACAAACGAACAACGCTTGCAAATTATTGAATTTTATTATCAAAATGCGTGCTCTGTTATGAAAGTTAATCGCACGCTTCTTATCGAAAAATTATGTTCAGCGACTAAGCTCATTTTTGGCTCAATGGGTACGTTAATAAGCAGAACTGTCGATTTTGGAGTAAAGATCAGCCAAAAGCTTGGTGCGGTTTATGGGCTGTTGGCATCATTGGACCGTACTTCTTCAAAGATGATGCGAATCGTAACGTAACTGTGAATGGTGAGCGCTACCGTGAGATGATATCCAACTTTTTTTTACCCAAAATGCAAAAGCTTGACTTTTGTGAGGCTATGTTAAAGCTCATGTCTATACATACATGCCCGCTTCAATTGACGCATTGTAAGACAACATTGAAGCATTTATTCATGAGATACCGGCCGAAATGTTGGAAAGAGTATGCGAAAATTGGACTAAGCGGAAGGACCATTTGAGGGTAGTCACGGTCAACATTTGCATGAAATAATCTTCAAACATTAAATTATATGGACCGTACTATCGATTCAAATAAAGATTTCATGAATTTTTCTGAATTGTATGTCTTTTTTTTAACTTTCCTATAGCTCTTAAAAAATCACGCTTTAAATAAATTGTTTATTATAAATCCCGCTAAAATGTAAACATTATTCAGTAGATGTTTATTTAAATGTTCGAGTTCATTTTTGATGTAATTTTTTAATTATCAGATTATTTAAAAATATAACGACACGGGATTACCTTTTAGTTCTTCTTTTGTTGTATCTTTTAATGTACAATTGATACTTTAAAATAAATATGATTCTTTTTTATTATATAAAAGTGTGCCTTAAAATAAAGGCGTAATTATAAAAATGTGATCCACTGTATATAAATTTTTTTTTTTTTTTTTCATTTCATTTATTTTATTTACAATCTATCCAAAAGGATATTAAGTATATTTTGATAAAACAGTAACTATTTTTTGCTGAACTCCAGTGAGAACAACAACATAAAACAAAATATCACATATTTATAAAAAGTTATCAGTGTACACAACTTTAAAAAATATTAGATATTTAACAAAGTATTAACAAATTATTATTATTACAATATATACATATTTTACGTTTATACCTTTTATAAACGTTGGCTTTATATAAAATTACTTATAAAATTAAGAGCACTTTATTTACTTAAACACACTCAGATATTGCTTTTATAGCACTTTACTTATTTCACTTATTGTTATACACTGTAAGCTCACACTTAAGAAGCTCTAATGTTATACTGTTCATGTTAGCTGTGTTGTTCGGCTATTTATAGTAACATAGTGGTATTCGGTAACATTCGACAAAGTTCTCGTATGTACACACATAGCTGCCAGATAAAATAGGGGCAAAATCGTCTAATTTGGGAGAAAAAATCGTCAAAATCGTCAAATAGTTTACTCAAATCGTCATAAAAACGTCAAAATAAAAAAACGCATTTTTCAAAACAAAACATTTTTTATTTAATGCATAACATAACAAACTTTTTAAATCCAGAGAGATCAATGGTTTTATTAGACCCTTTTAAGTTAAGAACATGACAATAAATATAATACAATTTAGAATTAATTTCGAAAAATAAATATTAGTATGTATATAAATACAAAAAATAATAAATAATGAATTGGCTGCATCTAATTCAGACTAATTGACAAATAATTATAATCATTTCTTTCTAAAGCTTCTACCGATTAAGGTAGCTTTAGGCAAGCGTTAGACGAGCACAACGCCAAAATAAACTACATCGTTTCGCTTCTTAGCCCATAAACTTATTTCTGAATCTGCAAACCAGTCTTCCTTAATTTTCTTCTTCTTGTTGGTTACCTGTGAAAAACACAATTAAAATTTCATTTTAGCTACTACAAAGTTTTGTATAAAAAATGGATGAAATTTCTACTTACAGAGGAAGAGCTGCTAGAATTTTCATCATCTTGGTTTTCTATTGAAAATATATTGTTTGATTTTTAAGGTTTTAATGTATAATTAAAAAGAACTTACCATTTTTTTGAAGTATTTAAGCATATTAATTTGTCACTTAAATAATTTAAATAAATTTACTTAAAAAACTGAAATTGTTTAAAACGCATTTCCAAATTAATATTTGTTCGTGTTGTAGGTATCAGTTGATAAAATGTGGCATATACTATGTTAAAAAAAGGAACAAAGTGGAAAAATTATCCACACAAACACATTAAATATTGATAGATTTATCTCTTTCACTCTGTTCTGTTATTAATAACATAAAAAACCGTTACAAATTATTTTTATCTAGTTTAAGGTTGGTATAAAAGTAAAGAAAAATGTTGCAAACTTGAATTCTTGAAAATCGTCAAAAACATAGCATAAATCGTCAAATCGTCAACACTTAATTTTAGCACGTAAAATCGTCAAAATGACGATAAATCGTCAAATCTGGCAGCTATGTGTACACACTAGTTCATTCGAAAACCGTTACATTTAAATTAAGACGTAATGTTAAGTAATATGCAGAAATAATAAAAGTGCCTAAGAGTATGCTGCACATAATAACAACTTAAAATCATGTTCGAATAACCAGCGAAATAAACTAATACAAACAAAACTACAGTAACTTAAACTACTACAACTATAATAAATTATAATGTAAATCAAGCTATTTAAAAATAAATCTGTAACAATTTATAATTAATGCTGAAATGGCAGGTCAAGTACTTGTTTCCTCTTCAGTCTTCTAACCTCGTTGGTGTCATCTAGTGGTTACTTAACCTCTCTAAGAAATTAATACTAAATCTAGTAATTTCATCTTTAATCATTTGAATGGATAAACCATCATGAATAGCTTTATTGAATATAAACCATGGAGCATTAACAATTGATCTCAATGTTTTACATTGATATCTTTGCAATATTTCGATATTTGAGTTACTAGATGTTCCCCATAGTTGTCTTCCATAAATCCAAATCGCTTTCCAAATTGTTTTGTATAAATTTAATTTATTTTCTAAATCTAGGACCCAATCTATATATATATAAATGAATCCCTTTTTTCCTTGTTCACGGCATCATGCGTGAATGGCTAGACCGATTTCAATAATTATTTTTTTGTTGTATTTGTTATTATTAGGAGAAGGTTCTTATGTCAGTTTTGTGATTATAAAAGTGGACAGTGCAACGCCCATAAACAATGAGATATCATTTTTAGCAACTTGCACTGTACCGATTTTTCTGAAACTTTGCAAGCATATTGAGCTGTCATGACTACATAACTTCTGGTTATAAAAGTGGGCAGTGCCACGCCCATAAGAAATAAATTATCATTTTTAGCTACTTGCACTAGATCGATTTTTCTGAAACTTTGCACACATATTGAGCTGTCATGACTACATAACTTCGTGGTTATAAAAGTGGGCAGTGCCACGCCCATAAGAAATGAGATATCATTTTTAGAAACTTGCACTGTACCGATTTTTCTGAAACTTTGTACACATATTGAGCTGTCATGACTACATAACTTCTGATTATAAAAGTGGGCAGTGCCACGCCCATAAGAAATAAATTATCATTTTTAGCTACTTGCACTAGATCGATTTTTCTGAAACTTTGCACACATATTGAGCTGTCATGACCACATAACTTCGTGGTTATAAAAGTGGGCACTGCCACGCCCATATGAAATGAGTTATCATTTTTAGCTACTTGCACTGGACCGATTTTTCTGAAACTTTACACACATATTGAGCTGTCATGACTATATAATTTCGTGATTAGAAAAGTGGGCGGTGCCTTGCCCATAAAAACAAGTTATAATTTTTAGCTTCTTGCACTTGATATTCAATTAAAATTCAGAATGCATTTCTATTTATTAAGGAGCGCAGCAACGCGCTCCGGGCTTGGCTAGTAACCAATAAAGACGTTTGGTTTTTATATTTAAGTACTGTCTTTTAGCTTTTATATGTATGTGTTTTCCATGTAAGTCTACGGTCAATATCCATTCCTAGGTATTTAACGTTTTCATGTTGGGGAATAATACAATTATTAAGAAATACGTTTGAACAGTTTCCTCGACGCAAGGTAAATGTTGCATGGGAAGATTTTTCGATGTTGACTTTTATTTTCCATTTGTTTAACCAATTTTCCAAATAATCTAGTTCTCTTTGTAGATCAATTGTATGTATATAAAAAATAAACCACAAAAAATATTTATTTTACATTTGGATATCGTTTACATATATATTTACCGTAACAAAACTTATCTGGGTCTTTCATGCCTCGTAACTTACTACCCATTATAAAATACAGAAGTAATAAAATTAATTTTATCAGTGTTATTTTGAACTAGCTGTTATGAATAAAATCACAAAAAAAAAAACTTAAAAACAAGTAAGAATGTTACATATTTGGCGGTGCCGAATCTAAAAATACCCTTTTACCATCATGTACATAGATGTAGTGACCATTTTGAAGCTAATAAGATTAACCGAAATACGTTATTATTTCCGATTCTATCTTCGATCTTCAAATTTTATATAGTTTGTTGTATTCTACTAGAAAAACCCTTTTATGTATTTTAAATGTGATACAAACAAGATAAAGCATTGCGTATGTTTGTTCTTATTTATAAAAACCAGTGTGTGACGTCACATCAGCAACAAAGTGATTGGTATTACAAGTAAAAAAATTAAAAAGGGTGCATATGGTGTCAAAATAAATAAAAAGTACATATTAATAATATAAAATAACAAAAAAAATTGACAGAAATAATTAAAATAAAAGTAAAACTTACAAAATATCCAATTTTTGCATATGGAGTTTGTTGGAATAATTTGTTTCAATTGTAATAGGTTTTGTGTTATTAGTTTTTCATTGTTGAACGTTTTATAATCTTTATTTTTATTTTAAATATAATCTGTCTCGTCATTTGTGTGTATTACAAAAGGTTATGGGCGATAACAAAGATATACACGGAATTCCTCAATTTAAGGTGAAGGATTTGACGATTGGCAGTTCCGCGTGAAAACGCATCTAGATTCACTAAACCTAGTGGATGTTCTAACCGGCAGTCCCCCAAGTGAAGCAGTTGCATTAGCGGAATATTTACGAGAAGACAAAAAAGCAAAAGACAGAATCGTAGTTTTGTACATTCGGATTGTTTAAGTTTTATAAGAGATAAAGAAACTGCTTTTGAGATGTGGAGCAGTTTGCAGGCTGTATTTGCCAAACAATCCATTGTCAACCAGCTCAACTATTTTTAACATTACCAGAGAAGTACGACCCCTTGGTAGCAGCTCTCCAGAACGTGGATGACGGTAAATTGAATATGAATCTGGTTAAAGAACGCTTAATGTCAGAGGAAGCAAAACTTTGTGACCGTAATAGTGCAGTCCTGGTTCGTACTATTAATTGAATATTCAAGTTTTTTTTTATTTTTATTTTAATTTATGGAAACTAGTTTCTCCAAATAATTTATTTAAAAAACCGGAATTCTGTAAGGACATATTATCGACATGTCTTCTATCTCAGCCAAGATCAATGCTTCTAAGTCTTCAAATTTTATAAAATAAAATGCAAAAATTAGAACAAAAATAAAAATAATAACTTTTTGTGCTTCTTTTTAAATTTCAAACTCAACTTGAATTAAAAGTACCTTATTTCAAAATTCTATGTTTTAATTACAACCTGCAATTTAGGCTAAGCTGCGATATTGATATGATTACTTATGTACGTAAATGATGGTGAAGGCTATTATTAGATTCGGTACGGCACTGTTACTTGTTTGATTGTAAATAAGCAAATAAAAGAAAAATTCTTAAATTTTATTTTTAATATTTATTTTGTGTGTGCCGTATAGAATTTATTCTGCAATTTTGTTACACACTTTCCGGTTAAATTTTTTTAAATAATCCCACGATCAAGACTTAGACTAAAAGATATTATTTGTTATTTTAATTTTTTTTATTATGTCGTTTATATAAAAGTATATTAAAGGTATTCACGATACTAGTTTAAGTCTTTTTTGCTCTTATTGATGTGAGCTGAGCACGAAGTAGGTTGCTACAAAAATTTCCTTTTTTTTAGTTCCGCAAAATAAATTATAGTTATTTTGACTTATTTCAAATTTTAAATCTTTCCATTTTTTCTATATTTTTTTTAGTTTTTGGTTCTTTTAATACTTTTCTCTACAGCGCTCATTTTGATTTAAAAACAAACTGTTATTTTTTCTTTTTCTTCAAGGTTAATTCTTGCATTAAAAGTTGCTATTTATATTTCACACTTTTTACTTTTTTAGAAGTAGTACAAAGAGGAAAAGTTTGTGCAAAATTTTTATACCCTTCACCTGTGGTGCACAAGGGTATATATAGCTTTGTCATTCCGTTTGTAATTTCTACAAATTTTAATTTCCGACCCAATAAAGTATATATTTTCTGGTTGAAATCAACTTTTAGAAGCAACTATATGTTCCTTAGATCTCTATATGGTATCAATCTCTTGGAAATATCCAGGAATGAATCGCTATTGAAATTCAGCACAATCGCCCCATAACTTTCTGAGATATGAGCGAAAAACCACGACCACCTCGTTTTTTTCACAATTACAACAATCTGCATATATAATGGTTTAAGTAAACGTGGCATCGAATTCCAGCTGAGCCAAACAAATTTTATTTTATTTTATTTAATATATTATTTATATTTTATTATTATTTTTTATATTTTTTTTAATTTTTTTTTAATTTTTTTTAAACTTTTTTTTTTAATTTTTTTTTGTAATTTTTTTTTGTATTTTTTTTTAATTATTTTTTTTTATTTTTAATATATTTTTTTTTTCTGTATGTTTTTTTATACGTATTTTATATGAGATGAATGGTGATACAAACAATTGTTATTGCATGACTACACGTTGTGAAGGGTATATAAGATTCGGCACGGCCGAATATAGCACTGTTACTTGTTTTCTATATAGTTGTTGTTATGTTTGAAAAAAAAAACTTTGCAAATTCGCAAGACTAGAACAGATGACGTGAATACCTTTATTGTTTTAAATTCATTAAAGCGAATTCTATATTTGACAGAAAGCATCTAATAAATACAAATGTACATAAATAAACATTTATATTATTCATTGATGTATGATTTATATTTACTGGAAATAGTTATATACTCAACTTTCAAATTCTATTGCCAACATAATATGTTCACGAGTAGACCGCAAAAACTTATATTTACAAATGTATTGCGATATAATTGTTCAAACTTATTTTCAGAATATAAAATTTGATTGTTATTTTTTTCATCAAGTCAAGGTACACTTACACAGGTGGGGGTGCTAGCCCAGCTGATTATTTTTTTGTGTGCTAATATTTGTCAAACTGCATATATATAAACAAGGCACATTTATTCATCAGGTAGTCTTGTTTCGTCAGCTGATTATTTTTTTCTTCACTTATTTTTAATTTCAGCTGTCAAAGTCTATAGATAAAAAACAATTTTCTCTCTTCTATTATTAATTTCAAATGTTAAACTTCATATATAAAAAATTTAAACAAAAACATTCTCTCCGAACTGCAATTACTTGATGAATTAATATGCCTTGATATATAAAAAAGAGAATTCAGTGCCACAAATCGTCAAACTCCATATAAAACAAGTAAGAGTGTTATATTCGGCCGTGCCGAATCTGATAATACCCTTCACCATCATGTACATAGGTATAATACCACATCGTAGCTTAACCTATATTTCATGTTATAAGCCATTTTTCCTTATTATTTCCGACGCCATCTCCGATTTTGAATTATGAGGTAGTTAAGTGTATTCAACTAGTCAAGCCCTTTAATTTGATACCAATATTGATGGGGTTAAACAAATTTTATCCCCATATTGATGGGGTTAAAAAAATTTTATCCGCCTTTTTTGTTTTAGATGCCATCTTGGATATTACATTTTAGAGTAATTTACTGTATTCTACTGGTCAAGCCCTTTAATTTGATACCATAATTGAGGGGGTTTAACAAGTTACATTTTAAAATACCAGATTTGGCTCATATATAAATTTATTGTCCGCCATTTTGTAGTGGCGCCCAACACAAATTTAAAGTTTTTATGGTGCTTTTATTATTCTAGTCAAGTACTTTCAGATGATACCAATATTAACACTCTCGGTTGTCTAGAAGCTGAAAAAATTTGGTTTTTGTTTGTAAATTTTTAGAATATATATTTTAAAAAAAAAATTTTTTGCCTATAACTTTACCGATAAGAGCTCGATTTACCCAAAATTTTACACGAATATCTCTAGAGGCATGTTCTATCTACAAATAGTAGCAAAGATAGCTATAAATTATTCTATGGCTGAACAATTTTAATTTAGGTGGTAAAAATATGGAAAAAAAACAGGGGCAGTCGTGTTTATTTGCTCATATCGCAGAAAGTTATCGGGCGATTGTACTGAATTTCAATAGCGATTCATTCCCGGATATTTCCAAAATATTAATACCATACACAGATCTGAGGAACATATGGTTGCTTCTAAAAGTTGATTTCAACCAACACACGGACAGACGGACAGAGGGTTAGGGCTTAATCGTCTTCTCTATTCATAAGCTTTCAGAAAATATATACTTTATACGGTCGGAAATAAAAATTGTAGAAATTACAAACGGAATGACAAACCTATATATACCCTTTTTCACTGTGTGAAGGGTATAACAAGTAAGGGCGCTATATTCGGCCGTGCCGAATCTTATATACCCTTCACAACGTGTAGTTATGCAATAACTGTAGTTTGTATTACCATTCATCCCATGTGAAATACGTATGTACATACATATATAAAAACATCCCATTGTACAATTTTAAATTTAATTTTAAATTTAAATTTTAAATTTAATTTTAAATTTTAATTTATGTATGTTAAAGCAAAATAAAAAAAAAAATTTAAAAAATTTAAAAAAAAAACTTAAAAAAATTAAAAAAAGATAATTAAAATATAAATAATAAATAAAAAAATAAAAATATATTAAAAAAAAATTAAAAAAAAATAATAAAAATATAAATAATATATAAAATAAAAAATAAATAAAAATTTAAAAAATAAAATTTTTTTTTGGCTCAGCTGAGATTCGATGCCACGTTTACGCTAACCAGTATACACGTTTGTATGTATGTATGTTGTTATTATACCCTTCACACAGTGAAAAAGGGTATATATGTACATATAGGTTTGTCATTCCGTGTGAAATTTCTACAATTTTCATTTTAAAATCCAAGATGGCGTGTGGACAAAATGGTGGATCAAATTTTTTAACCCAATCAATATGGGTATCATTTTAAAGGGCTTGACTAGTAGAATACAGTTAACTACGTAAAAATTCAAAATCAAGGATGGCGTCAGAAATAATAAGAAAAATGGCTTATAACATGAAATATAGGTTAAGCTACGATGTGAGATCATACCTATGTACATGATGGTGAAGGGTATTATCAGATTCGGCACGGTTGAATATAGCACTCTTACTTATTTTTTTTTTTTAACATACATACGTAAACTCAATTTATAATTTTACAATGGGATGTTTTTTTAATTGTAACAAATGTTATTGCATGACTACACGTTGTGAAGGATATATAAGATTCGGCACGGCCGAATATAGCAATCTTACCGTATTAACATTAATGAATGTAATTTAAAGGCAAAATAAAATAACTTAAAAAACCATTGCTTCGTTCATAATGAAACCTATATGTTTGCACCTAACGTGTGTATTTGTTTATAATTTTATAAAAAAAAATTTGAAATAAGTATCAATAAAATGGCTCAAAAAGGCTAAGAAAATTAAAAAAAGGCTATGGACTAAATTCATTTTTATCCGGCTCAGCAAGATTAAAAAAAGGCTTAATTTAGACTGAAAAGGGCTAAACTGTACATACACATTTTTACTGTTATTCTATCGACATTATTGCTTATGTTCGAAAATAAATTTTGCAGAAATTTAAAGCTATATAATTTAAACGCCAAAAGTGCCGCATTTTTTTAATAATGAGAGATATTTTTGTTACTCTTTTAAAAGATAAACAAAAATCAAAAATAAACAAAACAAATACTAAATATGTCAAAAACATATGACGAAGCAAAATAACAACAAACCTTAATAGAATATACATATGTATGTATCTTGGTTACGATATTTTGCTTCCTTTCAGCCTTTAAAACAAAACAAATACTAAATATGTCAAAAACATATGACGAAGCAAAATAACAACAAACCTTAATAGAATATACATATGTATGTATCTTGGTTACGATATTTTGCTTCCTTTCAGCCTTTATTATTGGGTTTTCAATATACATATGTATTACCACCATTCCTTTTACATTGTACAAAATGGATAAAATATGATTTCTAAATGTTAACCAACTTTAATTGGCGCATGATAGAAAATGAATTGTTTATTTTCATTAGAGTTATTTTAAAAACGTACATGTATAAACTGCAAGTACTCACCAAAGGATTTTCATTACCAACACTAGCCGCATGCATGACCTTGAATTGAAGGCACCTCACCAAAAGAAAAATCCAAATTGGCGACATGTCACAAAAATTACTTCAAAGTATAAAAATATGTGGACAAAAATAAGTTATACGAATTTATGTATATGTATGTATGTATGTTTTAGTCAGGTGTTTTTCTATAATTTTGTTATAGTTGTCACTTTTAAAACGAATTGAAAGGCTGGTTGGTTGATTGTTGCTGTTGCAGTAGCTGTTTTCGTTTGTGTTTTTATTACATTTAATCTATTTGTAATATTTATCAATTTTTACCACCGCTTTATAATTTTTCTTTAAAATTAACAAAGAATTTTTAATTTTTTTTTTTCGCTTAAAACTTGTTATCAATTAATAACTGATTTATCATTACTAATACTTTAAAGAAAATGATACTACTTTTCCTTATCACAAGCAAACAAGCGATGCGAACCGGCGGCATAAACACACTTTTATACGAAACTATTTTATTTTTTTACGCTTGAACAATTAAAACGTTGTTTAATTAATTTCTATATTTTTATAAACAATAAACGTTATTTTTAATAAACAATTATTAATAGCTATCAAGAGCTTTGCAAATGCAATCCGCGCAATAGGAAAATCGCTACGATACTGGCGCAGGTGCAAAAAAAAATTAATATAAATGTCAGTTTATTGTAGTGTTGCCGATTTCTTTGTAATTAACTAAATGAGTTTAAAAATTAAATTTAAAAAATTTTTGATTATAAACAGAACACACAAAAATTGTCAGCTGGCACCGCCACTTTGTATAAGTGTACCCTGGGTGTAATTACATAAGGTAATTAAATAAGGCAAGCACTCGTAAACGTATACAGGTCAAAGTGCCAGCTCAGCTGACAATTTTTTGGTGTCCCAACATATGTCAAACTATATATCATTGGTCACAAGTAGAAATACCCTAATATAATTGTAAATTTTAAAGACAAGTTAAACACATAACACAAACTGTATTATCAGTGTCATACTTATACAAATTAGATTCTTGATTTCGTATTAGTTATACCAGAAAGCGAGATTTGGAAATCAGACAAAGGATTAATATTAAATATGTACTCATATATAATTTCCATCAATGACTTAATACAAAAAAAAATGTGTAATTCGAGATTTAAAAATTTATTAAAATTTAAAAGAATTAAATTAGTTTGGACTTCGTTGTTTCTATTAATAAGCTGCTTTTGACCCGACGGTTTTCTCCGTAATTCCATTTCATATTCAAATTTGTATGCTTTACGTTGTAATTCGAAAATATTTCCTTTCCCATCGAATTGCAGAGTAACCCCTATAAGCCTACTTTATTTTAAGGGGTGCTTGTACTTGAAATTTTATGAAACGTTAAAAATGTGATTTCGATATTAACCGAGGTACAATTTTTTATATTAAGCCATCGATATAAAAGGATACAAAATCATCAACCTCTTAATCATTTTTGTTGACAGTTAAAACAAAAAAACAATGTGCTGGCAATTTTTGCATAAAAGAACACTTGTCAAAATTTTTACTAATTATTAGTTTCTTTGACCTTTAGGTCTTTCCATAATAAAATTTAAGATTTAGGTCATTCCATTCCAAACTATTATATATCTTAACTTATTATTGAACGCATTTCTTTAAATTATTAAAAGGAATATATTTATATTTTATATACTTCTTTTTATATACATATTCTATAATGAATTTTTTACTTAAAAGAGGTTTCTTTTCCCACAATAACAATTAAAACAAGTTGTTAACCAAAAAAGAAACAAGTACCTATGCTTTTTTATTTTATTTGTTCGACTTTCTTTTTCCATCATGTTTTGAAGATTTCGATTTACCTCCCGTTGCTGATGAGGAGGTGTGCTTCTTTGTCGATGTTGATGAATTTGCGGCAGTCATTTTATTGCTACCAGTTGATATACGCTCCTCACGATGAGATTTTGATAAAGTTTTCCCGGTAACAGCTGTTACTTGTGTTTGTTCCATTTTATGATACGGCGAAGATGAATTTGATGACGATGATGATCTAGAAGATGTAGCCGATGATTTTGATTTAATGGATGTAGTCGTAATTAAAGGCATTGGTTCGTCTGTTATAACAAGTACAGAAGAACAAGAGCTGCCAACTTTTGGTGTAGTCACTGTCGGCTTGCTAATGCAATTATCACACTGCCAATTATGACCCTGTTCTTCAGAAGCTTCCTCGTCGGTTATTGGTGGCTTGTGACACTCTTGATGGTAAAGAGCACCACATTTTGAGCATTCTATTAATCGATTCGTGGCCGTGAATCTTATTTCGCCACATACACAACAATTTAAATCACCAAATTCCTTAAGATTAGTTTCTTCTTCAGCTGTCGTTGCTATTAAACCTGCGGCAGCGCCAGCACCGCTTACAGCATCATCTGAATCAGCAATAGTATCTGGTGAATCTGATATCGTTTTAGCCGGAGAATTTATTAGGTTTATAACCTCCTCAGACTCCACAGGTTGAGGTGGCGGAGTTACTGCTCTGCCTGGAAAATTCACCTCATCATCCAGTTGTTTTTTACGCAAGCTATTTGAAATGGTTTTCTCCGTGCCATATCGTTTTTTAATTTCCTCATCAAGGAGTAGACGCAACTCAGTGGCTGAGTTTGTTTGTGATGAATGTAGAAGTGTTACGGCTTTTTTAAGTAATATTTCGATTTCACTAGTTGTAGACATTCTGAGATGTGTTAACGCTGTTAGTTATTATTTATATAAATTTGTTTATAAAAGCGACCACAATTTCAACAAATTCGTTCAAGGCATATTATGAATAAATATGCCTTGAAATTCGTTAAAGAAAAAGTTGTGAGAAAAAGCAAAATAGTTAAACTCAGTGATGCCAGAAGAAAATTTTAAAAATTATTTCAACTAAAAATACCCTTTTCCCCCTACTAGAATTAAAGTTCTTAAAATATATCCCAACGTCAAGGTTTAGCAAGTATTTTAGACCAGCTGATGCCGAATGCTACTGTCAATATCCGTGTATAAAAAATTATTATTTATTTCTTTTATAAGTGGTATTAAATAGAAAACAGCGAATTCGCCTTTTTATATACCTGTATGAATATGCCTTGGATTTTAGCTACAAACAAATGAATAATTGTTTGATGAATTCCAAGGTATGTGATTTGTCATATCATAATGAATTAGAAGTAGTTTTCTTTATTTTTTAGAAGTAGGTAGACATCATATTAAAAAATGATTTGTGTTAAACATTTGAAGAATTTTATCTAGGCCTATTTATTTATAAGGTAGCCTTGATTCGTCAGCTGATAATTTTATATTTTACTTATTTTGAACTTCATCTGTCAAACTACATAGTTAAAACTAATTTTATGTCTTTTATTACATATGTCAAACTCAATATTAAAAAAAATACAGTTAACAAAAAATTGCTTAGAGATACGATTACTGGATGAATAAATATGCGCATAATTTGTCTGAAATAAATTTCTCATATTAATGTCGAACTGCATATAAAAAATATCAAAAGGCGAATCCATACATTTCAGTATCGATAGTTTCGAATTCTTAGAAAATTACACCCAATTTACATGATGAATTTTATGACGTCTAATTTTCTTAATTCCCTTTTGAGGTTGTTACCAAAAACTACTCAAATTTATACGATGGCTTTTATTGGACGTCTAATTTCTAATTTGTATTGTAGACTTTTTAATTTATATTTTTAATATTTTTTATTTTCTTTATTTTGAGTGTCAAAACAAAAAATTAATTACTGTTTAATATTTTTTTTTTATCAGTCAAAAAGCACAATCCAGTTGATGAGAATATAAAAATAAAACGTAACAGAAAGAACAGAAAAAAGTGTAAAGCGAAGTGTCAAAAAACCATGAAAACAGAAAGCGTGTCTATTTTTCTACCACAACGTCCAAAATTGGACGTCATAAAATTCATCATGTAAACCCATTGTTAGTGAAATTTTAACTTTTCATTAATTAACTCAGCTTTTACACATGAAAGTAAATGTCTGAAATTCACAAAATACACTTCTTCACTTACCCATTCACATTTTTTTACTTTCTACTCAGATTTCAACAATATTTTTAAAAAAGTAATTATTAACCTTTTTTACAATAAAAATATCGATTGTTTTGCAGCTCTATTTGCCAGTCGTAATTCACACATCAGTAAATCAAAGCAACAGCAAAAAAAATATACATATAAGTATATATAGGAAAAACAGATAGATGTTGGTAGATTTCGTACTAATTCAATGATATTTGAAAAATCATGAAATCAATTAGGACAAATAATTCTGTTTCAATTTTCAATACAATATTGAATTAAATAGTTGATATTTACACAGAATATTTGTAGTTATGATCAAAAGAGTGCTGATGATGAAACCGTAGCTGGTTTTGAAAATGCATTCCACTTAGCTAGTAGAGGGTAACTAACTTTTCCAAGATATTCTGTTATTATCGCATTGAACTAATAGACTTAAATTGAAAAAATATGAAAAAACTTATGTTGTATTTGTTGTAAACATAACTGATCAGATGATCGCAGGGTACAGTTATGCAGGTAGCAGTCAGCACAGATGATTATTTTTTTTGTGTTTCAACGTTTGTCAAACGTCATATATAAAAAGAGATTTCGGTGCCGAGAATTGTCATGTCATATACTCTATATAAAAAAGATTACTCCATGGAAGAGCGTTTTTGCGTTCATGTCAAACTGTATACAAAAAAATATAAAAAGCGAATTCACCACTACCTTCAGGCTGAATTCGTCCGCAAGACTAATTGGTTAGGTTAGCCCAGGGTACCTTTATGATTGCATAATTAAAAAATCTCAATAATATTGTGGAAAAAATGTATTGTATATATTTAATAAACCAAAACTTAACAGTTTTTGAAAAATTGACTGAAATGCATACAGTATTCTATAAACGTATACACTTACAAAAAAATAAATTTATAGCGACAAAAAATATTTAAATACAAAAATTCAAAAAACAAGCAAATATTAATATTCAACGGTAGTTATAACAAAATTTAAAAAATGCATTAATTGTGATTTAAGGAAAATTTAAATTTTAGGTAATTAAGATTTTGAATGAGCTTTAATAAGTAAAATACATACAAAACTCAAAACCTTTGTTTTCATTTTAGATTATGCCGTTTATAATTGTTAATTTTACTATGAATGTCCAGATTCCCTGAAATGTAAATTAAAAAATCGTGTACATATTTTTATAAAGGAACCAAATACAAAATAATAATAGTCACAAGGAATGTTTCACCTTTTTTTCAACAGGCTATTTAAAAAAAAACTTCCTAAAACAGAATCAGTTAAATTTTCCGCAATTTCTTAACAGTCACTGCCGGTGTACGTGGACTATCAGAGCCTTGCTCGCCACTGCCTACTTTACGCACTTTAACTCGAGTGACAGGTGTGGAACTTGAATTCGTCGCTGAAGTATTTTTTTCGGAAGGTGTACTTCTGCTAGACGTGTGTTGAATTTCCTGAGACGGTTGTAAAGGTTTCTTTTTACGTTTAACATTTACTATAACATTCGCATCCATGCTAACATCAAGTTCAAAATTGAACTCATAGGTTTTGGATGGTTTTTGATTGGGTGTAACACGATCATTGATTATTGTTTTACCGGAACGTGATGAGGACATTTTAATGGCTGGTGACATTCGTATATTGGCTTTAGCATTTAGGGGTGTAAGCCGTGATGACTTTGTGGCCGATGCTGTTTTAAGTGGACTGGTTTTTTGCTTCGATGGTGAAGTTTTTACGGTTCTTATGGGTGATTTTGTAGCATAGAATTTACTTCGCTTAGTGGGCGAAGGTGATGTATCCGAATTGTTTGAAGCACTAAGGGTTCTTTTATGTGAATTACTGACCATAACTTTTTGTTTGGGCGTTAGCTTTTGAATATGTTTTACACGATTTGTTTCCTTTTTAATTGGTTTTTTAATATTTACAAAAAGAACATCATCATCATTGTCATCGCTGGCATTTACTATTTCGTCTTCCGAATCATTGTTACGCTCGACTTCTGAAAATGAAGTTTCTTTTTTTATTTTTTTCTTTGTAGTCAATTTTGCAGCCTTGCTTGTTGATGGTAATTCAATGCTAGTATTGAGGCTAGTAGCTGATTTTATTTTAAAGTCTAAATCCCCTATTAAAGGACTTTTTAACGTTTTTAAGGCTGAAGCAAAAATTTTGCGGCATTTTTCATAATCAGGCGTTTCGTTATATTTCATTTTTGCAACATATTTGAAAAAATCATTCAAATCCGTAGGTAATCCTTTGAGAAAAACTTTTTTAAGATTTGTCGTCACATCAGACATAAAAATTTCTTTAGCTTTTTGTACCTTAACTGGATTAGTCAGAATTTTATCCTTTACCCATGGCAATTCGGCACCTAGCCATTCTATCAAATTGTAACCCAAAATTTCCAAATCAGCTCTCATAGTAGGTACACCGACATGAGCATCACGTGAAGTATATTCAATCGTACCGTTGTGCATTTTTTTGGGATCTGGTTTAAAATCTTTGGTAGTGTAGTGGGAAGCAAGTCCAAAATCCACCAAATAAGCCTGATTTTGCTGCTGTTTTCCATAACCTATTAATATGTTGGCCGCCTTAAGGTCAGCATGCACATAACCACAACTATGTATGAATTCATAGACGTCCAACATTTGCAAGGCCAAACGGTAACACGTACCTTCCGGCAACATGCGACCATTTGCTAGAAAATGTTTGGCGACATCACTTCCATAGCGGGGCATGACAATAAAACGGTGTTTAATACCATTTATATCGGCAGATCCATTACCAATCATATAAGGCATGCCTAAGTTTTTAAGTCCGTGCTCCTTTTTAAATTTATTTATATCTTCCAATCTAGCATTACGCATATAAAAATGCATCTCAACGAATAGCGGGCCATTGTCATGAGGTTCCTACATAAGTATTAAGTATATTTATACAAAAAGCAATACAAAATATCTACAACTTACGCATTTCACAACATAGTCATATCTATTGTCGCCCTTTTTAGTGGCTGAATATATTTCTCCAAAGCCTCCCGTACCTATAGATGGCCCTATTTTCCACTCAGTTTTCATGAGGTCTCTCAAAATTGTACCTTCTTTGATCCTCTCCGGCATATTATACAGTTTAGATTTTTTAGCACCAGATGCAGCCTTTTTGGCGCCTCCAGCAGCTGCGCCGATTAAATTTCTTTTCAATTTAGGCATTTTTTTTGCCGTGATAAGATAAATGCGTTTATACCAGTCTTTAAATAAATCTGCTTAATAAAACAGACGCTATAAAATTTAGTTTTATCTATCCCAGAAAAAATTTTTTTGGGGAATAAAATATTACAATTTTCTGTTTTCAAACTTTTTTGTTGCTAGATTATATCACATTGTTGCATTTCTTGATTTTCGTTAAGTTTTCTTTTATTTAATAGTTAGGTAAACTTGGTGGCATTGTTTTATTATAATTAGATGATGTTTTCACGAGCAAATTTTTATGCTGCATATATGTACATTATACAGCTTAGGAGCTTATGTGATTTACTTTCTTTATATATATATATATATATATATATATATATATATATATATATATACCTAAATTTTTTTGTCAGTTAGTACTTAGTTTTTATTATACCCTTCACACAGTGAAAAAGGGTATATATAGGTTTGTCATTCCGTGTGAAATTTCTACAATTTTCAGTTCCGCCCCATAAATTATATACATATATTCTGAAAGCTTATGAATAGGGGAGTCGATTAAGCTCTGTCCGTCTGACCGTCTGTCCGTGTATATGTTGAAATATTTTTAGCCAATTGCTTAGAAAACAAATGTAAATCAAGTCTAGACATACATATAAACATTCCCGAATAATTATTGTGAAAGCGAAGTAGCTTCGGATCCAAGCCGAATATACATCAGGTGACAACATCCCTTTAACAAACACAAAAGGCCCCGGAGAATGTCAAAACAGAAAAAATATGTTAATTAACTCTTAATTAAATTTTATAATTATAAATTTACACGAAAAATTAAAAAAAAATAAGTATTTTTAATTTATTAGATAATTGTCTGCTAGTTTATATCACACATTTGTGTTTTTTAATAATGTTCACAATTTTCACAGATTAAAACAACTAGGACAAACACAGTTGGCATTTTGTATCAAAAACTTTGTTTATTTTAATTATATAACTTATTTACCAATTATATTTATTATTTTAACTTATTTACCAATAAGGAATTGCACAAATATTCATATTTAAAAATTTTTTTTTTGCAAATTTTATTACTCTTATAATATTTTTCAACCAACGCACATAAAAATTAATTTAAATGTAACAAACTTTGACTTTATGGCGCTTAAAATTAAACGATTAAAAATACTATCTGACTTCCTAACATCATGTGAATTAGACTTGTTCGGATCTTAAACACCTAAAGATCTTAAAAATACATGATATACTAAGGTTAAGGTTTAAGGTTATAACAAAATTAATTAATAGTATATAACTTCATAAATTAAAACCACAGATAGATAGTCTGTAAATAAAACTAAATAAGAAAAAAACTTTATCTAAAGTATTAAAAAATAATATAGACATAACTTACATTTCTTCAATTTTAAATTTAAAATGATATATATATTTTTTTTATTTTAATTTTTTTCTTTTTATATAAAATTCTTTTACATTTTAAAATTTCAAAATTAACATGATTAAAATTTATTTTTAAATTTATTTTATTTTTGTGGCATCACTTAATTCAACGAAAATCCACAAGTAATGCCAAGTTAACATAAACTTGGCGGCCATTACTTTCTTTACTTTATTTGCATTTTCCGCGTCTCTCTATCGACATTCGTAAAAAGAAATTCGTATCGTTCGGTAGTGTTAAGTGAGCAAGATTACTTTATATTTTCAAAGGAAAATCACAAATCAAAAAAAAAGTATAACCAAATATTCATTCCATATAATTGATAAAAGCATTTCTAAAACATAAATAAAAAATGGTAAACTAATTGTATATATTTTTGTGATTTTAATAAATTCAGTGAACAAGAAGCAAAAGAAAATGTCATTGTAATTGAGGCCAATATATTGAAATGTTAAAAGCGTGCGTGCGTGTAAATTGAATGAGGAATTTGCTGGCGAAAAGTTACATGATATTAAAATGGTGGCAAAAAAAAAAAAATACTTTTATTATAAAACAAATTTTAATCGCAATTGTCTGAAAAAGTTTTAATATAAACCAAAATATTAATCTATTTATAACCTCACTTTTAATGTTTAAATACAAATAAAGTAAAAATACATGTTGCCACAATGATATTTTCTATGCTATTTTGATTCTTAAAAAGTAAAATTAATTTTTTTTATTATTAATTTTTAAGGCTGGAGGTAAAGCTGGTAAAGATTCAGGAAAAGCAAAAGCCAAAGCAGTTTCACGCTCAGCCAGAGCTGGTCTTCAGGTAAGACATTTTTAAATTGAAAGAAACTAAATGCGTTAAACTGACAATCTCAATTAAGAAATTCCCGCCTTTTTTTTATTTCTGTTTAAACACAGAAAAAAACTTCAGTTTAAAGCTATTTTTGTTTTATAAATTAATAACGGCTTTCTGTTTTTCTCTTAGTTTCCTGTGGGTCGTATTCATCGTCATTTGAAAAGTCGTACTACATCCCATGGTCGTGTTGGTGCAACCGCTGCCGTTTACTCTGCTGCTATTTTAGAATACCTCACTGCTGAAGTAAGTTATACTTATTTTAATTTTAGTATATACTTGTATTTTATATATAGTGCTGAATTTTAATAATTGTTAGTATTTCATAAGTTTTCATCATAAAGAAATTTTACGCGCCAAATGCTTTTCATTTTTCTAATGCTCTCTTTCACACTTATGGTATCTTGTTTTTGTTTTTAAAATTAACTTAAGCCAATGCATTGTTCATGTCGTCATCATTGTTGTGTTTGTTATCCATTGTATGTGCTGTACTGTTTTTTTTTATTTTGATATTTTTTTGTTTAGGTTATCCTTATATTATTCCTTTTTTAAGTTTGCTTTGTGGCGTCATTTGCCCGCCATTTTTTATTGACGTCTTGAATGTTTACTTTTCATATGAATTAAGGTTGCCACATCTTTTGTAACGTAAAAACATTGGAAAAGGTTGATGTTGTTTATTAACCCTTTTATTTAACATCGTTTTTTTTTTTTCAAATATTAATCAGGAATAGCAATTGGTATTTTTTTATAGAAACTTTTTAATGTTGGTTTTAATTTTTTAATAATTTTGGTTATTGGTACTGTATTAAAAATAGTCACTTAATAATGAGCTCTTATTTAACAAAAAGGGTACTTATTTCATAATTGGTAATATATTGTAAACTTTAAATAAAATGTATTGTTTAGTTTTTATTACTAATTTTTTAAAGGTATTTTTATACCTATTACGTACTTTTAATAACTTTACTCTTTTGTGTACTATTTTAATAACTGAAAAATTATTAATCTCTTAATAATAATCAGCCTTGTGAGTGTAATTGTCATGTCATTTTTCTACCGAAAAAGACTGAAATACATCAAGGTCTTATTAGTTTTGCATTATCGTAAATATTACACAGCAAAATGTACTACAATACTCACAATGATGTACGACACTATGTCGACAATTAATGCTAACTAGCTATTACAATAGCCTTTAAAGAACTAAAATTTACAAATAAATTTAATTGTGTAAAAAAGGATACTTCCAGTATAAGAAAACTTGTTCAATGTAAATACAGACCAATTTTTTTGTTCATTAAATTTAATAGTATCCGCAAAGGCATATTTATTCATCAGGTAATTGCAGTTCGGAGAGAATTTTTTGTATATATTTTTTATTTATGAAGTTTGACATTTGAAAAAAATTAGAAAAGACAGAAAATTGTTTTTTATTTATGCATTTTGAAAGCTGAAATTTAAAATAAGTGTTGAAAAAAATAATCAGCTGGCGAATCAAGAGTGCCTGATGAATAAATATGCCATGAGTATCCGCATAGGTGTCATTTGAAAATAAATCGAGTCAAAATTTATTTTTTTCAATAATTTTTTTAATTATTTTATTTACAGGTACTTGAATTGGCTGGTAATGCTTCCAAAGATTTGAAAGTCAAACGTATCACTCCCCGTCATTTACAATTAGCTATTCGTGGTGACGAAGAATTGGATAGTCTTATTAAGGCCACTATTGCCGGTGGTGGTGTCATTCCACACATTCACAAATCTCTAATTGGAAAGAAAGAAGAAAACGTACAAGACCCGCAAAGAAAAAATACCGTCATTCTTTCGCAAGGGTATTAATTTTAATCAATTTAATATACATTTTTTTTTAATTTCTAATATAATCATAAACATAAAATATTAAATTTTATAAAACAATTTTTGTTCATTATATTAAAAGCGACCCCCACACAACTTATAACCGTTTAAAATTAATTTTCGTAAATTTTTTTGTTTTTTTTTTGCTTAACAAGGCAAGTCATTTAGTTTAAAATTCTTTCGCGTTCATTTATTAAATGGTTATTTCTTAAAATGTCTCTCCTTTGATCTAATAAAGGAATAATGATTTTTTTAACTTTGATTTAATATTAAATTTAAATTAAAATATTTTGAAAATAACAATACATACTTATCTAATATTAATTTAATTGCAAAAGATGATAAAAATAAATAATTAAATAAATAAAAATTGACAAAATTTTAGATAAGACTTAATGTGTTTTATTTAAATAAAAAGGGACTGTTGTAGCGGACACGAGTTAGCTATGTACATATTGTATGTAACTAGCTCAACCCCAAAGTTTCACTTTTTACGAAAAATCACCTTAAAACATTGTTATCTATCTATATTTCACCTTATTTCGTCACTCTTTAATTTCAAAAGTCACGTGACCATTTTTGGGATATGGGTATTTCCACAAAAAGGCTACTTTTGTCAAGTAACGACAGCACCTATAGCTTAGAAAAGGCTTTTCTTTTAAACTTTTTTAATATATAAATTTCTATATAGAATGTAAGCAATCTATATTTAGTTAAACATTAAAATAAATTAAACTACGGCCTTAACTAATAAGCGTTTAAAGAATTTGGCGTTATGTGACATTTCTGTGGGGATGACCATATATTACTATTATGTGCTCGCGACTTCGTCTGCCTAGTTATCTAGATGAAAGGTAGTCTATAAAGCGTGTGATGGAGAACGATATTTTTTGAAAAGGTGCGATAAATAAACCAATATCAAACTATTGACTTTTAAAAAGCATACTGGAAGGTAAAATATAAACAATGTAACGAAATTTATCAAAAACGATCGTTTTTCTCAAATCCAGGTTTACTTAGGTTGTCTTTTAATTATTTGGAAATAGATTTGGATGTAAAGAGCTGAGTAGAAGTTTTTAACGACTTACCACTTATTTTTGCTGTGGCTTCTTTGAATGGGAAAATTTCTCTTTTTTTATTATATATGTATGTATATTTGGAAATTTTTTTCAAATCAACACAAAATACAAAAATAAAGACAAAAATATCAATGTATCGATATATCGAAAATAATATGGGTAAAAAAAGTATCGATATATGTACATATATCAATGTTTTTCTAAACCGATATTATTCCAATTCTAATGTAGACTAACTTATTCCTCCTTGCGAGATCTTAATGCGTGTGTATAAACGGCATCCAATCAAATACACCCCAATTCTAAATAACAATTCCCTGGGAATTATTTCCCTATTCCCTGTTCCCCTATTCTAAATAACTTCTCCCGGGGAAATTTGTTCCCTTTCCCTTTTCCCTTATTCTAAATGAACTTCGAAATTGGGAAATTGTTCCCTGGGAAAAAAGTAGGTATTATGAAAGGTAATTAAAGGGAGAATGTAATAACAATTTTTGGGAAAAAATCCGCCAACAAATTTAAAGGGAGTTGTGACAAAAATGTAAGTATTTAATATTTTTTTATACAAATTGTGATAAATAATGTATTTATTGTTACTTTTAGGACAAAAACAACAAACAGGAAGCAGAATAATGAATTGTTTTTTAGTTTTAAAATAATTTTAATTTTTATTTATCTTTTTTTTAATTTTTGAAGTTTTTAAATTTTTTAATAAAATGTTATATTTATTTAAAAAATGTATATACATAAATAAGAAGTGGCTTAATTACAGAAATTTATTACAGATTATTCGCAATATTTTTTCTAATATTTTTCTATTATATTTTCTAATATTTTGGGCAATGGATTAATATTGTGGTGAGTCTAAGGATACCACATTATTATCCTAAACGCTCTAACAATCTAAATTTTCTACATCGTGTACTGTAGTATTGTTATGTTATGCAAGGAACAGCAAAAATTTGTTATTTTAGCAGCTTTTTTTGGAGCGTAGTGAAGCTTTCTAGCACCAAGAATGCACCTCCATCAATTTTTAAAACACCATTAGTGCGTTCAACCACATTTCGACACTTAGAGTGAATTTCATTAAATTTAATTTCAACAGACGTCTTATAGATGTCCACAGAATATCTATAAGACGTTAAAAGTCACAGTTCAAGTGAATATCCTGCGTCTGCTAAAAAAAATGCAGTTTTAATTTATGAATTGTCTGTTATCATTCAAAACTTTACCAAGAAGCCAATAATTGCTGCCACCTCTAAGTTATTCTTGCTCAAGGTGAGTACGCCATTCGCCAGAATTCCAAATAAAGGAATCGTGACACGCTCCAGGATGTAAGGCATCAACGTACTGAATCCTCAGCTCATGATCACAGACCTGAAATTTTTTGATTAAAAATTAATTATTGATAATTTAAAACAAAAGAAATACTTTACCAGCATTACATTCAAATTATAGTATTTCTTCGTATTGTAGTAAAGATGCTTGTTCTTAGGAGGAGAAATAATGCGGTCATGCGATCCGTCAACACATCCTATAATGCTTAGAATACCATACTTTACATAAAAAGCTAACGCAATTTGCCGTTTTTGCACTTCAGTTCTACAAAAACTTATCTATATTGGGCGTAAATGCTCCTCAAATATATTAATAACTTCTGCCAGAACTTTGCTAAGACTACACTGATCCACAGACACGCCGCAATCTTTACCTATACCCGTTTGGTACCAACCTTCAGCAAAGAAGCGTAAAATCTCACTTAATTTCACGATTGGAGAAATTGCAAACGACTTACCTTTGGGCTGAACACGTCCAACAGATATTTGAACGCCGATTTATTTACTCCAAAAGTAAAATTTACTTACAAAATGTGCGGCAACTCAAGTGGGTTGCTGGCGTCACGTAGCATTCTCCTTTCTACCCTTTGCTTATTCTTGTCAGATTGATATGCTTCTGAGTTTTTTGCTTCAGCTATTATTATCAACGCTACACTAAACATTTTTATTCACTTTTAACTATTTCTTTTTTATTATTTACGAGTATTCACTTTTTTCGCTTAATATTTCTAAAAATTATTAGCAAATATTTTGTCAAAACAAAACAGCAAAAGCAAACAGCTGACTTCGAAAATGTAAAATTCTCTCTCCCTTGTTATTCCCTTCCCCGACTGTTTAGAATAGGGGAATTTTATTCGCGGGAAAAATGAATTCCCGGGGAATTCAATTCCCTGGGAATATTTAGAATTGGGGTGATATTGTTTTCGTAACTTCGCCGTCCCACAAGGCTTTTCCATTTTTATACCCTTCACTTGTGGTGTATATAGCCTTTTCATTCTGTTTTTAATTTCTGCAATATTCATCTTAAACCACATATTTTAAATATTTTCTGAAAGCTTATGAATAGGCTAAGAATATTCAACAAAAATAATGCACAATAGGTCTCTAATCGGCAAAGTTATAGGCAAACATTATTTGGGAAAAATATAATTCTTTGAAATATAATAATAAGTCTTTCAAGCTGCTAAAAAATTTTTGGACACGCTAGTGACAATTGATTGCAAGTCGTAGCCTCGGTAATTATTACTAAGAAACACCAAATAGGCTTAAAACTGAGATATACTTATGCACCAAAATGGAAATTACTTCAGTGTTTTTCCTGAAATTTTCAAACGAAAATCAAGTTTTTGGAGCTTCTGGACAACCAAGAGATTCAATGTGGGTATCAAATAAAATGTAATACACTTAAAAAAAAATTAAAATCCACGAAGGCAGCCACTACAAAATGGCGAACAATTAAATTATATATTATTTAGTCAAATCTAGTATTTAAAAATTTACCCGCAATGTTGGTATCAATTGAAAGCGCGTGACCGGTGAAATATAGCAAACCTCAAAACAGTGTGAAATTCAAGTTAGAGTCCTGAACAAAAAGACGGATACTTTTTTCGAAACCCAGTTTTTTAAAAAGAGGGGATTTTAATCCCCTACCCCCCTCTACCAGTTTCGTAAAGTTTTAAATTAAGTTTAAAAATTTACAATTAACGATCGGATGTTATATAACAGTTTTTACGTTGTAAAGACAAAGGAAATTCTGTTGCCAGTAGGTTTTCATAGTTTTTAATAAATAAAATCAATAATAGAAAACGTGATATATTTTTTTCTCGTCCACAAAAAAAAAAGTAGTAAAAGTTTTAAAACACCGTATAAATCGAGTAAATGTGGTTGGTGGGTACGTTTAGAAACATTAAATAAAATTTTATTTTCGCATAACAGCTAATAGTGTGTTGATATTACAAAATAAATCTACTTAAAAAATTCAAACTTTTACAAAAACACAAATAAATATATTTATATTAATTTTAAATGCTTTGAAATATAAATAAAACATTATTTAAATAAAAATTGATTTTATTTTTTAAAAAAGTTTAAAAGTAAAACTAACATCTATATATATAACAAGTAATAACAAGTGTGCCGAATCTTTTATACCCACCACCAATTTTGTGTACATTTAAAGCACAATATTTATTATTTTGTTAATCGTTATGGAATAATCTCTTTAAAATAAAATATGTATTACTTTCTTTGTAGAGGGTGGTTAATTTTTAAGGGCCCCTGTTGAAGGTGAACCACACGTAAACAACAATTTATTTTTTGCATTTCATTTGATGTTTCTCAATCTCAGACTAACTTAATTTTAACAGTGGAAAGATACGCAAATGAGCAACGCGTTAAAGCTATTCAGATTTAATTACTTATTTTTTTGACCTTTTTTTTAAAATTTTTATATTTAATTATCCAAGCCTAAGGTCATACAACAGTTTTTGTTCTTTTTTTATATAAAAAGCAACACAAATTTAACAATTTTATTCGATGTTTGAAGGACACGGTTTTTTCGACATACTCTTGCTTTTCAAGCTATAACTCTCTTCCTAATATTCCGATTTAGCCCATTTTCAATACCAAACAAACCTTGTCTATTAGAAAGATTCTGGCAAAATTTGAGCCCCCTAGCTTTTTTGGTGCGACCTCTATCGTGCTTTCAACAGACGGACAGACGGACGGACATAGCTAGATCGTCATCAAATCAAACCCTGATTCAGAATATATATACTTTATGGGGTCTTAAATGAATATTTCGATGTGTTACAAACGGAATGACAAAATGAATATACCCCCACCATTTTTTTGGTGGCGGGTATAAAAATCAATGTGTGTTTGTATGTTTATATGTTTGTTTGTGCTTTATAGACGGTTAAACGGCTGGACAGGTGCATGTTTAATTGATATGGAAAAAGCTTTTGATAGCATCTGGATTCCAGGTCTAATTTATAAATTATTTAAATACGAATTTCCGTTTAACCAAGTTATTCTTATTTATAATATGATTAGCGACAATACCTTTTCGCTATTTCATCAGAATCACAAAAGCAAAAATACGTTCAATATAGTCAATGGATTGCAACAGGGAACTGTCAACTCCCCCATTCTTTTCAATTTATTTTTATTGGATTTACTCAGTAAAATGGAAAACATTATATCTTTTGCTGATGATATAATAATATATCATGCTGACAACACAATAGAAGAAATTATCAAAATCTCCAAAAATCGTTTGATATCGTTGAAAATTTCTCTTTAGATTGGAATATGAAAATAAATGCACAAAAATGTGAAACTATTTTATTTAGACCTCCAGTAGATAAATGTAATAGTAATATAAAGAGAAAATGGAAAACTTTTGAAATAAAATCCAGATTTTATAACACTACTATACCAAATAAACACGTTGTCAAATACTTAGGTATCCATTTAGATAAATTTTTATATTTTAACAACCATATTAATGAAATTATTCTAAAAGCGCGAAATGCCTTTTTTATGTATAAATCATTATTTTATTCAAAATATTTAAATACACAAGTAAAAATTATCATGTATCAATCACTCATTAGACCAATTATCACATACGCATGCCCAATATGGTTCAATATTTCACCTTCTTATATGGAAAAGATACAAGTCTTCGAAAGGAAATGTTTGCGGGCGTGTACTTCATTATTTAGATCGCCACAGACCAATTATATTAAATATATTTCAAACAAAAAATTGTATAAAATTTCTAATGTAGTTAGAATAGATAACTTTATTATAAACCTAATACGAAATAATATTTTAAGATGTACATTATGTAAGGAAAAGAATTTAATAGTGGCTCCGTACTATTCAAATGAAGAATACATATGTAATACCTTGCAAAAGGGTTTTGTACCACCAGAGGCCTTTTTATACCTCGATAAAATAAAAATTATACGAAACGAAACGAAAATATCATCCCAGTCTTTTATCATAATTACAGACGGGCCACTAATAAAGCAATAAATTGCAACGCAGCATCAAATTATGATCTCAGATACGAAATGAGTGTAGACAGCAAAAAAAATAGTCTTTTACAAAGATCTAAAACCAAAAAATTTTGGTGGCTATTTGAATAATTATGTTTATAATATACCTCTTTTTTTAACCTGCAGACCTTTTTTTTAACCTTTTCTCATATAAAAGTAATGTTTTTTAAAAAATAATTTTCATTACAAAATATTTTACCATATTCTTCATTTGAAGTATGCAAACATTTATATATATTTTTTTTTTAAATAAAAAGTTATTATATTAATAATACTCGAGATCCCGTTTTTGGGACAATGTATATATTGTAAATTATATTGTTAACTATTGTTTATTATAGTTTAAGCTTGTTAAATTATTGTAAATAAATAAACATTGAAAAAAAAAAAAAACGGCTGAACAGATTTCCTTGAAATTTTCACAGAATCTTTCTGTATGTCTGGAAGGAACTATAGGCTAACTTTGGTTTAAAATTGTAAGTGGGCGGGGTGCCACGCCCTATTAAAGAATAAGTATTAAATATTATATATCACGACAGTTAATGCAGCTAGTCTTCAAATTAAGTACGGTAAACTTCGACATCCACATGAACATTTGGATAAAAAATGGGCGTACTTGCAATAGTAGGCGTGTCCACATGAATTAAATACTAAAATTCGTATATTTGGAAAGCGATATCGATTAGAGTAGTAAAATTTTGCAAGATCAACTTTGACATCCAAATGAACATTTAGGCAAGAAATGGGCGTGGCACCTACCATATGAATTAAATACTAAAAGTCGTATATCTGGAAAACGATATCGATTAGAGTACTAAAATTTTGCAAAAGAACTTTGATATTCAAATAAACATTTATGGGAAAAATGGGTGCATTAACAATAGTGGGCGTGGCACCTACCATATGAATTAAATACTAAAAGTCGTATATCTGGAAAACGATATCGATAAGAGTACTAAAATTTTGCAAAAGCAACTTTGATATTCAAATAAACATTTATGGAAAAAATGGGTGCATTAACAATAGTGGGCGTGGCACCTACCATATGAATTAAATACTAAAAGTCGTATATCTGGAAAACGATATCGATTAGAGTACTAAAATTTTGCAAAAGCAACTTTGATATTCAAATAAACATTTATGGAAAAAATGGGTGCATTAACAATAGTGGGCGTAGCACTTGCCATATGAATTAAATACTAAAATTTGCTGTGGCGAAGCACATCGGGTATTAGCTAGTAATAGATATATTCGCGGCGAAAAATTCGTTGTTCATCCCAGTTGTAAGCCTAGAATAGTAACGTAAAGCATAGTAATAGTAAAGATCGTTGTTGCTAAGGTCTGCCAGAAACTGGAACATTTTGCCCCTTGATTTACGTATTCCTAAAGATTTAAAATTTTCCCACATAACATCATTCAAAAATGTTAAACAACCGCCAATTTGCTATAAATTACTAATTTAAATTTTATGAACAAACATCAATATTTTAACACTGTTAAGCACAAATGTTTTTGATTTTGTGTTTACGTAGTAGACATTAAAATCGGCTCAGACGAATAAAGCATTATTACTTGTTTTAATTAAACCATTAAAATAAAAGTCGAAACAAAGTTTTTAAAATATGGTATTTTAATTTTAATTTATTTTTGTTAAAAATAATTATTATTAGAAAATATTTGGCATTAAAAATTACATGCGGAAATTGTGTATGCAATATAGTATTAGATTGTTAAAAAAACGCAAACACACATCGAATTAATTTATTTTAAAAAGTGTTGGTTTTCACTAAAACAATAAAAAAATAATGTGTTTCATAAGTTGTGAACTCAACAACTTCCGTTGCGATGACGACATTAACCCAACAAGTGAGGCACAGTTTTCTGTATATCATCACAGCGTTCATTAAGGTCAGACTGTGATAAGAGAAACCAAAAAAGAAAAAAAAAGGCAAATTAAAGATTATTCTACAAAATACAAAGCGAAAATGAGAACTTACAGCATCTAAGCCTAGGCATGCACCCCATTCAATCAATGTGATACGATGGTCATTATTCGAGTCACACGATTCTAAGAAAGGAGCAATACAATGTTCCAGACTAACTAAAGGAGCACGAATAGGAAACAGTTCGTGACGGGAAACAGAACGATCGGTGTCACTATCCAAATCACACCATTTCCATACGGCAGCATTAGCCCAACGACGGGTCATATTTGTTTCAGCTTCCAATTCCATTTGCATGTAGTGTTCGGTAAGCTCATCACGTTCGGCTAAATCACGCATAACGTTGAAAAGCCAATCGCGCATGCGACGAGGGAAATCTTTCATTTCTTCTTCGGAGCATTCCTTTTGGTCATGACACTCACCATAATAGTCAATGTGTAAATGGCTATTATCGGGATTAAGACAGCCGGCGGCTTTAGTGTTGCACAGACAAAGTTGTTGATAGACTGAACAATCCGAAGCCCATGTTTCATTTTTATTGGTGCAAACACGACGGCGTACATCCGCTTCTTCGGGACATTCTGGTATACAGACACATTTAGCCTCAACACCCTCAAGTTGACAAACACGACCAGCACCACAGTGCATTTTTTCACAGGGATCAACTGAAATAAACAATTTTTATATTTATTTCAAAATGTCGACAGTAAATGAATTATAGTTGCTTTATGAAATATGAATATGGTAATGAAACCGTTTGTTTTCAAATCGAATCGTTTTGAAACGGTGTAATGAATTTCGATTGATCGTAAACTTATTCAAATAATTCTTTATTTTATTTGATCTCTTTTTTTAATTTCTATAATATTAAATTATTTGAGGCTCAAATAATTTAATAATGATAATGAATAGAGTTGAAAAAAAATTAAATTTTTTTTTTCGATTTTAATATCGTTTTCCAACACGTAACAGATAAGTTCAATGTTATTAAAAATATATGTATGTAGATACATGTAGGTTATGGCTCCTTTTAACTTATATTTGTCCTTGTTCTGTAATCCAAGTGCATCAATTCATTCCGAATTGTCATTTTAGTGTTGCTGTTTATAACTAATTTAAATTATAAAATAATGTGTTATTAAATGGAACTTACTTTCAATAACAGGATTTATTAATTGATTAGTTTCGGCTACCAATTTTGAAGCAATTTCATTTTCACGTTCAATATCCTTATTCTGTAAATTAACAAATTTATTATGTAAGTTAAATCCGACTAATAACTTTTATCAAATAATATTGATCCATTTACCAGATTTTTCTCTTCTAATTGTCTTAAAAGTTCTTCATCACTTTCATTCAAATCGAACAATTCTAAATCTTCCAAATCACTGGTGTCTTCTCCTTCAGCTTTAACATGAACAATGGCCAAAAGGCCTACGAGCATCAGCAGAGCCCACTTCATGGTTCTGAAATAAAAATGGTTTTAAATGCTTGAATTATAATTATTTTTTTATGTAGCAAAAAAATGTACTTAAAAAATAAAATAACATCATTGTTTAAACATATGTATGTATGTGTGGTGATAAGAGAAGTGGGACCAATTGTACATTGGCTCTCATTTTCAAATTCTCTAATTTTTCAATACACATACATATGTACATACAACAACTAACTTGAGATGTGGTGAATGTTTAAATTAATGAATTTTTTAAACTGATAACATAAAAAATAATTTAAAGTATGCTTGAACTTAATGTAAGTTTGTTTCAAAATATCTGTGACAAAAAGGAAGAACTGCTTACGTCGGCATAATCTAAAATGTTTAAAATTTAAAACTAACGACAGGCGAATTTTTAACTTTTGTGGACAATTTTACAGGAAGTTAGAGAGTAAGAACTTATTGTCTATATTTTTTTAGTGCTATATTCGGCCGTCCCGAAACTGATAATACCCTTTATCAACATATACAAAGGAACAATGAATAACATAGTTAGCTGTATTCTATTGGTCAAGCCCTTTCATTTGATATCAATATTGATGAGGTTAAGAAAAAATATTTCAGCCATTTTGTTTCATTTTAAGGGATTTAAAAATATATTAATTATTTTAAAGAAATTTTACCTATAACTTTGCCGATTAGAGCCCGATTTTCCAAAATGTTTTACCAGACAGTCCAGGGGCCAAATTACGGCATTCAATCATGATCGAAATTTTACTCGAATGATCGAGTTTGCTGTTCTTTAGGTATAGAGATTCTAATAAGAATTTTTAAATTTCGATCACGTTCGAATGCTGTAATTTGCCCCCAGGGCAGAAAAATTTTAATTTTTATGGTAAAAATAAGGGGAAAAACAGAAGCAGTCGCGTTTATTGCTCATATCTCATAAACTTATGGGGCGATTGTGCTGGATTTCAATAGCGATCTGTGCAACATGCGGGAATTTCTTAAAGTTGATTTCAACTAACACATGGATAAATGGATAAAACACAATCGACTTTCCTATTGTTAAGCTTTCAGCAAATTTATACTTTATGGGGTCGCAAAATAAGTATTGTAGAAATTATAAACGTAAATACTTATATATCGGGTGTCCTAACTAGAACGAAATTTTTAAATTTTAAATAAAACACAGATATTTAAAAAAAAAAAATCGTGAAACTTTATTATATCGTAAAGTAGACAGAATGAGGTTATGTATGGAACAATATATCGTGCAGATGGCCGCCGCGGATTTGCTGGCACACACGCGATGTTTTAATGAAATTTTCAATGACCTTTTTGCATAAATGCTGCGGTATTTCATTAATACAGCGTCCAGTTTTCTCTTTTAAGGCTTGAGTCGTCGTCGGCTTATTCGCGTAAACCATCGACTTCAAAAAACCCCAAAGAAAAAAATTTAAAGGTGTTAAATCACACGATCTAGGCGGCCAATTCTGGTCTCCAAAACGCGTAATAACACAACCGGGAAATGACTGATGCAGCCATTGAATTGTTTCTCTGGCTCACGATACCGAACACCATTGACTGTTTGCGCTTGACCTGCCTCATTTTCAGAAAAAAAAAGGTTCAATGATTTCTCCAGCCCAAAAACCACACCACACAGTGACACGTTGAGGATGCATTTGCTTCTCGTGAATCACTCGAGGTTTTTCCTCACCCTAAATGCGACAATTCTGCCTATTGACGAAGCCATCAAGATGAAAATGGGATGATCGCAATTTGCGAACTGTAGCCGCAAAACTTTCACCATTTTGGTAAAACAGTTTCACAATGAGAATAGGTTGTTCATTCGTGTAGCGCTCCATTTTTACTAACCTCGTACCTTCTACTAGCAAACAATAACAATTGTTCAAATGTCAAACAATGACACTTCGAATGGCGCCAAATTTAAAAATTGCGTTCTAGTTGGGACACCCGATACAAAACCAATATGCTCTTTTATTTATACAGCGCAGAATTCATACAATGGTCTGTATTTTAAAGGGAAATCCATTTTTAAAATCAACTTAAAAATTCAAAGTACTTTTCTGAAAAACCATAAAAGAACATATAAGCAGTTATTTCCTATTGCCATACAAACATATGTATATGTAAAAATGTATGTACATCAATTTGTATGAAATATAAAAATATTTTTTTGATTTAAAAAATATTAAACTAAATTGTAAGCGTTGTGTTTGTATCGAAAACAAATAGCTTTTAAAATTAATATTGCGATTGATGAAAACGTGGTAACAACTCAAATATGTTCTTTGAAGAAATTGCAATTTTTTAAAAGTCGTTTTAAAAACTTAACATAAGCAGTTTTCCTTCATATTTATTTTTACACTGTACTGCCTTTTTTCGAAGCACGGCAGAATAGATGTGCATACTTTTAGGGGTGGCTTCATTAGCTTTGTGTGTTAAAACTTACAGGCTGTTAGCAATAATTTGACCTTTAACCTTTTTTTATACCCGCCACCAAAAAAATGGTGGGGGTATATTCATTTTGTCATTCCGTTTGTAACACATCGAAATATCCATTTTAGACCCCATAAAGTATATATATTCTGAATCAGGGTTTGATTTGATGACGATCTAGCTATGTCCGTCTGTTGAAAGCACGATAGAGGTCGCACCGAAAAAGCTAGGGGGCTCAAATTTTGCCAGAATCTTTCTTATAGACAAGGTTTGTTTGGTATTGAAAATGGGCTATATCGGAATATTAGGAAGAGAGTTATAGCTCGGAAAGCAAGAGTAGGTCGAAAAAACGGTGTCCTTCGCACATCGAATAAAATGGAATTGTGTCCAGACGCATTAACGTAGAGTCATGAAACTTCGAATATATATTTATCGAGTCAAAAGAATATTTTTCCCTGAAAATCGCTTAAATCTATGAATTAGGAAAAGAGTTATCGATCAAAATGTACGAAAATTTATACCGCACAGTGTATTTTTCGGTATATTTAAAAACAAAAACGTCATAAAAGCAACAAAATTGAATGTACGACTCTGAAATTTTGCACACTTTGCTTTTTGGTGAGGCGCTTTTTTGTGACGGAAAATCAATGTGCCACGCCCACTTTTACGCCCACCTCCCATATAACGTTTTACCTAAAATTCATATAATTTCTCTATAAATAAACATTTTGGAATAATAAAGGGCTATATTGAAACACCTAAGTTGTACTCATTCGTAAAAATAACTTTGACACGCCTACTATAACGCCCACTTTTCACGTTATCTACCGTTAATGAAACTTAAAAGCTCATAAAACCGCCAAAATTAGAGGTATGATGATAAAATTTGCTACCTCCATCCCTCTAGGCAATATCATTACTGTGCCAGAAAATTAAGGTGCCACGCCCACTTTTACGCCCACCTCCCATATAAAGTTTTAACTAAAATTCATATAATTTCTCCACTAATAAAGTTTTTTGAATAATAAAGGGCTATATTGAAACACCTAAGTTGTACTCATTCGCAAAAATAACTTTGACACGCCTACTATAACGCCCACTTTTCACGTTATCTACCGTTAATGAAATTTAAAAGCTCATAAAACCGCCGAAATTAGAGGTATGATGATAAAATTTACTACATATATCCTCCTAGGCAGTGTCATCACTGTGCCAGAAAATTAAGGTGTCACGCCCATTTTTACGCCCTCCACCCATATAACGTTTTAACTGAAATTCATATAATTTCTCCATTAATATAGATTTTGGAATAATAAAGGGCTATATTGAAACACCTAAGTTGTACTCATTCGCAAAAATAACTTTGACACGCCTACTATATCGCCAACTTTTCACGTTATACATAGCTAATGAAATTTAAAAGCTCATAAAACCGCCAAAATTAGAGGTATGATGATCAAATTTGCTACGTATATCCTTCTAATCAATGTTATTGTTGTGCCAGAAAGTTTAGGTGACACGCTCACTTTAACGCCTACCTCCTATATAAAGGTTTATCTTAAATCCATGTAATCTATTGACAAAGTTTTTGGGAAAATAAAGGACTATATTGAAATATCTAAGTTGTATTTATTAGCACAAACTTTATTGACACGCCTACTTTAACGCCCACTTTCATTGAAAGACTACATTTACAAAAGCATTTTAGTAGCATATCGAAGTTATAAAGGGTGGTTAAATTTTAAGGACCGATGTTGAATTTAAATGAAACACAAATTATTTAGGATATTATTATTACTTCTTTTTATAATGATAATATTTGTACGGTTCAATTATGTATTTAACAAAATATCGGCCAAATGGCCCCCCCATCCTTGGCGCCACTCCTCTATCTGATGGTCCAAATTTTCAATGACAATGTTGATGCTCAATTGTTGGGCATAATGATGAGTCGAGGTTGACTGCTCTTTTGCCACACTATCGCAAAAACCAGCAGTGGTTCCCATTCAACGAACTAAGAAATTTAAATATTTTTTACAATTCTCCCGATTGTGGATGAATTTGAATGATTATGTTGATCAAAAGAATTACGAAGTGCATCCCATTTTTATAAAAAACCTGAATAACTTTAAAGAGTTGCTCATTTGCGTATCTTTCTACGGATCAAATTGAGTAAGTTTGAGATTGAGAAAAGTCAAGTGAAATGCAGAAAACAAATCTAAAGACTAGGTGTAGTTCACCTTCAACATCGGCCCTTAAAATTTAACCACCCTCTACAAAGAAAGTGATACATATTTTATTATAAAGAGATTATTCCATAATGATTAACAAAATAATAAATATTGTGCTTTAAATGTACACAAAATTGGTGGTGGGTATAAAAGATTCGGCACAGCCGAATATAGTGCTCTTACTTGTTGGTTTTTACTTTTTTTTATGAAAATACGGGAGTACCAGAGTATATTAATTAAATAATAATAAACTAATAATTATGTTTATTAAATTTTAATATCACCCCAAAAACATATTAATTAATATAATAAAATTTATCTATAAAATTATAATAACTTAAATATAAAGATTTATAGGGTCTTCTCGTCTTTAAATTATATTTCAGCTTTTTGACTAAAAAATAAAATTATATAATAAATTTGTATGAAACAGTTAATATTTCGTTCAACCATTCATACCAGCCTTCACTTAAACGACTAATGATTATGCTACCTTTGTACAGTTAATATACTTTTGAAGTTTTAAAATTGTTATGCTCCTTTAAATTATGCCTTTATAAAATAATGATTTCATTCATTTAAGCATTCCAAATGGATTGTTTACGCAATACGTCGTTTTTTTTTGCCATCAAATACATCTGTAGAACATCAGTTTTTGCAATTTTTATTGTATGTATATACATTTGAAACTTATTTCTAGTATACAAATATTAACGAGCATCATAATTCACTATACATACTAATGAAATTCCACAAAAAGCAAAAGAAAAAAAAAAAAGAAGAAGATTTATGTATGTATATGCTTGTACATCGCATACATGGAAATACATAATTGAAAATCTTGCAATAAGATTTACTTCTGTAGCAATCTTTTACTATTAGTAAACGCTAAATAAATATACATAAGAGTGCTATATTCGGCCGTTCCAAATCTTTTATACCTTTCACCATCACGTACATAGGCATGACAAAATCCAAATAATGACCTCATCGCAGCATAGCCTAGATTTCATATTGAATATTGTTCGTCATTTTATATTGAACCATATTTTATACTTGTATGATACCCGTATTGGTGGTGTTATAAAAACAATATATCCGCCATATTGTTTCGGATAGCATTTCAGATTTTTAATTATTACATTGTGAACTGCATTCCACTAGACAAACCCTTTCAATATTGCGGAGATTGAAGGGAAACATTTTTTAATTACTATATTTGACCCCTATACCTGCCTTTTTTATTTTGAGCGACATCTTGCATTTATTTATTAATTTTATTTTTACTGTATTCTTCTAATCAATCCCTTTCATTTAATATTGTGGGGTTGAAAAAGATAAAATTGTTTTTATATTTGAATCATATATCCGTTATTTTGTTGCGGACGCCATCCTGGAAATCAGAAGCTTTAGGAACTTCATATATTACAAAAACTATATATTTTCAAATTATTTTTTTGTAAAATTTTGCTGATTAGGACAGATCTGTCTAAAACTTTATTAAAAAAGCCCGTTTTTATTACTTTTAAATAAATAACAAGTAACAGTGCTATATTCGGCCGTGCCGAATCTTATATACCCTTCACAACGTGTAGTCATGCAATAACAATTAATTGTATCACCATTCATCTCATATAAAATACGTACATATGTATATACTGGTTAGAATAAATGTGACATCGCATCCCAGCTGAGCCAAAAAAAATTTATTTTATTTTATTTAATATATTATTAATATTTTATTATTTTTTTTATATATATTTATTTTTATTTTTTTAAACAATTTTTTTCATTTTTTTTTGTAATGTTTATTTTTTTTATTTTTAATATTTTTTTTTTTTGTAATTTTTTTTTTGTATGTTTTTTACATGTATGTATGTATGTTGTTGTTGTAATTGTGTAAAAAAACGAGATGGTCGTGGTTTTTTGCTCATATCTCAGAAAGTTATGGGGCGATTGTGCTGAATTTAAATAGTGATTCATTGCTGGATATTTCCAAGAGATTGATACCATATACATATCTGAGAAACATATAGTTGCTTCTAAAAGTTGATTTCAACCAACACACGGACAGACGGTCAGGGCTTAATCGACTCCTATATTCATAAGCTTTCAGAAAATATATACTTTATGGGGTCGGAAATGAAAATTGTAGAAATTACAAACGGAATGACAAAGTTATATATACCCTTGTGCACCACAGGTGAAGGGTATAAAAACGTAAATAACACTGTTACATACGATAAAATGTACAGTGTTATCTCCAAAACTTAAACAGTTATCGCTATAATATTTTATCAGCAGATGAATAAATAGATGTAGAACCAATTTGCATAAAAAAGTCGATTTCTGAAAAAAAAAAACGTAACATACGATAATTTAGCACACAGGGGTCGATATATAGAAATGTTACGTGTTAGCAACACTTTTTTTAACTGGCTGCATTTTAACATGGTGGATTTATTGGTCTGTACTTCTTTAAAAATAATGCTGGTGGTTACAGTCAATGGTGGCAGTTTTATGCTGCCATGATTACCTACATTTATGTTCATCAATTAAACAACCATGATGTACAGGAACGGTCGTTTCAACAAGACGCAACATTGTCGCACAGCATGTGTCACAATTGATTTATTGCAGGCAACGTTTGGTTACCTAATAGTTTCACGTTTCGGACCCGTGAATTGGCCTCTAAGATCGTGCTATTTTAAGCCGCTTTACTATTTTCTGTGTGGATATGCCGATAAGCCCAAAGTTATCGAAAATTAGACCTCCAGATTAGACTACGTCACTGTCACCAAATATGACAATCATACAAAACCTAAAATTTTCAGCTGAGACGCCGATTTGGCTAACTAAAATTAATGATTTTTTTTTTTTTTTGGAAAAAAGTGAAAAGTAAAAAAATATTTCCTTCAATAAAGTTACAAGGTATGTTCACACAGTCATAGTTCAGCTCTGGTCGGGTCAAGAGAGTTTTCCGGGTAATTGCGTTGCGTCGGTTAACTGTATGAAGGTACAGCTACCCGGACTCTCAATTGACCACATGCAGATTTTTATATGAGCCGAATTCGAAAATTCCGGCTTCCTATACAAAGGTATAAGTCGAATATCAGTTACTGAGAGGCTCTGGAAAACATTTGAAAGTTTAATCAAAAATAATTGGCGATGGCAGTTTTGTCCATTGACAGCCTAATAATTGTCTAGTGATAGTAAACTAAAACCTCCATTAGAGTAATCCTTAATCTCAGAAAGAGGTATGTTCACATTAGGCAAATATTTCACGAAACAAACGTACGCAGTGAAATATATTAATTTCTGCATTAACGGGTTCAGCAAATAAAACTTAAACCGTTCAATATATTTATTTATATATTTAGTATTTATAAATTTCTTTTTCCGGAAATCCGCCCATTGAAGATTTTATAGTTGCTTCCGTTCCCTATTTGGACGAGGTTGTCCACTATAAATCGGACATGTCCTGGGATACCTTTTTTTTGTTTTTTGATTTTTTATTACAAGAGCCCAATAACGTTCCACATGCCAAAAATTTTAGTGGATTTGCCTCTCTGTTGACATTATTGTTTGAATACCACTCAATGGCCTTTTATACATAGTGGCATGATGCCAAATCAGACCACTATGATTTGGCATGATGTCAAATCAGACACATATCGTGCCTGATGTCACAAATGTTTGTTGGACCAAAGAAAGGTTTTGGCTGAAATAGTGTGTACAAGTTTTTTCTAACTCACTCTTTAATATGTATAAAAAATCTAATATATAAAATTCTCGTGTCGCGGTGTTTGTGATTAAACTCTTCCGAAATGGCTCGACCGATTTTCATTAAATTTTGTGTGCATATCGGGTATCACATAATATAACTAAGACTCTGATACGGTATAGGGTATTTTTTTACCACGCCTACTTTAACGCCCACTTTTTTTTAATTATGTACTTGCATCTATATAGTTTTTAGTATTTTTCTTCAAATTGTACACAATTTATAGTCCAGCCAATGCAGAAAAGAATCGATCAAAATTTATTTTTCATACTCCTAAATATTTAGGGTCACTCGCCCCAATTTATGCCTCACCTAAATAACGTAACGACTTCGATGAAATTTTAAACGAAGATAGATCTGCATACCGTAGACCACATATGGTTTACGTTTTTTTAATGCAAAAAATATTTACTTGAAATAATTTATAAAGCAAAACAACTTTTGCCGGGTCAGCTAGTAATTTTATAATTTTATTTAAGATTGAATAATGACATTACCCAGCCTGCACAATAGTACGATAATGTCTGAATCAGACAAGTCTTACAAATATCTGAAATTTTTTACGGACATTTCGTACAGATTTCTGTAAGACACGTCTGATAGATTTCTGACTGATTTCGTACGGATATGTCGAAGGGATTTTATTCTTTTTTGTTTACCGGCATGTCTGATAGATATCTGACTGATTTCGTACAGAAATGTCTAAGTTGTTTTTATTCCTTTTGTTTATAATTTTTTGTTTTTTTTTTCACAAATTAAAACGGAATTTATTGCCTTTACCAATTATGTAATCTTGATTTTGTTTGTTTTACAAATTGTTTAATTAAGTCATAAAGTGCAACAAAATAGGTGATATTAAAAAATTTAACTTATTGGTTTGTTAAAAAAGTTTAAAAGTAAAACAGAAAGTGATTGTTTTGTGATTAATAAAAAAAAAGTGTCACGTCAGGATTTTCGGAAAAATGTTAAAAGGATGCGTTTTTGGATTTTCAAGTTAGCTTAAAATATTTAAAAACAATGTATGTATATGAATATATGTAATATATATGCTTTTTCTAACAGATTTCTATCAGACACGTCGGTAAAAAACTCAGAATTTCCCACGACATGTCTGTCAGAATTCGTGTCAACCACTTCATATATTTGGCGGTCAGAAGTCTAACAGAATTCGTATAGAATTCTTACTTGTTTGCCGACATTTCTTACAGATGTCGGACAATTTTGCAGGCTGGGTAATTACAAAATTTCCTCATTTACATAGAATGATCTAATTTTTTTTATACACATTTTTTAATATTTAATATTTTTAAATACTTACATAAACGGAAATAAAACAATATGAATTGATTGAATTGCTGGGTATTAAATAATTGATAAGGATTAAAAGATAAGTTGCCTCCAATTGTACAAGAAACAATTGTGCACAAATAAAATCTATTAAAGAATAATAATTTAATTTTTTTACAATTAAAAAATAACTATGTTGTTTTAAATATTTGAACAGTTTTTTTTAATTTTTTTTCGGTGGAAGGTCGGTCAATCCTTATCTTTTTTTAGTAATTTATATTTTCAGGGACATGACACACATACGCGTTAATGTTTACTTCATTATTTATATTATTATTATTTTTTCAAATATAAAATGAGAAAAAAATAATTAACTGTATCATAAAATCTCAAACGAAGAGAAAAAAGTTGACTATTAAAGCAAATTGTACATATAGCCGACATACAAGTACATACATATGTACATATGAAAATAAAAACAAGTAAGAGCACTATATTCGGCTGTGCCGAATCTTTTATACCCACCACCAATTTTGTGTACATTTAAAGCACAATATTTATTATTTTGTAAATCGCTATGAAATAATCTCTTTATAATAAAATATGTATCACTTTCTTTGTAGAGGGTGGTTAAATTTTAAGGGCCCATGTTGAAGGTGAACTACACCTAATCTTTCAATTTGTTTTCTGCATTTAATTTAACATTTCTCAATCTCAAACTTATTCAATTTGATCCGCGGAAAGATACGCAAATGAGCAACGCTTTAAAGTTATTCAGGTTTTTTATAAAAATGGGCGTTCAAATCAAAATGCATTTTGTGCACTTCGTAATTCTTTTGATCAACATAATCGTTCAAATTCGTCCACAATCGGGAGAATTGTAAAAAATATTTAAATTTCTGCAAAACAGGTCTGTATAAAGTGTTAGAAAATCTGTAAATACCTTCTTAGTTCGTTGAGTGGAAACCACTGCTAGTTTTTGCGATAGTGTGGCAAAATAGCACTCAACCTCGCCTCATCATCATGCCCAGCAATGAGCATCAACATTGTCATTGAAAATTTGGACCATCAGATAGAGGAGTGGCGCCAAGGATGGGGGGCCATTTGGCCGATATTTTGTTATATACATAATTGAACCATACACATATTATCACTACAAAAAGAAATAATAAAAAATTTCCTAAATAATTTGTGTTTTATTTAAATTCAACATAAAATTTAACCACCCTTTATAACTTCGATATGCTACTAAAATGCTTTTGTAAATGTAGTCTTTCAATGAAAGTGGGCGTTAAAGTAGGCGTGTCAATAAAGTTTCTGCTCTTATATACAACTTAGATATTTCAATATAGTCCTTTATTTTCCCAAAAACTTTGTCAATAGAGAAATTACATGAATTTAAGATAAACCGTTATATGGGAGGTAGGCGTTAAAGTGGGCGTGTCACCTTAACTTTTTGGCACAACAATAACATTGATTACAAGGATATACGTAGCAAATTTGATCATCATACCTCTAATTTTGGAGGTTTTATGAGCTTTCAAATTTCATTAAAGGTAGATAACGTGAAAAGTGGGCGTTATAGTAGGCGTGTCAAAGTTGTTTTTGCGAATGGGCACAACTCAAGTGTTTCAATATAGTCCTTTATTATTCCAAAATTTTTATTAATAGAGAAATTATATGAATTTTAGGTAAAACGTTATTTGGGAGGTGGGCGTAAAAATAGGCGTGGTACCTTAATTTTCTGGCATAGTAATGACATTGCCCAGGGAGATATACGTAGCAAATTTTATCATCATACCTCTAATTTTCGCGGTTTTATGAGCTTTTAAATTTCATTAACGGTATATAACGTGAAAAGTGGGCGTTATAGTAGGCGTGTCAAAGTTGTTTTTGCGAATGAGAACAACTTGGGTGTTCCAATACAGTCCTTTGTTATTCCAAAATTTTTATTAATAGAGAAATTATATGAATTTTATGTAAAACGTTATATGGGAGGTGGGCGTAAAAGTGGGCGTGGCACCTTAATTTTCTGGCATAGTAATAATATCGCCCAGGGGGATATACGTAGCAAATTTTATCATCATATCTCTAATTTTGGCGGTTTTATGAGCTTTTAAATTTCATTAACGGTATATAACGTGAAAAGTGGGCGTTATAGTGGGCGTGTCAAAGTTGTTTTTGCGAATGAGTACAACTTAGGTGTTTCAATATAGTCCTTTATTATTCCAAAATCTTTATTAATAGAGAAATTATATGAATTTTAGGTAAAACGTTATATGGGAGGTGGGCGTAAAAGTGGGCGTGGCACATCGATTTTCCGTTACAAAAAAGCCTCTCACTAAAAAGCAAAGTGTGCAAAATTTCAGAGTCGTACATCCAATTTTGTTCCTTTTATGACGTTTTTGTTTTTAAATATACCGAAAAATACACTGTGCGGTATAAATTTTCGTACATTTTGCTCGATAACTCCTCTCCTAATGCATAGATTTAGATAATTTTTGGTGAAAAATATTGTTTTTACTCGGGAAATATATATTCGAAGTTTCATGAATCTACGTTAATGCGTTTGGACACAATTCCATTTTATTCGATGTTCGAAGGACGCGGTTTTTTCGACCTACTCTTGCTTTTCGAGCTATAACTCTCTTCCTAATATTCCGATTTAGCCCATTTTCAATACCAAACAAACCTTGTCTATAAGAAAGATTCTGGCAAAATTTGAGCCCCCTAGCTTTTTCGGTGCGACCTCTATCGTGCTTTCAACAGACGGACAGACGGACGGACATAGCTAGATCGTCATCAAATCAAACCCTGATTCAGAATATATATACTTTATGGGGTCTAAAATGGATATTTCGATGTGTTACAAACGGAATGACAAAATGAATATACCCCCACCATTTTTTTGGTGGCGGGTATAATTACAAAAACATACTACATATACAAGCATATTTAATACACCATAAAAACTTTTATTCAATTATTCGTCGTATGCCGATTTTTTTGTAACCATCACTATCATTATAACATTTCCCCTCAAATCACAATACAAAACCCGCTAAATTTTACATTTAGTGGAAATTATGACAAATTTATCTAAAACTTTAATTTTATAAAAAAAAAAACTCATATGTGTAATGCTAAATTTAAATTCACGCCTTTATTACATTTGGTCTTTTAAGACAATCATGTTTTACAAAAGGAGTATGCAGTTCAATCTGAAATTTAGGTAAAAATTTTATTATTTATTCCCAAAATAAACGTGTGTAATTGTGCAAAAATTTGTTTATAAAGGGTGTCTAGATAAGAAGGCACTTTTTAAATTAAGTGTTTTCAAATTTGTGCAAGTGGCAACATTAAAATTTGACAGCTGTCTATGTGACAGCTTTTTTGTTTTTCGTTTATTAAGCACATTACGAAAAAAAAGTTTTATAATTGTGAAAAATCTGGAAAGTTATCTCGCAAACTTCAGAGAATTATCAGCCGTGAAAGTGCATGTGTCAACTATTCAAAAGGTTAAACAAATTTAAAGAAACTTTGTCGGTAAGAAGGCACGTCACCTTAATTATCTTTTTTTTGACTGCATAGAAAGCTATATGTGCGACTTTTCATAATCATACCTCTAATACTGTCGGTTTTATGAGCTTTTAAATTTCATTAACAGTAGATTACGTGAAAAGTGGGCCTTGTAGTGGGCCTTGTAGTTGGCGTGTTAATGTAGTTTCTGCTAATAAATTCAACTAAGATATTTCAATATAGTATTTTTCTTCCAAAATCTTTGTCTATAGAGAAATTAAATGAATTTAAGATAAAGCGTTATATGGGAGGTGGGCGTATAGTGGACGTGTCACCTTCATTTTCCTCTAGTATATATCTCTTGACAAAAAAGCAATGTTTGCAAAATTTTAAAATCGTACATCTAATTTTGTTACGTTTTAAATATTAGATATACCGAAAAATACACTGTGCGGTATAAATTTTCGTACATTTCGATCTATAACTTCTTTCGTAATGAATAAATTTGAGCAATTTTCAAGTAAATATGTTTATTTTACTCAGAAAATATACTTTCGAAATTTCATCGCTCTACGTCAATGCGTTTGGACACAATCGCATTTTATTCGAAGTAGGAAGGACATTGCTTTTTGGCCTTATTACGAGCTACATATAACTATCTTCCTTATATTCCGATTTAGGCCATTTTCAATACCTTGTGTATAAGAAATATTCTGGAAAAATTTGAGCGACGGACGGTCATATGTATTAAATCAAAAACATTATAAATTTCATACACATTCCTTTTTAGCTGCGTACTGGCGAATGAAAAGTTGTCTGAAAAGTGTTTAATTCTATATTTTTGGTCGTTTTTTTTTTTAATTTAACATACAAGTTAGGGCATAACTGTATAGTCGTAAACACAAAAAGTCGGTGGTGAGAAATGCAACTTTATTTCTGCAAGTTTTAAGTTTGTGATAGGTTCGTATTTTTATACCCCGACACCAAAAAAATGGTGGGTGTATATTAATTTTGTCATTCCGTTTGTAACACATCGAAATATCCATTTTAGACCCCATAAAGTATATATATTCTGAATCGGGGTTTGATTTTATGACGATCTAGCTATGTCCGTCCATCTGTCCGTCTGTTGAAAGCACGATAGAGGTCGCACCGAAAAAGCTACGGGGCTCAAAATTTGCCAGAATCTTTCTTATAAACAAGGTTTGTTTGGTATTGAAAATGGGCTAAATCGGAATATTAGGAAGAGAGTTATAGCTCGTAAAGCAAGAGTATGTCAAAAAAACCGTGTCCTTCGAACATCGAATAAAATGAAATTGTGTCCAAACGTTTTAACGTAGAGTCATGAAACTTCGAATATATATGTATTTCCTGAGTAAAAACAATATTTTTTTCCAAAAATTGCCTAAATCTATGCATTAGGAAAGGAGTTATAGATCAAAATGTACGAAAATTTAAACCACACAGTGTATTTATCGGTATATTTAAAAACAAAAACGTCATAAAAGCAACACTTTTACGCCCACCTCCCATATAACGTCTTATCTCAAATTCATATAATTTCTCTACGAATAAAGATTTTACTATAATAATGGACTATATTGAAACATCTAAGTTGCATTCATTATTAAAAATAATTTCGACACGCCTACTATTACGCCCACTTTTCACGTTATCCACTGTTAATGAAATTTAAAAGCTCATAAAACCGACAAAATTAGAGCTACGATGACGAAATTCGCTACAGATATCCTTCTAGTCAATGTCATTTAGGTGACACGCCCACTTTAACGCCTACATCCCACATAACGGTTTATCTCAAATTCATATAATTTCTCTATGAATAAAGATTTTGGAATAATAAAGGACTATAGTGAAACAACAAATTTGCATTCATTAGTAGAAACAACTTCAACACGCCTACTTTAACGCCCACTTTCATTGAAGGACTAAATTTACGAAAACATTTTACTAGCATATCGAAGTTATACAAATAAAGTGATACATATTTTAGTATAAAGAGATTATTGCATAGCGATTACTGTTAATAACAAACAAATACATTTTGTGCTATAAATTGGGTTATTTCCCGGGAATTTGAGTTATTTAATCTTCCCGATTTCCCGTTATTATTTTTCGGGATCCCGGGAAATAAAAAAGGTGGCTACGATTCGAAAGCAGATGTTTATATTCTTTATATTGAAATTGAGTTCTAATGATTTTATTATACCCTTCACCTGTGGTCACAAGGGTATATATAGCTTTGTCATTCCGTTTGTAATTTCTACAATTTTCATTTCCGACCCCATAAAGTATATATTTTCTGAAAGCTTGTGAATAGAGGAGTCGATTAAGCCCTGACTGAGCCCTGACCGTCTGTCCGTCTGCCCGTGTGTTGGTTGAAATCAACTTTTAGAAGCAACTATATGTTCCTCAGATCTCTATGTGGTATCAATCTCTTGGAAATATTCAGGAATGAATCGCTATTGAAATTCAGCACAATCGCCCAATAACTTTCTGAGATATGAGCAAAAAACCACGACCACCTCGTTTTTTTACACAATTACAACAACAACATACATACATAAATATATGTAAAAACCATACAAATAAAGAAAAAATTACAAAAAGAAAAAATATTAAAAATAAAAAAAAATAATAAAAAAAATTACAAAAAAACATTTTTTAAATAATTTAAAAAAATTTTAAAAAATTTGTTTTAAAAAAATTTTTTAAAAAAATTAAAAAAAAAATAACAAAATATAAATAATATATTAACTAAAATAAAATTTTTTTGGCTCAGCTGGGATTCGATGCCACATTTATTCTAACCAGTATATACATATGTACGTAGTTGATATGAGATGAATGGTGATACAAACAATTGTTATTGCATGACTACACGTTGTGAAGGGTATATAAGATTCGGCACGGCCATATATAGCACTGTTACTTGTTTTTGATCTCATAGTTGAAGTACCTGTATTTTTGTTTTTTGTGCTCATATGTATTTGATCTCGTACCTAGAGAATATTTTTTTCAATAAAAAATATTTTTACTCAATTTATATTTTAAGTTCAAGTTTCTTTATTAATTTGTATAATTTGTAAGTGTTTCTTTTACATTATAAACTATTTTATGCTTTTTAATAAAAAGTTTTTTTTTTATTAAAAACAAATTTACTTTGTATTTGTTTTGCTGCGGGATCCCGGGATATAAAAAAATAAATCTCGCATTTCTGGGAAACAAAAATTTTCGGGAAAAAAAACCCTAGCTACAAAAGAATGGAAAACTGGTGGTGGGTATAAAAGATTCGGCACAGCCAAATATAGTCCTCTTACTTGTTTTTTTTTTCGTTTTTAAACTAAATTTAAATAAACAGTATTTTTATAAGTTAGAGAAAACGAAAATTCTAAAGGCAATTTTTAGGTTGCATGTATAGACAGCGACATTTAGAATTAAAAAAACAGAATTTTTTAAAAAAATTGCTTAAAAAAACAACTTTTTTGCTTTTATTTAAAAATTGCTAGATATCCCAATAACTGCTTAAACGCATTTTCACCCTTGATGGAGGCAACAAAACCGTTAGTTTTAGCAGGAAAATCTTTAAATTGGTAACGATCGACAAATTATGTAGTACACGATGCTATAAAAACTCTCATCCTATGTTGCATAGTGGGACTTTTTGGAAAATAAATGGTAAACACTATATATATATAAATATAAATACTGACTATATGCATAGCACACATGAACGATATGCCTATTACAGAGTGCCTAATCCTTTCGATGCATATACCTTGCGTCCAGCAACTTCACAAAATCTTATAACTGAATTATTTCATTGTTCATTTTGATAATTTATTAAATAAGTTAATCAATTTCTCATAATTTTATTAAAATCAGAATTTTTGTTAAAGTTTATTAGCGTATTGTGAATTGTATTTTTAGGTTTAATGAGTAAAATAATATACATATTAAACTGATATTATATATGTATATTCTTTAAAATGTTTGGTATTTGAGTTTGATTTTAAAATCATTAAGGGTCAGCCATTATCCATTCGAGCAATACAGTAAAATTGTTATCCGATTAGTGAAAATTTAAAAAATTTTTTTTAAATATAGTATCGATAAGAAGTAACAAACGTGTCGATAACTTATTCCAGGGAAAATTAAAATTTTTGCGGTAAAAATATGTGAAAAACGGTAGTCGTATTTATTTGCTCATGTCTTAGAAATTGTATTGTACTGGATTTCAATAACGATTCATTACCGAAAAATTGATATCAAATACACAAGAACAGACAGACATATTGTAGAAATTATAAATGGAATGACAAAGCTATATATACCCTTGGAATCACAGGTAAAGGGTATATAATAAAGGAAATATAAAAATCGTTTGCCTTTTTTTGTATACACTTTTTAAATCTTTCCCTGTTAGTAAAACAAATATCTACTGAAAACTTATAACACGAATTTTAAAAACTCAATGTAATATTTAAAGATAAAGAAGAATAACCTTCGATCGAATAAATTGTAACAAACGTTAGTTTGATATGTTGTCTTCAAACTTTTCTTAAGGATTTTATTTCGAAAGTATTAAATATATGATTTTTTAAGAAACACTGTACATTTTAAATTCATTTACGTTTTAAAATTCGGGTAGTTTTATAAATTTTATTGCGTTTTTCGTTTTAACAGCAGCTGTATTGTAAAGACAACCGTTTAAAACTTGGTGGTTAATTTAGAAATACACAATTTATACGTACGTACATATGAAAGTAAAATTTCCTTTTTATCTGCATACCTTTAGCTTAAAGAAAAGCCAATTACACATCTGTCTATTGCATCTATTTTTACCTAAGGAAAAGTGTTTTTGAAATATTCATAGTTGTGACATATAACAAAATCGTTGTGACACTTTTAGACGTTTTTCTTTGAACTCGTTGCACTGTGGGGCCGATTCAATACCCGCCATACGCCAAAACACAAATTTTCAGGAGAGAGAAAAAAACTGTTTCATTCCTAAATTATTAAGGTATGAATTAATCTTTCTTCTATAATATTTTTTAAATATGACTACTGAGTCACCCTTATAAAAAAATAGAACTTTTTACTCTATTCGTAGCGATATGGTTGATGTCAGGTATTGCAACAGAAATCTTTAAATATTTTTATGGCGTATAGCGGTTATTGCACAGTAATAAAAAATATTTTTTTTTTGCTCTAATATGTAATTTTATTTAATTAAGTTTTTGTTTAACGTTTTTCTAACCATAAAAGAATTCAATAACAAAACAATAATAACAAAAAAATAAAAATTATTAAAAAAAGTTAATTCAAATTGGACATTGTCACAATGCTTCTTATTACTTTGACTCCATCTGAACTAAATTATCATAAAAATAATGATATTCTAGTGGTATAACCGGTTTCAAATCTTGAAGATTTTTCCATTTACTAGGCTGGATTGGAAGCTGAGCAGTATGCAAATGTTTTGGTTCAGTATATCCTGTGTACTTTTTAATTCTGTTGGGCAATTTATTGTATTTTTCATTAAAGTTAACTTTAAATTGAACTTCTCCACTTGGCAAATACTTTAGTGATCTTAAATAAGAAACTGTTGGATCATTTTTGGTTCGACCAGGTCTAATGTTCGAAAAGCGAATAAGTTTGGCATCATTGAAGTTTTTTAAAATACTGTAATTTAAATACATGGCATCGAATGGTTTAATAACTACTGTGTCATTAATTTTTACTGTTTTTCGTGATTCTTTGGTTATTCTGATATAGTCTATTGGCAAGTATATTGATTGATTTTTAAGTTGTAAGGAGTTATAAGACATTTTAACCTATTGTTAGGGTCTTTGAATTGTATTGAATTTCCTAATGGGAATATGCTGTTTGCTTAACAAATTCTTTTTTATACAACAAACATTTATTGTGTCCGTTGTCCGATACAAATATTTTTGTTTTTGTTAAAATATTTGTAGGTATTGACAGTTAATTTTTGCTTGTTAACTAGTAGACGTAAATTAAAACGTAAAAAAAATTTTCTTTAAAGTAAAAACTAGGCAGTACAGTCCATAATCTCATAGAACAGTGTCAATATATATTTATGAGAGAAGGAACGGGTGGAAATTTATTCTTTCCGTATTCTCAATGTATGGCGTATGGCGGGTATTGCATTAAAAAAAATCGTATGGTTCATAGCGATATATAAAACAAGTAAGAGCACTATATTCGGCTGTGCCGAATCTTTTATACCCACCACCAATTTTGTGTACATTTAAAGCACAATAATTATTATTTTGTTAATCGCTTGGAATAATCTCTTTATAATAAAATATACATCTCTTTCTTTGTAGAGGGTGGTTAAATTTTAAATTTAAAACAGAGGCCGAATTACGGCACTCGAACGTGATCAAAATTTGAAAACTCTTATTAGAATCTATATACTTAAAGCATACTCGATCGTTCGAGTAAAATTTTGATCGATATCGAATGCCGTAATTCGGCCCCAGGTCTGTATAAAATGTTAGAACATCTATGAATGCCTTCTAAATTCGTTAAATGAGAAGCGATATTTTGTTCCATACATAATTGAACCATACAAATATTATCATTAAAAAAGAAATGATAATAATTTCCTAAATAATTTGTGTTTTATTCAAAATCAACATCGGCCCTTAAAATTTAACCACCCTTTATAACTTGGATATGCTGGTAAAATGTTTTCGTAAATTAAGTGTTTCAGTGAAAATGGGCGTTAAAGTAAGCGTGTCAATAAAATTTCTGCTAATAAATACAACTTAGATATTTCAATATAGTCCGTAATTCTTCCAAAATATTTATTCATTGAGAAATTATATGAATTCGAGATAAAGCATTATATAGGATGTGGGCGTAAGAGTGGGCGTGTCACCTAAATTTTCTGGCATAACAATAACATTGACTAGAAGGATTTCCGTAGCAAATTTTATCATCATACCTCTAATTTTGTCGGTTTTATAAATTTAAATTTCATTAACAGTAAATAACGTGAAAAGTGAGCGTTATAGTAGGTGTGTCGAAGTTATTTATGCTAATAAATACAACTTAGATATTTCAATAAAGTCCTTTATTATTCGATTTATAGAGAAATTATAAGAATTTGAGAGAAAACGTTGTATGGGAGGTTGGCGTGTCACATTTATTTTCCGTCAGAAGAAAGCCTTTGACCAAAAAGCAATTCCTGCAAAATTTCAGAATCGTAGATCTAAATTTGTCACTCTTATTAGGTTCAAAATTTTTAACATATTGGAAAATACACTGCGCGGTATAAATTTTCGTACATTTTGATCTCTAACTCCCTTCCTAATACATGCATTTAGGCAATTTTTCTTTCTTCCTTATACTCCGATTTAGCCAATTTTCTATTCCAAACAAACCTTGTGTATAAGACATATTCTGGCAAAATTTGAACCCACTAGCTTTTTCGATGGGACCTCTATCGTGCTTTTAACAGACGGACAGACGGGCGGACATAGATAGATCGTCATCAAATAAAACCCCGATTAAGAATATACATACCATTTTTTTGGTGGCGGATATAAAAACTCAAATACTTCAAAAAAACACTTTACAAAAAAATTTGTTTAGCTCTTTTACTAAAATTTTGCAAAAAATATTTGACCTTGTGTCACAAAAATTGGTCTGCTGATCACGGTCGGATCGTAACGGGTATAAAATGGGGTATAGGGGTATAGAGGAGAGTTTTATCTACTAAATGGTGCTAATTTCTTTTTGTTATCTTATGTTTTCTAGAAGTTATGGTGTATTAAAAAAAGGAATTTAGGAAAATTTAGACCTAAAGATAAAAAAAAAATTATTTCTAAACATTATAAACAATTTATTTTCATGTACTAATGGCTAACAAATTTTAAAATTATACACAACTTATTTCGTTTGAAAATCTTTTAAAAGTAAAATGTTATAGAACTTTAAAAATCAAAATCTTTCTAATAAATTTCCCGTTTTAGCAAAATGCTGAGCATGTCTATTTTGAATCACTCTGTGGCCCTTAAAATTTAACCACCCTTTACAAAAGAATAGATAGATAAAAAGAAAATTTGTTAAAATATGTATTTTAAATATTCAAATACTTATTTTAAATCTACTGATGCACATTTTTTTTTAATATTTTTAAATCTTAAACCTCATAAGACTGTGTGTACAACTATATGTAAAGTTGGGCACAAATCATTACTCTAGTTAATTTTTGTCAACAAACTTCGGTCATTTTCGTTTTCACAAACCCCTATAAAATTCCTTTGTAGTTTGTGCAAAAAAATGTTACTAGAGTCATCTAGTGTTCTACGTGATGTTTAGCAAAGACATCATCCTCAGTGTTTGCAAAATGTAGTGGCGCCTTCAACAGATGTCGCCATCTGCAATGAATAAATGCTAATGAATATGACTAATATATTTTTATAAAAATTTAAAAAAAAAGTGGGCGTGGCACATTTATTTTCCGTTATAACGAAGACTTTGACCAAAAAACCATGTATGCAAAATTTCAGAACCGTACATATAGTTTTGTCAGTTTTATTACGTTTTAAACTTCAAATATACACTGAGCGGTATAAATTTTCGTACATTTTGACCTATAACTCCTTTTCTAATGCACAGATTTAAGCAATTTTTGGGGAGAAATATTCTTTTGACTCGAGAAATATATATTCGAAGTTTCATGACTCTACGTTTATGCGTTTGGACACAATTCCTTTTTTTTCGATGTTTGAAGGACACGGTTTTTTCGACCTATTCTTGCTTTACGAGCTATAACTCTCTTTCTAATATTCCGATTTAGCCCATTTTCAATACCAAACAAACCTTGTCTATTAGAAAGATTCTGGCAAAATTTGAGCCCTTTAGCTTTTTCGGTGCGACCTCTATCGTGCTTTCAACAGACGGACAGACGGACGGACATAGCTAGATCGTCATCAAATCAAACCCCGATTCAGAATATATATACTTTATGGGGTCTAAAATGGATATTTCGATGTGTTACAAACGGAATGACAAAATGAATATACCCCCACCATTTTTTTGGTGGCGGGTATAAAAAAGTACTTAATAAGTATAATATATTAATTTTTTTCACGGAAATTTTTGTCAGGGATTAAGCTGGCATCAGTGAACAATTTGCGATCAAAAAGTAATTTTCCAAAAATTGGTGTATGGCGGGTATTGAACATAAGCCCTCGATATGTAACTTCTAAAGTAAAAAACATTGTAAAAAAAAATCGTCGAGGATAATTTTAACTTAAAATAAAATAATTAAACCCTTATTGGAATGCAGGATGAGCTACAAGTCGTTGTTTGTAAAAATACATGCTGAAAATATGCTTTATGAATTATGTTCACTTTTAGGGCCATTATTACAAATTGGCCTTAGTTATGATTTAAACAGGCGGATAAACAGTTATCCATTATTAAATCTTAACTTTAATCTAAAGAAGGTGGTAAGTTAAAGGCAAGTTCATTCAAACTAGTAGGTAAAATTAAAGTTTAATTAATGGTTTATTCTTCAGATAAAATCCTACCTGTAACTAACGCCAAGTTTTAATAATGGCCCTTAGACTTTAGAATATATTTAAGGCTAAAATGAAACTGAAATTGTTGGCACTTTTTTATAGTGTGTTTTAAAAATAATTTTTGTATTTTTTTATATAAAAAGTATAACATTTTTGTAAATCAATTTTTTATCATATTCGTATTTAATCGGTTTATGGTTTAGACGGTTAATAGTGCAGTTTAAGGTAAATTTTGACATCGACGTTCAGTTTTAGTTAAAGTAGTCACTTTAAACAAAATATATAGCTTTTAAAATATGATATTGAATACATCGTTTTGGAGGTACCACTCCCCTTGTCCTTAGCATATTGTGGTTCAAAATAAACAAATTGACATAATGGCAAGTCACACATATGTATATTAAAGCTATTACGAGTATTATTGTGTAGGAGTTGCAATACTTCTGTATCCGATCCTGTTTATATTTAGAATTTACCGATTACTAATACCAGGTAATAAAAATTATACCAGTTTTACGTGCCTGTTCTGTAATCAGAATAGAAGTGAATGGTTCGAAATTGCAATAACATTTTTGTTATAAACAAAACATTTATAACATTTTTGTTATGACAATTTCGAAATATCACAAAATTTTAATCTTTTAAAATAATTGTTAAAATATTTTGTTGATTTAACTAATTTGTTAATATATTTAAAAATTTATTTTTTAATACAAAATGTTTTTTATTTAATTGTTAACGAAATAACATATTCTTTCGACAACAAAAGTAAAATATAAAAATAAAAAAGCCTGCTTTTATTAAAATTATATAAGGCAGGATATGTAAGGCAGCTCTGGTTTTGAATTTTTTTTATTTTGGTTACCGACAGTCAATAAATTTCATATTTGTTTATTAATATCAGTTTAAAATCCAATTAACAATATTTTTAATACAAACTTTTTTATAAAAAAAAAAAAAAATTAACCAAATTGATTGCTTACATAACAGATGTTTTTTTTAAATAAATTTCTTACATTTAACAGTATGTGTTGTTAACAACGTCAAATACTTTTGTTAAATAAAAAGATACAAAAGTAATTGTTGTATTTACTAAAAAATTAATTGTAAATTATATTAATTGAATTAAAAACTAATTTTTTCTGTCCACATGCACGTTATAATGTAAATATGTCATATAAAAGGTTTTCCAATAAGAGTGATATGATGAAGAAAAAAAAAATCACACTTATTGTTAAGGAAATTAAAACATTTTTTAATTAATGTGAAGTACAAACGACACAATTATGTTCTAAATAAAACATCATTCAAATAACCTCCACGAGTTCTTCTGCAGGAACGAATTCGATATAATAAATTTTCGAGCACTTTTTCCACTAAATCAAGTCGTATGTCATGAAAGACACCTTCAATATTGACTTGTAAAGCTTGAAGAGAGTCTGGTTATTTGGAGAATGTTTAAAAACGTTGTCCTTTTTATACCCTTCACACAGTGAAAAAGGGTATAGGTTTGTCATTCCGTGTGAAATTTCTACAATTTTCATTTCCGACCCCATAAAGTATATATTTTCTGAAAGCTTATGAATAGGGGAGTCGATTAAGCCCTGTCAGTCTATCCGTCTGTCCGTGTGTATGTTGAAATCAACTTTTTGAAGCCCCCCGACATCGCTCGGACTCAGGTATTAATTGAAAATTGAAATCAGAAAATTGAAAATCAGAAACATCGGTACATTGAGATATGAGCAAAAACCCACGACCACCTCGATTTTTTTTTCACAAAAACAACATTACAACAACAACATACATACATATAAGTATATACAAACGTGGCATTGAATCCCAGCTGAGCCAAAAAAAAATTTTTTTTTTTTTTAATTTTTTTTTTTTTTTAATTTTTTTTTATTTTTTAATTATATTTATTTGGTTGTTGGGTTTAAGCTGGTTTATATGCATTTCACTGGTGCTTATGCCAGATCATCAGTAAACCTTTACCCAAATTCTTGAAAAAGTTTTAAATTTTTATAAGTTATATTTTTAAATTCTCATTAACAAAATGAGAATTCAAAAATAAAACAAAAAACTATAAAAAACTTTTTCAAAAACCCAACCAACAATTTTTTTAATTTTGAATTTATTTTATTTTTCTAATCCCTAATGAAAAATCTAATCTAATCCCAGTGAAATGCATATAAACCAGTTTAAACCCAACAACCAAATAAATATAATTGAAAAATTTTGGGAGCATATCCCAAAAAATTTAGTAAATTTTTATTTTTTATTTAATATATTTATATTTTTATTATTTTTTTTTAAATATTTTTTTTGTTTCATATTTATTATATATATTTTAATTATTTTTTAAAATTTTTTTTTAAATTTTTTTTTTAAATTTTTTTTTTAATTTTTTTTTATTTTTTTTTTTAGCATACATACGTAAATTTATAATTTTACAATGTGGATGTTTTTATATATGTATGGTTTTTATATGTATGTACGTATATCATATGGAATGGTGATACAAACTACTGTTATTGCATGACTACACGGTGTGAAGGGTATATAAGATTCGGCACGGCCGAATATAGCGCTCTTACTTGTTTGGCTTTATTTCGGTATAGAACTAGGTCAAGCAAGGATCCGACTTACGTTTTTTATTAAAATTTATGAATTGTTTGCTTTATGGCTGTTAAAGCTATTTTATGCTATTTTATATGCTTACCGTTACCCTTATTCATAATTCTTATTATTTGAATTTGGCTTTGGAAAAATTGAAAATTGGTTTATGCAAAAAACCAAATCATCCATATTTTTACCCAAGGCGCAGTAAACAATTGACTTGCTAAAAAACCTTTGCAAACGCGTTATTTCTCGGAATAGTTCCATAAGTTGAAATGGGATATCTATCTCCTCTACTCTCGTGTTATTAAAGTCATAGTTTTACTGCAATTTAGGAAAACTTATTAAAAAACATTGTGGTTGTGAAAGAAAACATAAAAATCTGCAAAAAATTAATTTTCAGAATTCGCTATATCAGAGCCAGCCGCAGCACCAACATAACTGAAACCATATTCGAATATGTAAAGGGTGGGCCATCTGTTACAAAATTCAGTATATTATTTCCGCTGAACGAAATGAATCGATTTGCGCTTAAGCAACGTTGGAGTTTATTGGAAATTTATATCCAAAACAAAGACAATTTGTCGGAAATTGCAATAAGTCGACAATATCAAATAGATTGACTCATTTATATAAATACATATAAACAACTTTTGTATTACAATTTTTTAAACTCTCTTTAGAAATTAAATACTTTTGACTTCAACACTCTTAAGAATTACCCAACTTTTACTTCATAATATGTGCAGAGTGTATTTTGTTTTTATAGCTCATAAAGTATATATTATCTGAAAACTTATGAACAGTCGATTGAACAATATTTGTCTTTTAGTTGAAATCAACTTTTTAAAAGGCTTGACTAGTAGGCTGTCCCGAATTTTTTTTTTTTGATTTCCCTAACGCAAGACCTCCCAAAACTTGCGTAATTACTCGAAGATTACCAAAATGATTTTAAAAATACAATAAAACTATATCTTTAGGGTTCTACCGATCTTCAAAGTTTTGAAAAGTAGTTATTTTATGATTATATTTCGCTATCCTTAATTTCGACACCTAAAGTAAATATGTCACGACTATGTATAGCAACAACATTTTACCGGCGAATACGAGTTTGCTAGACACAGTGGAGTTTTTTTAACGTACATCAGTTATGATGAATTTTATACAAAAAAATTCCGGATTTTTTTTTTCGATCACAAAACATTTACAATAATTAGGATTATAGCGAACTCTTGTTAATAACGAACTAGTTTCTCTTATAGTCACAGCTTACTTCCTAAAATATAGAAACCTTTGAACATGAAATAAAAAATAAAAAAATTGGCAACAAAATCACCTGTTATATTTATTAATACCAAAATACGTAAACTAAAAAAACAAACACTAAACTAATTTATAATATATACTATTGATTTTAATAAAGGAGATCGTGGCGTATAATATGAAATTAAAGTACAATGTAAAAGATCTATCAAATTCAGATATATTTGAAAATGTCTTTGAAGTAATTGACAATATTTCGACCAAAGCTTCGATTCCAATCGTAACAAAGCGAGGAGTTATTCACTTACTCAAATCCTATTTCAAACATTACCTCAATTTGAAAAGATATCCCAAAAATAAACGAAAATGTGGTTTCGAAAACAAACTAATTTTTTTTGGAGTCATCTGAGAAGCTTTTCGACGTTGCTGCTTGCAAATGTACTTTATTTGAATTTTGTTGGATCAAAAAAATTAAAAAAAAAATGGTTGTATGTGGAGTTTATAAAAAAGAAACAGTTCGACTAATAAAATGAAAGCAAAGATAAACTGAACATTCCATAGGGATCAATCGCAAAAAAAAACGCGTCATACCCAACAAACCGATTCTATCCCAGAAAATTCCGATAGATACATCTTCGACTTCAACGAAGAATCGGAATACATTGCTACTGCCCGAGTTGCTAAGGTCTGTGATAGATACGGTTTATCGACTTGTTCTGCTGCTGCTATTGCTTTTGCGGTTTTAACTGTCTTTGGTTTATTTTCTACTGAAAATTTAATTTTGGTAATCGATAAAACACTTCGGGACCTAGAAAATATTTTGGACTTATTAGAAACTAACTAGCTACTTGCTATAATGAAACTACGGTGTTTTTTTTTTTTGCGGTGGCTGGTAATTTGCCTGACTTGCCGGAAAATATGGTCGGTGATAATAGATATTTAAAGCTGTACAATCTGGTATTTGTAGTCGTGAGCTGGCAAACCATAAACCTGAACAAATTGCGCACTCGAGATTGCATACCTCCGTTAATCGTCTACTCGGAGTTTACGTTAGTAGCCTTAATCCATCAGAAATGTTTCAACTGCTTGTCAATTACGTTGTTAAAGTATACGCCCTCTTAGTCAAACAATAAACGTCTTTAAAGAAGGACAAACGTATTTGTCATCTGGTTATGTGATCTCGTTTTTTACCTGAATATATAAGGTCAGTTGTGGATTCTGTTATCGAAAGAAATGCCTTTTTCGCTCACCCGGAAATTTACTTGTGAGTATGCTACTTGATGATAGAGACCACATTCTCAAAGTGTAACTAACGCTGCTTTTAGAGATAGCCTTATTAAAACCAGGTTGTAATCACGAGCAGAAATGCCAAATTTTGGTCAAAAAATAGGTTTAAATTTATTTATTTTCTTGTACATTGATTGCAAATATAGAATATACATAAATTAAATAAATTTGTATCTCGTTTTTTTTTATTATTTTAAGCATATGGTATAAGTATGTAAAAACGTTTTTAAGAGTAGAGCCCTCAAGATGGCACGTAATTTGACTTTTATTTATTTTACCGTAATCTGTGTAAAATTACGCAAATTTTGATACCTCTTGCGAAAGTGTAGCTCAAAAACAAATTTTTCTCATTCAAGAACGGGACAACCTATTGACTAGCAGAATATGCGTTTAATTTAAATTAAAAAAAATGTACCCCCTTTAAACTCATCAATGTTGGTGATAAATGAAATGGTTTGACTAGCAGAATACAATTAACTATGAAAAAATTAAAATTAAAGATGTCGTCCTAAATAAAATGGCGGATATATGGGTCAAATATAGTAACTACAGGCTTGTCTCCTTTAAACCCTACAATATTGGTAACAAGTGAAAAGTCTTGACCAGTAGAACACTTTTGTGTTCTACTGGTCGGCACATCCGAATATATCCTTCTCACTTGTTGACATAAAAGTTATATTGTTAATGTATTAAAAAGTTTATTTTATAAATTGATATAAATTTTAAAGACCGATTATTTCAATTCTTCTTAATTTTAAATAAGAAATATATTAAATAAAATTTCCTTTTTTTTTTAATTTTTTAATAAATAAAAAAACAAACATGGAAACTGGTTTATCGAACCGGTGTTATGTTCAAAAAACCGAAACCCGATTTTTTCAACAATTGAGATTTTTCGAAATAATCGAAAACCTGGTTTTCTAATATGTCGAATATTTAATTATTCAAGCTGCATACTAGCAAACGGAAAGTTGCTTGGGAAATTTTTCAAACTTAAATTTCAGGTTGGCTTGTTTACACATACTTTTATGAAAAACTAAATTCAGGCTGAGCTGCATACTGAACTTTACTCGAAATTTTAATTTTTATGATCAAACATGGACGTTTTTAATGCAATAAAAAAGTAGATTTGTTCAGTTTCTGTCTATCTCTAAAAAAAACGCACTTCAAATTAATTGTAAATATTTTTCAATTAGATGGCATTTAAATTATTAAATCAAGGAAGACAAGAAGGCGCCCGCAAACAAATAAATGAACAAAAAAGTTAATAATAAAAAATAGCGAATACAATAAAAATACATACTTCTGATGTCAGTTTAATTACAATTGATATGATAGTTGGCCTTGTAAATTTAAAAACATTTAAAACCATATTTAACATTAAAAAGGAAAAAAAAACAATAAAATACTTTTTATCTAAACAAAAGCACTCTGTATGTAGTATGTATATAAAAATGTACTACGACATTTAGAAATCACATAAATAATATTTAAGAAAAATTTTAATATTTGCTTTAAGAAACAATTTTTTAACAATTTTTTTGTAAAATTCTTTTAACAAAAAAAGTTAATGAAAATTGATATACCAATTTCACAATATATTAAAGCAAAAACAGTTTACTTTAAAAATAATGATATCTGAAACTTTTACTTAAAAGCTCATAAAGTCAATGAACTTGATATTAATTTAAATAAATAGTTCTGTTTTGTGGCTAATTTTTTTTACCGAAAATAACTTTTTTTAAGATTTTTCGTAAAACACGATGCAGGGGTATTGTATTTAATTTTTTTTTAACAAAACCATGATGAATATAGACCAAGCATCCACAATTAATATATAAAGGGCCGTATTCATAAAAAATATTTTAGGTTTATTAAAGGCATATTTGACAGATGTTGTAGAGAAATTTGTCAAATAAGCCTTCAATAAACCTAAAATATTTTTTATGAATACGGCCAAAAATGTCTAGAAGGCTGATTAAAGTTATCACTGGTTACCCGTTACAAAAAAAATTCTGGTATATGTAGGTATTATATTATGAAATAAACCAAACAAAAAAATTGTTGAACAAATAAATCAGAAATAAGGAAACCATAATATCCCTTAAAAAAATTTGGTTTTAACGAAACCAAAAAGAACTTGATGAAAATTAATTTATAAACATACATACTTACATATGTATATTCCTATTGAAATATAATTTCAAATTTATTTTTGTAAAATATAAACAAAACAAATTTGAAATAACTTTTTAACGAAGATATAAAACACTCATTATGTTCCTTGAATTTTGGAAAAAAAAATTAAGAAAATATTGTAGACTCAATTACTTACTTTTCAGCTAAAAATAAATTCCTTATATTCTGATTAAACTAATAAACAGATGTTGATAATATGTATGGTGGACTAAAAGGAAATGTATCCAATAAATAAAAAAAAAACACTCACAAAAACACTGAAGCTCTTATAAACAAAGAAATAACGACAAATTGAACTAAACAGCCAGACAGAAAATAAGAAACTAATTTGGAAACGGTCACTTGTCGAGAGTGAAAGGCAAGTTTAAGTAACAAACACATTAAAAATGTTCTGGCATGAATGATGGTATTTGTTAAAATGAGAAGGTAGTATTGGTATTCCAGTCGATTAAAAGAGAAAAATTCAAACTGGAAGAGAAAAAAATCTGATGAAAAAGCACAAATAAAAACAGAAATAAAAAGAATTTAAATTATAATTTAAAATCATTCCTCTCATTGCAGATTTCATATTGAAAATGGATGCTGAATGCATAATAATTTAAATGCAAACACCAATGCAACTTGTAGTTGGTCTACGATCAAATATATAAATACATATAAAGTATGTAATAGTGGTGTAACGAATATTTGCATTCGATAAATTTTATAAAAAAGTTATGCGAATTAAAACGGGTGAAACGAAAACAAGTTAGAGTGCTATATTTGGCCATTCCTTATCTGATAATGCCCTCACCATGTGGTTTCCTAATCCAGTCCAGAATTGCAAACCTCACACCGTCTAAGACAACCTCCCTCGAAGCGGTTGACGAACCAAATAACGACTTTTCTTCTTTCTATTCCTTTTCCATGTTGATAATCTTATTATACCCGCCACCAAAAATATGGTGGGGGTATATTCATTTTGTCATTCCGTTTGTAACACATCGAAATATCCATTTTAGACCCCATAAAGTATATATATTCTGAATCGGGGTTTAATTCGATGACGATCTAGCTATGTCCGTCCGTCTGTTGAAAGCACGATAGAGGTCGCACCGAAAAAGCTAGGGGTCTCAAATTTTGCCAGAATCTTTCTTATAGACAAGGTTTGTTTGGTATTGAAAATGGGCTAAATCGGAATATTAGGAAGAGAGTTATAGCTCGAAAAGCAAGAGTAGGTCGAAAAAACCGTGTCCTTCGAACATCGAATAAAATGGAATTGTGTCCAAACGCCTTAACGTAGACTCATGAAACTTCGAATATATATTTCCTGGGTAAAGACAATATTTCCCCCGAAAATTGTCTAAATCTATGCATTAGGAGAGGAGTTATCGATCAAAATGTACGAAAATTTATACCGCACAGTGTATTTTTCGGTATATTTAAAAACAAAAACGTCATAAAAGCATCAAAATTGGATGTACGACTCTGAAATTTTGCACACTTTGCTTTTTGGTGACACGCTTTCTTGTAACGGCAAATCAATGTGCCACGCCCACTTTTACGCCCACCTCCCATATAACGTTTTAACTAAAATTCATATAATTTCTCTATTAATAAAGATTTTGGAATAATAAAGGCCTATATTGAAACACCTCAGTTGTACTCATTCGCAAAAATAACTTTGACACGCCTACTATAACGCCCACTTTCACTTTTGAATTGTGTCCAGTCGCATAAACGTAGTCATGAAACTTCGAATATATATTTATCGAGTCAAAAGAATATTTTTCCTTGAAAATCGCTTAAATCTATGAATTAGGAAAAGAGTTATAGATAAAAATGTACGAAAATTTATACCGCACAGTGTATATTTCAAATTTAAAACGTAATAAAACTGACAAAACTTTATGTACGATTCTGAAATTTTGCAAACATGGCTTTTTGGTCAAAGTCTTCGTTATAACGGAAAATAGATATTCCACGCACACTTTTTTCCTTAAATTTTTATAAACAAAATATATTAGTCATATATATTAGCATTTATTCATCTTACACTGCACCATTTATTGTACTGTAGCTAAATATAAGATAAAGATGATAAGATAGATGACTCTACTAGCAACTACTAGATGGCATGCTAACAACTTATGCTTATGTTCTCCTGAAGTTATGCTCTATTAAAAATGGGAATTTAGGAAAATTTTGACCTAAGTAAAATAAAAATTATCTCTAAACATTATAAACAATTTATTTTCATGTACTAATGACTAACAAATTTTAAAATTATACAAAACTTATTTCGTTTGAAAATCTTTTAAAAGCAAAATGTTATAGAAGTTTAAAAAACAAAATCTTACTAATAAATTTCCCGTTTTAGAAAAATGCAGAGAATGTATATTTTAAATCACCCTGTGGCCCTTAAAATTTAACCACCCTCTACAAAGAAAGTGATACATATTTTTATATTATTATCTGTCCGTCTGTTGAAAGCACGATAGAGGTCGCACCGAAAAAGCTAGGGGGCTCAAATTTTGCCAGAATCTTTCTTATAGACAAGGTTTGTTTGGTATTCAAATGGGCTGAATCGGAATGTTAGGAAGAGAGTTATAGTTCGTAAAGCAAGACTAGGTCGAAAAAACCGTGTCCTTCGCACATCTAATAAAATTGAATTGTGTCCAAACGCATAAATGTAGAGTCATGAAACTTTGAATATATATTTATCGAGTCAAAAGAATATTTTTCCCTGAAAATTGCTTAAATCTATGAATAAGGAAAAGAGTTATAGATAAAAATGTACGAAAATTTATACCGCACAGTGTATATTTCAAATTTAAAACGTAATAAAACTGACAAAACTATATGTACGATTCTGAAATTTTGCAAACATGGCTTTTTGGTCAAAGTCTTCGTTATAACGGAAAATAGATGTGCCACGCACACTTTTTTCCTTAAATTTTTATAAAAAATATATTAGTCATATATATTAGCATTTATTCATCTTACACTGCGCCATTTATTGTACTGTAGCTAAATATAAGATAAAGATGATAAGATAGATGACGCTACTAGCAACTACTAGATGGCATGCTAAACACTTATGCTTATGTTCTCCTTAAATTATGCTATATTAAAAATGGGAATTTAGGCAAATTTTGACCTAAGTCAAAAAAAATTATCTCTAAACATTATAAACAATTTATTTTCATGTACTAATGGCTAACAAATTTTAAAATTATACAAAACTTATTTCGTTTGAAAATCTTTTAAAAACAAAATGTTATACAAGTTTAAAAATCAAAATCTTACTAATAAATTTCCCGTTTTAGAAAAATGCAGAGAATGTATATTTTAAATCACCCTGTGGCCCTTAAAATTTAACCTTAAATTCACTTTCTTCCTCTCAAATTCATGTAAATTCTCTATGAATAAAGATTTTGGAATACTAAAGGACTATATTGAAATATCTAAGTTATATTTATTAGCAGAAACTTTATTGACACGCGTATTTTAACGGCCACTTTCATTGAAAGACTAAATTAACGAAAACATTTTACTAGCATACCGAAGTTATAATGGGTGGTTTTACTTTAAGGGACTATGTTGATTTTGAATAAAATTATTATGAAATTATTATCATTTATTTTTATAATGATAATATTTGTATGCTTCAATTATGTATGGAACAAAATATCGGCCAAATGGCAACCCAACCTAGGCGGCACACCACGATCCGATAGTCCAAATTTTCAATGACACTGTTGATGCTCGATTGTTGGGCACGATGATGAGTCGAGGTTGCTTGCTCTTTTGCCACGTTATCGTGAAAAACAGCAATGTTTCCCATTCAACGAACTAAAATGGCATTCACAGATGTTTTCACATTTCATACAGACCTGCTTTGCAGACATTTAAATATTTTTTACAATTCTCACGATTGTGGACGAATTCGAACGATTATGTTGACCAAAAGAATCACGAAGTGCACAAAATGCATTTTGATTTGAACGCCCATTTTTATAAAAATCTTTAATATTTAAAAGCGTTGCTCGATTGCGTATCTTTCCACGGTTCAAATTGAGTTAGTCTGAGATTGAGAAATGTCAAATGAAATACAAGAAAAAAGTTGAAGTTTAGATGTGGTTCACCTTAAACATGGGCCCTTAAAATTTAACCACCCTCTACAAAGAAAGTGATACATATTTTATTATAAAGAGATTATTCTATAGCGATTAACAAAATAATAAATATTGTGCTTTAAATGTACACAAAATTGGTGGTGGGTATAAAAGATTCGGCACAGCCGAATATAGTGCTCTTACTTGTTTTTTTCTTTTTATTACTTAATGGTATTACAAAAGGATCAATATGATGGAACCAAGTGTACATGTAAATTATATAGGTATAATGATCTCATTGTAGCGTAGCCTAGATTTCAGATTTAACGTTATAAGCCATTTTACTTTATTATTTCTTATGCCATCTTTGATTTCGAATTCTTACATATTAACTGTGTTCTACTGCAAGCCTTTTCGTTTGATACCAATATTATTGGGGACAAACACTGTAATTAATATACTTGACCCACTAGGCATGCACTACATTTCCATTAATGAAGATGTTAAAACTCTTGTTCGTAGTAAATGGTGGTCGAATGTTAATTGTGATTCACACCCTTAAGTTATTTGCCCAACTTAATTTGTCTATTATTTGTTTCAGTGTTTGACAAATTCAACCATGGAGAGGTAGACAATTGAGCAGCGCCATAATATTGTTGAAGCCTTCTACGAAAATGAGCGTTTAAATTAAAATGCATTTCGTGCACTTTGTGATTTTTTTTTTGTCAGCATAATCGACCAAATGTGTCCACAATTAGGAGAATTGTGCGCAAATTTCAGCAAACCGGGTCTGTAGGAAATGTTAAAACACCTGTGCATGCTCGTCCAGTTCGTTTTGCGGAAAACATTGATGTTGTTAACGATAAAGTGGCAGAAGAGAAGTCAATCTCGACTCAACGTTGTGCCCAACAACTGAACATCTCACGAATATTACTAGTGCGAGTTTTGAACAAAGATTTAAATTAACACGCTTAAAAGGTTCAATTAACTCAAGAACTGAAACCTACAGACCATTTCAAGTGTCGTCAATACGCCGAAAGGTTGATTGAACAAACAGAAGTGAAAGGTATCTTTACAAATCATATTTAGCGACGAGGCACATTTTCACTTTAGTGGATTTCTCAAAAAGCTGCCGCATTTGGGCAAATGATAACCTACAGTGATTGTTGAAAAGCCGATGCTTCCACAAAGAGTGACAGTTTGGGCTGGCGGAGCCATCGGGCCGTATTTCTTGGAAAATGCGGTCGGCCAAGCAGTTACCGTAAATGGTGTTCGCTATCGCGAGATGGCAACACACTTCTTGTGGCCATTAATTGAGAATATGGACCTCGATGATACATGTTTCCAACAGGATAGTCCACACAGCCAACAAAGCAATGTGTCTTTTGCACGGATAATTCAATGGCCGTATAATCTTACGTCGTGGCGATGTTTATTGGCCGCCACGATCATGTGATTTAACACGATTTATTTCTTTGGGGATACTTAAAAAAAGTGTAAGTCAATGGTTTAAGAACAAAAGCTAAATAATAAGATAATTCGTCATATTAACGAAATTGAACCTCAATTATGATTCAATGTCAATGAAAATATGGACCATGGATGCCACCGAAGCCGTGGCGAGCATTTGCCCGATATTTTGTTTCACACATAATTGCCATAGAGCCTTCTATCATAATAAAAAAATATCAAGCGTTTTGGTTGGACCACCTGTATTCAAATCTGGTATGAATGGACCGGCATTTAAAATCAAGCCATTAACTCTTTTAAATTTAAACTAGAGATATTCCTCTCTCTTAAAGTCAAAACTTATTTATAAGAAAACGGCGCCAAACAGCTACCTTAAGGTACATCTCAAAAAAACTTCCAAAAGTTTATTTTTTACATTTTTGAGAACATTTTCAGTTCATACATCATGCGACCTCGTAATACCTAAATTTTCGCGGCACTATATCGTGATCAACTAAATCGAACGCCTTTGAAAAATCAATAAATAATTACGCTACTCCTTTTAACCCCTGATCATAGCTACCTCAAACCCATACTGGTATTTATAAAAAACATTTATTGCTTTCAATATACGACTCGAGCTTTAGATGGAGAACCTTCTCGAAGACTTTATCTATAGTTTAAAGAAGCGAAACCGAACGAACGTTTTCAGTTGTCAACGTTTTTAAGATCTTGGGGGCTGGAATTTAAAAATTCAGTTTATAGAAAATATATCCAACGTTCTTTATAAAATAATAATCAGTCTTTTGTACAGAAATGTCTTATTTATTTCGTTTTTGATAAATGACCGTCAAGAAAGCGTTACAATTAGCCTCAATATATCAAACATTTTGTTTGATGTAGTATTAATCAGACATTTTTTAAAAATATTATTCAATTTTGTAAGTAGTTTTCTTAAGTTCTATGCATTTTTTTTTATATAATCTTCAAAAAAGTTTTATAAATTCTAGATGAAATAAATAATTTTTTTCTTACCTTAATAACAATTTTAAAAATCCAAACTGAAACTGTAATGAAATTAATAATGACGACGAAGGGAAAAAATAGGAGAGACAATTTTAGTATTCAATTGTATTTAAAAACAAGTATTTTAAGAAATAAGAAAATATGTAGGAACGTAATTTGGTCAAAGCGATCATTTTATACCCTACACATAAAGTAATAAAGTTGTTGTGTTGAATTTAATCTTTAAGATGATTTTCGGACATTTGAATTAGGACCAACTATGGGTCTATTTACAAGAAATATATGAATACGGTAGTTATAAAAGTTAACATTTAATTGTAGATAGACATATTTATGTTGTTAAGATTAAATCTTTTACCGATTACAATCAAAATTGATAGAGTTTGTTCTTGAATTTTGTATACATTTCATAAAAACATTTTCCAAATTGTGAAAAATTGTTTACCAAAACAGTTTTTTTTTTTAATTTTTAAATTATATTATTAGTGTTATTTATAACTTTATTAATGTTAACAAAATGTAATTCGTTTATGTGTATTTATGTGTTAACTTTAATAAGATTTTGTGTGTGTTTTAAGATTTTGTACCAAACTCTACAAAAGAAAATATTAAAAATAAAAGTTAATGACGATAAAAATCAAGCCACTATATTTTATATTTAAGCGAATCGCAAAAACGCATTCCTACTAGATATTTATGGTCTAGGGGAACTATTATCTTATTGAAGGACGAAATTAAATATGTAGTAGTAATACTCGACAAAAAAACTTCTATTCAAACAGCATGTTAATTACTTTTGTGAGAAGTCAATTGTTTGTAGCCGTGCCTTATACCCCTTAAAAGTTTGTATTCGTCCCATTCTGACCTATGGTTGTCAAGTCTGGTCTCAAAAGGCTGCTAAGGAATGTATCGAAAAAAAATTGTAGTTGCATTCATTACATTAAATAAAACTCAAATCGTGCAATAAATAATTTTTCTTTTTATATACATATATGTATGTCAGATACTATTATTTTAAAACTCATTAATTTTCAATTGTTATTACGATCAAAATGGACTGCGAAAAACAGTCCGTCATGGACTTAAAAAAAAGCAAAAAACAGCAGACAGTTGTCCCTGCAGTCTGTGTCAGAGACACGGCCATTAAGTTTAACGTAGAATACGCCATCCGATAAGACAGAAAACATATATAACAATAAATGATAAATATTATAAGCAAATGAATTTATTTATTTGATAGTTACTTTTGATAATATACATAAGCTTATGGTAGGAAAAATAGGATAAATATGTTTTTAAATTAAAAGAGTAAGGATAAATGATAAATAACAGACGCAAATCAATTTGATTATCTGAAAGTTACTTTTGATAATATGAGCTTATGATAGGAAAAATAGGATAAATATGTTTTTAAATTAACATTCAAATTTCTCGCAAAAACTAAGTCAATTGTTGTGTTATCAATAGTTGTGGGAGCATCGTTTCGAATATAATCCAAATAAAATATATCGCTCATATATTTCGCTTTCAATATTTCATCAATCAAAACAACAGCCGAAGGTTTGTGTCCACACTGAAACAGCAGCTTAGTTTGTGTTCACGCTACAAACTCAAACACTCAACTAAACACCGTACATATGTTTGAGTGTATGTGTTTAAACACTTTTTATTTGAGAAATTTTAATATTAGGAAGATATCAACCAATATGAAATGTATATCAAACGAAAGATAACATCTTCATTTACCTACAAAAAAATTAAAAAAAAAAGTTATCTCGCCGTTTCCTCATAATCAATGAAATAAAGATTACAACAATAACTATCTGACATGACTCCCTATACCGTAAGGTAAGACGTATTCTACGCCAAAAACTGAAAGTTGACCCTTGAACTGTTTCAAATGCAAATAAACGGTATAAGGAAGACCTGAGCATTGAAAGAAAACCTGGATCAGGAAATTAAAAAGGTCCAAGGGATATTGGAAAGGTAAAAGAAGTCATTCAACTGTTTCGAAGAGCACCTAACACTTCTATAAGAAAAGAGGCGCGTACGGTGAAATGCTCTAATAGTTTTGTCCATAGGGCCAAAGCTTATGCTGGGCTGAAGACATACAAAGTTCAGAAATTTCCAGATCGCAATTCGGTAAAGAACTTAGAAGCAATAACACGAGCGAAAAAATTTAAGGCAGATCAATCAAAATAAAAATACACCTGTTGTTTGATAGATGACGAAACATACGTACTGGCAGACTTTCCTCAACTTCCCGGGCAAGATTTTTATGTTGCTGATGAAAGAGGTAATGCTCAGGAAAAGTTCCGGACAAAAAAACAAACATAATCCCCGAAGAAATTTCTCGTGTGGCAAGCTATTTGCAGTTGGGGCAAACGAAGCCATTTGTGGCATCAGGCACGATTAACACAGAAATTTATAACACGGAGTGCCTACAAAAACGACTTTTAAATTTTTTGAGACAGCACCGAGTGCCTACATATTAATGTCACTGTGGAAAAAAGGCACTTGAGTGTTACTCACAGAATAATGACATTCTTGTACTACGAAAGGCAAATCCACCTAACTATCCAGAAATTAGGCCTGTGGAAAGGTACTGGGCTCTTGTAAAAAAAGGAATTGAAGAACACAGGAAAGGTGTCCCAGAACATGTCCAATTTTAAGTGTAGATGGACAACCTCCTCCAAAAGTTGACATAATCAGCTGTAAAATCTTTAATGGAAGGACTTCCGAAAAAAGTCGATCATTTTATAAATACAAAATAATAAATTAAGATTTCAATGTTAAATAAATTTGTAAAATATGCCAATAAATTTGCGTATTTTAAAGAGTTTCTATATTGCACGATTTGAGATTTATTTCACTAAAAATTTTTTTCGATTCACTCCTTACTATGTAAATGTTTGATTAACATATATGGAATATGCTTTATGTTTATTGTTAAAATAATAAATTGTTAACACACGACATAACTACGTAGGCAATTTGAAATGCTTAGATGTCATATTCACTTAATATTATTGTTTTCGAATAAGTGGTAAACTTGAAATAAGAGAAATATATAAATTATTTAATGCTAAAATTAAAATAAAACAAGCAAATTTCAAATAATATATATAACAAATAAGAGTAAACATACTTAACTGCTTTTTTGAAAAATCTTATTTATTATTATTTACACAAAATACATACGACTTTAAATTATATTTTTTAAATTTATTATTATTATTCATTTTAATTAAGATTATTCCTTCTTTTGGGTGTTAAAAAAAGAGTTACAAAGACATAGATTAGAAAAACTATAAACTAAACTGATAATTAAAGCTTATAAAATTTAAATAAAATCATTTATAAATTGTCTTTACTATATTTTTATATAAAATTTTTTTTTAAATTATTGTAATTAAAGGCTGCTTTTGAAAAGTGGTAATTTTATAAAACAAAACATACATATTTATTTTTAAAAATAATAATATTAGTTAATAAGTGTCAATCATAAAACAAAACTTACTTAGCTCTTAGCAATTCATATAAATAGTTTAGTATTAAATGTTAAATCTGTATTGTTGTTATTTTGTGTTTTATTAAAATCTATGTTTATTGTACAAATAATTTTGTTTTGTTGTGTTTTTTTCATAAAGTCATTAAAAACTTGTGATTTTATTGTAACTCATAGAAAATAATGAAAAAAGATCACGGCTCAGCTTCGCTCAACGCTTATGAAAGAGCAAAATTGTATGTGATATAGCTAAGCTAAGCTTAATGTGCAATAAAGTTAGTAGCTCGTTGTACGGAGTGTATAACAAGTGGCTACAAATATAGCCATAATTCACCATTTTATTCTCAAAAATATACATCGAAACTTTCGAAGTCAAACAAAAATTAAGTACAGGGAGCAAATTATGACATTGAACGCTATCAAAATTTTACTTTAAAGTTCCAGTTTGCTGTGGTTTTGGTATAGAGATGCTAATAAGACTTCTCTAATTTCGATCATGTTCGAATAACGTGGAAAACACTCCTGATAGCATATTTACATTACTTTCATAGTTAAAAAGGTTGTTGTCTACAAAGCGTAATAATTTTGCTTCATGTTGTAAATTGTCTTTTTTTTTTTGTTTGTTTTTTAATAAATTACAACTTGATTACTTTATTTAATACAAATTTTTTTAACTACATTGCCAAAATCACGATGGGTTTTTAGCTATTAAAAGTGAAAACCACTACAATATTTTTTTTTTCTAAACAACCTTTGTCATACTTAAATAAATCAGGTATATGATGGAAATCGGAAACGAAACTTTCAATCCAATATTTATAAATTTTGTTTTTACAATTTTTATTTTAAGAAAGAAACTATTATATTTGTGATTCTTTTTTCAACTCTTTTAATACAGAAATATTAAAAAAGGATTTTAAAATTGTTTCGTTTTCGATTGTTATCATATATCTGAATATATATCTATATAAAAATTGGTTGCTAAAGAAAATACAATTTTATTTCATTTTTTATGTAGGATATATTATTTAAGCTAAGAAAAACTAGACGAAATTGTTTAATTTTATTAGTATGTACATGTATTCGATATATAAATCTGATGTCATGGACTATGAAATGATTAAGTTATTCATCTGCTTAAGTGAATTTGTAGTGAGTAATTTTAAGATTGTTTTTATATTTTCACGTATAAAATCGCAAGTATGAATTAAAATACAACAAATATTGTGACTGCTGATTCAAATACATAGTTAGATATTTTCTATTTAATATAAACTTAGTAGATTTAAAATTAACACAAAAAATCTTGCTTATATGGTTATACATATATAATTTTATATTGTAACTAATGTGTGAATATTAAATTAAATGTACTAGAACTATTATTGAAAATCTAAATTCTTTTATTTTTGTTATACCAAAAAAGTCTTTTTACAACTTTCCCTTTATTTGTTTAATATGTACTAATTCAATGTTTTAACTGGGATATAAGAAAACAAAATTGTGTATCTAATATATATAATAATATATAATTAAAATTTAATTAAAACTCTAACCACTACCGGCACCATTTAACAAAAGTTATTTAATATAACTGACCAAAGTTCGCAGAGCTCCAAAAAAGTCAAATATTAGTTAACATAAATTAAATTTTTTTTTTTCAATTTAAGAAGAACAAATTCCAGGGAAAATATAATAATATTTACCAACTTATTAAAGAAATTATACTTTATTAAAGTCTTCAGCAAAAAAAATGTTCAATCTAATATAGAATAATATTAAGTCTGCAAAAACTAGCAGTGTTATGCTTAACAAATTTTTTTTGTTAACTGAAGAGCTATTATCCTTCCCTAATGGGAATGTACGTTAAAAGAGGTAATCAGTTAGTTGGCTAATACACAGTATGAATAACACTGTAATCTTTTAGATCACGTCAAAATATATAATTTTTTTCATTTGTTAGATTTAAAAGATAGAATGTCATATCGTATTATATTGTGGTTCAATTTTCCAAAATTTTTACTAACACATTCATAGAAAAATAAACGTTGAGTTAAATATTGTAGAAAAAAATATGAGTATACAAATGAATTCGAAGATTTAAGCATTTTAAAAATTTACAATGAATTTTTAAATATATTTAAACAAAAATCTTAAATTTTAGAAAACTACAACAATATGAAAATACGACATGAAAGCATATCTCGTGAATCCAGCAGTTGTTCCACGCTGTGCTAAAAGAATTTTTATGTTCTTTCTTTAATTACATTGGGTCAATTCAAAGTGGTTGCATATCAGTCATATTTGTACTATTTCATATTATTTTATGCATGCATAAAACTTTTGTTAGGAATTTCCATACAAAAAAATAATATGACTTTACACATTTGTTTCCTATGTATAAGAAATTGTTTATGTTATACTTTTAACCATACTGAGAATTTCTTCGCTTCTCACCTCTCAGAAAGAATATATTCTATTTTTTTCTTTCCTGTATACATACAATTTTTAACAGCGTCATCTCTTTGTCTTCTTTCTTGTATTAAATACATAATTAGTTAACAAAAGGTGTGCAAAGTCACTAGTCATATTAATATGAATTATATGACATAGTACAATATGAGAGTTTACTTTGAATTGGCCCATTATTTTTCGTTAACAAAAAAATTTATTTATATGTATATGTATATTTGCTTTTTCCAAATAAAAGAAAAACGTTTACATTTGGTTAAGTGGTGCTTGTCAGTCAAAGTGCCTGTTTCTTTAATTATTAATTATACATTTTAAAAAGAGGCCGCAGAAATTATTCATTTTAATTTTTAGTTTTATAATTATTTATTCGTTTTACTGTAATAAAGTTCTTTCTAGGCATTGCAATAGCATACATACATTTTAATTATGAAATACCTTATTTTATGCTTTACTTAGGTATACTGTCTGTCTATTTATATTGTATGGATTTCAAATATTATTTTAAATTACTTTTATTGTTTTATATAATTAATTATTTTGTATCTGCATATAATGTTTATTTAAATACTAATATTTTGAGCATGTAGCACACATACCTAAATTAAGAAGAGAATATAATAAAATATATAAATTATTTACATATTTAATATATATGTTCAAGTTTATAAATGAAATTTTTGTAATATAAAATATCAATATAATAATAATAAAATGTCTGATTATTAAATAATCTTAAATTCAAACCTGTTTAAACAAGAAATATTTAAAACTGAATCTAATAGTTCAAACTTATTTGCAATGTTTAGCACTAGACCTATGTTCTTACTTACTCACTTTTTTAAATTTTTTTTACTTTATTTTTTTTTTTTAACAGCAAAGAGGAGAACTATGCAAACTTATTTTGAATATTAATATAAACATATTTGCTATGTATTTATTACATATACGATAAAAACCAGACCTAGAGTTAATTTTGATTAATACAAACGGTTTTTTTTAAGCAATCTATAATAGGCATATCAAATATACAACTATTCGAAAGTACTTATAAAGAATAATTTCTGATATAATTATTTTTTTATTAATTTAAAGGAATTATAATGGAATTTTGTGAGTTAGAAACTAAATTATGTCATTGACCTTAATGTTAACACTTTTAAACATGATAAAAAAATATCCTACCTTGTAAATGGAAATTAAAAAAAAAAAATTAAACGTTATTAAAAAAAGAACATTAATGAAAAAGAAAAAAATATTAAGTTCATCATTGCAAGGAGTACTAGTTTTCAACTACCTTGACAAATACTAAAATCTACGTTTTTGAAAGATTTAATTACCAAAAAAAAAAAAAAAAAAAAATGAAATTAAAAAAATTCTCATACCTTCAGTAATAGTCTATTTTCATCCATAATTTAACGTCTATATTTTCCACTTGATGAAGGTGCACTACCATTACTTATTGGTTTTGAAACTTGACCTGAACCGTTACTGTTTACAGGCGGCTTGCCATTTGGAGGGCCGGCATTATAACCACCATATCCCGGCACTGGTGGCATTTGTACATTGTCTAAAAAAATAAAATAATAAATTGATAATTCAACATTTATTCACAAAATAACGTTTTAAAAACTATATGTATAGATGCCGAAATTAATCATTAAGCCAACCGCTATTAAAATTTAATCTAAGTACTTTTTTCGCTGAAGAAAGGAATTTAAACTTTTTGGAGCTATTTATATTTTAATTAAAACATTAAAGTTATCAGTTTCATATACAACTTTTAATTATCACCGTTTTAATGGGTGTCTTTTCTCTCTTAACTTACTGTATGAATTATTTGGATTAGGAGGTGCACTATACGGATTCATGCGATTTGAATTCATGGTACTTTGATGTTTGGTAGGACCACCGCTATAACTTTGCTGATAGCCAGTGCCAAAATTGGGTGGTGGTGCCTGCGGCTGTACTGTGGGCTGTTGATGGTGTGGTGGGGGTGGCCCAGAAACTGGTGGAGGCACACCAGGTGGTACAGCTGGTGGTTGTTGCCAATTTGGTGGTGGCTGCGTACCGGGAGGAGGCATTTGGTTTGGTGGTGGCATGTGTCCGGGAGGACCAGGTGGCCCAGATGGAGGCGGACAGCCCCATTGATTATTATTCCATGCCGGTGGTGGTGGCTGGGGTACTCCAGGAGGTTGAGGTGGTGCACTCCACGAGTTTGGGGCTGGTGGATAATTCCAATTTTGCATTTGTTGATGCTGTGGTGGTGGAGGCATGGGTGGTTGCTGATAGCCACCATAACCTTGTGGGGGCATAGATTGTGCATGTGGTCCCCACTGATTGTAGTTTGGTGGTGGTCCTTCGTGGTAAGGAGGCATCGGATGATGCGGTGGCTGTTGTGGTTGCATATTATTTCTAAGATTACCTTTCGGAGCCATTTTATTATCTTGTCCCATATTATTACCACCGGCAGTGCTATGTTGAAGGGCGTTTTTCTTTTGTAGTTCTTTGCTATAAATTGACTTTTTTACATCAACCACAACATATTTAATGGAATGAGTTTTTTGTACTACGGAAAGAAAAGCAAATAGAAACAATGTTTTAAAATAAACAAAATTATCCAAAATTTCTAATATTAAATGACAAGAATTTTAGAAACTTAGGCGGTCTTTTAGCTGTATGATATCATGAATTCATGTTTAACTATATTTTACTTCAACATTAATATATAATACATTAATATATTAATATATATATTACAATCTAAGTTTCACAGATATATATCGATTGGAGAAACTTACGTTGCGATGTCACTGGTTTTATTTTTGTAAAATTAAGAAAATTTATTATTGATGAGGAATTTTAGTATAAAATGTTCAGGAAACAAAAAAGAACTTAATTCCAACTGTAAATACGCTGCGAGCTTCGTCTGTGTTATTGTATTACAAAACTATATGGAGAACGAAGTGAAGAATATGTACTTTTTACACAAAGGTTAAAGAAAAAACGTTAGTTGGGGTCTTTTTAAAAATATATTTTCCATTTTCTTACTTTATCAATTATTTTCAATTCAATTTATTTAAAGTAATATTAATTCTATATACATTTGACTTAAGTATAAGAGTAAAGAGTTTAGGAACTTTGTTCCTTTTCTACTTAAATATAATATTTTAACTTTAAAAGCTATGTACTACAATATATAAATGGAAGGGAAAATAAAAATTAAAATTTTAATAAAATTAAAAGATAGGTCAAAATAAAATTATGCTGAGCTCAGTTCATTAATGTGTGGGTATTGTGAGAATTGGCATCTTCTATAAAAATCGTGAGTCAATCTTTCGATTTTATCTTGTATTAATTCGAACCCAGCAAGTAAATGTAGGCGACGAGTGGAATAGTGCCAGGGAAGTTTAAATATCATTTTAAGTAACTTGTTTTGTGCTACTTGGAGTTTACATAAGTGACATTTTGCAGATGTGGACCAGACTGGAGCACAATAAAACATTATAGGGTGAAATATTGATTTGATTATAAGTTTTTTGTTTTCCACATTTAGTTCAGACTTTCTGTTAATTATTGGGTACATCATCCGAATAACTTTGTTTATTTTATCCACTACATATGGTATGTGATTATTAAAATTTAGTTTTGTATCGAGCATAATACCAAGATATATGACGTTGATTTTCCATGGGATATTGTGGCCCATGAAACGAAGCGAGGTTTGCGGAGTGTAACAAGAATTACGTCTTCTTGTAAAATATATAGCCTGCGTTTTTTCAGGATTTATTAAAATTTTCCATTTATTAAAATAGTTTTTTAGACCAGTAAGCGCAAGCTGTAAGTATGTAATAATATTTGCTGAGTATGTCTCGGAGCTTAGAATTGACGTGTCATCTGCATAAATAGACGTAATACAGTTGGGAAATGAGGGGATATCTACAGTAAATATATTATAAAGAATAGGCGACAGGCATGACCCTTGAGGACATCCGGAAGTAATATTTTTTTGTTGAGAACAACTTGAGCCTAAGTGAACCTTAAACGATCTAGAGTAAAGGAAATTTTGGACAATTTTTATAAGTTCGATTGGGAAATTAAACCTTTTCAACTTAAAAACTAGTCCGTTATGCCATACGGAGTCAAAAGCTGCTTTAATGTCTAGCAAAACCATTCCAGTAGACTTGCCCATTTTGAAATTATTTTTTACTAATTTTCTAATTTTTATTAAGGGATGAGACGTATTGTGTTCACTTCTAAAACCAAATTGTTGTGATGGAAGTATATTGTTTTCGTCAGTAAAATTTGAAATCTTTTCTTTAATGATTTTTTCAAATATTTTACTTATTGAGGATAGTAGACTTATTTGTCTATAGGAAAGTGGAGAGTCTGCCGGCTTTCCTGGCTTTAGAATTGGAATTGTCTTTGCGACTTTCCATGCACTGGGAAAATAACATAATTTTAGACATGCATTAAAGATACTGGTAAGATAAATAATACCTTTGTTCGGCAGATTTTTTAAGCATTTGTTATTAATTCCATCTAAACCTGGAGTTTTACTGTGTTTCAGTCTCTTGATAATTACTGCAACTTTATCTCGAGTGACGTAGTAGCTATTCAGTGGACATACGTTAGTACGAAAGACTTGGTTTGCAACATTGTCGACTTCAGAAATCGTAGTGGCGTCGCTAAGAGTTGATGAAATACTGTGGTTCAAATTGAAGTTTTGAGCCAAGACTTCAGCTTTCTCTTGCTGGGTGTAACATACCACACTGTTATGTTTTAGAATTGGAATATTATTAAATTTCTTCCTCAACATTTTTGAAACTTTCCAAAAAGGGGAAGATGATTTATCCAGAGTGGATAACATATTGTTCCAAGATTGATTTCTAAATAGATTTATTTCGTCAGTTATATTTTTATTTAAATTATTCATGGCTCGGCGATCATTAACGTCTCTGTAACGCTTCCAGTTCCTTTTAAATACGTTCCTTAATTGTATCAAAGTTTTTATTTCATTTGGTAATGGCTTTGTCCTTAGCAATTTCCTACGTTTTGGCACACTTACATCGATTCCCATTTTGACTGTACTATGAAAAACATTTATCATGTTATCGATCTGGCTATTGTTGTTTATTTGATCAAGATCGACTGGGATAGGAAGGTTCTTTTTTATGAATTTGGCAAAACGGGGCCAGTTAGCTTTGTTGAAAGAGTAGTATTGATTATCTACTACGTCATAGCTTAGGTTAACTACGCTTATAATTGGAAGATGATCGGAGTTCAGATCGTTTATTACTTTAACTGCGGACATATTTTGTGGCACATTGGTCAAAAAGAAGTCTAATGTGGAGGGTTGTTTGTTCGGATTTGCCGGAATATAGGTATATTCATGAGAAAAGAGGATCTGAGTTTTATTTAGTTGCAGTTTATCATGTAGAATGTTGCCCCAGCAGTTATTCCTTTGGCATCCCCAGTAGCCGTGTCTGCAGTTAAAGTCGCCGCCTAAAATATATTTATTATTTGTACTTGTTAGTATACGGAGATCAGAAGAAAATTGTTGTTTACGAGTTTGATCTCTGGTTGCCGAACCACCTGGATGATAGCATGAGTATATATCAATAAAATCATTGCCAGACTTTACCCTGACACCTATATTTTCAACTAGTGTTTTATTTTGAGGAGCTAGAAGCTGATGTTGAATGTTCTTTTTTATTAATATAGCTACGCCGCCACCTCGATCGTGTTGTCGATCGTTTCTATAGCAATAGAAATTTTGGTGTTTCATAGAGAATTTGTTATTAAGCCACGTTTCGCATAGCAGGCATATGTCGATATTAGTTTTTTCAGGAAGTGGTATAATTCGTATTTTTTAGTGCAGATGCTACGAGCATTCCATTGTAACAGCCTTATGTTATTATTCATTGATAAAGGAACTTACAGGCGAGATTCGTTATAACCCCAAATTGTTCTTCACGAGTTTTGCAATCTTTTAAGTTTGAAATTAATTCCAGTGTGAGATTTTTCAATTCTACCAAAGAAAAAAGATTTTTGTTTGTATTATTGTTGAAATTTGAGGAATAAGGCAATCTTTTATCAGTTCCAGGTATGTTTGGTATTTCGCTTTGGTTTAGCATATTTGGAAAATTTACATTGTAATTTGGTAAACTATTTGGAAGTTGATTTTTCTGTCTGATAATACCCTTGGGTTGAGCACGCATTCGTATTTGTTTATAAGTTTCTCTGCTTGGACAGTCCGGGGACATAGCTTTATGGGCTCCATTACAGTTTGCGCATTTAATTAAGGTTGTCTTACAATCTGCCGTTTTATGGTTTCCAGCGCAGTTGGCACAGAAGGTTTTAACCATACATCTACTGGACCCGTGACCGAACATCTGACAGTTGTAGCATTGAGTCAGTCTTGATTTGTTGGGTTTTTGATAATCCCATCTAACTTTGATAAAATTTATTGCTGAGTACTTTTGGCGCAATTCCTTAAGAGTTATAGATTTCCTTTCAAAATATACTATGTAAATAATTTGTTCACTATTACTGTCTCTGGCTCTAGTTATAATTTTGACATCAAGACATTTCAGTCCTAAGTTTACGAGGCGTGCCTTAATAACGGATGGGTCGGATTTGTCTAGTCCCAAAAGAACAGCTTTGTATGGTTTTTCGTTTTTAGAAGCATATGTAAAATACTCAAAATGGAATTTTTTGGTAAGAGCATCACAGGCTTTCGTGTAATCGGTTTGACTGGTACAAAATAATTTTAAACCAATAGAAATTTTGCGAATTGAGTAATTTTTTATTTCTAATACTCTGCATGCTTCGTGTAATTGTTCTATTTTACACTTTAAAATTGTTATTGGTGGTATATTAACTTTAACAGCTGGCTCGATAATAATTTCATCGTTATCGTCATCGTCTAAAGTTTGCAGAGGAGCAAAATAATTGGCATTAACAGCTCTCTGAGAATTGTTTGTTGCTGGTTTTTTACTCATGTTATACCCAGAATAGGTATTAACATCTTCCTCTCGATCTCGTTTAATTGTGTTTACTTTTTATTTACTTTTTATTTATTAAATTGTTAAGAGTAACAACAAAATAAAGAAAAGATAATAAACCGTTAGCTTTTACAATAAATCAAAGAATCACAGAAAAGTACGACTTAACACTTCAAGTGATAGCACAAGACTTGACTTTATCAATTATAGGTTTTTTTTTAATATTGCCCAATTTGAGTTAAAAAAAAAAGGAAAAAAATGGCATAGTTAACGAAACTTTTAAAATCATTGAAATCATTTTTTTAAATAAGTAGTTTGACATACTCCAGAACACAAAAAAATAGTCAGCTGGGCTGGCACCGCCACCTTGTATAAGTGTACCCTGGTATGTACTACATTTCGAGTAACTATTTTCTCTGACTTAAGTTAATTTTGAAAGAATTGATTAACTTTCCAAAACATTTTAATATGCGCTAAATTTTGATTAACCGCAGTTCGGAGAGAATTTTTTGTTTGTATTTTTTATGTATGAAGTTTGACATTTGAAATAAATGAGAGAAGAGAAATAATTTTTTGTACGGATTTTGACAGCTGAAGTTTAAAATAGGTAAAGAAAAAAATTAATTTTTAATCATTATTTAAACAAAAATAAACAAAAATCTATATATATAAAAGTAAAACTCTGTGTGTGTGTGTTAGCTATAGACTCCGAAACTGTAAAACCGATCGGACTCAAACTTTGGCACATTCCAGGGAGTGTTTATGGGTGATAAAAAGTGGGCGGGGCCACGCCCATAAAAAATTAGTTATCATTTTTCGCTACTTGCACTTGACCGATTTTCCTGAAACTTTGCACACATATTGAGCTGTCATGACTATATAATTTTTAAAAAAAAAGTGGGCGGGGCCACGCCCATAATAAATGTATCATTTTTACGTACTTGCCATGGACCGATTTTCGTGAAACTTTGCACAGATATTGAGCTGTCATGACTATATAATTTCGTGGTTGGAAAAGTGGGCAGGGCTACGCCCATAAAAAAAAGTTATAATTTTGAGGTACTTGCACTAGACCGATTTTTCTGAAACTTTGCACACATATTGAGTTGTCATGACTATACAATTTCTTGATTAGAAAATTGGGCAGGGCCACAGCCATAAAAGAAGTTATCATTTTCAGCCACTTGAACTTCACCGATTTTTCTGAAACTTTGCACACATATTGAGCTGTCATGACTATACAGTTACGTGATTAGAAAAGTGGGCAGTTGTTTTAATTTTTAGCTTTTTGCACTTGATATTCAATAGAAATTCAGAATGCATTTTTATTCATTAAGGGGCGTAGCAACGCGCGCCGGGCTTTTCTAGTTGTAAATAAAAATGCAATATTAAAACCGTTAGAACCAGTGTTGAAACCTTTTTTAAAAATTAAAGCATGTCCTACGGCTTAAAACGGGTACAGAATAAAATAATTTTAAACACTACACCTCGACACAAAAAATTTAAGTTGTACAAGCAATTTTACAAAAGAATTATAATAACATAGTTTCTATTTCGTTTGTGCCTTCTACTGCAAAGTTGCAATTATTTGAGTAAGGGAATTTCTATCTGTGACTTACGATATACAATGTTCTTTGCACTTTACTTTTAATTTTAGGTCGTTTTTTCTTTTTATTTTAAAAGAAAGCTTTATAAGCAGTGATTTAAAATTATAAAATAAAATTTGGTAGAAAGTACATAATTATTTTTTTAATACAAAATCTAGAAAATTTTAAAATTTGATATTAGTTTAAAACTTTATACAAGGTGTGACTAATTTAAACAAATGATTAGTATATTTTGTTTAATTGATCATGGGTATAAAATATTAAGAAAAAAATAGGCACATTTCCTGAACACCTAGATTATTTTCAGGCTAAATAAATAATTACAGAAAAACTTACGTATAGCCTTGTCAACCGCATCATAATCATCATACTCAATAAATGCAAAGCCCCTTCGTTTTCCAGTAGTCTTATCGGTCAAAATTTTGACAGACACAACCTTTCCGAATTGCGAAAAATACTCTTCAAGGCATGGTTCGTCATGATTGTCTTTTAAACCACCAACAAATAGTTTTTTAACCGATGCACTTTTATTTTCTTGTGCTTCTCTTTCAGGACGGGGTAAAGCACGTTTAGCTTCAACAGCTCTAAAATTAAAAAAATACTTAACGTCAGCGATTTTGTTGATATTGTTTACACTTACTTTCCGTCGATAATATGTGGACGATTGTCTTGAGCCTTGTCTACCATAAACGATTTGGTGTAAGTTATAAAACCGAAACCTCTTGATCTTTTAGTATTTTGATCCTTCATTACAACGACATCGACTACTTTGCCCCATTGGCTGTAGAAATTTCTTAAACTGTCTTCGGTGGTATATGGCGCTAACCCACCAATAAATAATTTTCTCAAATGCTCTAATTCACATATATCCTATAACGGAAAACAAAAAATTATTAAATCAGTAACCACACCTTTTACCAAAAAGGAATCCTTTTGCCATATTTACTTACATCATCTTTAGCATTCTCAATAATTTCTACAGAATCATCACTTCCACTGTCATGTATATCTTCTTTACTTTTAGACATTTTTCTAATTAATTTATGAAAAGTCAGTAGTTTTTATTTGTAAGACAAATAAATATGTAAATACAAACTATAAGGACGATTTAATAGGTTCGTTCGAGAACTCACAAATTTGTACGAATTTGTACAAATTTTTACTGCATTTTACGAAATTGCGTTCGTTTACACAAATTTGTAGTAAATGAGAGCACAAATAGAGAGCGAAAAGTGACAGTTCTTGACTGAGTATTTGCAAATTTTTACAACAGAAATTTCTTGCTGTAAGATTTAGCAAAACCAAAAAACATATGATTCAAAAGGTAAACAAACAAAAGTAAGCAAACAAAACGTATACAATTTGTGAAAAAATATTAAAAAAAGGAAAATCCAAACCAAAGTGCAAAATATTATTAAATTTAAATTGTTTGTGAAATAAAGTTAGTTAACAATGTCTACAGATGAAAGAATTGAACTGCCTGAATCTGGCGCAGGTATACATACTTAAATACATATTTGCATATATGTATGTATGTACATAGTTCTCATTAAACTTTATTTATTTGCCATCAGCTGTTGCTTCAATTTTACGAATTTTTACAAATGTCTGTTCGAGTACTTTTTTGAACAAATTCTCTTTTTGGGAGTAAAATTTTCAATTTACTAAATAATTACTCATTTACTACAAAGTGCAGTAAAAGTACTCGAACGAACCTATTGTTTGCAAAAATTATGTATCGATTTTCTCAGGAAATATACGTAAATTATAAAATAATGGCGGCTAGATAGGATGCCATATTTCAATTTTTTGCAAGCAATATGTAAACAATATATTTTAAAATTGTGGCAGCTTTAGGGAAGTTCTATCAAGAACTGGGGCCGAATTACGGCATTCGAACGTGATCGGAATCAGGGTACACTTATACAAGGTGGCGGTGCCAGCCCAGCTGATTATTTTTTTATGCTCTGGAGTATGTCAAACTACATAGTATATAAAAAATTATTTCAACTCCGGAAATTGTCAAACTCCATACATAAAAAAAGAGAGCCAAAAATTGCATTCCTTTATGCTATCACCTTATGTAATTACACCATGATCGGAATTGTAAAATTCTTATTAGAATCTCTTTACCTATAGCACAGCGAACTCGATCGTTCGAGTAAAATTTCGATCGTGATCGAATGCCGTAATTCGGCCCCTGATCATGGTGTAATTACATAAGGTATAGCGTAAAGGAGAGCAATTTTTGCCTTTTTTTATGTAAAAAGTTTGACAATTTCCGGAGTTGAAATCATTTTTTTAAATATGTAGTTCGACATACTCAAGAACACAAAAAAGTAATCAGCTGGGCTGGCACCGCCACCTTGTATAAGTGTACCCTGGATTGATCAAACATTTGGCTCAATGCATATTTATACATCAGCTGTTTTTTTCTGCACTTATTTAAACTTCAGCTGTCAAAGTCCATAGATAAAAAACAATGCTCTCTTTCCTCGCAAATGAAAAAAAACTTTATATATAAAAACATAAACACAAAATTTTTCCCCGAAATGCGATTACCCAATGAATAAATTTGCCTTGCTTTGACTATAAAAAAAAATTAACGAAAATCTTTTATTTTAATAAAATACTCTCTTTAGTATTTTTACAATTAAAGTCTTAATTGAAAATATTTTCGGTTTATAAAAAAATTTTAATATATATCTTTTTACATCTCTCATAAAAGCTTTAATAAACCTAAGAATTTTTTTATAAATACGGTGTCAAAATAATACATGTGTAAATTAGCCGATAATGCCGTGCAATTCTTTTTTATCTGGCCTCACTAATATAGTCAGCTGGTTTTGTTATGTTGTTACGCGGAATAAGTTAGTAAAAATTATAATTGCTGCAAAGAAAAAAAAATAAAATACAAAGAATCTAAATAGGTAAGTAGTATTATGTTATTATTTGTTGTGCTAGTGCTTTACATATGTACATATACAATTTTTTTTATAAATATTTAACTGAACACAGTAATTGTTTACATTACTGTGTGCTATTTTTTAACTACACAATTAAACTAAAGGCATTTTGTTCTGTTAAAGTATTGTTACAATTTAAGATTTTTTACGTACATAAGTATGTATATTTAAAACACAACTTTTTTTTATCTTATATAAAACTTTAATTGAAAACACTAATGTTTTAAAACGAAATTAAATTATTATTTTTTCACACATACATGTGTATGTAATTGTAAACAAACTTTGACGAAAAAAGCAAAATACTTTATGATGGTGCCTGCCCAAAACAAAATAAAATCAGCTGTTTTTTGAACTACACCATGGCAGGAGTGTACCGATTATAATAGTTTATTTAGTAGATTTGTATTCTGATGTTAACACAAACAAAACATATTACTGTTTACTAAATATTTAGAGTAACTAAAATTATTGGTTGTCGCTTTAAGCTGGTATATACAGTTAAGGAAAAAAATCTAAATACAGCAAAATATTTTTATGTTTTTATGAATTAATGTTAATACCAGATATTTATTTTATATGAGTGATTAAAGCTTAAATATTAAAAATTATCTCAGGAAAAAATATTTTAAAATATTAGTAACCTGGAAGATATAAACATAAAAATTAACCGGAAAAATACAGCGTTGTATCTCCTAAAATGATCATTAAAAAAAGGAAACATCCGTTAGTTTTACAGATTTGCGTTGCTTTAAAAGCAATACTATCTTTCAGTAACAAAATATTTTTTATTAAGCTCGACTTTTTTGAAAATAAAGATAAAATAGAAACTTCAGTACCAGTTGTAGTGGTCAAACTCCGCAAGGAAGCTTAATCCTATGGAGAAATTGTCATTGTTTTAAAACTTATTCGAGCTACAGTACAAAAAAAAAAAAATTGAGTCTATAAAAACAGCACCAGTGCTGAAAGCAAACCACAATCGGGGCGACCAAAAAGATTTCAAGAAGGAATTTTAGGTGTATTAGAATGAAAGTGAATAAGATCCAAAAAGTAAGTGCTCCAAAGTTGGCGGAACAAATTGAAAGATGTTGCTGTATGATCTAGAACAGTATTAAATGTAATGATGTAAAAAACAGCATCGCGTTTTCTAACATTTATGGTTATTCACTGTTTAAAACAATATGCCTCCCTCCGTGGCTGTCTACAAAACCTCGAATGGTCTTCATAAACTTATCACCAACCACAATTTCCACATCATCTGAATACCCTACTGTGTCTGTAAGCCTACTGTGTTGGTCTTCAGGGGAGGCCGTCTACGGTTATGTTCCAAAACAGAAGTTAAAAACCCCTCTGCGAAAAAATTTAGTATCCCATCTTCTCCATCACCTTTGCTAACTAGTACTTTTTTGCAGATTTCTTCAGATGTATCCATTATACAGGAGCAGAATACCCTCCACGTACTCTGTTTTTGAAGACGTACATATATTTCCCTTCTGTTTGTTCTTTTTTAACTTGTAAAAGTATATTTCTGATGTAACTATTTAAAGTCCTCCTAGCATCCTTTTCTATTGATTCCAGGAATCCGCTTCACTATAGTGTAAAGTTCGTCCCATCCACTGCCTTTAAGAGACATGTATTTTCGAAAGCAAGCGTAACGGTGCAGTTCATATACTCCACTGTCCGCTTATTAACTTAAAATCAAAAAAATAACTTTTATTTTTGCTCGAAAAAATAAAAATCAAAAAAATAACTTTTTTTTTTGCCAAAAAAAAATAAAAATCAAAAAATAACTTTTGTTTTTGCTCGAAAAAATAAAAATCAAAAAATAACTTTTATTTTTGCTCGAAAAAATAAAAATCAAAAAATAACTTTTATTTTTGCCCAAAAAAATAAAAATCAAAAAATAACTTTTATTTTTGCTCGAAAAAATAAAAATCAAACAAGTAAGAGTGCTATATTCGGCCATGCCGAATCTTATATACCCTTCACAACGTGTGGTCATGCAATAACAGTTGCTTGTATCACCATTCATCCCATATGAAATACGTACACGTATGTATGTTAAAAAAACGAAAAAAAAAAAAAAAAAAAATTAAAAAAAAAAATTTAAAAACAAAATTTAAAAAAAAATTAAAAAAAAAATTATTATATATATAATATACATATATAAAACAAAAAAAAATAAAAAAAAAAAATTAAAAAAAAAAATAAAAAAAATTTAAAAATAATAATAAAAATATAAATAATATATTAAATAAAAAATAAAAAAAAAAATAAAAAAAAAAATTTAAAAAAAATGTTTAAAAAAATTAAAAAAAATTTTTTTTTGCTCAGTTGGGATTCGATGCCACGTTTTCTCTAACCAGTATACACGTTTGTATGTATGTATGTTGTTGTAATGTTGTTTTTGTGAAAAAAAAATCGAGGTGGTCGTGGGTTTTCGCTCATATCTCAGTTGTTTATGTACCGATGTTTCTGATTTTCAATACCGATCTACTCCCGAATATTTCTGATATTTTAATACCTTACCCGGGTCCAACCTATGTCGGGGGGCTTCAAAAAGTTGATTTCAACATACACACGGACAGACGGTCAGACGGACAGACGGACAGACTGACAGGGCTTAATCGACTCCCCTATTCATAAGCTTTCAGAAAATATATACTTTATGGGGTCGGAAATGAAAATTGTAGAAATTTCACACGGAATGACAAACCTATATATACCCTTTTTCACTGTGTGAAGGGTATAAAAATAACTTTTATTTTTGCTCAAAAAAATAAAAATCAAAACATAACTTTTATTCTTGCTCGAAAAAATAAAAATCAAAAAATAACTTTTATTTTTGCTCAAAAAAATAAAAATCAAAAAATAACTTTTATTTTTGCTCGAAAAAATAAAAATCAAAACATAACTTTTATTCTTGCTCGAAAAAATAAAAATCAAAAAATAACTTTTATTTTTGCTCGAAAAAATAAAAATCAAAATTTTAAAAAGCAACATATTTTATGATAGACTAATGCATAAGGATCAATATGGTATACTTGAATCCGTTTTAAGACTTTTACTTCTAAATGCTTTTTTTGCTTTAAAATTCCAAAATAACTGTTATTTTCGGTCCCTGGTTTACATACATATTGCATCTATTAATATGCATCTATTTAATTTGCAATATTCCCCGTACCTACTAAAGTATCTTCAGATATTAACATATCCATCTTAGTTTCTTTGTCCGTGTTATTTCGAGTTCACAAACATGCTAAGTGTCACGCTCACTATTCCTACTTCCTACTATTCCTAGGCGCTTTAAAATATACATACATATGTATATTTAGTGATATAAAGATGAACAAAAACAATGTTTAATTACTTGCTCCGAAACACAATAATGGGTTCGTTCGTTTACTAAAAGTTTTTACTATTTTTTACTGCACATTACTGCATGGTTTACATTTTATATGGAAATTTATGTAAGCGAACGCAATCCAGTAAAGTTCAGCAAAAAATAGCCAAATGTTTTGAGTAAACGAATGAGCTTAATATTACATTATTAAATAACATGTCACACGAACACGACAATACATGACAAGAATGCAAAAGAAAAAGATGTATAAGAAAATTTAAAAGTTGTCTTAAAAAATTTTGTTATGTGTTACTTTGTTCACCACGCACAGTGGAGCCTGTAGAACACGTGAGGTTGCAAAAATCAAAAATTTTATGTGCTTATAAAAAATATTGAATCAACCTATTTTACAGATTTTAAATATGCTACTCCTATTACAATCAGATTTTTAGTTTAGAAGATATAGCCCTTCAAAATTGACTGTATTTAAGTGTTAAAAAAAAAAATTTCTAATTAATTTGGTCCGCTTTAACATACAGTATCTTGAAAAGTATGTGACGATCGACATTCTTTTTGATGATATTGTTAGATCTATTTATTAAGAAAAAATTAAAAAAAATATTGTACTCTTTGCTTTGTGTTTGTTTAGGTAATTCGATATGTGATTTTTTTAATATCCAACTTTGATGGAAAATATAAAAAACATAAATTTCTATATTTCCCATATTTTCAAAATAAGTTCTTTGATTATTCCTTACTTAATGCGAAAATTTTCAGCTACCCGTCCTTGCTCCATTTTTTGCTGGAGATAAAATTTTGAAAAAAGAAATGGTTTAAAAAATGTGTTGCATGCATTTTTGGGAATTTTATGATATATAACCATGGAAACCCATTATTATTATTATTATTATTGTTTCGTTCGTTAAGATATATAATTTTTGTTTTTCATTCTGTAAAGTTTACCTGATAAATTTTATAAAATATATACATAAATAGATTCCTGAAAACTTTTAAATCACCAAGGGTGGGAAAAAATGAGGACCTCTTCAACATGTTAGCAGCATCTTCCGATCCACTTATTTCATCACTTTGGCATGTCACGAGTTTTTATTATAGTTCAGAATTATAAGTCTTTTAGTTATACCATTTTTATGGATTGTGAGCAATATTTAAAAAAAAATTAAAATTAAATTAAAATATTTCACTAAGATTTTTATATAAAGAAATTAAATTTTTATTTGTGATAATGAAAGAATAAACTTGGAAAATTAAGTTTTTATCCCGACACCAGCCGAGTGAAATGCATTTTCGAAACCAGCTACGGTTTCATTCATCAAAGAGTGCTGATGATGAGATATATGTATTCATATGAGATATAATTTAGTCTATGATATTTTATTTCTTAAATATTTTTTGGAATAATTTTAAATCATAAGAGCCTCTTAAAAGAAACAAAAAAATTAAAAATTATAAAAGATATTTTATTTTCCATAAAATTGATTTTTTTTACACATTTTCACTTTGCTAATTCATACAAAAGTAGGCACCTAAAAGAACCCTTTTTTAAACGCTCATAGGTTGATCAAATATTTATGATATACCTTTTAAATTTTTTGATTATTTCATTTGGCTTAAAAGTTATAATTTTTTTAATTAATAACTCAAATGGCGTCACTGTGCCACGTGAGCTTTTCATACGCCTGGCTTTCGAATTGACACCCTTGTCGCTAAATACAAGATTTTCATCTTGTTTGTCGCAGGGATAAAAACTCATAAGTAAACACAGTATATGTATGTATTTATTTATATGTATGCATGTATGTGTATACATATGTATGTATGCAAGTACGTCAAAAGTAAATATGTTTGAGTCATTTGAACAGAACAGAATCATATTATATTCCAAAAGTATTCTATGGTCATCTGCAAATTAGAAATAGATACACACATTTGCAAAAAAATATGAAAATCGGTCCAGAGTTAGTATCGAAAACAAAGCGTGAACAGAGAAACCATTCGATCGGCTCAAAGCCGGCTAAGAGCCGCCGCCGACTTTTTTTGAGTGTTCAAGCCGCCGCTGACTTGTTTCGGCTTAAATCGGCTCAAATATGTAGCCGGCTAACATATCTTACATTCATTTTAACAGATATTTTTTTTTAGATTTAAATTTCTTTTTTTTTTAACATTTTAGGATGATAAAGAAATATTTTTCCATTTTATGTTTATTAACACAATTAAATATTTTTATGATTATTAAAAGGATTTAGACAGTTTTTGGTATAACCTTATTCTTGCTAAAAATGAACCAAAGATATATAAAAAGTTTTTTCAGATAAGAAATTAATTTAGAAAGTGTTTCCTCGGAATCAGAATCTGAAGATTCAAATTATTCAATTTTACTTAATAAAGATATTGCTTATTATATTGAATTATTAACTAAAAAAAAATTTAAAAAATGTCCAAAGTGGTAGTTTCTGAAAATACTATTTCGGAATGTTGGAAATATTATGGCGATTTGTATATGATATTAAAACTAAATTATTTTTAAGATTATATTTCGATAGGTCATTCCAAACCTAGCAAACATTGCTGACGTTTGTTTTAGAATTCCAGTAACGTCAGCATCATCTAAACAGGCGTTTTCCGCCTCAAGCTTATGCATTAATGCAATTGTTTGTTTATGACAACAAAAATATTATCAAACCTTTTTTATAAGAACAAATTTTTTATTTAAATAAAATCTTGTTTTATGATAAATAACTTTAAATATTTTTAAAAATATATACATATATTTAAAGCCGGCGGCTTGTAGCCGGCTTTAGTCGGCTATGAGCCGCCGCCGACAATTTTCTTCTTAGCCGCCGCCGCCGACTTTTTACAGCGACTTGTTTCTCTGAGCGTGAATAAGACCAGCGAGCTTTTTATATGTATATGAGCCGTATTCTTTGAAAGTGGTGTAAGCTAATTTTATGAAATACTAGCGAGTCCCCCTACACTTCGTAGTGCAACTAAGTCGTATTTCTAAACTCCATCGTTGTTATGACGCATTGCAATATCCGATTTTGTTCTATAGAGGAGATGATGGTTAGTCAGATAAGCATATTTTAGTTTTAGTATATAAGTAATTTTAAAATTTGTAAATAAAATAGTCCTATTATAACATCAAACTACTATTGTAAAATTTAAACTAAATAAGTATTATTCGATGGAAAGTAAAATTACATACATATGCATATCAATTTGAATTAATTTATATTTATAAATTTATATTGAACATTTTGAAGACTGTTTTTGAAACCAATTATAGCTAGAAAGTTTATAGCAGATTACATCTAATATTATCATTAAAGCCCTAAGACACTTGTTATACCCTTCCGTTCGAGACCCGTACGTTCGCGACCGGTACTTAAGCCAATTAAACAAAAACCAAAAGAGATATTTTATTGTGTAAATACTGAATATAGTCTTACATTAATACACTTTTAAAATAAATTAATCACTTTTGAATATTCGTACGAACGTACGTTTCGTTTTTTTTAATTTTTTTTTTTATTTTTTTTTAATTTTATTTTTTTTTGTATTTTTTTTTTATTATTTATATTTTTATTATTTTATATTATTTTTTTTTAACAAATACGTAAATTTGTAATTTTACAATGGAGTGTATGTATGTATGTTTTTTATATGTATGTACGTATTTCATATAAGATGAATGGTGATACAAACTATTGTTATTGCATGACTACACGTTGTGAAGGGTATATAAGATTCGGCACGGCCGAATATAGCACTCTTATTTGTTTTTTCTGTCTTTTTATGTTATCATAGGAAATTTTAATAAGAGCAAAGAGTTCAGACATATAAGGAAACATATTTAAACGTCTAGGCTTAATGTATGTTATGATAATAAATCGCAATCTGTCAAGTAACACTTTTAGCTTAAAATTGACATTTCTAGCTTAAAACGATACAGTACTTTTAACTACTTAGTTTTATACCATAAACGAGAGATTTTTTTTTAATTTGCTTAGTTTTATACTTAAATATATGTAGCTATTTTAAGTTAATTTTTGTCCAATATGTAAAAGAGACAACATTGGAAAAAAACAAAAAATACAGAAAATATGTATAGTTTTTTCTCTCTAACATTACCCTACGACAGAAAACAAAGTCTCATAAGGGATTAACTAACATTTTGTCCAAAATGCACTTACGCCATTTTCAAAGAAAATGGGTGAAATTTACACTGTGGTACAAAAGAGAGTCAAGGTAAATCAGTTTTTGTAAATGATCTCTTTTTTTTTCTTTTACAAAAACAACACCTTTTGAATTTATATATTTCATATTATCTTCTCTTAAAAAAATGATTTTTACTTTATTTGGTGTTCGATCTGTGCAGCTCAATCGCATTAAATTACTGCCAAAGATGCCACAACGAAAATAGCTTTCTTGACAATTACCTTTCTAAGTATAAATTTGATGATTAAAACAATAAAAAAATTATTTAAAAAAATATAAGCGATATTAAAATATTGCTATGCTCATATACTTCACTAAAAGAAAACTTTATTTATTATATAATAGTTTTTAAGATTAATTTGCATTTCATATTTTAATAGTGTTCAAATGTTTCCAAAATACATTTATTTATATTGATATTTAAGGAAAAATTTCATTAAGTCTGGATCAAAATAAATTAACTTTTTAGACAGATATAACCAATTTTACATACATACTCATATACAGCGTTAGTTTTCTTTTTTATTATGTTAATTAAATACTATGTAATATAGTATCTATTGTACTACATTTTAAAGTTTCAAGTGCAAATACAAAGATCTTTCACATAAAATTTTATCAAAAAGAACATGTTTTATTTTCGATTTATTTAAACTTTCTGATTTTTACCTAAAAATAATCATCCTACTTAATATAATAAATGTGAATGTTTGTATGTTTGGATATTTGTTACTCAATCACGCAAAAACGGCTGAACGGAACCAAATGAAATTCGGCACATAGATAGATAACACCCTAGATTAACATATAGGATACTTTTTATCACGATAATAACGCGAAGTCGTTGGCAAACTCATTATCACACATCCTAAACGGGTTGTTTTTGTTGTAAATATTTTTATTTTTGTTGTTAATACTTAGTAAGTACCAGATCACAATTCTGTTTTCCAGGCTGAGATAAGGGCAACTATGGATGAAGGAAACTGATAACGCGGTTTCGATTCATATCTTTACAGATAGCCAGTCAATTATAAGGACACTAATGAATAATCTAGAAATGTCCTGCAATGCAAGAACGTTTAGAGATAATATGGATACCAAGACATCACGGCATAATCGGAAACGAGGACGCCGATAAATTATCAAACATGAAATAGTTTTTAAATAATATAATCGTGGAAAATGCTATATCCTTTCCGCAGTTCTTGAACCTAAAGTTTGGGCGATATGGAACACGTCAGGAAATGGTAATATACAAATGTTTTTAAAGTGACGAACCCAAATCTAAAGAAATCGAAGGAGATTCTGAAACTGAGTAGACTAACACTTAGGAGATTAACTTGTGTAATAACGGGTCACACGGAGATAAGAATTTATCTAGCTCGCATGGGACTGTCGGATGAAACGACATGTAGAGCATGTGAGGAAGACGAAGAGTCTTTGGAACATAACCTTTATCAATGTCCTGCATTTGGGTGTATTAGTCGTGAACACTTTAAAATAGATAATATGCCGAACTTTGAATGCCAAAGGAATTCAAATCGGAGATCAATAAGGGATTACATTGAGATTACAACGATATTTTTATGTTTTACGAAATTAGGATTATGGTTTTTTTATTAGGAAAGTTTTCGTTCCTGTAGAGGGCACAACATTCCAACTGGGCATACGTATATACCTGTTATGGGTTTGGGTTTTAGTACCTCTCTTTTTCAACCTAATCTAATTAAGTTCTTTAATTTATCTATTGTCAGTTCTAGAAGAAGTTAAAAATGGCAAATCATTAAATGGGACAGCGGTCGCTGCCTAAAGAATTTTATTATATTTAAAAAATACGAACCAAAACAAAGTCTTCAAAACAAAAAGTGAAAGGACGAAAGAAATTACTGAAGTTAAAGCTTGGATGTATTCAAAGCGCCGGTGGCCAAATACGAAGAAGTCCTGAAAAGTATTGAGCTGTGGCAGAAGGTTTAGGCAGGATGGAATATACACAATTTGTTTAGATAATGTACATAGCTTAACTTTATTAATCTGTGCCGAATAGGATATATCAGTTGCAGAAGTCAATAGGATACTGGTTTAATTATTAAACTTAGATGAGTAAAACCTGAAAGCAAAAATGTGCCAAAGATCTGAATTAGACATGTTTTGTTTTTATAAACTAAAGTTATTAATAACTTTTTTTGTAATTGTTTTATATTTTCTATAGAATTATATTTTTAACTAACAAAAGGTTTAAAGTTTAATAAAAACAGTTAAAAAAGTACTTTGTTTAAAACATTGACTTATTTTGGTACCACGTATATGCAATATATAGATTTTCCGTTCTTATCTTTATAACTTTTACTTACTTAATTCTTTAATGTTGTGCTCACCTCTTATGTTTTACATTTAAAGAAACTCTTTCAACCATAAACGATTCAAGAAAATTAATCAACCACTAATATTCTTTACAGTTTTATCCTTGAATGCTTAACAATACTTTTTTACGTTTACAAAAATTTTGATTATGTTTTTATTATTGTTAAAGTTCTTTTTCTTCTTAATTCTAAATATGTAAGTATAAACAATACTCGTAATGTTTTTCTTTTTTAATTTTAACCTTAATACAAATGACCATTACTAACAACTTGATATTGTTAACATGAATTTATAAGTTTGTTGAAATTACAAGTGTTACCAGTACTGTTTACACCACTACATAAGCTGTTGGCGGGACCTGAGGTGGCACTTCCTTCATTTTCCTGCGTTTGAGCGCTATTAATTTCAATATAATTATTATTGGTATTGGTCAAATTATTTGTATTATCCACAAGGGAATTATCTGTTCTTCTCAAAGATACGGAGGAAAGATGTGTGTGAATATTATGTTGTAGTTGAGTTTGTTGGGATGTAGGTAAAGAAGTAGCTGGATCTTGAATCTTCGACTGTATAGTAGTTGGCATTGTTACATTTAAATGTTGTGATTGTTGTTGCTGCTGCTGTTGTGTATAAAAATTTTGTTGCAGGGCTGCTGGAGTATATGAAGCCGTATGTCCCATTATGGAATTCATAAAACCATTGGCAACCATAAAATTCCTTAAAAAAAACAAAATAACAACAAACAAAAAACGACAAATTAAACAATTGGAAAATCATTAAATAATTAGATAAAGATTAACTAGAGATAAAACAATATTTATGTACTTTTTTGTTATTGTTCTGTCTGTTTATTTATAGTTTAATGGGAAATTTGTGCTAGTAAATGTCGTAAAATTTCAAATTCGTGTTAATTTAATTACGTCCGTTAATCATATTTCTGTTATTTCATGTGTTAGTTTTTGTTACCGTTCTGTTAAGTTTTTATTTAACTTCCGTTTGTTTTCTGGTTTATAAAATTTCCAAGAAATAAAAACAAAATCGAGCAATAAAAATAGAAGGCAGTTTATAAATAATAACAGGAATAAAGTAGGAGTTATTGAATTATAGTAGTTAATATTGTTTTGTATGTAAAAATGTAAATGTGGACATTAATGGCATGTGTTTCCTATGATACCATACAATACAAACATATATACATACATAAATTCGTATACATATAAACTTGAGTAATTGTCTTTATTAAATGGCAATCTACAATAGAATTAATAAATAAATTTACAAAATGTTTCTAAAATCCAATTTTCTGATAAATTTAAATTTAAAGTTTGAATTATTATATATCGCACTTCACCATAGATATTATGCTTTTGTGCTGTTGTTGGTAACACAAAAAAAAAAGATTATCCGTAAATATACATATTGAATAATTTGCAGAGTTAAATAAGTGTTGTCAGTTTGTATATGTTAACAATAGATCTGTTTGTTTACTTTTCCAGTAAAGTCTAAAAACTAAGTAAATACTGAGTTATTTAAAAAAATGAAAAAATAACAAATAGAGCAAAAAGAACGCGAACGGGAAATTTGTAAAAAGTTTTAAGTAATTGAAACATTTGTTCGATTTCAATACTTTGTTTTATTATATACTAGAAAAGCCCGGCGCGCGTTGCTACGCCCCTTAATGAATAAAAATGAATTCTGAATTTTAATTAAATATCAAGTGCAAAAAGCTTAAAATTATAACTTTTTTTAATGGGCGTGGTACTGCCCACTTTTCTAATCACGAAATTATATAGTCATGACAGCTCAATATGTGTGTGCAAAGTTTCAGAAAAATCGATCTAGTGCAAGTAGCTAAAAATGATAACTGATTTCTTATGGGCGTGGCACTGCCCACTTTTCTAATCACGAAATTGTATAATCATGAGACCTCAATATGTGTGTGCAAAGTTTTAGAAAAATCGGTGAAGTTTAAGTAGCTGAATAAGATAACTTTTTTTTATGGGCGTGGCACTGCCCACTTTTCTAATCACGAAATTGTTAGGCATGACAGTTCAATGTGTGTGCAAAGTTTCAGAAAAATCGGTGAAGTTGAAGTAGCTAAAAAAGATAACTTTTTTTTGTGGGCGTGGCACTGCCCACTTTTCTAATCACGAAATTGTTAGGCATGACAGCTCAATATGTGTGCAAAGTTTCAGAATAATCAGTCCAGTGCAAATACCTTAAAATTATAACTTTTTTATGGGCGTGGCACCGCCCACTTTTCTTATCACGAAATTATAAAGTCATGACAGCTCAATATGTTTGCAAAGTTTCAGAAAAATCGGTCAAGTGGAAGTAGCTAAAAATTATAACTAATTTCTTATGGGCGTGGCCCCGCCCACTTTTTTCCTCCCATAAACACTCCCTGATATGAGTACAACAACTTGCCAAAGTTTGAGTCCGATCAGTTTTACAGTTTCGGAGTCTATAGCTAACACACAGACAGAGTTTCACTTTTATATATATACTAGCCAAACCCGGCGCGCGTTGCTACGCCCCTTAATGAATCGAAATGCATTCTGAAGTGAAAAAACCTAAAAATTATAATTTTTTTTATGGGCGTGGCATTGCCCACTTTTCTAGGCACGAAATTGTAAAGTCATAACAGCTCAATATGTGTGCAAGTTTCAGAAGAATCGGACCAGTGCAAGTACCTCAAAATTAAAATTGTTTTTATGGGCGTGGCCCTGCCCACTTTTCTTATCACGAAATTTTAAAGTCATAATAGCTTAATATGTGTGCAAAGTTTCAGAAAAATCAGTCTGGTGCAAGTACCTCAAAATTATAGCCTTTTTTATGGGCGTAGCCCCGCCCACTTTTTAATCACAAAATTATAAAGTCACGACAGCTCAATATGTGTGCAAAGTTTCAGAAAAATCGGTCCAGTGCAAGTATCTCAAAATTAAAACTTTTTTAGGGGCGTGGCCCCGCCCACTTTTCTTATCACAAAATTATTAAGTCATGACAGCTCGATATGTGTGCAAAGTTTCAGAAAAATCGGTCAAGTGCAAGTAGCTAAAACTGATAACTAATTTTTTATGGGCGTGGCCCCGCCCACTTTTTTTTATCCATAAACACTCCCCGGTATGTGTACAACAACTTACCTAAGTTTGAGCCCGATCGGTTTTACAGTTTCAGAGTCTATAGCTAACACACACACACACACACAGAGTTTCACTTTTATATATATAGACTAGCCAATCCCGGCGCGCGTTGCTACGCCCCTTCATGAATTTTAATCGCATTCTAAATTTTAATCGAATATCAAGTGCAAGGCTAAAAACTATAACTTTTTCTTTATGAGCGTGGCACTGCCCACTTTTCTAATTACGAAACTGTATAGTCATGACAGCTCAATAAGTGTGCAAAGTTTCAGAAAAATCGGTCCAGTGCAAGTACCTCAAAATGATACCTTTTTTTTTAATGGGCGTGGCACTGCCCACTTTTCTAATGAGGAAAGTGTAAAGTCATGATAGCTCAGTATGTTTGCAAGGTTTCAAAAAATTCGGTCCAGTTCAAGTAGCTAAAACTGATAACTAATTTTTTATGGGCGTGGCCCCGCCCACTTTTTCAATCACGAAATTATAAAGCCATGACAGCTCAATATGTGTGCAAAGTTTCAGAAAAATCGGTCCAGTGCAAGTACCTCAAAATTAAAACTTTTTTAGGGGCGTGGCCCCGCCCACTTTTCTTATCACGAAATTATTTAGTCATGACAGCTTGATATGTGTGCAAAGTTTCAGAAAAATCGGTCAAGTGCAAGTAGCTAAAACTGATAACTAATTTTTTATGGGCGTGGCTCCGCCCACTTTTTTTCACCCATAAACACTCCCTGGTATGTGTACAACAACTTACCAAAGTTTGAGCCCGATCGGTTTTACAGTTTCGGAGTCTATAGCTAACACACACACACACACACACACAGAGTTTCACTTTTATATATATAGATGTAGATGTATACTTTTGATTACTTATAATATGAAAAATTTCAGTAAGTGATTTTTATTACTGTATAAATTATGGGTTGAATAAAATTAAAACCTAATTTCTTTAATTTGGTTCACATTTATCCATTTAAATTTAATTAAAAACGTAAGTATTTGATTTCGAAAATTTATGAATACCTTTAAAAAATTTACAGTACTAAGTACCCAAATATTCAAAATTTGTACAACTAAAAACAAAAAATTTACCTTTTTGTAAAAAAAATTGATTTTTTAAGACGCGTATATTTGTTACATTTTTCTTTAATTTCAAGTTGTTTTAAAAAAATATTTAAGAAAACCGATTTTGATATTTTTACTTTTATTTATTTGGCTTTATTTAAAACATATGTTTTTTCAGAGTAAACTTTATGGGTAAAAAAATGTACCTACATGTCGTGCTTTAATTAGAATGTGCTCTATTTTGTGTGTTCTATTTTCCAAAAAGTATAATCGAAAATTACAATTTCCGAACGAATCGCGTTCATCATTTGTGTAAAATTTATTTTAAAAGTAAATGTCTGACATCGTTTTTGTAGCTTATATTTAAGACCCCGTAATTCAATTATATTTTAAGTGTTTTATTTAAAGCTTAATAAAAAGGTTTAAATATATAAACTCTCCATATAAGCGAAAAACATATTTGAACAACAACTCATACTTACAGTCTGGGACTAAATTTCAGCATTCAAACCATAGCTTGGGAATTTCAATTAGAATTAGAAATCATTACGATTAGAAAAATAAAATAATCTAATCATTAGAATAGAATTTTGATAAAAATTTCAGATTACTAATTGATTAGATTAGAAATAATCAAAAATCTAATCACAATTAGTGACGATTAGCATTTCTAATCAAATCTAATCAAAACTAATCGAAAAACTAATTGATTAGATTTCTTGATAATTTTTGATTAGAGAAACTATTTTTGTGAAAAGAAAATATTTATTTATCACATTTGTTGCTATAAAAAAAAAAAATCCGTGCATTTTTACTTACCAATAATTTTGAACACTTCAATTTGAATAAAGCAAAATTAAAATCACAAAAGACGTTGAAAATTAACATTAATTATAACACAACAACAAAGTGAACCAGCTGTGTCAAGTGTTTAGTTTAAGAACAGGGTGAATCGTACGCAATTTTATGCAATATTCAAAATCTGTTAGATTATGTAAATATAGCAACAAATGTGATAAATAAATATTTTCTTTTCACAAAAATAGTTAAAAATAGTTGATCTAATCAAATCTAATCAAAAATAATCAAGAAATCTAATTAATTAGTTTTTCGATTAGTTTTGATTAGAAATGCTAATCGTCACTAATTGTGATTAGATTTTTGATTATTTCTAATCTAATCAATTAGTAATCGTCTAAAATGCCTAACTAATCATAATTAATCAATTTTTAAGCACAATAAAAATTTCTAATCCAATTGCTAATCATTAGGATTACTAATCATTATTCCCAAGCTATGATTCAAACGTGATCAAAATTTTAAAAATTTTATTAGAATATCTATACCAGAAGCACAGTGAACTCGATCGTTCGATAGCGTTCGAATGCCGTAATTTGTCTCCGTGTTTTTTCTCACCTAAATGTTTTACAGAAAAATATATTTTTTAACTTCATACATATTTGGTGTATTCACAATCAATAATAAGTGTCGTATTGTGTTAATTTCACAACAATTTTAAAGTAATTAAAAGTATTGTTTTGTTTATTGCAAAACTTTAAAAAAAATTAAAAACAATGTGACCCTTAGGACACCTTGTGAATTCACCAATTATTATATTATTATTGCATGTCTAATGTAGTATTCTCACCTATATTGTTGATCAATTTGCGCTTTTTCAATTCGTTTATCCTTAGCACGACGATTTTGAAACCATATTTTTATTTGTGTCTCTGAAAGGCCCAACGATTCGGCCAATTCAAAACGTTTACTACGTGATATATACTCATTGCGATGAAATTCTACTTCCAAGCGCAAGGTCTGCTCATTACTAAAGGTGGTACGTTGACGACGTTGTCTGCCCTCTTTTCGACGACGACGAGCCACTAAAATTTAAAAAGAAGAAACATTTTATAGAAAAATTAAACACATAAAAATATTTACATAAAACTAGTAAGATTTATTCGGACGTGCCGAATCTTATATACCCTTCACAACGTGTAGTCATGCAATAACAATTGTTTGTATCACCATTCAACATATGCGACAGCGCATAGAGAAAGGGACCTAAGGGTAAAAACAGGTTTTGTTCAGGAGAGCCATTTTAAAGATTAAATGATTTTTCTATTTTTTTAAATTGTTCATAAGAAAAAAAAATAAATTTTTTGTAGTTTCGTAAAATCAAGTTATTTTGTTAATTTAGTTCATCCAGTTTGTATTGGTGTGAAATAGAAGTGGTATAGGTTTTTTCATCATATCTAAGTTGTTTATAGATTGATTTTTTTGATTTTCAATACCGATTTGATCCCGAATATTTCTGATATTTTGGTACCTTACCTTGGAAATGTCTGGGGGCTTAAAAAACTTAAATTCAACATACACACGGACAGACGGATAATGCTTAATTGACTTCCCTATTCATAAGTTTTTAGAAAATATATACTTTATGGGATCGGAAATGAAAATTGTAGAAATTTCACACGGAATGACAAACCTATATATACCCTTACACTAATTGTAAAGGGTATAAAAATATTAATTTTGATTAAAGAGCTATTAACACTGTATAACAAAAAACAAAATTTTTTTTGGACACAAAAAATTCGATAGTATCATTAACATATAAAATTAAGCAACTCAGTTTCTTACTTGCAGATCCTTTATATTCTTAAAAGGACTTTAAATTTTTGAAGGATGCAAAATGTAACTTATCATATGAATGGAAATAATTCGTGGGGTGAAAAAAATAAATATTTTTAATTTCAATTAGCAATGAATGTCCTTTGAAAAATGTATCTTTTCATATCCCTGAAAGTTTTGTTTAAAATATTTATAACAAATTATAATGTATCTCTATTTTGTACCATTTATCAAATTTTCGTTACCTTTTTAGTATTTATTTCAATAGAAAAAAAATTGTATAATATTATTATTTCCAAAAACAGTATTACACAGTGTAATCAAATTATCATTAACTATGTATGTATATTCCCCCACCAATTTATATATTTATTTTTAATATTTAATGCTTTTTAAACACGCATTTAATTCATATCTCCCTAATAAAGATGTTAAGTGAAATTAATCTCTACTTAGTATTGAAAACATGTTTTTTTTTAATTCTAGTTGTTTTATTTATATCCTTATGATTGTATGGGTTTTTTTTAAATAACCCCCTTGCTTTGTAATGACACAAAATGTTGCGTGTGAATAAAAAATGGTTAACAATTAATTAAAGACCGACCATACACTAAACAAACATTATAAGCTTGTAAACTATAACAATTCATATGTATAAGAGTACATTCCGTTTAACACTTGTTATATAAATATTAAAAAATAAAAAAAATCTCCAAACTTAAAAAAAAAATAATAATAACGAAAACAATTTGAAATCTTAACTGATCCGGGAATTTTCACACAATACTAACATCTGTGTCTGATTGCCATAATAGTCTATTGTTTGTTTAACGTTTAAAATGCTTGTCTAGGCAATTTGGAAATATTTGGTAAAGAATGAACAAACGATGGCATGATGTTTAATATTGTTATTGTTATATTTATTTTTTTTGCTTCTTGGTCATAATATTGATAGAATTTTCTGAAGCATAAAATATAAATTAAAAAGTTATAATAAGGATTTGATTTTACACTCTTGTAGTCAACTATTTTTTATTGTAATTTTAATATTATTATTAACAATTTGTAATCGAATAAATATAATTTTTTGATGTTGATTTTGATTTATATAACCGTTTTTTAAGTTACCGCTGGTTTTATAATTAAAAATCATTATCCCTGAATATTAAAGGCAAATTTTGTTATAAAAAGGATATTATATGTTCACTTTATGCTGTTTTCTTTTCGGGAGAAAATTTTTCTCTTTTTTTTGTCCTCAAAATATGATTTTTGTTAGAAATAAATTTGATACCAAATTTAAGATATTTTAAAGACCTGTTTAATGGTAGAAAGGAACTTTTTCAAAACTGAATTGTATATTGTAAAATCTAAATATTATGTCAATATTATTTTAAATAAAATATATAAATGCTTTATCATATATTTGGTGCAATAGATCTTTAAAAGACTTAATTTAATATCAAATTTGACTACGAAAAATAATCACAACTTAATATACAAGCCATTTCAAAAAGTAGGGAAATAATATCGTTAAACTATTTTTGCAGAAAAGAAAACGGTACAAGTCAATAAAGACTGAGTCAGAGAAGTCTTATACACAGTATTCCAGCCAAAACCTATCCTTATTTCAACAAACTATTAAAAATATGTCAGATATTATCTTTTTTATATGATTAATATTAACTATTATTTCGGTCAAAGGTACGTGAAAAAAAATAATTTAAAATGCAATATGGACCTTAAAAAAATAGCAAAAGATCTAAACGTTTACCGTCACACTTTCAAAAGCCATAAATCAGTATAAAGAAGACTCCAACATTTAAAGAAACCTGGATCAAGAAGGAAAAAATATCTGGCAGGTAATGGTATGGTAAAATAAGTCGAACAACACATTCGAAGAGCATTAAACACTTTTATCACAAAACCAGTTCGTTAAGTTAAATCCTCCGATTCCGGTTGTATAATGTTCAGAAAGTTCCAGATCGTAATGCAGTATAGAGCTTAGAGCAGTTGTGGCAAAAGAAGCTAGTCTTTAATAAAATCAGGCACAATAAACACTGTAATAGAATATTAAGGAGTGTCAACAAAAACGGCTTTTATCTTTCTTAGAAGCAAATAAAGGGTCCGCCAAATAACTTCTTTTTTTTTAAAAGCAATAAAAGAAAAAAATGTAGCTTCGGCTGTGTGCCACGTAGCGCCGTCCTGTTGAAACCAAATGTTGCCAATATCCTCCTCTTCAATTTGAACAAAAATTCGTTCAACATGGCCCGATAACGATCGCCATTGACTGTAACAGCCATTCCTTGCTCATTTTCGAAGAAAAATGGCCCAATTATGCCTCTGGACCAAAATCCGCACCAAACAGTGACTCGTTTTGGGTGTATCGGCTTTTCAATGTATGCGTGCGGGTTTTCTGTGCCCCAAATACGACAATTTTGCTTGTTTACATACCCGCCAAGATCAAAATTAACTTCATCTGAAAAGATGATTTTTTTGTCAAAATCGGTCAAAGTAATGTCGCAATATTTCCCAGCGTTGTTCAAGCGTATACACAATCATATTCGTTCAGCGGAAGGATAAAACTAATTATCTGTCAAATCAGACATGAGTTAAGTGTTACCATTCACGAAATAAGCACTAGTTGAAAAAAAAAACGTTAGATGACGGACCCTTTATAATATTTTAAATGGGAGGATTTGCAGAAAAAGTAAAAAATTAGTTTATAAATACCGAGTAATATGCCAACATTTCAATGTAAAATAAATTTGTACAATACGAGTATTTGCATAAAATTTGTGTATTTTTAAGAATTTTTATATTGAATGGTTCAAGTTTTATTAACTTAACTTGGCTCACAGTTTAATATGTGGATTTTTATAACCTTTACCACAATTTGTTGATAATTTTTATTTAACAATTTAATTAAATAAATAATTAAAAAAAATTCATCAAATACAAGTTAGTCTTGAAAAAATACAATTTCTCTTCGAATTTCTATTTAATTTTAACCCAAACTCATATATGTATAAGGCTCGAAATTATCTCCATGTACCAATTTTTGTGATTGTTTCATAATAGGATTTAGCTCCTTTATAACAGCTACTGCAAAAAAATACCTTAAAATACAATATAAAATTCACGATAAATAATTTTTGGTGTAGATACTCGCTGGCAAATTTTTGATGATCTGTCCGTAACTACCTTAGCGAAATAAACGAATCTTCTTAATCTATGTGCGATCCGGTAGTTATAAAATTTTGGGGGGTATTTTACCTCTTCAGAATTATATAGTTACGCCAATGTATATGACTCTATTTTGGTAATATTTGATGACTTCACAAGAAGTGCAATAATGGTGTATTGTCATAATTTCCGATTGTAAAATTTAGAAATGATTTAAAATTTTTTGTTTTATTGTAAAAATTGTTAAACAATTTGAAAATTAAAAAAAAAAATATGACAATACGACAGAGCACCCCTGCAATTCAATGCACTTACTTATTTTAACGATAATCGTATCGTTAAAAAACGTAAACAACAATTTTATCGATTGCAGTAGTAATCAGGAACATATTTCAACGACAGTTGTTATTTTTATCTTAGCGACAATAATTTTGTTGTTTTTTATTTTATCGACAAGAGGTTACTGCCTTATTTAATAAAAATTATTAACTGTTTATAAAGGGTTTATAAAACTTATTGTCTATGGAAATTTGATTAATAAACCTCTTATAAAACTGTTTTAAGTTTTATGAATTAGACCGTTAAATTTGATAAAAAAAACCACTTGTTTAAGTCTGGGCTATGTCGCGACTACCTGTTAATGGTGAATTTATTTACGCATTTGTTGACAAAGATGCAACTTAGTTTTAGTTGTCGAGTATCCTTAAAAAGGATTTAGTAAATCGCACAATCGTTAGTGTCAACAACAATAAGTGTTACCAAGTTTACCGATTGTCGGATCGTTAAAAGTTAATCGTATTACTGAAGTACAGTAGACTCGCGGTAACGTGAACTATTAAAAACCAGACGTGTTCACGTTTGCGAAGTTGTTCATGTTAAATCTTTAAAATTTCCAAATAAATTAGACATGTGATTTAACTCAAATTCATATATGTGTTTGTATTTTGGATTGTTATATACATATGGTTTGTAAGGAAAAAAAAATACTTTAAAATTAATTTAAAAAATGTGTTACCTTTTTTGTTCTTGTTCAAACAGCGTTGTCAGAACATTTGTTCGAACAACGATGTCTGATATTAAAAGGCATTTTGAATATGAAAGAAAGAGACGACACATAAAAATTGCGACAAAATACACTTTATACGTTTTAACCATATCAATGAACATGAATAATTTTTTGACAGTTGCTCTGCCGACGTTTTGTTCTAGTCTGGACAAATCAATGACTCGTCTAGACGTAAAGTAAAGAAATAAAAATGTTCAGACAGCATTTTGCTATTGTTTTCTTTTTAAGACGTTTCCAAGTTGAATTTAAATAGCCAATACTGTCCATTATTAGTTAAACCAATTTTCAAAAATTGCAGCTGTAATCCATTACGAATTGGAGCAATTGTAGTCCACAGGAGATTCAAAATTTCTAAAAGAGCGAGGATTTTTTGCCTTTTCAATCACAAGAAGTTTAACTTTAGAATTTTGGTAGTTTTTGTGACATTTTTCACGAAAAACTTTAGATTAGGTCATGCTAAATCAGCAGCACGCACTAAACTAAACTAAACCTGTGCAGTCATTTACGGGAATACCCCTTTTTATAAAAACGATTTGCATAACCGACAAATTTGTTTACGTTATAAGGCTTTCTCACTATGTTCACGCTACAGAGTAGTCAGTGTAAAAAAAATTATGTTCATCTTATCCGGTGTTCACGTAAGGCAGTGTTTTTGTTACCGCGTGTCTACTGTATACACATATTGTGTTCACAGTAAGCCTATAGCACTTACATTTGCTGTATATTTATTAATTTGATGTTGTAAAGGGTGATTTTTTAGCTATTACCTTTTTGGCAACCCTGGTTTAAACTGCTGACGCACTTTTCGTGTTTTGTTTCACTGTCAAACATCTTCAATTTGGTCTATGATTTAACCATGAATCGTCTTACAAACGAACAACGCTTGCAAATTATTGAATTTTATTATCAAAATGCGTGCTCTGTTAAGAAAGTTCATCGCGTGCTTCTTATCGAAAAATTGTGTTCAGCAACGAAGCTCATTTTTGGCTCAGATCGTGCGATTTAACGCCTTTAGACTATTTTTTGTGGGGCTATGTTAAAGCTCATGTCTATACACACATGCCCGCTTCAATTGAAGCATTGGGAGACAACATTGAAGCATTTATTCGTGAGATACCGGCCGAAATGTTGGAAAGAGTATGTCAAAATTGGACTAAGCGGATGGACCATTTGAGGCACAGTCGCGGTCAACATTTGTATAAAATAATCTTCAAACATTAAATCGATTCAAATAAAGATTTCATGCAGTTTTCTGAATTTTATGTGTTTTTTTTTAACTTTTCTATAGCTCTTAAAAAATCACGCTTTAGTTATAAGTTTACGGTGTTGTGACGATATTGAAAAGAAGAGTAAGAAGTCTCTAGTAATAGGTAGGTAGGTAGGTAAGGCTGGTGCAAAGTTACCCTCACCCGGAGACCATTACGGTCCATTGCGACGCCTTAATATAGAATAAAGAGAAGAATAGAATAAGAATATAAATATTTAGAATAAAAGAGAAAGAGAAGCAGACCAGTCCAGAGTCTATGGCGGGAATTGAACCCACAACCCCCAAACTACTGACTAGTCCACCGGGGCACCCGACTCTAGTAATAACTTAGCTTTCTTTGTGTGTTTTGTATGATTGATTATGTGGTGCCGTATAATAGTACTGTTATAGTTTTTACAGACGATTCTACAATTAACCGCTTGTTTTTCAACTTATTATTTTTAGTTGGAGGAACAACTCATTCTATTTATTACTCTGATGTCTCCGACTTTCTATACAAGTCGGCTTACTGTGCCTGAACTAATGTTTTTGTAACTGGTGAAGTACCATTAAACTTTTTTTATTCAATTCAAGTGTATCTAACTTCCTATATAGAGTTATAGGATGACTTACGAAGCCTAAACCAACGTGGGATGTAATTTTGGTTACGTACCTCTGCCAATTTATTTAAGAATTCATAAACAAAATTTTTTGTATGTTATATGGTTTTTAGAAATTCAATAATATTTTACTGTTTTCGTTCAAAATTTAAATCTGTAAAGAATTTCACACTAGTTTTTAATACCTTGCTGCCAAGGGGGTGAATTGGTAAAGATATTTTCTTTTGGCACCTATAAAACAAACAATTCATATTTTTTAAATAAAAAATATATATTGTGCGAGTTGAAAACACCGCCATTTTAACTACTTTGAAAAAGTTAGCGAAAAAGAATGCAGATTGCCTGACCTCAAAGTTTCAACTTGTGCAGAAAGTTTTAATTAAGTCAGTGTAACGGCGTAATCTTTATTTTATTAGTTTTGAATATGAATCACTCTTGCATTACAATGCCTAGCTTCTTTTCTGTCAGGTCTATTTCTGTAATTTTATTATACAAACAGGCCTCGATTATTCGTGATGGTCAGGAGCAGAAGCATTACGGATAATCGATTTTCACGGTTAATCGAATAACAATCGAAATACATTTTTTAGAGCTCTTGGACGAGCTCTTTTACCAATAACTAAAGTTTTGCACTTGCGTGTACCAGCATCATTAGCGTCTTTCCTTTGACACCTAATGTTCATCTATGAATCTTTCATTATGACAAACCAAACTGCTCTCGGGCAAACACTTCCAAAAAAGGCCTGTCTCGTACCCATTATACATTCGCTAACTTTTTTCTTTGGTATCAATTTATTTAATTGTTCTACAAGCATTGTGGCACTTACTGCTGAAGATTTTTGTTTATACCCTTCACCTGTGGTGCTCAAGGGTATATATAGCTTTGTCATTCCGTTTGTAATTTCTACAACTTTTAGAAGCAACTATATGTTCCTCAGATCTGTATATGGTATCAATCTCTTGGAAATATCCAGGAATGAATCGCTATTGAAATTCAGCACAATCGCCCCATAACTTTCTGAGATATGAGCAAAAAACCACGACCACCTCGTTTTTTTTCACAATTACAACAACAACCTACATACATACTGGTTAAAGTAAACGTGGCATCGAATTCCAGCTGAGGCAAAAAAAATTTTATTTTATTTAATATATTATTTATATTTTATTATTTTTTTTTTGTATTTTTTTTTAATTTTTTAAAAATTTTTTTTTTAATTTTTTTTTGTAATTTTTTTTATTTTTAATATATTTTTTTTGTAATTTTTTTTCTTGGTATGTTTTTTACTTGTATGTACATACGTATTTTATTTGAGATGAATGGTGATACAAACAATTGCTATTGCATGACTACACCATGTGAAGGGTATATAAGATTCGGCACGGCCGAATAAAGCACTGTTACTTGTTTTTATTACAATTCAAATACAAATTATAATTTAATATAATTAATCAAGCTGAAAAACGAAGACTTTTCAGGGATTCGCACAAGAACTAATGTTCATCTATGAATCTTTTATTATGACAAACCAAACTGCTCTCGGGCAAACACTTCCAAAAAAGGCCTGTCTCGTACCCATTATAAATTTGCTCACTTTTTTCGTTGGTATCAATTTATTTAATTGTTCTACAAATATTGCAGCACTTACTGCTGAAGATTTTTGTTCTTCAGCATTAAGTCTTTTTATACCCTTCACACAGTGAAAAAGGGTATATATAGGTTTGTCATTCCGTGTGAAATTTCTACAATTTTCATTTCCGACCCCATAAAGTATATATTTTCTGAAAGCTTATGAATAAAGGAGTCGATTAAGCCCTGACCGTCTGTCCGTCTGTCCGTGTGTATGTTGAAATCAACTTTTTGAAGCCCCCCGACATAGGTTGGACCCGGGTAAGGTATTAAAATATCAGAAATATTCGGGAGTAGATCGGTATTGAAAATCAGAAACATCGGTACATAAACAACTGAGATATGAGCAAAAACCCACGACCACCTCGATTTTCTTTTCATAAAAACAACATTACAACAACAACATACATACATACAAACGTGTATACTGGTTAGAGAAAACGTGGCATCGAATCCCAGCTGAGGCAAAAAATTTTTTTTAAAATTTTTTTAAAATTTTTTTTTTAATTTTTTTTTTATTTTTTTTTTATTTTTTATTTAATATATTATATATATTTTTATTATTATTTTTTTTTATTTTTTTTTTTTAATTTTTTTTTTATTTTTTTTTTGTTTTATATAAGTATATTATATATGTATATAATAATTTTTTTTTTTTAATTTTTTTTTTAAATTTTTTTTTTTTAAATTTTTTTTTTATTTTTTATTTTTTTTTTTGTTTTTTTTAACATACATACGTGAATTTACTGTTATTGCATGACTACACGTTGTGAAGGGTATATAAGATTCGGCACGGCCGAATATAGCGCTTTTACTTGTTATTCTTAAAGTTTTGCAAAGACCCGTTGGAGTATTCACACTCAGAATGATTTTTTAGGTTTGTGTGGTATATTTTAGCCTTTTTTCGTATCATCAGTCCTGTAATTGGAGTGCCTTTAAAACGCTCTTGTCTGAACCATTCGAAACCTACTTTTGGCTCTTCGCCTGATTTTAAAGTTTTTTTGTTACTAAATCCAACCACCGAATCATTCTCTGCACAAAACTTTAAAAACTTGTCTTTGTTTTTTATAATGTCATAAATGGTCTGTAACCCAACTTCGTATTTTTGAGCTAGCATTTTAACAGTCACATTATTTCTCAAATTTCAAAATTAAACTAATCACTGTAAATGCTTCTAACTCATCGTATGCGAACAAGGGAATTCCCCGTTTTCATGTTTATTATATTGTATGTATGTATGAATTTAAAGTTGATAAAAAAAACTCTGCGATCACGGATAATAGAGGTAATCGCGGTTAATCGAAGCATAAAAATTTAAAACATTGCAAACAAAAAACAATAGACTGATCTATGGCCAACACGGTTAATCGGGGTTACCGGGAAACCGGATGACGGATAATCGAGGCCCGACTGTATTAAAAATGTTTGTTATATTGAAAATATTTAAACCAAATGTTATCCTCCTAGGTTCTTCTACTCCACTCATTTTGTGCTTTCGTTTGCCGACTTATCAAATAGAAATATATCTATTGCAGTGGCGTATGGCGAAATTAGCCCGAATCCATGATGGTTGTACTTTCATATACACAAATATGTGTTCGTAGCAATTGTGTTCCTAGCATTACTCTTATTGACAATTTTCAAAAGTTTCTTATTGTACCCTCTTTATTATTTGTTAACGGCATTAAGAAAAATTTTGGCTCTTGAAATCAATTTACATTACTACAGTGTGTAATAAAAAAATACATATTAATAGTCAGGTGTCTTTATTTCTGATTTTACAAACTGGTTTACTTTTTTCAAATACATAAAATCAGTAAAAATAACCAATTTGTAACATAATCCTCTTTAGTTTTTTCACTGATGTAATATTTGTTTGCATATAAATTACAAATCCCTAAAGTTTAAGTTTTTTAGGTTTCCTTTTCAGATCAATTACTGTGTTAATTTTTTTCTAATGAGTATAATTTTGTTTTTTGCCTTGTCCATTGTTCCCTTAAAATCCTTTTCCATTAATAATCTTGGCTAACAGGTTTTACCGCAAGTTTATGCTGTTACGTTAAGTAAACCAACCACAAACTCATAAAACATAAACGTTTTATACTTGATTAAATCTTAAAGAAAAAACGTTTTTTCATAAGTTCTTCCGATTACACTTTTTTAAACACACTTTTTTGTTTTGAAATTTGAAACCGTCGTAGGAAGAATATTATATTTTTTTATTATTAAAATTGTGTTCTTCGTATGCATGCCGGAACTATATATGTATATATATTTTTTTTTTATTATAAAAAATTTTAATTTTTTAATTATAATTTTAACGTTAAAACACCTGTGTGTATTGTGAGAAATTTTGTAATTTTTAAAAATGTGTTGTTTTTTTTTAGATTTATTTTTTTCAAGGAATGTATCCTGTTTTAAGTAAAAGTGCATCGAAAAGTGTTATTTTACAAACTGGTAGAACTGTTTGTGTTCATTTTCGACGTAATTCTGGTGAAAATTCAAATAATATAGAGGTAAGATATTTTTAAAATATGTACTAAACAATTTTTTTTATTAATCCCTACCTAGCAAACACGAAATTGCATTTTTTAAATAATATAAATATTATCTTTTTTTTCCTAAATTTAAAACGTTTTCTCCACATCAAAAGGAGTTTATTTTTAATTTGAGAAATGTTTGTGGAACATAAGCAAATTTTTTTTTTTATTTCAAAGATTTCATTAAATGGTGGTTTAACATTGTTCTCATAAAATCCGGTCTCATTAAATTTTCAATACTTATTTAATAATACAGTCGAACTTCCTTATAGTGAATCCTCACGGACACGGACAATTATTTCACTATATAATAGAAAATTCATTATACAGAATTATTTTTTTTTGTTTTCTTATTTATTTAAAATAATCAGGTATTTTTGTTTGAACTACATATATTTTTCCATTTTTCTTTATTAATAAAAGCTTCAGTTACATTAAGACATTTAAATACATTTGTCAGAGCGTTGCTCTCCATCTCCAAAAAAAAGTTCATTGTACTTCAAGTGAAGAGGAAACGTGTTCTAATGAAGGTGACGTTTTATCAATATTTGCCATTACTTCACCACCCAGTTTCTCTTCATCGTCATCTGATATAATCTGCTGTAATCCACGACTTTCTAAACCACTGCTTAGAATATCTTCATCAGACGGAATATATATTTTTTCTTTGATGTCCCTTCTTCAACTTTATTTATTACTAATACCTTTTTTTAAAAGAAAAATACTACTCCGGTGCGTAATTTTCGTTTACTGAACTCGGTCAACTGATGTTAAAAGGCAAATCAATAACTTTTTTGTTTTTATTTTCAAATTTTTTTGGGAATCCCAAAAATATTACTATTATTTTCTTTATAAATAGTGTACAGTAAAGCTGCTAAAAATAGTTCATTACATGCAGACAAAAACACACGTAAAATGTATGTATTTTTGTTTCCCAAAATTTTGTTCATAGTAGAGAGAGATTCACTGTATGGAAATTCATTATACGGAGATCGAAATATGTACAATGAAAGTAGAACGAAAAGCTGTGTTCTTGATTTAAGTTCATAATAAGGAGAATTTTATTATATAGAAGTTTACTATAAGGAAGTTCGAATGTTTAATAAAAAAAAATACTCATTACTTGAAATTAAAAATAATAATAATCTTAATTTCATTAATAATGGATGGAACCATTGTAAACATGAAGGTTTGATTACAAATCAATGTTTAACTGTTTCAAAATTTTTTTGCACATTAAAAATTCGATTTGACTACGTACCTACTTAGGTTTTCATATTCTGAACTGTTTCCTTTTTATAGGAACTTAAACTTTTTAAGGATACAAAATTTTCTTTTAAATATTTTATTTAAGAATGCAAAATATTTATAAAATATATGTTAAATATAAATATGTATGTAATATTTTATAACAATATGCATTTATTTAAAAGGAAATTATCCTTAGAATACAAGAAAAAAAAATATTTTTTTAATACGTCGGTACAAAAAAAAATTGTGTCAAAATATTTCAGAAACAAATTATAAAGTATACATTTGTATTCAAAACTATTCTCAAAATTCTGGATATAAAAGAATACATTTTTCTATTTTTGCCCTGACGGTGACAATGTTTAGAAAATGGTGAATGTATACAAAAAACCAACCTTAGGCTTTTTTCTCAAAAAGCTTCGAGATTGCTAAGGGATTTTATATGAACAATAATGCTTGAGCATCTTTAAAAAAAATTATAAATTTATATAAACAACAAAATAAGTTAATAAAGTTTTGTATTGTTTAATGTATAATTTTTAAACATTTTTATAATTTTAAAAAACTATGGCATAATGACAATACGACTCGTAGGACTCTTGGTGCATTTACCTATTGTGTTTGCTAGAAATTTATTCAAAAATGTTATATACATATACCTATGTATATATTTTTTTATAATTTCTATATTTAAGGAAACTTTTCGTAATTTTTTTTAATGTTTTCAATTTTTGAAGTCATAATAAGGGTTTGTAGATATTTTGAGTTGTGGCGGCCGTGATATTTTGACGGCCAGTTTTTAATCCTTTGATTATTTGTTAATAACTAATGTCAAACCAATTAATGGCAAGTTATTCGATTATTTAGCACGCACAAAACTTGATTTTTATGAAGACTTATATACATATTAGCTTACTGTCATAGCTGCCTTCGAAATATTGTTTCATAGTCACCATAGACCAGGTCATAACTCAAATATTTAACAATTAATTTTATGGGTCTGTTCAAAGCCACGACGGTCGTACAATATTCCACAGCTTATTTAATACTATTTTTTTTAAACGTCTGCCCGCCCTTTTGTAAAATTCTTTATTAAAAAAATTTCAATATTTGTATTCCTACACATAAATATGAATGTTCGATAAATTATCTTCATATTTGTATTGTAGAAAATCAACGATACATCTCCAATTAAAAAACAGTTCTTTATGTTTTCACCTATTTTTCTTTAGCTTCCTCCCGAACCCACTACTTGCTGCATGTCTGGTTGTGCTAACTGTGTTTGGATCGAATATGCTGAGACGGTAGCGAAATTGTTGAATGGAAATTGTGATCAAGCGCGTCAAATAGTTCTAAATAAAATTCAAGATCCTAATTTAAAAATGTTTTTGGCTATCGAATTAAAAAATATTCAATATAATTTGGAAAGAAGTGAATCTGAATCGGACAAGGACAAGAGCAAAGAAAAATAGTGTGAATCTTGTTTATAAAATAAAAAAGTACAATTGTTAAACATAACTAAGTCTATTACTATGTTTATACGACAGTTATTTGCAGATTGCGAAAAAAAAAATGTTGCCGGATGTCAATAATACAAATATGCGATTTGTTTCTGTCATATTTGTTTTATTTTTTGTTATTTGCTTAATATTTATTTTTTAAATAGTATTATATTAATTTTTTATTTCGACTATAATAACTTCTGATCATCTAAAACACTAAATAACGTAAACAAAAGCGTCAACAATTCTTCATTAATTTTCAAATATGTAGTTTTTTGATCGGTAATTGGTTTTGTAAGTTATATTTTTATATTTTTATTTTTTAAAAGTCATAAAAATTAATAAATTTAAAATTTCAATGTTTTTATTTACAAATGTGTAAGTCGTATGGATATATGTAAAATATTGATACATATGTAAATACCCATGTAAAAACGTAATTTAAGAATAAAAACATTTAAAACAAGTGCAGCACAACAACATTTTATCCGATTGTTCAAGTTTTTCCTTTTAATGTGTCTGTCAGTTTTGTACGTCTTTTTTTGTATTATATTTTTGATGGATTAAGCTATAAACACAATCAAGTCCACCGACCATCGACTACAAGATGTCAAAAATAGAATACATGCGTGCTTTTGAGAATAATTCTTTTAGCCGCTACACGACTACCGACTACACGGCTACTTTTGTAGCCCGTAGCCAACTTAGGCTAATTTCTATTTTTCTGCCAATACAATAAATGCATGAAATGGTGGTTTTAAAAATGCAATACATTAAATATCGCTATTAAAAACGCGAAAAACCATTATAGTGGCACCATTGAAAAATAATAATCATCTGTTCATTTGTTTGTTGTTAGTGGTCGGTAGTCGTTAAAAGAATTAAGTAGCTGGCGACTTGGCTATATTTGTAGCCAGCTACTTTTGTAGTCGGTAGTCGATGGTCGGTAGCCTTTGATTGTGTTTATAGCTTTATACACCCAATTAAAGGGTAAAATTTTTCGATGTAAGAAAAAAATTGGTGTCATGTGGCAATACCCAAAATTCTCAGTAATCCGGGGTCTCCACGTAGCAATATTTATTGTCTTAATTATCAAATTTGATTGTGTCTATAGAAATTGTAATGTGTAGACCGCAAATTGCCACATGTAGCAGTTTATTGCGCAATCATTGCTTTGCTGATTGCTTGAGCAATTATTTCCGCAATGCGCGTTCAAAATCATTCCATTTTCTTTGAATGTTTTGTTTTTATATGCAAAAATAAAGGCAAATTAAAATAATTTTATCTGGCAATAATAATTTAAAGTGAGATATTAAAAAAAAACGTAAAATTTACATAAATAAAAATATTAAATTTTATAAATAAATTACTTGCGTCGTGTTCACCACCCAATGAAACTAGACATTTTTGCTTATGCTTTGCAATGAAAATTGCAATGTGGAGATCCAACGTCAGGTTTGCTAATTCACCATGAATAGACCAACAAACCAACATTGCTTGCTAATCATTGAATTTTGTTATTTAAGTTCGTGGTGTGCGAAAAATGTGTTTCGTAAATTACGTCCATTTTATGGTCGTTATAATCGACCTTCCGAATAGGCTATTCAAACTATTGTGCCTAAATTGCACAGTCCATTAGCAGCCAAGATCATACGATTTGACCCCACTAGACTATTTTTTTCGGCCCTGAGAGACAACATTACAGCTGTCATTGGTGAGATACAAGCGGAAATGCTGGAAAAAGTATGACAAAAATTGGAGCTCTTAGATGAACGACGTAGTCTTCCATGTCAAATCTTCAGAATTTTATTTGGATCTTATGTCATATTTTTACAAATCCTTTTCATGGTAAAAAATTGTGTTGTCAATAATGATAAATTAACATTAGCTGTGCATATTGAAACTCTGATGTCACGCAACCTGTGTTACCATTGGCAGATAATTTTAAAGTGCCAGTGATTTTAATCAGCGTTGCCATCTTTCTTATAATTTGTAAATATTACAAACGAAACAAACTTGTCAATACTACTTGAGGAACAACTACGTCATCGTATAAAGTGACAACTAACATCTTACAAAGGGACAACTACGTCATCTTACAAAGAGACAACAAACATCTTACAAAGGAAGAAATACGTTATTTAACGGGAAATCATACGGAATAATCTTTATTTTATCATTTAAAAGTTCTATGATATTTTGTGTTAATAACTATTGTATTACTATTGTTTACTTACAGAATGCCGTAAGACCAGCTGAAAATTGAGTTTCAGCTGGAAATCCAAATGGTAATCCCACAAATGTAGATGGCAGTACATTGGTTAAATCCGGTTTATTATAATCCTGAGATGTATAGGTTGCATTAAAGGCCGAACGATTATTATCCACTCTATAGGGGAGATACATATGTACATATATACTTAGTAAAATTTTGAAAACACTGTTAAAATATTTATAAAAAGCACATCAAACACAAAACACACACACGCACCTCTCATCACTTATAGAAATATCAGGTGAAGACGTGCTAGCGCCATCACTTTGATAATTTGTATCACATATCGGAGAATCCGACTGAGGCAATTGCAAAAATGTGCTGGCATCTGTTGATCTTAAATTCGATACTGGTGTAATAGGAGTTATAGTATCGCTACTACCACTAATTTCATTATCCTTATCATTAGAATTATTTTCCAGATGACCGTAAATACGAGCGAAAAATTGTCGCGGCGAGGAGGGTCGTATTTGCGTTTTACCGGCTATACTTGTCGAACTGTTTATAAAATATCCATTATTGTTTAAAGTTTGATGACCACTGAAAGGTAGCATTATATTTTATAAATAAGAAATATTATTTTGTTTTACCGACTGGGCACACGTCTATTTAGTTGTAGCTATCGACATTGAATGATTTTTAGGAGTAGTTCAAATATAAGGGTTTATAATAGTGTGATTAACGAGTATTAAATTTGTTTTTTAAGTATAATTTTGTTTTAATAAACTACTCCTTTATCTTCCGTCAAATGGAAAACCACTTGCACTCACACATACACTCTTACAAAATTTTAATTATTAACAATTATGACCAAAACCGAGAGCTTATAACAAGTGAGACACCCTCCTTCAATACCGTCTGATGCAACAATGCGTAAATTATCCTTATTATCCTTGTTATAAGAGTGGTCAACCAATGCTTTATAATACAACCACAACTGTTGGTGTTGGTAAACATTTTGCAATGTGTTAGTGTCGGTTATTTTTTTATTAATAATTTTCTTTTAATTTTTGAATTCTCTTTGTGCTTTCACTTCACAAATCGTACGTAAAAGAAACTTTTCGCAGTATGTAGAAAACCAAACGTTAAATATATATCAAATTTCATGCTTTATAAAAATATCCTTTATGTTTAATGTTAATTTAAACTATAAAAAAAACTTGAGTGTTGGTATGTTGTCACCTGTTAATTTCTAAGGGATAGTTGTTGTTGTTTATAATTGTTATGATACTAAATGTGTGTGCATGCTTTCTTTCCTATTGGCCAATAGCACGCGTAAGGAGTAAAACCACCCCTAACTCGTGACACACATAAAGAATTACACCAAGAGAAAATAAAACTACAACAATTTAACTACATAAATTTATGTTAAAAAATTTTTAAGATCAAAGATCTCGGAAATTGCTACTTTTTGAAGAATTCATATTTTCCACAGTGAAGTTGTCATTACAGTTATACTGAACAAGTGTGTTCGATGTTTTTCAGTATACTTTGTCAAATCACCATGTCAAAACTTACACCGAAACAACGTTAACCTCACCAAACTTATAAGGGCACTTTAAGTTTATGGTTAACCGATGCATGACTATATCTAGTCTTTGGATAATATTCATCCATGTAGTATACACACAAAAGAATCCATTGACGCTGTAGACGCAAGTGTGACAGAGAACTCGAATTTTTCGATCCGATGCCTGTCTGAGTAAATCGATCTCGTGATTCCGGATGTTTTCTTCCTCATGTCATTGCAAATCATTTCCAACAAGACAGAGCAAGCTTCCAAACAGCGCGTAAAACCATGACTTTGTTGAGTAAAAAGTTTGGAAACCGAATTATCTCAAGAATTGGACATGTACATTTGGCACCTTTGGATTACTTTGTGTAGGTGTACGTCAAAGCTTTAGTCTATGCTGATAAACGATTGAACAACCGGGCATGCTTGAAAAACTGTTGGAAAATTGGACCGACAGGATGGTTCATAAGGCGAAGTCGCGGAGGCCATATTCCAAAAAATATTTATGTATATATTAAAAACCATAAAATTTGTGAGCTAATCAAGATAAAATTTTGTTTACTTCATTCAATTTTCGTAATTTGTTTTTAAAAAAGTTCTTTTCCTTTTAAAAAAACTCTATATAAACTTGACTTCAAATCACTGCTTGTGATTGATAGTGATAGCGAAATTCTATGCTGCAAAACAGATTGTGTACTATTTTAAACACAAAAAAAAACTTACAGTTTGATATTTAAGTTATTTTTATAGAACAATTATATATTTAATAATATGCCTATAAAGCTTTAAATATCTTTTTGGTATAAAAAACTATTGGCGATATCATGTTTTTAACAAATAATTTCTAGCTGTGTATTTGTTATCCTCTCGTTTTGTATTCATGTACCTATTGTTTTTAAGGGTTGCTTTAGTTATGTAATTGAATTATTAAGTATGTATCCCAAATGGTTTGCGTAGCTCCGCCTTGTCTTTAAAATAACGATTACAAAAAGAGAAGAAATTTTGTATATAGGAGTGTGAAATTCATGAAGTCAATTACAAGCTTATTATATATTATTTTATTAAATTGTTTTTTTTTTAAGTAAAAATATGTACGTACCTATTTCTTAGACCAAGAAATTTTATTTGCAGATATGTATTTAATAAAAAATGTGTACCACACCGAAAAAGGAATATAAAACAATATAAAATTTATAATAATAATTACAACTGTTTCAGAAAACACCTCTTTTATTTTAAAACTACAAGTGCATTGTTACTGAGACACTCTTTACAAAAATAAATATATTCTCAGTTGTGATACCACACGGTGGCCAATTAACAGGTTCGAAACGCTTGCGCGATGTATTTAGAACATCTTCGTCTTTTTAAAACTGAATGTTCCCAGCAAACAAAAAGTTCATTATCATTGCATCTTAGCTCTTTCATTTATAGTTTTGATATATCCGGCTTGATTTCTTAATAAAATACGGACTGATGATTCCACGAAGTCATAAATAGCAGGGAAGGAAAATGGCTTTTATGATTTTGTACCAAGTATAAAAACAAAATGTACTTTTGAGGCCATGACGGTACCATTTTTTTAATATTTATTAATAAAAACATAAACTTAACAAAAATGCTTATAAAAATTAAGAATTATATAGTAAAAAAACAGAGACTTAACAAAAATGTGTATAAAAATTCAGTATACAATAAAAAATATTAAATATTAACAAATTAACAAATTTTTTTTAACAAATTTTATTTATTGAATATCTTAAGAAAATAAATTTTCTGTTATTTTAAAATTAAAGCAATAAATCTTTTTTTTGTATTAAATTTGAAACAGTAGAAACGTGTAGTCTATTTCTTTCCTTTGTTTTAATTAGGTTTTGAAGAGAAAAAACTCGTTCGACGTTGACCGAGGAATGTGGAATAGACAGAATTTCTCTTACAATTCTTGAAATATCTGGGAACATGAACTCATTAAATTCATCATTCATCTGTGATACTTTAGACCAAAAATAGGAAATATTTGAATCTTTGTGTGATCTAAGTTCAATCACATCGGCTAGTGCTCTATACTGATTATTTATTGCTTCAAATTTTGATTGTTCGTGTGGAAACATTTTCACCAGAAGAGGTGCTATTGAATATGTTTCTCCCATAATAACTTTTTATGGAGTAAACTTATCAAACCATTTTAGTTCTTCATTATTAAAGTCCACCTTACATGCTTACGAACCATAAGTAAAATAAAATACATATAACAATAGCCAAGGCGAATTCATGTACCAGGTGGTGCCAAATTAACAGGTGGTTTTTGTAAGAAGTTTGCAATAAAGTACTAGGCAGGTTTTGTTGTTGCAGACTTGACACCATTGTAACAAAATCAGAGAAGCTGACAGTATAAAATAAAACACACACAAACAAAATTAAAGAGAACATTGAAAAGTTTTTAAACTGTACCAACTAGCTCGAGGTTGTACCACGGTACCAGCAAGGTCAAAAATGTACCATAAAAAGTACAATTGTACCATGATTTCCATCCCTGAAAAATAGTAATTTTTTGTAGATGTCGCGGTAGTTAAAGTACCTTTACGGATTGCATATCAGCCAAATGCAGAAATATTTTTATTTATTTATTCTTTAAAGGAAAAAAATTTAAGTCTGCTGTCTTAAATAAATTCTTAAATACTTTAAGTCAAGATTCAGCAGCAAGAAATGATTTTCACAGGGTAAATGAATTCTGTTCGGTAGCGTTTTATCTAATAACGATGTACATTAAAACTCATATTTTAAGACGGTACTGGCAATAATTTGCTTGAAAGGTTGATAATGCACACCAAGAATGATATAAAAAGAGATTACGCCATGCGCATGTTTTCCCGTTAGATGACGTAGCTTAACCCAAGCTAGGGTTACCTTTTCTATGTATTCTAAAATATTTAGGGCTATGTGTGTATTCTTGACTATTTTCATGAGCTTGAGGTGTTTTTTTTATTAATTTGTTTTTTATTTTTTTACTACAATATTTCGGTATCACTTTGTGTATCTACTTCAGGAAAATATTTTGGTTTTGATTTTTGATACAATTTTATAAAATTGAGAGCCAAAAATTGAATTGACAACTTACATATATCATAATTTAAAAAAAAAATCTTTAACTTAAATAATAACATTAAACCCTATACATAATTCACTTTATATACAAAAAGAAGGAAATAAAATCAAGTAAACTAAGACAAAAACCTAATTCTATATTTTTAGTTCCTGATTTTGGCGTTCGTATGTATATTAAATGTATGTATATTTGCCTTATTCACAAGAAACACAATCCCTTGCAATTGTAATGAGAGCATCTTTGTCTAAAGGGCATTATTTATTCATGTAGAGTCTCAAAATATTGAAGTTAAAAAATAAAAAACATAATAAAAAAAAAATACCTAAAACTCAAGAAGAGTTAAGAAAAATCAAAAAGCTTTAAATTATATTATTAATATTAAAGATCAATATATTTATTCCTAAAATTTGTTCGAAATAATTTATATGTTGTGTGAAACTTGGTAACCCTGTGACAATTCTCCAAAAATTAATTTATCATATTTCGTTATAGATCAAGAATATTGTGTTTTAATCTATTAAATATTGTGTAAAAAAATAATTATTATTATAATAACCATGTGTGGAGGCTGTTTGAAAGCTTTAAGTGTAAAACATTCTTGTTTAAAAATTTGAAGCAAATTGTAAACATGACGTGCGCAGTGGGCAAATGCATGCGAAACGATAAAAAGAAATCAAGTGAGAAATTGTGTTCAAAACTCATTTTGTGCGTGTTTTTAATATACATATCTTATCTTAGATGTGTCCTTTTACACTTTTCCAAAAAACAATGAGCAACAAAGAAATCTTTGGATAACATTTTGCAAACGGAAGGACACCATAAAGATACTTAGGGAGAGAATTGGCTCATTACATTTTAAGCCGGACGATATTGAAACAAATTTTAAATTTGAAATGGGTAAGTAAGAAGTATATTGGTTTGGGTTTTAAAGTATTGTGATGAGATTTTATGCGGCTAAATGGAGACAAATTATTTCCAACAAATAATTATTTAAAAAAACATTTAATGGAAGCAAAGGAAGTAAAAGCCAGAGAAGAAGTGAAAAAACTTTTTTTAGATGTAGGATGTATTTTAGATTTAGATCGCTTAATGCGGAAATTTAATAAAATATAAGTAGCCGAAAAAGAAAATATACATTAATGTAATAGATAATAAATTTTAAATTATATTAATCTTTATTTGAAATTATTCTTAATTTTATATATTCTTTGAATATTTCACTATTTTTATTCTTGAAAAAAAATTACGATGACTTACGACAGTTAGATGCATCTGTAGATAAGTAAAAATCTTGTAAGCATTTTCATGTTCTTGCAGTTTTTTAAAGGGGCGAAAAAAATAAATCTCGATTTCCCAAAAATTTGAAATGAACGAAAAAGCACCTTTTGTTCTGCGGCTCCTCATATGTATGTTGTTGTTGTAATTGTGAAAAAAACGAGGTGTTCGCGGTTTTTTGCTCATATCTCAGAAAGTTATAGGGCGATTGTGCTGAATTTCAATAACGATTCATTCCCGGATATTTCCAAGAGATTGATATCATACACAGATCTGAGGAATATAAAGTTGCTTCTAAAAGTTGATTTCAACCAACACACGGACAGACGGCCAGGGCTTAATCGACTCCTCTATTCATAAGCTTTCAGAAAATATATACTTTATGCGGTCGGAAATGATAATTGTAGAAATTACAAACGGAATGACAAAGCTATATATACCCTTGTGCACCACAGGTGAAGGGTATAATAAGATAAAAATATAATACAAGTCACACGTAATATGTATGTAAAAAAGCCTGTAAAAGGATCACCCGTCATAGTGATATCAAAATTTTGTAAATCTGTTAAAATTGTTTAAACATAAATAAATATTAAACCTTCATATGTACATAAGTATTTTTATAAGTACATACTATCAAATTTGCTTTGTTTATAAGTATGTTATACGCTTTTGATTTTCCGTTAATTCAAATCTAACGAGTTATTCAACAATTTTTATAACGGTTATGAACCACCCTGTATTAATTAAAATATCTGTTTTTGTCTTGATTCATTTCGTTTAGTTCTCTCCCTTTATCAATCAGCTGACAACTGTCACAATTCAAAGCAAAGACGAAAGAAAACATATTAGTAACGTCTTAATATGGCCTTAGTAGCTGCGGTACTTTGAATACGAAATGGTAAAGTGACGGGTTGACTGATTTTAGTGTTTTTGAAAAAAAAAAATGTAAATGCAAACGAAACAAAAAATTGAAAAAAGTTAAGGCAGAAGTTCCACAATTGTGTGATCTAAAATAACAAATCTTAACAAAAAATATTTCTTTATATGTGTGTAAATACAAAATTTTAAAATTTAACGCAAAATAAAGCAAAAGTTATAGAAAAAAAAAATAAATCAATTTATTGTTAGTTATGTTGTGTATGTGAGTTAAAAAAGAAAATACAAAACAGTATTCGATTGTAGTAAAGTATCTTAGAAAGTGAAAAGAATTTGCAAAAAAAAAAAAAATATATAAAGAAATGTCAAATGGTCGAAGAAAATTACGTGTTTGGCCAAATGATTTCGTTTCAGTACGTAGCAGAAAAGAAATAGAACGGCACGAAAATGAAGAAATTGACAACAGCGATAACAACAATATAAACTCCACTAATAACTGTAGCAGCAATAATACATATACTATTTTAAATAACAGCAAATTAAACATTAGCGATACAACCATGGCCGCTAATAATAAACTACACGTTACAGCAGTAACAACAAAATCTTTAGATTTAACCGGCCCATATGACGGCAGTGTTCTAAACAGTGTTCGCTATGAAAGCAATGACGAAAGCAATAATGACGTTAATGAGGTGTCAGGGTGAGTTCTTGTTTTGTTTACAAACAAAAGTCAATTTTATACTAAAATTGTAAATACATGCTCTGATACTAAAAAAGACATGTAAATTAAAAACAATATTACCGGGGGTTCAATATTTGTAATTGTTGTAATGCAAAAGTTCTTGTAAAGTAAAAAGTCAATTATCGTTCTGTAAAACAACTAAAAAAATGAAAAGGTGTTGCAATTGAATGATACATTTTTACCATACCTATGATGCTGCATGAAAAATCTTTTTATTTTATATTTAGTTTCACGGAAAGAGTATTGACTGGTAGGGCTCAGATTTTCATGCAAATGTAGTAATTAAAATAATTTTTTTTTAGTGATTTTAATTTTTTAAAGAATTTGCAACAAATTCACAATTCTTTATCATTGCATAATTTGTCATATTTTGCATAGATTTTTTTATTTGCTTAACACTTAGTACACCTTGTGAATTAGCCAACCATGTAATTGGAAAGTGTTCTGTATTCAAATGAAATTTAACTGTTTGGAATTGTGATTGCAATTTCACTCGGAATAAGGAAATTTTTTTTCTTTTTTTTAGAAGCGAACTATTTAAATTATAACAAAACACAGAAAAGTGTTTTTTATACCCAAGAAAGTAAAATAAACGAATGACTTCAAGTAATCAACATAATCTAATGACTTTTAGTAATCCAAAAAGCGTTAAATCGCATAATCTAAGTGGACAATTTACCGCAGAATTTTAAGAAAAAATGCCTAACGTTCTTGCCAGAAATATTAAAAAAAAAACTACTCTTAGGTGCCAAATCTCTTTTAAATTTTTCTAAGTCCGAATCAGGCAATTTTGCTAATGAGAAAAATTTAGCCTTAAAACTGAAAATAAAATATAAATATGTAAAATGTAAATATTATAAAAATATACCTTGAGCGAGTGCCATCGTATCGTATTTAAGGATTTTCCAAAAAAAAAAATGTTAACAATATTTAAGCGTTTCTCCCGCTTAATCATATTCATCAGTAATTTTTAAACTTGACTAACCTCAAAGCTGACACAGAAAATAGTATTGTCAGTTAGGTGTTCACCGCTTAAAAATAACACCTTGTACATATGTACATACATATATAAAATTTAAAAGTACCGAGCCCATTTCGTATCATCAAAATTATATATTATTGTAGATATGCAATAAATGTTGTACTATAAAAGCAAGGATATAAAAAGTTTAAGTATTACAAATACAAAATGGAAAAGAAATTCGAATAGTAGGTGTGGCATTTCTTATACAACGTAAATGCTATGCTAATTTTTCTATATCTGTATAATGGTGAATCTTCAAATTATGTCCCTAATGTACACTGTCACGAAAGAAATGGTAAAAATAAGAACAGTTGTTAGGGCACCTTCCGTACAACATAAATATACAATATTATGGCATATCTGAGGAACAGTTGTAAACATTTTCTATAAACTTTTTTGTTATAGGTGTGTATATCCCAGTCTAAAACAAGTAAGAGCGCTATATTCGGCCGTGCCGAATCTTATATACCCTTCACAACGTATAGTCATGCAATAACAGTAGTTTGTATCACCATTCCATATGATATACGTACATACATATAAAAAACATACATATATAAAAACATCCCATTGTAAAATTATAAATTTACGTATGTATGTTAAAAAAAAATAAAAAAACAAATATAAAAAAAAAAAAATTAAAAAAAAATATTTAAAAAAAATATTTAAAAAAAAAATTAAAAAAAAAAATTTTTTTTTTAAATAATTAAAATATATATAATAAATATAAAACAAAAAAAATAAAAAAAAAAATATTTAAAAAAAAAAATAATAATAAAAATATAAATAATATATTAAATAAAAAATAAAAAAATAAATAAAAAAAAAAATTAAAAAAAAAAATAAAAAAATTTTTTTTGGCTCAGCTGGGATTCGATGCCACGATTTCTCTAACCAGTATACACGTTTGTATGTATGTATGTATGTTGTTGTTGTAATGTTGTTTTTGGGAAAAAAATCGAGGTGGTCGTGGGTTTTTGCTCATATCTCAGTTGTTTATGTACCGATATTTCTGATTTTTAATACCGATCTACTCCCGAATATTTCTGATATTTTAATACCTCACCCGAGTCCAAGCGATGTCGGGGGCTTCAAAAAGTTGATTTCAACATACACACGGACAGACGGTCAGACGGACAGACTGACAGACTGACAGAGCTTAATCGACTTCCCTATTCATAAGCTTTCAGAAAATATATACTTTATGGGGTCGGAAATGAAAATTGTAGAAATTTCACACGGAATGACAAACCTATATATACCCTTTTTCACTGTGTGAAGGGTATAAAAATGGAGAATAACACGTTATAAATGTGAACAATTTTGCTGAGACCGCTCGCAAACTTTAAAGAATTTTCAGTCGAGGAAGCATACCTAAGGTGCCTACAATTCGAAGAGTGGTCAAAAAAATTTTGAGAAACTGGTTCGGTTGTGGACAGTAAGACTCCTGTGCGTCAACGTACCGTACTGGTCGATCTCTTGAAAACATTACTGTTGTAAACGAGAATGTCGCCAAATATCCGAAAAAATCCATTCGGCATCGTTAAAATAATTTAAAACTTTACGAAGCACGAATTTTGACAAAAGACCTTCACCTTTATGCTTACAAAATTCAGCTTATTCAGAAGCCCAACCAGCAGACCATTGAGGGCATCGACAATTTGTTTAATGGTATTTGATAAAAATTTTCGCAGCTATGATGGCCTTCAAATAGTAATTTTCTATACCAATGCAACTATGCGCCAAGAGAAAATCGAATGTCCTTCTAGTAGGAAAACAATCGTCATAATTAAAACATTTGGCTCAGCAGAGCATTTCTCAACTGTAGGTAAAGTAGTCTTTCAATATAATAAATTTTTTTAAAGCTTTCAACTTACTTCGGTTAGGCTATTGGAATTGTGATTCCGACAACTAAAGTTGTAATATAAGTGTATATTAAAACAAAATTGTTGACCTGTTGGTGTACTTAAATAATTTATTGCCATGTCTCCTTTCTGACAGGAGATCTTAATTTAAGCAATAAAGTTTTAAAGGGGTTACTTCAGGTTTCATTCTCTTTGGCCAAAATTTTGCGTGTATACTTGAGGTCGTTAGCAATTTAATAGTATACATGTATTTATGTGTATGTGTTTTCATGTTATGTATTGTATTAATTTGTGTAAGGCAATTATTATCAATTCCTTTTATTTGGTGTGTTTTCTCTGTCAAGTTTATACTTTTTTATTCGTGAAAGCCGGATTTTTTGTTAACACTTTTGTTTAATTTCGAGACGTATAGAAATTTAAAACTGGTATTTGTTTAAACAAAAATTAACTTCAATAACTCATTAAATTAAAATATTTATTTTATTTGGGTTTTTTTTTTAAATATACATATGTACGTATTTATGTACATAAGTATACAATGTATATGTACATACATATATACATACATTTGTTAAATTTTTTTTTACATTAGAAAGTTTTGCGTTGTAGCCATAAATTGTGTTTGATTTTTTGTTGTGAAAAATATTTGTCAAATGTCAATTTATACATAGATTTTTAGAAGTCAAGGTAAATTTAATAACGACAGTATTAAGGTATTTATGCAAAAATTTAAAAAATTTGCTTTCATAAATTTATAATTTTATTTTTTATTACTTCTTAAAACTATAAACATTTGTTGATATTTTACGTTGGGTAAATGACTTTTGTTATTTGTATGTTTACAAAATTTAAACATATATACATATGGGCTAATACGAAAATTATTAAACCAAAGACAGAAATTTAAAGTTGCCCAAAATCCAAATGTTTGTTAATGGAATAATAGGATACATATTCAAGCTACAAAATATATAAGCTATACGTTTTACAGTGGTTTGTTTGGCCTTGTCAGAGCCTAACCTAAACGTACCTCTTGCTTTCATTTATTTTTGTAAAAAAAGGGTATTTTTAATGGTCAAAAAAGTGGGCAAAACAGTCTTTTCAGTATTTAGCGTTTAGCAAAACTTTAATTTGCTTAGTTTTTTTTATTTGCGATACAAATCATATATGTAAGTTATCTAATATATATTTACAATTTGAACTAAAAATGGGTACACTGTGTGTAACGTCCGTAACGGAAAATAGGGTTTTTTAAGTTTAACAGAATGAATTTTAATAAATTTGTTTTCCAAACTAGCTTTATAAACAGAGTTTTTTATGCACTTTAATCTGATGAAAAAAAAAGAAATACCTTTATTACACTTTTTTTTTGGAAATATGTATAAATGACAAAGTGTGTAACGTCTGTAACGGCATGAAAATACAAAAAATTTTATTTTAATATTCTGAGGTGGAAGTAAATGCTTATAATGGATTTTCACCTACTGAATCTGAGCTTAAAACTGCTTTAGGTTGCCCAGAACCCGAAAAACTTCACCTCAAAGTAACAAAAAGTGTGTTTAAATAACATGCGATCTCCCAATCTGCAACTTAAATTGATATGAAATTCAAATTCTTCTGAAACCTTAAATAATTCCTAAAAATCAATAATAAGTAATTAATAACCATGTTGTAAACCGCAACCCCATGTCCCCCTTCAAATATTTAACAGTACGCCCATGCAAGCAATGTTTACGTACTGGATTTTCCGTTCGAAATACTGAATTTTTTTTACTACTTCGCATGGAAAAGGAGCGGTGGACGGTGTTGGCGCTATTATTAAGCGAAAAGTTTGGCAACTTGTAAAAGCCCAAAATCTCATCTTTAAAAACGGTCAAGATTTTCACAAATTAGCAAAAAAAAAAATATAAATGGCGTTTTTCTAATTTACGTTGATAAAAATTATGTCAAAACTATATCTGACGAAATATCAAAAACATGGATAAATGTAAAAAATATCCAGCTCCTAAATCATATGACAATATGTACTATAAAAGTAGTTTGAACAGCTGGGTCTATTAAACATAAGATACAATGTTAAACAGTTAAAAAAACAAATAAATAAATGAATATAAGCTAATATAAGAGTAATGAAATATTCTGTAATTTTTTTTGTAACCAATAAATTAATAATTACAAGGTGAAAAAGATTTTTAAATACATGAATGTTTAATTTGGTTTAATGGAAAAAGTGTAACGTCCGTAACGTAACGTCCGTAACAGATAAAAATTAAAATTTTTGTTTAAAGGGACTATTTAGACTTCTTTTCTAAGCAGGATTGATATCGTCATATATTCCAATTAATTTTTTGTATACGGAATTTTTTTGTTTATTATGCAAAATTCGCTAAAAAATGTGTAAATGCACATAAGCCTCAAAATTGACTTCCATTTTTTGTAACGTCCGTAACGGAACTTTAAGCTAGCATAACTTTTTTTCAAAAACAGTTAACCTTTAAGTTTAAAACAAGTTTTAAAGTACTCCCAAAGAACTGCATTTTGCAAAAAATTTCATGAAAATATTCCAATGTGAACGCCAGCAGTGTCAATCTTAACAAGCAAATTTGCGTGCGAATGTAACGTCCGTAACGCAGGATTAGCCCATATATACATATGTAAATAAATATATTTGGACTTTCAAGTTTGTTAATTATAAAAGTAGAATCTTCAAGGCGCCTTATTTGTACTAATCAGAATCTTTCTATGTATGTATACTACTTTAAGGGATATCACGCAGAAAACTATATTTATTAATTGCATTCAAATCTTTTTGTTTGTTTTTTTGCTGTTATGAAATATTTCCAAACTCCGCAGATATATGATATTTCTTTATCTGAAATTGATAAGCAGTTATATTTTTGTCTTAAAATTTCATGATTATTTAAGAAAACTGAAAATCGGTTTTCTTTTTTTATATTAATGTTGGAACGCCATGCATGTAAATGGTGTCTCGGTTAGAAAGCACTTTTTAAATAAAGTGTTATTTTTTGGTGCAAGCTGCAACTATGAAAATTGGCAGCTATTTATTTTCGATTATTAAAAATGGAGCGCTAAACGAAAGAACAACGCGTTGAAATTGAGAAAACTTATTAGAAAAATAAGGAAAGTTATGCTGAAACCGCTCGCAAACTTTTAAAGAATAAGGTGCCAATTATTCGAAAAGTGTTCAAATGAAACTACGTCAGTTATGGACAGTATACGTCAACGTATATCTATTCTATATTCTATACTAGAAAAGCCCGGCGCGCGTTGCTACGCCCCTTAATGAATAAAAATGCATTCTGAATTTAAATTGAATATCAAGTGCAAAAAACTAAAAATTATAACTTTTTTTAATGGGCGTGGCACTGCCCAATTTTCTAATCATGAAATTGTAAAGTCATGACAACTCAATATGTGTGCAAAGTTTCACAAAAATCGGTCCAGAGCAAGTACCGCAAAATTATATCTCTTTTTATGGGCGTGGCCCTTCCCACTTTTCTAATCACGAAATTGTATAACCATGAGACTTCAATATAATTCGTGATTAGAAAAGTGGGCAGGGCCACGCCTATAAAAAAAAGTTCTAATTTTGAGGTTCTTGCACTGAACCGATTTTTCTGAAACTTTGCACACATATTGAGTTGTCATGACTTTACAATTTCTTGATTAGAAAAGTGGGCAGTGTCACGCCCATAAAAAATTATAATTTTCAGCTACTTGATCTTTACCGATTTTCTGAAACTTTGCACACATATTGAGCTGTCATGACTATATAGTTTCATGATTAGAGAAGTGGGCAAAGGCACGCCCATTAAAAAAGTTATAATTTTTAGCTTTTGGCACTTGATATTCAATATAAATTCAGAATGCATTTTTATTCATTAAGGGGCGTAGCAACGCGCGCCGGGATTTTCTAGTTGTTGTTATGAACGAGAGTGTCTTTGAAAACCTGAAAATATTAATTTGACATCGTTCTTAACAAGTTAAAATTTCACGAAGCTCTACGCAGCGAATTTAGAAAAAGACCTTTGTTTACTCAGCAGCTCAAACCAGCAATGATGAAGCGCATTTCCATTTGTGTGGCTTCATAATTGCTTAAAATTGTTAAATTTGTGGCTCAGAAAATCCTCATTTAACGCTATCCTAAAATAAATATGTATGTATGTAGGCGTATTAATTTTAAAAATTTCGGGTTTTTACAATTTTACTAAGCAAAAATTTAATGGTGTGACAGCTCAATTCAAATTAAATTCGGACAATAAATAAGAGTAAATCAATTCAAGCTGATAGCTTTCCAAACAATATTACCATGAACAAGCGAATGAACGAAACTGAGTAAAGTAAAATACAAAGAATATCTATAAAATGCCAATCAGTTAAGAATGATTTTATTTTTAGCACCGTTTTTATTTATGCTAATTTTATGTTTTTTATTTTTATTTTTTAAAAGTCTACCTGCCCTATATTTTTTATAATAGTTAAAATAAAATAAACAATTTACTGTGGACGATAATCTTAAACAAACATTCCAATAACTTTCAAACTTAAAAATCACTCGTATTATATGATATGTTTGATTATTTCTAATTTTATTTTATTTTCTTCTAAAACAAATTCAAGTTTTTAGAATTTTTTTCTTCCCAGAATATATATGTAAATACTTTTTATCTTTTATACAAACATATATCATAAATAACGCAATAACAAAAATAATGGCTAATACGAAAAAAAAGCAGACACAATTTGTACGAAAATTCACGTGGACTGAAATTTTTGAATAAATAAATAAGTAGACACTTCAAAGCTTTAAATCGATTCTTATGAAGTTTATTATTTCAATTTTGTTCTATATACATACATATGATTTTAAAATTTTATTTATTTTTATTTCATCTACATACATATGTACATACTTAAAAAAAATAAAACAAATATGAAAGTCTTATCTACATATATGTAATATAAATACATAAGTTAAAACAAGTCTAAAACACCTTAAAATTTCTTATCAGTAATATTTTTTTTAATTTGAACGTTTTTAAGACTAAAAACAGCCGAGGTAAATATAACACAGGTCAACAAAAAAAATTTTTTTTTTGAGTCTTTTATTTAGTGATTATTTTCTGATTATATAAATGGAAAAGGAAACAGAAACTCCATTAATAATAAATAAAGTTTGCTTTTGTACTTAATATAATGAAAACTAAATATACGGTAGTTTTGCACATTTTTTTAAAAGCCGTTGCATTTATGATGCAAGAGAGAAGTGAGAGGGACTGTGGGTGTGAAGTGAGAGGTAGTAGAGTGTCATGGCAGTACGCGAGTGCGCTTTTTAGAGGAATAACGTATTTTATGTGTCGCGACTCGCGAGGCGTAAAAATGTCACCGAAAATGTGTAAAAACCACGTGGACTCTTTTTGCTATGTTTGTGGTTAGTTTATTAAAGTGAGCGCCAAAAAATTTAGTTTATCATCAAATAAGAAACTTTGTGAAGCTTATTTTAACATGCTTCCTTGGTAACAAGAACGCCGAGAATTATGAAGAGTTTATTTCTAATATGCTTGACACCTTCAAAGTCATGGGTTGCAGAATGTCACTCAAACTGCAGATGCTACATGCGCACTTGGATAAATTCAAAGACAACTTGGGTGAGTATTCAGAAGAGCAAGGGGAACGCTTCCACCAGGATATAATGAACTTTGAACAAAGATATCAAGAACAGTATAATGAGAACATGATGGGTGACTACATTTGGATGCTCATACGTGAACGTTTTGACGATTACACTAGAAATACTAAAAGTATTCATTTTTGAAGCTTCTTTTGTATCATTTTTTTAAATTTTTATGTTTATTTGTGCTGTCTTTTATAATAAAAATTAATTAAAGTATATAATTCATAACTTGCTTAATTTTAAATATGATTAACATTGAAAAATAGACCTTTTCCATAAATATTGAAATTTCGTTCTGGTATCTACAAAAGCAAACTTTATTAGATACGAATATTTTTTCTTTCTTTAGTTTGGCATAAGTAATCAAAATCAGAGGTACAGAACTCAGACTCAAAAATCGTGTTGACCTGTGTAATTAATTTAAAAAGGCATAATGTGTTAAATGCAATTACACACACAAATGAATTTTTTAGAGAAAAGACGATAATAAAGTCTTAAAAGACATTTTTCAGATGAGTTCAGATGAGGTACTCAATACTAAAAATATATATTTTTTCAACAATAATGTAATAGGGGATGTATTTTACATATGATTTGACACTTTTGCGATCCATATGTAAATGCGTATGTCTTTCGAAATTCCCATTTTACAGATAAGCCGCTTTCCTACGAATTCTATTGCTAACACTATAAATATATTCACACGTGGACCACAGAAACATTTATTTGCGAAATAATTGTTTTAACTTATGTTCAAGAAATAATGCTTAACATAAACGGTCGAAAATTATTGTCATTTCTTTTGTATGTGCTGTTTGCGTAAATTTGATAATATAAACTAGTAACTATGGAAAAAAGCATTTTTTAAATAAAATAATATAAACGTAATAAAAACACAGTTGGAGTATATTTTTGTTTGCAGGCAAAAAGAAACATTCAAAGCGAAATTTTTAAATTTTCAATTCACAGTTTTTATTATTCATCTTAAAACATAAGCCTGTACATAAGAATTTTTATTGTTGCTCTGTCGACGTTGTGAATCCTTATTAATAGAGAAGTCGATTTAGCTATGTCCGTCTGTTTGTCCGTGTGAGCGTTAAAATCAACTTTTTGTTTTTCGTTTGCACGAACATGATTACATGTCAATCTAAATGTTGATATGCAATATATCAACAGCAAAAATTGAGTAAGTGTAAATCTGTTTTACAAACAACTTATATGTATATGCTTATAGTTTCGTATTACACTTTTGTGAAGAGTATACTAAGAACAGCCTTTCTTGTTATTTTTTTTTATAAGTTTTGGCCTTATTAAGTACGTATGACCGTAATGGAAAGGTTTCTACAACGTATTTTTTTTTAACTGTAGGAAAATGTAAAAAATAAATATACAAAACCGAAAGTTATATAAATCGACTTTTTTTGTTAAAGGCAATTTAAAATAGTTTACAAAGTAATAAAAACAATTCTGAGTTTAAGTTAAATGATTTACTCTTAAATGATAAATATCGTAGCATTTTTATGCGATATTTTAGAACTTAGCTAACATAAAAAAAAACAAATTAGAGCACTATATTCTTCTGTGCCGAATCTTTTATACCTACCACTAATTTTGTTTAAATTTTTAATACAAAATGTATTATTTTGTTTTTAACTGTAATCAAATAATATCTTTATACTAAAATATGTATCACTTTCTTTGTATAACTTTGATATGCTTTTAAAATATTTTCGTAAATTTAGTCTTTCAATAAAAGTGGGCGTTAAAGTAGGCGTGTCAATATATTTTCTGCTAATAAATACAACACAGATATTTCAATATAGTTTTTATTCTTTCAAGAACTTTGTCAATACAGAAATTATATTAATTTAAGATAAATCGTTATAAGGGAGGTAGTCATTAAAATGGGCGTGTCACCTAAATTTTCTGGCATAATAATCACATTGATTAAAATATATGTAGGCAATGTCATCATCATACCTATAATTTTGTCGGTTTTATGAGCTTTTAAATTTCATTAACAGTAGATAACGTGAAAAGTAAGCGTTATAGTAGGCGTGTCAAAGTTGTTTCTGCTAATGAATACAACTAACATATTTAAATATAGTCCTTTATTATTCCAAAATCTTTATTCATAAAGAAATCATATGAATTTGAAATAGAGCGTTATATGGGAGATAGGCGTAAAAGTGGGCGTGTCACATTTATTTTCTGTTAGTACAAAGCCTTTGACCAAAAAGCAATGTTTGCAAAATTTTACAATCGTACATCTAATTTTGTCAGTTTTATTAGGTTTTAAATTTTAAATATACCGAAAAATACACTGTGCGGTATAAATTTTCGTACATTTTGATCTATAACTTCTTTCTTAATGCATAGATTTAAGCAATTTTCAGGGAAAAAGATTGGTTTTACTCAGGAAATATACATTCGAAATTTCATGGCTCTTCGTTAATGCTTTTGGACACAATTCCATTTTATTCGATGTTGGAAGGACACGGTTTTTTTGACCTGCTTTTGTATTACGAGCTATAACTCTCTTTCTAGTATTCCGATTTAGCCCATTTCGGTCCAACCTCTATCGTGTTTTCAACAGACGGACAGATGGACGGGCATAGGTAGATCGTCAAAAAATTATATATTGATGTGTTACAAACGGTATGAAAAAATGAATGTACTCCCAACATTTTTTTGGTGGCGGGTATAAAAAACTATGGTAGCACTTAACTTTTGAGTAATATTAAATGTTTGCATAGTGATCTAAGCGGTTTTTGAGAAGCAACTTGAAATTTAAAATTTATAGACCCAAATAATCGAAATGTTTATGTAACTGTTATTCAGTTGCAAAAAAAAAAATATTAAAAAATAATACAATTCACTGTATAAAGACTATTGTCTTAATGGAAAATTTTATTGTTCTGTTAAGCGTAACTATTTTCCCAAGATACTCAATCAACTTTTACAATATAAAAAAAAATTGGAATGACTTACAAAGCAATAGATAATACATATTGTTTTTATCTAGGTGTTTCATAAAAATAAATATAATTTTAGAGAAATAAAAAATTTGATTTCGTATTTATGTAGGAACTTTTGTAAAACATATACTAAAGATGAGCTATGCTATATGTTATTATATTATTCCGTAGTTCGATTTGAAATAAAACTTTTAGAAAAATATAAGTTGCAGTCATACTAAGTCTAACTTCTTTTGATTTTCGTCGTAAGTCCCCTGATTTAAAAATATAACTACAAAAAATTAAAAATAATTTTATATTAAGATTTAAAATTAAATTGAGTAAGCAAAAAAAAAAAACATTACATTTACATTAATAACCCCAAATATCGAACGAAATGCATTTTTATTGTTTTTGGTATACCACTTCCACTTTTCTCATTTTTTACAATATTAAACAAATTTTGGTCCCAGTAATTACTACTCGCAATAATAACAAAAAGTTATGATCTTACAACATACATACTTCCACGCCCACTTTTATGTATTTTTTTTTATAAAAACCTTATTTGGGTTATTACGAATACACAAAAAAACACCTTAATCTATTAAGCCGTTCTCAAATGATGCTCTAACATACATGCGGAACTTGTATGTTATATATTCGATATTTTTTCATATCACTTCTGTTTAATTTACTTTTGTCTTAAATAAAATCATTTCAAACTTAAGTTCAGATGTTCAATCATATTTTGTAATAAATTTACTAATTACCTAATTTAATATCTGATGTACTTTCAAACATAAACTTTTTTTTTTATTTTGTTCTATATAAGATGCTTTTTATTCGTTACGACTGCATTAAGTACTGTTTATTATTATTCTCATATTTTCCATTCATTCTAATTTATGAGTAGAAAATATAAAAAAATTACAGCTGAGAATAAAGGGAAATTCTCTTTTTTTAAGCAAATTCAAACAAATTCCAAATCAGTTTTCAGTTGTCGGCATATATTCAGAATATGCAGTTCATAAAAAAGTTTATGGTTACGAGTATATTTAGTATATTGTTTAGTTGAGGTGCGCTCGAATAGTTTTCAAAGTATCGTCCGTCGTATCTGAAAAAAAAAACAAGATAAATAAATAAATTAAATAAACACACAATCGGTCATACTTAATATATGTATGTATTTCACGCAAACAGTGTCAGCTTCTGTTATCAATGCAAACTAAAAGATACACGTACATTAATAAAATTTATATTTTTCCATTAAATAAATTACAAAAATTATTGTACCGATATACAGCGTTGTCAACTCGGTGATTTTATCACCGTTTTTGGTGATTTTTAACATTTTGGAAGCGAAAAAATTGCGAGTTAGTGCTTGGTGATTTTTTTTTAAGTTTTTAGTGCTTTTATTTTTATTTCGGTGACACCAAATACTAAATTTGAAAATAATTTTTTTAATTGAAAACAATTTTTGTAAGGGTAAATATCTTTAATTACCCTTACGTATTTTGTATCTTAACAAAGCTAAAAAATATTTACTCATTGTAAAATGATATTATGTTGATAATACTTTCAGCTTATGATACTAAAACTAATAATTAAGAAGATTATAAGGATTGATAGTATACAATGTTTCTGTTATTTGAGTGTTTTGCTTGTTTATTATTAATTGAAACTTATTTCTGATACTAGTTTGTTGATATCCTGTATGGTTTATGAGACATAAACCACCTACTTTTTATAAAATGAAATTGTTACGAGAATTTATTTTGTAAGTAAAGTTTCAAGTTGATCAAACCTTGGTGAAAATAAAAAAAGAGAAATTAATATGCAAATACTTTTCATTTTAAAATTTTTTAGAGCACAAATTGACACCCTGATGAGGTTAATATTTGCATTGATAGTAAATTTGGATGTTTTGGCCTAATAATATAAAGAACAGAATATCTTTAGACTTGTATTTCGATTATCGATATCAATCAAAACTCCAGTCTTATTGCCATTTGTAAAATAATTTATTTTAGGGGGCAACTGGCATCTTAAAGCTTTAATTTTTTTTAAGTAATGATTATATTAGCAAATGTAAAGTTAAATTTGTACACATTTTAAACTCAGTGATTTTTTATGAAAATTACGCGCTTTTTTAGGGGTTTAGGTGCTTTTTGAAATTTTAAAGTTGACAACGCTGCCGATATATCAACATGTGCTTGTACTTCTTTTGCATAACACGTAATTGTGCAAAAATTACAACAAATAAAATTAAAATTTAAAATATTTTGTACTCACAAAGAATCTATTATATGAAATGTTAGTGTATTTAGTTACGTTTTACGTAACGCTTTAAAAAAAAAATTAAATGAATTTTATACTTACAAAAAACAAGTAAAAGTGCTATATTCGGCTGTGCCGAATTTTAAAATACCCTTCACCCTCTTGTACACAGATATTATGTTCACATCGTAGCATAGCCTAGATTTCAGATTTAAGGTCATACGCCATTTGAAGTTATACATGTTTAACTGTATTCTACTAGTCAAGCCCTTTTATGGTTTTCGGCGACAAAGTCGTTACCATTATATTTGGTGGCCAACAATAATTAATTTTTTATTGTGTATTATATTCCGCTATTCAAGCCCTTTTATTTGATATTCATACTGACTTTCTCGGTTGTATAGAAGCTTAATACAATTGATTTTTGTTTGAACATTTTTGAAATACCAAAGTAGTTGTGTTTTGGGGCTTATTTGTATGTCAGTAAGTTTCAAGATGACTTATTAGTTTTTCTAAAGATTAATTTTTGAGGCGACGTCTTGCAATTTGGTAACACTAGAAAGTCCCAAAAATGGTTAAGGATTTTAAGAAACTACTATATTATAAACTACTATATTATAAAAGATATATTTTACCAAATAGTTTTTGGCAATAAATTTGCCGATTAGAGACCGATTTGTAAATTTTTTTTTCAAATATCCCTAGAGGCATTTCATATATATTTTTGGTAACAAATGTGTCTATAAATAATCATAGTCCTGAAAATGTTAAATATTTTTGTCATGCTTATTTGCTCATATCTTAGTAAGTTAAAGGCGATTGTGCTGAATTTCAATAGCGATTCATGCCCAAATATTTTCAAAGGATTATTACCACATACAGGTCTGTGCAATATATAGGGGTTGCTAAAAGTTGATTTTAACCAACAAACGGATAGTGCTTCATAATATTTCAAAAACAAACTTTATGGGGTCGGATTTTACAAACGGAATGACAAAGTTAAATTTATACATTGTATTCTTGGCACCACAGGTGAAGGATAATTTAATTGAAGGGTAGTTTAATTGAACTGAATGTGATTAGAGTTTTGTTCTTTTATATAATATACAAAAACTTTTCATTTAATGTGAAATGAACTCCAGAAGTTATGAAAATAAAAATCTAATAAAAGCTGTTCACAGAATGTGAAATGAACTCAAGAAGTTATGACAGTTGAATTCTACTAAAAGCTGTTGTTATACCCGCCACCAAAAAAATGATTGGGGTATATTCATTTTGTCATTCCGTTTGTAACTCATCGTAATATTTTAGACCTCATAAAGTATATATTTTATGAATGGGTGTTTCATTTTATGACGATCTAGCTATGGTCGTCCGTCTCTCCGTCTGTTGAAAGCACGATAGAGGTCAGACCAAAAAAGCTAGGGAGCTCAAAATTTGTCAGAATATATACACAAGGTTTGTTTGGTATTAAAAATGAGCTAAATTTTAATATAAGGAAGAAGTTAGAGCTCGTAATGCAAGAGTAAGTCCAAAAAAACTGTGCCCTTCACAGAAAATTGCCTAAATCTATGAATTTGGAAAGTACATCAAGTTGGAAATTGGTATAAAAAATTCAGAACAGCCGAATATATAGCTCTTCCTTGTTTTATTTTCATACCGATCACACAAGAATAAAAAAGGGTATATATAAGTTTTCAGAATCTTTAAAAGAAAGATAAATTGATTAAGCTAAGACCGTATGTTCGTGTGAACGTTGAAATCAACTTTTTGAAGCCGCTACGAATACTTCAGACTCATATATGGTATCATGCTATCGATAATTTAGCTATTTAAAATCAGTTATGTGATCACATTACGAGCTTAGATATCAGCGAACACGATTGCCTCTGTTTCTTAACTAAACAAAGTAAAATTGTTCAGCTCCTATGAAATTTCTTGAAACCTTTGTTACGTATTTATAAAATATGTACCTCTGGCAACATTTGCGGAAAATCTTAGTTCAATGGTTCAACTACGGTAAAAGGTATAGCCGAAATAATTTTTGGACAAAATGATTATTAAGTAAAAGTTTAGATTATCGATTTCTTAAGTTTTGGTCACAATTGCACCCTATAATTGTGAGTTATGATAAATGTGATAAATTACAAAATTGTGATATAAATTACAAAAATATATTAATTTCTACAGTATTCATTTGCGATGCCATGTATTCTGAATTTCAAATATAGTCGATTGAGTTTAAACAACAACAAAAGCTAGCGGTCCTCAATACATACTTATGGATTCGTATATGTGCATGATGGCACAAACTGTGTGAAATATATGTATATAAGACAAGCGAATTAGCGCTCTTACTTGGTTTTTTAATTTTTTTTATTTTTTTATATTTTTAACAAAATTTCTTAGTGTTGCTACTTGACAAGCTACTCTTACTTGGTTTTTTAATTTTTTTTTTATATTTTTAACAAAATTTCTTAGTGTTGCTACTTGTCAAGCTACTCCGGTAAACTTGTAAAAGTACTGACTAAAACTTGTCTGTCATATTTGAGATTGTCTACTTTCATACCCAGTAGCGAATTGTCATTAAATTTAAATGTTGTGACTGCATTAATTCCCTGTAATTTTTAAATGTAGAGGAGGAATAAAAAACAATTATTGTCATTTATTTTTGTTATTAATGCACACAATGGGTCGCTAATTTTTACTGATTTATTTTTTTTCTTAATAATTAGTATATTCAAAGAAATAAATAAATTGGCCAGAAATTCAGTTAGAAATCATATTCAAAATTTATTTAATTTTTTATTATTACATTAAAATTACCCATATAAACTTTGAGTTTTACTGCACATGAAGTGGCAAGATTAGTGTAAGTTTTCTAGTTTCTACTTGTAAAAATTTTTTGCCTTTAAAATCTTGTTTACGCTTTATTGTTTACGCTTTACATTTATATATTGAATCAGATATACGAAAACAAAAACCAAGTTACAAGGCGATAATCAGCTGTGCTGATTATTAAATACTCTTCACTAAATACATAAGTCCATAAAATTATAATTTTGTAACATTTTGTTAAATTAACCTTGAATAAACTTATTAATTGATTACGAATTTGAGGAATAGTATGTATGTATTAGGGTGATCGATTCGGTTTTACAACCGGTGGAAAAACCGGTTTTTTTACACTTTCAGTTGGCGGTTTTTTTCAAATGTTAATTTTTCGAATGTCGAATACACCGGGTTTTTCACTCACAAAAGCCGGCTTTTTTCATTTTTAGTTTTATATTCATTTACCTTTGAAACCAAGCGTACCATACTATATTTATTACTCAAAAAATTTAAAAAAATCAGCAAATTTATTAAATACTCTTCCATAATATTGTAAGAAATTTATTTGTTGTTTCAAAAACAAATGTAAAATAAGAAAAATTATTAGGTTAACTATTATTTGTCCTAAATGGAGTGCATGTATTTTATACGCTGCTTCGCTTATAATTTGCTATAATAATCAGCTGTTCAGTTAAGTTTTTTGACCAAATTATTGTACTTTGCAATACTTTTTGATCTCATTTTCGAATTTCATAATATTTTGCTTCTACGAAATCTGGCGACTTGTACTAAAGCCTACCCATAGCTTTACTAATATCTCTGATAACATATGACCTGTATACTAAAATAGTGTGGCACACAAAGGGTCATTATTACTACTTGTCTACAAAGTTAATGTTAGTAAAAGGTAAATTTGACTACAGTGAGCAGTGAAGTCATTTTTAAATATTTTTCATTATTACAACCTCCTTGTAACAAAAATTTTTTTTAATATGGCAGTACCAGAGCAAATCCCATTACTTTTAACAAATTAATTTAGTTCTTACAAAATTTTACAAAACGAAATAACATTTTGGATGATTTATTTACTGTTTTGTGTCACTAATATAAAAAAATTAAGACTTAAAATAAAAAAAAATTAAAAAGGTCGAAGTAAAAAAGAAATATAAATCACAATTTAGTTGTGATATTTTGTTTCATGTGGAGAAACAATGGCATTTTTAAATTATAATATAATAAACTTAACTTTTCGGTCACTTTTAGGTAAAAAGTGTCTGTCCTTTAACATCTTTATTTTAAATAGCGGCATTTTATAATAACGCCATCAACTTAAAATGCAATTAAACCATAGAACAAACTAGTTTATACTATACCTATATATGTATCTCTGTCATGGGTATAAGAAAGAATTATATTTTTTCTTTAATTCTAATTTTCTAACTATTTGAAAACCGGTTTCTTAAAAATGTCGAATAATCGATCACCCTAGTATGTATGTACTTGCAAAACGTAATAAATTATTTTGTTTGCTGTGGTAGTGCGTAGGGTTCAGTGAAAAAAATGATTTTTGTTGGAAAGTCTAAAAACAAAAGGTTTTCTGTTTGTAATTTAGTCATTTATGGTTCAATGCTGCTAATTTTAATTGCAAAGTAGTAGAATCTATAGCTGATAATTACTTGCTACAAATGAATTCACAAAAAATTAATTGATACATATTGAGTTAAATTTTTTTACAAACAAATACTGTCTGTAAATTATATGGGAGTTAAATAAGTTGTATAGATAGTCGAGATTTTGAATTTTAATCCGATGGATATTTAAGTTCTTCTGAAACTTGAATTTAGATCATAGAATGGTGAATATAATTCCCATGTCTTTAAGGATTTAGAATATATATATGTAAAGGGTTCGCCGAATAACTTTTTTTTCTGAAAATGCTATAAAAAACGTGTAGCTGCGGCTGTGTGGCACGTAGCGCCGTCCTGTTGAAATATGTTGAAATATTGCCAATATCCTCCTCTTCAATTTTTGTGAACGAAAATTCGTTCAACATGGCCCGATAACGATCGCCATTGACTACAGCGACTCCTTGCTCATTTTCGAAGAAAAATGGCCCAATTATGCCTCTGGACCAAAATCCGCACCAAACGTTAGATGGCGGACCCTTTAAATACAAATGTATTTTTTTATTGCATGTTAAAAAAATATAGAAACAACAAACAGAACATCAAGCATATATACTCATAATGAGGGGGCAAAAAACTTTAAAAAAATGTGTGCGAATTAGTGTTAATTCTAAAATATTTGTTAACAATTTTACCAGTCGGCTTATTTTATTTTATTTATTTTGTTTAAGTTTTATTTTGAATAATTTTTTTTTTATTTTCATGCGGTCATTAACATTTTCTTACTTTTTTTCTTGTTGTTATTGTTATTACTTTGTTTTTAATTTTTTTCACTTTTCAGTGATATTTAATAACCATTATGTATGTATGTATATACATATATATATTGTTGTTGGTATTTAGTTTTGTTTATTTTTAATTTATTAAAATGAATCTATAAGTGCAACATGTGATTGTGCAGTGAACGTTGTACCATGTTGCTCTCTTAATATTGTTTTCAATTTATTTGTATACCCTACTTTAGGTGTAATTAGTAATTGTTTTAACATAATTATAAATTATGTTTTTAGATCTTAATTTAACAAAAATTAAAAACGTAAAATTTCACTAACGAAAATCAATAAAAATATATGAGGTAATTTTCATTAAAGAATACTTTTGCCCAATCACAAACAGCAAAGCAATAAGCAAAATATATGTTTTTGAAAATTCAATCAGCATTATTGACCCATAAATTAATGAAATGTAAGCAATTTTACATAAACATATAACATTTCTTATAGGCAATTTTTAGAATTATAAAATACTTACACGTTGGTGAAGGACATGTTAGATTCCTTTTTATATCCTTCACCTGTGGTGCACAAGGGTATATGTATATAGCCTTGTCATTCCGTTTGTAATTTCTACAATTTTCATTTCCGACCCCATAAAGTATATACTTTCTGAAAGCTTATGAATAGAGAAGTCGATTAAGCCCTGACCGCCTGTCCGTCTGCCCGTGTGTTGGTTGAAATCAACTTTTAGATGCAACTATATGTTCCTCAGATCTGTGTATGGTATCAAACTTTTGGAAATATCCGGGATTGAATAGCTATTGAAATACAGCACAATCGCCCCATAACTTTCTGAGATATGAGCAAAAAACCACGACCACCTCGTTTTTTTCCACAATAACAACATACAACACATACATACATACAAACAAACGTGATATACTGGTTAGAGTAAACGTGGCATCAAATCCCAGCTGAGCCATACAAATGTTTTTTTTTAATTTTAATTTTATATATTATTTATATTTTTATTATTTTTTTTTTTAATTTATTTAAATTTTTTTATATATTTTTTAATTTTTTTTTTAATTTTTTTTATTGTTTTTTTTTAAATTGTTTTTTTAATTTTTTTTTGTAATTTATTTTTTTTTTTTGGAAACATACATACGTAAACTCAATTTATAATTTTACAATGGGATGTTTTTATATATGCATGTTTTTTATATGTATGTACGCATTTTATATGAGATGAATGGTGATACAAACAATTGTTATTGCATGACTACACGTTGTGAAGGGTATATAAGATTCGGCACGACCGAATATATCACTCTTACTTGATTTTATTAGCACGCTCTCTTAGAAGAACGCTCACTTTCTAAGTCTTATGCATTAAACACACAGACGACAGCAAGCTATCGACCAAACGATTACAAATATTGTTGGCTACAGGTGTCGCCGTTTTGTCAGCAACTGAATTATTTTGAAAATGGTGTCAGCATTGTAAGCTGCTTGTTGGAGAAGTACTTTTTTTGAGTGCTATCACTTTTAAACAATTTACTTTTATAAAAATAAAATTACTTATTTAAACAATAGGAAAAACACCTAAAAATTTATTGTTAATGCATTTTGTTACAATGTTCTTTTTGTTACAAAATGGTTTTAAGCTCACATTTATTTAAAAATTCTTAGTATATTGACAGCACTACATCTGTTTATTGTCGCCTACGAAAATATAAAATAGCCTAAGGCCTATTAACATAATATTCAGTTAAATAAATTTAACGTAAAAGCTTACTAACTTTCAGTTAGCTTAAACTGAAGTTTTAACTATAAATTAAAAATGTTCGTTAACAATAGGAAAGAGTTAGTTAACTTGTAGTTATCATTTATTCTGAATGAATTTCAAAAAGGAGAAGAAATGTATACATAAATATAAATTTTAATATGCACCCATCTGCTAATAAATTTATTAAAAATTAAATGTATTTTGAAATAATTTTTGCTATAAATTTAACAATTCTCTTAGATAAACGATATCTCATGAAAAACTCTGCATTAGGTAAATTAAAATAATCCATTCGACTACTGTGGTTATATTTTCTTTTCATACCATAAGAAATATTTACTTTATATAAATTATACAAATGTGTAAATCTTTTTAATCGTAGAGGCATCTTTAAATTGTTTAAAAATAGCAAAAATATAATATATTATAATATATATATAATATCACATAGAACTTATAGCCTAATATAAAAATATAATCTAATATATTTATATTCAAACATCAAATATTTTCTTCCAGTTAAGAACTTAAACGCCAAATAGTACTCGGATAAATTTAACTGAAATTTGGCAAAATAATCTAAAAGTTATAAGATAACTGAACTTTGTGTTAATGGGTTTTGGCTAACCAAGGTTTAAATTTTGAGTTTAGTGTTAACTGTAGGTTAATTTTTTTATTGTTAACGGCCCTAAGTAGTTTACAGAGGCCGTGCAGCTGTGATGGTGTCAAAATAATCGTCTTCATATAATTGTGTGCACTTTAATTTTGGCAGATTGTAGTCAGTAGCTTGCCGCCGTCTATGTGTTCAATGCATTATATTTATTCACACGCGTGTTTTGTGTTTTTGTGCTTACACACGCTCGTGTATACAACCGTTTTGTTGTTGTTATGTATGTAATTTACTACCCAGTAAAACAACAAAACAACATGACAAAGAAGTGATTATTAAGTAAGGAGCCAAATGATCTTTAAATAATTCGATTTAGATGAAAACACTAATAATGTTAACATTAGGGTATCATTGGAAATCATATATTAACAAATTGTTCAATTATTAAATAGAACACGTGCAATATACAATGAAAAGAATCCGATGTTTTATGAGTTAATGATGTTTGTTTACATGAATTGCGGATTTTATTTTTTAATCATTTTGAAGTAGGTATATCATATACTTTGCACTATTGGTTTCAAATTTCTGAAACTGTTAATTAATTTGCACTACTTCGAAATATTTCTGCTGTTCAAAACTTTGATTCTACCAAACCGATTTACCTTTTTTAAGCAATTAATTAAATTTGATTTGGTTAATTAGTAAAAAATATTTTTAAAAGGGACAGGCATAAATGCCAATAATATATGTACATACATATATACATACAAATACACACACACATTCAAACATACATATTTAAGTAGGTATTAAATATATATGTTTTAGAATTACACTCGGAATAAGATACTCTCTTTAGCTAAGTGGTGGAGGGTAATAAAATTGGTATTAGTTGTCTCTAGTGTACGTACAGTGCTTTATTGTGTATCTGATGTATTTGCATGTGAATCTACAAAGTTTACATTCTCTATATGCGTGGCTTGGTATTTTAATATAAACATTCACACATACATACAAACATATGTAGATATTTCTATAATTTCATGTAAAGCGTGTTTTCTTTAAAGGCGGAGAATCTTGAATTAGTAGCATTGCTTTCTGCGATAACTAATTTGAAAAAATAAATACTATTTTCTCAAACAAACGTGACCACTATTTTCGGTAAATAACATTAAACAACAAGCAAAAATTCCCAAAATAATTTTACTTTATAGGGAATAAAACTCGAATTTTTCGATGGATTTTCATGCATAAACATTTATTTTATTTCTTATATATGCAGTTTTAAGATTTAGTACAAAAACTGGTAATTATTTTTTGCTTTATAGTTTTTTTTTATAAATTTTTTGAATTCAAAAATTTTATTATTAAACCAAAAAAAAAAATATATATTTTTACTTGTTCCTCCATAACTCCAAAGTCGATGGCCTAATCAGAAAATAATATTAGAATGACTTAAAGCTGGCATTATTGAACGTTTATTGACGGATTGCTTAACAAAATCGAGTACGTCGTTTCGTTATGACAAGATCTTTGGATCGGCCTCTTCAGAGATCTCAAATTTACAAAAAATTATAAAAAAACCTTATCATTGAATTTGAAATAGTAATAATTTTTCAGTTAGAAAAAAACAAAAACTTCAAATTATTATATGTTTTGTAATTGTTTTTTCACCAAATATCGTCAAAATATATATAACATTCGCTTGATATTGCATCAAATAAGAAAATTTTTATTTAATTTAACATTTTTTCGAAAAGGGAGAACTTAATACATTTTTGTCCAACATTTTCTAATTTGACCATGCTTTAGAAAACGACCTGTTAACCGTCCACCCAGTTCATCTTATTTGAAGCCATTACTACTACTTTGACACAACGGCTACATAAATTTTAGTTTAATTTTAATTTAAATTATCTTCCTCTTAAAAAAGCACCCTTTACATATCTACATAAATAGTTCATATATGAGTAGTTTCTTTTCAAAATTATTTTCGTTCACATTTTGTTTTAAGTACATACCGATACAACTGGCACAAGCTCAACATATTTGATGGTGAAATTTATGAGTATTTTGAATTAAATATTTTTTTTATTTATTACTTTAAATCAGTGTTTTAATTAAAAAAAAAAATAAAAAAATATTTTAAAACAAACTTAAAAAAAATAAATGAAGTAATTTACAAAAATCAAAGAAAGAAGATAAAGTTTTGCATTCGAACGTAGTAGAAGCATCATTTAAAAAATCTAAAAATGAGACGAAAAAAGTAAGTTTTTTTTAATATAAATATTTATATTTTTACTGCCATATTCATAAAAAATATTTTAGATTAATTAAGGCCTGTAAGTACGACAGTAACTATTTAATTTTTTTTAATAAAAAAGTATAAGATATTTTGGTGTTTAATGTGGTAAAATGTATTGTTTTTTTATAATTTTATAATAAACATACATTCACAAGACACATTTATTAATGTGCTGTTTTTATCTAAAAGACAATTGTATTTCGTCTAAAAACAAATTTTGCATGTTTTGTTATTGTAATAAAAACAAATCACGTTTTTTTTTATTTAAAACTGATTTTTATTTACTGGGGTTATAGTTCAACAAGAAAAATTAAAAAAAAATTATTTCAAATATTTTAAACACATTTACAAATATATAACACCTCCTGTTATGAGGATCTGACTACTCATCAAAACCATAAAGCACTGGCGTTCTTTACCCTGCAAAAATAGTCATGATAAAGAAATATTAATATATTGACTATAAATATACATGATTTTACTATTAGCGGTCATGATTTGTTCTTATTCAGATCAATAAGGATTTAGGATGTTGTTAATGGTTTTTAATAACAAATACATAAAAAATTAACTTTTTTTTAATTTTTTTTTTTTAAATTAATAGTCAGTGGCAAGGCATATTCATACAGGTATATGCAACGGCAATTGATACAACAAAGCAACTTCCCTACAAGAAATGAATGACTGAAACTAACACATACAAAATGTTTGTACTAACACTATTGTAGCAATTTAATATATAATTCATGCGACAGAAAAAATAATGCGTATGCAAGAGTGAGACAAATAATGTATGTTGATTTTTTGATGTTTAAAATTGGAAAATTATTGTGAAAATTTTTTATTCAGTGTAACAAAAAGTAATTTTTATTAAAAAATTTGCCGTTCTTTCGACGAGGTTTTTTATAAAATACTTAAGAAATAAAAGGTAAGTACGAAAGGTAGCGGCCAAATATAAATATGTATATGCCTTTGCATATTCTCATAATTTTTATTTTCAACAATTCCAGCCATAATACCAATGACGCTGACACCATGAAAAAGGATTAAAATAAGCCCATCCAGGAAGTAGTGAAACGTTATAAATAGTGATAAAAGAAAAGTGAATGTAATAAAAAACATAACAATAAATAATATAAAAGATAATAAATTTTGTTTTATTGTACGAGTAAAATATATACCTGGTTAGCTTTGACCGATATATACGTTAAGTGTGACTACTATTTATATTATTTTTGATTTGAAACAGCTGTAGTGTAAGTAGTCCAGATATATGTTTTGCAGTCGACAGAACTAATAAGTAAGAGAAAGACGCAAAATCACATGCACACAAAAGTTTTAGTCATTTTTTTCACATTGCCGTTAAGAAACTAATAGAAACTTTACTAATACCAGTCATATAACCGGTCAAATGACCGTCACTGTTCTTGTAGGGTTTTGAGGGGATGTTTTATATAAAGGCCAATTCGTATATCAGGGATGGAAAAGCTGTTATGACATATCAATTATAATAAAAATTGTAATAAAAAAGGATATAAATTTTTGAAACACATTATTAATGACGCAAAAGCAACGAATATACATAAATTTAGTTTAATTTATTATCAAATAAGTACACTTAAGTTGATTGTTTAATACCGAAGCCAAAATCACATTTTCCTTCCCTGCATGAATCAATAAAATCAAGGCATATTCAACCAATTTTGACAAAAAGTTTCCCCATAAGCTGGGCTGATAATTTCACCTGTATGTCAGTCAGATCAATTACCGTTACAGACTCTACTTTTTTACACTTCGACGGGCAAACGGTCAAATATAGCGCGTTTTAGATATTGAACAATGCTTTTAATAAAATTAGGGAGTCTGATAAATTGTTGACGGACATTAAAAAATAAACCGTATAAATGTATATTTGGAAAATTTTCTATCCTTTTATGCTTAGTATTTCGAAAGGATATGCACGCATTTTATAGTTTAATATTTCTTTATTCAACGAACTTAAAACTAAGAATCTATATATATAAAAGTGAAACTCTGTGTGTGTGTGTTAGGTATAGACTCCGAAACTGTAAAACCGATCGGGCTCAAACTTTGGTAATTTGTTGTACACATACCAGGGAGTGTTTATGGGTGGAAAAAAGTGGGCGGGGCCACGCCCATAAAAAATTAGTTATCATTTTAAGCTGCTTGCACATGACCGATTTTTCTGAAACTTTGCACACATATCGAGCTGTCATGACTAAATAATTTCGTGATTAGAAAAGTGGGCAGTGCCACGCCCATAAAAAAGTTATAATTTTCAGCTACTTAAACTTCACCGATTTTTTTAAAACTTTTCACACACATATTGAAGTCTCATGATTATACCATTTTGTGATTACAAAAGTGGGCAGTGCCACGCCCATAAGAAATAAGTTATCATTTTTAGCTACTTGCACTAGATCGATTTTTCTAAAACTTTTCACACATATTGAGTTGTCATGATCTTACAAATTTGCGATTAGAAAAGTGGGCAGTGCCACGCCCATAAAAAAAGTTATCATTTTCATATACTTGAACTTCACCGATTTTTCTGAAACTTTGCACGCACATATTCAGCTCTCATGATAATATAATTTCGTGATTAAAAAATTGGGCAGGGCCACGCCAATAAAAAAAGTTATAATTTTGAGGTACTTGCTCTGAACCGATTTTTGTGAAACTTTGCACACATATTGAGCTGTCATGAATATACAGTTTCGTGATTAGAAAAGTGGGCAGTGCCACGCAAATTAAAAAAAAGATATAATTTTTAGCTTTTTGCACTTGATATTCAATTAAAATTCAGAGTGCATTTTTATTCATTAAGGGGCGTAGCAACTTACTTACTCACTTACACTACATACACTGTACAACAGTTAAAAAATCTCAAAGCGTTCGTAACGGCTATGAACAGTGCTCGATATCGCGACCTGATAAAAAAATTATTTCTGCCTTTAAGAGATCGACGTCATATGCCATATTGCCGTACACATATTTCAATTCCACTTCAATTTATTTTATGGTGTTATTCAACAGGCCTAAAACAACCCGATCATTGGATGCGAAAGTCTAACTCTGCATTGCCAAAATTCAGCCTCATTAATTCAGAAGAAAAGTGGGCTTTTGTCTCAGCAGTGCTGTAAGGGCAATTTCTTTTATGTGCTATGGAAAACATAACCCTATTCTGTGTACTTTACGATTCATTGAGTCTAGAAAAACCATCTTATACTGTTTGTGTCGCTAATATGGCAATTCTAGTTTAAACATGTGGTTCCTAAAGAAAAAATTCACTTAGAAGTAATTATACCGTTAACCTTTGGTGTCTAGGTTCATCATTCCGCTTATGTACAATAAAAAGTACATACTTTATGAAAGCTTATGGATAGGAAAGTCGATTATCAATGTCCGTATGTCAGTGTGTTAGTTGAAATCAACTTTTAGAAGTCCCCACATGTTCTATATGTGGAATATATATATTTTGGAAATATTCGCCCCAAAACTTTTCGAAATATTAGCAAGCAAACACGAATGCCTCTGTGTTTTCCCCGAAAAACTACAATTTAAAAACGAAAATTAATTTTTTAGCTACTGGGTAACCCAGAGGGTCGATATAAGTATCAAATAAAACGCTTAAATAACAGTAAATTGTGAAAAGTATATAATGAAAAATGACGCGCGAAACAAAATGGCGGATGATTTTTTTCTTAACCCTATCAATGTGGGTATCAAATTAAAGGGCTTGAGTAGTACAATGTAGTGAACAATGTAAAAATTCAAATATCTTATCGGAAATAATAAAGCAAAATCGCCTATGAAAATAAATATTTAATCTATACTTCGTACTATGTACTTGATAATAAAGGGTATTATCAGATTCGGCACGGCCAAATATAGAAGTTCATGTTGACTTTATGTATGCTGTTTATGTTGACTATATGTATGCTGTTTGCATTAGAGAGCGTTCTTTGTCGAATATTAACATCTTTATCATATACATATTTCGAAAAGTTTTTTCTACTTATTTTTATGACAAAGTGCATTTAATCTGGGTAATACAAATATACATATATAACTGATACATTTTTTAATTTGGTATGTTAAATAATCTTATCTAAAAATTAAATAAAATACAAAAAAATGTTACAACACCCACTTGTATTTTGGTACCTGTTCTCTACGTAAATCTCTACAGTATATATTTAACACTTTGCTTAAATTGATAAAAATAAAATAGAATGTTAGCTTTTTATCTTTTGTTTACTATATTTAATTGGTATTTAATAAGTATTGATTTGTTAATACATATTCATATAAACATTTGGATGAGCCAAAATATAGTTGGATTTTTGAAATACATACACATACACATATGTATATGTATACATACCTTTTAATTATAAATATGTATATGTATGTATGTACACATACTTAATAAGAATTTTAATTAAACAATTTTAAATTTGGTTGCATCAGTTTAATCTATTGTAAATATTTAATTCCAAATAGTATAAAATAATTATAAGAGTGACCGGATCTCATATAGTGGGTCAAAGGCAGTTGTAACTCTGTTTGACTTAAAATAACAATAATTATGAATATAATATACATTTGGAAGAACAACATTTGCTTTCTTTTGAAATATTAAGTGTGTTTTTATTATTTAATGTTCTGGAGTAATGGCTCCATATGTAAGCTTTTTGGCCAAAAATTTAGATTTTTTCAAGCTTCGGCTATCTTAATATCTAGAAAGGGAAATCGTTTTGTGGGGAACAGACGAACATGATTCCGGCATTTTTCCCCTTATTTGAGATCTTATATTTTGACATATGTTACGATAACATATAAATATAAAGGCAGCTCTATTTGGTGTTAGAATTACAATTATATTTGCAAAAATAGTTTTTTGTCTCTCCTGAACATTTGGCAATTTTTAAGTTGTGTCCCTTTTTTATTTTGAGTGCGATATACATATGTTTGAAAAAGTTTTAATCGTCAAATTGTTTGGATTAAGCTCTAGAACACAAAACATAGTTCAGTGAGATTAAATCGCATGATCTCAACGGCCTTATGAACTGCTTTTCTTTCATTTCTTTGCAAAAGTCTTCTGTCTAAGGCTCAGAGGTGTGTTTCGATCGGCATGACAGGTGCCATGAGAAGTACTCCTCAGGCAGCACTGGATGTTATTCTTCACTTTCTGCCTATTGAGCAGTATGTAAGGGGAATGGCAGCCAGGAGCATTCTTAGACTGAGGGAGTTAGGATTGTTGGGGAATTTCAGGCAGGGTCATTCACGGATCTTGGGTGAAATTAGTGGTGGGGGTTATTGCCTGGTCATGCCCGGCTCCACGGATTATGTGGGTGCTAGGGTCGATTTTGGGAGTCTGCCGAGAGTGGTCATGCCAGTAAGAGAGGACTGGGTAGGCAAGAGCAGACTGTTTAGTGGTGTTATTGTCTTTACTGATGGCTCGAAAATGGGGGGCACTGGTGCTGGGTCTATATTGATACTCCGATACTCAGTAAATCTGATTCAGATTTGCTTCTAGACAGAGATAGGGTCTGCGTGAGGACCATGATAGGGATGATTACGGGCCACATCATGTTGGGCAGGATGGCCGTGAGAATGGGGCGGAGCCTCTCGGATTTCTGCAGGCTGTACGAGGATCCAGAGGAGATGGAGACAGTTGAGCACATTCTGTGCCAATGTCCCAGACTGCAGATTAGGAGGTTGAGATGGCTAGGTAGCAGATTTCTTGGCGAATTATTTGACGTCTCGAGCTGCGGACTCGAGGATCTGATAGGATTCGTAATGGGAATGACCTGGCTTCGTGACTTGAGACCGGGAATGGGTCGTTTGTAGGGTAGTTTGTTGTCCACTTCTTCTCCTTTTTTCTGCCTTCTTTCTTTTTTTCTTCCATTCTCTTCTTTTTTTGTTTTAATTCTAATTTCTGATCTTCTTATTACTTTTAAGGCGTCACAATGGACCATATTGGTCTCTGGATGAGGGTTGCTTCACACCGGCCTTACTTACCTACCTACCACCTACCTTGCAAAAAGTCAGTTCATTGGCACTGGCCGATATTGTAACAATGTTTTCCTCTGTACGCATTTAAATGATGTGTAAAATGTTCAAATATCTATGTGTTCTATTTCAAACTATATACTTCCAGTGACTATATTTTAGTGTATATATATATAAATAACAACACATAACTCTCGCAAAAATAAATTATTCAGCACTCGAAAAGTTTTTCTCTACAGCTTTGCTAGCCACAATAAAATAAAAAAACCGTAAATCAAAAACATTAAGAACAATAGAACGCACACAAAAACACGTAAAAAATATTTAACAGCAGTGTTAATAAATAATGACAATAACATGTTTTGAATGTTCTATTTCAGTTTTTATGTTCTATTTAATTTTTGTTCTTATTCAACTTTATTCTATTCAATCGTTGTTTCTTATTTAAGTTTTGTTTTATTTTTCAATATTTTTACGTAAAGCAAAAAACATATTTTTGCAAGTAAGTGTGTATCTTAAAACGAGAGAGTAATGCAATACTTAAAATTTAATAATATTGATTGTAAGCAATTTTCCTTATGTTTGTGCAGTTCTTTAGTACACACTTCTCACATACGTTTGTGTGAACTAATGTGAAATAAAGTTAAACTGTTGTGAAGTTTGGCCGCAACTGCTTGAATACAGCACAAGTTTCGATAATAAAATTTAATAATTGCAAGCCTTTTTGTTTGTTAGTGTAATCATAAGATATTTGACACTGCCACATATGAATTTTTTACACTGAAAAACCAAATAGCAAAAAATCACTCTTTTATACATAAAAAGAAGCAAACATTTTAGTTTACAAACAAAATATTGAAGATATTTTTTTCAATTTATAAGAATTATTGAAAGAGTAAATAAATATCATACACCCTTCAAAAGAACAAAACAGAAAGTTTTCCTTGTTTTATTTTACATTGTAATGATAAAGAATTTTTATTATACTTTTTCAGAGTTGAAGTTCGTATCAAACAAACACCCTCTAAATTGAATAATAATCGAAATGCTACTGTGGATGAAGATTTTGTATCAGCTCATCCAGACGATTTGCTGGAGGCACGTTTTGAAGAGTTTAGCACAACACCGCCAAGAACACGTTTAAAGAACAAAACTAGAGACTGGGAGAGAAAACAAAAAGCCCAAGCGGTAGCATCTGCAGGAGTGTAAGTATTAATTTTTATGAAAAAAGTTTAATAATTTTTTACTATAATCCTATCATTTTAAAACAGATGTACTGAATCAACAGCAGCGCCCAAAAAGGGAATGACACGTATGGCAAGATGTCGTGTGTTGCGTCGAAACACCATGGACTGTGCTTTGCTCAACGAAATGTTTGTTAACGAAGAAAGTGGCACCGCCAAGCGTACAGATAAACGAGCTCAAGCTTTATTGCGTGAGTCTGAACGTGAATTGAAAAATTCTTTAGCCACTATTGCAACTAACACTGTTTTGTGTAGTTATAATTCTCGAGTAAATAGTTGCAATGAGAATGTGTATAACTCGGAAGCCCTGGATAAATGTACTCCCCTCAATGCGGAGGTTCAGCTACGATATCAACAACCAAAAGTGGTGGAATCGTGTAATCGGTACATGAGTGTTTCATCACGTCCCATTGGGTGTCGATCATCAGCCCCGCCTTTAGGCTTTACTCATCAGTTGCAGATGGGCTTCCAAGCGACACCAGGTTATAAAATACGTAAAGAGTTTCACGAAACCTTTGCAAATCTTATTAAGTTGGGCAGTGTAGATAGACAGGATTCCAAGGTTATTATTTTAAAGAAATGTGTGGTTTTATCTTTATAAATTATTTAAGTTAAACGTTCTTTGCTTTCTCTTAGCTTTCTCATGAAGAACACACTTGGCAGACTGAAGTCAAAGATCTTATTTGGTTGGAATTGCAGGCATGGCAGGCTGATCGTACTCCCGAACAACAGGATAAATATTTATTTGCTGCCCGCAAAGATGTTTCGGATCTGTTGACGGAAATTATTAACTATAAATTTCAGCCTCGTTATCGGCGTCAAGAAAGTGATCTCAGCATTGACAGTGGTTTAGGTTCGGATAGTAATGCCGGTTGTAAGTACATACTGATACAGAAAAAAGTGAATGAATTTTACAAAAAAATTTTCTTAGCAGCATCCCAACCACTAAAAAACTGCTCCAGCTGTTTCTCGCTGTACTGTAAAGACTGCGTTGAACAACAAGAAATTGCCATGAAAGAAGTAGAAGAGCTGTTGACACGTCTAGAAGCCGCCGAAGCTTTATATCCGTCTTCACAAGCCATGGGTGCTTTTCATCCCATTTACAAGAGCGAGTCATTCGTAGGGCGCATTAAAACCATGTGTTTGTGGTATAACATAACCAAACAGGCCAAATTGAAATTGACAATATTGGGCAAAATTTTAGTTCGCCTACAGGGTGAACGATTCTCATGGCCTGTGCAAACTTCTTATACGGCAGTCACTGAGAGCAGTAGTGGTAATTCTACGTCATCAGGTTTGGAATATGAAGATTCTGGCATGAACTCTATAGATTCAAGCAGATCCACGGTGACTTCTCAAAGAAAACTTTCAGGACAAACGCCTCATAAGGTTCAATTTTTGCTAAATAATGTAGCTCATGTACCGGGAGACACAACGAGTAGTAATGAGTGAGTAACAAAATTATGTTTTTTTTCACGAAAACAAAAACAATTTCTTCACTAAAAGTATGTTGATTAGTAAATTAATACATACATATATCCCTTGTTAACACTATGAGTATAAAATAGTTTAAAAAACGTTTTGTCACAAATTATAAAAAAAAAAACTCATTTAGCACACACTTACCACTTTTTTCTCTTGAATTTCAGTTCAGCGTCAACGGAAATAAGTCAAATATCGGAAGGTTTAAATTGTAATCAGCTTTCGACATCATTTCGTAAAACATCCATGCACGACATAAATATATTCAGCGTTGAGCCCTTGCGTAATGGCAGCGGTACAAATCCTGAACAGTCTTCGGCATTATATCGTAAATTCATAGAAAATGTTCTTAAGTCTCGTGGTCTTGCCAAGTCCTTAGCTTTTCTGCATAAGTTACATAACGTGGTTATGTGCAAGGCTCAGATATCGCTGGAAAAACCTGGCACAGAAGATTATGATTTTGAAACTGAAAAAATCGAAGAAGACTTTCCACGCCTTGAACCCGACATTAGCCGCGAACAGATTGAAGAGTTGCGATGTTACGGCTACTGGAGTGAAGAATACAAATCGATTAACTTGCCCACTTACATTCCAACTTTTGTATTCTTAAGTGGTGTGCCTTTACAATTTATGCATGAATTTTTACGCATGCGCCTGGAAACCCGACCACCAAAGCCCAATCCTCTTAGTTTGGAACAACTTATGAAGGAACTGCGTGAAGGTCTTACGCTAGCTTTGACCCATCGTGAGAGATATCAGAGGCATATTACTACAGCCTTGGTAGAGAATGAAAAGGAACTGGAACTTTATATGAGCATCTTGAATCAATACGATGCTACAGTACGCAAGGTATTTGAATTGTACTTGGACTACATCGATCAATTGGTATTGGTGGCTTGTCCAGAATCAAATCAAAAATCTGCTCTAGAAAAGGAGTGGATGTTTACTAGACTTATTTCGCCCATGATAAGGGGCATGCACACTTTGGCAGCGAAAAAATTCTGTACCATTATACGTAATCTACTTAAGGGTATATCGGAACGTTTGGTCAATAGATCTCAGGAATTGGATATACAAATCGATGGCACAGCTCAAAATGCAGAGACTGAACTTAAATGGCAGGTTTTGACAATTTGTCGTGAAACACAATCTTTGTTTACCGTTGAAAGGGAGTGTTCAGTAAAAGTATTATTTTTTGCGAAAACGTTTTGCCGTGATGTTGAATCGGCCGATTTTCATCGTGAACATTTCGAACATGATGTGGCTGCTGGTCATTCAGATAATTTTGTATGTGAAGAGATTAAAGAGTCCTTCAAATTACTGCAAAAAGATGTTTTAGATGTAAGAAATAAATTGATAAAAATTATAGAAAGAGTGCAGGAAAGATGTTCGCCAGTATATGTCATGGATTTAGATGTGAGTTACGAGAGATTAATATACTTACGTACATAAAATTTACATGCTTTTCTGTATATTATTTTCATGGTCTTTTTTAGGAACAAGATCGCCAAGCTGTTTTGTCACGTACCCGTGAAATTTTACATCAAGGTTATAAGTTTGGTTTTGAATATCACAAGGATGTTATACGTTTATTTGAGCATCGCATCATGGCAAATAAAAATCAAGATTGTGAAAGCGATTTGGCTCTGGGTATAGTAACATTTGCCAAAATGTGGATGCAATTTGTAACGGAGCGTTGTGAACGTGGTCGTGGTATGCGTCCACGTTGGGCGTCTCAGGGCTTGGAATTTTTAATTTTAGCTTGTGATCCCCAAATCACAAGACATTTAGATGAGACACAATTTGAAAATCTTAAAAAGAAAATGGACTGTTGCATTTCACATGTCATAGGCATAACGTCAGAACCGGAAAAAATAGCCCGCAAAAAGGCTTCGCCAAGAACAAGAAAAAGTTCGTCGCCGGCCACTAGTCGATCACGTACGCCGACTAGATCGCCCATGTCGGCTGGCATAATAGTAAATCAAGTAAGCCCACAATCGCCTCAATTTAATAAATTCTTACATCCACAATTTAGTCATAAAGAGGAACTTTTCCAACGCACAGAATCATTAGATTCTACAGATTCGTCCATTAGTGTTGGTGGCAGTAATGTACCAGTCGAAAACTTACGCTTAATTGTTCCCAATCTAAGCAATAAAACGTCAACTACAGACTCTCAACAGCCAACGCCAAGTAACTCGACCTCAAATACGGATGCCTCCTTGGCTTTACGACAAATACGCATACGTGACGCTGTCAACCGTCTAGACTTGGATTTGGATGAACGTCTTAGAGAACGCAACCTGATTGGTCACATAAAAGCCTTAAATACCTGCGATAAAGTGCAAATGCGCGCTCGTAGTGTGAATTTCCGCTGGCATCGTGGTATTAAAATTGGCCAGGGACGTTTTGGTAAAGTCTATACTGCAGTCAACAACAATACCGGTGAATTAATGGCCATGAAAGAAATCGCTATACTCCCTGGAGAGACGAGAATCCTCAAAAACGTTGCAGAGGAATTAAAAATTTTAGAAGGCATTAAACATGAAAATTTAGTACGCTATTATGGCATTGAAGTTCACCGTGAAGAATTGCTTATTTTTATGGAACTGTGCTCCGAAGGCACGTTAGAGTCATTGGTAGAACTAACCGGAGGCTTACCCGAAGGTCTTACGAGACGTTTTACCGCCCAGCTGTTATCGGGTGTGGCCGAATTACATAAGCATGGTATTGTGCACAGGGATATAAAGACGGCAAATATATTTTTGGTGGCTGGTGGAAATAGTCTAAAACTAGGTGATTTCGGTTCGGCGGTTAAAATTCAAGCACATACTACTGTGCCGGGTGAATTGCAAGGTTATGTGGGCACACAAGGTAAGTAAATTTTGTGTTTTTAAGAAATTGTAACAAAATTGACTCAAAGCATTTGAAATAAATAGTTTGTAAAAATATTTTCAATAATAAAGAATTTATAAAAAATATTTTTTAATTAAATAATTTATTATAAATTAACTATACTGCCATGCTTAGTAAAAATACAGTAACATTTACTTACTGCTTTTTTATACCCGCCACCAAAAAAATAGTGGGTTCACATTCATTAATGTCATTGCCCCATAAAGTGTACATTTGCTGAGTCCTGGTTTTATTTTATGACTATCTTTCTATGTCCGTCTGTTGAAAACACGATAGAGCTCGAACTGAAAAAGCTAGGGGGCTCAAATTTCGCCAGAATATTTCTTGTACACAAGGTTTGTTTGGTATTAAAAATGGGCTAAATCCATTTCAATTAAAACTAGGAAGAGAGTTATTTCTCGCAATGCAAGAGTAAGTCAAAAAAACTATGTCCTTCCAACATCGAATAAAATCCAGTTGTGTCCAAACGCATTAACGTAGCCATAATGTGTTAAATGAGTAAAAAATTGCTTAAATGTATGAATTAGGAAAGGAGTTATAGATCAAAATGTACGAAAATTTATACCGCACAGTGTATTTTTCTATATATTTAAAATTTAAAACCTAATAAAACTGACAAAATTAGATATATGATTCTGAAATTTTGCAAACATTGTCTTTTAGTGAAAGGTTTTGCACCAACGGAAAATAAATGTGACACACCCACTTTTACGCCCACCTCCTATATAACCAGGCCTGGGCAGTATTTTAAATACTTGTATTTGAAATACAGATACAAGATATAAATACGTATTTTGTATCTGTATTTGAAATACATGGTTTGAAAGTATTTTGTATTTCAAATACACAACTGAAAAGTATTTTGTATTTCAAATACATGTGGCTCAAAGGCAAATTTATACAAAATACATTTATTTTTTACAATAAATTTAAAAATAAGTTGTGTCATACAAAAGCGAAAATCGCTAAAAACTATGACCATTAAAATTTCACATTTGACAAAAATACTATTCAGCTTTAAATTGTTTCGTCTAAGGCGAATTCATTTACACTAATTATGTGATATCAAATGAAAAGCTAGAGAGTTATATTTGCCGAGGCATCTGATATGTGTCAGCCACACATTAACTGCCTGTTCAACGATGTCGAAAGAAAACCCAAGCGAAATTTCATTCGTACAAATACGTTGAAAACAAAAACAAATTTTTAGTTTTAGTTATTGTTTTCAATATATTTGTACGAATGAAATTTCGCTTGGGTTTTCTTTCGACATCGTTGAACAGGCAGTAAGTCTTTTAGCCACAACAGATATGAATATTTTCATAAAAAATTCTCGTGCCTGTAGGATTCACTACTCGGCAATTGCTAAATGTACTTTATTATGGAATTAATCCAGAAGACCCAAATAAGCTGAAGTCATAAAAGATTGCCTCGGACATCAGTTAGTATATCCATGTCCCACAAGATGGAACTCTCTTTTCGATTACATAGTACAGCTAATGAAAAGAAAATCAAAATTAAATGGATTATTTGTTAAGTTTGATAAGGCTACCACGTTCTCAGCTATAGAACTGGAGTACTTAGAGGAATTCATTGAAATGTTGAAACCAACAGCTACGGCTTTGGACTACATACAGGGAAATAATTGCTTTTATAAAAAACTTTTGCTCACTTTAATATCTGTAAGAACCAGATTAGATAGGCTGCAATGTAACAATTTGAGACATTTCAGTTGTATTTTGCCAAAACTAAGGGAGAGCGTTGAGAGAAGATTTGTAAAGTTTTTCATGCTGGCACCTGAAGCAAATAGAGGCATATTGGCGTCATGTTTCCAACCAAGTATTAAAATGCGTTGGCTGCCAGAAAACATCACTGGAAACGAAAGGCAACGAATTAAAAACTTGGCAATAGATACCTTAGAAAAAAATTACAAAAGACGTTAAGCAGTGCTTGGATGCAGCAGATGAAGATTTTATTGTTTTTTCCGACAAGAACATTGATCAACCTCGCATATCAAATTTGGAATTAAATAAATTAATTTTACCGTTAGGTCCCTTTCTATTTGCGCTTAGAATCGCCGTCTTCATTTTTTTAAAACGCCCATATCTCTGGGAGGGAACACTTTTGGGGCATGGGATCGGTTTCATTCGATGCTCAGATGTTGTCCACATCCCTTTCTCTATGCGCTATCACATATGTATATGTATAACTTAGTTTTATTAAATAAAATATTAAGAAACAGAACTAACAAGAGATGCATATGTATATATGTATGCATATATGTAAATTTTTATGAGACCGAAATTCAAAAAATATTTGTATTTTTTATCTGTATTTTGTATTTGAAATACACAGCTTAAAAGTATTTTGTATTTTGTATTTGAAATACACACCTTGAAAGTATTTGTATTTTGTATTTGAAATACATCAAGGTATGTATTTTTCCCTGTCCTGTATATAACGCTATATCTCAAATTCATATGATTTCTCTATGAATAAAGATTTTGGAAGAATTAAGGACTTTATTAAAATATCTAAGTTGTATTTATAAGCAAAAACTACTTCTACACGCCTACTATAACGCCCACTTTTCACGTAATCTACTGTTAATGATATTTAAAAGCTTATAAAACCGATAAAATTAGAGATATGATGATAAAATTTCGTACGTATATCTTCCTAGTCAATGTCATTGTTATGCCAGAAATACGCCTTCTTTAACGCCTACCTCCCATATAACGCATTATCTTAAATTAATATAATTTTTCTATTTATAAAGTTTTTGAAAGAATAAAATCTATATTGAAATATTGTATTATTATTATTGTTGTATTTATTAGCAGAAAATATATTGACACGCCTATTTTAACGCCCACTTTCGTTGAAAGACTAAATTTACGAAAATATTTTAAAAGCATATCGAAGTTATACAAAGAAAGTGATACATATTTTAGTATAAATATATTATTCCATAGCGATTTTAGTTAATAACAAATATAGTGCCGAATATAGTGCTCTTACTTGTTTAATTTTTATTCCAAAAAATTCCTTTAATAAAGTTTTCTCTGATATTAATTTGTACACTTCTATGTTGTCCTTATATGTGATCTTGAGATCAGTTTTTATATATAAAAATTATTTATTGTAAATGACTTTTTCTGGCTTAAATTCATTTTCATAAATTATTAAACATTTAAGAATACAGAATAATTAATCCGATATTAGCTAAGTGGAATACATTAGTTAGAACTACAAAAAATATTTTAAAAAAACATAAATATTATAAATACAAAAAAACAATTTTACAACCTAAAAATTTACTTAGGATTTTCTTTAAAAATAGAAACCGTTTTTGGAAAAAAGTTTTAGGCTTTTGCATAAATCAATCTGAGTAAATTTAATCATTAGGATTTAATTTTACAGTGTTGTTTATAGCATATATTTTCTTTATATATGTATGTATTTATATGTTTAAAAATATTTTGCATTTTCAGCTTACATGGCTCCTGAAATCTTCACCAAAACTAATAGTGATGGTCATGGCAGGGCAGCTGATATTTGGTCCGTAGGCTGTGTTGTTGTCGAAATGTCCTCTGGAAAGGTAATTAATTTTATCACAATCTAACACGAAAGTCTCTTACGCTAATATTTTTTTATTTTTTTTCATTGACAGCGTCCTTGGGCTCAATTTGATTCTAATTTCCAAATTATGTTTAAAGTTGGCATGGGTGAAAAGCCCGAAGCACCTGAAACTCTATCGCAAGAGGGTCATGAGTTTATCGATCATTGTCTGCAACACGATCCTAAAGATCGTTTAACCGCTTTAGAACTATTAGAACATCATTTTTGTAAAGTAAGTTTAACTTTGCTTGAGGCTACTTTTAAAATTCTTGATACTTATAGTTTTTGTTTGCTTTCTAGTATGGCCGTGATGAGGATTTCAATACCGAACAGTTAGCGGAACAAGGTCGCCGTTCATTTAGGCATAATATTAAAACTAAATAAAATTATAATTTTCGTTACATGAAGGAAAAAAGTTAAAGCATTTTATCAGTTTGTTTAACTTATATACATATTTATGTATAAGAATACCTCACATAATGCAGCATCCAATTTTGTTATAAAAAATCATATAAAAATACGATAATTGTGATAATAAAAATTATTCACATTTATTATAAATTATGAAAATTATTGCATTGTGCTTAAATTGTTCTTTTAAGTTTTTTTTGTTTTTATAATAATTTGGCAATTTTATGTCAAGATAATTTGTAAATTGATTTTATTTATTTTTTGTTTTCTACTTTATCATTTGCCACCTTTTAAATATGTGTGTTTTTATGTACTATATATGTACATATATATGTAAATAAAAAAATTATATAGATTCATTATCAGATTACTAAGTTTAATTTATTCTATTTTCAATTCTGTAGTTAATCTTTATTTCAACTACATACTTATGTAAGTATAATTGATTACAATTTTGTGTACGGTTTGGCTTTGAAACAGAAGAATTCCAACAATTTTTTTTTTCATTTGAGGTAATCAATTTTTGGTTTTATAGTACAACGTTACAAATCTATTTTATTTAACGAATACCTATTTTCTTTTTTTTTAATTTGTTAAACAAGTTTGCTGATATCATAACGCGAATTTACTTCAATAGTGTCATAACTCAAAAAGGCAATGTATCAATAAAATAGCTTTAAATATTTGAAGTCAATTTCACTATATTTTAAACTAATTTTTTTAAACAGCATATTGAAACAAAATCGAAAATGAATAAATTTTGAAAGTTATTTGCAAACAAATTCATTTAAAAGAAAAAATCAGCACTCTCTAGATCAGAACTACAAGTGTTGTGTGTAAATATCAATTATTTAATCATTGAGAAAGCTGTACACTCCTAAGAGAGATAATAACGATAAAAAGCAATTGCTTAAGCAGTTTATGTTGTGGACAAGAAACGAGAATTTTTTATTATTCAACTTTTCAAATATTTCCTTATTTCTGCTAAACATATGTTTTCTGGAAGAAAAGTATGGGGAAACTCTTAACCCCCCGACCACACGAGCGATTGATTATGTTTTAATATAAGCAATAAAGCCGGCAAAATAACGGCATCGAATTGCCAATGTTCAAGCTTATATCTATAGGTGGAGAACACGTTAATATCTTAAAACATACAATTGAAAATTTTCCTGGTGATTGACCTATAATTTAAAATTTTATAAAAAATATACGAAAATAAATTTCACCAAAAACACTAGATTAAAACGATTCTTTTGGCATTATATATTTAAATATAATTAAGAAACTTAAATTTTTTATAATAACCATGTTAATTTTAATATTTTGTTTTCTTTTTTTTTTCTGCGACGTTCTCTTATACATTAGTGTTGTTGTTACATTTTATTTGTTTGCAATTGAATTTGACAGCTTGTGTTAAAAGATTATTGCTCAGCAATGTATTATAACATTTATTGCTAAATATGTATTCTAATACATATTCATGCAGTCCACACGTTAATATCTTGTGTTCACAAAAGAATTTGACAGTTGCTGTGGCAATAATTGCCAAACACATTGCTCGTGTGGTCGGGGGGTAAACACTTAGACGAATCATGGTTAAAATATATATGTATATCGTCTGAATGGTGCTTTGTCGTCTGTTGAGCCTGTTGCTTGCAAAAGCATACAAATTTTAAATCTTAAACTGAGAAAATTTAAAATGTAAAATTAACGGAAAATAGTGAATTTTTCAAATTCGTAGCATTACAATCCCCAACACCGGTATCACATCTTTGGACTATTTTCTTTGTAAAGTCTAAAATTTTCAGGAGAAAGCCGGGTACGAATGACGCTTTAGAAGCCTATATTACTGGCTTTCTTCATGAGATACCAGTCACCATGCTTCAATGAGACACCTAAAATTAGATCTTCCGAATGAACCAAGTCAGACGTTGTCGTAGACAACATTTACATGGATTCATTATCAAACAGCAAATATCTTAAATTGTTCTTCTAACCGATAATTTCAATTTACATATATATTTTTTTACATTATAAATAAAACCTCACAATAAATCAATCAACCGATATACATACTACATATTTGATTTTATTTAACTTCTTAAAAATTTTAATATTTGAATTAATTTAGAATTTACACTTTTTTTTGTGTTTCTTTTACCGTAGATTGCCATAAAAAAAAATTAAAAATAAAAATTTTTTAAAAATAATTAAAATATATATAACTAATATAAAAAAAAAAAAAAAAAATAAAAAAAAATTAAAAAAAAAAATAATAAAAATATAAATAATATATTAAATAAAAAATAAAAAAAAATAAAAAAAAAAAATTTAAAAAAAAAAAATTTTTAAAATATAAAAAAAAATTTTTTTGGCTCAGCTGGGATTCGATGCCACGTTTTCTCTAACCAGTATACACGTTTGTATGTATGTATGTTGTTGTTGTAATGTTGTTTTTGTGAAAAAAAAATCGAGGTGGTCGTGGGTTTTTGCTCATATCTCAGTTGTTTATGTACCGATGTTTCTGATTTTCAATAGCGATCTACTCCCGAATATTTCTGATATTTTAATACCTCACCCGGGTCCAAGCGATGTCGGGGGGCTTCAAAAAGTTGATTTCAACATACACACGGACAGACGGTCAGACGGACAGACTGACAGAGCTTAATCGACTTCCCTATTCATAAGCTTTCAGAAAATATATACTTTATGGGGTCGGAAATGAAAATTGTAGAAATTTCACACGGAATGACAAACCTATATATACCCATTTTCACTGTGTGAAGGGTATAAAAATCAGCCCAATTGGCTGAAAAGTGCAACTGTTTCTAAGGTAATTATCACGTAAAATAAAAACGGTTACATTTTATTGTTTGTTTAAATATGTTTATATACTTGGTTTAATCTTTAAATATTAGTTTTTTAATATAGTATATTGTAATTTGTTGTTAAAGTGATTGTCTTCTGATATAAAGCTGATGTCAAGATAGGTTAATATTTTCCAATTATTCACATCTGAAAAAAAGTTTTTAATTTAATAGATTCTTTTGTTTACTCAAAAACTTAGACAATTTTTTTACAAGTTTTTACTGAATTGCCTTCGTTTACACAAAATCCAGTATTTAAGTGAGTGTATAAATTAGGAGATTAACATGACAGTTCTTTTAATGAGTTTAAAGTTTATGCTGGACGTTTTTTAAATTGTAAAGCTTACCATGGAAAACATGATTTCAATAGCAAGCAAATGAATAACGAACAGCATATTAAGCAAGACCAAATATTGTTGTTTATTTATAAATCAAATTAAAATTATTAAATTATTAAAAAAAAACAAATGAAATATCCATATAATTATATTTATTTAGTAGCTTTTAAATATACGCATTTTTAAAAATAAAAGAGTTGTTTTACTTCGTTTTTATTTTTATTTAGTTTGGGTACCCGGTACTTTAAATTTTTTAGGGTATTCAATATGCAAAACTAAATACTTATGTGCTATGAATCTAACTCTAAAAGCGCTTAATTGGCATCGCTGACTAAACTTGTGCCCGATTAGCTTTTTTCACGAACCACAATCTTATTATATAGGGGTTTGTGAAAAAAATAAACTAGGTTGTTGGCAAAAATGAACTAAAGTAACGAGTGGGGCATATTAAGTGGCAGCACGATATATATAGTGTGTCTTTGCTAAATACCTTACAATCTCTTGTGTACAATATGTATGTCTGGCAATGCTTTTTAATTTTTGTTTGTTTTTTTACGTCGGCTATTTGGTACACAGGGATGCCACAAGCAAAATAATTTTCCTACTAAATGTTTTTTCTTGTTTTTAAATAAATAAATGAGATAAAAAATGATAGTGCTATCTTTTTGATAGTTTAAAAATTATACAATTTATTTAAATTAAAATTGTGTTTTAATGTTTTCAATAGGTATATACATACATATGTATATATATATGATATATATGATATATATCTGTATTAAGATTTAAAGAAAGGTCGCAGAGCCTGGATCAAAATAAACTTATTTTTCATATGTTAACATTAGACGTAATATACACACTTACATGCATATTAACTTTTTTTTGGAAAAGACTATTTTAAATCTCATCAATTTAAGATACTCCTCTAAAGCGTTAGTTCACTATGTCAATTAAACATGTATTGATACTTAACGTTATCTACAACATTTTAATGCTTCAAGTGTTAATACACTGATTTGCACATTCCATTTTAATTAAAAAAAGGTTTTGAGAACATTTATATGTAAAAAATACTTCTAATAACAATAGTATTTGCAAGTTATTTTAACTTTGTACTTTTAACTAAAAAAAATCATATTCTACCAAAAACTTAAAAAAACCAAACAAACCACCAAGCTTCCAAGTTATGCTTAAATAGAAAAATATATATAATTTTGTTCCGATTGGACCATTGTGGCGACCCAGTTGGCAGAAGTAACGATTTTTTTCATAAACTTAATTTTCGCGATTTACGGCTTTTATTACTTTTTTATGTTAATAGTTTTTTTTTAATTACAGTCTTGAAATTTTAAAAAGTGGTAAAAATACAAAGCGATACATCATTATTTATTTCTGAAATATTTTAATAACATTTTTTATGGATATGAAAGAATAAAATTACCAAAATAATTATTTTCTTGAAAACTAAAAAAATATTTTTAATATTCAAATCGTTCCCGTTGATATTTATTATGTATTGTACAATATAGATAATTCGTCACAATATATATAATTAGTTTAATCTTATATTGGTTTTAAGTACAACAAACACTAAATATAAGAAAAACCATAAAATTGGCAAAAAGGACTTAAATTCAAACGATTTTTTTAGATTCAGACAAAAAATCTTTAAACAAAATGACTCAAACTTTTTCTGACTGGTTTCAGTTATTTAAGTGCACTGTTTATTTTTTATTTTTTTTTATCATTTTTATATTAAATGATACAATTGAAGGTTAGTAATGATTTTTTCATTAATAAAAAAATGTTTTAATATAACCTTTAAACTAGTTATATGTATGTAAGTATGTACAAAATACAAAGAGCCAGTCTACTTATACTAGGAAAATTGTTATCACAACAAAAATTTATTAGATATAAATTTAATTTTGTAGTGTCGTTGCTGCGTAATGACTATGCATATATCTAAAGGGTGGTCTAACCAAAAAGCACGGTGTTACATGTTACATGTTAATTTTATTTATTTTTTATGATAGAAAGATCTATGACAACTATGTGAGAAATAATAAAACTTTCGCCACAGCTCTGTCGCCATACTTCGAGCCGTTGGTCTATTTTTTCAATGACAGGAGACATAATTTATATTCAATGTCGTAAATGTGCCGAATTATCTATCTCATCCTTTACCTCTTTTCTTTTAAATAACCTCAAATGAATGAATGAAATCCAACGGTGTTAAATCACATGATGCTGGAGGCTAATTAACATCGCCATGACGTAAAATAACACACTATTGAATTTCTCGCTCAAAAGAGCTACTGTTTTGTTGGCTGTTGGCACCATACCGTTGGAACCAAATATCGTCCAGATTCATATCATCAATTTCTGGGCACAAAAAGTCCGTTATCATCTCGCGATATTTCCAAAGAAGTACGGACCGATGACGCCGCCAGCGCATAAACCTCACCAAATAATATATTTTTCTCGATGCATTGGTTTTTATACAATCACTCGTGGATTTTCATTTACCTAAATGCGGTAATTTTGCTTGTTAATGTATCCACTGAGGTAAAAGTATGCCTTGTCGCGGAAGATGATTTTCTTTGTTAAGTCATCATTCACTTCTAACTCTTGAGTAAATTGAACCTTGTAAGGGTTAAAACTCAAATAACTATTCAAAATTAGCATCAGTGATGTTCGTGAGATATTCACGGCTCTTCTGCCATACTATCGCGAACAACAGCATTACTTTACCCAGAATGAACTGGGAAAACAGACCCGGTTAGCCGAAATTTGCGCACAATTCTCCCTATTGTGGTCGCATTTGGTCGATTTTGCTGCCCAAAAAAAGTGCACAAAATGAATTTTGATTTGAAACCCCATTGGATCAACAATCTGAATATTTTCCTATAAAAATTCATAAACAAATACACCAACGAAGAATTGATGTCACAAAGCAACTTTGTAGAGTATATTTTCTGTGAAGCTATTCGTATATCACAGATGGAAGAAGAGTCGTTGTGATCTGTTAAAGAAATTGATTAAATAAAGGATATATACTTTTGAAACCTATAACCAAGGGTAAATTAACAACAATTATAAATAAATTTAGTAGATTTGTCGTTTAAAAAAATACACTAAAATGTATTGCTTACTACCGATACGAAAATTTAATTTTTCATTCCTGCATAAATAAGTGAAATCAAGACAAAATGCTTCCCGATTAACTATTGCGACAGGAAAACTATATGAATAAGTATGCCTTGCCAATTTACGAAAGTCTTAAGATTAAGTTTTGAATGAAAACGATATAAACATTTTATTAATGTCAATAATTTCTTTTATATTGTAGTTTTTCTTTAAAACTGATCATTTAAAACACATGCATTTTACTCGCTTTGGTAGGATAAATCTGAGTAACTGTATATTGAGCTGGTGTGGGCAGTTTTGTAGATGGAGGATCAGTTGGTGGTCCATCGTAACCTGAGCCATTACCACCACCTCCAGCAGCAACAGGTGGTGTCGGAGGAGCAGTGGGTATTGTTGGTACAGGACCTGCACTGGCTTTTGTGCTCATAAGCATGTACACCATGTAGAAACTCATCGCAAAGTATATGGCTAGAAATATAAAATTAAAATAATTAAACTGATCCTTTTATTAGGAATTTTGTACTTTCTCTTGTATTCTGTACTTACATTTCATTTTTAAAAGACGAGCGTTTTTAATCGACTTGTACAACTTGACTGACTATGTTAATTCCGTTTATGGTTCAGCTTTTTTATAGTGAATATTTCGGTAAATTTTCTTTTTTTTTATACTTTTTTATATATTTTTTCTTTGATAATAAATTAATTAAAATTATTATTTTAAATATATTATGACGCTTTAGTTATATCGTAGATTAATAATTGTCTTTCCTAGTGCTTTCTTTTTTTTTTTTTTATTTTAGGTTATTAATTACTTATCTCACCAATATTTTAAATTACGTTTTCTATAAGTATATACATACATACATATGCAGAAACATACATATATAAAGATAAAGGGTAGTCCAACGAAAACGCACGATGTTAATTGTAAATAAGTAAGATTGCTATATTCTGCCATGCCAAATCTGATAATACCCTTCACCATCATGTATATAGGTATAATCCCACATCATAGTTGTACCTATATTTCATGTTATACGCCACTTTTTTTTATTATTTCCGATGCCATCCTCGCTTCTGAATTTTTACGTTGTTATCTGTATTCTACTAGTCAAGTAGACTTGTGCCAAATAGTTCATTTTAGTGATCGGTCATTTTAGTTCATAGTTCAAAAATGAACTAGGTCGTTCATTAAGTTCAATCGCTCTTTTTTATTTTGAACTATGTGTTCTGTTTTGAACTACCTACTTTAATTATAAGCACAAGTTGTAGAATGAGACAAGTATAATAAATAGTTGTACAACGAAAAAATTAAAATAAACAATAAATATATTATAGATAGAAAGTAAGTACCTACTTCAAGCATTCAAATATATGGCAGCATATATTATTAGAAAAAGTGTAAAAAGAAACAAAAAGACGCATATACCTTAAGTTCAATTCGTACATATAGTTCATTTTGTTGTTTAGTTAAAAAATTTAACTAAGAGCATAATTGAACTAAAAGATTGAACTAGGTCATTAAGTTCAATCAACTGAATCGTTCATTCGAACTAGGTCGTTCATGAACTACACAACTCTATAGTCAAGTCCTTTCAATTGATATCCATATTGATGGGATTAAAAAAATTTGTTCCCGCATTTTGTTTTAGACGCCATCTTAAATTTTATATTTTTTAATAATTTACTGTATTCTACTGCTCAAACCTTTTTATTTGATATCAATATTGAGGGGGTTCAAAAAGTTAAATTTTAAAATACCAGACTTGACCCATATATAAATTTATTGTCCGCCATTTCGTAGTGGCGGCTAACATGAATTTTAATTTTTTATAGTGCTTATAATGCGCGAGTCAATTCCTTTCAGATGATACTAATATTGACTCTCTCGGTTGTCTATAAGCTGAAAAAATTTGATTTTAGTTTGTAAATTTTTAGAAACTTAAAATTCAAGTTGGCCTCCACTACAAAATGGCGGGCAATAAATATTATTTATGGGGCAATACCAATACGATAACCCGTAGTAGTAGCTTATATTGTTGTCACTGTAATAAACAAGTTAGTACCATAAAAAAAAATTAGCAAGACTCTAAACCAATACATTAGTATTTACATATGGCAACTACATATCCGAATCTGAGTTCATGTGGAATTGCCAATCACTGGGTATAAATATCTTTATTTGCACAATATTTTTATCGACCGTGTGGCCTAATGGATAAGGCGTCGGACTTCGGATCCGAAGATTGCAGGTTCGAGTCCTGTCACGGTCGAAGTATTCCAAATTTTTTTATTAAAAACTTTAGAATTGTTTTATTAATTGTTAACAAATAGCTTACCGATTCACAATGTGATGGTATATGAGAATTTCAGTCTTGTGCCAAAATTTTAGTAAGAAAGTGCCAAAATATATTAAAAAGTGCCATAACAAATATATACACATCATGTCTGTTATAAAAATTAAATCCATTTATTCAGTTTTTTTTATTATACAAAATAAATTCCAGACTTCAATATTTAAAAAATTTATACAAATAAATTATATATAAATATTATTATTATTTTTATATACATACATATGTATTTAATCTATAATGAGAAACAAACGGACAGACGAACGGGCATAGCTAGATCGTCATAAAATGAAACCCCGATTCAGAATATATATATACCTTATGGGGTCTTAAATGGATATTTCGATGTGTTACAAACGGCATGATAAAATGAATATACCCCCACCATTTTTTTGGTGGTGGGTATAAAGAAAGAGAGTTAAAAATTATCTTTCCCATGCAGTCATCTGATTAAATCCACTCTGAACAGGTAGGATGTCATTCATTTTGAACTAATAATTCAGAAAGGGGATTTTGTGTCATTGTTGCAGTTTTTAGTAGTATTTGCAACAGGGAGTAAAATCATTTATTTCTTTTTAATTTAAAATATATTTCTTCAAAAGTAAGTAAAATTATATTTTTATAATTTTTTGAAAAAGTGCCAAAATTTTATTGAGTGTGCCATGGTGCTATTAAACAACTAATAGTGCCAAAAATGGCACGATTGTGCCACTTTTACCAACAGTGATTCACATTAGTACTGCTTAGTGATTGATAAGGTCGAATTTCATGGAATGATTTACACAGCGATGCAATATAAGTATATTTGGAAAATATCGTTTGGAGGTTAAAGTTATCGCCACAATGGTTGTTTTATATGAATTTAATAAATTAAACAAGTGAGAGAGCTATATTCGGCTGTGTCTGATAATTCCCTTCTCCGTCTTGCATATGACCACACTGTAGTTTAGCCTGGATCTTAATTTTTAATGTATATTTGACACCATCTTTGATTTTTAGTTTTTACATAGTTAACTGTATTCTACTAGTCAAGCATTTTAATTTGATACCCAATTGATGGGGTTAAAACAGATTTCCGGCATTTTGTTTGTTTTAGATGCCATCTGAATTTTATAGTTTTTTAATAGTTGACAACATTCTAGTGGTCAAGAGTCTTGTACTTACATATGTATGTATATAGAAGATTTTTAAATTGTATTTATGTATAGGTACCTCTATGACTGTGTGATTGATTAGTAAAAGAGTGTGAGTGTATTGTTGTGTTTAAACTTACACTTAAATGTAATATAGAGTTATTTACGTGCTTTTTAGATATTATTTTTAAAAAATGTGTTAGCCTTATTTATATACATAATATAAAATTATTTTGTTAAAAGAATTTTTTGTTGTATCTTTAAAGTCTTGCTTAAATTAAATTAAAAAATCGTCTTGAGATCGAGAACTTTTAATGGACCGTGTGGCCTAATGGATAAGGCGTCGGACTTCGAATCCGAAGATTGCAGGTTCGAGTCCTGTCACGGTCATAGGTCTTGTTTTTAAATTTCTAAAAATGTCCGGTAGTACGTGTATATTTGTAATTTATACACTGCAATTATATTATTTTAATTTAATATTCTATATTTATATATTTACATACTCGAAGTGCGTTTCCACTTACGTACTTTGGGGTAAGTACTTAATTTTTCCTTACATTTATATACATACCTACTTATGTAGGTGCAAAATGTCTCATCCAACATGTTTACTAGACCCCTACTTATGTAAAATTCAAATATTAAATACAAATTAATCATAAAAAATATTTTATAACAAAAATATTTCAATTGAAGTTTTTACAATGACAGAAATTATATTTATTATTTTGTTGAGTTTCACAAAATTTTAAATTCTTCGTTTATTTTTGTTCTTTCTTTGCACAAAGAGTAAACAATTTTATCAACTATAAAAGATGTTACTTTTTCGTCGTTATTGTGTTTCACACGACGAATTTACACAGCGAATTTTTACCGCTGAATTCGTCGTGTTGGGCGAAATTCGTCGTTCGTCCCAATTGTGCGCCGAGCATAATGTGTATAAAATCCATTTGATTATGCAAAAAATATAGGGATGTTTGTAGAGTTGTTTCTTTAGTTAATTCTTGCCAACAACCTCGGTGGTTTTTTCACGAACCCTATTAAATAACATTGTGGTTTGTGCAAAAACTGAAGTAGGTTGTTTGCAAAAACTACCTAAAGTAACCGATTGACCCAACTCTAAATGTTTGATAACAGTTACTCGGTTACATTTATTTGAATGTGGTAGTAATATTTTGTTATGGGTTTTTGTTTCTCTTTCGATTGAGAGTTTATTTATTTAGTTTGTTTAATACGGTATAAGCAGACGTCTAATGTTTACTAGAAAAACATGAAAAAAATTGGCAGCACAACACAGCGTTGGTGTCTATGATAAGCAATATCACCTCAGTTATGCATTATTGTGAATGTCAAATTAAAAAAAAATATATATATGTATATATTTTTAATGGGAATGTAATAAGGTGGCAGCAGCGGCTTTATAACATAACTAGTTTTTATTAATATTAAAAATCATGCTGTTTTTGTTTCTTAATTAATGAGATCCTTGGACCGAATTACAGCATTCCATATCAATCGAATATGATAAAAGTCTTATTTGAATTTAATAGAAAATGCAAGGAAAACTTTAACGTTAAACTAAAATTTCGATTGTAATCGAATATGTACCATAATTCGGGCCATTAACTCTTTAATGCCATCGTATTTCGAGCTCGAACTCAAAAACACAACCAAGTGTGCTTCGATATCTGCTTTCCAGAACAACTTGTTTTGGTTGTATAATTATATAAGTGATCTTTTTTAATTGAATTGGGTAAACCTTATTTTTGGGCATAACGATATATCTAAAAAACTAGAGCCAACTTAAAGAAATGGAGTACAGTTTCGTTACGGACTCATGTCCCATGATGGAAAATTAAAAAATTATATTATTAAAATTAGAGCACATCGACATTATTAATTTTCAATTTTATTAAATGTTTATTGAACAACATTTTTTACAAGCAAATTTTTTTATGAATATGTGGGTAGAACTGTAATTTTTATGCTGTAGTGATGAATGTGATGGATGTTTAAATATTCTAGGTCGTCTTAAAAACAGTTATTATATACATTATATAATATAGGAACAGAATAATCAAAATGTAATACATAATACTTACCTAATGCTTAATTAGTTTTATATTTACTTCCACTGTTCTTTATGAGAAGAACAATTAATTAAGAAATAACAAAATTAACGGGTGTTAAACGTATTTATTTGAAAGTATACAACATACATTAACACTTGAATATATTGAACTAAAATTTAACAATTTTACTTGTCACATGTTACAAGATCAACAACATAAATATATTACTCGGTCTAAAGATAGATTAGGTATCAACAGCAAATTAAATTACATAAACTTAACGAAACTTTTGAAGTTTTTTAACAATCTTTTTTTTAAATCTTTGTTTTGTTAAATAATTGTAAATAATATTTTTTTTAGGTGTACATAATATAAACTACAAACAACAATGAACACAGTTTAAGTTTTTTTTTTTTTAAAATAATTGTTTAAGCAATTACACTGAGACACAGCAACATTGTCGATAATAATTAATACATTTTAATTTTTTGTTTTAATTTTCTAATTCAATTAATTTTTTTCTACAACTTTTTTATAACAACTTATAATCTTTTTGAAGTTTTGTATGTAGTTATAAATTTATTTTGTATATAATCAACTATGTTAGACATTATTTATGTAAATATAATAGTTTTACTCTTTTTTAATGCAAATGTAAATATTTTTTATATATGTATGTTTATATGTATGTGTCTGATAATATGCATTATTTTCTAATATGTGAAAATACTTTTGCGTTTTACTATAATTCCAATTTAAAACCTTATTTTTGTATGGCAATACTTTGCATATTTAATATTATTGCCATGTTAGATTGTATGTGTTTAACAGAATATTAGTGTATGTGTTTAACAGAATTAAAAACTTTTTTTGCTTTTATAAATAATTTGACTTAGGGTAGAGATATGACCGTGTGGCCTAATGGATAAGGCGTCGGACTTCGGATCCGAAGATTGCAGGTTCGAGTCCTGTCACGGTCGGTACTAAGATATCTTATTTTTGTTAATTTTAGATTTTAGATAATTGCAGTAAATAGGTTAGTTTTTTCTAATGCACAAATAAAATACTTAAATTATTATGTTTTAATAAATTAGAGATACAAACAGTTTTTTTCAAATAAAATTAAGGGATATTACTATAATTATGTATTTATTTTTTTTTTAGTTTGCGTAGATTTGGTCCTAGTTATAAAAAAAAAATCGTGCTAAACGAGAAGAACCTTAAAGCATTGAACACATAGACAACATCAGGCTGTCGACTACAATCTGTCCGATACACCTATAATATTTATATAGAAACGATTGTATTGACGCCAACACAGCTGCACGGGTACATTCAGCGGCTGCCAATATAACAATAATTGGTTAATTTATATGAGCTCAAAAATAATTTTTTTATTTACCAGATAAGGAATCAAACAATTTATATATTGATTTCATTATTTTGTATTTAAAAAAAATAGGTTCTAGGCACATAAATTAACTTGCTTTTGAATTTTGAAATGGTATACGAATGTATATTTAAAACAAGCAATTTTATTGCTATCGTTTTCAAAATAATTATGTATGTATTTTACCACACTGCTTCAATTATACCATTACAATCAATCAAATATTATAAAATAATTATTTATCAAATATAGTGGTCATGCTCATTTAAGAAAATATTTGCCAAATGCATTAGAATTATTAATCATACATTTGTGTACAAGTCATTTAAATATTCAAAACTGAATATAGAAATAAGACAATTTTATTAGGTATTTGGTTTAGATATTAAATTAAAAAAATGTTGGTAAATAAACAATGTGTCCTAAGTGTCATATTGGCATTATGTCAATGCAAAATTTTGAATTAATTTTCATATTTATGACATTAGCATACTTAGGACTTTTTGTGAATACACCTAATATGCTTTAATTTGATTTTGAATAGGATATTTTTTTCTTTCTTTGGGTATGTCAAATTATTTATTATCGTGTCACACACAACTTTTAAAATAATAAAGGTAATCCGATATGTAACTTTTTTTAAGCTCTGTTTTATAAATTCAACAAATTACAAGGAAATTGTTTTTAATATAGATTTTTTTTAAACTTAATTGAAAAGGAATCAATTTTAAATATTTCTGGAAAATATGAACACAAAGTACATGTAATGCATGAAAATATTTATTTGTGTGTAAGTACATACAAAAGTTTTTGGCAAATGACAATGACTTTATTTTTATCTGGTTTTTGTGTGTACTTTTTATGAACAACATTTTTTTTGCTATAGGTTTTAATTGTTGTTATCATTTTTTTTCTAATATCTCAAATGTTATTTGATACAAATGTGTTTCATTCCAATTTTCAGATAATTAAATAATTTTGATAAATCAAAATGTATTTGTCTGTACTTGGTTTGGCTTGAAGTCATTTTTAGGGGTTTCAAATTTGTAATAGAGTTTAAAATGAAATGAATAAAGTCAAAATTGTATTGTAGGAACTATGTGATATCCCCCATTTTCATAAAAATTGAAAAATTGAGCTTAAGTTTATAGAGAAAAAATCTTAAGATTTGCAAAAAAAAAAATTATTATAAATATGCATTGTCATGTTAAAATAAGGTGTGCCACTTAAAAACTATATAAAAGCATCTTCAATTTAAAACTATTAAAATATCATATTGCTATATGTTCGATAATTTCGATATGGCTTAATATATATTTTTCTTAACTTAATTATATTGTGGTAGTTATTAGAATAGTATACAGATTTGCTGAAGACGAAAATTAAAAACATTAATATTTGACATATAGAGAAAAAAAAACTGTAAATCCGATCGGACTAAAACTTTGGCAAGTTTTTGTACACACTCCAGGGAGTGTTTATGGGTGGCAAAAAGTAGGCGGGGCCACGCCCTTAAGAAATTAGTTATAATTTTTAGCTACTTGCACTTGACCGATTTTTCTGAAACTTTGCACACATATTGAGCTGTCATGACTATATAATTTCGTGATTAGAAAAGTGGGCAGGGCCCCGCCCATAAAAAGAGTTATACTTTTGAGGTACTTGCACTGGACCGATTTTTCTGAAACTTTGCACACATATTGAGCTGTCATGACTATACAGTTTCGTGATTAGAAAAGTGGACAGTGTCACGCCCATTAAAAAAAAATTATACTTTTTAGCTTTTTGCACTTGATATTCAATAAAAATTCGGAATGCATTTTTAATCATTAAGGGGCGTAGCAACGCGCGCTGGGCTTGGTTAGTTTTTATATAAGTTCAAGTAATATGAACTTTTTTATTTGATTTATTATTATTTTTGATTTTTTCTTAATGCCAGACAGTTTTCAGATAATCCAACGTTTACGAAATGACAGAGAAATTTTTGTATCTTTTTAACAAAATTTATAAATCGAGTAAACAAAAAAAAAATCCAGCTCTTGCTTACCTTACGTCTAGACTAGCAATCGATTTGTTTACACTAGAACAAAACGTTGACAGAGAAACCGCCAAATTCATGTTAATTTTCTTTAATATGGAGAAAACGTATAAAGTGTATTTTGTTGCTATTTTTATGTGTCGTCTCTTGCCTTTTAATATCAGACATCGTTGTTCGAACAAATGTTCTGACAACGCTGTTCGAACAAGAACAAAACATCGACAACAACGGTCCCCACCTGACAAATTCATGTGCGCACAAAATATTGTTCGTTGTTCGAATAAATCGATAGCTGTTGTGGACCGTACGTTAGAATTTTGTATGAAAGAACTATTGTTAACATTATTCATAAAGGTGAAATAATCAGCCCAGCCGATGGGGAAGTTTAATGTCAAAATTTGTTGAGTTCGTCTCGATTTAAGTTATTCACGCAGGGATGAAATATGAGATTTTGGTTTCGGTATTAAATAATTAACTTAAGTGTACTTTTTTGATAATAAATTCACCAAATTTATATATATCTGTTGGTTTTGCACTATATATAACGTGTTTCGTTTTTATACCCTTCACACAGTGAAAAAGGGTATATATAGGTTTGTCATTCCGTGTGAAATTTCTACAATTTTCATTTCCGACCCCATAAAGTATATATTTTCTGAAAGCTTATGAATAGAGGAGTCGATTAAGCCCTGACCGTCTGTCCGTCTGTCCGTCTGTCCGTCTGACCGTCTGTCCGTGTGTATGTTGAAATCAACTTTTTGAAGCCCCCCGACATAGGTTCGACCCGGGTAAGGCATTAAAATATCAGAAATATTCGGGAGTAGATCGGTATTGAAAATCAGAAACATCGGTACATAAACAACTGAGATATGAGCAAAAACCCACGACCACCTCGATTTTCTTTTCATAAAAACAACATTACAACAACAACATACATACATACAAACGTGTATACTGGTTAGAGAAAACGTGGCATCGAATCCCAGCTGAGGCAAAAAAATTTTTTTTTAAATTTTTTTAAAATTTTTTTTTAAATTTTTTTAAAATTTTTTTTTTTAATTTTTTTTTTATTTTTTTTTTATTTTTTATTTAATATATTATATATATTTTTATTATTATTTTTTTTTATTTTTTTTTTTTTAATTTTTTTTTTATTTTTTTTTTGTTTTATATATATTATATATGTATATAATAATTTTTTTTTTTTTAATTTTTTTTTTAAATTTTTTTTTTTTAAATTTTTTTTTTATTTTTTATTTTTTTTTTTGTTTTTTTTAACATACATACGTGAATTTACTGTTATTGCATGACTACACGTTGTGAAGGGTATATAAGATTCGGCACGGCCGAATATAGCGCTTTTACTTGTTTTAATCAAATTTTATTAAAGATATTATAACAAATTTTCCATCCCTGATATACGAATTGGCCTTGACGGAAAACATATCCTAAAAACTTGCTTTGTTTTATCAATTCGCCGTTGCATATATCTGTATGAATATGCCTTGATTTGATCTGTATGAATTGATTACTTTACGTCTAGACGAGCCATCGATTTGTTCAGACTAGAACAAAATATCGGCAGAGCAACTGTCAAAAAATTGTCCATTTTCTTTGATATAGAGAAAACGTATAAAGTGTATTTTGTTGCTACTTTTTTATGTATCGTCTCTTTCTTTCATATTCAAAATGCCTTTTAATATCAGACATCGTTGTTCGAACATATCGATGGCTTGTGTAGACCGTACGTTAGGCAACATTGTTGTATATTTATTTCCTACGAATTTTTCAGTAGTTCGCATTAAATAGTGAACAGAAAGCCAGGCTTTGCAAACAAATCTGTATACTTTTGAATTTTGGGCAACTTCTCATATTAAAGCAAAAATTTAACATTATTAAACTATACATTAAAAATCATAATTATTTATCTACATACTTATGTATATACATTTGTATATATGCAACTAATATGTAAAAACAATAAATAAAAATAATTTATGACTGGCTTTTTTCAAACGAAGTCTACAATATTGCTTGGGTAAAAGAAAAATAAAATAATAAATTTAGAACTTCAGTTCAGAATCACACTACTGTTAGATTTAAAGCTTTTTTTTAAATTCAAAATATTTTCACTTAAAAGGTTTGTTATACATTTTTTGACTAGTACTTTTAAATAGCGCTCTGCCTAGATAATTGACTGCATTAAATTTATTATTAATTATGAGTTTTTAATTTTAATAATGATGTGAGTAATGCTTTCTAGTCTTGGTTACATTGGTTTCTTTATTCTTATTTGTGATTGTAAATTATTTTTAATTAACATTTTTTTTAAACATTTTTCTAAAACTTCTTTTCATATATATATATTTTTTTTAATTTTTTTCCTTTGATAATTTATAGGGTACTTTTTTAAAATACATTAATAGTATATATAGTATAATATTTTTAATTGTTTATTCATTTATTTGCAATAATAACATACAATAATATATTTATATTTTTGTTATACAGATTTGTAATTAATTTTATTAATTGTTGTATAATTGTTCTAAAATTCTTAAGGTACATTTTATGATATGTATTGTTTGTGGTTTTATAGTTTACTTTCTTTTTTTATTTCCTAAATTATTTGTTCATTACTTTCTTTTCTAACAACAATAATAACGTTTAATTGAGTGAGTGTATAAATTAATTTTGCAATAAATCCCTCATTATGTCCAGAGAATCTTGTAGGGATTTGGCATAACGTGAAGCACTTGTGTCTTCACATGAATAAAATGCTGAAACACAGAAGACAATTTCATCTGGATGTGGATTGTAAGAACAACCGTAACCTTTTGGAGTTACCGGTCCGTAGCCCATAAAACTATCGGTACTACAAGCCACCTAGGAGGTTTTAAATTTTTTATTTTTTTTTTAATTTTTGTTTTTGATCAAAATTTGTTTTTTATATTCATTCACTTACATACATAGACTCACAATGTGCTTACATAAATATTTGTTTCTTTAAGTGCAGGGTGATGAAATCAAAAATCTTTTACATACATATATTTCTGTGCTGTTTTTGTAATTAGGTGCTTTGAATGTGCTTGGAAAAAAGATTTGTCGCTGATAACTTAAAGAACGAATGAATGAATGAATGATTAAATGAATGAATGAACAAGTAAATGCTTTAAAAATCGCAATAGTATGACGATTGTAAAAATGCGAGAAAACTTACACTTTATTAATACGTGGCGACCCCGCAGGCCAATTGTTTTACATTGAATTTTTTATTTTAAGATATTATTATTATTTACACCCTTGATCCTACAAGTGGGAATTATTTAAAATTACCTTCCGAGTCAGAAAAGCTATGACCGCCTCTTTAACCCTGTAAAACTCAAATAACTAATAAATTTAATAAAATTAGAAATCTAGTTCTTTGATGATCTTACTTTTCAAATTTGATATGAATTTATTTCATTAAGAGAACATTAGTTTTAAGCTTGAAATTTGTATACATAGTATGTAATAAAACTCTCTAAGCTTAAACAAAACCGGGGAATATTAAAATCTTACTTTCAAAGGTTTGGAGTATTTACCCAAATTGTTAGAAATTTACATCGAAATATTTTACGAAACAATCCTTCAGTTTGTTCATCGATATTTGACGCGAGTTTATGAAAGTAGACAATTATTTTATTGATGTTGCTCAGAGAGTGCGTAAACATTAATCGTATACACTTTCCGTACTTCTCTGAGGAGAATTTTTATAGGAAATCTAACTAACTTCAATTAGTCCGACAAATAAAGCCTCATGATCATAAGATGGCTCTTAGGTTTGCACAATGGGCTGAAGGTCGTTTAACTCTTTTACCGAAAAAATTTATTTGTATTCACATTGAAGGATATGACAATAAGAAAAATTGCCGCATATGGGGCTTAAAAAATCTTTAAGGTCAATATTGAGAAAGCAATGTACAAACAACGAGTAAAGTTTGTTGAAAAAAAATTTAAGCCGTGATACAAGAAATTGGTGATGCCATTAAAGAAATTTAAGTCAAAACACTCGAAAAAGGACTGTCAGCTGTGCAGTCGTTTAAATGATATTGTGTTACATTTTTTAATGTCAAAGTTCAACCTTGTCAGTAACTAACTAACTAACTCTTTATATGCTTGACCGACCTAGTATAACGTTCTCATATTTTCAACATGTTTTCAAGAAAAAAATCAAAATAAATTTTCGTAAAATTTTTTACTGTGCTAGAGATATGTATAAAAGTATCGTCTTACCCAGGGTGCACAAAAAAAGTGAGGTTCTTAGAAGAAATTTTGTAGGCTGTTAGTTAAGTATAATTGCAGCAGTATACAAATTTAAAAATAATATTTTCTTATTGTTTAGTGATATTTCCAAAATAGTGAATAAAATAGAGATTAAAATACTGATTTAACTCTTTCAAGTGTGTGAAAATTAAAAAAAAGCCAATGAAATAAGGACACAAGAATAAGGCTGCAGGGTCGGTTACTTAGAGACTCAGACTACAGAAATCTCTAAATATATATATTTTTTTAATTTTAGCGATAGAGATTAAGCATTAGCGAGTTACAGATTAAGGCTGCTGGTCATATGCTATTACGTATTGATTTTTCGAAAAAAAAAACAAAAAATAATTTAGTGATAAAGATTTCTTTCATCCATGTATTATCGAAGTTTGAAACATTTACTCGAAAAAGTCACGAAAAATTTCGAAAAAAAGTATTTGCTTGAAATTTTATGCAGACCATTTAGATTTTTTTCATGTTTTAAGGGAGATTCTTATTAATAAACAAAAATATTTAAGTCGAAACGTTTTCTTTAAAGCATTGTCACGAAAAAATTTTATTCCTCCACATGTGCTGTTTTTTTAATTTTTTCCGCTTGTCATTTCTGAAAATATCTCTATATTGTTTGGCGAAAAAAAAAAACGAAGCTATTCACGAACTAGCTTATTTGTGCAATTGATTTTCACATGCAGTTGTTGTGCTGTTTGGTGCATTGGTGCAAGTGCCCCTAGAAAACATATTAAAACAAATACCTGGCTAGTAGATAACAGGAAACACTGTGATATTTGATACGATTCATCCGTAAACAATTCGTGCAGTTCACCAGTTACTTCTCGGCTAGCTTCTCGAAGACCCAGTAAGGGTATATCAATGCCATTTCCTAAAATATTTTGAACCATGACCTCAGTTTGACGTGCCACTGCACAGCGGAATAATTCACGCAAATGATCTTTCTATAAATTTGTATATATGTATATTTGCAATATTTTTTTAAAACTTAAATTTATAACACTTACACTGTATATGCTAAATTTGACTTTACGCGGATCCTCTTCCTCCTCACGATCACTCTCCAAGGCCACATTAGGTCCCTCGTCCTGGCACATAGCTTTAGCCCATTCTAAGGCTTCGGTACTAGCGCTGCGTATGCAATCAACACGACCCAATAGAAAACGTCTAGTCGAAGCACTCTCATAGGTGGCAACCAAATGACCATATAATCTAGAAATAATTTGCTTAAAAATTAAATACTTCTTATTTTGTAAAATTACTCACTTGAAATAGGCCAATTGCAAAGATAGTTGTATGTAGGCATCAGGACTAACTTGACAAGCTTTGATGAAATTTTTACCATAATTCTTATAGCGGTAGACATAAAAGTCCAAATTGTCAATGGCTCTGTTTAAATATTTGATTTTTTAATACTTAAATATTTTGGTTCAAATAAGATAAAACTAACCTGTCAACCGTTTGGCAGGCCTGTCCAAAACGTCTTTGTGTTTCCGGAGCTATTTCCCATTCCAAACGTTCGGGCGGCGGCAAGTGGTGTTGTGGAACACCACTATCATCCCAAGGACTATCTGTGATCTTCTTATAGATCTTTTCTAGCAATTGCACTACTGCTATACCTTCCGAGGTGGAATGTTCATAGCACAGACCCCAGGTACCATCGGTGCAAATAATAATTTGCATGGTTTTGTCAAACCAACGATTGCCTGAATTATACTCACTACCACCGCCATGTATCATCTCATGAGCCATATTTGTTTCATCTCTCTGGCCAGCATAATGCACTGACGGAGTTGCGCCAACAAAGCCTCGAGCATTAAATGTCTGCGGTAAGGGTTCATCCAAACACAATACAATCAATGCGGTCTCAATCAATTCGATGTTGCGATGATTTTGCTCCTCCAACTGTAAGGTCGCACGATCCTCAGCCCATTGTGTTCGTGGTTCGGCGGTTAGAAGTCCTACAGGTGGCGGTTTTGATGGCAAACAAGGAGCATCACTTAGCACGTACAAAATTTGCGAAGCAATTTCACTCTCCGACAATTTACCACGATCACTAGCTTTTAACACAATACAATACATTTGATTGCGAAACAACACAATGACATGTTCATCGTCGGTTTTATGCTTTGGCAGATATTGGGAATCACGTTGTACACCTGGACGACGACAAGAGCCTAACAAACGATAATACTGCGCCATACACAAAGGTTGATTTTTTTCACGCGATGTTGCGTGTTCTTGTGGCAAATTCCCAGTGTCGAGCATTTCCTTGTGCACCATAATGCCATCGAGAATACGTGCCGCAAAACGGGCAACGTCATGAACAGTGGTAAATCGTTGTGGTGGTAAAACCATACCCGGATTAGAGTTAATTGGTAATGATAAACGTACATCCATGTACATGTCATTTAACCAGTAATAGTAGGCCTAAAATTAAATCAAAAAAAATATGGATAGGCATGTTCAGGGTCTTAATACAATGTGTTGAGAAAAAAACATTTTTTAAATAAAATGTGATAAAAGTTTATTTTCGTGAATAAAGAGATGGAGCGCATGAGTCGAGTGAAAGTCGCAGAAAGGCTATAACGCAGAGTCATACCGCCGTATGCATTCATTGTGCATGGAGAATGACATCAGTTTAATAACTGACCAGTCCTTTATGGACGAAAGGGCATAAAGAATGTACCTTTTCTGCACGATATATGTTCAGTGTAAACAAAAATTTATAGTGAAATTTAGTTTCAAATAAAACATCTTTTAAATTTGCTGTCATTTCATTATCATACATATTTAAAGTCATGTTTTGTTTTTGTTTTATCTTAAATATTCAATAGACTGTAAAAACTTTAGTCATATGTTATCAAAAATATCTTTATTGATAAAAATCTAATAAAAAATCAATAACGAAAATTAGTTTTTTACCAAAAGTATATATTTATTTTAAATGTTTTTATCTTGGTTATCATTAACAAAAATCATTTAATTTTTGGCAAAATAAATCAAGAAAATTGAAGAAACAATAATGATTCGAAAAAAGTATAAATAATGAATTTTATTACAAATTCAAAGTAGTTCATCTTTTGCAAACTGATACGGCATACAAAGTTACTAAGGATGAAAGGTAAAGAAAGTAAAATATATATAAATTGTAACTTATAAACTAAAATTTAAATTTTACTTAAGATTGAGTTTTTAAATAATTTACTTAATTATTCGGGATATGCTCCCAACTAATTTTCTATCAGTAGACCTTTTACCCAAATTCTTGAAAAAGTTTTAAGTTATAAGGTTATAATAATAAGAATTTAAAAATAAAACTTATAACATTTTAAAACTTTTTCAAGAATTTGGGTAAAAGGTCTACTCATGATCTGGTATAAGCACCAGTGAAATGCATATAGACCAGCTTAAACCCAACAACCAAATTAAATAGATTGAGTTTTTTTTAAATTTCTTTTATATTTATAAAAAAAAAACTTAATTGTCACTTAATAATCATTCTGTGAAACTGTGAAAACTTTTTGTGTGTCATATCATTTGGTAACTATACCATATCTTATGTTGTACAAATATCTTTCATTTTACTGTTACATACAATGAGACTTAAGCCCCTGAAAAAGTTAATTTTTGTTGCCACTAGTCTAGTTGAATGTATTTTCGAAACCAACTACGATTTCACCACCAGCATTTTGTAATCGGTGATTAAGTGTTAAATGTATTCGGTAACTGTTATGTTGCCTTTTTTATATTTTCTTACCAAAACGAGTTCGAATGAAATTTACCAATATCAAACCTTTTTCTATGTTTGTTATTATCTTTCATATTGTTCGAAGTTTTGTCCTGCTTTAGCCATCGTGATAATATTAAAAATGACAACAAATGATGAAATAGTAGCTGGTTCGAAAATGAATTCCACTCGGCTAGTGTTGTTAAAAATATGCTTTTTAGATTATTCTTTCATTATCACAATTAAATTTCTTTATAAAAATTTAATTAAATTAAAATTAAAGAACATTTGAAACGAACTCAAGCCTTAAAATTTAAATAATAGTTTAAAAAAAATAAATAGTGATAATGGATGGCATTATTGGTTCTGAACGGAAGGTTAAATTCTACAGAAATAAATATCGATCGATACAATAGTTGCAATTAATCATTCCTGCGGTATAAGATTTGCTCAAATTAGATTTAAAGTCCATGTTTTTATTTTTTAAATGTGGTAATTGTGTTAGCTGTTGGTAAAATAAAGAAACATCTGGAAGAAATTTTAATATATTTAAAATTAAAAATATTGTAACAAAATATATACCGCAACAACAGAGGGATACTGCCGAAACGGAATGAATAATTTAAAATTCTGCTTCCGCACAGAAAATGCTTTTCGCAATCGTGAAAGGGAATGAATTGTATATCTTTTTACATAAGTATTATATTTTTCCATTTAATATAAACATTATGCATTTTTTTAAATAGTCGGATTCTTAATTGCCACATTGAGATTTGTAGCTGTGGTTCAAGCAAAAAAATACGAATTGTCTTGTTCGAAAACTGAACTCAGTATACGTTGGCCCAGTTATGAAAGCAACTCAGAATACTATGTGTGTCCCCGTTTATTTGGCAAACAAATGACAGTCACCTGTAATCCCGGTGAAGTCTTTACTTTTGTCATGCAATCGTGTACCGCTCCAAATAAATATATACCAGCTCCAGCTTTAGAAGTTTTACCAACAGCAGATCCTTTATTAAGTCAACCTAATAATGATGATTTTCTTACACCCATCAAAATTCCTCAGCCTCCAGCTGTGAGCCCAATCAAACCTGAAGTTCCTATTGATATGCCCGCTCAACAACCACCATTTTTACCAGTTGGAATACCAAAGGTACCAGTAATTTCCATTGAAAGACCTAAGGAGGAAGACTCGAAACCTGTTGAAAAGGAAGAAGCTGTTTTAGAAAAACAAGTTAAACCTTTGCCACCATTGCCTCCAACTCCGGCGCCAACACCACCAGTTGTTGCAAACGAACCTAAGAAAAAACTCGGTGCCGTATCTAGTAAAAACCTAGCTGTCAATAAGAAGAAGTCTTCGGCTAAGCCCAGCAAAAATGGCAAGCAAAAAGTGAAAGCTGAAAAGTCTCCTAAAAAAATCGGTAAAAAACCGAAATCTCCAACCAAGAAACAACCAAAAGTTTAAGTAATTTATATATTTGAATGTATTTTTATTTAATTATAAACTTTCTAAAATGAAAAATAACAAATACAAGCGGAGATAATTTGTAATAATTGAATACACTTGAAAACATCTTTTTTAATTTGATGACTTCCGCTTAAACTTAAAACGATAGTAAAGGATGGTTTGTATTAAGGCGATTAACATTAAATCGGTAACACTGTTTTCTGTGACAGCTTTTTGGATAGTTCTCGGTTGTTTATAATACTTTTTTGCTAATTTATCATTAATAAACCCACACGCCCATCATTCGAGCAGTACAATTGGTAAATGGTCCAAAGTAAATATCGCTATTGGCTCACAATTTAATTTGAAAATTTATAGCTGTTTACGATTGTTGTTAACAATTTTGATGAGAAATTTATTTTTAAAATTTTTTCCGATAAAGAGAGAATAGCATTAAGAATGTATTTAATAAATAATTGTATTATATCTGTAGCAAAAACGAATTACTACTTAAGTCGAAATAAGGTAAAATTAAGATAATAGTACTACTGCGATCGCGAAATTTAAAACCACCATCAAGCCAATTTCCAAAAATTTTGAAAATTTTACAGCAAGTTATAGCGTAAAAACTTAGTGCCTATATCTTTAAACGAACGATATTATTTGAAATAATGTCTTATTTTGGCTTATAATTTAACAAAGTATACGAAACCGGACACGGACACGGACACTACGGAATTCATATAATAGATTTTTTAAAATTAATTTTCCAAAATTCATAAAGAAAATCAATTTATATAAATCAGCTTAAAAATTTAAAAGTTCTTTTTTGAAAAACGGCAAAAACAGACATAAGCAGTTTTTCCTAATTGGCACATATATATATAAGATTAGGTAAAATTCTCGTAGTGAAGCAAATCAAATGTTACGATGATGATGACGATACGAAACCACAATTTAGAAATACGGATTTTAAGAAATACATGAAAAATCACAATATTCAAACTCATATGAAGTTTTATTTTGATAATGAGATCCGTAATATTTGAAAATGGAAAAAATTGGACATTTTAATGATGAATATAAAACTCAAAGTAATTTTTATTAATAGTATAATTATAGTATTCACTGCCTGCATAACTTCTGGAGTTATGAAAATCAAAGAGCCATTCATCAACGCCATTGGCACCATATTAAGTGTACAGTATGGTGTGACATTGGTGAAAATATCATTGGTCCTTACTACTTCGAAAATTATGATTGAAGAATTGTAACCGTAACTGGATAGCAGTGTCGATTTTTGATAGAACATTTTTAAAGTCCTGCTTTTGAAAATGGACCTGAGATGTGGTTTCAGCAGGATGGAGCCACTACCTGAGATACAATAACGATTTTAAGTAAAATTTTTAAAGAGCGAATCATTTTCAGAAATTATCTTTTGTACATCTTAAACTCTGTGAAAAAAATATTTCAACGTAGAAGTTATTACATTTTTAAACCTAATGGTATAGTAGTTCATATATTTGCAGGTGAATGTGGAAAAAATTCTCAAATACTTCTTTCTAAGTGAATACATTTTAACAGGTATTATAACATGACTTGGCCGAGCGTGTTGGAATTTTACGGTTTAATGGCTGGCCGTAAACGAGATAATATTTTTCCGCTCATACTCAAATATAAAGCATTGCTTTAGCTCCATTTGTATATTTGACTTTAATGTCGATATATTTGGTTGGCAGGCTTCAGATTATGCTTCGGGTAGTTATAATCATGGTGTACTTACATAAGGTGATAGCGTAAAGGAGAGCAATTTTTGTCTCTCTTTTTTTATGTATGGAGTTTGACAATTTCCGAAGTTGAAATAATTTTTTTAAGTATGTATTTTGACATTCTCTAGAACACAAAAAAATAGTCAGCTGGGCTAGCACCGCCACCATGTATAAGTGTACCCTGGTTATAATTGATTAATTTTTTAGTGGAAGTCATTCGGTGAAAGAAAATTATTTTATTTTATAGCGTTCTAGCAGTATTTTGCACATGCAACATTTTTTAATTTTTCAATTTATATGGCACCCAATTTCCCTGGTTTTAGATGGATGCTGCTGCCCTCAAACGTTTTGACATCGCAGATAGGTATGTGACTACATAGTAGCTTGGTAGCCAAGACCTAAGATTCAATGTCATACGACAGTTGGCTTTACTATTTTCGACGCCATGTTCAATTATAACTCAACATAATTTACTATATTCTACTGGTCAAACCCTTTCATTTAATAGCATTATTGCAAGTGACCCATATATAAATTTATTGCACCCAATTTTGTAGTGGCGACCATACTTTTTGCATATAACTTTATCGATTGGTGTCCGATTTGTCCAAAAACCATTTTACAAATAGCCCTAGAAACACATAATACCCACAAATAGTAGTAAACTTGTCTATAAAAAATTAAATTTCGATTGTAAAAATATGGGAAAAAACCGAGGCAGTCATGTGCTGAATTTTAATGGTAATTCATTCTAGGATATTCACAAAAGATTCATACCACATGCAGGTCTTCACAACATGTAGGGTCTTCTAAAAATTGATATCAACCAATATATGGACATATCTCAATCGACTACCAAACAAACAAACACAAATTTTCAGAAAATATATTTGTACTTTATAGGGTAGGAAATGTTGTAGAAATTACAAAAGTATTGATAAAGCTATAAGTATATGTATATCCTTGGTTAATGTTAAATGACAAATGTGTATTATTGAAAATGACATATAATTATTAAAGCCAAAACCCAGTGGCAAAAGTAACATTATCTGTCAAACCCCACATATTCGGTTTATATACCCAATATATAACAGGAGTGTGTTTAACTGTAAAATCGTGACAGTCACAAAAAATACCTTTTTGTTCATATCTTCAATATTCTGAATTTTACTAATTTTAAAAACGTGTTTTTAAAACACTTGGCTAGACTCAAAGTTAAGAGTAGGTCGCTTGAGAAGAGCACGAAAAAAATTGTAGCACCGTGTTATTAGCGACATTACTTATTATCTAGTGTTAAGCAAATACATATTTGCACATTTGCCGAAATTTTTATATTTGTACGATTATGCATGTGTTAACTATTGTTGTTGCTCTAATATTGTCATTATTAAATATGTATGTAGTTGATAAGCCATTTTCTATTTAGTTTTTTTTTCTTTTACTTCATATTGTTACTGACATATTTGTCCTGATTAAAAAAATACAAACAATAAAAACTCAGATGTCATTTAATAAAATCAGTGACACATTGTGTGTTATGCGATTAAAAATAAATTAAAAAATTTGTACACAAATACACCTGCAAAAAAATATTTGATTAGTTTTGGAAAGCGTTTTAATTGATTCTTAAAATACAACAAACATAAGTAGCAAGAAGCAAATAAATACTCATTGATTTTTAGAATTAAATCAGTATTAACTAAATCGTTTGTCGTAAATAACGTGAATAAAGGAAAAAATATTTTTTTTCAAATTAGTATGAAATCTGGTAAAATAAATATATTAACTGCCATAACTCTCATAATTATCGCTGAAAGAACAAGTGAAGAAATCAAATTTTTTAATAACGATAATATTATTTTTTTGTAATTTCAGTATTTGCTTGTGCCTTGGTATTGGCATTGGGCCAATACGGTTTTGCTGAAAATTGTAATAGGATTGGTAGCTACAATTTCACCCTTCAAACACCATGTCTTGGATATGATGCTGTAGTAATGTGGCCAAATTATGAAGACTTTCATAGTTTTTTCATATGTAACGTGAATAGAAAAGCTGTACTTCAGAATTGTCCACCAAATACATACTTTGTATATTCTTTACAACAATGTTTGCCATGTGAAAGATATATTCCAGCTCCAAGCTGTGAATATTTAGCTCAAACTACTGATGTTACCTGTGTGCCTATATCGCCAGCTCCTACCACTGAGTCCACACCTAAACCTACCTCTGACCCAACAACAAAACCAACGCCTACCACCACACCAAAACCAACACCTACCACATCACCTAAACCAACACCTACGACTACAACCAAAACTACCAGCGCTCCCATTCCACCAACACCTCGGACTACAGCCAAAACAACCAATGCCCCCAATCCACCGACAGACACGACATCCACGACAAGTTTTCCAACACCACCATCATCTGGTATACCTACACCTCCCATAGTCGTTACTCCTAAGCCTGGTGTTCCTACACCACCGGTAATGCCACCAACTCCTCCATACTTTAACACACCTCCATCGGCTACAACATTAGCTACAGTTTAAAAAAATTTAACTTTAAATATGTATATACGTACATATCTTTGTAAGTTAAAATGTATATGTATGTATGTATAATTAGAAACGCACACGTACTTTTTTAAAATTTGTTGAAAAATAAATATCTGCTGTTACTTTTTTGAAATAAATTGAAAAATAAATAACAGATTAACGAAAATTAAATAAAAATAAAAAATCGTGAAAAGCATTAAAATACAAGAATAATTTTTACTCAACTAGAAATATATTTTAATTTTTTGAATTTTAATATTTTCGAATATAATTTAGATATTGATTGAAATATATTTTATGTAAGTATGTTAAGTACACATGCATATACTGCCGTATTCATAAAAAATATTTTAGGTTTATTGAATGCTTATTTGACAAATTTCTATGCAACATCTGTCAAATAAGCTTTTAATAAGCCTAAAATATTTTTTATGAATACAGCAGATAATATGTGTTTAACTTTAGGATTTGATACCGTTTGTTGTAGCAACGGTCGAACTTTTTAAATATTAATTTTTTTGAACCAAGTTTCCGTCGTTATTTTACACATCTCAGTATTTTATTTTACATTAACTGATAAATTGGTAATTTTTTGTTGAATATTGTTTAATGCTTCATTTAACGTGGTTGCTTGTGTGTTGGCATTTCTATTAAAAACAAGTAAGAGCGCTATATTCGGCCGTGCCGAATCTTATATACCCTCCACAACGTATAGTCATGCAATAACAGTAGTTTGCATCACCATTCCATCTGATAAACGACATACATATAAAAAACATACATATATAAAAACATCCAATTGTAAAATTATAAATTTACGTATGTATGTTAAAAAAAAAAATAAAAAAAATATTTAAAAAAAAAGTTAAAAAAAAAATTAAAAAAAAAAAATTAAAAAAAAAATTAAAAAAAAAATTTTTTTAAAAATAATTAAAATATATATAATAAATATAAAACAAAAAATATAAAAAAAAAAAAAATTAAAAAAAAATAATAATATAAATAATATATTAAATAAAAAATAAAAAAAAATATAAAAATTTTTTTTTTTTGGCTCAGCTGGGATTCGATGCCACGTTTCCTCTAACCAGTATACACGTTTGTATGTATGTATGTATGTTGTTGTTGTAATGTTGTTTTTGTTGAAAAAAAATCGAGGTGGTCGTGGGTTTTTGCTCATATCTCAGTTGTTTATGTACCGATGTTTCTGATTTTCAATACGGATCTACTCCCGAATATTTCTGATATCTTAATACCTCACCCGAGTCCAAGCGAGTCCAAGCGGGGGGCTTCAAAAACAACATACACACGGACAGACGGTCAGACGGACAGACTGACAGACTGACAGGGCTTAATCGACTCCCCTATTCATAAGTTTTTAGAAAATATATACTTTATGGAGTCGGAAATGAAAATTTTAGAAATTTCACACGGAATGACAAACCTATATATACCCTTTTTCACTGTATTTGGTCATCTGCATGATACCCCTTTTAGCACCAATTACAAATTCAAAATCATGAAGTTGTTTAAGATAAATCGAATTGTTATTAGCATTTCTGTGAACTGTTTTAAAATAAAACAAGTAAGAGCACTATATTCGGCTGTGCCGAATCTTTTATACCCACCACCAATTCTGTGTACATTTAAAGCACAATATTTATTATTTTGTTAATCATTATGGAATAATCTATTTATAATAAAATATGTATCACTTTCTTTGTAGAGGGTGGTTAAATTTTAAGGGCCCATGTTGAAGGTGAACTACACCTAGTCTTTAAATTTGTTTTCTGCATTTCACTTGACATTTCTCAATCTCAAACTTACTCAATTTGATCCGTGGAAAGATACGCAAATGAGCAACGCTTTAAAGTTATTCAGGTTTTTTTTTATAAAAATGGGCGTTCAAATCAAAATGAATTTTGTGCACTTCTTGATTCTTTTGGTCAACATAATCGTTAAAATGCGTCCACAATCGGGAGAATTGTAAAAAATATTAAAATTTCTGCAAAACAGGTCTGTATAAAATGTTAGAAAATCTGTGAATGCCTTCTTAGTTCGTTGAATGGGAACCACTGCTGGTTTTTTGCGATAGTGTGGCAAAAGAGTAGTCAACCTCGACTCATCATCATGCCCAACAATTGAGCATCAACATTGTCATTGAAAATTTGGACCATCAGATAGAGGTGTGGCGCCGAGGTTAGGGGTTGGGTGCCATTTGGCCGATATTTTGTTCCATACATAATTGAATAATACAAATATTATCATTATAAAAAGAAATGATAATAATTTCTTAAATAATTTGTGTTTTATTTAAAATCATCATCGGCCCTTAAAATTTAATCACCCTTAATAACTTCGATATGATAGTAAAATGTTTTCGTAAATTTAGTCTTTTAGTGAAAGTGAGCGTTAAAGTAGGCGTGTCAATAAAGTTTCTGCTAATAAATACAACTTAGATATTTCAATATAGTCCTTTATTTTCCCAAAAACTTTGTCAATAGAGAAATTACATGAATTTAAGATAAACCGTTATATGGGAGGTGGGCGTTAAAGTGGGCGTGTCACCTTAACTTTTTGGCACAGAAAAGCCTCTCACCCAAAAGCAAAGTGTGCAGAATTTTAGAGTCGTACATCCAATTTTGTTGCTTTTATGACGTTTTTGTTTTTAAATATACCGAAAAATACACTGTGCGGTATAAATTTTCGTACATTTTGATCGATAACTCCTTTCCTAATGCATAGATTTAGGTAATTTTATTCGAAGTTTCATGAGCTTACGTAATGGGTTTGGACACAATTCCATTTTTTTCGATGTTCGACGGACACGGTTTTTTCGACCTACTCTTGCTTTACGAGCTATAACTGTCTTCCTAATATTCCGATTTAGCCCATTTTCATCAACAAACCTTGTCTATGAGAAAGATTCTGGCAAAATTTTAGCCCCCTAGCTTTTTCGGTGCGACCTCTATCGTGCTTTTAACAGACGGACGAACATAGCTAGATCGTCTCAAATCAAACCCTGATTTAGAATATATATACTTTATGGGGTCTAAAATGGATATTTCGATGTGTTACAAACGGAATGACAAAATGAATATACCCCCACCATTTTTTTGGTGGTGGGTATAATTAAGTCTTCGAAAAATATTTTATATAGTCCGAAAAAATGCATTTGTGATCAAAAAGTGCAGAAATGCTACACAAAGGAAGCGTTTTTGGTTGTGATACACAGAATTGTTGAAATGCAGTCACTGTTGCCATTTGGTACTGACCAAAAAAGTCAAGATTTTACACAAATAATTACAAAAAAAAAATGGCTAAAAATTTCAAAGGATTTTTGATGATAATTAACAACAGTTTTTAGTAAAAAAAACATACAAAATTTTCTTACATACATGTATACATAAGTATTGCTCGTCAACACAAAACTGGGGGTTAGTCAATATTTTGCGTATCATATCTACACTGAAAAAAACTTAAGTAATGACAAATACTTTTTGCTGTTGACAATTTTTTTATTTGTCGCAAATAATGAGAAGTAGATTCAAATAAATTTATATTTACCGCAAATAGTTATGGCGAATGTGCTGCATTTACCGCAAATTGCAGTTGAAAAAACCAAGAGCAAAATAATTTGATCCACATGCGATTACCATTTATTTAAATTCGATTGAATTTTAAAAGGCATATTAACAGCAATTAAGTAAAATCAAATACTCTTTATTTGAGAATATTATAATATGTGTCACCATAACTCTAACTGTATATAAATTTTTTATTTTACAGTTACACGAAAAAATCAAAACGACTTCTCCCAAATACGCAATAATGGCTGAGTATTCAAATTAATCTGTTTGGAAGGTAACGAATTTGTAAGGTTTATTTTCGCAGTTGTAATACTTGCAGTATGCCTTTGTGTATATATATTTTGAATTGATAATACAGTCTTCCAAAATTTGACGAAATTTTAAATAGTTTTTTCACTTACGTTTCGCTTATTAAGTTATTTAAAAACCTTGCGGTAATATATTATTAAATATTATAAGTAAAAATAATTAAAAACAAATAAGAATTCTATATTCGGCCGTCTCGAATCTGAAAATACCCTTCAACATCATGTGCATAGGTAAAGTCACGACATCGTAGCTAAGCCCAGATTTTAAATTTATTGTTATTCGCATTTTGCGTTATTATTTCCGACGCCATCTTTGAATTTTAATTTTTAAATAGTTAGCTGCATACTTCAAAGCCTTTCAATACCAATATTGATAAGGTTTATTTCGGACGCCATTTGGAATCTTAACTTTTTAATACATAGTTTACTATATTCTACTGGTCAAGCCCTTTCGTTTTATACCAATATTGAGGGGTTCAAATCCAAACATTTGTAGTTACTTGATTTGAGCCATATATCGCGTGATTCATCGTGTGGATTGATTTTTAATAAGCTTTTTTTGACAAATCACGCATGACTCATACTTAATTTCTTTGTCATTTTTGTCCAGTATCGTTTTGCAAATCATCCTAGAAAGACTCAGATTACAAAAGCGTCTCCAAATTGTTCAACTATATTACGAAAAACAGTGTTCTGTGAGAAATGTTTTTCCGATGTTTTATCGTGAAATTTTGTTCAGTGATGAACCACATTTCCGGTTCAATGGAAACGTATGTATATAAATAAAATTAACGTATTTGGGCTGATGAGCAACACAAAAAGTTCTATGTGTTACCATTACCATTAAAAAGAATGGTATAGTGTGGTTTATGGGCTGCTGGAATCATTGGTCCCAATTTCTTTAAAAATGAGTCAAATCAAAATGTTACTAACAATAGTAAGGGTCATCACACTACGTTAACGGACTATGTGCTTCATAAAATTCGAGCGCATGGTCTCGGTAAGCCTTTGTTTCAACAAGACGGCGGTAAAGCGCGTAAAACAATGGACAGTTTGAGAAATCATTTTGGTGATCACTTAAATTCAGGTTTTCCTACGGTAAATTGGTCTCCTAGATCGTGTGATATCTAAAATTTGGATTATTTTCTATGGGGATGTGTAAAATCTGACGTCTTCTTTCATAAGCCAGCTACAATTGACGCTTTGAAAGACAATATTACTGGTGTTCATAACGAGTTATCAATCGCTAAGCTCTAACGATTCACCTAAAATTGAAACTTCGGAATGAAGTACTTCAGACGTCGTATTATATTACTTTATTGTACGACATTTTGAAGTGGCGTCCATTATGGATTCTTAATTTTGCTTATAGCATATATTTTTCTAGTTAAACTGTTTTTTTTGACATGCATATCGCTTAGCAATAATTTTTCAGACCTCGTTCTGTATTCTGGTATCTTTCGAGTGTCCAAATTTTAATTAGGAGCTTTAGTAACTTGTTATAAATATATGCTTTTAAAAGTTATTTTTGCCTTTAACTTTGCCGATTAGTAACCGATTTGTCCAAAAATTTTTATGAGGCATAATTTATCTATAAGGAGTAGCAAATATGTGTATAAGTAATAAAAGGGCTGAAAAGTGTTGATTTTAATGGTAAAAAACAGACACAGTCGGCTAATATTACAGAAAGTTATCTTGTTAAATTTAAATAGCGATTTATTACTAAATATTTCCAAAATATTAATACTACAAACATACCTTTGAAGCTTGTGGAGTTTTCTAAATGTTGATTTCAAGAACAAATGGACAAAAGGAACATTAATCAATCGTCTCTCATATTCATAAGATTTCGTCAAATTAAAGATGACCTTTATGATATCTCGGAACCTTCCCTCCTTATGTAAAACTTTTTGCATATTTTTTGACATCTTTAATTTGACGTTAGATTAAAAGGTCATCATAAAGCCACAATCAAGCCATGGACAACGATATGCGATATGATCGGACTTTAAATGGCGGCGCTATATATAAAAAACAAAAAATGCTATATTTTGGGAAGTGGCAAAAAATAAATGTTTCCTGTTTCAGAAACTTCATTAACATATCTTTGATTGTAGGGGCTGACTGGCACAACTTTTTTGTATGGAGTATATTTTTTGTGATATTTAACAAATAAGCCTTTATATGTACAGAGATTTTTTTACATACATATGTACGGAAAATCTTGCTTATATATTTTTATGGAAAGGCAATAGCAAAAATGGTTATACCAGATAATAGCTAAATTGGTTATACTGGATGTAGATGTGCAACTCATATCTGTAATTTAATTTACAGCACTGCGGCATTTTATAGGGCTTTCAATAAATGATTATGATATCGTTTAAATGACTGCTAATTGGGCTTTGCACAATGTGACGGATTCAAGTATTTTGATCTAATATGATTGTGCCTTATTTATAGGAATAAGTTTAAACGTTATTGGCATAGATCTGCAAATGCGAATTAAAAATAATTATAGCATGGTTGAATCGCGTAATCCTGGCGGCCAATTAATGTTATTAATTTGCTATTCCACTCGAACACTCAACTTATAAATAAAGTTTAATTATTTGTTAGTGCTACTCAATCTTAACACTTGACATCACTGGCATCAGCGACATGATCGCCATAAGCTGCTTAGTTTACCTGCTCTTATTTAAAAACGCTTTATTTCCTCTAATATACACAAATTTTATAAGCTGAAAATAACCATTAAATTGCGAAACTAAATGATTTTTTTTTTTAAATTTTAAAACGTTAATTAAAATGCCTACAAATGATCGGTATATTTTATGAAAAAAACTTACCCAATTTTCTTCCGTTTCACGTCGATCGATCAGATATTGATGAAGTCTTGGACCCAAACCCTCTGATGCTGTGAATTCCTTAATAATGGCCTTAGTCCGATCTAATTGGGCTGGTGTTGTAATGGGTTCCAATGCGCGTATATAATCGGCTGTTGTTTGTTCCAACGGTGGGACAGGTACCTTTGGGAGTGTCTAAAATAAAAAAATAAAAATAGAGATAAAAATCTTTATATATAAGACCGTTAAGTTTTATATTAAAAGTCGGTTAATCCCACCATCTACACCAAAACATAATATAATCAATGAGTTGGTAAAAAATTATATGAGATAAGAAAAATCATCTAAATATCTAAGTTATTACGTAGTACCTATGGGTCATAATCCTACGTTTGGACACAATTGCATTTTATTCGATGTTGGAAAGACACGGTTTTTTCGACCTACTCTTGCATTACGAGCTATAACTCTCTTCCTAATATTCCGATTTAGCCCATTTTCAATACAAAACAAATCTTGTCTATAAGAAATATTCTGGCAAAATTTGAGCCCCTAGTTTTTCCGTCTGACCTTTATCGTGCTTTCAACAGACGGACAGACGGACGAACATATCTAGATCGTCTTAAATCAAACCCCGATTCAGAATATATATACTTTATGTGGTCTTAAATGGATTTTTCGAAGTGTTATAAACGGAATGACAAAATGAATATACCCACACCATTTTTTTGATGGCGGGTATAAAAATAGTACTCATTTTCATAAAAAAAATTTATTGCTACTTATTTCTGAATAACTTCTAAACACTTTGAAATATAAAAAAAATTATTCAGCCGACTTAAACAAGATTTTATTGTTAACCATTTGCTGACACCTTAATCAAAATCGGTCTAATCCTTTTCAAGTTATGATGAAAATTTATGCCCATAACAAAATTTGAGCCCGATAGAAAAAAACTGAAAAAGGTTTTAGATTAAGCTAGTCAAAATTTTTATAGTACATATATTAATGTTTAAAGATGCGTAATTTTTTTGCAGGACCAGTGTAATTTTTGTTAATAAAGTATAAGTATGTATGAATTTTTGCCAAACGTTGGGGTCGCCTTTTTAAATTTTTTCTCATGTATTCGACATAAGGAGACCAATGTTCTAAGTACCCCATTCTAGAATTTATCCATTGGATTTCAGTTACTGCCACCATCAGAAAATAAACGCTCGATGAAAATCGTAAAAGTACCATCCACACCTTTGCTTGTCATAAACTGCCTTGTGAATACATACATACATACATACATACATACATACATACATACATACATACATACATACATACATACATACATACATACATACATACATACAAACATATATTCATACATATTTACTTTTTATTTAATTTTCCCCCGTTTAAAAAAACTTTTCCCTTTACAATTCCCTAGAGGCAACAATTGTTAGTTTCGTTTGCTTAAAATGAGTTTCGTGATGTCTACATCCAAGTATAATATATTTCAAATGTTGGAGACAAAGTTAGAGGGTGGTCTGGTTAGGATTATTGTATTTTACAGGTATTATATGGTTTAGATAAGTTTTGTATAAAAACTTAAACAGAGATAAGAAATAATACATTCATTATTTTAAAAATAATATTCAGGTATTCAAAGTGTAGGTAAAACTGCATTAAAAATAAAAAAATTTCTTATCAATGGAACTTTTATTAAAAGATAAAAAATGTTTTTACAAATTTTGTTTTTATTTGGCTTATTGTCAACTTAAATTCTTAAACGATTTATTTCTTTTAAGTTTCTTCTAATCCAACAAAACGTAATACTTTTATTTGTTGCATTAAATTCCCCCCGTCTTGCTGATGTGTATATAAAAAAAAAATTACTTTTTTTGTTGTTATTCCAAACGAAATAAAAAAGGTAGCTTTATTGAGGGTTGTAAAATAGAATTCTTGTTGTCTGCACATTGTTAAAGAACTTAGACCGAAAAAAGCTGATGTTTCAAAAATAATGCTTTAACACCTTGGAACTATTTTTATTAAAATATTCGGTTAAGCCGAATTAAACGCATCCTTACATTTCCCATTAAAATAAAAATAAGACTTTATTTTAAAAATTGTCAATATCTTTCTTTGTTTATTACAATGCCATTAACAATTTTTAATTTTATTAGGTGTATAAATTAAAAATGTGGCATTCATTTTCATTTATTTTCACTTATTAAAATAATTCTCTTCACGAATTTGCTTTATCATAAAAAAATAAAAGTAAAATGATTAAAACGCTTTGTGTGAATTAGTCGGCATATTTCTATATATAATGCTTTCAAAGATATCACGTATAACAAGTAAGAGCGCTATATTTGGCCGTGTCGAATCTTATATACCCTTCACAACGTGTAGTCATGCAATAACAGTAGTTTGTATCACCATTCATCCCATATGAAATACGTACATACATATATATAAAAAACATACATATATAAAAACATCCCAATGTAAAATTGTAAATTTACGAATGTATGTTAAAAAAATTAAAAAAAAATAATTAAAATATATATAATATATATAAAACAAAAAAAAAAATAAAAATATAAATAATATGTTAAATAAAAAATGGGGTCGGAAATGAAAATTGTAGAAATTTCACACGGAATGACAAACCTATATATATCCTTTTTCACTGTGTGAAGGGTATAAAAAGAGACAACTTCTTTGTATATTTATTATTTGTTTGAACTCCTGCTTATTTTTGTGTGTTCTATAAATTTATATTAAAAATTTTTTGTAAGAAGTCATGCATCTGCGTCTTGCACCGATTTATAACAGAAAAGTTATCGCACCAATAAGAATCAACTTAAATTTATTATACTCCTCACCATTGGTTTCCAAGGGTATATAAAGCATTCTACAATAATTATTTCCGAACCCATAAAGTATATATTTTCTGAAAGCTTATGACAACTATAAGAAGCCTCTACATGTTACTCAGATATGTATGTGGTATCAATTTATATTGAAATATCCAGAAATGAATCGCTATTGAAATTTAGCATGATTGCCCCATAACTTTTGGAACACTATAGCCGCTGTTTTTATTCCATAGTACAAAAATACAAGAGCTTACTAAAACTTATAAACGAAAATTGATTTCTTCAACTTTTGGGCAACAAAGAGTAACGATAAGGACATCATGAAAGAGAATACAGTAAGCTATGAAAAAGTTACAATCCAACATGACGTCCTAAACGAAATGGCGGATAATTTTTTTTTTCAACTACGATGTGGCGACTATACCTACAAATATACTTGATGGTAAAGGGTATTATAAGATTCTGCACGGTCGTAATAGCATTCTTATTTGTTTTTTGTTTAAATTTTCCTGCAATGTTTAAAAAAAGGTCTTTTGTTATAAGTTTACAGACAGAGTACACTTAGTTAAGTATATTCAGTTGATTTCGTATGGTCAAAATTGTATATATTTTATCTCTTCCCTCATGATTTCTAATTGTCAAACTTTCCATAAAAAATATTTTCGAAAAATCCTCTTCGAAATGCAATCACCCTTTATAATTACATCATGTTTACAGATACATAAAAATTCTGTTTTTTTTAAATGTTCGCGAAATTTTATAAAAACACTAGCTGACCCGGCAAACGTTGTTTTGCCATATAAATTATTTCTAGGAAATATTTTTTTAGTTCAATAAAAATAACAAACTTACTCTGAGTACATTAAAGAAAAGCGTTAACCATATGTATTCTACGGTACGCAAAACTATCTTAGTTTAAAATTTCATTGAAGTCGTTACGTTATTTAAGTGATGCATAAATTGTCCCTTGGGGTGAGTCACCATAAATATTAAGTAGTATGAAAAATAGATGTTGATCGAATCTTAAATGTTTATTTTTGCATTGGCTGAACTATAAATTGAAGAAAAATATTAAAAACTATATTGAGGCAAGTACATAATTAAAAAAAAGTGGACGTTAAAGTAGGCGTGGTAAAAAAAGTATCCTATTAATCATATTTCAAGAAGATCGGTTCAGCAGTCTGACCTACCTGAGGGAGCGTATTTAAAATAGATGTTAACCGAATATCTGACCTATCTGATATGCACACAAAATTTAATGAAAATCGATCGAGCCATTTCGGAGGAGTTTAATCACAAATACCGCGACATCAGAATTTTATATATTAGATTTTCTATAAATCAAACTATATTCGAAATGCTTTTAATTCTTAAATTTAAGTATGTTCACAAAATGGATATAACTACAAAAATATATTAATTTCTTCTGTAATAAGTAAATGTTTAGTTAAAAATAAATTATCTCGTTTTAATCAAATTGCAATGTCAAACGCCATTTATATGTACATATGGCAATAATTGATAACATTAAACAATTATTTACCAAAAATATTACTCACGCTTAATTGAGAAAATATCCAAAACTAAAACTAACAAGTAAGATCGCTCTATTCGGCCGTGCCGAATCTTATATACCCTTCACAGCGTGTAGTCATGCAATAAGTTTGTATCACCATTCATCCCATATGAAATACGTACATACATATAAAAAACATACATATATAAAAACAACCCATTTTAAAATTATAACTTTACGTATGCATGTTAAAAGGAAAAAAAAAAAAAAAAATAAAAAAAAGTTTAAAAAAAAAATTTAAGAAAAAAATTAAAAAAAAATTTAAGGAAAAAATAATTAAAATATTATAATAACTATAAAACAAAAAAAATTAAAAAAAAATAATACAAATATAAATAATATATTAAATAAAAAATAAAAAAAAAATAAAAAAAAAAATATAAAAATTTTTTTTTTTGGCTCAGCTGGGATTCGATGCCACGTTTTCTCTAACCAGTATACACGTTTGTATGTATGTATGTTGTTGTTGTAATGTTGTTTTTGTGAAAAAAAAAATCGAGGTGGTCGTGGGTTTTTGTTCATATCTCAGTTGCTTATGTACCGATGTTTTTGATTTTCAATACCGATCTACTGCCGAATATTTCTGATATTTTAGTACATCACCTGGGTCCAAGCGATGTCGGGGGGCTTCAAAAAGTTGATTTCAACATACACATGGACAGACGGTCAGAAGGACAGACGGACATGCCTTAATCGACTCCCTTATTCATAAGCTTTCAGAAAATATATACTTTATGGGTTGGAAATAAAAATTGTAGAAATTTCACACGGAATGACAAACCTATATATACCCTTTTTCACTGTGTGAAGGGTATAATTAACGATAAAAATTGAGAGTTAAATTTTTAACTCTTTAAAATTTGTCCATAAATTAATAATAACACCATACAGAAATGTTTGTATATTGTTTTTGTAAAACTTTTGTTGCGTTTTTTGCTAACCTTAAATTTTTTGCTCTTTTATTGTTTACAATTCTTATTACAGTTGACTTTCTGTTTTATATTTCTTTTTCTTACTTTTTTTTTTTGGAATTGACAGTTAAACAGGAAAAATGTTTAAAATATAGTCTCATATACACGAAACAACTTACACATGCATATACAAAATAAGTTTAGCAACAAAGGAAGGATAAAGTAAAACTTAATAAAAGCAAAAACAAACTGTCAACAATGTAAATGTTATTGTATACGTGTATGTACCGGAAGCTGGTGGCATACAATACATCAAATACCGGCTTCTATACTTATAATGTAATGATTTCCCGAGAAGGTTGAGATAGACGATAGAACATAAGATAAAAAATAACTTGTGAGGGGAATGACAATTAAGAGCAGATGAGGAAAATATATGTGCGTGTATGTACGTTCATACATACATATGTACATAAAAACATGTAAGTATGTATGTATATTTAGTATTATTTGCATTACTAATTATAAGCAAACAGTATTAAAGTTTGTCCTGTGTAAACAGCCACTGTTGTTTTTCATTTTCTGTTGTATTTGTTGTGTTTGTTTGCGTGTTATTCTCTCAAATGCATACAATAAGTTTTCCAAGTAAAACTATTTGTAAGAGTTCGAAAAGAAACTTTGGCTGCTGTGCAATAGCAAAATGATTACTTTAATGATTTTGTTAAAGGATGAGTTAAAGATTTCTTTAAAATTTAAAATTAATAAAATTTATACAATGAGGGTAACACTGTGTGTGATCGTACAAATATTGTTACACATATTTAGTATGATTTACATTTTTTGCAAGTGATAATCAGCATTATGCTCCTTGTCACAGAAAAGATCCACACGTGTGAAAAAGGCTATAACTTTTTCTTTTCGCATAGAGTGACTCAAAAACTTGTATTCTAGTTTCTAGAATTTACTGGTATTATTGTTATAGAAGTTGTTGGAACATTGCAGATCGTAACCATTATGGAAGCCCTTATAAAGGCTGGGTTATTTAAAAATTTAAATTTGAATTACTTTTGACTTTAAAATGTAGAATAATATTAATTTTTATTTTTATTTTCAGGTTTATGTATGACATTTTCAAAATGGGACGCTATACGCCAAACAAATTTGGAAAATATTAAAAACTTACTTTCAAAGTTGTGAGTCTTTGACGCAAACTGAAGAAAATTCACGTGGAAATTGTTTGAAAAGAGAGCGGCCTTTAGTTCAGTCAGTTTAGTGCGTCAATTTGTCAAGCGAGTTCTTGAAAATGGATCGTTATTGTACAAAGCAGTGCCTTTAATCGAAAACATTGATGCTGTCAATCAACATCAACTTGTCATAGTTCGAAAAAATAAACATTTATCGCACTCTTTGAGAAGAATAAAGACAAATTAGTTTGATCGGATGGGATACTGACGAGCCAGTCGTAATATTGTGTTCCATTATGAAATGGAAAAGTTAAATTTTTCCAATAAAAACAGAAATTTTAAAAAATAATCAGGGGGTAAATTACGGCATTCGAACGTAATCGAAATTTGAAAATTCTTATTAGAATCTCTATACCTAAATCACAGGGAACTCGATTGTTCGAGTAAAATTTCGATCGATATTGAATGCTGTAATTCGGCCCCAGTACTTTATTATAGCCCATTCAAATTTAAAATTTTATATGAACCGCCCTGTATAAATAGTCTAACCAAGTCAACTGACGCAGCAGTAATACAATGGAGTATGTTGAGTTTAAACTAAATTGAGTTTTTTAAGAAGGTGAAACCCAAGCAGTGTAATAATAAATTAAGTGCCGTATAAGTTGGATCAATCTATATATATAAATGAGTAACGTGACTGACTGACTGACTGACTGAATGACTGACTGACTGACTGATTCATCATCGCACAGCCCAAACGCAAAGAGCTAGAGACATGAAATTTGGACAATCGTTTCCTCTTTCAATGTATAGCTTCACTAAGAAGGGATTTTTGGAAATTCGTACTTTAAGGGGGTAAAAAAGGGTAAAAACGGGTAAAATCGGTAATCTTATATCTGCTAAACTAAAAATGATACAAATTAAATTGAAAAAGTATTGTAATTTGCACAAAAAATAAGCTGACAGGTGTCTGGCCCTTTTTAGAATTTTCAACCCCTAAGGGGGAAAAAACGGGTAAAAACTATAATTTGGTACTTTTTTGGTACCCTATGTAACTACCAAACGCATAAAGCTAGGAAAAAAAATTTAAACTGTATTAAGTAGTCCGCAAAAGAATATTAATAAGAATTCGGCACTTTTTTCAAATTCATATGTATAAGCGGTAAAAATTGTACCTTTTTTTGGTACTTTTTTTAAAATAAACTTTTCTTATATTATTTAATGGGACAAAATTTGACAATTATTATTTCCTAATAGAATATGGACAACTATTTAGGTGAAATTTTTGGAAACTTTTTTGGGGACAAAAAAGGTACCAAAAAGGGGAAAATTCCGGAAAATGTATGTAATTCCTAATTAGACGGCCAATTTTCACAAAATTTTTAATTGGGATTTCACTAGACATAAAAAATTATGTAATTTAGTAAAAATTTAAACACATTCATAACAGGGTAGAAAAGGGAAAAATCGGGAAGAGTTTGGTACTTTTTAGAACATAATTACTTTTATGCAAAAAAGAGTAGATTTACTGAGCTTTAATCATGTCTATTAAAATATTTTGTTACATAGATATTTGAACATTTTAAACTTGGAATTTGGAACTTGGACTAAAAATGTACTTTTTCGCTTTTCTATGGTACTTTTTGTATTTTCTACGTTTATAAAGGTAGAATTGTAAAATAAAGGACTATTGATTCCAGGTTAGACTAAAAATGTTATGGGTGACCAAAAAGGTACTTTTTTGAATTTTTATGGTACTTTTTATATATTCTACGTTTGCGAAGCTAGAATTTTAAAATTAGTGGCTATTGATAAAAGGTGAGACCGAAAATCTTATGGTCGACCAAAAAGGTACTTTTTTGAATTTGAATGGTACTTTTTGTATTTTCTACGTTTATGAAGGTAGGATTGTACAATCAATGACTATTGATTTCAGATGAGACCAAAAATGTTATGGGCGACCAAAAACGTACTTTTTTGAATTTTTATGGTACTTTTTGTGTTTTCAACGTTTGCAAAGCTAGAATTTTAAAATTAGTGGCTATTGATACAAAGTGAGACTAAAAATGTTATGGTCGACCAAAAAGGTACTTTCTTGAATTTTTATGGTACTTTTGGTGTTTTATACGTTTATGAAGGTAGGATTGTACAATCAAGGACTATTGATTCCAGGTGAGACTAAAAATGTTATGGGCGACCAAAAAGGTACTTTTTTGAATTTGTATAATACTTTTTGTATTTTCAACGTTTGTGAAGGTAGAATTTTGAAATCAGTGACAATTAATACAAGGTGAGACTAAAAATGTTATGGTCGACCAAAAAGGTACTTTTTTGAATTTTTATGGTACTTTTTGTATTTTCTACGTTTATAGAGGTAGAATTGTAAAATGAAGGACTATTGATACAAGGTAAGACTAGAAATTTTATGGGCGACCAAAAAGGTACTTTTTTGAATTTTTATGGTACTTTTTCTATTTTCAACGTTTGCGAAGCTAGAATTTTAAAATTAGTGGCTATTGATACAAGGTGAGACCGAAAATATTATGGTCGACCAAAAAGGTATTTTTTTGAATTTTTATGGTACTTTTTGCATTTTCTACGTTTATAAAGATAGGATTATACAATCAAGGACTATTGATTCTAGGTGAGACAAAAAATGTTATGGGCGACCAAAAAGGTACTTTCTTGAATTTTTATGGTACTTTTGGTGTTTTATACGTTTATGAAGCTAGGATTGTACAATCAAGGACTATTGATTCCAGGTGAGACTAAAAATGTTATGGGCCACCAAAAAGGTACTTTCTTGAATTTTTATGGTACTTTTGGTGTTTTCTACGTTTATGAAGGTAGGATTGTACAATCAAGGACTATTGATTCCAGGTGAGACTAAAAATGTTATGGGCGACCAAAAAGGTACTTTTTTGAATTTTTATGGTACTTTTTGTATTTTCAACGTTTGTGAAGGTAGAATTTTGAAATCAGTGACAATTAATACAAGGTGAGACTAAAAATGTTATGGTCGACCAAAAAGGTACTTTTTTGAATTTTTATGGTACTTTTTGTATTTTCTACGTTTATAGAGGTAGAATTGTAAAATAAAGAACTATTGATACAAGGTAAGACTAAAAATTTTATGGGCGACCAAAAAGGTACTTTTTTGAATTTTTATGGTACTTTTTCTATTTTCAACGTTTGTGAAGCTAGAATTTTAAAATTAGTGGCTATTGATACAAGGTGAGACCGAATATATTATGGTCGACCAAAAAGGTACTTTTTTGAATTTGTATGGTACTTTTTGTATTTTCAACGTTTGCGAAGGTAGAATCTTGAAATTAGTGACAATTGATACAAGGTGAGGCTAAAAATGTTATGGGTGTTATGGTGAATTTTTATGGTACTTTTTATATGTATATTCTACGTTTGCGAAGCTAGAATTTTAAAATAAGTGGCTATTGATTCCAGGTGAAACTGAAAATTTTATGGGCGACCACAAAGGTACTTTTTTGAATTTATATGGTACTTATTGTATTTTTAACGTTTGCGAAGCAAGAATTTCGAAATTAGTGACTATTGATACAAGGTAAGGCTAAATATGTTATGGGCGATCAAAAGGGTAGTTTTATGCATTATAATGGGACTTTTTGAATTTCCTACGTTTAAAAAGTTAAAATTGTGAAATAAAGGATTATTTATTCAAGTTTAGAATTAAAATGATATTAAAGACAAAAAAACAGCCTTTTCGCATTTTTATTGTACTCTTTGTATTTTTGCGTTTGTAAACATAGATTGTTAAAATTAGTGTTTTTTGATGCGAGGTCTAAGTCCTAATATTATGGACGACCAAAATTACTTTTTCTCTTTTTATATATTTTGTATACATAGAATTCTGAAAAAAGGTAATAATAAACCAAGTGAAAGTTTTTATTGAAGGAAAAAAAGTTACTTTTATTATTTTTCAGGTAATGTTTGCTAATTATGAATCTTAATTTTTGAAACTCAGTAGCATTGATCTTGCTTTTAGTTAGGAAATATATGCCCGATATATCCTTACTCTACTTTTTATATTTCTAAGTAAATTGAATCAGAGATACAAATTTTCATAAATTGAACCAAAAATATTTAATAATTATAAATAGAACTTGAGCATTCAATAAATAGTAAGAACTGCGCTAACGAAGTAGCGGGTTAAATGCTAGTTATGTTATAAATCAATTAAAGGCTCTACTTTTATATCGTGAATTTCCAGCGTTATTTTTTTGGCAATAAAATGAACCAATGTTTATATATGTTTTTTTTTTATTTTAATTTTATGCTGATTAATAATTGATGTACTTACGTCAGGGAAGCCAAATTCGTCTACCGATTCTGAAGTGGAAAGCCATTTTTTTGGTATAGACAGAATAGAATCTCTCCATCCTGAAAAAGAAAACAAAAATATAACGAGTGTCTATAAGAAATTTTCAAATTCTATTTTTAGATTTTTAATTATTTATTCTTAATGCTAAATTTTGTGCAAAATATGTTAAGATTTTCATCATATATTTTAGGATCACAACCGTTCATAGAATTTTACTAATTTTTCTCAATGTCTACAATAGAGACCTTAATGTAAAAGTAAATTGGTAACCTAATATACTTACATTGTAATTCATCTTCTATAGCTAAACTTATTTCATACACGTTAAAGGTTTTTTGTAAGTTACAAGTCAATTAATTGAAATAATTTGTTTTCACCCGGGTGACAGACAAATTAATTGTTATATTTTTCTTTGGTTCATCTGTTCATAGATTGAGATGATTTAATTGATAGTTTGACCGTCTATTGGCCAAAATGGTGGTGACATCAACTACACGTTTGCCCATTTAATCATTTTCTATAATTTTTTTTTGTTTGTTTTAGTATAAGGGAGGACATCGAAGAAATGTAATGTTGGTAAGAAATTTATTCTTTACTTATTTTATTTTCATAACTTACTCAATTAGTTAATGTATCAAAAAATTTATAAATTTTTTTTCTATCAGTGATGAAAATTTAGGATCATTTTCATTGAAAATTTAAATTTTGAAAATTGTTCGTTCTTTCATTAATTAAAATATAATTAACAACATTCCTTTTGAAAAAATATTTTATATATTCTCTTATTATATTTATGTACATATCAGAGCTATAAAGTAATGATTATTTTCTGAAAAAATGTTAACTCATTTATTATTAAAAAATGAATAAATTCATTAGAAATTCTTGAATACATTCATTTCGTTTAACAGAAGAATTGAATTAAAACTTGAATGAATTTAGCCGTAGCGATGTTTATCACATAAAATATACTAATTTTTTCAATAGATGTTTTAAAATATTGAAAATCTTAATACAAAAATAATTAGAAGGCTAATAATTATCAAAAATAAAAATTTAATTAAAAAAATAAATTACAACTTCTTACCGTCATATTCTCAATAAAATATTTAAAAATTTAATTTAATTATTTTTTAAATTAAATAATCCATTGAGAGTTTTTAATTTATTTTAATTTATAAGTTCATTAATTTTTTAATTTAGTTTTTATTTTATGCCAATTTTGTAAATTAATAAACTTAAATCAATCTTTTACAGCTCTGGTAGGTATGCACATTCGTATTTATGGATATAGAGGTTCATTTTAACTAATGAGATTTCTTTTGGTAAACTGGGAATATATGATTCCATTGTGGAAAAATGGATCGTATTTCTGCTGTATTAAATCACAGAAAAATATTAACAAAAAACGCCTCTCAGAAGACGGGGGGTAATGGGCTTACATGCAATAGGGTATGCTGATGATGTGGTATTTGTGGTTGTTGGTAAGTTCATGGAGATCATTATAGGATGAATGACATAGGAGCTTAGAGAAGTGCAAGAGTAGGAGCTTGCATCCTCAAAGCTTTTTGGAACCGAAATTAAAGTTTCCAGATGAAAAATATTCGGTGTTAACGCTGGATGTGAAAATAACCTGAAATGATCAAGTTAAGAAAAGGATGGTAGATGGCAAAAATAATTTTTTATTGGTGTAAACTTACCACACTACTGCAAGCAGTGGAAGCAATGATAGGATTGCTGTTATTGGAAATATTCAAGAGTGAAACTGATAAAATATCAGCAATTCGAATGAGCACAGCAGAGCGATGGCAAATGATATAACTTTGGGTCAAATTCGACCCAATACATATTTAAATCAGGTAGACCATATGAATCCATGCACTCATAGTGACATAAAAATCTTTTCTATTTGAGTTAGATTTATTCTGTTCCTTAAATCTGGAGAAGTACATGGTCCGTCTATCAAGCAGGGATTCTTAGGTTGCTGCATGCATTAGATCATTTGCTGGAGTGTTGGGTACAAGGAAAGAGAACTCTCATTGAACTTGGTAAATTATAAAATGCATGTGGCTGAGGGATGTGGTGCTTGGAAGAATTCTAAAGCTCAATGGGTGTGCCTCTACAAATGAAGAAACGTTGATGTGGGTTAAGGGACTTGTGGGCATAGCTGGAAATAAAGCGGTAGACGAAATTGCGAAGAGAGAAAACATTCTGTGAATGAAAACCCAGAATTGAGCTGGTTAATGGGTTGATGCACGTAGAGGTCCCTTAAAGGGTTGAACGATGAACTAAATATCTGCGTTAGTTACGGAATATGGTAACGTTTAATAACATCTGAAAATGATGCAATTTCGAAAATGATGATGTTTGTAGAATGTGTATGCGAATATCTAGCACTGTCTAGCGAATATATAAGGATCACAGTCAGGCACATATTAAGTGATGATGGGGGACCTCAGTATGGGGGAGATGTTGACGTTTATAAAGGACTGTGATATGAGGATTTGCGGCAATCACCGACTTGCAGTGGGAAATTATTTCTAGTCTAGAGAAAACGCGCCGTTAGTGGCACTGAATTGAAACAAGGGAGGGATGCTGATCGGTAACCTTGAAATCATCAGAGGCCAAAAGGAATCGAAAGGAACCAAAAATAAAAGTGTTCTGCTTTGATGAGTTCTACAATAATAAATAGTGCTGTATTGGTTATAAGCTTCGACACAATAAGAATTGTTTTAGACTGAAATCCATAAAAATACTATAATTTTATTGCAGCTTGCATAAAAATGATCAAAGCTTTATACAGGGTTTATTGGACTGACTTTCTATAGATTGGATTTAAAAACTTTTGATAAACCTTTTATAATTTGTATGCATACTGAAACTAAAATATAAACATAAATTCTCTTTCTTCACTTTGCATAGCAATTTCATAAAGTTTCCATTTAAAATATTTTTTTTTTAAATAACTGGACATATGTATTTTGTAATAATGGCTTTTAATTGCTTAAAATTGATTATCAAAAGCAATAATAACTCAGTAACAAAAATGTAAGTATATCTGTATGTTTTTATAGTGCAGTCAAGTTCACAAAATATTTTGTATCAGAGACCTATTTTTAAGTTTTTTGTTCCAAATGAACAAATTTTTTTTCCAGTTTTATTTGATTTAAAAAGTACATTCCAAATCTTTTTAATAATGTGTTTAAAAAATAAACCGGGTTCTAGAAAGTTTAGAATCAATAATGTATGTCTCTTAAAAATATTTGATATTCCCAAAAGTTCTCGTAATCTATCTTTTTTTTGCCTGTTTAGGTAACATATGTAAATATCTCTGAATTTAAAGTGGATCTACTATATATTTTATGCAAGAGCAACATAAAGCTTAAATGTTCACTACCTAAAAAATGTAGGTTCGGGTTGGGTATAATTTATGAATCAATAAATCAGTCAGTTACGTTAATATTACATTTATATATGTATATGTATGAAAAAAACATATTAAAAATGTAGTGAGTGACCTTTAGAATAAAGAAAATATAAATAACAATTGAAAAAGTAATACGAATGTAAGTACATACCATACATGGGCACTTTGCAGTACCAGTACTTCTTCAGTATTTTTTTTTTTACTGGTACTGCACTTGAATTTTCATTACCAGTAAATTTTACTGATTACTGAAAAAAAATTTCAGTATTCAGTAAATTTTACTGATTACTGAAAAAAAATTCAGTAATCAGCAAATTTTACTGAATGCTGAAAAAAATCAGTAATTATAAATTTTACTGATTACTGATATGAATGAAGTATCGGGAGGTTTTTACTACCTATACATCCAAGAAAAACAAAAATTTCAATATGCATATAAAACAAAGGAACAGATGAACGAACCTAATGTACATTCCTTTGTAATTAAGAAAATTGTGGACTATACAATATTTATCAGTTAATATAAATATGTGAATCCATCTGTGCTGTTAAATAAACAGTGTTAATTACTTGATTAATTGTAAAAGTTGTTGCTGAACAAGTTGTGTATTCTAGATTTTAGAAATTCTTTCCACAAATCTGCAGAAATAATCATTTCAGTTTTAAGTACCAATTAATCGACCCCTTGTATAACAAGATGGAATTCTCTTTACGATTCAGTAAAGAAGTTGCTGCAACATAAGGCAAATCTACCGGAATTATGCTATCGTCTTTCCATCCCCACTATTCTGATGAAATTGAAATTGAGTATTTGGAGGAATATATAAGCATAATGGAACCTTTAGCAGAGGCAATTGATCATCTTCAGGGGTAAAAAGCTATATTTTTCGGTCACTTTGTCCTAACTATTGTCTCTTTAAAAATAAAATTTGACAGTTTACAGAATGCCGAATTTAAATACTTAGTCGAATTAAGTAAAAAACTGCAAGAGGCATTAGTTAAGAGATTCGAAAAATATTTTCTGATCCAGCATGCCACTTGAGATGCCATTATTGTCGCAATAACAATACCTGAAATAAAGCTAAGGTTTCTAAAACCACTTTTAGAAACGGCAACGGGGAAAACAGAAGAAGAGGTTAAGAAAATGTTTAATACATATATATGTTGTAAAATATGGAAAAATACCCACAATTGATATCTCCTGTAGAAAGATTATTTTCTTTCGCAGGGATTGTGAATCGCTCCAGAAGACAAAAACTCAGTGATACAAATTTTGAAATGCTTGTATTAAGAAAAGCCAATAATATATAAAATCTGGCAATGAAAATTATATTTCATTACCAGTAAGCATTTACTGATTACTGAAACGCTTGCTGCAGTAAAAAAGTAATGCAGTATGCCCATTATGGTACATACTTAATAAAGTATGCTTACAAATAAGAATACGTATGTATGTATGTATGTATACTATATCTAAGTATATATAAAAGTGAAACTCTGTCTGTCTGTGTGTGTGTGTGTACACATTCCAGGGAGTGTTTATGGGTGGTAAAAAGTGGGCGGGGCTACGCCCATTAAAAATTAGTTATAATTTTTAGCTACTTGCACTTAACCGATTTTTCTGAAACTTTGCACAGATTTTGAGCTGTCATTTATACATAATTTCGTGATTAGAAAAGTGGGCGGAGTTACGCCCATAAGAAATTAGTTATCATTTTTAGCTACTTGCACTGCACCGATTTTTGTTAAACTTTACACACATATTGAGCTGTCATGACTGTACAATTTCATGATTAGTAAAGTGGGCAGTGCCACGCCCATAAAAAAAAGTTATAATTTTTAGCTTTTTGCACTTAATATTCAATTAGAATTCAGAATGCACTTTTATTCATTAAGGGGCCTAGCAATGCGTGCCGGGCTTGGCTAGTTTACTATATTCTTCAGTAATATTATAATTATGAATATTTATGATTTAAACAAAATTTATTCATTTCTTTCTTTAGTTGATATTTTTTGGGGTGTTTTTTTAATTTTGGTCTTTCCCGGGAACAGTGTAGCAACCTTTACGTCACGTGTTTTAAGGCTTTAATTTTATTCCACTTTCTACAGTGACTTTTTGGGTGGTAGTATAAAATTGAATATACATTGGTAAATATAGTAAGAGTATGATGATGTTGATGTGTATTTTGTACATTTTCTATGTTGCCTTAGGTAAACCTGCATCCAATTTACAAAGAAAAATATTTATTTAATTCTTAGCGGGGGGGACTATTCAATTATTTTCGTATGTATGTATGTATATACAAACTCAGACCGACACACGTACAAAATACATACATTCAAATTATTATTATTCCTTTTTTGATGTGTTGTGTTATGGTAATAGATGTTTTGAGTAAATTTTAAATCGAAATTTTAATTAAGAAATGTTATATTTTTTTTACTAAATAGAGAGAAAACAAATAAATATTGAAACGTACCTGTTTTCTAGTAAATTGGTTTTAAATTGACATAATTTTAAAATTCATAGATGCTTTAGTTTCCTCTTTGAGAATGTCGTATAATTATTTTGCAATTGACTTGGTTTTTTAAAAAGCTTAATATTTATTTGCAATATTTTTGTGATCTTCGGTCCAAACCTGCTGTCATGGTATATTTATATGTATGCCCAATTGGCATGTCGTGCGTTCGAAAGGAACAAAGTTCTTCTAATAAAAACCTTAATACTGATTTTGTTGATATTTCGATTAGGTCAAGAACCCAGTCCGTTCAATGTAATTCCTTACTGATTTCTAAATTGAATTCCTCTGGTATTTCAAGTTAGGCATAATGTCCACTTTAAAAATTTTTTTCTGGATTATTAAATATACGAAATGGAAAGTTGTTTGCTCTACGTACGCAAAACACTGTTTGGATTGTCTCGGGCTTGTTTATATATGTACATTCGTTCTTTCAAATAACTATAAAGAAAAAAGTGTGGTGGTCACAAATCTGCCGAATGCGTCGATTAATTAATTTCCGAACTTCTAAAAGTTTCGCTGTTCAATTATTTTTTTTTAAAGTTTCATTGTGTCTCGAGCATTGTGGGCAGTGGCTTTATTCAGCTGAAACCTTATCTCAGGGCTGCTGTCAAGTAACAAATGTTCTATCATAAACCGATACCGATATCCATTTACGGTTTCAGCATTTCCATCATCTTTTTCGAAGAAGTAAGACCTAATTATATTTTCAGATGTAATGACATACCATAATGTACACTTAATAGGATGCAATTGGCGTCGATGAAAATCTCTTCGGTTTTCAGCACCAAAGAACTTACGTTTCTGCTTATTAAAAAGCCATCTAAATGAAAATTTACTTTATCACTCATAGTCAGATTTGCAATAAATTTGATTTTATTTCTGGCAAACTGTTAAATTATAAAATTTAAACGTTATCGATGATTTGCGGGTTTTAATTCTTGCACCAGTTTCACCCTAGTAGTGCGCAGTTGTGACGTACGAGCATGTTTCTATACACTTTATATTTTTCGCAGTGCGAATCAAACGAAGTCTACCGGTTTGAGGCAAATTTTTTACTGTACCATATTAGTGGTGACGATGATAAACAACGAATCATTGCTTTAGAGGGAGAAATTCTGACGTTAAAATGCCGACGATATGATCTTTGCGTTAAAATAATTATTGGTGGACTTAAGTAAAACAATGCTATTATTGTAATTCTTTGTTCAGTTATGAATCTCTCCATTATTTATTCTTTAGATATTTTTTATATAATTTGAATAAATAAAAGAAATATATGAACGAAAAAGATATTAAAATTCTTAAATCACATGGTGGCATTTGGCCTACTCAATACCTTATGTGAATACCTTGAAATGCAGTAAATGAACTGTTCTCATTTTTTTAATTATGTACTGTAAAGAAAATCAATAAATTTCACATTTATATTTTTATTTCTTTTAAATATTTTACTGTTGATAATTTTCTTATACTCTGTAATTTAATTGATCAAACAAATTTTAACTTTAAAATGAATTTAAACTGAATTTATTTTTTCAAACTACGATTTCATTGCCTTTTAACTTTTATGCTCATTTCACAAACCATTTATTTTAGTGACCTTTTGCTTTATTTCCTTCACCCTTATCAAACAGATTCGGAAGACGTAGAAAATTAAATTAAGTTACCAAGTAAAATTGTGGCCATTTTTTTAGTTTGCATTTATAGTTTTGTTTAGAAATATTCTTAAAGTTTCTTATTTATATGGTTTTTGTGATTTTCGTAAGATCCAAAAAAAATAAAAAATTTAAAAAAGAAAGAAAAAAATTATTTCTCCTTAACATATAAATATTCCATTACAAAGGATTACAGAAATAATCCTTATAATAACTTTTGACGAATGCAAAACGTATTTCGAATAGGCTGTAGGGAAAGAGTTTTAATATAAATAATTTGTTTCATAATTTTCATAATTTGGAATTAAAAAAAAAGTTGTTTACAGGTTAGTAAGTAGTGAGTTGGAAAATTTAAGAAAACTCTATATTGAATATAAAGTTTTGAAAATTTTTTATAAATAAAAACGTATAAAATGTCTTTTGTGAAAGCAGTAAGCAATAAAAATTTAGATGTTTCTTTACTTATGAGCTCTCGTAATAATAAATTTTATTTTTCGAAACGTTTTTGTACATAAAATATTATTTTTTTATTTGTATTTTTGACTTTACTTTACTTACTTTAAATTTTTCTTTATGAAGAAATTAAATTTTTTATTTGTGATTAATAAAGAAAATACTAAAATAGCGATACCTTTTCCAACACTTGTCGAGCGAAATATAAATCAGCTCTTTTTTTATCGGAATCAAGGCGAATTATATCAGATGACAACATCTCTACAACAAACATAAAAATATACGGAGAATATTAAAACAGAAAAAAACAAATCGTTTGTTTAATTATAATTAAAATTTTATTTTTTTAAATTTATAAAAAAATTAAAAAAAAAAATAAATATTTTTAATTTATTCCATTAATTAAATTATTAAATTAGTTTATAACAAAAATTTATGCTTTTAAAACAGTTTTTACAAATTCAAACCATTAAGATAAATACAAAAAGCATTTTGTATTATTTGAAGTAAAACATTAAATATTTTGTTTCAATTATGACTTTTTACTTATTTACAGATAATTTACAGATGAACATATATTAGTATTTATAAAAATACTTTAAAATTATAATTAAATAATTTAAAATTATTTAAATGTAAACAAACTTTGACATTGTGCTGTTCAAAATAAAATAAAACGAGCAAAAAACAATCAGCTGCAATCATAACATCACCTGATGTGAATTCGCCTTAAACTGAATGTTTTAATGTTGGATGTAAATATCATCTATTTAACTTACAATTTTTACACCCAGAAAACAGATAATCACATTTATTGCCAATCGTATGGAATTTAGAATTTATTAGGGCTGATTACATATTTATATTCCGAAACGAAATTCCGTTACTATAACCTAAAACTCTAATTTATTAACTTTTATTTTATTAATTAAGATTTTGTTGATCTAATTATTAATAATTTTGTGTAAAAATCCTGCTGAATTTAATCTCTTGACTCTACATACGTTGAAGTAAAAGTCAAGCCTAACCTTCCATCAGTAACAAATAGCCTCAAAACAAAAGGAGAGTCTGCACTGCTTATTATTTCAGCAGGTAAAAAAAAGGAGACAAATTAATTTCAATACTGTTACAGATTTATTTTTAAATAGCTTAATTTACATTATAATTTATATTAGTTGTAGTAGTTTAAGTTACTGTAGTTTTATATGTATTAGTTTATTTCGCTGGTTGTTCGAACATGATATTAAGTTGTTATTATGTGTAGCATACTTTTAGGCACTTTTATTAATCCTGCATATTACTTAACGTCTTAATTTAAATGTAACGGTTTTCGAATGTACTAGTGTGTACATACGAGAACTTTGTCGAATGTTACCGAACACCACTATGTTACTATAAATAGCCGAACAACACAGCTAACATGATCAGTATAACAGAAGAGCTTGTAAAGTGCGTATCAAAGTGAGTTTGATAATAAAAGTGTATAACAATAAGTGAAATAAGTAAAGTGCTATAAAACAATATCTGAGTGTGTTTAAGTAAATAAAGTGCTCTTAATTTTATAACTAATTTCAACTGTTTTTGATTGCAATAAAAGAACTCAAGGAAATAAGCCAACGTTTATAAAAGGTATAAACGTAACAATACTATTTTTTATATTTCTACTTTACTTGCTACCTTTTTCAGCAGTGCGTTAAGGGAAGGCATGATTAAGTTAGGAATGAAATTTGTGCTAATTAACTGCAGAAAAGAGATCTACAAAGTTGGAAACCGCATATATAAATCATGCCTTTTAGAAACGCTGAGTAAACCTCGCATAACTGGCGTTGTCTTATTTACAGCCGTTTTGCTTGTTATCTAGCCATTCACACATTGCTTTTCAATGCGCCTTGTTACGAAATATAATTTTACAGCAAAACTGCGGTCTTAAGCGAACATATAAAAGTCTATTGTGTTATATAGTCCTTAAAGTGAGCGCACAACATGCCAAATGGGCATAAGTGTATACCTGTCATGGGTTTGGGCTTTTATTGCCCCTCCTTTTCAACCTAACCTAGTCCTTAACTTTAAGATTCTGAGCCTGGATTTTTAAGTCAGGATTTTTATTCTTTCGCACGACGTACAATTGACTTTGATTTCTTACCGCTAAACGTGTTTCTCACCGATTTTACGTATAAAGTTATTATATCAATGTCAGCTAATATAATTTGATAAATTATTATTTTTTAGTTTTGGGCGACCTTCTCCGAGAAAAGGGAGAAGTTTTTAGAAATATGCATTTAAAGCTTCATGACGCATTATCACTGTGAACACACCTTCATTTGGAAAATGTGGTATGGTTAGTTATGACTTTGGTGGCGTATTTTTCTTCGCTTTTAGTGTGACAATGCCTTTGATATTGTTGCTGCTCTGTTTGTTATGATCTCAATACTTGATTCTTAAGCCGCAACCAGTGATTTTCCCAAGTTCGTTTTGAACGTTTTAATGGGGTAAATAAATTTTTATCAGAAATCTAACTCATTTCATCTTATTCTACACCCTTTTAGGTACCAGAATCCACTCTTAAGACCAAACCCGTTCTTCGACACACTAGGTCCCTTTTCTCGGAGAAGGTCACATATGTTTTAACATAAATTTCTCAATGGCGAAAGACGTTTATTTGTCATGAGATGAATTATGATTGCAAATAACTTTTCTGCAAAACAAAAAATTTCAAACACCTTAATATACTTATCAACTAAGCAACAACAATAATTAAAATGTAACGATATTAAAAATAATTAATTAAATTGGTTTTACTGATTACCAACATACCAGACAACGCCAGAGAAAAGGACAACTGTGACAATGAACAGATGAGAAGTTTTGAAATTATGAAGTTGTTATGGCAACAGCAATCGCTTAAGTAAAGATGGTGTTTTGATATATAAAACACAATCAACAACATTATATACATATATGAATGTCAAATTTAATAAAATTTATTATAATTTTTTCATTATCTCTCTCGGTTATCTTTTACCACTTAAACCTTTTATACTGTGCACTTGACTCACATAAACCTGCACGCTTGTACTCGTACACATACACATACACGAATATAGTTAAACAATGTAAAGTCACGTGGCGGCAATTTTAACGTCCGTTTTTTTATATTTTTTGGTTTGTTATTCCACAACTCCAAACATAGTTATGCCTTAAGGGCTTGAGTTAAAAGAAAGACATCAAAGGCATAACAAACAAAACAGAAGAAGGACTAATGACAGGGAAGTGGGAAATTGCTACTGGTTTCGTTAGCTTTATATTGCCGTTGTTATACTTACTGTACACTGTTTTGATAGTAAATTAATGTTGTAAACCATTCAACAACAAAAACAACAATAGCAACTCTAACAAGGCTGGTTACAACCATTAGTTATATTTGTCTCATTTATTTAAAAAAAGCACGTAGCCAGACCACCTTCGCTTTTGTTTGAATATGATTAAAAAGTGTATTTATATTTAATACATATTAATGCAATGAAACTACAAACAACCACGCTGAAGAAATTTCTGTGGCATACAACAAACCATTAATTCTTCTTTGTGTTTTTCGTTTGTTTTGTTTTGCGGTAATAAAATAATAGATTGACGACACAAAAGGAACCATAAGACTAATTCTAATTAAGTAATTGATAAATTGCAGTGAATTTACTTCTTAAGAAATGTAATTTTATTAAAATGTTTATTAACTACACTGGTTGAATACTAGGTTAAAGACAAGCGTGACTGTTGAGATATCTCCAAACGACTTTTGTTACAAAACAAGTTGGATTCATAAGGAAACTGTATCCGATCAGATAATTGCTTTGGTCATCTGTGTTTAACGTTGACTGATGTACAAATTTGTATAAGTTTATATGGGTTGGTTAGCAGTTATAAAAACATTTAAACAAATTGCATGATCTGATGTAAAAATTCCCATCATTCAATGATGACTCTGGGAAACAAACCACACCCAACGGCTACTATTCACATCACTTTTATATTTTCTGAGATTTTCGGATAGTTTTTTATTTTAAAAGTTTTTAATAGATTTTTTATTAATAAAAATTACTAGAATTTTGTTTTTTTTTAAATTTTTAATATTAATAGAAATCATTGGTGACCTTGCTGGTAACGCGTGATTTCAAGAACCGTAAAAGCTACTGAGATGAAATTTTCAACATAGGTTTTGGTCTATCCATGTTAAGTCCTTCATCTGTGGTACTAAGGGAATATATAGCTCTGTCATTTCGTTTGTAATTTCTGCAATATTAATTTCCATAAAGTATATATCGACCCCTGTGCGCGAAATTATCGTGTGTTACAAAAACGTTAATTACACTGTTACATACGATGAAGTGTACACAGTGTTATCTCCATAACTAAAACAGTTATCGCTGTCTTATTTTATCAGCAGATGGATTAATGGATGTAGATCCAATTTGCATAAAAATGTCGATTTCTAAAAAAACGTAACATACGATAATTTCGGGCACAGGGGTCAATATTTTCTATATATATAGGAGTCGATTGAACAATGCCCGTCTGTCCGTCTGTTCGTTTCCATGTGTTGAAATCAACTATTTGTAGACCCAACATTTTGCATAGATGTTTATGTACTATCATTCTTTTTGAAATATCTGGGAATTAATCGCTCTGAAGACCCAGAGAAATGAATCAGATTTGAATAATAAAAATTAATATACTTCAGCTTTTGGATAATTTAAGTTATGTTACTATGTTACATGGTACTATTTGTAGATATCGTATGCCTCTATGGCTATTCGGGAAAATTTTTAGACAAACACTCAATTGGGAAAGTTATAGGCAAAAATAATTTTTAAAAACACATTTATATATTTTTAAATATATTGAGTTACTGAAGCTCCTGATTAATTTTTTGACAGTGTAAAACATCGAACACAAATCGTAGTCTCGAAAACTATTGTTGAGAAGAATTGAGAAATCGGTTTGAAGCTAACTGAGATATGAGTACAAAATTGTTAATGTTTCGGTATTTTTATTTAAAACACCATAAAAAATGTAAAATCCATGATGGCCGGCACTTCAGAATGATGTACAATAAATTTATATATGGGTCAGATATAGTAATTTAAAAAGGTCCTAACCCTTATAATGAAACTATGAAAAAAATAAAATCCAAGAAGACTTAATTACGGCTTTGCTCGCTATAATTCTCACAATATTGATATTAAATGAAAGGGCTTGACCAGTATAATATAGTAGACTATGAAAAAGCAAGAATTCAATAAGGTGCCCTAAAAAAATGGCGGATAATTTGTTTTTCAACCCCATAAATATGGGTAACAAATAAAAGGACTTGACAAGTACAGCCAATTATGTAAAAGCAAACAAAAAATACGGCGTCGGAAATAATAAAGGAAAATAGCGTATAACAATAATTTTGAAATTTAGGCTAAGCTACGAGGTGATGCCTATACGTATATAAACATGATGGTGGGTATTTACAAATTTGGCATAGGTGAATAAAATATTCACCGATAGGTGACGTTATATTTGAATTATTAATAAATTAAATTTGTATTTATTTAACAAAACAACTCATATCAAGAACTTGGGCAGTCTTAAGGCAAAACAAGTAAGAGTGCTATATTCGGCCATGCCGAATCTTATATACCCTTCACAACGTGTAGTCATGCAATAACAGTTGCTTGTATCACCATTCATCCCATATGAAATACGTACACGTATGTATGTTAAAAAAACGAAAAAAAAAAAAATTAAAAAAAAAAATTTAAAAAAAAAATTAAAAAAAAAATTATTATATATATAATAACATATATAAAACAAAAAAAAAAATAATAAAAAAAAAATTAAAAAACAATTTAAAAAAAAAAATAATAATAAAAATATAAATAATATATTAAATAAAAAATAAAAAAAAAATAAAAAAAAAAATTTAAAAAAAATTTTTAAAAAAATTAAAAAAATTTTTTTTTGGCTCAGTTGGGATTCAATGCCACGTTTTCTCTAACCAGTATACACGTTTGTATGTATGTATGTTGTTGTTGTAATGTTGTTTTTGTGAAAAAAAAATCGAGGTGGTCGTGGGTTTTTGCTCATATCTCAGTTGTTTATGTACCGATATTTCTGATTTTCAATACCGATCTACTCCCGAATATTTCTGATATTTTGATACCTTATCCGAGTCCAACCTATGTCGGGGGGCTTCAAAAAGTTGATTTCAACATACACACGGACAGACGGTCAGACGGACAGACTGACAGGGCTTAATCGACTCCCCTATTCATAAGCTTTCAGAAAATATATACTTTATGGGGTCGGAAATGAAAATTGTAGAAATTTCACACGGAATGACAAACCTATATATACCCTTTTTCACTGTGTGAAGGGTATAAAAATATAAAAAGTTTAAGACCCCCGAAGTGGCGTGTTATCAAAATTTAAACAATTTTTTTTAATGTTAAAAACAGCAATATGGTAGGGGATTAGCTATTTAAATTATATTTTATTTATTTATATTTTTAAAATTCTCGAAATATTATTTTGCATAAGTCTACATATGTGTACGATAATAGAAAATCTTTACTGGAGGGAGAATTCATAAATGAAGATTAACATTCTGATATTGACAAATTGTGTGAGTCTGCGATTTGAATGTATAAAATATTTATGAAATATTTAGGTTGTTAAGTAAAAAGAAAATGAATACTTTGTTAAAGTTAAAGTAAAAAAAAATTTAATGGAATTTTCATGTTTTTTGACGAGCGTCTTAAAACAGGATTTGTTTTAAATTGTAACGTGATACACATAGTTATACTTACTTTTATACAGGTACTAACAAATACTTAGATAAATGCTTTTACCTGTGTCAGTGAAAGATATGTGTGTATACGTATGGCATAAATTGATCTAATAAATATAATCTTCGTTGCAGACATGACGGCATTAATAAAAAAATTTACTTTAATAAAACACCATCTACCAACATAAGCCACAAAAGAAATTTTCTAAACATTAACCTGACTTTATAGACTGTCTAGTCGAAGAAAAAAGAAAATACGTGAATAATAGGAATTAAATTATAGATACAAATTAATGTCGTCGTGTTTTGATGTTTGTACAAAAGTACATACATATTTGTGTGTATGTGCATAACTTTTCAAATTAAGTTATCTTTCTTGTATTTGCTTTCCTTTCATTTCTTTTCTTTTATTTTGACTCATGAATATTTGATGTTTTTCTATTAAACTTATAACGCACGGTATTTTACTTTTTGTTTCTGTTTGATTTGAAGAAGGGCGGATAATTTATGCTTGTATGTATGTAGTGAGCTTTTTTTGTAATTGAACGACTACTCTAATCAAAATCAATGTTATCGATCAATCAATACATTAGCTGCCTACTGTCAAATATTCTTGTGTATCTGTTTGTGTGTGGTAGTTTTGTGGCATGGTTTCGTAAATACTGAAGAGCTGCACAAGCATAAGAAAAATAGCTTACAAGCAATCTCATTAAATTTAAAATAGTGTGTGTATATGCTTTCTCATTATAAAATTATAAAAATATTGAATAGTAGAACAAAAATTAAGTAAAACAACGCGTAAATAAAATAAAACTGAATCAAAACAAAAATAAAATTGAACATAAAAACTGAAATATATTATTTAAAACAAGTTGGAGTATTTTAATAATAGATAAAGGCCAAAGAAAAACATGCATAGAGACTTTGACTTCAATAATCTTGAACCACATGTATTAAAAAAATTTATTATAAGAACGTGTTTCTGCTGTAAACTGACCTAAATGTAATTCTTTAGTAACACTACTATTTAATATTTGTTATGTTTTATGTATGTGTTCTATTGTACTCGATGGTTTTGCTATGATTTATCAATTCCTTATTTGATTGTTTCATTTATTTCATTTTGATATTCTATTTTGTTTGAGAACACAAACTCAAGCAAAGCTGTAGAGAAAAACTTTTCGAGTGATGATTAATTTTTTTAAGTGAGATTAATGTTCTGTTATTTTCATTTTGTTGTTTATGTTTAATATAATGTATGGAAGTAGTGTGAAATAAAACGAGTAACTTTTAGAAGATTTTATGCAGCTCTTTATTAAATACACCCTTAAGAAAATTCAATAGATTGAAGTAGTCCAATTTCTTTTATATAAAATGTATTCTGCCCATTAAAGCATGATTAATATTGACAACAGAGGTGTTAATTTGAAAATTGTATAAAGATATTGTAAATGGTTATTAAATTAGACTAGCATAAATGAATTTTGTTGTTGTCTTTTTTCAATCAATTTCATATCAATTTCTGCTGAAAGAAAAAAAATCTGGTGTGACATTTTAGATCCAATTCTGAATAACTTAGAAATTAATTAAATATTTGTTATTAAATTTGTAGCGTTTTTTGGGACCTAAATATAGTAGAAATAAACTGCATAAACATGATAGATTAATGTATTTCTAAGTATTTTTTCTTCACATACCTTCACTATATCGTATTGGAAAGATCAGACACATTTACGATTCTCTTAAGCTAAAAAGTGCAATCCTACAACCTGCACTGCAGTCACCTGAAACTTGAAAAACTTACGTTGTACATAATAAAAATAATTCTCTCCTTTTATCAAATTGAAACATTAAAATTAAGCTACGGAAGTCACACTTAAATGTCAATATAAACCGACACATTATTAAAAATCTAAACGATATGATGTGTAAGAAAGGGATCTTAATTGTTGTAGTCTCTAATTGACAGAAAGAAAAATGTAAGCGACAAACAAAATAAATGACAGAAACCTGCTGCCGTCTGTCATACAAACGATAAAAATATAATCCAAGAGCAAAAATATTGTTCTATATTAAATGCTTTGTTAAAAAAAAAATGAGGGAAAACAAGAGCAAAAGTTGTGAATGAAAAATTTAAAGAAAAAAAAAAATTTACAAGTGAACCCCTCATTAACAGCATCATTTAGGAAAGAAAAAATCAGATTCAAACATGAAACAATGCCAAGCACATGCACAGTTGCCGGAGAAAGACGTTTTAAGCATGAAAACAAATCAACCAAAGCAAATGAAAAAGAAACATTTAAATGACAAAACAAATCCTGGCTAGTATTTGAGTATGTATGTATGTATTTTATTGTGTGTATGTACATGTATAAATTCGTTAATCTATACTCATGCTTAACGTTATCATAAACACGAATCTACAACAGCATTAGTAAAAAGAATAAAAAATACAAATATATACCAGTAACCAAAAGTTTTAAGCAAAAAACAGCCAGTCAGCAGCAGCCCATCATCGGCATCATCAAGAAAACGAACACACTCTTTCTCACCACAGGCTTATTATTTAAACTTCCTTTTCCAGTTGTTGTTGTTGTAGTCATTGTTGCTCCTTCCCAACACCCACATGCAGAGTAAATAACTATGTTTGTATTTTCATCCCCTTTTTGGCGTTTAGTCCTGTGTGTAAGCGTATAGCCTTAAGGCTTTGCAACAAAACCACAGAAACATGAAAATATACTAAAAACTACAACAATGACGACGGCAACAGTAAACGCAAAAATAAAAGAAACCCACAACTGGTACCAACTGGGGTCACAACATTGTTTTTAACCTTCATCTCTATTGTTTCATTTTATTTTTTACTTTTATATCTACATACATACGTACATACTTACATCCATACATACTTACATTTTTTGTATACATTTTTATTTTTAGAAAGGGAAGATTTTATTTCCTTATTTTCTATTCATTACATTTGGGGAAATCCTTCATTCATTTCACGATTTCCTTAAATAGGTCTGCAGCATAAAAAGCTTTTGTTGAAAAATCTTTAACACAATTTTTATAGCCCAACAAAACAATGATTATCAAAAAGGGGGAATTGTTTGAAAGAAGTATTATAACTTTATTTGGTTTTCTTTTTTTTTTGATCAAAATTTTGAATACATACAATATTTATTATTTCCATCCGTTTTTTTTGTTTTTGAACAGGATTATATATAATTGTTCTATTTGCTCATTTATTTTATTAAGAAAAGATTTTTAATCGTTTGAATGAAATGCTCTATTTTCTACTAAAACTTGAACAGGCTAAACTACACTCTGAAATCAATTGTAAAATAATTGATATTAAAATTAAAAAATGTTCTTTGTAGTGTTTGCAGTTTTTGGTAATTTTTTACGAACATACGATTATCTTAAGCTAATTTTATTAAAGTTGCCATTAAGATTGCTTTTAGATATTCTGATGAAAAAAGGTCTTAAGCTGGAATTGCTGATATATATGAGTTAACTAGAAATATTCCTTAGACTTCATTGGCACAAGTCTGAAAGTTCTCTCAGAAGATATATATTCTGTTTTTACACGGTTTTGATTTAAACAAATATAAAATTTAAAAATAAACAAATATAAAATTTTTTTACGCGATTTTATTCCATTTAGCACGATTTAAAATCTTTTAGGCTTAAATTTTTTTGGTTAAATTTAATTTTTACTAAATATGTATGTTTATATCACAAATTTAGGGGAATTCCCTTTTTGTGGATACAAGCAAATTTACTGGTCAGGAGCAATTGTGAATAGCACAAACCTAGGAGAATTCCCTTTAAGTGCATACAATTAAATTTATTTGTGACAGCAACTAGAATGTGTTAATATTTTCTTAATTATCCATGCAATCAGACGTGTTTGCGAAAGGTATTTTTTATAGGCAAATTTGATTTTCCAACATTACATTGAATTTAATTTTTTTTCGGTTATTTATATTTTTTCTTAATTTTGGTAAATATTTTATGTCTCTCTCAAAGAAAATGTAAAAAACTACAAAAGCCAGTCTAAAACGTAAAGCCATTACTTTGGAAACCAAAATTTAAATTTTAGATCTTCTTCGAAATGAAGAACGCTCAATATTTCTCGGCAAAATATTTGGTTTAAATGAAGTCTTAAATTTTTTTATACCCTTCACCTGTGGTAATTTCTACAGTTTTTCGATTAAGCCCTAACCGTCTGTCCGTCTGCCCGTGTGTTGGTTGAAATCAACTTTTAGAGGTAACTATATGTTTCTCAGATCTGTGTATGGTGTCAATCTCTTGGAAATATCCGGGAATGAATCGCTATTGAAATTCAGCGCAATCGCCCCATAACTTTCTGAGATATGAGCAAAAAAGCTCATATTATATATATCATATCATATATTTTTTTTTGTAATTTTTTTTTTAGAAACGTAAACTCAATTTATAATTTTACAATATGTTTTTTATATGTATGTTTTTTACATGAGATGAATGGTGATACAAACAATTGTTATTGCATGACTACACGTTGTGAAGGGTATAAAAGATTCGGCACGGCCGAATATAGCACTGTTACTTGTTTACATTACTTTTGAGCTAAGAGTGCATATCACTTTTTTAATAACTATGCTTGTGTAAAAACACATTATACATCTATGTGATTTAATAAAATAAACCTGAATAGTTGTTCCTTAAAATAATTGTATTTCACTAATTTCAATAGGTTTTAGAGATAAGGAACCAATCACCTACTTTGCATACGATCAATGTTTTTGTTTTTGCACGGTTGTTTTTTACACGGTGTTGCCTGGAACCAAAATTCTCTTACTTAAGAAAAAAAAAAATTGGTCCGGAGCACATGAATGAAATCATTAGTAAATGTACAAGTATTAAATGCGACACAGCCAAATATATAATTCTTAGTGGCTTAACTTAGTTACAATTTAAAGTTAACATATTAAAAAATTTCAGCTTCTATTGCCAAGAATTACCTAAATTAACATTAAGTATAAGCCAGCATCCCCTCTAATAATTTTTGGTATTCTTCATATAATACTATGTTTTGGTGGTTGATATTTTATTACTTATTTTGTAGACTGCGAGAATATATGGTTACCTTGAAATTCAAGAACCTTATCATTAACATCACAAACTTTTATATAGAAAAAAAATGACCGGAAGGCATAAAAGTAAAATTAAAACATTCGACCATCCATCCATCCATGCATCCATTCATAATTACATGTAGCCGGAGAAGAGATGGATACGTGCGTGCCTTTCAAATAATGATTGCATGTTCGCAATTTCCATTAGCAACATTATTGTAAATTAAAAAAAAATATATGTATATCCCCATACATTCACACAATATATACATTTACAAATAAATACTAACATGAAAAGGGCAAATTTATTTTTTTAGATTCTTGTTATCACGTGCGTTACTATTGTTGGGGATGTTTTATATTGATTCAAATACATTTCTAATACGAGTAGTACTCGTAGACAATCTTTTAAAAAAACTTACTAACATGCCTGCTTCTTAGCTCCTTTTGTATAAATAACTATTGTGTAAAAAATTAATACGATTTAATGTTAAAAAAAATTGGGAACAAAAATAAAATTTATTGTAAAGAAAGTGATTTTATTGAATTATCTGTCAGAAAGATAAGCATTAAGAAATTGGGAGAATATTTTTATTCTAGATAAAGTGATTGAAACGTACTTTTTTACCGTTCACCTTTGGTGGGTATGGTTATGTATAGCTTTGTCAATCTTTTTGTAATTTTTATAATATTTATTCCGACCCCATAAAGTATATATATTCTGAAAACTCATGAATATGGCAGTCGGGCTACATGCAGGTCTATATGAATGGTTTAAAAATATTCGGAAATGAATCTTTATTGAAACCCAGCATAATCACTCTATAACATTAATTTTAAAAATTTAAAAAAATATATGTATATTAATAACTAACCGACATATTTATAGGCCAAATTATTTTGAAAAAATATATGTATATTTTTTTAATATATCAAAGTCGACAAGCTTCCTACTATATTTTGGACGCGTTGGTTACACCAAATTGCAAGCCGTAAAAGTAAGTTATGCAAGGAAAGTAATTAAAAAGTATCATCAAAATACAACTTCTTTGGTGTTTTTATCTAAAATTTACAAACGAAAATCGATTTTTCCCATTTCTAGTCTAGAGGCTTATTATGGGTAATAAATAAAACAGTACAGTATCCTATAAAAAAAATTAAAATCTATGTAGCCGCCACCACAAAATGGCATACAATAAATGTATATGTGCTTTTAATTTTAAAAGTGGTCTAAGTCAAACATTTGTTGCTTCCAGATATTTAAGTTTTAAGGTTGAATATATTAAAAAAGTTTCTATATTCTGCTACATTTCAATTTTGGATTTAATTAATCTCAATTAATGAAAATTTGTTATGAATGTGAATGAATGTTTGTATCCCATACCGAAATTTTGTTTTCGGAGGTTAAATTGGCTTCGACCATTTTAAAAATTAACTGAATGACCAAACCAAAAAATACTCGTAAACAATAGTTGAAGAAAGCTAATTTATGAATATTTTTAATTAAAACTGAAAAGTTATCCATTTTTGTTATCACTGTAAGGTCATTAAAATGTTTTTGTAGAACTGGAGGGCTGTGAGGTAGTAAGCATTTATGATATTTATATTTATCTTCCGTTAATATTCTAGTGGTCGTATATAGTGGAAATAATCCGATACTTCCACATATTTTTAGTCTTCTTTTTTTTTTTAGGAAAAAGATTTGAAATGTGGCATTCAGAGTCATCTAATGCTGTCTTATGAAACATTTTATATTGTTTAATTTTCAGGAAACTTATCCATTGGATTATCCATTGATACAATTACTACTTTATTAAAATAATTTTTAATTTTAGTTATAGAATTGAATAAATTAATTAAAACTATTTCAAAAGTTATAGAAATTTTAATTAATTTTTTAAACTATTTTACCTGAAATTTTATTCAATATTTTTTTAAATTAAAACTATTAAATTGAATTTAATTTATAGTATCATTTTGATTATTGTAGCAAGGTCAAATACAAGTTTGATTAAAAATATAAATTTTTAACTCCAACAGTTTGGCGACGTTTGCAGAAAAGGAAAGATAGCTACAAGAGTTCCTTTGACGAGAAAGAAATTTGGCTATTGGGTTACAATTTGCAATTACTTGGTATCTTGTCTGCTCAACAAACCTTGTCAGTTTGTTGTTTTTTTTCTAAATCAAACTTAAGATAAAGAGATTTTTTTTAGATTAAATTATATAATTAATTAATATTTATCCTGTTATTTTTTTGATTGTGACCGCAATTTTGGTAATGAACGAGTCGATAGTCTTGCAAACTGTGGGCGAGTCGTCTAATGATTTGCTTGGAGCCTTTTTGTGGTGTACCTTCATGTTGTATTGAGGTATTGCCTTTTTTAAAAGCCTTACATTATAGGCAATCTAGTGGCTGCATAAACTACCTCTTTTTGGTAGCGGTGCTTATGGTCCAATTTTTTATAACTACTACTACTACGACTGGGAAAAAAGGACATAATATTTTATGGAGCGATGAAACTAATATTAAGTTGTTCAGAAACGACTCTGATGGAATGTAAGCGCCTTTAAGGTAAAGAATTGCATGTAAGATTAACGAAAAATAGGCATATTGCAATACAGCTCATAATAAAATTTGTGGATGTATCTATTATTTTAATCAAGTGTGTAAATTCTTAAAATTTATTCCTGTGCATATTAATACAGGTAATCTCGTCGCAATCAGAAAGCAAAATGTCAAAAATTTCTTCAATTTGCCTTGATTTCAGTTATGTATGCAGGGATGGAAAATAATAATTTCGTTTCGGTACTGGACAATTAACTTAAGTGTACTTTTTAATTACAAATACACTATTTTTATTTATATTTGTTGTTTTTACATCCTTTATAATGGTTTCACTAATAATGTATCTTTTTTTTGAACAAATATTTAAAAAAATAGCGATCATAAGAACTTGAAATGCAAATTCGCCTTGACAGAAAACATGCCCTTTGGTTTGTTATATCAATTCGCCGTTGTATACACCTGTATGAATATTTCTTGATTTATTCAACTTTAAAATTTTTCTTTATTAACAAGTTCTAACTCTTTTAAATGGTGATACAGGAAACAAAAAAGAATTTTAAAAATTAAAAACCCCCGCTTTTTTTTTTCTTTTATGTACATTGCACGCAAAGAAAAACCATGGTTACGAATGATCACGACGGTCATATTATTTTTTCTAAAACAATATTTGGTTGTCGAAAACAAGTAATAGTTATTTTTGTTTCATTTCATCATATATTTTGTCACGATAATCAAGCATTTGTTTGAATTGTATCATTTAATGTTTACCTTTCGTAAAAATTTCAAAATGGTTATCATTTAAAAATAGTATGATGTATAAAAATTAATTTGACAAAAAAACCATTATATTCAAAATCATTAAAAATTAAAAATAATCATTAAATAATAAGTGAGACAACACAATAATCAAGCTATGATATGTTTTTAATAATAATTTGATTTCAATTGTTCTTCTTCTTGCTGAATAAATTTTTATTATTTTAAAAGTTTGAGATGTCAAAAAAAGGAACAAAAATTTTGAAAAATTAAAGAAAATTTAAAAATAAACGAGAAAATGTAAATAAATATTGGTAAAAAATTGCAATTAAATTGGTAAGTACAATCAACATGTGTATGTTACAGCAAAAGACAATAATTTGCCGTAAAAAAGCAAAGATTGTCGATTTCAATTGAAGTCATATATATGATTATTGAATGATATTTTAATTAAACATAATAATGATAGCTGGTAACCATTATTATTTTAAACATAATCATACAATTCAATCATAGTATGTTGCTCTTCGATTATGGTTACCACAACCATATTTTTTCTTTGCGTGTGTATACATACAAACATACATTTATAAAATGCAAGTTTATTTTTTATGTTATTGTTGCTGCATAATGCCTGTGGCTTTGTACATCTGTTTTTGCTATTTTCACGCCCTCACACAAATTTCCCATTTAAATTTTAAACTTTTACTCACTTTAAAGAAGGCAAAAAAAAAAACAGCATCATCTGTAAACATAACGATGAGAAATGAATTTTCATGATGAGTTTAAGTTGGGGGATGAAGCTTGTTACTTTTACGATTACAAAAGGGAATTTCACAGACAAAGTTGTATTGGATTTAAGAAAAAAAAAGAAAACATGAAATTTTGTTTTTTATACAATCCGTGAATTTTCACTTGTTGTTGATTTTTCATTTTTGCCACTCCTCATGTTGTTGTTTACAATTTATTTATGGCATTAAGTCTTCTTCTCTTTCATTCAGTTTTACATTATTTCTTCTTCTACATTTAATGTTATTTTTGTTTTTAATGCAAAATTATTGGGGGAGTAAATAAAAGTGTGTGTGTGCGTAGAAAATTTGCCTCATCATGGCATTATTAACCGGCATTAACACGTTTGTATTGAATGTTACAGATGAGCAGATAAAGATTTGAGCAGTTCAGAATGATGTTGTTAAATTAGATGGTTGGATGGTTGCGGAAGGCGTAGCAAAATAAATTTGTTCAAGATAATCAACATATTTGTTAAAACTATTGATGATGCTTAGCAAATATTTGTACAAATAATAAAAAAATAGTTACTAAAAATAATTTCAAATTAGTTATGGTATTAAGTTGTCGAATAATTGACAGTTGTTCTATCAACAATTTAACCTAAGCTTATAAATACATCATAGCTGAAAAAGTAAGTACTACCGCAGTGTTTATTAAATAGAGAGAGTTGAATTTTTTACAACCTACTACTTTTATGACAGGTTATGAATATAGTTAATGTTTAAATAGAAATTTTACTCCTCTCTGAATCTATTTTTTTTTACAATTTCCTTATAACACTGCTCTGCAAAAAATAATTTTTTGTCTTCCCATTTAATAAAACTATGTGGACTATATGGATTTTGACGCGCTGAACTCATATCCGTAGTCGGTTTTTTTCCATCAGATCGGGATTTTTTTATGGGCGTAGCAAATTTTCCCCCCTAAATTAGTCAGGTACGGAGACATATTTCCTCCAGTCATCCGATTTTAAAAAATAAAACACCAAAAAATGTGTAAAAAAATTGTATTTATTTAAGTGGAATAACATTTTTCTCTATCTCTTATCGGTTTGGAATTATTTAGAAATTAATGGAGAAAAAAAATTTTTTCGTGCGAAATTCGTAATATTTTTTAATTTAAAAATAGAATTCAAAAAAATATAAGGCAAATATTCAACATTTTAAAATGTTTTCTGAGAGCTACTTATCTTGGAAATAAAAAAAAGCCATAAACCATAAAAATCAGTTAAAAAATTTAGATTTTATTGTAAATTTACCGCAGGTACCCAATATTGACCAAATATGTGTAATGCAGCAAACAACGTCAGCGTGGGCGCACTAAAGCGCCTTGTAGCATCAATGAATGGCAATTTTTTAGTTCTATCTATTTTCGTACAACAAAAACAAATACAAGCAAAAAAATTTGCCAGATTGTAATTTTGTAGCAACGCCTCGCTTAAAGCACCCACCCTGTCGTCACCCGTAGATAACTTTTTTATATTTACAGCCTATTTTATTTAAAATAACACAAAACTTTTGTTAATAATTATTAATTTTTATACCCGCCACCAAAAAAATGGTGGGGGTATATTCATTTTGTCATTCCGTTTGTAACACATCGAAATATCCATTTTAGACCCCATAAAGTATATATATTCTGAATCGGGGTTTGATTTTATGACGATCTAGCTATGTCCGTCCGTCTGTCCGTCTGTCCGTTTGTCCGTCTGTCCGTCTGTTGAAAGCACGATAGAGGTCGCACCGAAGAAGCTAGGGGGCTCAAATTTTGCCAGAATCTTTCCTATAGACAAGGTTTGTTTGGTATTGAAAATGGGCTAAATCGGAATATTAGGAAGAGAGTTATAGCTCGAAAAGCAAGAGTAGGTCGAAAAAACCGTGTCCTTCGAACATCGAATAAAATGGAATTGTGTCCAAACGCCTTAACGTAGACTCATGAAACTTCGAGTATATATTTCCTGGGTAAAGACAATATTTTCCCCCAAAAATTGTCTAAATCTGTGTATTAGGAGAGGAGTTATCGATCAAAATGTACGAAAATTTATACCGCACAGTGTATTTTTTGGTATATTTAAAAACAAAAACGTCATAAAAGCAACAAAATTGGATGTACGAATCTGAAATTTTGCACACTTTGGTCTTTGGTGACACGCTTTATTGTAACGGTAAATCAATGTGCCACGCCCACTTTTACGCCCACCTCCCATTTAACGTTTTAACTAAAATTCATATAATTTCTCTATTAATAAAGATTTTGGAATAATAAAGGCCCATATTGAAACACCTCAGTTGTACTCATTCGCAAAAATAACTTTGACACGCCTACTATAACGCCCACTTTTCACGTTATCTACCGTTAATGAAATTTAAAAGCTCATAAAACCGCTAAAATTAGAGGTATGATGATAAATTTTGCTACGTCTATCCCCCTAGGCAATTTCATTACTATGCCAAAAAATTAAGGTGCCACGCCCTTTTTTACGCCCACCTCCCATATAACGTTTTACCTAAAATTCATATAATTTCTCTATTTATAAAGATTTTGGAATAATAAAGGACTATATTGAAACACCTAAGTTGTACTCATTAGCAAAAACAACTTTCACACGCCTGCTATAACGCCCACTTTCACTTTTGAATTGTGTCCAAACGCATAAACGTAGAGTCATGAAACTTCGAATATATATATATCGAGTCAAAAGAATATTTTTCCCTGAAAATCGCTTAAATCTATGAATTAGAAAAAGAGTTATAGATAAAAATGTACGAAAATTTATACCGCACAGTGTATATTTCAAATTCTGAAATTTTGCAAACATGGCTTTTTGGTCAAAGTCTTCGTTATAACGGAAAATAGATGTGCCACGTACACTTTTTTCCTTAAAATTTTATAAAAATATATTAGTCATAAAAATTAGCATTTATTCATCTTACACTGCGACATTTATTGTACTGTAGCTAAATATAAGATAAAGATGCTAAGATAGATGACTCTACTAGCAACTACTAGATGGCATGATAACAACTTATGCTTATGTTCTCCTTAAGTTATGCTCTATTAAAAATGCGAATTTAGGATAATTTTGACCTAAGTCAAAAAAAATTATCTCTAAACATTATAAACAATTTATTTTCATGTACTAATGGCTAACAAATTTTAAAATTATACAAAACTTATTTCGTTTCAAAATCTTTTAAAAGCAAAATGTTATAGAAGTTTAAAAATCAAAATCTTACTAATAAATTTCCCGTTTTAGAAAAATGCAGAGAATGTATATTTTAAATCACCCTGTGGCCCTTAAAATTTAACTTTCTTCCTCTTACATTCAAGTAAATTCTCTATGAATAAAGATTTTGGAATACTAAAGGACTATATTGAAATATCTAAGTTATGTTTATTAGCAAAAACTTTATTGACACGCGTATTTTAACGGCAACTTTCATTGAAAGACTAAATTTACGAAAACATTTTACTAGCATACCGAAGTTATAATGGGTGGTTTAATTTTAAGGGACTATGTTGATTTTGAATAAAATTATTATAAAATTATTATCATTTATTTTTATAATGATAATATTTGTATGCTTCAATTATGTATGGAACAAAATATCGGCCAAATGGCCCCCCAACCTAGGCGGCACACCACGATCCGATAGTCCAAATTTTCAATGACACTGTTGATGCTCGATTGTTGGGCACGATGATGAGTCAAGGTTGCTTGCTCTTGCCACGTTATCGTGAAAAACAGCAATGTTTCCCATTCAACGAACTAAGATGATATTCACAGATGTTTTCACATTTCATACAGACCTGCTTTGCAGACATTTAAATATTTTTTACAATTCTCACGATTGTGGTCGAATTCGAACGATTATGTTGACCAAAAGAATCACGAAGTGCACAAAATTAATTTTGATTTAAACGCCCATTTTTATAAAAATCTTTAATATTTAAAAGCGTTGCTCGATTGCATATCTTTCCACGGTTCAAATTGAGTTAGTCTGAGATTGAGAAATGTCAAATGAAATACAAGAAAAAAGTTGAAGGTTACATGTGGTTCACCTTAAACATGGGCCCTTAAAATTTAACCACCCTCTACAAAGAAAGTGATACATATTTTATTATAAAGAGATTATTCTATAGCGATTAACAAAATAATAAATATTGTGCTTTAAATGTATACAAAATTGGTGGTGGGTATGAAAGATTCGGCACAGCCGAATATAGTGCTCCTACTTGTTATTTAGGAAGCATTGTAAAAATAAAAAAGTAGCTTAAGCTGCCCATGCCCTTTTGTCCACATCATTCAATTTCGTTCAGAAGACCTCGTCCTTCATAAGCTGTCGTATTTGTGGACCTACAAATATGCCTTCTTTTACAATAGCATCTCTGATTCTAGGAAATTTGCTCTTAATGTATAGAAAGCCTTTGCCATCCTTGTTCATTGCTTTGACAAAATTTTTCATTAGGCCTAGCTTTATATAAAGAGAAAAGTTTGTTCCTTTTAGTTTAAAGGCTCTTCTGCTACATTTTTTTTTCCTGGAATGGTAAAATTTTAACAATGTAGTGTTTTTCTTTTGCGCGGCTATCCCATTCACATAAGAAGCAATAAAACTTAGTATATCCACTTTTCAATCCATTTAACATTGCTACGACTTTAAAATCTACAGATTCCATGAGGAAAGGGAATATTTAAATTTTTTGTAGTATCATCTTTATGCTACAATAGTTTTCTTTCATATTTCTTGCATACGCGATTGGGACAAAATGGAAATTTGTTGCCATTGTGAAGTAAAACGGCTTTCAAACTTGGCTTGGATGAATCAATGACAAGCCGCCAATCCTGAGATTTATGACTGAAACACAGTTGTCGCAAAAGTCCATCAGCATTATCGCAAAATATAAAACCTTCCTATTTGCTGAAATAACTCAAAAAAGGTTGTTCTTTATTTCGAAAGTACGAGACGTTAACGTCCTTTTGCACCAAACTCCATTCTTTTCATTGGAATGCAAGAAATGACGCATGAAGTATTTGAATATGTAACTTTATTTTTTGTTTTTTTCGTAAACCCAGGTGTTTTAGTATGGCAAAAGTAGCAATCATTTTGATGATTTTGTGGTTCACTCCAAATCGCTGGCTTCATAAACGGCTTCATAAAGACTTATGACTTCCTTTTACCCAACCTCTTAAAGAACTTGCGCAGCTACTACAACATATTTTCGGCAGCCAATTTTTATCTCTATCATCGATAGGAATCCCAAAATAACGGCAATAAGCATCTTTAACCTTGGAAGATATTGTCTCCCGTTGAGAACTTAAAGTTAGATCGCCACATATGTACGTAACAAAATAAATTTGGAGATTTGCTACAAATCCTTGACATTTTGTAATATGAAAGCGTTTGTGGATTCTTTAAATTCTTTATTTCTTTACACAATAACAAAGTTCACTATAAGATCTATTTACTGTTGCCGATTTTAATCGCACGATATTCAAATTAAAAGTGACTTACTTATTGCTCACTAGCTTCTACATATACAATAAATACCAAAATCTACCCTAATGCTCTTAATTTGAAATCACAGGTAATTGAAAAATACTGTTATAAATATTAATTCCAAAAACTATGTAAAATACCGTTGTACTTTAGTTCCATTACCTGCTCACATAACGAAGTGTTACATACATATATCATATGTAAGGCTGGTTGCATTACAATATTGGGTACCTGCAGTAAATTGACAATAAAATCCACATTTCTTAATCGATTTTTATAGTTTATGGCTTTTTTTATTTCCACGATAAGTAGCTCTCAGAAAAAAGTTTAAAATGTTGAATAGTTGCCTTATATTTTTTTAATTCCATTTTTAAATTGAAAAATATTATCAATTTTGCACTAAAATAAATACAATTTTGTTACACATTTTTTGGTGTTTTATTTTTCAAAATCGGACTGGTTCTCGAGTTAGGATTAAATATGTGTCCGTACCTGACTAATTTAGGGGGAAAAATTTGCCACGCCCATAAAAAAAATCCCGATCTGATGCAAAAAAACCGACAACGGATTTGAGTTCAGCGCGTCAAAATCAATATAGTCCACATAATTTTATTAAATGTAGAATTTTGCTGCAGAGCAGTGTAATCAGGGATAAAAGAAAATTAAAAATTTTTACAAATTGGAAACTTATTAAACAATACAAAATAAGTAAAAATTAAATATTTTTCATTTATTGCTTTTTGTAAAGAAACAATATAGAGCGGATATTGTAACGGGTGTTTTTTTTAAAGATGCTGATCATTATTTTTTTTTTCAAAGATGCTCTCTCAAAACTGAAATAGAACAAAGGAAATCATTTTTAAAAATAATCTTATGGCATCAATCTTTAAATAAGATTTCGCAGTAAAACGTATCAAATATAAGCTTACAAGAGCTAGATCGCTTATGGTTTGCCTGCATTGATCTGGGACTTGTGATGGAAAGAAAAAAGGGATACATTATATCTGCTGAACTAAAAACGAAACAGATCAACTTAAAAATGTATTATAATCTACTAAAAAAATAATTCTTCAATTTACAACCCCCTATTGTATTCTGTATCGTCTATTGAAATACATTTTTAGTTTATTTACTTGTTAACACAACTTCTTTTTTATCTGATTGTGTGCTGCAATCCGCGAAAAGATATTAGTAGAATATCGATATTCTTTTTAAATTCTCACGTAAAAGGGGTAAAAATTAACTCTCTTATTATTGCTTAAAATGTCTTATATGATACAATAGAACATGAACTATCGCCAAATAGAATATGTATAATTATTTAGGTGAAATTTTTTGGAAACTTCTAGGGCGACAACAAAAGGTAACCAAAAGAAGAAAAATGTATAAATCTCAAATCTTAATTACTGGGTCAATTCGGATAAAATTTGTAACAGGAGTTTGACCAGACATAAAAAAATCGTGAAATCTAAAATACATTCATAACAGGGTAGAATGGAAAAATGCATTAAAACAGTTTGGTACTTTTTATAACATAAATATTTAATTTTATGCAAAAAGAGAAGATTTATTCACTTTATATCATGTGGATTAAAATATTTCATTGCTTAATAGATATCTTAACATTAAACTTGGAATTTTGTACATTGATATGGAAAAACCAAAAAGTACTATTTCCAAAGTTTGTGGTAATTTTTGTATTTTTTATTGTTTTAGATCTAGGCTTTTTAAAAGCAGTTTTTTCCGTATTTGTTGTATGTTTTGAATTTGTTTGTATACGAATCTAGATTTTTTAAATTATTTACTACTGAAATAAGTTAAGATTATAAATAAAATGAGCGATACAAAAGGTACTTTTTCAGATTTTTATCGTCCTTTTTGTACTTTCTACAATTCTTAAGGAAAATTTTGCAATTATTGACTATTGTTCCGAGGTGAGACTAAAATTGTTATGGGCGGTCCAAAAGGCATTTTTTTGCATATATGTATGATATTTTTGTATATTTTATAGCCTTCACCTGGTGCTCAAGGGTTTATAAAGCTTTGCCATTCCGTTCGTAATTTCTACAATTTTCATTTCTGAGCCCATAAATTATATATTTTCTGAAAGCTTATGAATAGAGGAGTCGATTAAGGCTTATCTGTCTGTCCATTTGACTGTCTGCCGTGTGTAGGTTAAAATCAACTTTTAGAAGCAACCACATTTTCCTCAGACCTGTGTATGGTATCAATCTTTTGGAAATATCTGGGAATGAATCGCTTTTAAAATTTAGCACAATCGTCCCATAACTTTCTGAGACATAAGCAAATAAACACTGCCTCTGTTTTTTCCCATATTTTTACCACCAAAATTAAAATTTTCAGCCATACAATAATTTATAGGTACCTTTGTTACCATTTGTAGATATAATATGCTTCAATAGACATTTGTGAAAAATTTTGGATAAATCGGGCTAAAATCGGTAAAGTTATAAACAAAAAAAAATGTTGTTTAAAAAATATATATTCCAAAAATTTACAAACGAAAATAAATTTTTTTAAGCTTCTGGACAACCGAGAGAGTCAATATTGGTATCATTTGAAAGGACTTGATTAGCGCATTATAAGACATTATAAAAAATTTAAATTCATGATGGCCAATACTACAAAAGGGTTGGCAATAAATTTATATGTGGGTCAACTCTGGTATTTTAAAATGTAACTCTTTGAACCCCCACAATACTGGTATCAAAGAAAAGGTCTTGTCCAGTTTAATACAGTAAATTATAAAAAAATAAAAATCCATGAGGACGGCTTAAATAATATCAATATGGGTATCAAATAAAAAGGCTGGAATACAGTTAACTATGCAAAAATTTAAAATCAACGATGGCGTCGGAAATAAATAAAATAATAAATAAAGAAAAATGACGTATAACATAAAATCTAGGTTAAGCTACGATGTGGGATTATACCTACATATGTACATACATGATGGTGAATAATATTATCAGATTCGGCACTCTTACTTGTTATTTTTATGAAGGTAGTATTTTGCAATTAGTAGCTTTTTCTAAAAGTCGAAAATTTAATATAACTTGTTGTAAAACAAATGAATAAAAATTTTTTCTATACTCTTTTGGCGAACTGAGATTTCAAAAACATTTGTAAATAAATATTTAGTTGTCAAAGTTGTATTGCTTCAAATTTCCTAAAAGTTAAAAATATATTAAACAGTTTTAAAAAAATTATGAATTTTCGGTTTTTAGTAAGACCAGAGCATATAGAACAAGAAGTACTTATAAGTCCCGCATTCTATTTCCATTTAAACGTGATACCTCGATCTAAGTCTTAAAAATACCTTGATGCTATTGGTGATACTATTTCGTTCCTATTTTTGGATAAAAAGAAAATGCATTGTCGTTTTTGTTTTTTTTTTGGTTAACAATTATATTTTTCAATAGTAATTTTGTTTATGTTATCATCAGTTTCATTTTGTCTTTTTGAATTTTAAATGTTTTTTAAAACTATCTTTTTATTTTAATTAATTTTTTTAACATTTTTTTGCGATTATTTGTTTAATTCTTTTTTTTTTTTAATTTTTATTTCATATATTTATAACATTTAATATAATGTATAGTAATTGTTTACGAACATATTTTTATTTTTAATTATTAATTTAAACATTTTAATTGCAATTTATTAAAATTTTGTTTAATTTTTTTTTCTTTTTAATTAACACATATTTATCTTTTAATTAGGATAGAAAACAAAAACTCGTAGATAGCATTAATACAACAAATCAAAATATATTTTATTTATTATTTAATTGAATTGAAGTAGAAAGCTGTTTAATTGAAAGTTGTTAATTTTTTTAAGTCCTAGAAAATTCAACTCAATTTGTTTGGATTTTTTTTAAGAGATATATATTATAATTAAGGTTATAGAATTTTTAAAGTTTAAAGATGAATTTTCAAGAAATTAAATTAACACAATCATAACTAGTTTTTTGTTTGTAGATGTTTTACTTTTTTTTATTTTATAATTTTTGGTATTTTAATTTTATCTTTTTGTTTTTAAATATGTATATTTATATAACTAAACCATAAACATCAGCTACATTAAATATTTAACTAATATTTATTTTAATATATATATTTTTATTTTATCATTATTTTTTATTTAATATGCCTACATAACGTATGTATATGTTTTTTTTATAGATATTTAAATACTTATTATTTAATATGTTTATGCTTAGTATTAGTGTTTTAATGTGTCTAGTTTTAATGTTTCTATGCTAGTGAAATTTACTATCTTTTATGAATTTAAGACTTTTGCGAAGCTATTTTATATATTGGTGTTTGCATTATCTTTTGCTTTTAAATACTTGGCTTTATACTTCAACATTGAACGTCATAAGCAATAATAACATTTACAAGTACTTTAATGTAGTATTCAATTTAAGGGAGTATCATATTGATAATGACTCGAATAAGACTCGAAATGAAGATTTCAATAAATTTTAGTTATTTAACTAATACGCCAAAATTTTTACCTAAATTCTTCTGCTGATTTCTTATTTAAATACCTTGTTCCGTTATATAATTAATATTATTTAATGGAAGTATAACATTTTTAAAGTTAATATTAAAATAAACAAAAATGTACTTTAGAACGAACAATCGGAATTTGTACTTTATTATTTTTATTTTATTCGTCAAGCTTAAATGATCAAGCTCAATTTGCGATCTTAAAGTATACAAATAATTTCATAAGAACTTTAGGATCGCTCTTAAAAAGCAAACAAGTTTCTGCGACTATGTTTTAAAAGAAAATAAAGTCGCTATTTTATAATGAACTTTTTTTATAACTCAAGAAATCCAATACAAAACCTGTAAGCTTTTAATTTTTTTCCTCTAAATCATTGGAAGTTTAGTTTGGAAATTAAGAAAAAAAAAATAATTGTCGAATACAAGAGACCGCTGCACACTGTTAAGTACTCTTTAGTAGATGAAATGTATAGGCAGTGTTACCACATACTTAAAAAAAACTTATAATATGGCAAGAAAAAACTCTTTTTCAGAATAAAAGGATACTTTTTTGAAAAATGTAATTTGGTTCGGACGCAGAAAAAAATTATTTTCGTTTACTAATTTAAGGGAATTTATGGCGGCAGTTGTATTTTTGTGCCTATATCTCAGTCAGTTTTGAACTGATTTTCTAGTCTTTCTCCGGAATAGTTTGTGAGACTATGACTTACAATTTGATGTTGATATCCTTTTTAAAACTTTCTAAGAATAATCTTCGCTCATATCTCATACCGATTTCGTTGGGTTGCAAAACCTATTTTCCTCCCGATTATTTTTTTAAATTTGATACAATATGTTTTTAATGCTTTAGAGCATCGACAAATAAGAACAAAATTAAATTAGACCATAAGATGAGAGTATCTACTGTAGTCGACTTAATTATGGTCTGTATTTTTGACTGGATTTTACAGGTGAATTTCTGTTTGATCATTAGCTTTGCATAAAAATAAAAACTAAAAAATACAAAACTGCTTGTACTTAATTTGTAATATATATATAATTTGCCCGTGTTTCTAGAATATCGTCCGTTATGCAATCCGAATTCTAACCTTCTGTTTCTAACCATTTTCTAAAATATTATTTATCTCGTAGCCCGACTGCTACTAGGCGATAAGTAAAACCCGATTGAGAGCATACCCGATTGAATGTTACATATAAAAGTTCAATTATTAGCTGTTAGCGCAACTAAAACTAAACTTTTTCCCTACTACACGGACACAAAAGATTGGCAAGCTGAGACACATTTTTTTTCTTTAATTTCAATTTATTTTTTACAATAACAATAACCTAGCCTCTGGGCCATAATCAGTTACAAACCTTTTCTATTAAACCCTACAACTTTATTCAATTTGGATAATATTATGCTGTAGTCGAAATTAAAAGAACCCTGACCAGTTGATCGATACACCGACTGGAAAATAAAACTGCATAATAAGTTGTGGCTTAAAATGAGTAAACAGTTGCATTAAAGGAAAAATTCTTACAGATATAGGCTAAAAACTTTGAAAATCGAACATTATCATAATAATATTTATTTTTTTTCTTCAAAATACTGAACAACTTACAAATACTTAAAAAAACTGTAAGAACAGTTAAAGCAGATTTGGCAACGCTGTGTATCGAATAATTATTTTGGAAGCTCTAGATACTATAGCTGTCTCCACGCTATTGCTCGGCATTCATATTATGCGCAATATGAACATGAACGGCTACGTAATATTTTCATACCAAATGCTAATACTTAAATCGATTGTAGAAGGCATGATTTTTATAAGCGATATCCTACTGTGTTGGTCTCTATTTTCCAATTTATAAGTAATAATTTTATTGCTACGAAATCGGCTTAATCATGTCGCCCTCTTACGAACTGCTGAAAATTTTAAGAGCAAAATTTGTTCTCTCTTTTTTCACTGAAGTATAATAAGCAGTACAAAATACATACTTTTTTGCGCTTTCGCGTAAAAACAACTTTAGCATTTTCTTGTAAGATAATAAGCCGAACAGAAGACATTTTCTTGTATGCAACATGATAAGCAAATATAGTTTGTATTGCTTAAAAAGCTTTACAAAAATGATATGGAGTCAGTTTAACGATATAAAACTAGTTTTGGAACAGAGTTTACAAAAACAACTATTGGTTGAAATGGTGCTTTTACATAAATTATATTATATATATATTTTTTTAATTTTTTTTTGTATTCAAGCGTTATGAAAACAGATATTTTACAGGCATATTTGTTCCTTTTATAAGTAACAATTCATATTGTATACATATTTTTATAAGCCCTCCCAAACACGTAAGCTGGATCCGCGCTTGAAATAAAATAAAATTACTCTTACGCTCTTGTTTTATAGACATGATCGGCTACTGGTAATGGTTGTGGACTCTTTTCTGGTCAATGTTTTTTTATTATATAAAATTGAATTTTATTTTAAAGGTGCATCTCAGTTGCTCGAATCAAAATGCAACACCGATTGTACAAATTATCTTAAGCAGATAGCTTTAGGAAACTTTAGTCAAATATTTTATTAAATAATTTTGAAGCTACTAATAAGGTATGTTCGCATTAGTCAAATATTTGACGAGATAGACGTAAGCACTTATATGTATGCTCTTAAAAATAGAAGTTTAGACAGTTAAGGCCATGACTGACTATCAGATTTGGTCGTTCGATATGTTAAAAATTGTATGTGTGTTCAGAAAGTGTGATAGTGTGGACACAAAGTGCACATGTGTGACAGATTTTTTGACATGTGTGTCCGATTTGATAATCTTTTGAAAATTTTCATAAAATAATAGAGTCTGTGCGATCAGAGTTGCTTTTTCTAAGCAAGTATGACAGTGTGGCATCCAATAACACATTTTGTTGCGATTTTTTCATGTAGGACAGAAAACTATCAGATTTTTATTTGACATAATCGCACGACTTTGTAGGATAGTCAGTCATGGCCTTTAGTAAACATACCACATGTAAATTATTTGTTCAACATTATCTCTTTTTCTCTTAATATTTTTTGTTGTAGCCTTTTTAATGAGTATTTGTATGTATGCAATTTGCGGCAACTTTTAGATATATATATATTGTGTGTGTGTTTTGTCTATGGCTATTCTTATAACAATTTAATAATTTTTGTTTATGATTTTTTTCAATATTTTTTAGTGAGTATGGAAATATTTATGGATTAAATGATTTGCTAAATACGATTGTAATACTCTAATGCTTGCAAACCCTTGCAAATCGTCTTTATTATTTACTTTATTTATTTATTTTGTTTTCTTTTTATATTAAATATTATTTATTTTTTATTAATGTTTCTTTAAATACTACCACAAATATTACACATTGCCGGCTCTTCGTTAAATTTAAATATATTTTTTTTATTTTTTTTTTAATTTTATTACTATGTTTAATTAAATTAACATTAAAACTCAACAGAAATATAATTGAGTTTTAATATATTTACATTTTTAATTTTTATTATAATTTTTTGCTACTATTTTAGATTTGTTTTTTTTTATCGCAAATTATTATTTATTTTTAATATTTATATCAATAAGTTATTTATATTTATTTTTAATTTATTTCTTTTATAATGCCGTTGGTTTATTGTAACTTATTTTTATAAGTTTTATAAGTATATCAAATAAATATTTAGTGGCTTTATGATTTTCAAATTGACCTGACTATGTATTTAAAGGTGTGTATATTAATAATTTTTTTACTGTTATTATTTTTTTTAATAAAATATTTGTTCTATTTATTTATTTTGTGATTTTAAATTTGAATAACGTTGCAGTTGAAAAATTTTAGATTCACCGTTATAGCTAGAATAGTAAAAAACGAAACTTTAGGGTCGAAAAAGTACTAATAATATTTTCGTACTATAAAGCATATTTTAGTACCTTGGTAAATAATAATCTTTACTACTGATATAAACAATTGTATGTTAACAACTTTAAAAAAATCTGCCGCACAAGTCAGATACTAAATCTAAAAATTATGGCTGGACTCTTTTCGTTTGATTAAATAGATTTTTTAAGCAACCATTGTACTTCGTTTATAGTATCCAATTTTTTGGAATATCTATGAAAATATTTAAAGACTGCATTAATTAAGTACTTATTTGGAATGTCTTGAGACTTTTCTATTTAACATTCTATATTTAAGCACTTTTAAATTTTTAAAATTTTTAAAATTACTAAGGGCTATTATTACAACTTGTCGTTAGTTAAAGGTTGGATCTTCTCGAAGGAATATACAGTTTACCATTATTACAAATTTAATTTAACCCACCAGATTGAATAAACTTGTCTTTAACTGACCGCTTACTTTCGATTAAAATTAAAATTCAATTATGGATAACTGTTTATTAGGCCCATAAATCCTACCTTTAACTTATTACAAGTTGTAATAATAGCCCTAAAACTATTAGAAAATATTTAGAGTGAAATTTAAAACTTTCAGTTCTTACAGTGAATTTGAATTTGCTTTTTATACCCGCCACCAAAAAAATGGTGGGGGTATATTCATTTTGTCATTCCGTTTGTAACACATCGAAATATCCATTTTAGACCCCATAAAGTATATATATTCTGAATCAGGGTTTGATTTGATGACGATCTAGCTATGTCCGTCCGTCTGTCCGTCTGTCCGTCTGTTGAAAGCACGATAGAGGTCGCAACGAAAAAGCTAGGGGGCTCAAATTTTGCCAGAATCTTTCTTATAGACAAGGTTTGTTTGGTATTGAAAATGGGCTAAATCGGAATATTAGGAAGAGAGTTATAGCTCGAAAAGCAAGAGTAGGTCGAAAAAACCGCGTCCTTCGAACATCGAATAAAATGGAATTGTGTCCAAACGCATTAACGTAGATTCATGAAACTTCGAATATATATTTCCCGAGTAAAAACAATATTTTTCACCAAAAATTATCTAAATCTATGCATTAGGAGAGGAGTTATCGATCAAAATGTACGAAAATTTATACCGCACAGTGTATTTTTCGGTATATTTAAAAACAAAAACGTCATAAAAGGAACAAAATTGGATGTACGACTCTGAAATTTTGCACACTTTGCTTTTTAGTGAGAGGCTTTTTTGTAACGGAAAATCGATGTGCCACGCCCACTTTTACGCCCACCTCCCATATAACGTTTTACCTAAAATTCATATAATTTCTCTAGTAATAAAGATTTTGGAATAATAAAGGACTATATTGAAACACCTAAGTTGTACTCATTCGCAAAAACAACTTTGACACGCCTACTATAACGCCCACTTTTCACGTTATATACCGTTAATGAAATTTAAAAACTCATAAAACCGCCAAAATTAGAGATATGATGATAAAATTTGCTACGTATATCCCCCTGGGCGATATTATTACTATGCCAGAAAATTAAGGTGCCACGCCCACTTTTACGCCCACCTCCCATATAACGTTTTATATAAAATTCATATAATTTCTCTATTAATAAAAATTTTGGAATAACAAAGGACTGTATTGAAACACCCAAGTTGTGCCCATTCGAAAAAACAACTTTGACACGCCTACTATAACGCCCACTTTTCACGTTATATACCGTTAATGAAATTTGAAAGCTCATAAAACCTCCAAAATTAGAGGTATGATGATCAAATTTGCTACGTATATCCTTGTAATCAATGTTATTGTTGTGCCAAAAAGTTAAGGTGACACGCCCGCTTTAACGCCTACCTCCCATATAACGGTTTATCTTAAATTTATGTAATTTCTCTATTGACAAAGTTTTTGGGAAAATAAAGGACTATATTGAAATATCTAAGTTGTATTTAAGAGCAGAAACTTTATTGACACGCCTACTTTAACGCCCACTTTCATTGAAAGACTACATTTACAAAAGCATTTTAGTAGCATATCGAAGTTATAAAGGGTGGTTAAATTTTATGTTGAATTTAAATAAAACACAAATTATTTAGGAAATTTTTTATTATTTCTTTTTGTAGTGATAATATGTGTATGGTTCAATTATGTATATAACAAAATATCGGCCAAATGGCCCCCCATCCTTGGCGCCACTCCTCTATCTGATGGTCCAAATTTTCAATGACAATGTTGATGCTCAATTGTTGGGCATGATGATGAGGCGAGGTTGAGTGCTATTTTGCCACACTATCGCAAAAACCAGCAGTGGTTTCCATTCAACGAACTAAGAAGGCATTTACAGATTTTCTAACACTTTATACAGACCTGTTTTGCAGAAATTTAAATATTTTTTACAATTCTCCCGATTGTGGACGAATTTGAACGATTATGTTGATCAAAAGAATTACGAAGTGCACAAAATGCATTTTGATTTGAACGCCCATTTTTATAAAAAACCTGAATAACTTTAAAGCGTTGCTCATTTGCGTATCTTTCCGCGGATCAAATTGAATAAGTTTGAGATTGAGAAATGTTAAATGAAATGCAGAAAACAAATTTAAAGATTAGGTGTAGTTCACCTTCAACATGGGCCCGTAAAATTTAACCACCCTCTACAAAGAAAGTGATACATATTTTATTATAAAGAGATTATTTCATAGCGATTTACAAAATAATGCGCTTTTATGTACACAAAAATGTGCTTAAAATGTGCTTTAAATGTACACAAAATTGGTGGTGGGTATAAAAGATTCGGCACAGCCGAATATAGTGCTCTTACTTGTTCTTTTTTACTTTATTATGAAATTGTAGTTAAAAGCATAACATTCCTGCAGGAAGTCTGGGGTTAAGTGTCTTCAAGTCTATTTTGGTGACATTTTTGTGATACACTTCTTATTTTGTCTTTGATGAATAGAGACTTTTTTGACAGCTCTGCATTATTTAGTGATGTCAGATGTATGGAATTTTACTATATGTAAAATTTATTTTATTAAAATAATACAAAATGTTACAATAAAAAAGGAACAAATTCAAAATATTTGATATTAAAAATATTTTAGAAAATAAACTGTGATTTACTTTCAATGAATAAAATTAAACTGGTGACAAAGTCAATAGTGAATTAGCAATCTAAACTTATAGTCCTAGCTAAGACGAGCGAACGTTTGTAAGAAAACACAACTAGAAGTCTCTTGTTGTTTCATTCGCATTTAAACAGCCAATCATGCTATCGGCATGTTTCTCATTATTGTTATTGTTTTCTCTTTATTTTTCTTATTTTATTATTTTTTTTCGAAAAGAGTACCAAATACAAAAACGATGATCTCTTTCCCACCCGTAATAGGCTCCACACAAAATGTCTCCCTTCCAAATGTTCTCCCATTTAAAAAGTTCTTACCTTTAAAAAAATTAAATTGCAAACATTTAAAAATATTAAAATATCATTTCGAAATTATTTGAGTAGAATGTATTTTCGAAACCAGCAACGATTAAAGCAAAAGTACTGGTTATCGGTATACTCATATTAGATTTAAAGCTACTATTTGTGTTACAATTTAATGGAATTAGAAAATGGGAATCCCAACATTTATTTTTTCAAATCTTCATTCAAATCAAATGATATTTTCTTCATGTTCATATCATCTCATGTGCTTAATATATTTTTGTTATGCTTTCTATATTCATTCTTTGGCGAGCAGTCTTGAAAGCATAGTTGTATTTGTTTTTTTTGCCTATATGTACCTTATGTACTATCAAGGCGATATACAGGGGACCATGAATTCCTTTATGTCATAAACAACTTGCAGTGGATTGGTGTCTATCGTTTTAATGGTCATTTGATAGGAATAAACATTATTTTACACGAAAAAACAGTTTCAGAAAAAATTTTGTTTGTGTTTAAACAAATGACAAACAAACAAAAATTGCAAAAATACATAAAAATTAAAAAAAAAATGAAAAAAAAAGAAAAATCGAAATTTCTTTGACCAACTCATTTCTTGAATAATTTTTACTGTTTCAAACAATTTCCGTTAAGGATAAAAGCGTGTCTGTATTAGTAAACAAATGTTAAATGTTTTTTCCAGTGCCTGATATTTATAAAGAACTTTTTGTGAGATAGCATTTTAAAATCACACACTGTCCCAGAGCAACATTATGTATTTTACAATTATAAATTCGTAAAACATAAAAATTTGCAGGCTACCAGTGTTAGTTCTCAAGTAATTAATAGCGTTATGCATAATAACAACCTGTGTGTTAACTAACAAGCTGCTGTATTTCCCTTATAGAAATTTCCCCATAAAAATGTTAGCAGCTTATTAAATATTTAGCACACGGATTGTTATTAGGCATAACGTTGTAAGTGATTTTATATTCAAATAATATTTCTAATAATTTATTTAATGAAGGATGAATGTGTGTTTTTTTATAAATAATATTTTTGTTATAAACTTTTTGGTCTAATTTAAAATATTGCTTGTTCTCTTCTTGAGGTTTATATATTTTGTATTATATTATTTATTCGTAGAATTTATCTAGGTTTGTTATTATTAAATTAGTATGTTGGTTATTTTATATTTACAAATTTATTTATTTACTTAATTAAGTTTTCTTTTTAATTTATAAAACTTTATATTTATTTTTAATGGATGTGTGTGTGTTTTTTTTAATAATTTATATTTGTTGATTACTTTTTTGGTTTTGTTTAATTGAAACTTTTTGATGGGAGATTTTTTCTTGTTTTTTTTATGTGATAATTATATGTATGCATATAATTATTATTTTTTTCTTGTATATATATAGTTTGTATATATGTATATTTTGTTTATGTATTTTCTAAAACATATGTATGTATATTATATTATTTGTTAATGCATAGTGATTGAGTGGTGGTTTGAGGGTTAGAAATGCATTTTGATAGTGATATATGAAACGTAATTATGGAAATTGAAGTTGTAGGTTGTTAATTAATATGTGTTAAAAATATATTTGAGTTTTTTTTTTGTTTTTGGTAGTACAAAACCTTAAACTGAAAAACATATACAAAAATTATACAAAACATTTATAAATCTTTTTACTTATGTTTTTTTTATAATAAATGGCCGTATTATCTGATATGTTTATGGTGTACAATGATCGTTAGTATTTGTTTTCAAGTTTAAAAGGCTAAAGATTTTCTTTGAGGCAATATTAAAAATATTGCATAAAAACTAAATAGTAGTTAGAGAAAATATACATTGAGATAGAATTTGGTGCTTTTTGCAAAAAGTATTTAATAATTACAATTGAATATTTCAAATATACAAGGTACACATGCTAATTAATAATTGAATTGTTTGTTTTTTAATTTTTAATTGAATGTCATTTTTATGCTTTTCTCAAGTAAACAAAAATTAGGTGAGATAATTTTAAACTTTTGTGCCAAAATATTGACAAATGTTTAAAAGTTTTCTTTAATTTTTGTTTTCAAGCATAAAAATTAACTAAATATTTAATTGATTGGTAGGTTATTCAAAACATTTTTTCATTTCTTAATACTTATATATTATATACAATTACAATAATAAAAATAAAATATATTTACCAGAAAAATATAAATATGTATCATTGTATGTATATATAGTTTTTGCTTTTGTTAAAAGCTATAAAAAAAATTGCCCAAAAATGTTTGCTTTCATAAATACAGTGCAAGTTGTTAATTTATAACTAGAATTTATTAATAAAAAATACATTAAATATTAGATTTAATTCATAAGTATATAGATATATTTATATGTTTATTATATAGTATATTTTGTATATACTATATAGTACCTTAATAGCAATAGTTTTAATATCACTTTTGGTAATTTTTACTAGGCGAGTCATATGACTCTGATATGTATCGTTACCTTGGTTGTGTCTTACGTTAAATTTATAAATAATAAAAATAAATTTTACTGCTGTTATGAGGGGTAGATACAGTTTGTTAAAAAAAGCTTTGCAGACTTTTAGATTTTTCTTTCAGCTTTTAAGTTATTTAATTATTATCAACTTATAAAACTGTAAGCGGTTAGAACTTTCACAAGCATTTGTTCTACCCTGCCTTAACTTTTTTAAATTTTTAAATCTTATAAGCTCAATAATAAAAAAAATATCCAAAAAATTCAGAACGCTTTTTGAAATATATAGTAAAGCTTTAATAAAAGCTAATATTATCAATGATATTTTTAGTTAAAATTGTTTAAACAGTTAATTGCATAACAAGTTTTTTATTTTTTACACATTTTTAAAACCCTAAATTATGAAATTTTTGGAAGTTTTTTTTTAATAAAAAGTTTTTTTTTGCTTATTTTAATTATTAATTTTATGTTTATGTTTTACTTAAGAAAATTTTAAATTTTCCGCTCTTTTATGCCCAATTTTTTGTTACTATTTCTTTTAGTATGTTTTAAGGCGAATTTAATTATCAGGTGGTATTAATTCTACAACAAATACAACTTTAAAAAACAACATTTCTTTTTTGTTGCCTTCATTTGCTGATGTGCCAACACCACCTGGTAATTGAATTTGATATGTTTTTTTTAATATTTTTTTTTGAGCGCTGTTTTTTGTTTATCTTTTTAGTGCAGAAAAAAACGAATCTATTAAGGTTGGATTACACGATTGCCGAAACGTACCAAATATTTTATTACTTATTAATTTATATCAAATGAGGCAAACGTCTGACTGCAGAGTATACAGTTGAGTTGACTTTATTATCAATGCATTTGCGGCAATCGTGTGGGCCTACCTTTAGATCAGTGATGATTATATTTTTACAATACGCTCATGTGAGTTTTAGAGGGGAATTAAAAATTTGAAATATGGAATTTTTTATGATATTTGTAAAATATCTCGTGGTATACAACAAGAAATCGTTTTGGCTTCAGATTTCCAGATTTTTGTGATGCAGCTTTTAAGAAATTGAAGTTTGTGTAATTTGCATCTATTAAGAAGAGATGTAAAAGTTTTTCACTTGCAATTCAACCCATTCTTCTTTTCCCGAATTACTTCTTTGAAAGCAATCTTTGAAATTTGTTATGTCATACACTTTTTCTTTTTTCTTTTTTTTAACTTTTAACTTAATTTTGATTATAGTTTTGGACAACATGACTTTTGTCATAATATTTCAGTGGCAGTTATGACTTTTACGGCACGATAATATGACTATTTTGCTGAACATTTGCAGTCGTTTGCAGTTGAAAATGGTTATTTTAAAAATCAGAAAGCCATTCACGGTTCCGAATCTGTCCTTTTCTTTATTTTGTAAGTTTGGCAATTGTGACTTTCTTATGAGGGCAGTGTAAGAGTACGGAATTTTCTGGTAGCATTTTTTTTAAAAGGAAAACAACATTATGTTTAATAAATCGGTTTCAAATTACTTCTTTCTACTTTTAATGACTGTGACATTGTGTTGCTTTCTTTTGAGATAAGGTTGGTGGATAAGTTTATTTTGCTGCAGTTTTATATGGTTACTTACATATATCTGTATTATATCAAGTTTATATCCACGTAATTTTAATATAATTGGTGTATTGGAGGGAACTGCGATATTTAAAATGACTTTTCGTAAAAAGCTCAAACATATTTCTAGCCATAATAAATATTTAAATTTAATTAAAAAAGAATTATTTCCCTCAGCATGTACCATCCTACGGGAAATAAATATTAAATATTATAACTGTGCTTATACTAAAAAACTTTCACTTAATTTTTTTTACTTTCCTTTTACTCTTTACAGCTTTTATTTCTTTGTTAAGAAACTTCTAAATATTTAATTAAATAATTGTTTAGTTTTAAAACTTCCCTAACTTATTTTAAATAACTTTAAAGTACATATATTTGTTTGTGATTTAAAATCTCACAAAGCTTTTCTTGATAACACCCTCTCAAACAGTAATTTTAAATAAAATATAAAAATACTTCTATTCTAAGTCTTTTTCTTCTAAAAATACAATCTTAAGTACATTTTCTTTACCAATGTTTCAAATTTCAAGCTCCAACACCCTAATTTTGTAAAATTTTTCTTTGTGCTTCATTTGATATGTTTACGATATTGATGTTGGAGCTTTTAAAGTTCATACTTATATAGTAAATTAATTCCTTAAGATTCGATCATCGGTTTTTGCTTACAACGATAAAACTTACAGACTATAACTGATATGTTCTGATATATTTTGGTCTTAAATACTAAAATTCTTTGGTTATTTAGCTTGTCTTCACTTTTGTTTATGTTCTTTGTCATAAACTGGAGATTCTGTTACTGATTCCATATTGAGAATATACACGTTCTTCTTAATATAATTACATATAATTCTTAAAAAAAAAATAACTAAAAAATTATAGTAAATATGTATATAAAATAAGTTTTAAATTTTATTACAAACTTTAGCTAATAATATATGTATATGGCCAGAATTTATTCACGGGTTGTTTTTAGTGTTACCAGGCAGACAGTAATGTTTTAGGCCTTAAAAGGGGAACTTTTATCGGTTTGTAGTTGCTACTTTCTATCGATTTCAGTGCTCTCCAATATTGTAGTTTTTGCTCGGATTTTAAGATTATTTTAGCTTGTCATCTAATGAAGTGCGTAGCTTTTCAATGATATGTTTTATAAGACTGCTTTTAAATAAGAAACTTTTATTTTTTTAGCTAATTAAAAAAATGAAAATCAGTTAATTCTAAAACCAAAAACCTTATATCGTCGCTGGTCCGATGTGATCGGTTATGTGAGAATTTTTGAAATTCTTTTTATTGCTCTATTTGGAACCTTATCTATCAACCAAACCGTGTAGGTATTTATATCTTGATTGGATCAAAACTAAACAACAGCCGGTATGCATAATTTTGATCTCCTGAATTTTGGTCTTGGTAAAAAACACATAACTAAATTGTTAGAGCAGCGACGATATGCTGTTTCTGATAAATAGGAATCAAAATATATATTCCTTCATTTTGTAAGTCTTTAACTAAAACATGTTTTATAAAACTTTATCTTGTTTTTTAGTCGAACAATTTTAACACCATTTTGTATCAAGTTTCTATTTCCTTTAATAAAAATACTTTAACAAAGCTCCCCTTCAGACTTTCTGATTATTAAATCATAAATAGTTTTTTCTAAAAGGTCGTTAAAATTCTTAAAATAGAACTTTTATTTTTTTTTTTTTAATTTGCTCTTCCATATAAACTTTTCTTTTTTTAAATACTTTTTTTGAATACAAGTTTGCCTAGTCGTTTATATGTGTTTATATAGAATAAGCTTTCAATTGATATACATTAATGATATTGAATTAACTTTTGGTTTTGTAAATGATCATGATGTGATATTTTATAATAATTTTATAATTCTAATTTTTGTTTTAAGTTTATACTTAATCATACATATAGATAAATTAGTATATATTTTTAAATACGTAAGTATATATATGTGTATATAAAAAAAAACCATAAAATTCGTGTATAATACAGACATTTTTTTTCTTTTTATAAAAAGTGTATTCAAGTTTAACTACACATTAGAAGTTTTTCTTACGATTTCAGCTTTTGTTTTTGTTTCATTTACATTTAAAAATAAACGATATAAATTTATTTATTTTTATTAAAATAGCTAGGGGTTATAGTGTTATAGAACCACTTTTATATTTTTTGCTTAAAATAGTTTTTTTTATTTTTTTTAATGAACCGAAGATAAATCGCAATAACTTTATAATCTTAATTTAGGTAAACAATATGGATATGTAACTTTGAAAGAAAAACTTAACGAAATGTATAGACTAGACGATGAAAAATATAAAAACAAACATAAATTACCACTAGTTTTGTGTAAGACAGTAGTTTAAAATCCTTGCCTAAATGGATTTGCTGGGCCAGCAGGAGCTGTTGTAGATGATCGGGAGGCGTTCGTTTGCTGCTGTTGAAAGGGATTCGCCATACGTTGCTGAGGAAGATGTCGTGTTTCTGAGGGCTGCTGTTGATACATGCCACCACCTTGCTCTTGGTAGCCGGGTTGATATTGCTGTTGTTGCTCGTACTGTGCATCCTGCTGATAGCCCTGTTGGGCTTGATAATCATATGAACTGGAGGTTTGATCATCTAGATTTGTTTCTTGCTGATCCTGTTGATACTGCTGGCCATATTCGAGGTGATTTTTGAATTCACCATCGATGGGCTTTTGATCATGCATAACGTAGGTTTGATATTCCTTATTGGGGGGATCTTGCATAAGGATATTGGCTTCGCTTTCAAATGGCTTAAAGTCGTAGATATTGCGCAATTTCCTTAAAAGCGGCACATATAAAAGATTTGAGAACGCTATAAGGAAATTGAGAGCAGTAAAGCCGATGGCTTCTACTACCCCACCCGCAATAATGGGTCCCACTGCATAGGCTATTGAATAGGAGATGTCAGCGATGGCGTATATACTGCCGTACACGGATACGTATCGCACGTCTACCAAGTATCCCAGTGTAGGCAACAGGGCAGTATCTATCAAGGCAATGCCGAAACATATAATGCAGATAGGAATCATTAACATTTGATAGGAGCTCGAAAAAGGTATAATAAAACAGGAGAGACCTTCCAAAGCTAAACCTCCAGCTGCCATTAGCCACTGATGATGGGGATACTTTCTAGCCATTTTAACCGTGATCACCACACCCAGAACGTGAGGAAAGAAAGCGGGTAGCCATACCATACCAATTTTCCAATTATCTGTGGTCAGATTGTCTTCCATCCACAGGGATATAGTAGGTTCTAGAAAAGCTAAAGCCACATTTGACATAGTAAGTGCACCGGCGCACACCGCTATATACGGATCCATAAGCAAACGCCAAATGGGTATAATCTCTTGTTTCACTTCCCTACTCTGTTGCAGCTGCTCCTTAAATGGTTTCATAACCAACAGTAACATAAGCCCGTCTATGAGACACACCAAGGCCAAAATCAAAAATGGCACCTCTTTGCCCGCAAACTGATAAAGGGCACCACCAAAAGGCGGAGCCACTAAACAACCAAAACTGATAAAAGCCAAAGCAATGCCCAAAGCTTGTGAACGTTCATTTTCTTCCGTAAAGCGATCGGCTATCATGGCCAAGCCAGAAGTGTCGGCAAACGCTGAGCCAGCACCTTGTAAAGATCGGGCAAAAAAAAGTACACTATAGCTACTACCACAGGCAAATACAGCCGTGGAAAAGAACATAATCGTTAGACCAATCATCATGGGTATATCATAGCCGATCTTATCGATCAGGCCACCCGAAAACGGATTAACCATTAGCTGTACAATGGCTTTAGAGGCGAACAAAACACCAGTGGCTGAATCTTGACCGTGATGATCATGATGCATTGGTATTATCTTGCCTGTAACATTGTCTCTTAGCAAAGGTGCCATAGTGGAATCGGGTGCCTCGAAACCTCCAATTTCTCGCAGATAGTCGGGTATAATTGGCACTATCACCATATACAACATGTTGTCCAACAGTAGGGCTATGGAAACTATAACCAAGACTAAACGTCTTTGGTTGACGGGCTCCTGAATTTTCTCCCATACTATATCCTTAACCTCACGTACCTCTAAATTAATAACGGGTATGGTAAACGACATGATGATATTTTTATTCGTTTTTTTTTTTTGCTAAATAACTTAACGAAATAGGAATTTGGGGAAATTTAAATTTTGTTTCTAGTTGAATTTAACGGCTAAATCGTGTATTTGTAAGTTGTTGTTGTTTGTAATATTTTATCATGCTCCTCTGTTTTTTGGATAGATTTTGTTTAGTTGCTTTCGGAAATACTATCCTTTTCTTAAGTTTTCGAATTTATCCTCAAGATTTTCCATATTCTTTGAAATCGTATATTGGTTGTGTTTGACTTTTTTCTCATTTTAGTTTCAGGCACATTTTGTGTGTGAATGTTTCGTTTTGTTGTTGTTGTTGTTTTTGAAGTTACCCTTTATTTGCTCACTGACGAGAGTTGATCGTTTTACATTTAGTGTGGGCCACAACCTTTAACGACACAGAAACAAGATTTCATAATTATTTATCTTTTGTTATTAATGTGTGTTTCTTTTTTAATTAAAAAAAGGATTTATTTTTTAAAATATTAATTTAACTAATATTTTATTTGTTTAAGCAAGTTTGTCTTAGCAAGTTTATTTTAGTTATAAAATTTAAAGATACATTTTATTTATGATTGAAATGTTGTTTCTGTGCAGCGCGAGGTGTAGTAGCTTTTGATTTTTATTTTTACAACTTTTTGGATAATTTTTGTTAATTTTTTTCTAGGATTTGCGTTCTGATTACATTTATTTAAAATAGTTTTGCATTTAATAAATTTATTGTTCAACAAATGTTTTATGATTTTAGCTATTCAAAGAGTTTGTTCTATTTTTATTTAGTTATTTATTTGTTTTACATCTACATTCCACTGTTTAACATACATTTCAATCATAAAACAAATTATATTTATAAAATTTACTAAATTCGTTTTTTTTTATTTTAGTTAATTTATTTGTTGTTGTATAATTTTTGTTTTCAATAAGATTTTTAAAAGTTAAGATATATTTGAAAATCTTATATTTTTAATATTTTGTTCACAAAAAAAGAAACTCTTACTTCATTGCTTTCTACCTTAAATATTATTTTATATTACGCTCGTATTGCTGTTTTACTACATTTTCTTGAAAATGACTTAAAGGTGTTGTAGTCTAAGGAAACCCTGTATGGATGTTTTTTTTTTCTGTATCCAGGGTGTGTTTCTATGAAAATGTTTACTTTTCAAAAACACGCAAAATTTATTCTTTATATAAACGAGGGCGTTTTTTTCATTTTTGTTATACTTTCAATATAAAGGGTATTTTTTTTTGAAGAAGATAATTTCAAAATGAAATTAAACATAGAGAATTATTTATTAAATAGTTTTATGGCATTAATGTTTGAATATGTCTGCCAATTTTGAAAGTACAATTTTCATCAACTTTCTCAAGCAAGTAATCAAATATTCGGCATATAAGACAAACTGAAAGACGAAAATCCCAAATGAAAAAAAACCGGTTGTTGGGTTTTTTACACGTAAAACCGGTTAAAATAACCGGGTTTTATTTAATGCTTTTACTAATATTAAAATAAAAAAACGTAAATTTTATTCGTTTTATATTGTATTTAAAACTGACAAGAATTTAAAAAAATTTACTTAAAAATTTAAATCAATTTAGTAATTAAACTTTTTAATACATTATCAATATAACTTTGAAAAAATAACTAGTATGTAATTATAGATATATATTTGATCTTTTAAACTTTAGACTGGTTACATATCAGTGCTTTTTTCATATATCAACCTATCGATTGTATCATTAAGTTGTCATGGGAGCCCAACTACTTCAGTTCTATGTTGTTATTTACTAATTTCAATACGAGTTATTGTAGGTAGTTAGGAAATGGGGATGTTTGAAGCAAGAGCCGCCTCCAACATGAGCCGCCTCATGCATGATCAAATAAAATTTTGTATTCATGGTTTATCTGTCTGTTACATATTTACAAAAATAGCGTTTTATTACCTAATATTCTTATTTTCAACGAGAGAGTATTACATGCAATTTAGAAAAAGTGTCGGTAATAAGGTAGAGCAATCAGCATTTAATCAGTTTTATTTTTATTATTGTAGTTTGTTAATAACAAATCTATTTTTTTCTGCAGTCTCCTTGCAACTAGTGATATGATTGTCTCAAAACCTTACTAGTTAAAAATTTAGCTGCAGGATACAGGCAAAATAAACCATTTTAATCAAAAAAGCAAAATACACACTGTTAAGGAAAAGTTTATTTATTTATTTATTATTTACTAGCTGATACCCGGTGTGCTTCGCCAACCCTATCGTAATGAAATATAAATTTTATAGTTCAAAAATATATTTATTTTGCAAGTGCCACGCCTACTATTACTAAATCAACCATTTCTTATTCAAATAATCATATAGATGTCAAAGCTTCTCGCGCAAAGTTTGGGTACTCTAACTATTATCGCTTCCCGAATATACGAATTTTAGTATTCGAATGCTATGAGAGCTGCCACGCTCCCTATTTCTAATGTACCCATTTTTTCCAGAAATGTTTATTTGGGTGTCAAAGTTGCTCTCGCAAAATTTTAGTACTCTAATCGATATCGTTTTAAATACAATAATAAATATACGAAATTTAGTATTTAATTCATGTGGCCACGCCTACTATTGAAAGTTCGCCCATTTTTTACCGAAATGTTCGTGTGGATGTCATAGTTTACCGTACTTAATTTGAAGACTCTAGCTGCATTAACTTTCGTGATATATAATATTTAATACTTATTCTTTAAAAGGGCGTGGAACCCCTCCCACTTACAATTTCAAACCAAAGTATAGCCTATAGTTCCTTCCAGACAAACAGAAAGATTCTGTGAAAATTTCAAGGAAATCGTTCCAGCCGTTTAACCGTCTATAAAGCACAAACAAACATAAAAACACACATTGATTTTTATATATGTACACAAAAAATCAAAAAAGCAAAATACACACTGTTAAGGAAAAGTTTATTTATTTATTTATTATTTACTAGCTGATACCCGGTGTGCTTCGCCAACCCTATCGTAATGAAATATAAATTTTATAGTTCAAAAATATATTTATTTTGCAAGTGCCACGCCTACTATTACTAAATCAACCATTTCTTATTCAAATAATCATATAGATGTCAAAGCTTCTCGCGCAAAGTTTGGGTACTCTAACTATTATCGCTTCCCGAATATACGAATTTTAGTATTCGAATGCTATGAGAGCTGCCACGCTCCCTATTTCTAATGTACCCATTTTTTCCAGAAATGTTTATTTGGGTGTCAAAGTTGCTCTCGCAAAATTTTAGTACTCTAATCGATATCGTTTTAAATACAATAATAAATATACGAAATTTAGTATTTAATTCATGTGGCCACGCCTACTATTGAAAGTCCGCCCATTTTTTACCGAAATGTTCGTGTGGATGTCATAGTTTACCGTACTTAATTTGAAGACTCTAGCTGCATTAACTTTCGTGATATATAATATTTAATACTTATTCTTTAAAAGGGCGTGGAACCCCTCCCACTTACAATTTCAAACCAAAGTATAGCCTATAGTTCCTTCCAGACAAACAGAAAGATTCTGTGAAAATTTTAAGGAAATCGGTCCAGCCGTTTAACCGTCTATAAAGCACAAACAAACATAAAAACACACATTGATTTTTATATATGTATATAGATATAAAGGAAAAGTTGAGTAATTAACAAGTAAGATGGAGATGAAAGTAATTTCTAAATAGAGTAAAACAAATTGCAACATAAAAGTTATTCATAGGAACAAGGACATATGTATTTAAGCCAACCAACCAAACTATTCGAGACATAAAAATCGGTTTCTGGAATAAGTATAAGTAGAAAAATTAAAAAAAAACCGGTTTAAAACACCGGTTAAAAAACCGGTTTAAAACCCGGGAAAATATAAAAAATTGTTTTTAAAACTATTAGAAAACCGATTTTGAAAACTGGAGACCCAAATAATATGCCGTATTGGCACGCTTTTCCCGTTAAAGAAGTAAAAACCATTAATTCCATCTTCCTAAATATAAAGCAAACAAAAGATTTTTTATGAATGAAGATTCTTTAAAGGATTTAAGTTACTCCCAACGTTGCCACAATCTAAAATTGGTTCTGCGGCGGGAGTGTATTTATTGTGAGTCAAAGAAACAAAATACGTGTCATAGAAGACTTTACGGCGAATTTCTACATACTAAAAAAAGACCCGTTATAAACTGGTTAAATACGATTCACTTTGAAGTTAAAACATACATACGTACAGACATACATACATAAACAATAAATGGCTTAAGTTAAATTTGAACAGATAGATGAAAAAATATTAAAAGTTACTTGGGAATTTCTGCAAATGTTTTAAACACAAAAAAAGGTAAAATAATCTTAGGATATTTATTAGATTAAATTTTTAAAAAATGATATCTAATTAATTAATAAATATAAAGTTTTATATATTAGAATTATGATCAAGATTTCCAACACTTTTTTATAAATTTAATACCGTAGTTTTCAATTAATTTATATAAAACAGACTTACATACATGTGTACGTATACATAATCTGATTTTACTTTATTATATACTAGCTTGTGCCCGCGACTTCGTCTGCGTAATTATCGGGATAAAAGGTAGACTTGGTATTAACAACAAAAATAAAAATATTTACAACACAAACAACCCGCTTAGGATGTGTGATGATGAGTTTGCCAACGACATTGCGTTATTATCGTGATAAAAACTAGTCTATGTGTTAATCTAGGTTGTTATCTATCTATGTGCCCAATTTCATTTAGTTCCGTTCAGCCGTTTTTGCGTGATTGAGTAACAAATATCCAAATATCCAAAAATCCAACCATACAAACATTCACATTTATTATATTATAGTAAGATTTTTAAATTAACAACATTTTTAAATATTTAAACATTTTGTATTCATTATTTTATTTGTTATCTAATGAATTTTTAAGCACGTTTTTCAACTTGACTTTTATGCGTATATGAGTGGGAGCTTTGCGTGTTGTACAGAACTTCTGATGGAACTTTTAAAGACCAGGTCATAACAAATCAACCCTCTATATATAATATAATTAAAATATATTTTAAAAAAACACAAACAAAATGCTGATATATTCACATGATAAATTGACAGACATGCATTTAAATTCAAACTCAAAATGTAGTCAAAAAGAAAACCAACATAGTTTTAATTTCCTTCATTCTCTGAGCCAGTTAACCGTGCATTTATTTAGACTGTGAAACAAGAAACAAAAAAAAAAATCATATAAAATAATAATTGACTCAAGTAGTGTTGTATGTTATTTGGGGTCGAGTGGCAGTAACGTAAATATAACAAAACATTTTACTACCCCCAAATCATACGTAAATAATGAAGGACGTTTTTTGTTGTTGTTTTTTGTTATTAAAATGTACTCCCGTACCTTTTATAGACGTTGAAGTAGCACTCAGCCAACATGGTCATGAAAATTTAATGACACAATATTGTTGTTCACAATGTACATGCAGACATACATACGTACATATGTATATACATATTTAGAGAGAATAAGGTAAATACTAGAAAAACTCAACAACAAAGCAATACAAAGACTGATCTTAACAAGAAGGGATTCACAAATGGAGTAATTTTATGAGCTAATGTTTAGATGAAAGCTGGAAAACTTTCTTTAAATTCAAGACTTTTCGTTTAAATGTTTTTCTATTGTAAATATAGAATAATAAACAAATTAATTGATATCACATTTATTGACCACTGACTGGACCGGTTTTGTATTCAAATTTAGATTTTAGATTAATTAAAAAAGGTAGGCGTAGTCAATTCCTTTTTTTTTCCTTTTTTGTAAAAACCTAAGTAGGGTTAAGTACTTTAAAAAAATCGGGGAAATTAAAAAATAACTGATCTAAACAATTCCTAAAGAATATATAAATATTCATTATCGGGTTCTGATATTTGGTTATCCCTGCATTATTAGACTAAAATTTTTTGGTTTCAGATTTTTTTTTCTAAAGGCTGCCTTTTGTTATGTTGCGTGCAATTCAAGTGTATACCTTTAGAAATTTTCTTTCTTTGTTTTCGTAACCAATACCATTGTAAAACAAAAATAATTTGTTTAGGAATTATTTTTATTTATTCATACACCTCTACATATTTGAATATCCAACAAACAGTAATTATAATTGCATTTGTTGTATGTTCTTGTAATAAACATCAAATTATATGTAAATGTGTTAGTAATAAATAGACACAAAGAAACACTCCCTCAAATAAAAATATATAGACTCATTTCCGTTATGACGTATTCATAAAAAGCGTATTGAATAAATAAATTTATTTTATTTGTCGCTTTTCATAATGTTTCTTCTTATACAGTACAGAGGATACTGATAATTTTGGTTTTCTTTTGTATTTGTATTTCAAGTATTTCCTTTATTACATGTTTCTTGTATTGAGTTCATGTGTATTTATGAACATGTGTACTTAGAAACATTGAATTTTTGAGGTCAATTTGATGGGCTTTAGAAAATGTATTTATTTAGTATAAAATATTTACTAACTGATATTATTTTTATTAATATAAATATTTATTTTTATATAATTATTTGGGACACATAACAAAACTCAAAACAATATTTAAATTTAAAAGTTTTTTTTTTTCCATTTGGCAAACTAAAAGAAGTTGTAATGAATTTTTTTTGTTCTGACAAATAAAGTTCTGTTAAAATTGATTGTCGAAGAAATATGAAATTATACGCAAACAATTTCTAACCGCATCTGGTTGGACTTGGCGTAGCCATATTACTTTTCTTTAAGTTTCAAATCCAATTCGAACATCATTAAGTTGCCATGACAGTCCAGATCATATTTACATGCAAAATATCAAATATAGATCAATGAGTACTGCTTATTGAGTCGTAGCTTATTTTAAAAAAATATTCTACTCGACTAAATTGAAAAAATTATATTTTCAGAAAATTATAAGAAAAAACTCTTTTACGAAACATGGAACATATTCATATTATAGTAGGCGTGTCAAAGTGGCTGCTGCTATTAAATATAACTAAGATACTTCTATGTAATCCTTTATTTGTTCAAAATCTTTAAGGCCTTACTATATTATGCTTTTGCTGGCTTAAGCTACTGTAAAAAATCAACGAAAAGTCTGTCAAATGCTTAAGCAAATTTTTGAAGACTTGTCGGTGGATATATTGTACTTTTTAAACTTAAATACTTACTATGATTGGTTGCAAATATTTGTATTTTGAAAAACTGTTTTATTTCTGTATTTCCTAAATGTATCGATATTGTCACAAAATTATTATTTAATGTGTAAAATGTATAAATATTTTAGCACAAACAATAAAATTTATAAATTTTTTTACTAATTTGAAAAAAAATATATATTCAGGTATGTGATAGAAATCGAAAACGAAAACGAAGCAATTTTGAAAGTTCGTTTTAATACTCTATGAATAAAATTTTTGTAATTTATGTTATAAAATTCTTTTTAATATAGAAATATTTATGTACATATATAACAAAAATTACAAAAATTTTATTCATAGAATATTATAACGAACTTTCAAAATTGCTTCGTTTTCGTTTTCGATTTCCATCACATGCCTGATTATAACATTAATGAAAAAAGTACTAAATAATGCAACAGTGTGTACATATCAAATGAAAAGCTTAATTTCGTAAGCAAAGTACGATCAGAGTCACTGTTTGCGTAAGCAAATGACACTTGACGAAAGTTTCTTAAGCACAATATAGTTGAATAAATTTAATTTTATGTAGCCGCACATTTGCTTAAGCCAGCAAAAGCATAATATACGGCCATGTCATGGAAAACGAAATAATGTGAAATTGAAATCGACGAATATTTTCAATTAAATTTTTGTAAAAATGGACGCAGCTTTTCCTGATTTCAAAAGTAGTTTAAGTATAGGAAGGTGGTCTTCAAACTATGAAGTATATGAAAGGAAATATTTTTATGAACTTTGAATACGGGAGAATTTTTAAAATTTGATCGATTTCAATTTCACGTGATTTCGATTTCCATGATATGGCCGATAGTTAGGCCTTTATTCATAGAAAAATTATATGTATTTGAGATAGAGCGTTATCTGGGAGATGGACGTAAAAGTACAAAATTTCAGAATCATGCATCTAATTTTGTCAGTTTTATTACGTTTTAAATATTGAAAATACCAAAAAATACACTGTGCGGTATAAATTTTCCTACATTTTGATCTATAACTCCTTTCCTGGGATCTATATTAATGCGTTTGGACACAATTGATTTTTATTCGATGTTGGAAGGACATGGTTTTTTTAACCTACTCTTGCATGACGAGCTATAACTCTCTTCCTTATATTCCAATTTAGCCTATTTTCATTTTTATTTCAACAGACGGACAGACGGACAGACGGATGAACATAGCTAGATCGTCATAAAATGAAACCAGGATTCAAAAACTATATACTTTATGTGCTCTAAAATGGATATTTCGATTTGTTACAAACGGAATGACAAAACTAATATACTCCCACCATTTTTTTTAGTGGCAGGTATAATAAAAGGACTTTATAAGATGGCGTTTTATTATAATTGGCATATATATTGGTTAAATATAGTAAATCCAAAAAGATGGTGTCCTAAACAAAATGGCGGATATTTTTTAAACGCCATAAATATGGGTATCAAATGAAAGGGCTTTACTAATCGAATACCGTAGAATTCAAGCTCCGTGAATAGGTCGAAAATAATAAATTCATTAGCTTTTAAATGTGATAATTTTATATGTATATCATCGTTGCTATGACAAATTCAGTCATATGTTTATGTCTTTTAAAATAAAGGTTTAAAATAGAGCAATATTTTTTTTTAATTACATAACCGATTTCAATAAAACAGCGACGATATGTACATGATAGCGTAACGTACTTTCAGATTTGGCACAGCCGAATATTATTATTAACAGAAAGTTTTGCATAGTTAATCTTAAGCAAACTCCCTCTTTTGTAAAATTTTACGATTTTCAACATTAAATTATTTAATTTATTTTTGCAATTCTTTTTATTTGTATTAAATTTAAGAAATACACAAGAATAATACTACCACGACACGCCAGGTGAGTAAAATTTATGTGATTTTTAATACTCGCTGTAAACAATATTTGAAAGCATGTTGTCACATTTCTATTTTAATTTAAGGCTGTCACAAAAAATGGCTATTCGCACGAAAAACACCTGCTGTTGATTATTTTTCATTTTTACGCAGCATGAGTTTTAGCAAAAATATAATTATATCTGATTCTTCGTTAAACAAATGTCATAAACATGAAATCAAATAACGAACACATAACTTTTTTTAATTTTTAACAAAATAAAAATGAAATCATAAAAATCTTAAGTGATGTTTTTCTTTCCTTTCGTTCGTTCAGATTCTGAGAACTTTATGCATCTAAATTTGCCTTTAAAAATTGTAAAAATAGGCTAGACTTTAAAAAAACCAAGTTAGAAAAAAATGATAGACAAGAGGATATATGTATACATTTGTTACCTTAAATATTACGTGAACACGTTATGCTAACACATATAGAGTACGTGATAAAGTACTTTTGATTGTTATAAATAACGGTTAAATATACTTTTGGGGATGAACTCATTCGTTTGTATGTATGCATGCAACCCAAACCTACTGCTCGAATTCCCATGGCAATTCGATGTGTACTAAACGGTAAAGTTTCTTTTTATATAATTTTTGTACGAGTTACAATTGTTAAAAACTTGGTTTTATAGATGTTTGGAGAAAATGTTGTTTGCATTTGTGTTAGTTTTTATGCAAAAACCAAATATGTTTGAAAAGCTTATGCTTATATGACAACTGTGATTTTGTCTAACATGTTATATAAATGTGTTGACTACTTTGCTCGTTAGTTTTTCTAACTTTTCGCATACTCTTAGGAATACAAAACAATAAATAATGAGACATTTTTATAAAATTTCCATAAAATATTTTATTTTGTTTGAAGAGTTTTTACTCTTGAGAACTTTTCTTTGTTTGTCATAATTCATAACTGTTCATTGTGATAAATGGGTGGGTATGTATGTATGTATATATGTATGTATGAACAATGTTTTTTATTACCCTTTAATTTTATTTTTTTTATGCAATTATGTATGAAAAAAATTCATAATCAACTTAAAAGTTTTACTTTATAAATATTTTGTAAATTTTAAAAAAAGTATTTAAATTATAACTAGTACCTGTTGGTGGAATATTAACAACTCCAATCACGTTTTGAAAAGTTTTTTTAAGAGACCGTAAAAAGCCTCGGTATTTAAAATTGTCTTTTATATATGTAACTCTAATATTCCTGTTTTATGTCGCCGATATCCTTAATAAAATTAGATCTTATATTGTTAACGCTACCTTTTAAAGAATAGACTTGATGTTATTTACCATCCATGATAAAATTGGTACTTTTCAATCTTTTGGAATATACATCACCAAGTCTTAGACTAAAAGGTCAGCTATTTCCCAAAATTTATAGGGCGTATTCAAATAACGGCTCCGAATTTAAATTAACCATCATATTGTTAATATCAGTTATATGGTGATTTTTGTTTTACAATTGCCACTTACAGACGACTTGATTTAAGAATATAGAGAAGTATTTAAACAAATTAAAGAAATTTTTGTAAACATTTAAGTTGGAAATGTGCCTTTTGAAAAAAATATTTTCTATGAAAAATCCACATCAATTCGATGATACATTTTTCGCGTTTCATGTTCTTTGAAATTAAGTTTTCAAAAAAGGTATTTCTTAAGAATATCTATATATATAAAAGTGAAAATCTGTGTGTGTGTGTTAGCTATAGACTCCGAAACTGTAAAACCGATCGGGCTCAAACTTTGGTAAGTTGTTGTGCACATACCAGGGAGTGTTTATGGGTGGAAAAAAGTGGGCGGTGCCACGCCCATAAAAAATTAGTTATCATTTTTTGCTACTTGCACATGACCGATTTTTCTGAAACTTTGCACACATATTAAGCGGTCATGACTTTTTAATTTCGTGATTAGAAAAGTGGGCACTGCAACGCCCATAAAAAAAGTTATAATTTTGCGGTACTTGCACTGGACTGATTTTTCTGAAACTTTGCACACATATTGAGCTGTCATGACTTTACAATTTCCTGATTAGAAAAGTTGGCAGTGCCACGCTTATAAAAAAAAATTGTCTTTTTCAGCTACTTAAACTTCACCGATTTTTCTAAAACTTTTCACACACATATTGAGGTCTTATGATTACACAATTTCGTGATTAGAAAAGTGGGCACTGCAACGCCCATAAAAAAGTTATAATTTTGAGGTACTTGCTCTGGACCGATTTTTGTGAAACTTTGCACACATATTGAGTTGTCATGACTATACAATTTCTTGATTAGAAAAGTGGGCAGTGCCACGCCCATTAAAAATTTTTTTTAAATTTTTAGCTTTTTGCACTTGATATTCAATTTAAATACAGGATCCATTTTTATTCATTAAGGGGCGTAGCAACGCGCGCCGGGCTTTTCTAGTATAAAATAAGAATAATTAAAATGCAGGCTGATATTAACAATATTTTTTTGTTGTAATGGGAAATTTGGCAGGCGCACTGTTAAATATATAGCGTCTAAAAGTAGCTTAAGCGTAAACACTATTTTTGATAAATATTTTTTTTCTTGGCGCCACATTGCAATTGGTTTAAATAAGAAAAATTTTAAATTAAATAAACATTTACCCCCATATTCATATATTTAATATAAAATTTTCTTAAAATAGATTACAAATACATTTTATTTGTTTATGATTATAAGCCTTAGGTGTATGTCACAACGAAAACTTTGACAACACTTACGCATTGTTTGTTTACCTATAAAGATTGCAAGTACGGATTCGGCAAAGTACGCAAAAGATGAGAGTTGGTTAACTTTAAGCTTTGCGCTGCGTTGAAAGTGCTTTATGTGACATGTTTCATATAAGAACGGCTATTTCAGCTTAAATGTCAAAGCGAATTTTTAACGCAACGCAAAGCAAAAGTTCTATCTGACATGACCTTTATTTATTAAAACAGAAATTAATACATTTTGATGTTGACTTCTATTTTGTCATATATTTTCCCAGAGCAAACATAACTTTAGTAAAAAAGTAAATTATTTTACTTCAAGATCTAAAAATTACTTTTGTACTAGCCAAGCCCGGCGCGCTTTGCTACGCCCCTTAATGAATAAAAATGCATTCTGAATTTTAATTGAATATCAAGTGAAAGTAGCTAAAAATAATAGCTCATTTTTTATGGGCGTGGCACTGCCCACTTTTATTATCACGAAACTGACATAAGAACCTTCTCCTAATAATAACAAATACAACAAAAAAAGAATTAGTGAAATCGGTCCACCCATTCACGCGTGATCCGTGACCAAGGAAAAAAAGGATTCATTTTTATATATATAGATGATTAAAAATATATTTGATGCCAACAAAATTTCGATTTTACATTCCTGACTTTCTTTGTGCTATTTAGTAAAAATACAACTGTGATAAAATTAAAAATTCAGTGTTTGGAAAATTTGCTAAAAATACTCAAGGTCATTATTACAACTTGCCGTTAGTTAAAGGCAGGATTTTGTATGACCGTTAATGGCTTTGCATTACAAAGCCCTCATTTTTAATTTTTATACCCGCCACCAAAAAAATGGTGGGGGTATATTCATTTTGTCATTCCGTTTGTAACACATCAATTCAGGGTTTCATTTTATGACGATCTAGCTATGTCCGTCCGTCTGCCCGTCTGTTGAAAGCACGATAGAGGTCGCACCGAAAAAGCTAGAGGGCTCAAATTTTGCCAGAATCTTTCTTATAGACAAGGTTTGTTTGGTATTGAAAATGGGCTAAATCGGAATATAAGGAAGAGAGTTATAGCTCGAAAAGCAAGAGTAGGTCGAAAAAACCGTGTCCTTCGAACATCGAATAAAATGCAATTGTGTCCAAACGCATTAATGTAGAGTCTTGAAACTTTGAATATACATATGTTTCTCGAGTCACTTAGTCTCTTAGTGCACAAAATGCATTTTGATTTGAACGCCCATTTTCATAAAAAACCTGAATAACTTTAACGCGTTGCTCATTTGCTTATCTTTTCACTGTTCAAGTTGAGGTAGTCTGAGACTGAGAAATGTCAAATGAAATGCAGAAAACATATTTGACGGTGAACTACACTTCACCTTCAACATGGGCCCTTAAAGTTTAACCACCCTCTACAGAGAAAGTGATACACATTTTTTTATAACAAGATTATTCCATAGCGATTAACAAAATAAAAAAATTGTGCTTTAAATGTACACAAAATTGGTGGTGGGTATAAAAGATTCGGCACAGCCGAATATAGTGCTCTTACTTGCTTTATTTATTAAAAATTATTATTGTTAACAATAATTACAATAAAAAATGGAAGTTGTAGTAATACTAAGCTATTTATCGCGCACAAAAAATCTTACCTTTAACTAAAGGCAATTTGTAATAATGGCCATCAGTGTAATAGTGTAAAGCGAGCTTAAGTAACACACTGTACTTCCGTACGACTTTCTATAACTGATACATATTTTGCACATCTGTATGTACGTTGTAGCTTTCACATGTCAAAGTTATTATAAGTTTCATATACATACAAAGAGCATTTACATACATATTTGCACTTTTTTCATTCAACATCTGGATGTTTCATCAAAAATTCACAACATAAATTACCTTTTATATTGGGATGGATGCTTTTATATGTATGTATGTATGTGTATTGTTATTTATTTATTTATTAATTTTTTTTTAGTCTGCATTTCAATGTTTTCACATTAATAATTTATTTTGCTAAATCAACATTACGAGTACGTTTAGAAAAAGCAGTAGTCATTTATCTATAATAAAATGAATGTTGCAATTATTTGAGGAAAATGTCCATTTTATAAGGGTTGCTTGCTGCTTACATTTAAAAGGTGAAAAAAAGTTTACGTGCGCCTGATATAACCTGAAACTAAAGTTTTTGTTAAATATTTGATTTTTTAGGTAATTTTTAAATTTGAGTAAGTTCTTTTTTATTAAAGCAGAATTTTTTAAATGACGTTTTAATATAAAAATATTGCTAACTAATGATATGATGTCCACAATATTTGGTTGTTAAATTGAAAAAAAAAAAAGTAAAGAATTGAGCTAAGGATGTTTTAAATGTATCTATATTTGAACTATAAACTTTCGTTTGATTTATTTAACTTTAACATTGCATAGTTTTAGGATTTGTTCATTTGTCTTAATATATGTAGTGCACCTTTAGGCGATATTTGTAAATATATTTGTATATTCATAATCTAACATCTTCAACATTTCTCAAAAATTTTACTCTGTTTGTATGCCTCTAAGCATTATTCGTCATAACGTCTGTAAAATATAATACATTCAAACACAATGATAATACATACATACATATGTATGTGTATGTAAATAATACAGAAAAAACGGATGCCATCAGGAATAGCAGCTTTAAAAAAAGACAACAAAAAAACATGTAACAACATTTGTATCAATATTGCAGCCCTTATGGTGATTGTAAAAAAATCAGTAGAGAGTAATAAATTAGAGAGATAGTTTGGCTTATATACCCTACACTAAGATATAAGCGTGGAATAATAAGTTATCGTACCAATTAAATTAAAAAGCATTCCAAAATTTATCGGGGGACAGTTGGATTAGTGAGAAATGTTTGGGTGGCAAAGCTTCCCAGCTCATATATAGACTCACGTACCATTTTGGAGTCCTAGGAAGTCGGAGGGCGAAATTCGATTCAAACGTTGAAATAAACATGGATTGAATTGATTTATTTAGCTATGAGGATTCAAGATCTATATACTTTATATTAAACTGTAAATCAATGTTGTAGAAACTACAATCGGAATGACAAACTTATTAATATCCTTGACAATGTTGGTGTTTACGTTACATTAAAACTAATTGTATTTTTTTTAGCGGTTTTATGTCAAAACAAAACACATTTTTAAGTTGGGGAAAAATCTAAGGTAATAAAGTAGAAGTCACATAGTTACACTAGTGAACGAATTGAAAAAGGGAGTTTTTTTTTTGATAAATGATGATACAACAAGTACAAAGTAAAACAAAAGCCTAGAACACCAAAAACACAACGAATAAAGTGGTTGTTTTGAAAAATTATTTGGAGATAAGAATCAAAAAGCAACAAAAATGCTGCCTATAACAAAGTATTACAAACAACATGATTGTATTTTTTATATCGTAACATTATTAGTTACACAGCAAATGTTAACATTTATTATAGCATATCTTTTAGGGTTGGCAAATTATATCGGACGGTTTTCCTATCTACACAGCTCATTATTAAGTTTCTGCACAAAACGAATGCTAATAAAAGTAGACGTATATCTTGAAAAAAAAATAAAATAACCGGGTTATAACTGTAACAAATATAAACTGGTCTTAAGGGAATTTACCAAATACGAGTAAAAGTAATATGCAGCCTAAGATTATTCTTTAATTTATGAACACCTAAATGTATACGACCTACACACACAAACAACATACATATCTGCAATATATTCATTAAACCAGTATGTGTTTTTACCGAAATGTGAACGGAAAAAAAATGGCTAAAAGAAATTTATGGAAAAAATCTCTACTCTTAGAATATAAAGTAAGTAAACTTGTTTATAAACTGGTAAGCGAATGTTTGTACTTACGCCTCCTTAATGTTTTTATAGCCATGTTTATATAAACAGTTTGATTATAATTGAAATTTAGTGGAAAAACTATTAAGCGAAGAAGAAATTCATATTAATAAAGCTTTTAAATGAACTGCATAATACAAATCTCAAAATATGTATGTGTGAGCTCTTTTCAGAAGTTAAACATATTATGTTTCGCGTTATTAAAGGAGAAGTTGTTAGAAACATTCATGTTTGTCTTTAATTAAATATTAGAAATCTTTCTTTTGAAAAAATAAAACGAGTAAACCTGTTATATTCAACTATGCTGAGTTTATTTTACCCACAATAAATATTGTTTAGTAAAGAATGTAACCGAGTAAGAGACTTTAAATTAAAAAAAATCATATTATCTGGGAGCTGGACATGTCACACTAACTTCAGTTTGTTTAATTCACGTTGTGTAGAGAAGAACAGAATACTTCTTTCATGGGAAATGAACGGTAAAGTAGGCGTGTCATTTGACATTGATATTAAAACATAGAGTCCAATCTGAGCTTACATTGAATGTATATACATCTTAAAATAATCCTTGTATAAAGGATGGTATTCTAAGGTAATATTGACCCACAAATCATACAGTAGAATCCCGATAAGTCGTAGTTAAACAGTTCAACTGTTTTTACAAATTAAAAGAGTTTTCGAAATAAAGAGATTTTGATTTAATAAGGTTAGAATAAAAAATAAGATTAAAGGGGTTAAAATTTAATGAGGTTGAAATAAGAAAACAAATTAACAAATAAAAAACTTTGCAATTTATTTAAGTCAAACAGTTAATATGTTACAAACAAAAAACATACAAAAAACACTATAACAGTTAATTTAACTATTCAACCTGAAGGAGCTTCGCCCATGAATTCTGATTTTTTTCAAACTTGAATAAATCGTTAATTTCTTTTCTTCACGTCTAATATCTAAAATATGTTCTTTTTTCAAAAAAGATAACTGTTTATTTCAAACAATGTAATTTTGGTTTGTTTATGAGTGAACTCAATTACTGTTGTATCGGTTGTTATTGTTAAACGAAAGGAAAATAAAAAAAAATTATTTGTTGTTTTTTTTTTCCTCCGAAAATCATATATGTATATGTGCCCTTAATTATAACAGTGGTATAAATCGGAAAAAAAGAATATGAGTTCATCAGTTCCTACACATCATATTAAGTTTAATTGAAAATTAAAAAAATTAAAGATATTGTCAAAAATTAACCATTTATGAATGGTTGTTGTTTCAACTTTAAATGTCATTCGTTTAATGTTAATATGAAAATGTTGTAAGTGAAAAAAGGTTTAAAATTTGTTAAATATATATTTTTTTTAATTTGCTGATGACAGCTACTCATGTTTTAATGAACTTATAAAAATAGTACCGTTATATTTTGTTTCACATATTTTCATTATATGAAAATTATTTGGTTTTATTTTGATGGTGCATTTATGTATTTTAGTTCTTTCGTAGTACTATTGGCAACACTATTAATAGTAATACAGATAAAAATAAATATGAATTTTAACTAAATACTAATATTATTAATTTAAAAATTATTTGATTTTGCTTTAATCATCAAAACACCAAGTAAATTGAATTATTAATAAAATAAAAATGAATAGTTTTAATTAAAAAAAAACTGTAAAAATTTAGATGAAATAGTTTTCAAAAATTAACTAAAATTTTTATAACTCTTAAAATAGTGTTAATTAATTGAATAATTTCTATAACAAAAATTTCGAATAATTTTAACAAAGAATTAATTGTATCAACAACTGCTGTATCCAATGGATGAAATTCCTGAAAATTATAAGATGTTTCATAAAACGGCTTTAGATGACTCTCTTTTTCAGATATTTTCCCTAACAGAGGAACAGTAAAAATATATTGAAATATTTGATTATTTCCACTCTATACGACCTCTAGAATATAAAATTCATATATATTTAATGCCCTACATAGGTTTAGCATTTGATTGACCTTACAGTGATAATAAGAATGGATTAATTTTCACTTTTAATTAATAAATAAATAAACATAAATTACTTTTCATAAGTTATTGTTTATTTCCTGGCTTGGTCATTCAGTTAATTTTGAAAACGGTCTAAGTTAATTCAACCTTTGAAAACAACAATTCCGAATGAGATATACACAATATTTTAAAAACATAACAAATTTCCCTTAATTAAAATTAATTAAATCTATGCACTAGCAAATATCGATCGATCGATTGAGAGATTGACTTCAAGTTTTAACACCCGATGTCTTACATCAGAATATGCACATATTAATAAGATCTCAGCGTAATTTTAAGCCTTTTACCTTTATTAACAAAAATCAGAAATAATAGATGGCGCTCAAATTTAAAATAGATTTTGTACAGTAAGAACAAAGTAGAAAAGGAATTAAACTCTTTAGATAAATTACATCTAAGATGATAGATGTACATTATATTAAATAGTAAATAGAGAATTGAATTGAATTAAATCCAAATTAGAATAAATTTTTAATTTAGTCAAACGCAAAACATTAAATATTTCGAAGCAAAAAATTTTTGACTTAGACCACTTTCATAGTTAAGGGCATATAAATATATTATTTTATTAAATCAAATATTTTTTGAAAATAGTTTATGCAAACTGATGCTATGTGCATAGATTTTAGTACAGATTTTGATCGTGTAAAACATAATCTTTTACTTAACAAATTGTAATAATGGTTAACATCCTATTTTTCGGATAGAACTCAACAAGTTTAAGTTCGGAAAAGCAAGATAATCATCATAGCTTTTTTTGATTTACCTTATTTAGAAACGATTTTCATAAAAAGTATTTTAGGTTCAATATAGGCTTATTTGACAATCTTCAATAAACCTAAAATATTTTTTAATGGATACGACGGTTTGTCTTTTAAGCACATTCATATTTTAACAGGCTCTAAATTATGAATTGTTTGTCTAAAATTGTACTTTTTAATATAAATACTTTGTATATAAATTCTTATGTTTTTGTTCTAATCAAATCAGCTTGGTTTTATACTTAAATACAAAATAAGATTCTTTTGTCATTCTTTTTGAAAAATTTTCCGTATAATAAAGAAATCATATGTATGTTTAATAGTAGAAAAAAAGACCAACAATAAGTGTAAGGGGTAATAACAGAACATAATTTTTCGATTCGTTGCTAAGCGCATCACAGGAGAATGGCTAGATTGATTTTTTTATTTTTTCGCTTTAAATATTCTATGAAGCGCAGGAATGGTTCCTATAAAATTCTTTTTAAATATGGTGTAGGCGTGGCATTTCTCATACAAAATCAACGGGTTTTTTTTTGCATATCCAGAATCTATATATATAAAAGAGTAACGTGACTGACTGACTGACGGACTGACTGACTGACTGATTCATCATCGCACAGCCCAAACGCAAAGAGCTAGAGTCATGAAATTTGGACAATCGGTTCCTCTTTCAATATATAGCTCCACTAAGAAGGGATTTTTGGAAATTCGAACTTTAAGGGGGTAAAAACGGGTAAAATCGGTAATCTTATATCTGCTAAACTAAAAATGATAAAAATTAAATTGAAAAAGTATTGTAATTTGCACAAAAAATAAGCTGACAGGTGTCCGGCCTTTTTTGGAATTTTCAACCCCTAACGGGAAAAAACGGGTAAAAACTTTAATTTGGTACTTTTTTGGTGACCTATGTAACTTCCAAACACATATAGCTAGGAAAAAAATTTGAACTGTTTTAAGTAGTTCGCGAAAAAATATTAATAGGAATTCGGCACTTTTTCCAAAATCGCATGTATAAGGGGTAAAAATTGTCCCTTTTTTTGGTACTTTTTTTAATAGAAACTTTTCTAATATTATTCAATGGGACAAAATTTGATCATTATTATTGCCTAATAGAATATTCACAAATATTTAGGTGAAATTTTTGGAAACTTTTTTGGGGACAAAAAAGGTACCAAAAAGGGGAAAATTTCGGAAAATGTATGTAATTCCTAATTAGACCGCCAATTTTCACAAAATTTTTAATTGGGATTTCACTAGACATAAAAAATTATGTAATTTAGTAAAAATTGAAACACATTCATAACAGGGTAGAAAAGGGAAAAATCGGGAAGAGTTTGGTACTTTTTAGAACATAATTACTTTTATGCAAAAAAGAGTAGATTTACTGACTTTAAATCGTGTCTATTAAAATATTTTGTTACATAAATATTTGAACATTTTAAACTTTGAATTTGAAACTTGGACCAAAAATGTACTTTTTCACTTTTCTATGGTACTTTTTGTATTTTCTACGTTTATAAAGGTAGAATTGTAAAATAAAGGACTATTGATTCCAGGTAAGACTAAAAATGTTATGGGTGACCAAAAAGGTACTTTTTTGAATTTTTATGGTACTTTTTGTATTTTCTACTTTTATGAAGGTAGGATTATACAATCAAGGACTATTGATTCTAGGTGAGACAAAAAATGTTATGGGCGACGAAAAAGGTACTTTTTTGAATTTTTCTGGAACTTTTTGTATTTTCTACGTTTATGAAGGTAGGATTGTACAATCAAGGACTATTAATTTCAGGTGAGACCAAAAATGTTATGGGCGACCAAAAAGGTACTTTTTTGAATTTTTATGGTACTTTTTGTATTTTCTACTTTTATGAAGGTAGGATTATACAATCAAGGACTATTGATTCTAGGTGAGACAAAAAATGTTATGGGCGACGAAAAAGGTACTTTTTTGAATTTTTCTGGAACTTTTTGTATTTTCTACGTTTATGAAGGTAGGATTGTACAATCAAGGACTATTAATTTCAGGTGAGACCAAAAATGTTATGGGCGACCAAAAAGGTACTTTTTTGATTTTTTTTTGGTGCTGTTTATGTATTCTACGTTTGCGAAGCTAGAATTTTAAAATTAGTGGCTATTGATACAAGGTGAGACCGAAAATGTTATGGTCGACCAAAAAGGTACTTTTCTGAATTTTTGTGGTACTTTTGGTATTTTCTACGTTTATGAAGGTAGGATTGTACAATCAAGGACTATTGATTCCATGTGAGATTGAAAATGTTATAGGTTATCAAAAAGGTACTTTTTTGATTTTTTTTGTTACTTTTTGTATTTTCAACGTTTGCGAAGCTAGAATTTTGAAATTAGTGGCTATTGATACAAGGTGAGATTGAAAATGTTATGGTCGACCAAACAGGTACTTTTTTGAATTTTTATGGTACTTTCTGTATTTTCTACGTTTATTAAGGTAGGATTGTACAATCAAGGACTATTGATTCCAGGTAAGACTAAAAATGTTATGGGCGACCAAAAAGGGACTTTTTTGAATTTTTATGGTACTTTTTTGAATTTTTATGGTACTTTTTTGAATTTTTATGGTACTTTTTTGAATTTTTATGGTACTTTTTGTATTTGCTACGTTTATGAAGGTAGGATTGTACAATCAAGAACTATTGATTCCAGGTGGGACTAAAAATGTTATGGGCGACCAAGAAGGTACTTTTCTGAATTTTAATGGGACTTTTTGTATTTTCTACGTCTATAAAGCTGTAATTGTGAAATTAAGGATTGTTGATTCAATTTTTGATTGATTGATTTCATTTTTATTGTAATCTTTGTATTTTTACGTTTGTAAACATAGATTGTTAAAATTAGTGTTTTTTGATCCGAAGTCTAACTTCTAATATTATGGACGACAAAAATTACTTTTTTTCTTTTGTTTTTTATATTTTGTTTACATAGAATTCTGAATGTAGGTAATAATAAACCAAGTGGATGGTTCAGTGAAGAAAAAAATTTTACTTTTATTATTTTTAGGGTCATTTTTGCAAATTATGAATCTTAATTTTTAAAACTCAGTAGCAGTGATCTTGCTTTTAGTTAGGAAATGTATGCCCGATATATTCTTACTCTACTTTTTATTTTTCTAAGTAAATTCAATTAGAGATAAAAATTTTCATAAATTGAACCAAAAATATTTAATAACTAAAAATAGAACTTCAATAAATAGTAAGAACTGCGCTAACGAAGTAGCGGGTTAAATGCTAGTACTGTATAATAGAGCCTTCAACACTTGTTTGGGGTATTATAACAACTTATAATAGTTGAGCTTAAAACGAGCTGGGAAAGAACAGCGCAAGACACTTAATACATATAAATATAATACATTTTATTAGATATCTAGAAAACTTTTACAAATGTGACAGCGCATAGAGAAAGGGACCTAAGGGTAAAAAAACAAATTGCACCTTTTTTTTTTTTTTGACGTGGACAACATCAGAGCATCGACTGAGACCGATCCCATGAGATATGCGCGTTTTTTAAAAGTGAAGTCGACGATTCTAAGTGCAAATAGAAAGGGACCTAACGGTAAAATTGATTTATTTTCATTTTTTCCCCTACTAAATTAACAAAATATGTAACTTGATTTTACGAAACTACAAAAAATTTATTTTTTTTCCTTATGAACAATTAAAAAAAAATAGAAAAATCATTTAATCTTAAAAATGGCTCTCCTCTCCAAAACCTGTTTTTACGCTTAGGTCCCTTTCTCTATGCGCTGTCACATATATTGTCTCAAAACGTTGTGTACATTACCTTATCTCATTAATCTTATACCAAAAATCAATATTTATAAAAACAAAAAATATACAAAACCACCTTATATTCTGCTACCATGCATTTAAATATATTTATCAACGTTGGTAGTAGAGTCAAAAAAGATTTTTTAAACATTTTTTTCCAAAACAGCGTATTGAAAGTACTGCACTACATATTTTCCTTTCGGTTGATGTCTATCTAATTTTTTTTTGTTATAAAAATAAATCATACAATGCCTTGGGGATTTGTTTATTTACATAAAAAAAATTAAGCATTTTAAAGCATTAACAAATGCTCTCGCACTAACACACAAACGTAGGATATAAATACCTACTGACAGTCTCCAAGGATTAAATTTCTACTTTAAATATGGCCAAGAAAAAAGTCTTGAAGAGTTTCTAATCTAATGCAAACAATTACGTGCTGATTTAAGACATTGATATGAATGATTTTTATTGTTGTTGTTTTCGAAAACAAAGTTTCGTATTACACAAGGATATGTGTTACTAAGATGTGTATGTATAAAGTGTTTTAATTCTAAAATTCTTTTATTGTTCTCATACTTATGAGCATTAGAAATGCTGCCTTCTTTATTTATATTCGTTTTTTTATAGTGTTTTGTTTTCTTTTTTATTTGATTCTAAAATGTAAATTTTCGATTTTCAAAGAAATCATCGATTTTTTTTCTCTTTTTTTACTGTGAAAGAACTGTGTTGGCGTTTCTTTGTTAATGAATTTTTTGCTTCATTTTAAGTTTAAACGAGCACATGTATAGTGCAAAAATCCAAGTTCTTTGGCTTAAATGCAATTAACCCACTTTTATTTAGAATTTGCTTCTTTCTTTTGTATTGTTTTTGTGGTCATTTAATGTAAAAGTATTGTGGCCACTTGCACTTGAAATCATAATCCATGCACAACAATCCGCCCTCTATAGAAATTTCGATGACGACATTAGCCATTCATTGCGATACAGACATATGTACATACATTAAATGTCATTTAGTTTAATTCGCAGTGTTAGGTTCTAATACTCACCACCAAAACAAATGGTGATATATTCATTTTATCATTCCGTTTGTAACATAATGGAATATCAGTTTAAAATTTCATACACTATTATTTTATTAAACTTTATATCATTATAAAATGCTGTACAGATGTCCGTCTGTTGAAAATACGGTAGACGTCAAATAACAAAAATTGTTGGAAGAAATTTGACTAAAATATTTGAAATTCAGCAGAAGTAAATGGCATTGAAAATGTAAGAGCAAATTTTATCAAGTCAATAGGATAGATGGAATAAAAAGTAATAGAATAAAGTACTTCAAGTCTATAGTCCGTTTTAGTATCGCTCAAATTACGATAGCGCCTAAATGAAAGGAAGGAATATACATATCTGTAAAGTGTGGTAAAAAGGATTTAAGTCCGCAACTACAGAAAGAAAAAGTTGAGTAAAATTCAATCAAAAAACCAAACATGTTTTTTCTTATAACCTTTTTGCCTAAAGTCAAAGACAAGGAATATTTAAACAGGTATATGCAATGGCGAATTGATGCAACAAAGCAACTTTTTAGGGGATGTTTTCTGTCGAGGCCAATTTGTATATCAGGGATTTGAAAGTCGTTACAATATGTTTAATTTAATACAATTTTATTAAAAAAGGATATATATTTAAAATTTATTTTAAATGCTGTAAAAGTAACGAATATGCAGAAATTTGGTACATATTACAATAATCAAAACCTGATTTTCCATCCCTGAAATAATAAATCAAATCAAGGCGAATTCAACAAATTTTAACAAAATGCTTCCATTTTAGATGGGCTGATGATTTTACCTGTGTAAATTTGCCTTGGTCAAAGTATAAACTTAATATTGCATTGTTTGATAAAAAAAATAATAATAAAAAAATGCTGAAATAAATGTGAATTTTTCTGTCAACTATAACTTAATACAATTATAAAAAATTAATGTCTTATGCCCACCTCAAAGCTCATCCTCCATATAGGACCTATTTTATATTAAAATATTTTTTGTATGAACATAGAAATTAATGTGATACGCCTACCATAACGCCTAACTTAAATTTTTCGAATATTTTTATATTGTCAAAGGTTTTAAGTTTGTTTTGAACTCTACCGTAATTTGAGTTAAATGAGCGGAAAATACATAAATACAACATAAAGAGAATTCTTTGATAACTATCAATTATACCTTATTATTTTATACATAAGTGCTACACTTAAAAATATTGCTGGTGATGGGTATAAAAAATTCGACCCTACTGCATATGAAACTCTTACTTTTTCTTTACATTGCCGAAGCAGTACACTTTGAAAAATTTTTATGAACTCTGAAATTGCAATCACCTTTGAAATAAAAAATTCAAAATAGTTGAAAAGGACATCGATTATAACAATATGATATCATCCTGTCGATTCAAATGCTAGAAATTTGTTTAAAGACTTTTATAATTAAAAATAAGAGTGATTTATTTGGCGGTGCCAAAACTGATCATCATGTACAACGGCTTAATTACCACATCGTAGCTTAGCCTAGATTTAATGATTTAAGATATTTTGCTTTGCTATTTCCAATATTATCTTTTATTTTAAATTTCAACATAATTGACAGTATTTTACTAGGAAAGCCCATTTTTTGATACCCATATTGGTAGGGTTAAGAAAAAAATAACTGCCATTTTGTTTTGGACGCCATCTTTAATTTTGAATTGTACACTTTTTCATAGTTGAGTGTATTCTACTGGTCTAGTCCCCTCATTAAAAACTAATAATGTGGGGGTTAAAAGGAACAGATAAGTTATTGCTATATTTGACCCATTTACCCGTCATTTTATTTAGGACGCCATACTGGATTTTAACTTTTTCATAGTTTACTGTAATCTACTGGTCAGAACTTTTTATTTAATAGCATTATTGGGTGTATAAATGCAGCCCCTTACTTTTAAATACAAGGTTCGCCTTGTTTATTAATTTATTGTACGCCATGTTGTAGTAGCGGCCTTAATGAACTTTAAATTTTTATAGCAAATTATATATTTCGCTAGTTAAGTACTTTTATTTGATATTGAGTCTGTAGGTTGTTCTGATGCGGAAAAAAATTAATTTTCGTTTTTAAATTTTAGAAATTACACCGAAGAAGTTGTAATTTGATGTTTTTATCGCATTTAGTTTTAAAGCGATTTTTAAGATTTTTTAAAAATAATTTCCAAGGCTACGGTTTGTTATTCAGTCTCACAAGCGTGTAAAAAAATTATTCAGGAGCTTGTAAAAGTTTATATATATAAAAAAAACATGCATATTGCTAAATAATTTATGTCTATAACTTTGCCGATCAGTGAATGATTTGTCCTATATTTTGCACGAATATCTCTTAGGGCTTGAAAATGTTAATTTTTGTGTTAAAAATATGCTAAAACAGAGACAGTAGTGTTTATTTGCTTTTATGTCAGATAGTAATGGGGCGATTGTACTGAATTCAAAAAGCGATTAATTTTCGCATTTCCAAACAACCTAAACAACATTCAGGAGCTTCAGAAAGTTGATTTCAATCCACACACATGGATAGAGGTGCAGACGGATATTACTCAATCGACACCCTAGTCATAGGAAAAAAATATTGTAGAAATTACAAACAGAATGGCAAAGCTTTATATTCCCTTGAACCTTGAACTTGAGGTGAATGCTATTCAAAATAGTAACGAAAACAAGTTTTGTAATAGTACAATTCGTAATAGTCGTTCTGTACCAGGTTTTTAGCTCAAGCTAAGGCCTTCTTTGAAAAATCAACTTAACGCTAGTAAAGCTATAAAATCAAAAAAAGCTTCATGTGAATACAAATATCTCTTCCATTTTTCATATACATGTGGCATCACCGTTTTAATATCCATTACCAAATTAGTACCAAGTACTCGGTTGCTGTTAATGAAGTTGATGTTTTCAACAACACGAACAGAAACCAATAATCTTTCTCATTTTTATTCTTAAAACGCGCGTTGTAAGTTCGTTTCTGATATACAAATTAAAACTAAAATAATTCCAAATAAATTTAAAGCCCAATATTAATTAGAATAAATTAGCAGTCTTTTATTGGATTAATCAACACATTAACCAAATACATAAGAACACATATTTTTTTATAAAAAATTAAATATTTTAAAATCTTCTAATTATTGTCATAATTTCTCTATTCGAAGAAATTATATAAAAACAAGTAAGAGTGCTATATTCGGCCATGCCGAATCTTATATACCCTTCACAACGTGTAGTCATGCAATAACAGTAGTTTGTATCTCCATTCATCTCATATGAAATACGTACATACATATCAAAAACATACATATATAAAAACATCCCATTGTAAAATTAAAAATTAAAGGATGTATGTTTAAATAAAAAAAAAATAAAAAAAAAATTTTAAAAAAAATTAAACAAAAATATTTTAAAAAAAAATTTATAAAAAAAAATTAAAAAAAAATAATTAAAATATATATAATAAATATAAAACAAAAAAAATTTAAAAAAACATTTAAAAAAAAAATTAAAAAAAAATAATAAAAATATAAATAATATATTAAATAAAAAAAATAGAAAATTAAAAAAAAAATATAAAAAAATAAATTTTTTTTTTTTTTTGGCTCAGCTGGGATTCGATCCCACGTTTACTCTAACCAGTATACACGTTTGTATGTATGTATGTTGTTGTTGTCATGTTGTTTTTGTGAAAAAAAAAATCGAGGTGGTCGTGGGTTTTTGCTCATATCTCAGTTGTTTATGTACCGATGTTGCTGATTTTCAATACCGATCTACTCCCAAATATTTCTCATATTTTAATACCTCACCCGGGTCCAAGCGATGCGGGGGGCTTCAAAAAGTTGATTTCAACATACACATGGACAGACGGTCAGACGGACAGACTGACAGACTGGCAGAGCTTATTCGACTCCCCTGTTCATAAGCTTTCAGAAAATATATACTTTATGGGGTCGGAAATGAAAATTGTAGAAATTTCACACGGAATGACAAACCTATATATACCCTTTTTCACTGTGTGAAGGGTATACAAATTTTTGGAAATTTTTTAAGAATCTTCGGATTTAATAATTTTTTTTGTATTTGTTGAATCTTTGTAATAATTAAAAAAATAAATATTCTTAATTATTATTTTTGTAAATTTTAATTCAGAGGAAGTTTTTTTTATAATTTTTGTAAGTGGAAAAAGTCCATGTGTGTATACGAGTATATTCGTTTTTGCAGATGTTTTGCATTTAAATGCTTGTCAACATGTTAAGCTTTAGTTAATTAAACAAACATTGTTAAATATATGTACATATATGCTAAATATAGGAATGTGTGTGTGTGTGTGTGTGAATATTAGATGGAACGAATAAAAATAGCTTAGCACATGTTAAGGTTAATTGCTTTTGAACATGTGCTAAACCACGAAACCCTAGAAAATGTCGTAAGTGCTAAAAACTTACTTACCAACAAGAACTGTTGAAAGTGAATTGACACAACACTGTAGAAACAACTTTAGACATAACGTCACATAAATTGTAGAAACTATTAAGAAACTAATGAAGAAAATAAGATAAAAATAAATGATTTACTTACGAACAATTATTTTTAAAATATAGTCCATTTGTGGACAAAAGTTCTTCATTCAACAAACCGCTCCCCCACTTGGCTGTTCATCATCTAACTGTTACTAATAAACATAAATGTTTATAACAATTATTAGCTTGTTTCAAGTGCATACCATACTTCATTGTACAACACAATACTACATCATTATTATTATAGTTATCCTTCTTATTGCCAATTTTAGTAGCAGTGTGCCTGCCTGTGTCTCATTATGTTGTCTATATACGAAACAACAACAACAACAAGAACATCTACAACAATAACAAGCAACACTCATGTAACAGGCTTAACAAATTGCTTCCAACTCATTTGTCAATGTGGCACTCCACTCACTGGTTAAGGGAACTTTAACCTTCTGCCTCATAAATTTCAAAGAATTTTTTTTCTTGTTTTTCTAATTCAGTTGCGAAATGAAAAACTGAAATTCGATAAATTTGTTAAATACGATTTATATTTTTTATTGGATGCGAAAGACGTACGTATGTATGTAAGTATGAAAATTTGTACGATATGTATGTTTGGATGTAACCAACATTCGAATGTTTAATCTGTAGTTGTTTTGGTGTTATTGTAATACGCATGAAATTCCTTTGTTACAAGGATTACAACGACTGGCCACCCCCTTTTTAATAGTTTCTCTTAGTGCTACACAAATATTTCGGGTACATCAGCAGTATTCGTGGTAAGACTTTTTTACTTCGCTTTCAAGAGTCTGTCTAATATGTACAGGATTATTATGTTTTTACTTTTTATTTAAAGAGGGTTGTTGCTTAACTTGAGTGGGTGTTTTATAATAGTTCATACACTTGTGTCTTTTAGCGCAAAAAGTGTCGAGTGCTAAAGGATTATCTTCGATAACAATAGCGTTTATTTTTTCGCACAATCAAATTTTATTTAAAAAAAATTTCTAAAGATATTTCCTTAATGGGAATTATTTATTTTTAAGTGGTAAAAATAAGAGTTAAATTTAATATGTTTTGTATAAAATTCTATTAATGAATTTAAAAAAAAGTTTGTGACGAAGTTGCTTTAACTATTATAGTTTATTTGATAAAAGTTTTTAGCAAGGTGGATTGAAAAGGTGACCTTATAAAAACAGCTGATTCATTTTTTTTTACTTTTTTTTTATTTGCTTAGAACATAATTGTCATACCAATTCGCCTTGGTGTCAAATATTGCTTATGTTATTTTGTTTTTGTGTAATTTATTTTGAAATTAAAAGTTTATTTAAAATAAAAAAACGTGCAGAATTAAAAATATAAAGATTTTAAAGTGATTGTGTGCAGAGGTTTTTAAAATAAAGTATTAAAAACCAAAAAAGTGGAAAATTAATAATTCTACGTTAAATTTAAAAATTTATTTTTTAGTTTGTGTAAATATAAATTTATTATGGATTCCACACCAAAAGAACTGTTTATATTTTGAGGCCAAGAACAAATTTGAGTAAAGCGTATCCCAGAGAGAAAGCAGTGGACAGTGCAATATCTGGAATATTAGGAGGGTGAGACATACAATTTTCGACGTGATTTTATAATAACTTTTTTGACTTTCAGTTATATACATTTATAGAACCTTATTAATAATAAGTCTGTAGCAGCACCACATCTGTGACATAAATAAGTCTACGGTATGGTACCTCTTAACTGGTGACATTAATAACACCTTCTTAGGAGCTGCAACAAACGTAAGCAATTCTTTTATACCTACATACTTTTAAATATTTATCGAGACAATTATAAAAATTTTTATTTAACAGACAAGTGACTGCAATTTTTATTATTTTCGCGAATTTCACAATAACAAACTGGCTACTCAATGTGAAGTACTTCTAATTCTGAGAAAAATGTAATGTAATATTAATTAAAAATGCAGCTGTAATTTTTACTTAATTTTAATAATTTTTTTTCATATGTAAAAATTAGTAACAATAATTAAATTGCAATGTAAAAATTAAAAAAATTGAATTAAATACCCTTATTTACAAATAGACGTGCATTAATATCATAAGACTCTGCGATGAATTCTTGAAGTTTACTTCTTTGTTCGTTGATTAATGTATGTATATGTAGTATATATTTGCGCCTGTTTGTGTTTCGATCGACAGATTTAATGAAACCATTTTTCTTGCCAACTGGTACACTAAACTCTACACGAACATCGACATCCTTAAGGCAGTCAGATATCTGAAGTTCTTTAAAATAGGAACACAAAAAAATTTATGTACACACATGTATATGTGTACATATGTATATGTGTACATATGTAAAATAAAGTTGAGGTGATCAGATTTGCTGTGGTAGTAAGGACAACAATGGCAGCGGCTAAAACGCACTTAAATAAATGGGGCAATGTCCATATTGTGCCGGAAATTTTCATTTACCTTCAAGCCCTTGCTTTTTTGGCAGCCGATAGCGATTTTAATCTTAATAAAAGAAGCCTTTATTTAAAATCTTTTAGCAAAAAATTAATAGCAGCACTTACAATTTCTTTCTTCAGGTAATAATTAAAATAATTAAATTTTATAATAAAAAACTAAAAATCAGTTTCATTTCTATTCACAAAACAAATTATTTTTTGTTGTCAATAATTGACAAATACGAATTTTAATTCGCCTTGATTTTGACAATTATGTACAAAATAGCACAAACAAAATGCCTGTTGTTTTTTTTATTGTGTTTGTTGTAGTTACGCAGTCACCTTATGGATTCGCCTTGGTTTTTAGCTTAAAATTTTTTTTTTTATTTAATTTAAACCTCAGTTGTCAAAGTTCATATAAAGGGTCCGCCATCTAACTTTTTTTTTAACTAGTGATTATTTCGTGAATGGTAACACTTAGCTCATGTCTGATTTGACAGATAATTAGTTTTATCCTTCCGCTGAACGAATATGGTTGTGTATACGCTTGAACAACGCTGGGAAATATTGCGACATTACTTTGGCCGATTTTGCCAAAAAAAAAATATCTTTTTAGATGAAGCTAATTTTAATATTGGCGGGTATGTAAACAAGCAAAATTGTTTATTTGGGGCACAGAAAACCCGCACGCATACATTGAAAAGCCAATACACACAAAATGAGTCAGTGTTAGGTGCGGATTTTGGTCCAGAGGTATAATTGGGCCAATTTTCTTTGAAAATGTGCAAGGAGTGGCGATCGTTATCGGGCCATGTTGAACGAATTTTTGTTCACAAAAATTGAAGAGAAGGATATTGGCAACATTTGGTTTCAACAGGACGGCGCTACGTACCACACAGCCGAAGATACACTTTTTTATAGCATTTTCAAAAAAAAAAAAAAAAAATTATTCGGCGGACCCTTTACAAAAAACAATTTTCTCTATTCTCTTATTTATTTCAAACTTCAATAAAAAACATTAAAAATTCTCTCCGAACTTTTGCTGATTCCTTTTCCGAGCGATTTTCTGATGAAAAAATATGCCTTGGACACACGTTTTGCTTTATAACTTGTTTCGAAAGCAAAATTAAGCCTTTTTTTGATTAATTTATCTTTGAAAAATATGTCAGTTGTTATTTTTAATAACAACCATATTGACTTGATGTGATTTTGATGAAAATGAGTGGCGAAATAGACGTACATACATATGTACGTGCTAAGTTTATAATAATTAAGTTTATAAAGAAACCAAATTAATGCTACAAAAAATTGGGAAAAGGATTAAACGTCAAACTGTTTTTAATGTTGTTAAACAGTGTCAGCAGTATTTGGCCATTTATAGGAAAGCTGGTGTGGAAAGAAAAACTGTCTACACGATATTTGGAAGGCCTTGAAAATTGAAAACATATTGAAACGAGCTCCAGAGACATCTGTTAGAAAATCAGCCCAGTTAGCTCGGTGCTATTACTATGGTGCGAAAAGTACAAAGTCAAAAAAGTTCAAGACAATAATGCTGCGAAAATTCAGTAGGCAAAAATTGCGCATTAAAATCAAATTTTATACAAAAATACTCATGTTCTATAATGGGCGACGAAACGTTTGTGGTAGTAGATTTTTCGCAACATCCTTTTGAAAATTGTTATGTTTGTAATGGTTAAGGATGACTTATAGATTGTCATTGATTTTTAAATTTCAAAATAACGTAATCCAGAATAATCAAACCGAATTTTTGTTTTTAAAATAATCGATCGACTTCTTTAAGCCCATAATATTAATGCGTTATTTAGGTTATTAAAATCAAGTATAACTTCTTTATTGCTATAAAAGTAAGTGCTTATTTAAGTCCCTATTTATAAGCGAGCGTTATAAGTACTTATTCGAGTCACTATTTGTAAGCGAGCGAGGTAAGTACTTGCCTCCAATGACATCGCCGTATTAAAATAATATGTTTAGATGGCAAATTGTAAGTAGTAAAGAACTGTTTTATAGTACTTTCAACTCGTTATCTTGTAATGTGTTATTTTGCTGGGATGGTCATGTAAAGTTCTGTAATATTAATGGTAAGTGTAACTGTTGATTTTGTATTATATTGTACCGATTTATAATTTATGTCTTATGTTATTTATTTCTGTGTCGCGATGTCCAGTTTTTTATAATGATAAAAAAATTACCCAGACTGCACAATAGTACGACAATGTCTGAATCAGACAAATCTTACAAATATCTGACTTTTTTACGGACATTTCGTACAGATTTCTGTAAGAAATGTCTGGGAAATTTAATGTACGCAGGTCTGAGAGATTTCTGACTGATTTCAGACAGAAATGTCTAAGTAGTTTTTATTCCTTTTGTTTAGGATTTTTTGTTTCTTTTTTTCTTTACAAATTAAAACGGAATTTTTTGCCTTTACCAATTTTATTTTATTTATTGGTGTGTTAAAAAAGTTTAAAAGTAATATAAAAAGTGATTGTTTTGTGCTTAATAAAAAATATATACATATTTAAAAATGTCACGTCAGGCTTTTCGGAAAAATATTAAAAAGAGGTGTATTTGGATTTTCAAGTTGGCTTAAAATATTTAAAAGAATTATTTAACTATTAAATCTAGCATATAAACAATGTATATGAATATACATATGTAATAAAATAATAAATTTAATGAATAAGAAAAATATTACATTACACTGAGTTTTACTTAGTAAATATTTCAGATTTCTTTAAGAAATCTGTACGATTAATAGGTTAGAATTACGTCCGACAAGCTTTCAGAAATTTGTTAGAAATCCATACGAATGTCGTATATAAATCAGAATTTCCTCTGCTTTTTCTATCAGATTTCTATCAGACACGTCAGTAAAAAACTTAGAATTTCCACGACATATCTATCAGAATACGTGTCAACCTCTTCATATGTTTGGCGGTCAGAAGTCTGACAAAATTCGTATAGAATTATTACTTGTTTGTCGACATTTCTTACAGACATCTGACAGATGTCGGACAATTTTGCAGGCTGGGTAGTTATTAACAAAGTAAAAAGAATAATTTTTACAAACAATAAAAACACCCCTGAAGAAGTTTGCAACAAGCAAACGAAACGTCGGAAAACTATAGAAGGAAAATTTAAGTCGTTTTATTTAAATTTGGACAAAAATAGTTGAACTTAATTAGCCCGAAGGTAAAACCCTATTGATATAATTATTTCATTTAATTAAATAAAATTAAAACAAATACTCGTAATATAAAAAGACATCCAAAAGAATTGTTATTGATAAAAAATAATCAATTAATACTCTAAATAAAAAATTAATTTAAAAAATATTTTCATATGTATACTTCTCATTTCGGGAATATGCAAACAGAAAATGTCTTAAATTTTCTTTAAAAATATATTTTTTTAATTTTCTTGTACAAAAAATTAAAACTATGTTTGTATGTACTTATGTGTGCATATCAGATATAAACTGTTCTAAACAAGAAAAAACAAATTACAAATAAAGCTCCCATGTGTGTTTATAGTAATAAACCTACCCGTTACGTAATTAACTGATTTCGTAATAAATTTTATTAGGAAAACACAAACACACATTGTTTATATAACGATCTAATACACTACCTTGTATGGGCATGCTTATATGTATACGGTTATTGTCTTGTACAGCAATTTTCTTTACTAACCTCAAATTTGAATGTGCCTCAAATGTTATTAGTTTTATGAAATCTAATTTATAATTTGATTGTTATTAGAGTAAAACAAGAGGGAAGAGAGAGAGGCTGAGAGAAAAACAAAGTTCAAATAAAAAATAATATTTGGACAGCTTTCATTTCTTTTACTCTAACAAATTATTGAAAGTTATTACAAATTTAAAAGTTTCCAAAGTACAACAAATTGAAAAAGGTTTGACAGTTAATTGGTTTGTCATTATATTAACATCGAAATCAAAGTTAAATAAGAAAACTTAAGGAGAATGCGTTTATGATCAAGACAGGAAAAGCAAACGAAACAAATTAATTTTAAGCTTAATTGAAACAGAAAACAAAAACATGCTGTAGGGATTTCTGTCATACCATTTGTCGCTTTAACTGACATTTTAATGTGGGGATTTTATTTCTAGATATTACATTCTGCCATTTCAAGTATTAATTTTTATATTTATTGATTTAATTTTTATTGTTTGTGTATTTTTAGTTTGTCATAAAAAGGAAAAGTTATTAATAATTATTTAATTTTTTTTTCAGTTTGAAGACAGATAATCGTTTGTTTTTAACACACTTCGACATACATACTTATATACATGTTAGATGTTTAGCAAACATACATGCTTATATGTATACACATACGTATTTAAATTATACATTTTTAAATACATTTTTAATTTGTTAATTAACGTGGTAATGACTAGACATTACTCGTTAATACATTTTTCAAGGATTTCTATTTGAGGGTAGATTATAATGCGATATGTAAGCACATGTTTATCAAGCATTTACTTTGATATAAGTAAGCGAGAATAAGTCGAAAACTCTTATTTTAAATGAAAATTTTACTTTTTTTACCTTTAACTACCTATTTCTTTTTAATTTGTAACATTCAGAAAAAGGCCACAATAAGATTCGAAAGAGAAATAAAAAATTATTCTTAATAAAATTATATTATATAAAATTTATCAGCATTACTACCTTAATAGCGAAAAAACTATTTTCTCTCTTCTCCAATTTATGTCAAATGTCAAATTTCATACATAAAAAAATCTTTCTTATGTGCGATTGCCTGGTAAATAAATGTTTCCTGGTTTTTGCTTAAAAATGATAAGTTAAAAAAAAGAAAGGTTAAACTTTGTATGTGAACAGAACATTGAAATAATAATTGAATTTAATGTGTGTCTGAATTTCTTTTTGGGAACGTAGGATGTAAGGAATATAGGGGTCGCCAAAATGAATTTTTCGTTATATCTTCCACAATTAGAGTCGGATATCAAAGTGTAATAAATCGATGTTTTTGTCTCGAGGATTTTTTTTGTTTTTATCACAATTTATACAACAATAATTAGGGAAACTAATGTAAAATCAATTAATGAGATTTTAATCAATCCTATTTTGACATAATTCAGGATGTATTTTTTCGACCCCTATGTTCGGAAAAAAAAGTTTTTTTCAAAACTGCCTTGCAACAATACTTTATATTCGGTGGAATACACTTCACTTCAACAGGACTCGCTAAGGTAACCAACTCCAATCGTTTTTGATTCTTATATGAATTATATATGAATTTATATAAATTCAATAAAGTGGAATTAATAAAGAATTAACAAGTAACAGCGCTATATTTGGCCGTGCCGAATCTTATATACCTTTCACAACGTGTAGTCATGCAATTACAATTGTTTGTATCACCATTCATCTCATATAAAATACGTACATACATGTAAAAAACATCCAAAAAATAATTACAAACAAAATATATTAAAAATTAAAAAAAAATAATAAAAAAAATTACAAAAAAAAAAATTACAAAAAAAATACAAAAAAATTATAAAATTTTTTTTAAACATTTTTAGCAATTTTTTAAAAAAATATATATAAAAAAAAAAATAATAAAATATAAATAATATAATAAATAAAATAAAATAAAATTTTTTTGGCTCGGCTGGAATTCGATGCCACCTTTACTTTAACCAGTATGTATGTAGGTTGTTGTTGTAATTGTGATAAAAAACGAGGTGGTCGTGGTTTTTGCTCATATCTCAGAAAGTAATGGGGCGATTGTGCTGAATTTCATTCCTGGATATTTCCAAGAGATTGATATCATATAGAGATCTGAGGAACATATAGTTGCTTCTAAAAGTTGAATTCAACCAACACACGCGCAGACGGACAGACGGTCAGGGCTTAATCGACTCCTCTATTTATAAGCTTTCAGAAAATATACGCTTTATGGGGTCGGAAATGAAAATTTTAGAAATTACAAACGGAATGACAAAGCTATATATACCCTTGTGCACCACAGGTGAAGGGTATAAAAATAAGCCACAAATTTTCTTATTTAAAAGAATGCCAACTTTAGCGACCACTGCTTTTCTAACGATTTTTCCTAAATTCATATAATTTCTATAAAGTAAAAACATTTTGGTGAAATAAAGGACTCTAAATTACTTTGAAGCCTGCTTTAACGGTAAAAGAAGTGGTTAATATCTCTGTAAAAATATTTAGGTTTCATATTAAGACTATTTATAACAAAATAAATTAATAGCGAATTGGGCTTAAACAAAAAAAGTAATAGATATTTAAATTAGTATAAAAAAATTATTAAATAGTGATTGAAGATTTTAATGAAATTACAAATTTTGTGGTATAAAAGTACTATATGAAATTGGTGGTGAATATAGTGCTCTTACTTATTGCACGGAGAGTGTAAGGGTATATATAGGTTTGTCATTCCGTGTGAAATTTTTACAATATTCATTTCCGACCCCATAAAGTATATATTTTCTGAAAGCTTGTGACTAAGGGAGTAGGTAAAGCATTATTCGTCTGTCCGTGTGTATGTTAAAAACAACTTTTGTAAGCCCCCGACATCGCCAAGACTCATGTAAGGTATCAAAATCTTTGATACCTTACAGATCGGTGTTAGAAATAAGCATAATCGCTCCATAGCTTTCTGAGATACGAGCAAATATACACGACTGCCTCTGTTTTTTCGCTTATTTTACTACAAAAAATAATATTTTCCGGCCCTAGGATAATTCATAGACACGGTTGTTACTATTTGTAGATTTGGTATGCCTCTGGAGATATTTACGCAAAATATTGGACAAATTGGTCACTAATCAAAACTTATTTGATAAAATATATATTTTTTTTAATAAATCAAATTTTTTCAAGTTTTTGAATAATTTTGTAAGAAAACCTGACAAATCGGTTTAAAACCAGCTTAGATATAAACACCAAAAATTTACAAACAAAAATCGATAGTTTTCAGTTTTTATAAAACCTGGGGATCAAATGAAAGAGCTTAAGATTTAAAACGTAGCTAGCTATGAAAAGAAAAAAATCCAAAATGGCTTCCTAGATTAAATGGTGAATATATGAGTCAAATGTAGTAGTTGTGGCTTTGTCTCTTTTAACCTTCACAATAATGATATTAAATAAAATAAATTAAATAATTAATTAATTAATTAAATTAATTAAAGAAACCAGTACAATATAGTAAACTATTGAAAAAAGTGTAAAATCCAAGATGGCATCTGAAACAAAATTCGGTAAAAATTTTTTAACCGAAACAATATGCGTATCAAATTAAAGGGCTTGACTAGTAGAATACAGAAACTATGTAAAAATTTTAAATCAAATTAAATAAAATTTAAAATCTGCACCCAGAAAACAAAAACTCAAATTCATTGCTAATCGAATAGTTCAGTTATTTTAAATGAATTTTTCTTTTTTAGTTATAAAATTTCTATTCTATACATTGATATTCCAAAATGTAATTCGGTAGATGCAACCCTAAATTTCTACAATCGCAACTAAACTTTGCGATTGGCAACAATTGTGGTACTCACAACCGATACTGTTTTCTCTGTGTGGGGTAAGCTACGATATGGCCACTATACCTATGTACATGACGGTGAAGGGTATTTCAGATTTAGCACGGCCGAATATGGCCTTCTTACTTGTTCTATATTATTTAAATTTTACATACACTATTTACATATTAATTGCATATTTTTAGAACTGCAATATTTACGAAGTAATAACATATTTTGATTTTAATAAAGTTTTAAGTTACCACTTTTTTGGCAACGTCAAATAATTGGCTTACAAAAACTTTTCTTAATCATGACTTCTTCCCTTTGTGAGCTAACTCACCGTTTATAATTAAAAAATCTTATAGCAATAATTATAATTGCAATTATGACGTATGTATGTATATATGAAAAGGGTATGAGAAAATGTTGCAAAAACAAAATTTGTTTAAGCTTTAAGTTATCACCTGCTAATATGCGTTCAATTAAATTGGGCAATAAACAAATTCCTATAATCAAAAAAATTTTTTTAATCTATTTAAGATACATTAATTATACAAATTTTATATATACATTTATATAATAATATAATATTTATTTTATAAATTTTTATATATAAAGTTTAATTGAGCTTTAAATTTAGTTTATCGAAAAATAAACATAATTTGTGTGCATAATTATGAAAATATACAAGTTCGCATTAATTTGTTTTTTTTTTTTTTAAATAATCCCAATGAATATAAAAATAAGATTATTACATAAGAAATTTTCAGCATGGCTTTATGTCAGCAAAGAGTAAGAGGAATAAAAAAGGGAACCTAATAAAATGAAACAAATATCTAAGAACTGTTAGAAGCAGCCAAAAAGGCAAATAGGAGACCTACAGTTTTAATGCCAAAACATTCCACAGATATTCAGCTAATTGCTGACTTTATGCTTAACATACAGCTGAATAATATCAAATTGCTGAATAGGAACTGAGACTTACAGAGTGAAAAATGGATTTGAATTTAAGTTTCTTTTTTTGTTAGTAATTCCATTTTGTTGTTGGTTTCACATTATATACACACAAGTCCTAAGTTAAATAAATGTTATTTTATATACTTTTGTATGTACATATGTATCTGTTATATACATACAAACTTGTATATTCATGTATTCTATACATTTCTTTTCATGTGTTTGTATATGCATGTACCTACATAAATATATAAAACGTTATATACTTTTTAAGATATTGTTTTTTTATTTTATTTTTTGTTTTTGTAACTATAAAAGTATACACACAGACTTTTTCAGTTTGTATACGAGACCATTAAGAACAAAATTTTATGGATTTTTTTTCTTGTCTTTGATACAAAAAAAACAATGTTTTAACGATTTTTCTTAAATACCTTGTTGAAACCTACATAATTGTTATATAATTTTGTTGGTTTTTTTGTGTATCTCACTTACCTGTATCGTTGGTCGATATATTACTTAAACGGTTTGTTATAAAGCCTCGTAGGTTTGAAACAACCCGTTGTGGCGAATTCGGACCACTGCCGATAGAAAAACTTCTAAATTTCGAAAACAAAGCGGCCGTTTCTCCCGTCCCACTGCCTGTGGCGGCGTTAGGATTGGACTCGTTGGACGCCACTGTCAAAACTTTTCAACAATTTTAATTAAAATAAATAAAAAAAAATAAAAATTTCTAATATTTTAGGGTTTAATTTATTTTAATTATTTAAAACACTTTTTCAATTTGTATATGTATTTAAGTAGATTTTTATTTAACAATGTTTCCACTGCAGTTTCGTTTAGAGATTTTTTAAATATTTTTATATTTCTATACTCTCTTTTTCGAAATTTTCCCTAAAATTCTTGTTTCTTTACGACACACTTTCCCATCACACTTCTTTTTCTTAGTAAAATAATTTATTTTATTTATTTACTTTTCGTTTTTCTCATTTATTTTTAAGAAATTTTAGTGTGAAGCTCTGAAATTCTTTTGTATCTTGTTTTAGGTTTTTTTCTTTCAATTATATTGAATTTTTTTTTATTACACTAGACGACGATCAACCGTTTGTATTGTTTGTCGTCCAGGCCAGAGCAAAGGTAACTTCTGTCTGGTGGCTTTAACACGTTGAAAATATCACATGCCTGTGTATACACGCTGTTTTTTTGCCTGGAATTTCAGTACCACTCGGTAACAGTTGAACCACCCAATTTGCCACCCACTCATTCGTTATATACTGAATTGGATTTTCTTTGCCATTTCCTTTGGAATACACACATAATCAATGTGCCTAAGCTTTGTAAATGTATGGGTATGCAAGCATTATTGTTGGTCTCTTTATTTTAAAGGGGGGTTTTTTCTTCAGCGATGTATAAAAGTGTGTGTGTGTTTTTTTTTGTAATATTCTCTCAGGATACATTTTATCTGTACGCCTGCGTTTGCTCTAATTACGCTCTTACAGGTAGTTTCTCTCTTTTGTGTTACTGTTGCATTAACTTCTTCTTATTACTTTTTTTAAAAATCAAAATCTCTATAAAACACAACAACTATGCAAAAATATTCTTCTTATACCTGCACTAGTGTGTTTGTCTTACTGTTTCTGTTATTTTTTGGTTTAAAAAATGTTAAAAGAAATAATAAGTTTCACTCTATTGTCTTGTAAAACTGTTCTTGTGAAGGGATGCACACGGAGCATTTGTTTGTATCGTATACACCAATTGGCTTGAAACCTTTATTTTGTATCCTTTTTTCGGTTTAAATTATGCGTTTTGTCTGTATAAGTATTTTGTTATTGTTGTTTGTTGTTTTCTCATGCTCATTATGTTCGCTTGGGTAAAGAACTTGATTAAGTTAAAATTGTGGTTGTTGTTGTTTATATTTTTGTGTATCAAAATTCTTATATAAATTGCCTACTAAGTACGTGTATGTTTTTTCAACTTGTTTGTCACTTTGATCAGTCTTCCTAAGGAAAATTAAATTACTTTTTGAAATTGAGCATAATTGTAATTGACAAAAGCATTTTGTTGACAGCGACGTTTTTATTAACAAGCAGTACCGAATTTTATTTGCTATAGACCAAGGAATAAATAAGCACTAATATGTGGGTTAACTTACACACTCTAACATTTAAGAAACGAGTCCCTAATTTCTAAAAATAATTCTGACATATTTGTAGTGTGACTGTTTTACTAAAATCTTTTTTTAACCAACAGAAAAATATGCCGATTTTGTGCTAATTATTTTAAATCAAGTACGTCAAATATTATATTTCTAGGTTTTTTCCAACCGGTTGTAACGTGCTTTCACAGTTAGACATTACACGGGGATCTAAAATTTTGTAAAAATTTTATATTATTTTGGAAGTTTATATGATTTCAATATATCACAAGTGGAATACGAAACTTAATATGCCATCTCCTTTTTGTGTGTAAAACTTGCAATGACAACATTTGTAATGGCTTAATTGTTTGATTAGATGTGTAAAAGGAAATCAAAATAATGATTTAGAAACGAAATGCTAATTTTCATTTGAATTTCTTTTAGCAAAATCTACATAAATTTAAAACGTACTAAAGTTTCTGAAACGGGAAAATGTAAGAAGCATTATGGCACATTAGGACCAAATTAATTTATAAATTCAAATAATATTATATGAATCATCCTTATTAGCTTTCTAAAATTATTTAATAATAAACACTTACAATGCTTTGAGCGGAAATCTTTAAGCAGGAAATACTTTGTTATAGCTGATTTAAAAGTTGTTAATTCTTTTTGGCTTAACTAAATTTGACTTTTATTGTTAAACTAGAAAGGCCCGGCGCGCGTTGCTACGCCACTTAATGAATAAAAATGCATTCTGATTTAAAATTGAATATCAAGTGCAAAAAGTTAAAAATTATAACTTTTTTTAATGGGCGTGGCACTGCCCACTTTTTTAATCACGAAATTATATAGTTATGACAGCTCAATATGTGTGTGCAAAGTTTCAGAAAAATTGATCTAGTGCAAGTAGCTGAAAATGATAACTAATTTCTAATGGGCGTGGCACTGCCCACTTTTCTAATCACGAAATTGTAAAGTCATGGCAGCTCAATATGTGTGCAAAGTTTCAGAGAAATCAGTCCAGTGCAAATACCTCAAAATTATAACTTTTTTATGGGCGCGGCACGCCCACTTTTCTTATCACAAAATTATAAAGTCATGACAGCTCAATATGTGTGCAAAGTTTCAGAAAAATCGGTCAAGTGCAAGTAGCTAAAAATTATAACTAATTTTTTATAGGCGTGGCCCCGCCTACTTTTTTCCACTCATAAGCACTCCCTGAAAAGATCTCAAATAATTTATTTTTATATATTTATATTTTATTCGAACTTTTTTCTATATATTAAATTTTAATGTGAACCATTTTTTATTTTGGCTTAAGTTCATTTGTTTATTTATTTAATTTTATAATTCAAATTAAATTAAATTGTAACCATTTTAGGAATATTCTTTCTAAAAATTATTTCCGATATTAGCCGAGTGGAATGCATTTTCGAAATCAGCTACGATTTCATCATCAGCACTCTTTATCGGTATACTACTATGTAACTTAAAATTCCTATTTATGTTACAATTGAATGAAATTTGAATTAGTGAATCTTAGTATCATTTTTCATATTTTGTTGAATATTTAATTTCACCTATCAAATGACAATTCATAATTCAACATGTTCATATTCTTCTTTATTCGTAATACATTTTCGTTATGCTTTCAATATCCATCCTTTGGCTGGAATTATTGAAAACAAGGTTGTATTTACATTTTCATTTATATAAGTCCATCTAGGTGATAGACACTGAACAACGAATTCTTGAATGTCATTAACACCGTGCCATGTGTGTTATAATTATATATTTATATTTTATTCGAACTTTTTTCTATATATTAAATTTTAATGTGAACCATTTTTTATTTTGGCTTAAGTTCATTTGTTTATTTATTTAATTTTATAATTCAAATTAAATTAAATTGTAACCATTTTAGGAATATTCTTTCTAAAAATTATTTCCGATATTAGCCGAGTGGAATGCATTTTCGAAATCAGCTACGATTTCATCATCAGCACTCTTTATCGGTATACTACTATGTAACTTAAAATTCCTATTTATGTTACAATTGAATGAAATTTGAATTAGTGAATCTTAGTATCATTTTTCATATTTTGTTGAATATTTAATTTCACCTATCAAATGACAATTCATAATTCAACATGTTCATATTCTTCTTTATTCGTAATACATTTTCGTTATGCTTTCAATATCCATCCTTTGGCTGGAATTATTGAAAACAAGGTTGTACTTACATTTTCATTTATATAAGTCCATCTAGGTGATAGACACTGAACAACGAATTCTTGAATGTCATTAACACCGTGCCATGTGTGTTATAATTATATATTTATATTTTATTCGAACTTTTTTCTATATATTAAATTTTAATGTGAACCATTTTTTATTTTGGCTTAAGTTCATTTGTTTATTTATTTAATTTTATAATTCAAATTAAATTAAATTGTAACCATTTTAGGAATATTCTTTCTAAAAATTATTTCCGATATTAGCCGAGTGGAATGCATTTTCGAAATCAGCTACGATTTCATCATCAGCACTCTTTATCGGTATACTACTACGTAACTTAAAATTCCTATTTATGTTACAATTGAATGAAATTTGAATTAGTGAATCTTAGTATCATTTTTCATATTTTGTTGAATATTTAATTTCACCTATCAAATGACAATTCATAATTCAACATGTTCATATTCTTCTTTATTCGTAATACATTTTCGTTATGCTTTCAATATCCATCCTTTGGCTGGAATTATTGAAAACAAGGTTGTATTTACATTTTCATTTATATAAGTCCATCTAGGTGAAAGCATAACGAAAATGTATTACGAATAAAGAAGAATATGAACATGTTGAATTATGAATTGTCATTTGATAGGTGAAATTAAATATTCAACAAAATATGAAAAATGATACTAAGATTCACTAATTCAAATTTCATTCAATTGTAACATAAATAGGAATTTTAAGTTACATAGTAGTATACCGATAAAGAGTGCTGATGATGAAATCGTAGCTGATTTCGAAAATGCATTCCACTCGGCTAATATCGGAAATAATTTTTAGAAAGAATATTCCTAAAATGGTTACAATTTAATTTAATTTGAATTATAAAATTAAATAAATAAACAAATGAACTTAAGCCACAATAAAAAATGGTTCACATTAAAATTTAATATATAGAAAAAAGTTCGAATAAAATATAAATATATAATTATAACACACATGGCACGGTGTTAATGACATTCAAGAATTCGTTGTTCAGTGTCTATCACCTAGATGGACTTATATAAATGAAAATGTAAATACAACCTTGTTTTCAATAATTCCAGCCAAAGGATGGATATTGAAAGCATAACGAAAATGTATTACGAATAAAGAAGAATATGAACATGTTGAATTATGAATTGTCATTTGATAGGTGAAATTAAATATTCAACAAAATATGAAAAATGATACTAAGATTCACTAATTCAAATTTCATTCAATTGTAACATAAATAAGAATTTTAAGTTACATAGTAGTATACCGATAAAGAGTGCTGATGATGAAATCGTAGCTGATTTCGAAAATGCATTCCACTCGGCTAATATCGGAAATAATTTTTAGAAAGAATATTCCTAAAATGGTTACAATTTAATTTAATTTGAATTATAAAATTAAATAAATAAACAAATGAACTTAAGCCAAAATAAAAAATGGTTCACATTAAAATTTAATATAATTTATTTTTATTTTTTAATTTTTTGATGACAAAAATGTAAAAGAGTGTGTTTCAGTATGATTTGGAAGTAAAATTATTCACGACCAAAAAGTTCGTTCTTTTATAAAACACTTAGTTGTAGCATGTACTGGATCAACGTCAACTGGTAACTAATTTTCTATTTTTACAGCCTGAACAAATAGTGAAGCATTTAAAAATAAGTAATGGCAGTCTCCTAGTGATGACTATATATTAATACTCCGAAATGAAATTTCGTAGAAACAACCATAAAATTCTACTTTCACAACTAAAATATTCGATTACCCACAATTCTAGTACTTGCAACCGCAACTGCTTTATTTGTGCATCTATATATCGATGTATACAAGTATAAAGGCCCTAAGTCGTACTTTTTTGCGAATAATAACAATTTTATAAGCAATTTTACAAAAGAAATTACATTACGATTATACAGTCTCTCTTTCTTCTGTAATTTTACAATTATTTGAGTTAGCGCCCTTCTACTTGTGACCAATGTTATGTACAAGGCTTAGACGTTTCAGAGCAGTAAAAACTCTGATTACAAAATAATGATTTAAATGTACTGAAATACAATTCTTTAATACTTACAATTCGCTATCCGAATCAGGGATGGCATCAGGAAATTTAAAATTGTATCAAATGGCTTGAATATTTATACCTTTTTAATTGTACTAAACCTTTGTACCTTTTTAGTTGTACTAAAACACTTTTTATTTAGATTTAAGAATATAAAAGAGATACATTAAATTTGTTTTATTGTATAAAATAAAAAAGCAATTCAGTACTCAAATTCATTTATTTACATATAAAAAATAAGGTCATACGTACTAGATGTTATAAAGATTTTGAGATCATTTTATCAAAAATAATTTTGATAACAACTTACATGATATATTGTTATCTTGTTTAGATCGGATATAATTTCTCTTACAATTTTTTTTAGGAGGCTGTTGTCCAGAAATCGCTAATATTCAAATCTTTGTCAGATTTTAATATTTCAACATCAGCATTAATGATAAGTTCTATATAGAAATACAAAAACTGGGCAGTTTCCTTAATTGTAATAAATAAGCCATTGGTGAACCGTTGTACTTTTCGAGTTTAAATAGTACAAAAATAGTGCGGCTGTGCCAATTTTGCACTTGTTTAAATATAAGATTTAAATAAGTACTTTTAACGATCACTTAAAGTAGCTTTTCTAGCACTAAATTAATACTTAATTTTAATAATTTAAGCATCACATTAGTTGTATAAACTTATGGAAATCATTTTGTCTTTTAAGGGGTAAGCTCCCGACCATACGAATGATTGCTTATGTGTAAAACGCCACCAGAATAACGGCGTTAAAATGAGAATGTTCAAGTTTATATCACCAGGTGGTAAACATTTTGCTGGAGATTGATTGAATATTTGAAAAAAATATATGTAAATGAATTTCACCAAAGCCACTAAATTAAAATGCTTCTTTTTTGCCATTAATTAATTTTAATATATTTAAAAACTTAATTTTTTTTTATAATTACAATGTTAGTTTTAATATTTTATTTCCTTTTTTTCTGCGGCGTTCTCTTATACATTAGTGTTGTTACGTTTTATTATTTTGCAATTGAATTTGACAGCTTGTGCTTAAAGATTATTGTTCAGCAATGTATTATAACAATAATTGCTAAATATGTATAAAATGCGGTCCACACATTTATATTTTGTGTTGGTAATAGAATTTGACAGTTGCTGTGGCAATAACTGTTAAACATATTGCTCGTGTGGTCTTATCCCGGGTTATTTATTCTGCGATACGTTTTATTCAAATTAAAAATCCACTTACAATTTATAACACACCTCAACAATTGCTCTACGACCATTGCTAAAAACACTACAAGTTAGACTTTAAGTGCGTTAAACAAAATGATAATCATTAAAAGTTATTTCAATGGCACCTAACACCTAACAATTTTCACAATAACAAAATTGTAAAGTATGTTTATGTAAGCAAATGTTAAAATAAGTACTTATATATCACATTATAAATCAAAGTAGTACCAAAACATATTTTCACAAGATAGATAGTAACAGCAAGTCGTGAGTGTTTTTCACTTTGCTCCTAGCTTATTTAAGCAACAAAATTCCTTTACATTTGTATTTAATAAGATCATGACACTTAAATTTTTTTTAGCATTTGATTTTCCTACAACAAATAATTTTGTGGTCGTCGTTCTGTATAATCCACTATCGCTTATGACTCAAGTCCTCCACAAACATTTGTAAACATGACTAACGGTCAAATCGAACACCTTTTATATTGAAAGTTAGTAACAATTTTGATATTTTGTAAATTTTTAATTATAAGTAGGTCCACAAATCTTAGTTTTAATAAAAAAAAATTTTCTTAAATGTCACTTATGATTTTTATACAATTAAAAACTAAATTGAATTGACCAATTTGCTGTTTGCTAAATAATTTTTAAAGAAAATTGTAGCAAAAAGTCTTAACACAAAAATAAATTGTTTTCCATGACTTCAAAGAAAACAAAAAAAATATTCCATCAACAATGTATGTAAACGCTTACAATTTCACCTATACGGGGGTGTGAAGAAAAAACATTACAACAACAAATAAATGGTCGGCATTTTCTGTGTACGTTTTGCAAATAAGTACGTCATAACTAGTGTACGTTATTTAAGATCCTAAACAGTCATGTACATTGTTACTATTTTTTTTTTTTGTTGCTTTTCAATGCAAAATAAATTGTCTTTTTTGTAAGAAATAAAAATAAAATAAAAAGTTTATTTATTTGTTAGTATTTGTGCTGAAAAAGAGTGATATAAATAAGAAGCTATTGTGAGTGTCGCAGGAAAGTGAATCAATCAAAAAAAAAACTTCATTTATATACAAAACATATAAAATTGCCTTATTTGTTTCTGTCCAAGGTAGAATACCTCTATTTTTACTTGAACAAAATCTTCTAATTAATATCAGCTGACACAATTGTATACGAACATTTTTTAAGTACGAACAGGACCAGGACACATTATACTTTTAATACACAACGTGATAAATATAAACATATAAAGAAACATTTTAGTTTATCTATTCTAAATGTGAACAAATAAATAAACGGGAAAGGAACATAACACTTATATCTGGGATTGCTATTACAAGATGTAATCATGGGCATTACTATCTCTTTCTCCCAAACTGTTGTAAACGAGGGATGTTTGTGAACAACAGCATTTAGTATGTTCCAAATGATGATGAAATGATATTTTGTGTACAATTATTGCAAAAAGAAAACATAATAATAAAGGCAACAGTAGGGAAGTAAATTTAAATAATAGTAATCATAAAACAGAACAACAACAATACATGTGCCATCTTCTCGTTGAATGGATTTTTTAAATGTTCAGTAAGAATGAACATTTTTAATTAATTTTATTTTTATAAATTTATTTTATGTTTTCTGTGCAAGTGGCAACTCTAGAATTTGCCAACTGTCACATATGTTTATTCCGATTATTATATTTCCGACGCCATCCTTGATTTTGAATTTTTAAATAGTTAACTGTAATTTACTAGTCAAGTCCTTTAATTTGATACCCATATTGATGGGGCTTAAAAATATTTGATCCGCCATTTTGTTAAAGACGCCATCTTGGATTTTAAATTCTTTAATAATTTACTGTATTCTACTGGTCAAGCCCTTTCATTTGATACCAATATTGAGGGGGTTCTAGAAGTTACATTTAAAAATACCAGATTTGACCCATTTATAAATTTATTATCCGCATTTTGTAGTGGCGGCCAACATGAATTTTAATTTTTTTTATAGTGATTATATTGCGCTAGTCAAGTCCTTTCAGATAATACCAATATTGATGACTTCGGTTATCTAGAAGCTGAGAAAAAAATTATTTTCGTTTGTAAATTTTTGGAATATATATTTAAAAAAAAATTTCGCCCATAACTTTACCGATTAAAGCCCGATTTATCTAAAATTTTTCACGAATATTTCTCTAGGCATATTATATCTATAAATGGTAATAAGAGTACCTATAAGTTATTCTATGGCTGAAAAATTTTAATTTTGGTGGTAAAAATATGGAAAAAAACAGAGCCAATCGCGTTTATTTGCTCATATCTCAGAAAGTTTATGGGGCGGGTGTGCTGAATTAAAATAGCGATTCATTCCTGGATATTTCCAAGAGATTGATACCATATAGAGATCTGAGGAACATACAGTTGCCTCTAAAAGTTGATTTCAACCAACACATGGACAGACGGTCAGAGCTTAATCGACTCCTCTATTCATAAGCTTTCAGAAAATATATACTTTATGGGGTCGGAAATTAAAATTGTAGAAATTACAAACGGAATGACAAAGCTATATGTATATACCCTTGTGCACCACAGGTGAAGGGTATAAAAACATTGCTGTTATAAACATGAGTGTCGCCTAAAATCCGAAAATATCAAATCGGTATCCTTCTCAACAAAATCAAATTTCACGAAGCACTACGCAGTAAATTTGGACAAAAGAGCTCCACTTTCATGCGTAAAAAGTACCGTTTATTTAAGAACTGAAATAAGCAGACCTTGGAAATCGCCGGAAATTCGTTTAAAGGATAAAAGAGCAAAGAAAAATCAATTTTAATTTTTCCAAAAATTTATATTCTCCGACGAAGAGCATTAACTTCTAAATGGCTTCGAGAAACAAATACATTTACAATGAATGGCAATATGGGTTTTGCTTATGTAGCGTGATTGGGTCATATAACAGTAACATAACAATTGGGTCCTTGTTGCCTTAATTGGATGGCATTGATCTGGATGTAATGTGGTTTTAGCAAAACGGTGCTATCTACCACATCATGCATAAAACAATTCTTTCATTGCAGCAACGATTTTCACAACAAATTATACCAAGAAATTCAGATGTCAAATGGTCACTACAATCATGCAATTTAACGCAGTGCAATTTTTTTTTTTTTTTTTGTAAAATCTAGGATTTACGTTAATAAATAACAAAAAATTCCTGAGCTTGAATCCGAAATGCATTCCATACTGAATCAGAACATTTCTTGTTTATTATTACAAAAAAGAAAAAAAATTACAATTATCTCAAAAAGTACGTGTTTTTTTGACTTAAAAAAGGACTTGACAATTCAGTATTGGATTTTAGAAATATAAAATGCATTAAAGCAATTACATTGCGTAATCGGAGGAATGAGAACTTTAATATGGTCAAAGCTGAGAAGAATGTTTAGAGATAATTTTCATATAGTTTGTTCATGATTTTTAAGTTTCAAGCATTCAATCTGTTACCAACATAAATAAAAACGTTAAAACGGGCAATAAAATTGTTATTATTTACAATCTAATTACGGCCATTAAGTGAGCAATTCGCTTATGCAAATCTACCGGCTGTTTGAACCATCTGTACGTATAAGTTATTTGAAAAATATTGTTACGTACAGTCCCGTTGGCCCCTAATGATGCGAACGTTTGTGAAAGATCTTTCGTAGTTTTAATCCGTTAAATGATTTGCTGAATAATCAAATCAAAATATACAACTAAATGCGTTGCTTAAATGGTAAATAATCCAACATAAACAATATTAAGTACTGAATTGCTATTGACCGTCTGTAATAACTACTTCCGCATACGCATAAGCAGATACAATATCACCAACCCAATACAAGAACGACCCGTAATTTGCCAATTGCTTTATCATTTGTCCTATACATAAGAGTAAATGGTAAAGGGACATTTATATCATTTATCTAGATTAAATTGTCAGTACATACAGATATATCTATAGATAAATACACAAACACATACCTATGTACCTGAATGTATGTATGTGTAAACAACAATGTTAGCATGGAGTTGTTTATATGGGCTCTGAGTGTTTAAGTATTTGTGAAATTTAATGAATAAATTGTTATAATTGTGTAGAGTATAACAGGTTTTTATATACAAACGAATTTCTACTTTTCGCTCAGTTACTTTCTTCTTTTATACATTGTTTGCAATTTATTTATTTTTTAATAATACAAATACAAATAAGTAACTACCTAAAGCCTTCAAGGACTTACCAAAGGTAACAAACCATCTTGATCGAAATGTTACATTGGCCTAAATTACATTTAAAGCACACGTATGTATGAGTAGTCAGTGGTTTTAAAATGTTTGATTTATTTGTAACATTAGCAATTTTTTTATAAAAAAAAATAAAAAAAGACATACATAAGACATACATACATGTAACCATCTGATTGAATTAAATAATAATGAAAATAATAATTAAACTATAGTAATATTTGAGTGTATGTAACTAAATTAAATTTTGTAACGAAAATCTTAAGAGTACTGTTTATTATTTGCAATTAAAAAAATACCGGGTTACTTAAAGTGAACACAACCTACGTTTATAAAAGGTGTCAACGTAGCAATATTATCAAATGAAAAATAGTTCCAAGCAAAAAATAAACAAATAATGGCACTATATTCGGCTGTGCCGAATTTTTGTATACCCACCCCCAATTCGATGTACTTTTATACCACAAGGAAGGACAAGGTTTTTTTGACTCACTCTTGCATTACGAGCTGTCACTCCCTTTCTAATATTCCGATTAAGCACTCTTACTTTTTCAGTTCGAGCTCTATCGTTCTTTCAACAGACAGACAGACGGACTGACAGACGGACGGACAGACTGACAGATGGACGAACATAGCTAGGTCGTCATAAAAAGAAACCAGGACTCATAGAATATATATTTTATGGAGTCTAAAATGGATATTTCGGTGTTTTCCAAACGGAATGACAAAATGAATAAAACCGCCCCTCCCCGCATTTTTTTGGTGGCGGGTATAACAATTCTGTATTGACTTTTTCATTTTACTAACTACGGATTCACTCCAATGTAAAATAACCCTGAAATAAATAAAAAAATCTTCGAAATTTTATGTATTGCAAAACTTTTTTTTTGTAAAAAATATAACTTACCAATTGCGGTACATAAATATTGATAAGTTTCTTATTTATTGCAAAAATTTATACTAATTCGTATATTTAGAAAAGAAATATTTATAAATCGTTCGTAATAAAATACTTATTTTCTAAAAAGTTTTCTAAAACTTATTTATTTAAGAAGAAACTTATTAATGAAATTTAAATTGAAACCCTCATTCAGATGGTAAACTGTATTATAACGCTTTTACTTATTTATCATAAGATAATTTAATGGTGCTATTTTTTACGTGCGTAAATATTATTGATTTCTTTTATTGCAAAAAAAAAACTAAAAATTTTGTTTTTTTTTTTATGCTTGTCAAATGCAAATAATTTTAAGGCTATTATTTTTGTGGTATAAATCAAAACATTTATGTTAGAAACAAAGTTGTGAATAGAATGTGACAATATACATGCACACATGTATAATATAATAGTTATGTACATAATATTTTTTTTGAAGGACATTCGACTTAAATATAAATTAAAGACTAAAGGCATATTTATCATAAATTACTTTTTGTTATGCTTTAATAACGAAAAGTATTTTGAAATTGTTTGATTGATAAACATTAGGCGAGCTATTCGAAAAGGTTACTGAATTATTTTACTTATTTATTTTCTTTCAATGCCCTGCTGATTTAAGGGCAACCCAGGATAAACTTAACGTTGTCTCATGACAATGTCATACTTCATATAAAAAATATTTAAATAATAAAAATTAATAATTTTTTTATATAGAATTTTACAATGATAACAACAAGCAAAATGGATCAAAATGATCTGCTATCAGTTACGAGGAATTTTTTATATTTTTTTTTAATAAATACTTTTGAAGAAAAAGTTTTTGAAAATTAAGGTGACTTTCTGTCCTTAAGATGGACTAGAACCGAGATCGTGAAAGTAACAACTGGAGTTTGATGTCAGAGTTAAAAATTATTGTAAGTGGCAATATAGCTCTTATAAAGGTATAAATATCGATATGCAATTTGCAGAGTACCAAAAAATACAAGAGCGGTATCCAATAGCATTTTAAAAGTATAAAATTCTTTAATCCTAATCATTCAACTTAACTTTAGTCCTGGCTACTTGAACTTATTTTTTATATAGCCCGAACTTCCTTAATGCACTAAACACATAGCCGACAACAGGCTACAACGACTATACGACTATAACACATCAACACGCCGTGAAACATCATAAGCAGCTGATAATTAAGCTTATTTTAAATATTTAATTTTTAAAAAAATTAAAATTTTTAACCAAAATATGCTAATAATTCTTAAAATTTAAAAAAAAAATATTTTTTTACCACTTCTTTGTTAATGCATTAAAAAAACTTTAACTTTACAATAGTCTTTTTTGTTCAATAAAATAAAATTTTTTTAAACTCTCATAAATTTCACAACTCTTAATACAGAGTAGGTTAGAAGTCACCAAAGACTGGCCAACTGTTGAAATTTTACTGCAAAATTTAGACGTTTTCGATAATCTCCGACGCCTAATATAGCAGTAAGGGCATCTTTTTCAAAAATAAGCCGTAGTGACGTACGAGCCATTCCTGAGCAGCTGAGAAGAACGCCTTCCGTTAGATGTTTCTGTTGTTTTGTTAAGACTTTGCTCAACATGTTAAATATTTTAGATAGTGGTAATTAAACTTCATCATTCATACCGGCTTTCTTACGGTATCATGTTGGTGGTGGCAGTAAAATAAGCAACAAATTATTGCTTCAGAACACAAAATTATAAGGTCAAAATGTCAACGATATACTTTTTGCGTAAAAATAATTTAAATAGTATAATTCTGTTATTCTGGTTCTTTGTTCAGCTGTGAATCCCTCTATTGTTTGTTCCCCGGTTGTTAATTTTACAATTTTTAAAAACTATATATTTGAAAAATATATGTAAAAATTAATAAATATTAAAGCCCTATAGTGACATCTGGTCCGCCCTATATATTGGCAGTACTAGAACTATTTATTGTCACCTTCGAAAATACAAATTAGCCGAAGTTGGCTACGGGAACAATAGTGGCCATGTAAATGCATATCTATGAGGGTGTAAAAACATCGCCTTCATATTATATGTGCATATTAATTTTGACAGATTGTAGTCGGTAGTTTGCTGTCGATTATGTGTTTTATGCATAATGTTCATTATAGTAATAAATTGCTTTATTTTCATTCAAAAGGTTCTAAAATCGTATATATTGATAGTGTAAGTATGTTCGAACTAAAATAGTCGTACCTCTAAAAATAGTTTTAGCAAAGACTAAGCCTTGAAGCTTCAGAAACAATAATAACTATGGAAAATAACAGTTAAACACGCAAAGAAATTAAATTTGTTGTTGAGTGCTTGATGCGGAAAGGTTGATAAGGCACTTAAAATAATTGTTTCATCATTTAATACAATATTATTAAATTTTTATTTTTAGACAAAACTTTCAACAACTTTTTTATGTTTATTCGAGATAAATTGCCGTAAGTTTAAAAATTAATAACTAAACGAGATCACACTCTGAAAATTTTTAAATTTTTAATTTTCGCCTCAATTCGGTTAGGAATGCGAAATTTTTAGTGACTTTCGTATACATATATTTATAAGTAACGGAGTTTTTTATAAGAGAATTAGGTAGTAGAAACTCACGCATATTATTACACGTATCTATGTATGTATATGTGACGCGAAAAATAGAAAGGGATCTAAGGGTAAAAACAGGAGAGCCATTTTAAAGATTTAAATACGTGTATCTTTGGTTTACCATCACTGAGCGTGTTGGTATTGGTCTCATTTGAAAGCGACATATCTTATGACGTCAGAAACGAATTGGTCAACCTCTAAAACGCGTGTAGGTCGTCTCTACCTCTTGTTTTGTGTAGTTGGTTTTTACTGTTTTCTACCTAGCGCGCTGTTTCCATGAGTTTGATATCAAATTTGCTCGCGTTTTTTCGAATCCAGCTTTATTTTCTGAAATTATTATTTGTGAATTATAATAAATACTTATTTATAATTCTTTTAAATCGTGAATTTATTATGTTATTCGTGAAAATAATTTAAAACTGATAACATTCTTACTGTTTGTTTTAGGATGAAATGGTGGACGAATTCGAAGAAGTAGATTTACTTTATCGCTTCCCTGATGACGAGGATGATGACGATCACTTCTCAGAATTATCGGATAGTGACTCTGAAGATGATACCGATAATATGTACCTTGATAAATCTGATCTTGATTTACGCAAAGAAAAGGTAGTTGCTCGACTGTATGGTTCAAAAATACCTCGGTGTTGTTCAAATCAATGCAATGAAGTGATCCCTAAGAATATGGCTGTGGACTTTCGTACGTCTTTCATGAATTTAGATAAGGAATCCCTAGATTTAATTATTCTCGCACATCTGGCAGCTCGCCGTGACGATGCAATGCTCAGGTCAAAAGTTGGTGATCGATCGCGAGCTATGAAGAAACGCTACAATTAGATATATTATTTTCGAAGTTTGCGGATATGCCGTGATATGTACTTCTTCCTGTATACAATGGGAATTAAACGCTACAAAAATCTTTATGCTTTAACTACTTTGGAAAACAAAGAAATTGTTTAATTTGTCTGCCGTTTTGCTGAAACTGTTGATATCACTTAATCTGGACGTCAACCAAATCATCGTGATTATCGTTTATTGAAACTTCCAACTACTGAAAGTAAGACTTCTGTTTACACTAGTTACACCAACAGCGTCGAACCGAGTGGTAAAATCGTAAAATTTCGCACTTTCCAAACGTTGTGGAAGAAATATTGTCCCCACATCGTCACTATGAAGCCAGCATACGATTTGTGCGAATTGTGTCGAAATCTTGCAAAAGATGCTATTAATACAGTAATACAGTAAAGGAAATAAATAAATTTTTTTTAGTTTCGTAAAATCAAATTATTTTTTTAATACCCACGAAGTCTGCAATTGAATTGTTTAAGGGGATTTCTGAAAGATTCAGCTCAGCCTTCTTCAGGAGATAAGGGTTTTATAGGTAAGATTTTAATTCTTTGAGAATTAAATCAGAGCTTAGGCCCTCAGGGGTCTTTTTTCGAAGTTTCTACCAAAAACCTTTAATCACGTTTAGTCTTAAACTCGAGAATGGGTTTGTATTTTTATTTATATTCTCCAGTGCTTGACGAACATAATTCTGCTATCGAATACAGTAAGCTTAATGTCACTTAATTAGGTCCATTCATCTCTTTAAAAAAAAAAAAAAAATCTTTTATTATATTTTGTTGGGAATTATGAGTGTTTTTTAGGCAAATTAACTAAATACGAAACTAGAGCTTCAAATATCGTGTTTGATATATTAAAAAACAATATCGATATATAAATATATATATCGATATATCGACTCGAAAAATATAATCGATATATATTGCATATCGATATTTTTCTGACAAAAATATCAAGATTTCGATACATAAATATTTTTCGTCCAAACCCACTAACACGTAGTTGTATGTATGCATGTGCTTTAACTTTAATGCTCTGAGAAATTTTCTATGTTTAGGGAGGGCCAAAAGTCATCATGAAGTTTAATTTTTTAATAACTTTTTATTAATATATTTGTAGAAGTTTTTTTTTCTTAATTAAGAATTTCAGAATTTCACCCTCTGAGCAAAAATCTTCTATAGCTTTGTTTATCCTCACTACCAATATGACAACCTAAGAGATTTGAGGAAAATATTGAACGTGTAGAGCAAAGTGTTAACGAAACACCAGGAACACCGTAATCAGTGTAAAAAAATTTCAATTTTTTTTATAATTAAAAATAAAATATTTATATACAGTGGTGGCCACGAATTTAAGACACGACATTTCACTTATATATTTCTAATAATTTTTACATCTTATCGAAAAAATTTAAGATCCATGTTATTTTTTAAAGATCCTAGTATTGTTATGAAAAAAAATTAACAATAGTTTGTTGCCTATATTTTGTTAGGAATTTTTTTTTACATTTTATACAGATTATTACAAGTTTTAGCCTGGTCATGAATTTAGGACATAGGCAAAATAAAAGTAAATTCACTAAAGTAAAGCTCAGTTTCATAGAACAAAATTAGTATTTGGTAAGAAATCCTTTATTTCGGATCACAGCAGCGCACCTCTTGGGTAAACTTTCAACTAAGGCCATACAACGTTCGTTTGTAATGGCATACCAAGCTTTTTGGATTTCTTTCCATAAATCGCTCAAATTTTTGGCTTAACTGCTCATACATGCTCCTCAATATCATTCCACAAGTTCTCAATTCGATTATGGTCCGGGGATTGAACTGGCAACTTCAGAACTGTAATATTGTTTTCCTCTAAGCAACTTTTTGTTAGGCGTGAAGTGTGCTTAGGGTCATTATCATCCATAAATTTCCACATTAGAGGCATGTTGTCTTCAGCAAATGGTATCATAATGATTTTCAGTATGTTTTTGTAAATATGCTGGTCCATTTTAGTGGTAATCTTGTAAATGAGACCTACACCATGCCAGGAAAATGATGCCCACACCATGACATTGCCAATACTTATCCGTTGTAAGGGTGCACTTTGGGTGATGCTCCAGGTTTGAAGGACGCCATACGTACTGTTTTCCATCAGAACCGAAGCGGCAAAACTTCGATTCGTAGTTCCAAAGTATATTTTTTCAAAATGTCATCAGTTTATTGAGATGTTCTCTTGAATAAGCTAGTCTGGATTTAATTTTTTTTTGACACAAGTGGTTTACGTTGTGCAATACACCCACGTTAGTTTTTCCCATTCAAATGTCTTCTTATTGTCCTGGACGATATATTAATACCAAAATCAGATGAAATCTCATTTTTCATTTTACTTAAGCTTTTAAAAGGATCTTTAACAGCAGCTTTATAACTTAAGCTATCCTCCCTGAGTGTAGTTTTTCGGGCTCTAGGGTGCTGTTTTACATGTTTGGTGGTATCATGTTGCTTGATGTATTCCAGTACGTTGTAAATCTTGGATCTGGAACATTTAATTAGCTTGGAAATGTCCATTACTGTTTTTCCATCAGTTTTCAATTGTAGGATCAGTTTTCGCTCGGCATCCGAATTCAAAGTACCTCTGGCCATTTCTAACTAAATATTTTGATGTATCCCAACATAAAATGGAATGAAGCATTAATTTCTTACCCATTCAAACAAACTTCAAACAACACCAAACAATCACTTAATAACCAAATATTTTTAAAACGTTTTAAATTCTTGGCCAGCTTCAAATGCACGTTTTTACAATAATGTATTAAAAATAGCAACAAAAAGTAAAAACAAACAAAACTAAATGACGGTAATTTTTCTTAACATTACAAGGAACACAAAGATCTAATTTGATATTGCAGGGTTGAAAAAATTATCATAACTATGCTCGTTACATGTCGTGTCTTAAATTCGTGGCCACCACTGTAAAAGAAAAAGTAAAGTTTTTAAGCATCATGGTAACTTTTGTCCCACCCTATATAAAGGTGTTTTGTATTCGTGTTAAGAAAGTATACTTTTGCAACTTAATGTAGAAAGTTAATTTATACATGCTACAAAGTGTTTATTTTGGCATTAACTAACTTTATACTTGTACGTCCATAACAAGGATACAAGGGCACTTTAATGAAACTTTGCGTCGTAGTTTCAAGAATTATAAGTACTAAAAAAATAAGCAAAACCGGTATATGATAAATTACTATACCTAAGTCAGCTGAAGCCATTACTGCTTTAGTTAAAATATTAAGTTAAGTTTTTTAAACAACAAATATTTTTTCTGATATTATAACAAAAAACTAAATGGTTGTCTCTATGCGTGCATTGAAATGAAGTGAACATAGCATAACAACAGCTTAAATGATAATCATTATCTGTGTATGTTTTCTAAGAATGTTTTTTATAATTAGTGAAGGGAAATTAAGATTCGACATAACCAAATACAGCTTTATAAGGTGCTTGTTTCTGCAAAGAAAAAACTGAAACTCTCACCCTTGATAGTATTATGTTAATCTAACTTAACTCTTCGAACATACTTACATATAAAATGTAGTACGTATATACATATATATTTTTTTTTAATTTGTGTATACTCTGTTGTCACACTAGTTAAATTAATTGTATTTATCTCGATGTAAGATTATCAAACTACCCTTTCGGTTTAACTTTTTTATTTAATGGTGTTTTTACGCTAAGCAAGAAGTTTTTACTGCGTGCAGGCTATTATGTTAAACTTTATACTTGAATGGCATCCTAAAAATGTTTGCTAACATTATAAGCATGTTTAATAGACTTTTAGTCGAAACCATGAATACAAGTCACAACATTAAGTAATAATTAAAATTAAAGTAATATTGTGATATGCAGTGCTGCCAGCCTTTTGGAGAATATATTACTTTCGTTTGCCTTGTTTTTTTTTGTGTCAAAGAATTTATGGTTGAGAAATGCTCAAGAGAAAATAACGTAGGCCTTTTTATTATTCTTGCCATTTTTAAAGTTGACTTATAATCTTTTTCGAAACAACTGGCTGTAGTTTTAATTAGCCAAATTTTTAGATAAGCTTGGCAGTGATAAGGACCTTTAAAGCAAATTCCATAACAATTTTAAAAACTTGTAGCTGCAGCGCTCGAAATTTTGCGACAATGCTGGCCTTAAGTTTAAAGATTTTCTTGGGCTTGGTCACACAAACTATTTCTTTTAAACAACCCAAAAAAAAAAAAAAAAAAACTAGTCGGGTGCTGACAAATATAATGAGGGCGCTGATAAGTCAATTTCAGAATATTTGGAAATTATTCACTGTCCAAAAATTTTACTTAAAAGTGCGATTGTGTGTAAGACATCCTGCTGAAAATACATCTCAGCAGGACGTAAGAAATGTTGTATCATAATCTAATAACGTTATCCATTTACTTCCATCTTCGTTTTTGAAGAAGTACTTAAGGCAAAATGATATTTTCAAATGTTATATCACAACCTACTGTACATCTAATGGGGAGCAATTGAGTAAATGATTAATGAACCCCAGAATCTACCGTTTTGCTTATTAGCAAAGCCGTTCAAATGATAATGAGCTTTATCATTCATAATTAGATTTTTAATAAACTTCATTTATGGTAGACTGTTAAAATTTAACTGCATAATTTAAACGTTGCCGATGATCTGCAAGTTTTACTTCCGGCACCAAGCGTACCCTATGTGCGCTTTTTTAAATGCGCTGTAGTTATATATGAGTAATTCATACCGTAGCAGAACGCCTTCGCGTTCAATATTTTCCACAAGGCGATTTAAAGTGGACTATCGGTTCAAGGCAAATCTATTGTGATGTCACACGAAGTTAAAATATCGCAATATCAGTTTGTTTATGATAACTTTAAGGCTAACGGTCAACTGAAAAATATTATCATAGCTTTGAGACTTTATACAATTCAACAAGAGACAGTTTAAACGTTTTTAATCTCACAATCTTGGTGGATTGCATTTGATGTTATGCCTGCTTCCCCCTTGTCCTGGTAATTTTACCGCCGTCAAAATTAAAGATTCACCACAACTATTTGTCATCGAACCGAATTTATTTAAAAGCTCTTTATATAACTTAATTATTACGAGTAAGTTGGTTGGAACAAGTTTGTACTCTAAGGACATAATACACACATTTTATTTGTGTTCGGATAGTTTGTAAAATTAACAAGTAACAGTGCTATATTCGGCCGTGCCGAATCTTATATACCCTCCACAACGTGTAGTCATGCAATAACAGTAGTTTGTATCACCATTCCTCTCATATGAAATACGTACATACATATATAAAACATACATATATAAAAACATCCCATTGTAAAATTATAAATTTACGTATGTATGTTAAAAAAAAAAAAATTTTAAAAAATTAAAAAAAAATTTAAAAAAAAAATTAAAAAAAAATAATTAATATAAATAATAAATATAAAACAAAAAATTAAAAAAAAAATTAAAAAAAAAATTTAAAAAAAATTAGAAAAAAAAAATTTAAAAAAATTTTTTTGGCTCAGCTGGGATTCGATGCCACGTTTACTCTAACCAGTATACATGTTTGTATGTATGTATGTTGTTGTTGAAATGTTGTTTTTGTGAAAAAAAAAATCGAGGTGGTCGTGGTTTTTTGCTCATATCTCAGTTGTTTATGTACCGCTGTCTCTGATTTTCAATACCGTTCTACTCCCGAATATTTCTGATATTTTAATTTTCCACCCGGGTCCAGGGGATATCGGGGGCTTCAAAAAGTTGATTTCAAAATGCACACGAACAGACGGACAGACTGACAGAGCTTAATCGACTCCCCTATTCATAAGCTTTCAGAAAATAAATATATACTTTATGGGGTCGGATATGAAAATTGTAGAAATTTCACACGGAATGACAAACCTATATATACCCTTTTTCACTGTGTGAAGGGTATAATTAAAGTTTAAATTAACAAGAAAAAAACTAAGAAATAGGTATACGTAAACTTGAAATACTTCCAACTTACAAAATCAATAATTTGTGGGCTTGTTGGGAAATCAAACCCATAAATAAATGTTAACAGTTTTTTATTACTTAAGTATGTGAACTCATGTAAGAATATAAAAACAAAAAGCGAACTATATCAATTGACTTTTCTAGCAAACGCATACTATTTTATTCAAATAAATAAAAGGAGTTGCCGTCTAACAATAAAACCAATTCCAGTTAAGAGTTAAAAACATTTATCTCTCTTGCAAAAAAAAAAAGTCGTCGTATCACGTATCAAAATAATTAAGTCCGTACAAAATTTTTTCGAAACAAATAAGTGAATTCAACCTTGATAAAAATTAGCGATGTAAATCGGAAATATAAAAGCAATTGTAACTTATTTAAAATTTAATTTTTATACCTTTTTATACTACTGAAATAATAAGTAGTTCTGCCGAGTGCAAACAATTTTAGTACTTCCATGAACGTACAAAATACAGAAACAGAACAATGTTAGCACTGCTTAAACTGCTTTCAAACGGCATGTACTTAATATATGTCTCGTCGAGTACTCCAAATATTGCAAAATTGATATAAGTATGTCGTATGATCCCGTTGAAGCATTGCATGTGTAAAATGCATATATATGTAAAAGTTATTAAACAAATTTTCAATTTGAGCATGTTCTATTTTGATCTGACAAAGCACCTGAAATTAACTGTTTTCGGCAAAATCAATGTACGTTTTTCTGCAAGCAAAGCAAGCAAATGAAAATCAAGAAAAAATTAATTAAAAAGTTACTGCCTGCCGTATTTATAAAAAATATTTTAGGTTTATAAAAGACTTATTTGACGTATGTTTGAATTTGACAGAAATTTGTCAAATAAGCATTTAATAAACCTAAAATAATTTTTATGGATATGGCAGTTAAAAAAAAAACAGAAAATTGGTTTTTATACAGTGTAAAAAAATTTTTGTAGATAATAATTTAATAAAGTTTACTAAATCCAATTTACACGCTCTATTAATACAAATTATTTAAAAAAAAATCGCATACATTACAAAATATTGAAAACAAAATTCGCATACAAAATTAGATGTTCTAATCAAAAAGAGGTTATGTCAGACGTTATAACATATGTACGTACACCGTATCTTAAATTACAATTTTGACAAATGACATATGGATCGCAAAAATGGTATGTCATTTTGATTGGTGTAGCTGCAAATTTTTTCTAGTGTGTTAGCAAAATCTTAAACTGAGTTAATTTTATATGTAATTAAATGTAAATATTTAATTATTTCAAATTATCTTTATTGCACTCCCTGGAATAATAAAGTTACGCCGATGGTCACATGTGAAATATGTCTGAAAGCAGCTTTACAAAGATCAAAAAATTTTTATATTTAATCTGGTAGAGTTTGGTGTGATATTTGACAATGTTGCTGCTAACATTTTATCTAAATTGTTAAAAACGATGTTTCGTCCGAAAATGATTTTCTCTCTTTAACTTTTAAAAGCTCACTTTGCAAAAATCGAAGATAAAAAAATTGGCAAAACTTTTCTTAATCAAAAACTACAAAATATATAATAATACCTAATTTTTCATTCGTTTTCAACAGTTGACTTACATAAGTATGTATGTTGCTTTGTCTATGGTAATTAACTTAACTGAGTTTCGATGGAAAACTTCACTATACAGATATTTGTTTACTTCATGAAATACTTTTGGCTAGGATAGCACTTCAAGCATTCCTTTGAGATATGAATATTGGCTGATTGTTTACCGAACTAACTGGTTACCTTGAATTTGTGTATCTAACGTTTAAGTGACACTGCATTTGACGCAAATACATGCAACGTTGTTTCACTAATGAATACTCATTTTAATAACACAATTTTATAATTTGATTAAGCGTTAGGGTGATTTAGTAATTGGGCATTAAATACTAAAAAATAAACGATATATTGGTAGACTAGTCACCAAGATTTTAAATATCTACCACAGAATGATAGAAATAAACATAAAGACATACCTGTAATATATTCCTAAGAATTTTTTGCATAACAAAGAAATTGAATTTAATACGGAATTGTTGCTAAATAAACATTCATTTATTATTATCTCAGCTCTATATATTTCAATTTTAAATGTGAAATATAATACAACAATTATATTTTCGCATAAAACAATTTATACACTATTTGGAAATTGGTAACCCTACAAATAAAATCACTTTCACTTCAATACGGTGACGTCAGTTGTGCTTTAATTTAATGCGCGGGATGTCTTAATCTTTTTTCTATTATTCTCTAAAACAAACTGACCTTAAATAAAATATTTGATAAAATATGCCAAATAAATCACAAATGTTTTAGAATTTGTTTATAATGTAATAATTTCTGTTAAAAATCACATCTAAATCGTATGCCGAAATCAAGATAAACCAAAAAATATTTTGCGTTTATAGTTATGATACGCAGTATATAGTAAACAGCGGTACAAGCATAAGTTAAATGGCTTACAAGCAATTTAAAATAGTGTGTGTATATTACTATATTTTTATAAAATATGTATATACTTCCAAAAAAAATGCGTTTTGTTTTTCGATCAAAATATTGCAAAATAGAACAAAACTGAAAGAAATAACAAAACAAAAAAATTCAAAGAAAATAAAGCTGAATCAGAGCAGAGATGAAATAAATTATTTAATCTGAAATAGAATTTTCAAAACATGTTTAAATGTTTTGTTAGCAGAACTAGGCCACAGAAAGACATGTACTGAAAAATCGCTTTAAGAAATTGTTTTTCCTTTAAACTGCTCTTATGGTAATTATTTTGTAATGCTGCTGCTTAATATTTTTTACATATGTATTTTGTATGTATCTAGTGTACTCGATGTTTTTGCTATGGTTTACCGTCTCTTTATTTTATTGTCGTGTTTTGTTTTGATATTCTACTTTCTCTGAATACACAAAAACTAACGAAGCTGTAGAGAAAACTTTTTAAGTAAGGATTGATGGAGTGTTTAATGAGTGTTATGTTTTGTTATGTTTGTTTTGTTTTTTATAATTGCTATAAACTATAGTAATTGAAAGTAGTATGACATAGAATACGAAACATTTAAAATATTTTGCGAAACTCTTTAGTACATACATACCTATGTGCTCCAAATAAAAAGAAAGCAACATCAATAAAAAAATTAAGGATTTTTCGTGTAGAAAAATAATATACATATCTTCATTATATTACTTTTTAACTTAAAATCTAGACCAATACTCATAAAACGTTATCGACCGTTTTAGAGCTAATGAAAAAAAATCATTTAATAATGGAAAGACATCATGCTTGTATGTTTGTTTATTCGTGAAACATTTTTTTATTTTGTTGTTTTTTTTATGGCCGTGTTTGTTCTATTTCTTTATTCTTTCACCTTAATTTTAATTGCCTTAGGGCTCATATTTAAATAAATGTCTTCTGTTGACATAAGTGGGTGACAGTGGTAAGTTGTAACTGTGGATGTGTATGAACATGTTTTTGTTTTGTGTGTATCCTGTAATATTATAAATTGAATGTTTGTATGTACGATTTATGGTTTGTAATTTGTTATTTGAGATCAATTTATTTGCAGAAATATGACTTATTATTGAAAAATAAATTTAAATTTATATTAAGAAGTTCAGCATAAAATTGGAAAATACCTACTAATAGTTGTATAACAAAACATTAGGAAAGTTATCCAAATCTATTTGAAATCATTCGACAACATAATAATGCGGAAAGTGAAAACAACCATGAATTAATACAAACTTTTTTTGTTACTTAAGCAAAATATTTCCTTAGAAAGTATAAGTATACATTTATCAGCTTTTTTGTGTTTACATAAATCACAAGCTTAAATCAATAAATAGATTTAAAAAGTAACTAAAACTTTTATTGCGAAAATTGTTATAAATTAAAAAACTTATTTGAAATTTTCTTATCTAATATTTATATTTACATATTTAAGAAGAATAATATAAATTATAGTTTAAAAAAAAGAACAAAAAGTAAATAACAAAATTTAATATATACCATATACCTGGGACAATAAGTAATAATACCAAGGCACGTTTATTCATCAAGTAGTCTTGTTTCGTCAGTTAATTATTTTTTTCTTCACTTATTTTAAATTTCAGCTGTCAAAGTCTATAGATAAAAACACAATTTTCATTCCTCTTTCATTTATTTCATATGTCAAACTTCATATATTCTCTCCGAACTGCAATTACCTGGTAAACTAATATGGCTTGTAATACTCGTAATACCTAATGTCAAAAAACTTACTTGAGAAAAAAAATTATTTTATAACTTTTATTTTATTTTAAATGCTTAGCAATCGTAGTTATAAAAAAGTTTAAAGTAATTCTAAATAAAAACATTTTTACGGGTTCTTTTTGAAACTAAATTTTCAATTAATCAAGTCTTTAATTAGCATAGTACTTTATTGAAAATGAATATGTTATATAATACTTATGGTGGCTGAAAAATTTTTAAAAATATTTTAAATAGACGTGAGAATTTTTTTTCAGTAAAAATTATTATTTTAAAAATATATAATAAAATTTTTTAATTAAGTTAACATTAATTTGTTATGATTAGTTATAAAAGTATCGTCAAATATTTGTTTAATGTGAATATACATAAACAGTATCAGTTGTGAGTACCAGAAAATTTGCCAAACGTGTAATTTATTTGTGATTGTAGAATTTTCTGGTTGTATCAACAGAATTTCGTTTTGGAATATCAATATAAAGTCAGCACTAAGAAATTATGATTTTTGCATTAGAAATTTTATAACATCAAAAAAAACTGAACCATTCGATTGGTAATGAATTTGATTGTCTTTTTTCAAGGTGTAACTTTACAAATACCTTGGTTTCGTGGTTTCAAATTTTTTTTTTATTTTTTTTTATTTTGAAAATTAAAATCTTTTTTTGTTTAATTTTAAGTCATACAATTTAATTCAAACATACTAGCTCTTAGTTTATGATTACCATGTTTTTTGTATGTTGACACAAGCTAAATTTATATAAGATTTAAAATTTTTAAACTTAAGGTTTTAACCATAAAAATAGTCAAAAACCTGATAATGCTAGATGGCGCTCAATAGAAAAAATAGTATAACACTTGAAATAAAACAAAAAAGGCAACAACAATTTTCAAATATGTATTTATTTACAGAAAATGAAATAATTTCTATTTCGGGGAGCATTGTAGAAATTTCTTAGTTTTTCATACAATCAAAAGCAACTGATATACAGTGTGTCAAATAAATATTTAAAAAAAAATATTAAAAAGTACTGCAAGAAATACACTTATTTATACGATAAGTAAATCTAATTTTTAATAAATTTTTTAGATGTTATGTTAGTTAAAACCAGATTAGAAGACTCTTGAGTTAATGTGTAAATATTTCATACAATAATTTTTGTCAGTAAAATGAATCAAAACATTTCGCAAGAAAAGTTGCACAAAAGTTGGACCGAAAACCTTAAAATATGAATGCAAAAACATTACCAACGAGACGTATGTTTAAGTTTATAGCTCACTGTCTCAAAGATATTGCAGACTCACAAGCAAATGTGAACAAATTTAAGTTAAGAGGAGCAGGTCTTTTGTGATGACAGGGGTAAAATAAACTCGGAAATGTTATATGTTAAACAGAGTTTGGTGAAGCGACAAAAACCTTTTGTCAACCAGTCTACTTTATTTTAGCCTCTTGCAAAAACATAGCGGCGTTGAATCTTGAGAAGCAAATTCACCAAACTGTTCCAATTTAAGTCAGTTTAAAGGTACTTGGCATTAGACAAAAGAGAAATTAAGGCAGCAAAAAAAATCCCATAGTTTTTAAAAAAGTGTTGTATAGCAGCTCAAAACCGGAAAAAAGTAGCCCGCTTAGATAGCTTGCATGCAATTTTCCATTTCGTAGGTATATTTTTGCGATAATTTCGCACTTTAATCAATTCTTTAATCCCTACTATGAACAGCCGAAAATATAGTTAAGTGAGAAGATATAAAAACACTATTCAAATATTATGTTTGTCCTTTTATGTCTCTAGCAATAAGCAGTACAGAAAACATACTATTATGCTTACAATTTAAATAAAACTCAACGTTGTAATTTTGCTTTCGAAAAATTTTGCGTTGAGAAAGCAAATTTGAACACGCTAAGAAAACTCCATATATTTTGTATGCTTTATACTGAAGAAAATCATTTAAAGAAGCATGATTAGAGCTTAATTTCTTTATTAAAAAAAACTACCAGAAAAAATGTCCTTCATGCAGTCCAATATTTAAAAACAATTAATGATTAAAAATAAACAAGTTTTATAAAACATTTGTTAATTTCCTTAAGCAAAGGTCAGTTCGAAAATTTTTCTACAAGGGAATTAATCTTGGTAAAGTTACTGGTTTTTCCGAGTCAAAGTCTGAATGATACAGACAATCCAAACTTACCTATTTTCGATAATGCAAATTAGAATTTTAATTGATTTTAAAAACCTAATGGCTCTGATGATTTAACACATGTGTTAAGAATCAAGGTAGATTTATTAGGTACTCGTACCCAATTAGCTCAATTTTTTTATATACAATTTGTCAGCGTTACCAACATTTTTTTTAAATCTGTCTGCATTGGTCAAACTTAATTTTTTTTATTTTTATTATACAATAAATAATTCGCAGTTTCAGTTGGTTTAAAACGTTTTAAAAAATACAAAACCATGAATAAAAAGTTTTCGCTCTAAAGTTTTTTAAAAATTATTAAAATTAAAGAAGAAAATAAAAAGATGTTGTGACATATGCCGGTATATACACAAAATCAAAATACATGGGGCAAATTACGGTATTCGAACGTAATCGATATTTGAAAATTCTTATTAAAATCTCTATACCTAAAGCACAGCGAACTCAATCGTTCGAGCAAAATTTCGTTGGTAACCAAATGGCGTAATATGGCCATGTTTGGCGTATTTTTTAAATTGTTGTATTTGTTGCCTCGATGCATATATGTACCTTTTGGATATGCCTTGTTCAGAATCAATATTTTAATGCCAGCACAAGGGTACTTTACTTAGTATGGGATAATTGTAAAAAAAATACATTATTTAAAGACATGTTTTTCCAAATATAATTGTAGACTATGTTAGAAATAAATTCTTTGCCTTGGAAAATATTAAATAATTAAATTTTTTGGAAACGTTTCATGTATTCTGTCATCCAAAGGTCTTCTATAGTTTAACCCCCTAATGAAAATTTTTATTAATATTTTTTTGTAAACATTTTTAACTTAATAAACTTCTTTTTAATTAACAGCCCTAAACTTACACCCCCACATAATTTGAATCCTCAAGACACCTTTGTTTATTATATTTAATTGAATATAAAAATGCATAAAAGAAATTCTAATTAAATTGTTTGTTCAGTGTTTTTAAAAGTATAAAAAACCACAACATCAACAACAAACAAATATTATCACTTACCAACTTTATTTATAAATTTACTTTGTTATTGTTTATTACCACGGGTTTGTTTCATTCGGGATTTTCCAAGAAATAATATTGCCGGGATCCTGTATATTTAAAAAAATTTTAGAAATTTTTTGAGGAATGCATGAAAATGTTTTTCTCTTTTCTCTATACGCAAACAATTCTTGAAGTTTGTCTTTCATTCGATTTATGCAAGGTACATCTAATAGGGTTGCCGTATCTGATCATCTACATAATTACAGAGCGAGTTTATTGTCAAAATAGTTATAACAATGTCAAGCTTTATATTTCAAACAAAAAGTCATCAAAATTCTCTCCCTACTAAAGTCACCTGATTAACACAATATATTAATGTATTGATTTTATATAAATATCTCTCTAATGGTCCAATTAAAAATAATAGCGTAACAACTTAAACTAAACAAAAACAACATGTATTGCGTGAGTATGTTTTGTAGCTACCCTATGAGCAATAGAGTAGTCAACTACGAATATAACGCACTTTAAGTTAACTTTTATCAACTTACTATTAGCTATCTACAAAGTAATGAAAAAATTTCCCATGTTGGTTTTGTTTTGTTTTTTTTTTTGCTCTCAGAAAAAGGTATTTTTGTTTCCTTGTTTTTATTATTTTGCTTCTCCCAGTTTTTTTCTATATTATTTATCATTTGTGCTGGAAGTCAGCAAAGTTAAAGAAGTGAAGTCAGTTAAAGATAAATTACTTAAGATGCATTTATGAATTATTGTACAAAGTAAATTATTTTAAAATTATATTATTTTCTTACATATTTATAAAATAAAATAGTAAATTAATTAAAAATATTTCATTAAAAAGATTTAACAATTATTTTAAAAAGCGTCAATTTATAGTTTTTTTAAATACATCTAACCTTAAGCTAACTAAAAGTGGAATGACTTTTAACAAACTTGTTAGTAGCTTACTTTAACCTAGATGAAAATTTATCCACAGTCAAAAAAATTACTACTGCAGAGGACATCGCAATATCAAAATAGTCAGTTAGCCCCATTGCAAATAATCCAGGCATCAACTACCACTAGTCGCGAAAAAAAATCACTTAAACTTAACTGAGTTGCTTATAGGGTACTTTATAAGCTAATTGTCACTACAAGTCTGAGTAAATCATATGAAGAAACAATAATTAATCAAACAGCTGTTTAACTTCATTTGTCTTATTTATTTTATCATAATATATGTTACTATTTTTTTCTAATTGACATTAAAGAAACAATTTTGTTTTAATAACACTATTTGTTTCTTATCTTATGTTTAATTCATTAATAAAATATGTATGTATATTAAAAATATGTTAAACAGATTTAGTTTATTTTTTGTAAAAATAATATGTGTGAATAAAATATATAATTTTATATTGAGCGGTAATTTCCGTGATTCCAGGAAATTTAAATATCATTCCCGCTTTACCGAGAAATTAAAAAGTAAAATAAAAGAGAAACTCTAATTACCACAAATAGGTTGAAGTTGTTTGGCTTGGCTCCCTTAAAATTGACGTTGATGTTTTACATTTGACTAGTGGTTACGTCATCAACAGTATTGTTTATGTTTTGTAAATTAAGTCACCTGTAATTTGTTTCTGTACAATTGTTTTACAGTTGTTTTTCAATTAGGACTCTGTGTATGTGTAGCATGTTTTCTATTTATTTTTTCTACAACTTTACGGTTTTATTGAGGATTTACGGTTTAAAGAAAGCATGATTTACAATTAGTATTCCATAAAGAGTTTTTTCATAAAAAAAAAATCTTAATCATGTCGGACGAGATTAAACTTTTCTACTTTTAATGGATTTTTGTTTTCGCTGTGTGAAACATGCTTTCAGGGCTTTATGTTAGTGCTGTATCTTATATTAAACTTACTTTTAACCATTTTTTGTCAGTAATTTAATATAAAGTTAAAAAAAAATTATATAATTTAAATAACATAAAAGTCAAATTTTTATTGTCATAAATAAACACATTTTTTGTATAATTTTTTACAGTTTCTTTTCCCTTGGGTAGTTAGTATTTAAACATTATAGTGTTTATCGTTGTCCGTGTTAAGATAAAGTCGGGATAATTTACTTTATTCAAAACGTTAAAACATTTAATATGATTAATATTGCAACTTTTTACGACATCTGCAATTAAAGTATATTTATAGTGTATACTAGGGTGATCGATTATTCGACATTTTTAAGAAACCGGTTTTCAAATAGTTTGAAATTTAGAATTTAAAAAAAACCGGTTGCTCTTTTGAAAATTTAGAAAAAACCGGTTAACCGGTCGAATACACAAAGTATGATTTTTTCTCATACCCTTGACAGAGATATGTACATATACAGGTATAAACTAGTTTGTTCTATGGTTTAATTGAATTTTTAATTTGACACACATTCAATCGAATTATTATAAAATGCCGTTATATAAAATAAAGATGTTAAAGGACAGACACTTTTTCCCTTAAAGTTACCGAAAAGTTAAGTTAATGCTTCAATTACCTTGAACTTTTAAGCTTAGGTTTATAAATTTAAAAAGGCCATAGTTTCTCCACATGAAACAAAATATGGCAACTAAATTGTGATTTATATTTTTTTTCTTCTTCGATATTTTATCGATATTCGATATTTCGTTTTGTTAATAAAATGTATAAATTTACATTCTTGCCACTACATTTTTTTAAGAACTAAATTAATTTGTTAAAAATAACCGTTATTTGCTCTGGTTCTGTTATATAAAAAAAACCTTTGTTACAAGGAGGTTTTAATAATTAAAAATATAAAAAAGTCACTTCACTGCTTACGATAGTCAACTTTATAGGCAAGATGTAATAATGACCCTTTGTGTGCCAAACTGTTTTAGTATACAAGTCATATGTTATCAGAGATATTAGTTAAGCTATGGATAGTCTTTAGTACAAGTCGTTAGATTTCGTAGAAGCAAAATATTATGAAATTCGAAAATGAGATCAAAAAGTATTGCAAAGTACAAAAATTTGGTCAAAAAACTTAACTGATTATCACAGCAAATTATAAGCGCAACAACGTATACAAAACCTTTTATCCATTTAAAACAAATAATATTTAATCCTAATTATTTTTCTTATTTTACATTTGTTTTTGAAACAACAAATAAATTTCTTACAATATTATGGAAGAGTATTTAATAAATTTTCTGATTTTTCGAAATTTTTTGAGTAATAAATATACTATGGTACGTTTGGTTATAAAGATAAATGAAAATAAAACTAAAAATGAAAAAACCGGCTTCTGTGAGTAAAAAAACCGGTGTATTCGACATTCGAAAAATGCACATTTGGAAAAAGCCAGGTGAAAGAGTAAAAAAACCGGGTTTTCCACCGGTTGTAAAACCGAATCGATCACCCTAGTGTATACACATTGTGACAAAAGCCACACTTTTTATTACAATTATATGTCGTGCGAAATGAAATGCATTTGTGTATAACTAATAACACATAACCAGTGTCAAATACTGCTTCATTGCTTGTAATGAGTTTTGCGATAGATTTTAATGCCCTTCACACGACAGTGTAAAAGTGTAAAGCGTTGATCATAAGTAGAAAGGTCATAGTTCTTATAATTGTAACATTACAGAAAAAGTTAAAAGCGTAATAGAAACAGTATTATCTTAATCTTACTTCTTGTGTAAAATTGCTTGCAAAACTATTATTTTTGATACTATTGCATTCAATTATTGGGTCGAGGTGTATTTTTGTGTGAAATGTATTGGAATCACTAAAAAAAATCAATATCACAATATACACGAGTTAGGGCCTTTCTACTATAAAGTATATATATTGTAAATCCTTAAAAAAATATAGATAAATCGATTTAGTTACGTCCGTCTGTCCATCTGATCGACTTTTTGAAGCCTCCATATATCCCATGGAGTCATTATAGTTGATTAGAAATACTTTCGAAAATATTGGAATAGACTATTTTGGACATTATCTAAATACAGGGCTAAAAAACATCTATACTTATATACATACATATTTATATAGAAATATATAATTTACTTAAAACAAATTCATGATAAAATTGAAACATTTTTACAGTTGAATCTGGATTATAGGGATCGCACGAAACCGGACGGACGAATAATCGAAAAACACGGTTAAAAGAGGTTTAAATAAACACAAAAAAGTACATATCCATTATATTAAAGCTTAAAATTTTAAGTCTACATTTAACATAAGTATCTTAAGTAATACATATACATATTTGTATGTACATAGTATTAATAGAATTGTATTTAAAATATTACTTTGAAGTAGTTTATATGTTTGTTTTTTTTGTTTTCTTTAAGTAAATGAGCTTGTATGTGACATACTTTGACTTTGAAATAGCGTTGGAATTATAATTTTCCGGTAACTTTAAAGGAGCATTACAACACTTCAATTCTTGTACTAAACTAAAAGTCTTATCTTTTTTTCCCTTCTTCTTCAAAGCTTGAATCATAGTGACTTTCTTGTGCTTGATTGGCCATGGCAAGGATTTCATCATCCAAATCATACGGTATTACCCCATCCGATTGTTTTTCCATATGGTTTGTTAAACCATTCTCTAAATTTTTATTTAGCAAGTTATTTCAAACTTTATTCATTTACATCCGGATAAGCTGGATAGTTATCTTATAACAAAAAACATTTACAACTCGTTTTTAAGACCAATTTGCTGCATATGTGCTTTGTTTCAGTACAAAATTGTTTACAAACCTTTGCCTCCTGAATTTGTGCTTTTTTTATTATCGTCAATTTACACTTATAATTCTCAGCTGAATTTGAACGGAGCAAGGTTGTAACTCATTCTTTAGACTCATTGTATACATTAATAAAAATTTCCTTTCTACAAAAACTTCTAAAATATACTAGTTTCGTCTTTATTTTATAGTTGTTCATATGTAAGTAGCTTCTTTAGAATATAATATTGTTAGTCATTCACAAACATCGTAACAGACACATGGTAGACACACTCTTTTCCTTTTGCTGATTTTAACCTACGAATTCCATAACAATATTTTAACATTTTTTTAATTACCCAGATGAATACTGGCACTCTAATTAATGTTAAATTTATCAAAAAAAAAAATTTGCCTCTTGCACAATAATCTTTCTTAAATAGAAGTTACATTAAATACTTCTCGATGAAACTATTCACTTGATGCAAAACCAACTTAAGGATTTTCTGTTTTTTTTTCAACCTAACTCTAAATAACTAACCATCTTCGGAATCAATTTTAGTACCAAATTCAAAAATTTTTTCTTTATTTTTTATTAAATATCACTTATTTTTAAGCACCATATTTTCAGACAACAATATAATCCGTATGTTTTATCGTTAGTCATAAATAAAAAAATCCTTAATGGAAAGAACTTTTCTTTATTTGTTGATGAGGCCATTACATCAACCAAGACTTTCAGAATTAAATTTTATTTAAAATAATTAAAAAATAAAGCAGAAATAAAAAGATCATGACCATGAAACAAAAAAATTGGAATCATCATTTAGGATCATGTTTTATATGATTGAAAAATCTTATGCTTGTTGAACGGATAACAGAATTAAATCGAGGCATACAAAAATTACGAATAATAGAGGTAAAAATTGTATTATAGAGGTTATTAAACAAAGTAAGGTGCATGCCAGTTAATAGATGTTGCCAGTTAATAGAGGCGCCTTAAATCAATCTACAAATGTCATAGCAAATTTCGCAAACATTTTTTATTAATAGAGAATTTATTAAAATTGATCTAGAATTTGAATTAGAATTTATTCAAGAAAAGATGTTGGTAAAATTTGTTATTTAGAAATTTTCATTTATTTATATTATATTGTTATTTATTGAGTACGATACACCACATATTAAATAGGTAGAATAAAATTTCTGACGCAATAAAAATTATAAAACATCACTCATACGCCACAGACATACATTTTCACAGCACAAATGTATGAGCATTTGCATGAATAACATTTTCTTTTCTTTATTTATTATAATAAATAATTATTTATTTCTTTATTTCTTTATTTCTTTATTTAAGGTTTTTATGGTAATAAAAATTTAAACAGAAGTGTTTATTTACTTTTTCTGAAAATATTCAAACAAAGTTAAATTAATGTATGAAGTTGAGTTTAAACAACAATTTATAAATCTACACAATCTCATATATATAATTGAAAACGTGCATGAGGGTATGGTGATATAACATACACATACATACATCATGCATAAATATATACAAACATATTTAACACTAAAAAAAAAAGAATCAAAATTTATTAGGTCACAACTTATTTAACACATAAATAAAATAATTTAACATACCTACATACTAACAGAAATACACACATGCAAATGCGTATAATTACATAAGTATATAAAAACATAAGCATTTGTTTGTGTGTTTAATCATATGATTTAATTTTATTTCTGGACATTATTAAATCAATGTCTAGAGGCTAGAAAGAGACATCGACTCTCAATGCCGAAAAATGTGCTCTTGTTCTCCTTAAGTTATTTGTAACCGAACAAAAAAAAAACAACGTAAAATACAAAAATAACAACGATATAGTTACAATTTTTACAGACATAGTAAAAGAACATATAAAAATAAAAAAAAACTCAATAATTATACCAACAAAACTGTTGTTGGTAAAAAAACCATAATCGAATTTTCACAAACATATAAACAGACACAAACTCGCACACGCATACAGAAAGAAAAATGTCAGCAGTTTTGCACGTAGTAAAATAAAAGTGTTAAAAGAACAAAAGTGGTGGAATTGTTACTGTTTCCTTTTTTCAATTCAATTTTATTTGTTTGTCTGAATATGTAAAAACTATCAATGGCTATTAATACATATATGTATTTATTAAGCGACATTATACATTTACAAAAACAACCATATAATACGGCAAATAACACCAACAGCAAAACAAAAACAACAGCAAACAAAAGACAATAAAAATTTTCCAATGACGGAGATGATGATGGCGATGACGACAAAAGCAGAAAATTTGTAATAAAACGTAAGTAGACAAAAGCAAAATGGCTGCCAAAATTGTTTTTGTGTATGTATACTTATACATAAGTATGTAGGTACATACATTCCTAATTACACTTAAGCAAATTCTTACCAGAGATGGAAACTTAAAAACTTGTATTTTTTTATTGTTTTTATACTCTACATTTTCAGATGTTTATTATAAAATTACAACGTCAGTGTAAGTAAGTAAGTGCACTATATTAATCTGTGTCGAATTTATATAAGTACTATAAAAAATTAATAACAGTCCTGTAGAATAATCTCTTCATACTTAAATATGTTTATCTTATTTTTATCGCTTTATTTTTGCTCTAAATTTATTTTCAAATATTTTTTCTTAAAATGGAACCAAAATTATTCCTTCTATTTTGTATCTGTACGGTAGCTTCATCATTGCTTATCATTTTAGCTTCTAATATTCAGTGTTTGTTGTTCATTTTTACTTGGTCGTCAATTTTGAACTATCGAATTAGTTATCTCTTATCTTAACACCCTCTGTTTTCTTCAGTTTTAAACATTTCCTTTTATCTTTCTATTAACAACTTATTCCTTATTTTCGTATCTCTGGTTTACTCTATTTTACCTTAGTTTTTCTTAAATTCAGCCCCAAAATATTAAAATACCGACCCCAATTTATCTAAAAAGATAAACTCACTAAGTGGATTAATATATGTTTTAAGATCTCTCATTATTATTGATTTAAAGGATTTCGGAATTTAACCAGCTTCTCTGTAATGGATAATACAATATAAAAATTGCTCATTATTTATTTGCTTAAAAAAAGGTAAAAATGCAGTTCTGCACATGGGATTCTCTAATGGCACACTGCCTAAATACCGTCTTGTATTTCATTCTTGGAAAGCGAAACACCCTTTAACCGCATTCAAAATTAATTGACGAAAGTAAGGGAGAAACCCTTTCTGTATCAGAATTGCCTGCCTTTAGAACGCCACCTATTTTGCACAGTTTGTAATTTACTGCAACCAAATATTTTTTTAAAAATGCAGTATATCTTCACAAAAATGCATCAATGCGTGTGAGGACGAGATTCTCCACAAATCGTTGTTCGTAAATTATTGTGTTCTATGTGACATATAAAACCTATACATATAGAACACAATAATATACGAACGACGAAATATTGAACCTGTTTTACTTTTAAGCTCTTATCGCCTCTGAATCCATCAACAGCACTTTGCGGCGGCTATTTCATTTGTCTTTTTTATGCAGACTTTTGTGACTGTGTTATATGCAGACTTTATCCTTACAGCGGACGTTCGCTGAAGCATTTCTGATGAATTTGTTATTAACAACAAAATTAATTACTTAAATTTCAATTATGTAAAACCAAAAAAAGAAAAACCATGGTTACAACATGATCACGACGGTCATAATATAGTTTCTATAATATTATTTGGTTGTCGAAAACAAGTAAGTTATTTTCGTTTCATTTCATCATATATTTTGCCACGACAATCAAGCATTTGTTTGAATTGTATCATTTACGTATACTTTTCGTAAAAATTTCAAAATGGTGAAGTAAGAAATTATTTTTATATTTTTTATCATATATTTTGTCACCATGAAAAACAATGAAAACTTGGATATTGTTGTCCTTTAGAACTAGTATGATTAACAAAATTTTTATCACAAAACTACTAAGATGTCTTCGACATATTTCACAGTATTCAAAAGCGTTTAAAATTACAAATATTCATTAAATATTGGGTGATAAAATAATATGATTATAAAGAAATCAAGCTAATATGTGTTTTAATAAAATGTTCTTTTAACTCTTCTTCTTATTGCTGAATATGTTTATTATTTTACAAGTTTGACATATGACAAAAAAATACAAAAATTAAAAAAAAAGAAATAGTACAAATAAATGATCAAATGTAAATGTAATAGCTACACGCAAAGAAAAGCCATAGTTACGCCATGATCACGACGGTCATATTTTAGTTTCTATAACAATATTTGGTTGTCGAAAACAAGCAATAGTTTTTTTTTGTTTCATTTCATCATATATTTTGCCACGACAATCAAGCATTTGTTTGAATTGTATCATTTAATGTTTACTTTTCGTAAAAATTTCAAAATGGTTATCATTTAAAAATAGTATAATAAAAAAAAAATAATTTGACAAAAATTACATTATATTCACAAGCATGAAAAATTAAAAATAATCATTAAATAATAGGTTAAGCAACAGTATGATTACAAATAAATCAAGCTATGATTTGTTTTTTAATAATAATATGATTTCAACTGTTCTTCTTCTTGCTGAATAAATTTTTATTATTTTAAAAGTTTGAGATGTCAAAAAAAGGAACAAAAATTTTTAAAAATTGAAGAAAATTTACAAATAAACGAGATGCGGGAACCTATAACCCGTAACCCCTTCTTAGAACTAATTTCTTTTTGGTAAATTTACATATGTTTTTTTCTGAGTGTATGAAAAACTTTTTCGATCACTCCCCTTTTCTTAAGTATTCACTAAAAGTCAAATCCAAAAAATCTTTCAAATCGGTCCACCACGTTTGGGTGTAATTAATTTTGGCCAAAAAAAAAGCGAAAATTTCCTATAGTGCATCGGATGTAGGTGTGCCAACGAAGTCGCGGCGGCCATTTGGCCGATATTTTGTTCCATACATAATTGAACCATACCAATATTATCATAATAAAAAGAAAGGACAATAATTTCCTAAATAATTTTTGTTTATTCAAAATCAACAAAGGGCCTTAAAATTTGGCCACCCTTTACTTAAAATGTACTACAAAATTAATATTTGATGGAAAGTAATTATCTTTAATACTAACCATTACAAAAAAATATATAACGATAATTAAAATTACTTATTTTTAAAATCAAAAAAATTCTAGAAAAAAACAAAAAGCTGAAACGTAAATTTCAGAGGTAAATAAATTTACCTTTTTCTACGTTTTTTTGTACTCCTAATAACAAACTAATACGAAAACCGTTACTAAAACCAGATAAAAAAGAAGAATCAAAAGAATAAAATTAAAGGGAAAAAAAGAAAAGAGAAGACATTAAAAATAAGTAAAAGTTAATTTTGTTGTATTTAAAACTTTAAAGGCGTTAGTTTAATAGCATTGAGTTAAAAAAAAAACTAAAATTTGTATAAAAAAGTATAAAGTAAAAGCGAAAGCTTCGTTAAAATTTAAAGGGGTCTTCACTCTAAGGGTCTTAAAGAGGTCCTGAAACTGAATCTTCTACAGGCCTCGTTGATGGAAGCGAATGTAGAATAATTTGGTCTATATTCCACCTAGTGGTTAATATATACCCTGCGTCTGATAAATAAGATTAGATAAGGCCTTTTATAAGGCCTTCTCATTTCTTCTTTTTAAAGTTAGGTAACTATGCCGAAAAAAGGAGCATATGTACATATACTACACCTGCACATGTAGTACATTCAGTTGCTAATATATTAAGACACATAAATATCAATGAAAAAATATATAAAGAAATACAAAATGAAAACTATTTAATCGATAAAAGAATTCAATACCAATGGAAATAACAAAACAATAAACTAATTACATTATTATGTACATAAATAGAAACAATAACTTTCAAAATGCTTCTTTTACAATAACATTTATTAACGGAAATAAAATATTTTATTTAAACGGAAAAATAAAAATATAAATAAATAAAAATTATGTTTTTAGCTGCACGTTTTTGTACAGATATAGGAATTTTAAGTGTTTTCTTTTTTTTTTTACTTTTGCCAACAATGTATTAAAAAACGGTTTAATTTTATGTTAACAGGCTACGAGGTGTATTCTAATGTGTTCTTATTTATGAAAGTAGTGAAAGCAATATTAGAAAAAAATACATAAACAAAACTAACAACGCTTGTAAGTATTTATTAAAAAAAAATAAATAAAATAACAAACCGTTAGTAGTGTTAAAATTACACTTGCAACTTTTGACATTTCGATGACCTTACTTAAACTGTATTTACGTTGATAAATTCACATGCATACACAAATTTTTACATGTAAACGCGTGTGCTTGTGTGCTTGTGTATATGTTAGTTGTTTTTTTTTTTCCCTAAAATAAAAACAAAAGCATTACAAATTCTGTTTCTAACGGAAAACGGTATTTCAGTATTTAGCTTACAAAAAGAAACACAACACACACAAAAACACACTTAAAATGTTTTGCAAGGAGAGTAGTTTAAAAAAGAAACATTTTAAAATTATTTAAAAAATATTCTTATGGCTCTTACTCGCTGCCATTTTGTCAGCAACTTAACCTAGTTCCAAGTGTTTTATTATCAATTCATTCCCATTTAACTTGCTTTGGCACAATGGCTGAATTACCTCCATATTGAACTATGTGAGTGGATGCGTATTTAAAATTTGTTGTTGTGGTAGGTGCTGCGACCATTTGCTTTTTATCCTTTTGTTGACAGCAACAACAAAACGTTAAGGAAAGTTAAAATTCTCATAAACATGGCTGCGTAGGAGTGGCTTTTACTAACACTCTGACATCATCTGAACCCACACATTTTCATGCACAAAAAAATATAATATTATTTTTATTATCCTAAAATGGGAGGAGCTTAAAGGTCTTTCCTTAATTCTCCCACGTTTTTACACTCTTCGCCTTTGGAGCTCTCAGTTGTTTAAGTTTGTGTTAAGTGTGATAAAAGGGGGGTCATTGCTTCTTCCATTTGGAAAGTGTTCATTTTTATTTACCCCAACTGGAAGTCATAGCTTATTTCTTTGGAATATTATATATCAGCTGTTTGCTTGGGGAAAAATTAAATTTAGTGGTATTTTTTTCTAGTTAGTGGTGAATAGACACACATATGTTCATGTGTACGTGGAAAGAAAAAAATTTAATGTTAAAAGCTCTTCGAGGTAGTAAGTTTAAAGTGACATATTTGTAGAAATTATGCATTAGATTTACAGTTGGAGTTGGTTAGCAGAGGTACAATAAAATTTTAGGCCGTTTTTAATTTTGAAATAATTTCGATTAAAATAATAATAATTTCGTTAGAATATCAACTTTTTGTAAATCCTTTATAATTATTTGTTATAGCAATAGTCCCTAATTGGCGGTCCTAGTTTTAATTGAGTAAAAATTAGCAAAGTCGTCGAATAAAAATATTTAAAAAAACACATATATGTAAGTAAAGCTATGTAGACATTTGGCAAATATTTGCCCAAACAATATATTTTTTTACACCAAATAAGGGTTTTTGCATTAATTAATTAGTTTAAGTTTATGGATAAATTCCTTACAGACAAAATATATTTAAAGATAAATCATCACAAAGATTTTTAAAATGTGGATACGATCAAGTTTTTAGAAAAATAAAATTTTAAGATAAAGATGAAGATACAAATACAAATAAATTGTTAAAAAGTTAACAAATTCTATGGATATAACAAATGATCATTTCTAGAAGGACATAAAGAAATGATAATTATACCCTTTACAGAAAGTAAAAGGTTTTATATATATATATAAATATATTTGTTATTACGTGTAAAATTTCTACAACATTCATCTTCGAAGGCTTACATAAGGTGGTGTAACTGAATAACTTTTTTACTAAATAAAAGAAATTTGTTTGAGTGGTGAAAATCTTTATTTGGACTTGTATAATTTTTGCTGTTAATGGCAAAATATGAATTTAGCCAAGTATCTGCCGCCAGTGTTGTGCCTATTTTATCTCATTTGGCATATCTTTTCTCAATAACTGTTCGCATTCCTGTCAAATATTTTCCTTATGGGCTGCGATTATATGGGTCTTGTTGGCATAAGCCCGCGACTTTAAGTAGCCGTAAAGAAAAAAGTCTGGATGGTTAAATCAGGCAATCCTTCTGGCCATTAGGAAATCTACATCAAAATTCACGCTGAACTAACACCACCGACCGATTATTGGTGAAAAAAATAAACACAATTATTCCGCAGTAAGCGCTCCACTGTTCTTCTGTTTGTATTCTGCAGCTGTCTAGTTTACAAATGTCAAAAAGGATTGACGTAAATCGCCATTTTTAAAAGCTATTACATCTTACCACAGGGTGATTAATTTTGAGCCACCTTGTAAACAGGGAATTCGATTAAGCATAGTCCGTTCGCCCGTCTGTCCGTGCGTTGTTGAAATCAGTTTTTCGAAGCCTTCCCCATATCGACAAGGCCCGTACGTAGTAGTTGAATATGAAAAATATTCGGGAGCAGATCGCTCTTTGTAATCAGTACACTTACCCATATCTTTCTGAGATATTAGCAAATCAATACGACTGCCTCGGTTTTTTCCCTTTTTTTCCATAAAAATTAAATTCTTTTTTAGCCGTAAGGTAATTTATAGACACGCTTGTGACTATTTGTAGATCTGATATGCAAAAAATGTTGGACAGTTGGACACTAATCGGCAAAGTTATAGGCAATATTATATGGAAAAATATATATTTCTTTTAATATATCGAATTTTTCAAGCTCCTGAATAATTTTCGGACACTTTAAAGACACTAAATTATAACCTATTGTTTCCAAAATAATTTTTGGAAAAAACTAACGAAACGGTTTAAAACTAACTGAGATATTAGCATAAATATAACTACTTCGAATTTACAAACTAGAACCGTTTTTTTTTTTTGAATTGCCATACCACCGTTTTATATGAGTTCTAATTTCATACCCACAGCAAAATATAATTAACTATAAAAAAAATTAAAATCCATGATAGACGCTGCTACAAAATGACGGGTAATAAATAAAAATACCCTCTTGACCCCACCAATATTGGTATCAAATAATAAGGATTGACTAGTTAAATATAGTTAACTATAAAAAAAAGAAAAATCCAAGATGGCGTCCTAGGTTTAATGGCAAATATATGAGGCAAATATAATAATTACATTACATACCCATTAATCCTTATAATATTGGTATCAAATAACTTTAATCGCTTTTAACTTCTAAAATACTAAACCAATTTTAATATAATTGAGATTGTGCGCATCTTCAAAAAATTTCTTCAGGAAAATTTGTTGTATAATGTGAGTGTAAACTGCGTAACAAGAAATTGACTTGACTATTAATATATAAGATTTATATACATAAACATCTCAAAAATAAAATTCATTATTCGTTAATAATTTACCAGATTCAACATGAAAAATATATTTAAATTTGTTACTTTCAACTAAATATCTTTAGTTATGGCCTTCTATTTTTCTATAATATCAACCTAACTCTTAAAATTTGCAAATGCAATAAATACTTGTGCTGAATACGAAAATCTATGTTAAAAATTTACAAGACTTTAATTCTTTCTAGTGCTGAAAACAGAATTTTATTGAAATGGGTTCAAATATTGTTTTCTCCTGAATTAAAGATTGATGATATTTATCACCCTTAATTGCGCCTTTGACGTCATACATTTAACAAAGGTTGAAAATACCCAAATAGACAATATAATTTATGTATTATTAAGGCAACAAATTAACATTGTGACAATGTAGATGGGTAAGCGTTGAAAAAAAACGCTTGTAAATTAATAATACTTAAAAGTATAAAACACAGACTAAAATGAATGTTCACAACTAACAGCACGTTTTAGTGTGACAATAAAATGGTCCCAATAAATTAGATAATCAATCAAAACTGTATTTTAAGGATTTTTTTAAAACTGAACTGAAATCTAACAAAGTACTTGGGGGCAAATTACAGCATTTGATTGCGTGTTAATTTAATAATTTTTTATTTGCACCTCTATACCAAAAACACGGAGTACACCAACGTTCGAAAAACATTTCGATTGCGTTCGAAGGCCTTAGTAAGGCCCCTGATTATCCAATAATACTACGTAAATTACACAAATTTGTTTTAATATCATTTGCACTACCACTACTGTTCCAATCAGCTAGTTGGCAAGAAGTTTTTGAACAGAAAAATGTATATGTATATAAGAGTAAAGTGACGGACTCTAGTAGATTCATCGTCGTACAGCCCAAACTCAAACAAGTAAGAGCGCTATATTCGGCCGTGCCGAATCTTATATACCCTTCACAACGTGTAGTCATGCAATAACAGTAGTTTGTGTCACCATTCATCCCATATGAAATACGCACATACATATAAAAACATACATATATAAAAACATCCCATTGTAAAATTATAAATTCACGTATGTATGTTAAAAAAACAAAAAAAAAAATATATAAAAAAAAATTTAAAAAAAAAATTAAAAAAAAAAATTAAAAAAATAAATTTAAAAAAATAAATAAAAAAAAAAATATTATATATAATATATATAAAACAAAAAAAAAAATAAAAAAAAAAAATAAAAAAAAAAAAATTTATAAAAAAAATAATAAAAATATAAATAATATATTAAATAAAAAATAAAAAAAAAATAAAAAAAATTAAAAAAAAAATTTTTAAAAAATTGAAAAAAAAATTTTTGGCTCAGCTGGGATTTGATGCCACGTTTTCTCTAACCAGTATACATGTTTGTATGTATGTATGTTGTTGTTGTAATGTTGTTTTTGTGAAAAAAAAATCGAGGTGGTCGTGGGTTTTTGCTCATATCTCAGTTGTTTATGTACCGATGTTTCTGATTTTCAATACCGATCTACTCCCGAATATTTCTGATATTTTAATACCTTACCCGGGTCCAACCTATGTCGGGGGGCTTCAAAAAGTTGATTTCAACATACACACGGACAGACGGTCAGACGGACAGACTGACAGGGCTTAATCGACTCCCCTATTCATAAGCTTTCAGAAAATATATACTTTATGGGGTCGGAAATGAAAATTGTAGAAATTTCACACGGAATGACAAACCTATATATACCCTTTTTCACTGTGTGAAGGGTATAAAAAAAAAATTTAAAAAAAAATTTTTTTTTTGGCTCAGCTGGGATTCGATGCCACGTTTTCTCTAACCAGTATACACGTTTGTATGTTGTTGTTGTAATGTTGTTTTTGTGAAAAAAAATCGAGGTGGTCGTGGGTTTTTGCTCATATCTCAGTTGTTTATGTACCGATGTTTCTGATTTTCAATAGCGATCTACTCCCGAATATTTCTGATATTTTAATACCTCACCCGGGTCCAAGCAATTTCGGGGGGCTTCAAAAAGTTGATTTCAACATACACACGGACAGACGGTCAGACGGACAGACTGACAGAGCTTAATCGACTTCTCTATTCATAAGCTTTCAGAAAATATATACTTTATGGGGTCGGAAATGAAAATTGTAGAAATTTCACACGGAATGACAAACCTATATATACCCTTTTTCACTGTGTGAAGGGTATAAAAAGAAATTTGTGAAAAGGAAAATAAAAAAGCAAATTGAAGTTAAAACAAGTAACAGTGCTATATTCGGCAGTGCCGAATCTTATATATCCTTCACAACGTGTAGTCATGCAATAACAATTGTTTGTATCACCATTCATCCCATATAAAATACGTGCATACGTACACGTTAGAATAAATGTGGCATCGAATCCCAGCTGAGCCAAAAAAATTTTATTTTATTTTATTTAATATATTATTTATATTTTATTATTTTTTTTTATATTTTTTTTAAATTTTTTCAAAAATTTTTTTTAGAAAAATTTTTAAAAAATTTTTTTAAATTTTATTTTAAATTTTTTTAAAATTTTTTTTTGTAGTTTTTTTTTATTATTTTTTTCTTATTTTTAATATTTTTTTTTTTTGTAATTTTTTTTGTTTGGTATGTTTTTTACATGTATCTATGTATGTATGTTGTTGTTGTAATTGTGAAAAAAAAACGAGGTGGTCGTGGTTTTTTGCTCATATCTCAGAAAGTTATGGGGCGATTGTGCTGAATTTCAATAGCGATTCATTCCTGGATATTTCCAAGAGATTAATACCATATACAGATCTGAGGAACATATAGTTGCTTCTAAAAGTTGATTTCAACCAACACACGGACAGACGGTCAGGGCTTAATCGACTCCTCTATTCATAAGCTTTCAGAAAATATATACTTTATGGGGTTGGAAATGAAAATTGTAGAAATTACAAACGGAATGACAAAGCTATATATACCCTTGTGCAACACAGGTGAAGGGTATAATAAGAGTATCAAATTTCAGAATTTCATGTATATTAAATAAATACAAAAAGTACCATAAAATAAGAAAAAAGTACCTTTTGGGTCTGCCATATAATTTTTCACCGTTAACTTGGATAAAAAGTTCCTAATTAAAAAATTCTAAATTCATAATCTTATAATATAATATAAAAAATACCACACAAATGTAGTGCTATATTCGGCCATGCCGAAGCTGATAATACCCTTCACCATCATGTACACATCGTAGTTTAGCTTAGATTTCAGATTTCATGTTATATGCTATTATTACGGACGCCATATTTGATTTTGAATTTTTACATAGTTATGTGTATTATACTAGTCAAGCTCTTTTATTTGATACCCATATTGATGGGGCTAAACAATTTTGTTTCATACACCATCTTGGATTTTAACTTTTTTATTATCCCATTGGAAAAGTCCTTTCGTTTGATGTTCATATTGAGGGCAAGCGGCTACATTTTTAACTATTTGATTTAACTCATAAACAAATTAATTGGTCGGCATTTTGTTTATGAAGCTGTTCTGGGTTAAGTATGACTTTAGCTGTTTTACCATAATGAAATAGAGCAAGAAAACAAACCTAATGCAATGATTAAATCAAAAGAGCAAAAAAGTGACATTGGCTCTTTTAGCTCCAAGCCACAGATATATAAGACAGACTAACTTAAAAATTTATTGTTATAATCCTGACAATCGCTTTTGGAATTTTCTACACTTAAGGGACAAAAACGGGTAAAAACTATATTTTTATATTTATTTTAAACTCATAAACATGAAAAAAATTTTGATTATATTAAATTAATAGAATCTCGTCTCTTTTTGCAAATTCGAATATATAAACGGTACCAATATGTAGTTCCTGTGTTTGAAAATTAAAAAAAATTTTATATTATACATTTAGACATGAATTTATTATTATTATTAGCGTCTAGTAGAATGTCAGCAATTATTTAAGTGAAATTTTTCTAAACGCTTAGAATGACATAAAAAGTACCCAAAAGGGGAAAAATCTGTAGTGCGTAATTACTGGGCCAATTGGAATAAAATTTAAAAAAGGGATTTCACAAGACATACAAAATTATGTCATTTAGTGAAACTTGAAACACATTCATAACAGGGTAGAAAAGGAAAAAATTCAGGTAAACAAGTTGGTAATTTTGATAACATATTTGTTTTATGGAAAAAAGAGTAGATGTATTTTTACTTTAAATTATGTCGAATTAAATATTTCATTGCTTAATAGATATCTTAACATTAAACTTAGGAGATTAAATCATGTCTGTGATCTGTGTGTAATGACATTCTTTTGCAGAAAATATAAATATATCAAATTATTGTAGCTCCTTTTCATTTTTGAAAATGCTTAAGACACCACAATACAAACCGTAGCCTTGAAAATTATTGTCGAGAAAAAGCTGACAAATCGTTTTGAAACTTACTAAGATATAAGGACAAAAATGCACATCTTTGGTGTTTTTCCTAAAATTTACAAAGGAAAATAAGATTTTTTTCATCTTTTGAACAACAGGTCAAAATGATATAAGTAGCAGAAGATAGTGCTTGACTACAAAAAATTTCAAATCCAAGTTGGTCGCCACTACAAAATGCCAAGCAATTAATTTGTTTATGAGTTAAATCAAATAGTTAAAAATGTAGCCGCTTGCCCTCAATATGAACATCAAACGAAAGGACTTTTCCAATGGGATAATAAAAAAGTTAAAATCCAAGATGGTGTATGAAACAAAATTGTTTAGCCCCATCAATATGGGTATCAAATAAAAGAGCTTGACTAGTATAATACACATAACTATGTAAAAATTCAAAATCAAATATGGCGTCCGTAATAATAGCATATAACATGAAATCTGAAATCTAAGCTAAACTACGATGTGTACATGATGGTGAAGGGTATTATCAGCTTCGGCATGGCCGAATATAGCACTACATTTGTGTGGTATTTTTTATATTATATTATAAGATTATGAATTTAGAATTTTTTAATTAGGAACTTTTTATCCAAGTTAACGGTGAAAAATTATATGGCAGACCCAAAAGGTACTTTTTTCTTATTTTATGGTACTTTTTGTATTTATTTAATATACATGAAATTCTGAAATTTGATACTCTTATTATACCCTTCACCTGTGTTGCACAAGGGTATATATAGCTTTGTCATTCCGTTTGTAATTTCTACAATTTTCATTTCCAACCCCATAAAGTATATATTTTCTGAAAGCTTATGAATAGAGGAGTCGATTAAGCCCTGACCGTCTGTCCGTGTGTTGGTTGAAATCAACTTTTAGAAGCAACTATATGTTCCTCAGATCTGTATATGGTATTAATCTCTTGGAAATATCCAGGAATGAATCGCTATTGAAATTCAGCACAATCGCCCCATAACTTTCTGAGATATGAGCAAAAAACCACGACCACCTCGTTTTTTTTCACAATTACAACAACAACATACATACATACATACATGTAAAAAACATACCAAACAAAAAAAATTACAAAAAAAAAAATATTAAAAATAAAAAAAAATAATAAAAAAAACTACAAAAAAAAAATTTTTAAAAAATTTAAAAAAAATTAAAAAAAAAATTTCAAAAAAATTTTTAAAAATTTTTCTAAAAAAATTTTTAAAAAATTTAAAAAAAATATAAAAAAAAATAATAAAATATAAATAATATATTAAATAAAATAAAATAAAATTTGTTTGGCTCAGCTGGGATTCGATGCCACATTTATTCTAACGTGTACGTATGCACGTATTTTATATGGGATGAATGGTGATACAAACAATTGTTATTGCATGACTACACGTTGTGAAGGGTATATAAGATTCGGCACGGCCGAATATAGCACTGTTACTTGTTTCAAGTTGAGATTGAAAATTTTTTAATTTATTTTTTCATTTTCTGAGTTTATAAATTTTAAATTTGAAAACGTAGATAAATTCATCTTCGCTAATACAAAAAATGATAGAGAGAATAAATAAATATATAAAACGAATAGTTTCAAGTTATTTTTTCACAGTACTTTTCATTTCTCTAAAAAGTTAATAAGAGAAACAAGGTTTCATAAATTTAACAAATTATAAAAAGAACTCAAGTTTTTTTTTTTATAAATAGTAAGAGCTGCGACAACGAAGTAGTGAAATATTGCAATTATACCTCTAAAAAATATCGAAAGATCTAATGAAAATAATATAAATATTTTTGGGTCAATATAAGTATTTTGTGTTTGATGCGGGCTTATTTAGTTAAAATATATCAAGAATCTGCATAAAAAGCAAAACTTAGCACACAAATTATATAAAAATTTTTGATAGGCTTTTACCTTAAATATTCACATTAAAATGTAAAGAAGTAAAAGCACATTTAATTTTATATTTTTATACCCTTCACACAGTGAAAAAGGGTATATATAGGTTTGTCATTCCGTGTGAAATTTCTACAATTTTCATTTCCGACCCCATAAAGTATATATTTTCTGAAAGCTTATGAATAGGTGAGTCGATTAAGCTCTGTCAGTCTGTCCGTCTGAACGTCTGTCCGTTTGTATGTTGAAATCAACTTTTTGAAGCCCCCCGAAATCGCTTGGACGCGGGTGAGGTATTTAAATATCAGAAATATTCGGGAGTAGATCGGTATTGAAAATCAGAAACATCGGTTCATAAACAACTGAGATATGAGCAAAAACCCACGACCACCTCGATTTTTTTTCCACAAAAAAACATTACAACAACAACATACATACATACAAACGTGTATACTGGTTAAAGTAAACGTGGGATCGAATCCCAGCTGAGCCAAAAAAAATTTTTTTTTAGTTTTTTATATATTTTTTTTTAATTTTTTTTTTTTATTTTTTATTTAATATATTATTTATATTTTTATTATTTTTTTTAAATTTTTTTTTTAATTTTTTTTTTTTAAATTTTTTTTTTTATTTTTTTTTTTTGTTTTATATTTATTATTTATATTTTAATTTTTTTTTTAATTTTATTTTTAAATTTTTTTTTAAATTTTTTTTTAAATTTTTTTTAAATTTTTTTTTATTATACCCGCCACCAAAAAAATGGTGGGGGTATATTCATTTTGTCATTCCGTTTGTAACACATCGAAATATCCATTTTAGACCCCATAAAGTATATATATTCTGAATCAGCGTTTGATTTGATGACGATCTAGCTATGTCCGTCCGTCTGTCCGTCTGTCCGTCTGTCCGTCTGTCCGTCTGTTGAAAGCACGATAGAGGTCGCACCGAAAAACCTAGGGGGCTCAAATTTTGCCAGAATCTTTCTTATAGACAAGGTTTAATTGGTATTGAAAATGGGCTAAATCGGAATATTAGGAAGAGAGTTATAGCTCGAAAAGTAAGAGTAGGTCGAAAAAACCGTGTCCCTCGAACATCGAATAAAATGGAATTGTGTCCAAACGCATTAACGTAGACTCATGAAACTTCGAATATATATTTCCTGAGTAAAAGCAATATTTTTCCCCGAAAATTATCTAAATCTATGCATTAGGAGAGGAGTTATCGATCAAAATGTACGAAAATTTTTACCGCACAGTGTATTTTTCGGTATATTTAAAAACAAAAACGTCATAAAAGCAACAAAATTGGATGTACGACTCTGAAATTTTGCACACTTTGTTTTTTGGTGAAACGCTTTTTTGGAACGGAAAATCAATGTGCCACGCTCACTTTTACGCCCACCTCCCATATAACGTTTTACCCAAAATTCATATAATTTCTCTATTAATATAGATTTTGGAATAATAAAGGGCTATATTGAAACATCTAGGTTGTGCTCATTAGAAAAAACAATTTTGACACGCCTACTAAAACGCCCACTTTTCACGTTATCTACCGTTATTGAAATTTAAAAGCTCATAAAACCGTCAAAATTAGAAGTCTGATGATCAAATTTGCTATGTGTATCCCCCTAGGCAATTTGATTACTGTGCCAGAAAATTAAGGTGCCACGCCTACTTTTACGCCCACCTCCCATATAACGGTTTAACTAAAATTCATATAATTTCTCTATTAATAAAGATTTTGGAATAATAAAGGGCTATATTGAAACATCTAAGTTGTACTCATTCGCAAAAACAACTTTGACACGCCTACTATAACGCCCACTTTTCACGTTATCTAACGTTAATGAAATTTAAAAGCTCATAAAACCGGCAAGATTAAAGGTATTATTGTCAAATTTGCTACGTATATCCTTCTAGGCAATGTCATTACTGTGCCAAAAAATTTAGGTGCCACACCCACTTTTACGCCCACCTCCCATATAACGTTTTACCTAAAATTCATATAATTTCTCTATTAATAAAGATTTTGGAATAACAAGTGGCTATATTGAAACACCTAGAATGTACTCATTCGCAAAAACAACTTTGACACGCCTACTATAACGCCCACTTTTCACGTTATCTAACGTTAATGAAATTTAAAAGCTCATAAAACCGGCAAGATTAAAGGTATTATTGTCAAATTTGCTACGTATATCCTTCTAGGCAATGTCATTACTGTGCCAAAAAATTTAGGTGCCACACCCACTTTTACGCCCACCTCCCATATAACGTTTTACCTAAAATTCATATAATTTCTCTATTAATAAAGATTTTGGAATAACAAGTGGCTATATTGAAACACCTAGAATGTACTCATTCGCAAAAACAACTTTGACACGCCTACTATAACGCCCACTTTTCACGTTATCTAACGTTAATGAAATTTAAAAGCTCATAAAACCGGCAAGATTAAAGGTATTATTGTCAAATTTGCTACGTATATCCTTCTAGGCAATGTCATTACTGTGCCAAAAAATTTAGGTGCCACACCCACTTTTACGCCCACCTCCCATATAACGTTTTACCTAAAATTCATATAATTTCTCTATTAATAAAGATTTTGGAATAACAAGTGGCTATATTGAAACACCTAGAATGTACTCATTCGCAAAAACAACTTTGACACGCCTACTATAACGCCCACTTTTCACGTTATCTAACGTTAATGAAATTTAAAAGCTCATAAAACCGGCAAGATTAAAGGTATTATTGTCAAATTTGCTACGTATATCCTTCTAGGCAATGTCATTACTGTGCCAAAAAATTTAGGTGCCACACCCACTTTTACGCCCACCTCCCATATAACGTTTTACCTAAAATTCATATAATTTCTCTATTAATAAAGATTTTGGAATAACAAGTGGCTATATTGAAACACCTAGAATGTACTCATTCGCAAAAACAACTTTGACACGCCTACTATAACGCCCACTTTTCACGTTATCTACAGTTAATGAAATTTAAAAGCTCATAAAACCACCAAAATTAGAGGTATGATGATAAAATTTGCTACGTATATTCCCCTGGACAATCTCATTACTGTGCTATAAAATTTAGGTGCCACGCCCACTTTTACGCCCACCTCCCATATAACGTTTTAACTGAAATTCATATAATTTTTCTATTAATAAAGATTTTGGAATAATAAAGGACTATATTGAAATAGTTTAGTTGTACTCATTAGCAAAAACTACTTTGACACGCCTACTATAACGCCCACTTTTCACGTTATCTACCGTTAATGAAATTTAAAAGCTCATAAAACCGACAAAATTAGAGGTATGATGATCAAATTTGCTACGTATATCCTTCTAATCAATGTAATTGTTTTGCAAAAAAGTTTAGGTGACACACTCACTTTAACGCCTACCTCCCATATAACGGTTTATCTTAAATTTATGTAATTTCTCTATTGACAAAGTTTTTGGGAAAATAAAGGACTATATTGAAATATCTAAGTTGTATTTATTAGCATAAACTTTATTGGCACGCCTACTTTAACACCCACTTTCAATGAAAGACAAAATTTACGAAAACATTTTACTATTATATCGAAGTTATTAAGGGTGGTTTAATTTTAAGGGCTGATGTTGATTTTAAATAAAACACAAATTATTTAAGAAATTATTAACATTTCTTTTTGTTATTATAATATTTGTATGGTTAAATTATATATTTAACAAAATATCGGCCAAATGGCCCCCCCCCCATCCTTGGCGCCACTCCTCTATCTGATGGTCCAAATTTTCCATGAAAATGTTGATGCTCAATTGTTGAGCATGATGATGAGGCGAGGTTGACTGCTCTTTTGCCACACTTTTGCAAAAAACAGCAATGGTTCCCATTCAATGAACTAAGAAGGCATTCACAGATTTTCTAACATTTTATACAGACCTGTTTTGCAGAAATTTAAATATTTTTTACAATTCTAACGATTGTGGACCAGTTTGAATGATTATGTTGATTAAAAGAATCACGAAGTGCACAAAATGCATTTTGATTTGGAAGCCCATTTTTTTAAAAACCTGAATAACTTTAAAGCGTTGCTTACTTGCGTATCTTTCCACGGATCAAATTGAGTAAGTTTGAGATTGAGAAATGTCAAATGAAATGCAGAAAACAAATTTAAAGACTAGGTGTAGTTCTCCTTCAACATGGGCCCTTAAAATTTAACCACTCTCTACAAAGAAAGTGATACATATTTTGTTATAAAGAGATTATTCCATAATGATTAACAAAATAATAAATATTGTGTTTTAAATGTACACAAAATTGGTGGTGGGTATAAAAGATTCGGCACAGCCGAATATAGTGCTCTTACTTGTTTTTTTTTTATTTTTTTTTTTTTAACATACATATTGCATGACTACACGTTGTGAAGGGTATATAAGATTCGGCATGGCCGAATATAGCACTCTTACTTGTTCATGTTGAATTATATTGTGCTCTTAGAAAATCAAGGTCGCAAAAACGTTGAACTTTTATAATGTTAACAACCACTTTACCAAAGAGTTTTTCGTGTTTATCCTTTTTTCTATTGACCAAATTAAAACGCTAATTTTGTTTGCTTGCCAGGTAAGCTAAATTTGCTTTTAAGAGTCTGAGGAACGTTTTTTTTTAAGAAAATATGAAAATATTTACCAAAAAGTTAAAAGCAAACACCACGTTAATATATTTAATTCGATAATGATGATTACTTGTTCTTATAATTATTTTTATGTTTAGTAATTTTTAAAGAAAATAACTGTTCTAAATATATCTAGTGCCTTTACATTAGAGTGTGCCCGAAACAAAAATCGACGTAAATAATCGAATACAATTTTTGCAATGAAATTATGAAAACAAATTTTTGGTCCAACGTAAAAATCCAATTTTTAAATTTTTGATTATGTTTTTGAAATTTGTAGTCGGATAAAAATACGCAAGAATGCCTCGTGGAACCCAATGTGTTGCTTGAACAGCAATAATAAAAAATAGTTTTAATTGCTAAAAGAGCAAAGAAAGAAAAAATTTAGTTAAATCTAATCAAAAAACTTAATTGAAATTTTTTGACTTTATACCTTTTTAACTAACGTCAATATATTATCGCAATACTTTCTTATTACACGTTTAATGAATTTCTCGAATCCTTAATTTATTGATATTAGGGTTGTACATTAGGAAAGTATAAATTAAAATCTGGTAAGTGAATTTTATAATTTTTTTTAGAGCGAAAGCTTGATTTAATGTACATATATATATTTTTATTAAAAGGGTCCGCCAATTAACTGTTTTTTTTTTTTTTTTTTTTTTTTTAATGCTATAAAAAGTGTAGTTTTGGCTGTGTGGCACGTCGCGCCGTGCTGTTGAAGCCAAATGTTGCCAATATCATCCTCTTTAATTTTTGTAAACAAAAATTCGTTCAACGAGGCCCAATAACGATCGCCATTGACTACAGCCACTCCTTGCTCAGTGACTCGTTTTGGGTGCATCGGCTTTTCAATGTATGCGTGTGGGTTTTCTGTGCCCCAAATGCGACAAGATTGCTTGTTTACATACCCGCCAAGATCAAAATGAGCTTCATCTGAAAAGATGATTTTTGTTTGGCAAAATCGGCAAAAGTAATGTCGCAATATTTCCCAGCGTTGTTCAAGCGTATACACAACCATATTCGTTCAGCGGAAGGATAAAACTAATTATCTGTCAAATCGTACATGAGCTAAGTGTTACCATTCACGAAATAAGCACTAGTCGAAAAAAACGTTAGATGGCGGACCCTTTATGTTGTTGCTACTTTATTGTTTAAATCCTTACGAGTCTTTCTATTTTCTTATTGTACATATCTAATTAATACATACAAGCAGTGTTGCCTTTTTCACTGCGATCGCAGTTTTTCACTGCAATTTGCCTGTCGTCACTGCGTAACTGCGTTTTTTTAATATCACTGCGTTTTTCAGTTTTTGGAAGTTTTCTTCTTTTTTTGATCAACAACGCCTTGACATGATTAACCTCAAACGTGTTTAACACGTAAGTATGTTAAGGCTATAACACAACGAGATAAAATTGTCACCCTTTTAGAAATATAGCAGCTAGATGGCAACATTTTCTACTGTTACGTTACGTTGCAGTTGACTGATTAGGTCTTGAATTAAAATGTCAAAAATCCCGTTAGAAAAACATAAACAAACTATTTCGTGAAAAAAATATTTGCTTTTCAGTCCATTTAATTAATTTTCATATTGTTTCAGGATGGAGTTGGCGTTTAAAGAAGGGCAAAAAAAGTGTTAAAAAAGTGAAAAAAATTTCCTTTTTTTGTCCAAACGAAAACGACATTTTTTTATTTCTCGTCACTGCACTTCACTGCGTTTTTTTGTCGATTTCACTGCGAAAAAAAGTTGGTCGGCGGCAACACTGCATACAAGCATGAGTCCAAGGGAGTGAGGGTGTTTGTTGGTTGTTGCTACAAATAATATTTAAAATTAAATTTATTCTTTTGATGCCTTACATATCTTCTACTAACAGTTAACTAACAGTCCCAAAAGCAGCGAATACTGAACGATTGGTATGAATGGTGATTATGACGATTAAATAAATTTATGTACAAACTATAAGTTGTATGATATAAAACTTTTACTTGTTATATTTTTTAGTGTTTCTTTGGGAAAAAATCAAAGGCGTAATTACCAAATAGTTATTTTTTTCATTTCTACAATTAGTTACAAAAATAAAAATAATTTCAGATATTACACAGGTCGATAAAAATACATGTGTTCACAAACTTTATTTAAAAATGTCAACAAATGCTAAATGAATGGTGTAAATGTTTTTCGTTTTTTCATATGAGTGTGCACATTTCAATACATACTTTTATTGTTGTCAATTAAAGGCAGTACAAAAGAAATGAATTTACAAATAAGCAGACAGCGTGAATGGATTCATTCTGTTCTCTGAAATGTATTCATAACACTTACACTATTTTAGTTTAAATATAAAGTAGAAAAGTTGTTTTATTAAAGAAAAAATTCGTTTATCTGTAATTTAAGTCATATTTAATTTAGTAATAAAGAAAATAATTTGACCATTTCTTAAGCAGTTCCGCAATTTAGAATTGATCAAATGTTTTTGAAAAATTCAGAGCTCATTCTACGAAAAACAAAAATGTCTTTGAAAAAACTGTAGATAAATAAAAAGCTTATAGATAATTTATATTTTATCGAAAATACATGAAATAGAAATCAGTAAACATTTTTTAACTAGATATAGAGTAGAATTCAACAAACATTTTTTAACTAGATATTAAAAAAATATATATATTTGTTTTTGTATTTATTTTGTAATTATAAATTAGTACAACAAATTGCATACAACTATAAATAACAATAGTTACATAAAATGAATTAAATTTACAGAGTTCAAGTGCCTTGAAGAACAAAAACGTTGGTGTCTTTAACAAAAAAAAAAAAAAAAAACATACAAAATACTGTAATTATTATGATGTATGTTCCATTACGTATTGTATGAAAAAAAGAACAACGAAGCAAGCAACAAACGACCTTAACACCAGCAACAATGTCTGCGTAAATCATTCGACGTTTCAAACTCATCAGAAATTCAGAGCAACACCTTTAAAGCATAAACACTAATTTGAAATATTTGATCAAAATTTTACTAAAACCATCATGGCTTGTAATAAAATGTTATAAAACAACCACAAGTTGTAAATCTCTGCTTTAATAAATATTACACATGTCTCATTTTCATGTTCATAACACATACGAACATTATACATATTCATTTTTTTGTTTAATTTTCAATAAAAATCATTATAAATACGTACACATTTATTTCGTTCAACATAAAGTAAGTTTTTCCTTTAAAAATGGCATTATTTATATGTATTTGTATATTATTTATTATAGCAAATTATTTTATATTTTTCAAGTTCAATATTTACCATAAGTTATGTACACATTGAGCAAATATCGAATAAAATAGACGTAACCAATAAATCTATGGTAATAAGGAAAAACTGCTAATGTTTGTTTTTAAGGTTTCTCAGGAAAGCACTTTTGATTTTTAAAAATGGAATTCCCTTTAAAATTAAGACTATTATATGAATTCGGCGCAATACACATGTTACATGATACAATGATATTGTGCTTTAAAAAAATAAAGGCAATAAGTTAATTTTCTGCAAAGTTGTCCAAAACAGTTGAAAGTTTGCCTTAGGGTAGTTTTGAGCTCTGGGACGGCAATGATGTGATTATCTCAATTTTAGCCTATGTCGACTTAAGCAGTTTTTCCTTTTTAGCACAGAAATGTATTAATTGCTGATCGAATTAAAAATGCTTATTTAAATAAAATTTTTGTAATATAAGCAAATTAAAATATTTATCCTTTATTACATAGTCTTACAATATGTCTGGTACAGAAAGAGGGATTGTTTAACTTTTTTTAACATAAAACTCCTCCCTGTTTTGTTATACTTACCACCAAAAAACAGGTGGGGTTATATTCATTTTATCATTCCTTTTGTAACACATCGAAATATCCACGCCTACATTTACGCTTATCTCCCATATATTGCTGTATCTCGAATTCATATAATTTCTCTATGGATAAAGATTTTGGAAGAATAAAAGACCATATTGAAATATCTAAGTTGAATTTATTAGCAGAAACTATATTGACATGCCTACTTTTACGCCCACTTTCATTGCAAGACTAAATTTACGAAATTTTTTTAATATCAAATCGAAGTAACACAAAGAAAGTGATACATACGGCCATGTCATGGAAATCGAAATCACGTAAAATTGAAATCGATAAAATTTTTAAAACTCTCCCGTATTCAAAGTTCATAAAAAAATTTCCTTTTAAATGCCTCATACTTTGAAGACCACTTTCCTATACTTAAACTACTGTTGAAAGCAGGAAAAGCTGCGTCCACTTTTACAAAAATTCAGTTGAAAATATTCGTCGAATTCAATATCACATGATTTCGATTTTCATGACATGGCCGATATTTTAGTATAAAGAGATTATTCCATAGCGATTAATGTTAATAGCAAAATAATACATTTTGTACTATAAAAATACACAAAATTTGTGCTGGGTATCAAAACGTCGGCACAGACGAATACAGTGCTCTTACGTGTTTTTAAATTCTAATTATATTTTTAATTACTTTAATTAATTTTTAAGTTTATATTAAATTTGTTCAATAAAACAAAGAAATTTTTGTCAGCTGAAAAATTAAATTAAAATTATAAAATGTTATTTTAAATGTACTTTTTTAAAAATTTAATTTCAAAGAATAAATTTAATAACATTTTTACTATAGAAGCGGAAAAAAAGTGGCCAATCTGAAAGAGAAAATTCTGGTAAGTAATTCTGGCATATAAATTTTTTTTTTTTATTAAATATAATGAAATATGTATATCCGTTTTAGTGTAGATGCATCCAAAGTTAATTTTATTTTATCCCGGTATATTTCACAGGATTCCCATATTATTAGGTAAATTAGTTAAAGTCTTTTACGATATCTGATCAAAGCTTTTTTCTGGTAAAATTTTCTTTATGTCTCGCTGCTGCCATTTTTTAATCTTGGATATCCGGCGTTTGGTATTTTTTCTTAAACTAAATAATTATATTATTAAGTCACAAAATGTTATTAAATATATAGATTCATATGTAAATGTATATGTTAAGAATAATTATATATTAAAAACATTTTTTTTTAATTTTTGGCGAGTTTCATTTAAACTTGTTCAATAATATATATTACTGAAACGATAAATGCTTTTATGAAATTAAAACCGAATTTCAATCATAGGCGTGATTAAATAAATTAAAATAATGTTTTCATATATAAATATGTTAATTAATTTTTTAAAATAGTTTCTAGTGATATTTTTTGTATTATTTTTTCAATTAAGACTTTTGTTTTTATGTAATAGTTTTTTAAGCTTTAGGTCTTTCAATAATAAATAAAAAATTTGTTTGGTTCGAGCTCTATCGTGCTTTCCACAAACGGACAGACTGATGGATATAGCTAGATCATATTAAAATAAAACAAAAACTTACTGCCTGTTCAACGATGTCGAAATAAAACACAAGCGAACTTTCATTCGTACAAATATATTGAAAACAACAACAAAAACTAAAAATTTGTTTTTGTTTGCAACGTATTTGTACGAATGAAAGTTCGCTTGTGTTTTCTTTCGACATCGTTGAACAGGCAGTTAGAAAATATTTACCTTATGGGGTGGGGTCTAAAATGGATATTTGAATCTGTTACAAACGGAATGATAAAATGAAAATTATTGTTGTGTAATTTAAGGTCAAAAAGAGCTTATAAAGTGTTGCCTACTATTAACCAGCTAATTTTTTCAGTTGCTCTATATATATATAGTGTATATAGATTAAGATTTAAAGAACTTGCCATACATATTCATTTTTGAAAACCATTTTCTAAATACTCTTTCTTTATTATTTTTTTGTATAACTTTTTCTTTAATTTTCCAAAATTTTCCAAATTTTGATGAATGATTCATTTAAATTTATACTAGTAATACACATTTGCAGAAAAACATCCAACCCTTTGAAATTTGTCATTTATTGTTATTTAAATATAATTATTTATTTACCAAACAAGAATAATAAATATTTTTACATCCGGTATATTATCAAAGTAAAAAGCATGAATTATGTTTTTCATACAATTTTAATTGCAAAATTTTAAATATGTACTTGCAGTGTGGTTAATAACAATTTAAAACATACCAATTATAAATAATTTGCTTTAAAACTCAAACATGAATATTATCAAATGACCTTAAACTGACAAAAATATTCAACTAAAAACAGGCGTCTTTTAACAAAAAAAAAATCAATGCAAGTCAGATAGTTGAACTTGAAATAGTCAATTAAGTACATATATTGCAAATATGTTGAATTAGATTGTTTTTGCTCAGAAGTGCATCATCTTCAAAATATCATAATTACATTGAATTTATTATTACACATTTGTACTCATACTTATACGTACAATAAAACAAGTAAGAGTGTTATATTTGGCTCTGCTGAATTTGATAGCACCCTTTACCATCATCATAGCTTAGCGTATATTTAAGTTTTAATGCTATACGACATCTTACCTTATTATGTCCGATGGCATCTCTGATTTTGAATTTTTACAAAGTTAACTGTAGTTATCTAGTCCAGCTCTTTCAAAAAAATTAACCGCCATTTTCTTTAGAACAACATCTTGTATATTACACTTTTTTATAGTTTATTCTATTAAACTGATCAAGCCCTTTGATTTCATACCAATATTAAAGGGCTGAAGATGGACAAATCTTTTATTATTTTTTATCCATATATCCGCCATTTTATTTAAGACGCTATCTTGGTCAAGCTTTTTTCTTTGATACCAAGTGTGTAAATTTGTAGTTACTGATCCATATATATATTTTTTGTACGACATTTTGTAATGGCAGCAAGCTCTTTCTTTTGATACTGTCTAATAACTGAAAAATCATTTTGCTTGTAAATTTTATGAAAAACACCGAAGCAGTTATTGTTGCTTAAATCTCACTTTCAAACTGATTTCTAAGTTTTTCTCAGAAATAATTTTCGAGACTATGGCTTGCTATTTGGTGTTACAAGAGCGTGTGCAAAATTATTGGGGAGCTAAGTAAGAATATATGTTTCTAAATAATTTGTAGCCATAACTTTGTCGATTAGTGACCGATATGTCCAAAATAGTTTGCGAAACGCCTTAAAGGCATATTATATCTATAAATTGGCACAAACGTACCAGTAAGATGTCCTAGGGCTATAAAATTAATTTTGTTGGTAATGTTTTGGAATAAACAGAGGCAGACGTGTTTATTTGCACATATCTCATAGTGTTATAAGGCGTTTGTGCTGGAGTTCAGTAACAATTAATTCCCGTATATTTCGTAAAGATCGATATCACATCCACGTCTGGGGTTTCTAAAAGTTGACTTCAACCATCACAATAATAGGCAGATAGAAGGAAATTGCGTAATTGATTCCCCTATTCATAAGCTTTTAGAAATTTATGGATATATGGGGTCGAAAATGAATATTGTAGAAATTACAATGGTATAACAGCGATATACATACCGTTGGCAACGCAGGTATAAAACGAACAGTAACTGCAATTATTAAAACTTTAGTTAGAAACATATATATTCACACATACATATCTTCTATATATAAAAGTGAAACACTGTGTGTGTGTGTGTGTGTTAGCTATAGACTCCGAAACTGTAAAACCGATCGGGCTCAAACTTTTGTAAGTTGTTGTACACATACCAGGGAGTGTTTATGGGTGGAAAAAGTGGGCGGGGCACCCCCACATAAAAAATTAGTTATCATTTTTAGCTACTTTCACTTGACCGATTTTTCTGAAACTTTGCACACATATTGAGCTGTCATGACTATATAATTTCGTGATTAGAAAAGTGGGCAGAGCTACGCCCATTAAAAAAGTTATAATTTTAAGGTACTTTCACTGGACCGATTTTTCTGAAACTTTGCACACTTATTGACCTGTCATGACTATACAGTTTCGTAATTAGAAAAGTGGGCAGTGCCACGCTCATAAAAAAAGTTTTTAGCATTGCACTTGATATTCGATTAAAATTCAGAATGCGGTTAAAATTCATGAAGGGGTGTAGCAACGCGCGTCGGGATTGGCTAGTACACATATATGTAGAGTTGATGGTTAAACCCTAGATGCAACTCTGTTTAGCAGGTATTTAGAAGAAAAGTAACGAAGATATAAGTAATTGTGTCGTAGTGTGTTTCAATTTGCAAAAAGTCGGAGAATAAAATTAAGTGAATCTACACGCATATGTATATCTATACAGACTAAATTTGAGTGTATAGGTATAATATATAAATGTATATATAGCTGTATATAAGTAGATAAGGCCTAAATCGTATTTTTTTACGAAATTGATTTTTTCAGTGACTTCAATAAATTTAACCCAATTACACTTTGACACAAAGCTTTAACGAAATAGTGTTAAACTTACAGTTTAACAAGCAATTTTACAAAAGAGGTTGCATTATGATAATACAGTTTCTACTACGTTTTTAACATCTCCTGTAAAGCTACAATTATTTCAGTTAAAGCCTTTCTATTTAGTTGTGACCAATAATATATTAAAAGAACGTAGTGTAGTGTAAAACGTAGCAAAGTGATGATGATTTCAATTATATACGCTTCAATATCAATTGATGTTGCACCGCAAAATCCATTGAATATAAAAGTAGTGTCAAACGATTTTAGTAGCATTAATGTATGTATGTGTGTGTATATGTACGTATGTATATGTTGCACATTTGTAGTTATGCAGTACACTGTAACCATTCATTGTTGGTGGCTGCTGTGATTTGATGCACAACGTTCACTTACAATAATTTTTGATGCTTTTAATGTCAAACAAGTAAAATAACAGCATGACGATACTGTGATAATTTATATAATTTTAATGATGACACTTTGTTGTATTTATTGAAAGGTTTTATTAGACTATTAGAATAATGATAAAATCCATACTTAATCGTTCAAAACAATGAATATTTATTATTTATTTAATAGCAATTATTATTTTTTATTATAATTGCTTAAATAAAATGTTGATTAAATTGAAATTATCTGTGATTTATGTTTTTATATATGTTGGCTTTCAGATTTTTTTTAGTATTTTTACAAGGCAATTATAAGAAAAAAATTGTTTGCAGAACATTATTGGTAAAGTTAGCCTTTAAAATTTTATAATTTTATATTATGTGTTCAACTTTTAAAGTCGGATATTAACCAATGTTTTCTGCACTAGGATACCAATTTTTTACTCCAAAAACCACTAAACTCTTATAGCCTGTTAAAGCATTTACTTACCAAAATTCAGTTCCTACTACCAAAATATACAACGCTTATGTCAGAAAATTTAAGCTAACATAAATTTATATAACTTTTGCGAAAGAATAATTGCAGTTTTTGTAAATACTTTATTATTTTTATTTTTTTATTTTTTATTGTCAAACTTAGGGATGTCCTTATTAAATGAGAGACAGTCCGTGGCCGAAGGTCTCGGACAACTGTCTGCTGTTTTTTTATTTATTCAATATTGTTCAACATTTTATTTAGTAGTTGTAAGAAAGATAAAAAAACATACTATTTACCCTTTAACCTATAATTACATTCCTGGAGTCTTTCAATCTCTCTCGGAATTGCTTTTTGTTATAATTAGTCGCTTGCGTACCTTAACTTATCACGTGCGTCTAATATGCCCAAATGCAGGACATTTGCAAATTTTTCCAACATCTCATTATCTTCTTCGCCTGCTCTACATATCATTTCATCCGACAGTTCCATATTAGTTAGATGACCTCTCATCTCTGTGTGACCTGTTATTACACTTTTTAATCTTCTCAATGTTGGATTCACCTAACTGACAGCAGTATTTTGCCGCTTTCTGACATGTTTCCCCATCGCTCAAACTTTAAGTTGATTTTTTAACGTTTTAAAAGGATTTAGAATTCTCCACAGTGATGGTATTTATGATCTCATTTTGGATAATTTGTCAGCTTCTTTGTTTTCGATTAATACTATGTTCACACACGCGCCTTAATTGTAAATTTATAATATTATCGCAATTAAAGGCCTTATTGAGCTCAATTTACAATACTAAAAATTATTTTTAAATTGAGCAATATATACTTAATTGTTTCACTTATTGTCTAAAACTCGAAATACAACTCTTGAGAAGTATGATCAGTGAGAAGAAAATTCTATAGGTGGCATTTCTAATGTCAAACAAATAAATATACAAAAAATAAAAATTAAGAAAATAAAAAATGTTTGATGAAAATTTTAAAAAAATGTTTAAATAAATTTAAATACATACATATAAATACATATATATGTATAAATATAATTGTAAATGTATTTTAACAACAGCAAAAACACTAAAGAGAAGGCATTATTTGATTTGGTATAAAAACAACGTATTTTTACAGTTATCAAATGCTAATGGAGTAAGATAAATTGAGTATGTGTGAACACTTATTTTAATTGCTCAATCAACACTAAATTTAAACAATTAAAAATATCTGTCTGAACAGGGTATAACCCGTGATGGCCTGGTATCAAATTTATCTCACACTTGCATTTCAGGACGTTCCGAGATTCAAAATATGATACGAACGATTCATCAATGCTATGAAATTCTTGAAGTGGAGCACGGTGTATAAAATTTTGATAAAAGCACTAAAAGTGGTCGACTTTTTAACTTTCTTTTAAAAGGATGGTTGCGCCAAGTGGGTTGACATTACTGAGCGTGTTGCAACATGAAGAATTAGCAAATGCAGAATCATATTGCGACATGGAAGTGAATATTGGTGACGGTTTTGTCGTGGATAAAGAGTTCGAATCAGATTTAGAAATCGGGGGTGAAGATCTGACAGATTTAGTGAAAAAATAATTACGAGCATCAACTCCAAAAAAACGCAATCTATATATGTTTATGATGTGCGGATTCTGTCGCAAAAATTGCGAAATCTGGATATTATTGTATAATATATTGGATATAATTTGTATTTTTACAAAAAAATGCAAAAAATTTTTTAATTTGAGTTTTTTCTTCAGCCTTGGTCTCATTGGAGTAACTCGTGAATTTATCGTTTTTATACCCTTCACACAGTGAAAAAGAGTATATATAGGTTTGTTATTCCGTGTGAAATTTCTACAATTTTCATTTCCGACCCCATGAAGTATATATTTTCTGAAAGCTTATGAATAGGGGAGTCGATTAAGCTCTATCAGTCTGTCCGTCTGTCCGTGTGTATGTTGAAATCAACTTTTTGAAGGCCCCCGACATCGCTTGGACCCGGGTGAAGTATTAAAATATCAGAAATATTCTTGAGTAGATTGGTATTCAAAATCAAAATCATCGGTACATAAACAACTGAGATATGAGCAAAAACCCACGACCACCTCGATTTTTTTCACAAAAACAACATTACAACAACAACATACATACATACAAACGTGTATGCTGGTTAGAGAAAACGTGGCATCGAATCCCAGCTGAGCCAAAAAAAATTTTTTTTTATATATTTTTTTTAATTTGTTTTTATTTTTTTTTTTATATTTTATTTAATATATTATTAATATTTTTATTATTTTTTTTTAAAATTTTTTTTTTAATATCTTTTTTTTTTATTTTTGGTTTTATATTTATTGTATATATTTTAATTATTTTTTTTTAATTTTTTTTTTAAATTTTTTTTTTAATTTTTTTTTTAATTTTTTTTTTTAATATTTTTTAAAATTTTTTTTTTTTTAATTTTTTTTTTATTTTTTTTTTTATTTTTTTTTTATTTTTTTTTTAACATACATACGTAAATTTATAATTTTACAATGGGATGTTTTTATATATGTATGTTTTTTATATGTATGTACGTATTTCAAATGGGATGAATGGTGATACAAACTACTGTTATTGCATGACTACACGTTGTAAAGGGTATATAAGATTCGGCACTGCCGAATATAGCGCTCTTACTTGTTATAAGCTGAACAGTTTAAACTTTGTCTAGTATAAACGGTTATATTGATTTTTTTAAATTATATTTATAAATTAAAACCTTTAAAAATATACCATTTATAATGATTTATCTTTTTATAATTTTTTTTTATTTAATATAGTAAAAAATAAAGCAGGTCTAAGGGACTCCAAGTAGGTAGTTATGTGACTGGTTTAAGAGTTAAGCTTAAATTAGGCGTGACATAACCATAACCATACAAAACAGCTGTTTCAACCAAAATAAATAACAACAATGTTTTTGATTTTAGGTGACTTGCTATAATACCATAGCAAGTCAATTGAATTTTGGGCTTCTATTGCTATGGCATTATGGTTAAGTCACGTCTAAATTGAGCTTTAGGTAACTAAAGGTTAACATAAATAAGTTTAATATTAAAATGTATATAATTAAAAGTAATATAATTCTGTCAATTATAATTGTATGGCCACAAAACAAAATTGCATTAACCTAGAACTAAGTTATATTACTTAACAGCGAATCTATTTTCTGTATTACGTTTCAATTACATAAATATGAAAAGGAACGCACATATATTTTTTACCAAAAATTTTTTTTACACTAACTATTCTGAAAATGACCCTCAAATCAAAACCAAAAAAGTAGTTATAAAATTTAAACCAAAAAATTAATAACTTCTATGAATGCTTAATCGACCCACAACAAAATCATTATATTTAAGTGTAACAACAAATCACTATACAACAAAAATTACAAAATACATATATAAAATATTACTCAATACTGTTTCATTCAACAACTTTATCACACTTAACTTAAACACTACTTAAAATTAAATTTTATTTTTATTATAATTTTTTTCCAAACTATTTTTATATTGATTGAAAAACATCATTTTTATTTCATTCAAACTTAAATTCATCATCAACTTAAAAATGAAATTGATTTCTTCACAAAGACCATAAAACACTCAAAAACATACTTATGATTTTACTTTCTTAACTTGAAGTGGCAACTTGTAACAATTTCAAAAAATTTGATTATTTTTTTTTTAATGTTTTCTCATTTATTTTAGGTTTCTGAAATAAATACATATTTATTGTTTCTTAGTTTTTGGTCTCTCAAAAAAATTACGGTTTTTTATGCATAAATAAAAGATGCTGAGTAATTTGTATTTTATTAAGGTGGGCAATTTATGAAGGGTATCATGAAATCAATTCAACCACAACTGATAACTATGAACACATTATTGCTTCACTTTGGCAGTCCATAAATGTGTTACTGTTTTATTAATATTTAAAAGAGTTCAAGTGCATAGTTTCTTATAATCGATTAATTGTTGTGGCTTCATATTTTTGAAGTTACAATACACGTGCACATAATTGTGGGCATTTGACAAAACAAATTAAGTTGAATTTTAAAAAATTTCGGGAGAGCAAAAAAACGTCTATTTAAATATATATACATAAATAAAAATTCAAAATGTCAAAATTCAAAATTCGAAATGTCGTTCGTTGGTTATCACATCACTTGAAAATGGCGGATCCTATTTAACTAACTGTTTTTTTTTCAAATATTTTTCATACCCCTGCTTAAGGTTTAATGGAGAGAAAATTTTACCTTGCCCTATTTTAAGACCACTTTTTTATTTTATCTAAAATAGGAGAAAAGTTGGACCGATATGCGTGTTTTTTTTTTTTAATATTCGTAATAATCCAATTTATTTTTTTACGGAAACCGATTTGAAAAATTTCTTTTAATGTTTGTATTTTTTTTTTTTTTAATTAAATGATGTCTGTTGCTTTCCGCATCACCGGATAGCGGTGTTCTGCACTGATTTTGCTAACTTTTTCCTAAAATTGTTTATGAAGCTCATGAATAATCCTTATGGACATTTCTTATTTTAACTTGAAGTGGACGCGGCATCTCCCTTACAAAATCCGAAATTTTTGCCGCTTATCCAGAGAATTGTAATACCTTAAGTGTTCAAAATTAGTTAAAATGAGCTGGGAAATAATAACAAGAGTGGAACCATTAAAATAAGTTTTTAAAAAAATGTTTACATCTATAATCTTAACACTTGGATAGCCCTTATACAAACAAGTAACAGTGCTTTATTCGGCCCTTCACAACGTGTAGTCATACAATAACAATTGTTAGTATTACCATTCATCTCATATAAAATACGTATAAATATACTGGTTAGACTAAATGTGGCATCGAATCCCAGCTGAGCCAAAAAAATTTTATTTTATTTTATTTAATATATTACTTGTATTTTATTATTTTTTTATATTTTTTTTTAAAAATTTTTTTAAAAAAATGTTTAAAAAATTTTTTTAAATTTTTTTCAATTTTTATTTAATCTTTTTTTTTTGTAATTTTTTTTTTATTTTTAAAATATTTTTTTTTTTGGAATTTTTTTTTTTTTTTGGCATGTTTTTTACATGTATGTATGTATATATGTATGTTGTTGTTGTAATTGTGAAAAAAAACGAGGTGGTCGTGGTTTTTTGCTCATATCATTAATGGATATTTCCAAGAGATTGATACTATATATAGATCTGAGGAACATATAATTGCTTCTAAAAGTTGATTTCAACCAACACACGGACAGACGGACAGATGGTCAGGGCTTAATCGACTCCTCTATTCATAAGCTTTCAGAAAATATATACTTTATGGGGTCGGAAATGAAAATTGTAGAAATCACAAACGGAATGACAAAGCTATATACCCTTGTGCACGACAGGTGAAGGGTATAAAATCTTATTGTATGACATATTTCAGTACCCAGCAAAAAAAGATATGCAAAAGAAATAGTGAATGCATGAGTTCAACCCATGATGAAGTGGTTCAATTTAGCTGAAACATGCATGATTTTTACATTAAAATATTATTGGTAAGCATGTATATTAACAGAATTCACTTCATTTTAATAAGTGCATAGAACGCATTTATAGTAGATGAAAAGAAACCCATGTTTCATGAGTTAAAATGTTTGTTTACATGAATTGTTTAAGATTTTTCGCATGCATTTGCATGTATTTTAAGGCACATCAATAAAGGCTAACTATTTTTTATTTGGAGAAGGCATTGCTTATGCCTTCTCCTGCGCTTATGAATTATAAGTCATAAAAAATGTTATTTACATTGAACTAGTGCAAAATTTTTTTGCCGGGTAACTATAAATTTAAGAGTTTTTAATACTTTTATAAGACATGCTAATAACAATTTTACAATTATTTAATTTAAATGGTTAGATTAAATCAAATACGAGGGCGTGGCATTTTCTATACAAAGAAAATATATTTAACGGCATATCTGCAAAACTATAATTGTTATAGGCTTTTAAATTCTGTATAATTGGCTGTTCAGTTTACTTTTTCGGGCACAACATCAATAGGATCAGAGCAAGGGCATTGAAGCATGGCACTCCCCACACCAAAAAATACATTTAATGTCGTTATAAAAAACTATAATCCCTTTTTGGGTTAAATATAGTACGAGCTACTTTTGATAACAGTTTCATTATGAGAAAAAATATTAAGGATCGAATAAGGGGGAGTGGTACCTTCGCACAAATGAAATACTATTTATAATAATTATGCCATACCTAACGAATGGTGGTATATAATATTAAAATCTTTGTTGTGGCCAGCAGAGCGGTCCGAGTGTTGCAAGTAAATAATACAAAAACTTAAATAAGGGTAATTCGGTTTTATGTGAAATACGCGGATTTGTGGAAACGAAATAGAATTTTGTGAACTCATGAAAAAAATATTATTGAAATTTTAAAAATTTTCAGAAAGCAAAAAATAGGTGTTAAAAAATAAACTAAACTAGTTGCTTTTCTTTCTACTTGATGTCTCTTATTGTTTTTGTGCATATAACAATTAAAATTACAAAAAGAATTTCTTATCTCGACTTAAGATATTTTGTCAAAATTTATGCCCGTCAACCTAAATATGTTTATAGATTATATTTATTACATAAGTTTCTGTGGTCATAAGTACCTAAATATTATATGCTTTATGCCAAAAATTTAATGAAATTTTCATCCAAAATTAGTTCAATAAACCCTCTTTAAACATTACGTAAATTTTATGCATCGAAAGTATTATGTAGGGTTTAAAATTCAACGTATTCCGAAATATATAATGATTTTCTTTATTATTTCTCAATATTTATTTATTTAATTACTTATAGAAAAAACATTAATAACACAGGTCAACACGATTTTTGAGTCTGAGTTCTGTACCTCTGATTTTGATTACTTATGCCAAACTAAAGAAAGAAAAAATATTTTTATCTAATAAAGTTTGCTTTTGTAGATACCAGAACGAAATTTCAATATTTATGGAAAAGGTCTATTTTTCAATGTTAATCATATTTAAAATTAAACAAGTTATGAATTATATACTTTAATTAATTTTTATTATAAAATACAGCACAAATAAACATAAAAATTCAAAAAAATGATACAAAAGAAGCTTCAAAAATTAATACTTTTAGTATTTCTAGTGTAATCGTCAGAACTTTCTCGTATGAGCATCCAAATGTAGTCACCCATCATGTTCTCATTATATTGTCCTTGATATCTTTGTTCAAAGTTCATTATATCCTGGTGGAAGCGTTCCCCTTGCTCTTCTGAATATTCACCCAAGTTATCTTTGAATTTATCCAAGTGCGCATGTAGCATGTGCAGTTTGAGTGACATTCTGCAACCCATGACTTTGAAGCTGTCAAGCATATTAGAAATAAGCTCTTCATAATTCTCGGCGTTCTTGCTACCAAGGAAGCATGTTAAAATAAGCTTCATAGGCTTCACAAAGTTTCTTATTTGATGATAAACTAAATTTTTTGGCGCTCACTTTAATAAACTAACCACAAACATAGCAAAAAGAGTCCACGTGGTTTTTACACATTTTCGGTGACATTTACGCCTCGCGACACATAAAATACGTTATTCCTCTAGAAAGCGCACTCGCATACTGCCATGACACTCTACTACCTCTCACTTCACACCCACAGTCCCTCTCACTTCTCTCTTGCATCATAAATGCAACGGCTTTTAAAAAAATGTGCAAAACCACCGTATATATAGTTTTCATTATATTAAGTACAAAAGCAAACTTTATTTATTGTTAATGGAGTTTCTGTTTACTTTTCCATTTATATAATCAGAAAATAATCACTAAATAAAAGACTAAAAAAAAAATTTTTTTTTTTGTTGACCTGTGTAATTTATAAGCTTACGAGATAAGCTTCAGATTAAAATGATTTCATTTTAAGTTAATGTTAAGGCTTCGTACACATTATGTGCCCACTAGTGACTTCATTTGCCATTTCCGATACTTTTAGTTATAAGATACTAATTTAGTTTGCTTCGAACAGAAGGCTGTTGCAATAATTAGGCAGTGGTACAAGCCAATTAATTTATTTTACGATTTATGATTTATTCATACTAAAAAAACTTGCACACAATAAACGTCATAACAAAATTCGTTTTCAATACTTAATCCTGTTGCTTTAATTAAGGGATGCTCTAACATTGACACAACAGAGAAATGTGTTAATGAATGAAACACATAGCAGCCTAATTCACAATGTTGTGCACCTAACATTGCAAATGTGTTCTATCTGTGTATACTTTGTTAGGGTACAATGAAAAAACTACTTCATTATATTGCAAATTTACTGATGCAAAACAATTTGCAAAAAATTATCAATAGGGCTTAAAAATAAATTCCACGCATTGCACATATTTGATGACACATGGTGACACAAAGTCGCAACAAAAGAATTGCCTAATGTATATGAAACAACAAAAAGGTGCTAAAACAGGGAACACGAAATACGATTTAAAACGTGTTTAAAAACCATAAAATATTTAATAAAAATACAAAAATATGCTCTTAAAAAAATCACATAATCAAATTTTGTATTTGGTTTTATTATGTTTTAATTAACAAATAAAAAGTTTTAAATGCTATTTAACACTAAAAGTACTACCGTTACATTTTTGTCCCGCAAGTGAGTTTGGTGTCCCATAACTTCATTATTTTTTATAACCTTCACCTGTGGTGCCAATGTGTTTATAGCTTTGCGTTTTTTTACGTTATTCATTTGATACCACATAAAGTATATATTAGTTTTCTAAAATCCGGTCCGCCTGTCCTTGTGTCCGTGTGTTGGCTGAAATAAAATTTAAAAGACCTCACATGTTGCACAAATCTATATGTAGTATTACTTTTATGGAATTATTAGGTAATAAATTAAAATGCAACACGATTTTTCTTTAACTTTCTGAGATATGAGCAAATAAACACGGTTGCCTCTGTTTATTCCAATATTTTTACCACCAAAGTTACAATTTTTTTAACCTTCCAATTACGTTTTCTGTTACTATTTATAGATATTATACGTCTCTGGGCTATTCATAAGCCAAATTAGACAAATCGGTTTCTAACAGGCATGGTACAGCCGAAAATAAATATTTTCATCAAGTTTTTCAAGCTCGTAAATAATTATTGGACATGCTATTTAGTGACACCAAATTGCAAGAAGTAGTTTAGAAAATTATTCCTGAGAAAAACTAACAAGTCGGTTTGAAACTAATTGATTTACATAGAAGAACCAAAATACAACTGCTACCGGATTTTTCGTTTTTTATATTTTTAGCTTCAGGACAACAGACATTTATAAAATGAGCCTCAATATTGGTATCAAAAAGAGCTGGACTAGTGGAATATAATATATTATAAAAAAATTTTAAATCCAATTTGGTCGCCGCTAAAAAATTGTGTAAACTTAAACCCTTAAACCACCTCAATATTAGTATTAAATAAAAAAAAGTTTAAAACCCAAGATGGCATCTAAAACAAAATGGTGAATAATAATTTTTTTCTACACCCCGTCGAAATGGGTATCGAATAAAAGAGCTTGACTAAGTAGTATAATACACCTAACTATGTAAAAATTCATAATAAACAAGTAAGAGCGCTATATTCGGCCGTGCCGAATCTTATATACCCTTCAAAACGTGTAGTCATGCAATAACAGTAGTTTGTGTCACCATTCATCCCATATGAAATACGTACATACATATATAAAAACATCCCATTGTAAAATTATAAATTCACGTATGTATGTTAAAAAAACGAAAAAAAAAAAAAATTTTAACAAAAATTTAAAAAAAAAATTTGAAAAAAAAATTTAAAAAAAAAAATTTAAAAAAAAAATTATTAGATATATAATATATATAAATTAAAAAAAAAAAAATTTGAAAAAAATAATCAAAATATAAATAATATATTAAATAAAAAATAAACAAAATATAAAAAAAAAATTTAAAAAAAAATTTTTTTTTGGCTCAGCTGGGATTCGATGCCACGTTTTCTCTAACCAGTATACACGTTTGTATGTATGTATGTTGTTGTTGTAATGTTGTTTTTGTGAAAAAAAATCGAGGTGGTCGTGGGTTTTTGCTCATGTACCGATTGTTTATGTACCGATGTTTCTGACTTTCAATACCGATCTACTCCCGAATATTTCTGATATTTTAATACCTTACCCGGGTCCAACCTATGTCAGGGGGCTTCAAAAAGTTGATTTCAACATACACACGGACAGACGGACAGACTGACAGGGCTAAATCGACTCCCCTATTTATAAGCTTTCAGAAAATATATACTTTATGGGGTCGAAAATGAAAATTGTAGAAATTTCACACGGAATGACAAACCTATATATACCCTTTTTCACTGTGTGAAGGGTATAAAAATGGCATCGGAAACAATAAAGTAAAATAACAAACAACATTAAATCTGAAAGGTTTGGAAGGCCGAATATAACAATCTTACTTGTTTTAAATAATTTTCCAATCTTTTTGATTTTAATTAATGTTACTTCAAAATATTAAGTTAAAAAGGTATTACATTTTTTAATACACAGATTTAGTGAAAAATTTTCCGCTACAAAAACCTTTGTATTTTTAAATAAATGATTTTTAAATCATTAAGCTTTACTCTTACAGTGTCAAAAGTGCAATATTAATTGAAAAAAAATTTAGAATGTGTTGTTATGACAGAAATATGAAAAAAGTTCTAGTACATAATATAAAAAATAAGCACTAAATAAGCAATGAAAATTTTATCAAAAGTTAAAAAAATGTGATTTTTAAAATTAAATTTTACTAGTCCCAAAATGATTTTTAATGCTAAAATTTAAAAAAAAAACCATGCACACTTTTTAATTTTCTTTATATTTTACTTTATTTGGTTTATATTTATATTTTTAATGCTCGTTTTTTTTTCATTTTATTAAAATATATTTTTATTGTTTTTGCTAAATTGATTAACACAAAATTCACTACACTTGAGAAATCATAAATGTGAAATAAAATAAACACAAAATCGATTTCTGCGCTATTCGTTTCGGCCATAAACAAAACTTACTTTTGTATGATAACCAATTTTTACATATCGTTACCTAAAACGTAAACCGCCTTATCTAATAATAAATGCAAATAGATTTTTTTGTAAATTCTGATATATTTAGAAATGATCGGTCCTACTCTAACAAAAATAGCAATTTTATTAAAAGTTATTGCAAAAATATAAATAAAAATTAAGGTTATTTAACTTAAATATTAGAGCGGCACAATCATAAGAAAAATGACTTACAAGCAATCTAAATCATTTTAAATAGTGTGTGTATATACTTTCTGATTTTAAAATACATATGTACTTGCAAAAATATGTGTTTTATTTAACAACCAAATATTAAAGAATATAACAGAGCTTTGAATGTGTTATCAATAATTATTTATTTACTGTAATAATTAATTAATTAATTAATTTTTAATGTTCTGTAATGAGATGAGGTCACATGTACTTAAAAAACTTGCTTATAACAAAATGTTTTTTTCTATAAACTACCTTAAACATAATTATTTAATAACACTGCTGCTTAATATTTTTTTTTTTTTTACTTTTTTTATATGTACGTTCTATGGTATTCGATGTTTTTCTATGACTTACCGTTTTTTTATATTATTGCCACTTTTTGTTTTGATATTCTTATTTGTTTAAAAACACAAACACTAACAAAGCTGTATACAAAAACTCGTCTCGTTATGATTAATTTATTTTAATGCGATTAATGTTTTGTGGGTTTTGTTTTTATGTTTGCAATAAAAGATAGTGATTGAAAGTAGTGCGAAATAGAAGACATAACTTTTAGAACATTTTACGCAGATCTTTAGCAAATATTTCATTCCATCATGTTAAATATGTAAAATTATTAAAAAGCTATTTATAGCGATTTACGTGTTAATTGGCGATATATACATTAATTGTACTGTATCTGATACAAACAAACAAATTCAAGTTCACATTAAAAAATCTAACTAACAACTTACACAATTTGATAATTGGAATAAACCCAATTATGATCATAATATTATCAAAACCTTATTTACCTTAAGATTAGTTATTTCATTCATCAATTAATTTTAAAAATTTACATATTTTTCTTTTTCTCTCTATTTTTGGGTAAGCCATAAAATGCATGTTAAATTTATGGTAAAAAACTCTATTAGTTGTTGCTGTAATTAACTTTTATTTTGTATAAAAACATCGATAAACTTAATCAGATGTTGATATAATGTTGCTAATATTTCTTGTCTTCCTACAAGAGTTTAGCATACATTTAATTATGTATTTATCACAACTTTAAACATATTTAAAAAATAAACAATAATAAAAATAATATAAAAAAACATAATGTGTATTTAATTATATACTGCATCGAGTATTTACTCAATTTCTTACACAACAGAAAAGATGATCGGATTAAAATTTGCAGCTATTAAAACCCATAAAACATTCATAATTGTTTATGAAAATAAAAATCAATTTTTAAAATTTTTTTATTACAAAATAAAAATAAAACTACTTACTGCCGGTTTCTTGCAAATATATAAAACTTAAAGTAAAAAATAGTATTTTCATAAAGTATAAGTAATTTTTAATTGTCTCTATTTTGAAAATAAAAAAACCTTATAGACTAATTGTTATTCCTTGATGTCTCGATTTCCACGCCACCGGCATAAATTTCATTTAAAGTTGATTAATGCATTCATATTTTGATTAAACCCCAATCGACCTGACACAAAACAAGTCATCTGACTGGTTTTTAAGTGATATTGAAGGGTTGCAGTTTTAGCACTTTATATGAAATGGATCTGTCACTTTAACATGGCATTGTTATTGAAGCAATTCTATAGACACCTTTAGGACATTCCGTAACTGGTGCTAAACTTACCAAGAGACCTTGTTTCTTTTTATTACAATACATTAAACAGATAATATGGTATTTCTTAAAAAAAATTTCGTGTAATATTTTAGTCCGTTAAAACAAAGTGTAACCGCTTGACTGCGGTTTGTAATTCCCAAATACTTTTTATAACGTTTTGCTCCCTAAGCATGTTAACCGTTTTAAAGAATTCATATTTTTGCAGAATAAATACCACTTAAGGCCTTAATTCACTATCAGATTTATTCGTTTGATCTGTCAAAAAATGTGTATGTGCTTAAGAAGTATAAGGTTGTGTATTAAAAATAAATAAATATTGGGCAGATATGTCCAATTTTGTAAACTTTAGAAAAAGTTGTATAAAATTATCATTTCTATACGATCAGAATTGCATTTTGTAATGCACACAGAAATAAATAAATATGAATTTCAATTACAACATTAATATTATTAATCAACATTTTACTTCATTTTGTTCCAATCATCAAAATGATACTATTAATAAATTAAAATTTAAAAATAATTTCTGATTTTTATTTAAGCTTGAGATCACTTTTTGTTTTTTTATAAAAAAAAAAATTTTTATTAATAACCAATATTTCGCTACCAAACAATGGTAGCTTCGTTTTCAGATCTTATTAACGAAAATGAATCTATCCATTGTTTGGTAGCGAAATATTGGTTATTAATAAAAAATGGTTTATAATAAAACAAAAAGTGATCTCAAGCTTAAATAAAAATCAGAAATTATTAATAGAAAGATCAAGAAATTTAGACGTATTAGATTGTTGGAATTTGTTAATGCAAGAGCAATTTCAAACAACTCGATCTCCTTCGGAACCCAGGACAGTGAGTATGTATTTAGTTTTAACAAATATACATAAAAACATATTTCCTTTTATAACATATCTTGAATTATCCATTTTACCCGACACATTATTTGAAATTTGGTTGCGTTTTTAATACCGACATCTGAAAATAAAATAATAAAATAAAATAAAATAATAATAATAATAATAATAATAATAATAAAATAATGATAATAAGACAAACTACTTACCAATTAATGTGAAGTATTTTTACGGAATACATACATAAATATATCGAAAAGAGTAAGACGCATTCACAATACAACAGATTTAGACAAGGGGATCACCTTCAATAACGTCGAAAGTTTTAATTATAGCATAAAATAGGCTTTTAAAATTCAGGTGGATTGGTGTAAACAGGCTAAAAACAGAAAGTTATTTTTTAAAAGGCCAGTATATGAGAACCACATGATGTTAATGTCTAAACCGTATCGAAAGGAAATTGTTATCAACATTAACTTTGAAAAGGTAATTTTGTTAATGTACGAAGGTCGATGTCTATCAGACATTAAACAGGGCCATTTATCGTCGCCCTGCCCATTTTTATAATCCCTTAACATTTCTACATAAATACTACATACATACATATGTATGTATGCAGGTAATTACCAAATCATTATTTCTCAGATTAGTCATGGGAATTCCAATATTATTTTTTTCTTTTTCTAGAAGTTCAAAGAATTCCAATTTTTGCAATATCTTCAACAAAAATTAGTTATTTTTCCCCCTTTTTTTATTTTTGTTTTTTAAAGTGACATAATTATCTTCAAAAAATTTAAAACCTATTAATAAAATTAAGCCAGGCATATTTATTTATCAGGTATCCGCAGTTTGAAAAGAAAATTTTTGTTTTTATTTTTTTAGTAAGAAATTCGACATTTGAAATAATTGGGAGAATAGAGAAAATTGTTCTTCATTTATAGACTTTGTCAGCTGTAATTTTAAATAATTAAAGAAAAATTAATGAGCTGATAATACGCTAAGAAGACGCATGTTATTTATCTAAAATATTTAAAACATATATTTATTTAAGCATCTTTTTTGTATGGCATGGCAAAAAATTGTCTTATTTTTCTTATTACAAATTTTTCCCACACGATTACTTTTCCATTTAGAGACAAATAAAAAATTTCGTGTCTGAAAATCAGGCTTAACTGCAAAGCGTAAATAGATCTTAAATTTTTTTAAACTCAGATCAACCACTTTTTGCAGGGTAAATATACTGACTAATAATTACACTGGGCCAATTCAAAGTGGTTGCATATCAGTCATATTTGTGCTATTTCATATTATTTTATGCATGCATAAAATTTTTGTTAGTAATTTCCATACAAAAAAAATAATATGACTTTACACATTTGTTTCCTATGTATAAGAAATTGTTTATGTTATACTTTTAACCATACTGTCTCTCAGAGAGAATTTCTTCGCTTCTCACCTCTCAGAGAGAATATTTTCTATTTTCTTCATTCCTGTATACATACAAGTTTTAACAGCGTCATCTCTTTGTCTTCTTTCTTGTATTAAATACATAATTTGTTAACAAAAGGTGTTCAAAGTCACTAGTCATATTAATATGAATTATATGACATAGTACAATATGAGAGTCTACTTTGAACTGGCCCACTATGTATTTATTTTCCGCTCAAGCTGTTTAAAACACACTACAGTAAGTGATTACCAGGGCTGCAATTTTCATTCATAAAACAATATAAAAATTTAAAAGTAGTAGACATTAAAAATAATTTATTGTAAAATGTAATAAGCAAAAGAAAAATGATATTTTAATATTGGTTTTTTTTAATTTAGTTTTTTTGTTTCACACAGCGATTGATGACAAATTTATGGCAGACTTGAAGCAAGATGACAAAATTAATGATGTTTTATTTTCTTTAAAAAAAAAACAGGTTAAGCTTACAACATATTTAGCAGAAATAAAATTTTTACTAACCGGTTAATTATGTTAAACATAATTGATATTTTTTAGGTTCAAATATAATTGATTAACTATAGATTATTCGAATATACAAACTAGCTTAAATATTAAACTTTAATAATGTCTTACTAATGATTCCCAAACATAATGGCCACTCGAATGTATATCAAAATAATATTTTTAATGTTTTCACAATTGCATTCAATTTTGATTTTAAGCTTCGTTCAAATTTGATAAATATTTTTTCAAATACATACACGTAGTCAGCTGATCTTGAAAGCAAATTCATTCTTCCTACACTAAATATAGTCAAAACATTTCGCAAAGAATTAACATTGAAATCTGTTTTTTTATAACACATTTTATATATATTTATACATTTATTTATTTGTACAAAAAAAAAACACTTGTTACTTATATTTCGTCAAATATTTGCCTGGTGTGTACATAACTTTTTTTTATTTTTTTCTAATTAAAAATATAGTATGGGTTGTAATTTTTTTCTTAAAAAGAAATTTATCAGCAATTTTATTATGTTTTTATCTTATTGTTGAGAAATTTTAAAAATTCATAAAAAAACATATTGTCGATAAGAATAGTTGGCCAAGTATAAAATCGATAAAGATTTCACAATTCACATTAATTAACATCTAACGGCCTTTGAGAAGTTCTATTACAAAAAATGCACACATGTAAGGAAATATTGTGCAATATATTATATTTTTTATTCTTCTAATGCAAATTTTTTAAATTTCAGTTTCATTGGTTTTAATTTTGACGGCAGTCGTTTTTGCTTCTGCTACTTATGTCCAACCTCACTTTGAGCCTCAAGATATATATGCTGAACCCAATTGTGCTGTTGTTAAGGACCATAGGCGCATGTTTCGTGATATTTCTGATCCCACTCACTACTGGGTATGTTCTGAGGGTCAAGAGAAAGCTGAATACATTCAATGTCCTGCGAATGAAGCCTTTATGGAACCCTTGCAAAAATGTGTGACCTGGGAAGAGTGGAAGTGGATTGAACCCTATACCAAATAAATTTCTTATCTCAATTTTTAAAGAAATAATTGATTTGTTAACTTAAATAAAATAAGTATTATATGGAAAAAAAGAAATCGCAACGTCAGTTTTGTTGAATTATTTGTGACTTTGAAAATAACATACAGAAACATTCCAAGTTGTATAATAAATATGGTTGGTTATTATTCGTTAGAGTGAAATTTGTGTGTACAAAATTATTTTTATACCCGCCACCAAAAAAATGGTGGGGGTATATTCATTTTGTCATTCCGTTTGTAACACATCGAAATATCCATTTTAGACCCCATAAAGTATATATATTCTGAATCAGGGTTTGATTTGATGACGATCTAGCTATGTCCGTCCGTCTGTCCGTCTGTCCGTCTGTCCGTCTGTCCGTCTGTCCGTCTGTTGAAAGCACGATAGAGGTCGCACCGAAAAAGCTAGGGGGCTCAAATTTTGCCAGAATCTTTCTTATAGACAAGGTTTGTTTGGTATTGAAAATGGGCTAAATCGGAATATTAGGAAGAGAGTTATAACTCGAAAAGCAAGAGTAGGTCGAAAAAACCGTGTCCTTCGAACATCGAATAAAATGGAATTGTGTCCAAACGCATCAACGTAGACTCATGAAACTTCGAATATATATTTCCTGAGTAAAAACAATATCTTTCGCCGAAAATTATTTAAATCTATGCATTAGGAGAGGAGTTATCGATCAAAATGTACGAAAATTTATACCGCACAGTGTATTTTTCGGTATATTTAAAAACAAAAACGTCATAAAAGCAACAAAATTGGATGTACGACTCTGAAATTTTGCACACTCTGCTTTTTGGTGAGTGGCTTTTTTGTAACGGAAAATCAATGTGCCACGCCCACTTTTACGCCCACCTCCCATATAACGTTTTAACTAAAATTCATATAATTTCTCTACTAATAAAGATTTTGGAATAATAAAGGGCTATATTGAAACACCTAAGTTGTGCTCATTCGCAAAAATAACTTTGACACGCCTACTATAACGCCCACTTTTCACGTTATCTCCCGTTAATGAAATTTAAAGCTCATAAAACCGCCAAAATTAGAGGTATGATGATCAAATTTGCTACGTATATCCCCCTAGGCAATATCATTACTGTGCCAGAACATTTAGGTGCCACGCCCACTTTTACGCCCACCTCCCATATAACGTTTTAACTAAAATTCATATAATTTCTCTATTAATAAAGATTTTGGAATAATAAAGGGCTATATTGAAACATCTAAGTTGTGCTCATTCGCAAAAATAACTTTGACACGCCTACTATAACGCCCACTTTTCACGTTATCTACCGTTAATGAAATTTAAAAGCTCATAAAACCGCCAAAATTAAAGGCATGATGATCAAATTTGCTACAAATATCCTTCTAATCAATGTAATTGTTGTGCCAAAAAGTTTAGGTGACACGCCCACTTTAACGCCTACCTCCCATATAACGGTTTATCTTAAATTCATGTAATTTCTCTATTGACAATGTTTTTGGGAAAATAAAGGACTATATTGAAATATCTAAGTTGTATTTATAAGCAGAAACTTTATTGACACTCCTACTTTAACGCCCACTTTTACTAAAAGACTACATTTACAAAAGCATTTTAGTAGCATATCGAAATTATAAAGGGTGGTCAAATTTTAAGGACCGATGATGAATTAAAATAAAACACAAATTATTTAGGAAACTATTATCATTTCTTTTTGTAATGATGATATTTGTAAAGTTCAATTATGTATTTAACAAAATATCGACAAAATTACCCCCCCCCCAATCCTTGGTACCACTCCTCTATCTGATGGTCCAAATTTTCAATGACAATGTTGATGCTCAATTGTTTGGCATGATGATGAGTCGAGGTTGACTGCTCTTTTGCCACACTATCGCAAAAACCACCAGTGGTTCCCATTCAACGCACTAAGAAGGCATTCACAGATTTTCTAACATTTTATACAGACCTGTTTTCCAGAAATTTAAATATTTTTTACAATTCTCCCGATTGTGGACGAATTTGAACGATTATGTTAATCAAAAGAATTACAAAGTGCACAAAATGCATTTTGATTTGAACGCCCATTTTTATAAAAAACCTGAATAACTTTAAAGCGTTGCTCATTTGCGTATCTTTCCACGGATCAAATTGAGTAAGTTTGAGATTGCGAAATGTCAAGTGAAATGCAGAAAACAAATTTAAAGACTAGCTGTAGTTCACCTTCAACATGGGCCCTTAAAATTTAACCACCCTATACAAAGAAAGTGGTACATATTTTATTATAATGAGATTATTCCATAGCGATTAACAAAATAATAAATATTGTGCTTTAAATGTACACAAAATTGGTGGTGGGTATAAAAGATTCGGCACAGCCGAATATAGTGCTCTTACTTGTTTTTTTACAAATACTTAGCAACTTCACAAATATCAGAATTGTTTTCTGAAAAAAATGTTGCATATAAAATGAGAATACTTATTTAGCCAAAAGCTACGTTGAAAGCCGTACTATCGAGAATTACTTATACATGCAACCTTTAGGTTAGGTAAAACAGGCAGCTGTTGTGCAGCTCACTTGGGTCCATTATTTTGATACCTTTGTGATACCTGAATAGAAAAGTAAGAATAGAATAGAAAATAAAGAAGAGAAGCCGACAAGTCCAGAGTCTCTGACGAGAATCGAACTCGCAATTTCCAAACTAGCAGACCAGCACACTACTGACTAGTCCACCGGGCAACTTTTAGTATTACAAAGAGCACTAAGCCTAAAAGAAACAGTTATCAGGAGCGATTCATAATCTGAGGAATCAGATAAGAGATAAAATCAGCAAAACAAATTATATGACACCGTTTTTTAATTTTACTTCTACGGTTGAAGTAACCATCCCGGAAGGAGCAGTATAGATGAATGATCACCATCCCTTTAAGGGAATCTCAATATATTCTAATGGATCAAAAATGGACTCTTGAACTATATCACGTATTTGCAGTAAATCACCAGGAATTAGGAAGTTATATAGACTAAGTGACAAAAGTAGTAAGAAAATCAACATGTGATGGAGCACATAACTATATTTGTCGACATAAGCTGCTCTGAAATCTAACGTGGTCAAGTCAGCAGTTGTGATCGCTTGTTGAAGCTCATTTCGAAGAATAGCCAGAAATGTAAGTGCCGGGTCTCGGGTTACTCTGGCAATTCTGTTAAAACATTTAAAATGGAAGCTATTACGTCCGTGAACCCTCAACTATGCGAACTTTATATTAAGATTGAAGGACACTTTAGGGATCAAGGAAAGCAAAACTGAAAAAACGCTGCAGGATGCAGGGTTGCAGAGAGATCGAAAATACTTCTATCTTTGAAAAAAAGGTCTGAAGCTGCTATTAGGTATCTCGACTGGTTACTGCGGTATTATATCGGTTATGGCTAAATCGAACTCAATCGAATTCTTCCATTTCTTTAAGGATCAGAAGGAGCAGAAGGTGAAACATTTACTTTTTCACTGCCCGGCACTTACTACGAGAAAAATTTGGCTCTTTAATGGATGTGAAAATTACCTCTTCACGCACGATCCAAGTACAATATTGACTTTTACTAAGAATCTGAAATTGTTCACTGCAGTAGTGATCTAGGAACCTCCTATTTGTGTTTATATTTCTAGCCTTATTCCTTCCAAAAAATAGTCTAGTGGGGTCAAATCACATTAGTTTGGCAGACAATGGATTGCTCTAATACGTAAATAATTGATCACGAAACTCGCATCTCAATAGATTCATGGCACCGCGTGCCGTCTAGCATGTGGCATCGTCTTTTTGAAACCACAGCACTTGAACTGTCTTTGGCTGTTCTTCACACCAAATTTGGCAATTCTGCTTATTGACGTATCTATTGAATCAAATGAGTTAAAAATAATAATAATTAATTATTACAATAAAATTAAATGTTTATTTGTTAGTCTATTCATAATGAAATACCAAACCTTATTGAGCATATAGCGAACCTTTTTACACTGAAAAAATTCACACTAAAGAACTAAATAGAAAAATCATCTCAATTCATTGATTAGATGGATGCCTACTAACAACTCCTAAGTCCAGTTCCTCAATTTTTGATCTAAAAACTTGATTTTATACTAAAATTAAAAGAGCATAATATAATGTACGTTCGTTTACTCAAAAGTATTTAATATTTTTTTTTAATTTTTCTGAATTTTGCTCGTTTACACAAATTTTTAAATAAAACGTAAAGACCCAGAAAAGTCCAGCAAAAAATAGTCCAAACTTTTAGTAAACAAACGAACCCATATACAGACTTTTTCCTCTGCGAATCTTTAGATATGTCCACATATGCTAAATATTTGCCTAGTATTATTATTAGTGGTTAACCACTATTTTTGGTAAATATTTATAAAAAAAATTATTTGAGATTTTTATAACAAATACAATCAAAATATAAAAAAAACAAGTAAGAGCACTATATTTGGCTGTGCCGAATCTTTTATACCCACCACCAATTTTGTGTATATTTAAAGCACAATATTTATTATTTTGTTAATCGCTATGGAATAATCTCTTTATAATAAAATATGTATTACTTTCTTTGTAGAGGGTAGTTAAATTTTAAGGGTCCATGTTGAAGGTGAACTACACCTAGTCTTTAAATTTGTTTTCTGCATTTCATTTGACATTTCTCAGTCTCAAGCTTACTCAATTTGATCCGTGGAAAGATATGGAAATGAGCAACGCTTTAAAGTTATTCAGGTTTTTTATAAAAATGGGAGTTCAAATCACAATGCATTTTGTGCAATTCGCAATTCTTTTGATCAACATAATCGTTAAAATTCGTCCACAATCGGGAGAATTGTAACAAATATTTAAATTTCTGCAAAACAGGTCTGTATAAAATGTTAGAAAATCTGTGAATGCCTTCTTAGTGCGTTGAATGGGAACCACTGCTGGTTTTTTGCGATAGTATGGCAAAAGAGCAGTGAACCTTGACTCATCATCATGCCCAAGAATTGAGCATCAACATTGTCATTGAAAATTTGGACCATCAGATAGAGGAGTGGCGCCAAGGATGGAGGGGCCATTTGGCCGATATTTTGTTAAATACATAATTGAACCATACAAATATTATCATTATAAATAGAAATGATAATAATTTCTTAAATAATTTGTTTTATTTAAGATCAACATCGGCCATTCAAATTTAACCCCACCTGATAACTTCGATATGATAGTAAAAGGTTTTCGTAAATTTAATCTTTTAGTGAAAGTGGGCGTTAAAGTAGGCATGTCAATAAAGTTTCTGCTAATAAATACAACTTAGATATTTTAATATATGTAGCTTTATTTTCCCAAAAACTTTGTCAATAGAGAAATTACATGAATTTAAGATAAGCCGTTATATGAGACGTAGGCGTTAAAGTGGGCGTGTCAACTAAAATTTTTGGCACAACAATTACATTGGTTAGAAGGATTTATGTAGCAAATTTCATCATCATACCTCTAATTTTAGCGGTTTTATGAGCTTATAAATTTCATTAACGGTAGATAACGTGAAAAGTGGGTGTTATAAGAGGCGTGTCAAAGTTATTTTTGTGAATGAGTACAACTTAGGTGTTTCAATATAGCCCTTTATTATTCCAAAATCTTTATTAATAGAGAAATTATATGAATTTTAGGTAAAACGTTATGTGGGAGGTGGGCGTAAAAGTGGGCGTGCCATCTTAATTTTTCTGCAAAGTAATGGCATTACCTAGGGGGATATACGTAGCAAATCTTATCATCATACCTCTAATTTTGCGGGTTTTATGAGCTTATAAATTTCATTAACGGTAGATAACGTGAAAAGTGGGCGTTATAGTAGGCGCTCCAAAGTTATTTTTGCTAATGAGTACAACTTAGATGTTTCTATATAGTCCTTTATTATTCCAAAATCTTTATTAATAGAGAAATTATATGAATTTTAGGTAAAACGTTATATGGGAGGTGGGCGTAAAAGTGGGCGTGGCACATTGATTTTCCGTTACAGAAAAGCCTCTCACCAAAAAGCAAAGTGTGCAAAATTTCAGAATCGTATATCTAATTTTGTCCGTCTTATTACGTTTTAAATTTAAAATATACTGAAAAATACACTGCGCGGTATAAATTTTCGTACATTTTTTTACCCGCCACCAAAAAAATTGTTGGGGTATATTCATTTTGTCACTCCGTTTGTAACACATCGAAATATCCATTTTAGACCCCATAAAGTATATATATTCTGAATCAGGGTTTGAAATGACGATCTAGCTATGTCCGTCCGTCTGTCCGTTAAATTTAAAATACACTGAAAAATACACTGCGCGGTATAAATTTTCGTACATTTTTTTACCCGCCACCAAAAAAATGGTTGGGGTATATTCATTTTGTCATTCCGTTTGTAACACATCGAAATATCCATTTTAGACCCCATAAAGTATATATATTCTGAATCAGGGTTTGATTTGATGACGATCTAGCTATGTCCGTCCGTCTGTCCGACTGTTGAAAGCACAATAGAGGTCGCACCGAAAAAGCTAGGATGCTCAAATTTTGCCAGAATCTTTCTTATAGACAAGGTTTGTTTGGTATTGAAAATGGGCTAAATCGGAATATTAGGAAGAGAGTTATAGCTCGTAAAGCAAGAGTAGGTCGAAAAAACCGTGTCCGTCGAACATCGAATAAAATGAAGTTGTGTCCAATAGCATCAACGTAGAGTCAGGCAACTTTAAATATATACTTCCTGAGCAAAAACAATATTTCTCCCCAAAAATTGTTTAAATGTATGCATTAGGAAGGGAGTTGTAGATCAAAATGTACGAAAATTCATAACGCGCAGTGCATTTGTCAGTATATTCAAAATTTTAAACCTAATAAAACCGCCAAAATTAGAGGTATGATGATCAAATTTGCTACGTTAATAACAAAGAAATACATTTTGTGCTATAAATTGGGTTATTTCTCGGAAATTCGACTTATTTAATCTACCCGACTTCCCGGGATTATTTTTCGGCATCCCGGAAAATAAAAAAGGTGGCTACGAATCGAAAGGAGATGTTTATATTGTTTATATTGAAATTGAATTCTAGTGATTTTATTTTTGATCTTATAGCTGACGTATCTGTATTTTTCTTTTTGTGCTCATATTTGATCTCGTATCTAGAGAATAATATTTTTTCAATAAAAAATATTTTTACTTAATTTATATTTAAAATTCAAATTTTTTTTATTAATTTTTATAGTTTTGAAGTGTTTCTTCTACATTATAAACTATTTTATGCTTTTTAATAAAAAGTTTTTATTAATTATTAATTAATACAATTCTCCCGATTGTGGACGAATTTGAACGATTATCTTGACCAAAAGAGTCACGAAGTGCACAAGGTGCATAAAATGCATTTTAATTCAAACGCTCATTTTATAATAAGCCTGAATAGCTTTAACGCATAAACAATTTTATGATTTTATAAAAAAGTTTTTTTATTAATTAAAAACAAATTTACTTTTTATTTGTTTTGCTGCGGGATCCTGGGAAATTAAAAAATTAATCTCGTATTCTCGGAAAACAAAAATTTTCGGGAAAAAAACCCTAGCTATAAAAGAACGGAAAATTGGTGGTGGGTATAAAAGATTCGGCACACCCGAATATAATGCTCTTACTTGTTATCCATAACTCCTTTCCTACCGTATAGATATAAGCAATTTTTGGGAAGAGATATTGTTTTGACTCGAGAAATATATATTCGAAGTTTCATGAGTGTACGTTGATGCGTTTGGACACAATTCCATTTTATTCGATGTTAGAAGGACACGGTTTTTTCGACCTACTCGTGCATTACGAGCTATAACTCACTTCCTAATATTCGGATTTAGCCCATTTTCAATACCAATTAAACCTTGTCTATAAGAAAGATTCTGGCAAAATTTGAGCCCCTAGCTTTTTCGGTGCGACCTCTATCGTGCTTTCAACAGACGGACAGACGGACGGACATAGCTAGATCGTCATCAAATCAAGCCCTGATTCAGAATATATAGACTTTATGTGGTCTTAAATGGATATTTCGGAATGACAAAATGAATATACCCCCACCATTTTTTTGGTGGCGGGTATAAAAATAATTGAACAACTATTTACTTATTAGTACAGAAATAAAAAAATTTTAAAGGTGACGTCCATTTCGTCAAATATATTTCTAATATGAACCTATCAATTTATTATCAATTTATTTTATTTTTTAACAGAAACATGATGTTACAATTAAAAAAAAAGACATTTTCTGAACAACGTTTAGAAAAACATATTTTTGATAATACCGACATGTGTCTGACTGACATATGTAGGTGTGTTCTAAATTTTCAAATGCATATACTTATATAACTATAAATAGTTGTATTTTCTCTTTGTTTTGTTCAAACCGCTGTTGACATCTTTATGCACTTCAAACTAAACATGAAACACTGTAAGTTTTGAAAAACCAATTTATTAAGTTACCATTTTCTTATCTCCTTTTCTTTTTGTCAGTGATTTCCTTGGCACTATTAGTCTCCATGACTGTTACCAGTGTTTTGGCTATTGCTGGTCAATCTGCTTGTCGCGATACATCTGAAATTGGTCACACATTTTCTCATCATTGGGATCCCACCAAATACTGGTACTGTGAGAGATTAAATGAAGTTGCTTTGGAAATTGACTGTCCTAAGGGTGAGGCCTATATGCATTTGTTGAAGGCTTGTATTCCTTGGCCAAATTGGATATGGAAGAAACCTGAATATCCCCCTACTGTTGCTTAACTCGAATACGATTAATAAACTAAATAAAAAGATGATAACAATAACTAACTATTTACTTAGTAATGTATTTAATATTATTATTGCAAAGTTTATTTGTTTGCTTATATACATAAGTATGTATGTATGTATGTTGGATCCAGCTGAAGAGTTCGATAGTTTTTGTCCTGATAGGTGAGCTGTTTTTAATATATATTTTTTTTTTATATATAAATATTCAAGACAAATGTTTTCTATAAAAAATAAATATATATAAAGGGTATTTTTATAAAGGTACAATTTTGAAATGGAATAAAACAAAGATGAATTTTTTAAATTGACATGAAATTTACTTTATTCGGAAGATAATCTTCTGCCATTATAATTAAAATATGACTTCAGGCATGTGTGAATGTAATGGTGTCTCAACATAAACTTGAGGATTAACATCACTCCAAACACATCACTTTTGTTTATCAACGTATCCATTTACACAAAAGTGAGCTTCATCGCTAAAAAAAAAAATCACTTCGGAATCAACGGCATTCTTGTTTTGGACCCTTTCAACGAATCTACGCTTTGTTATTCATGCTTCAGTCTATTCGAGTTAATAAGCCAAACCAAACTAAACATAAATCACTTAATAGCTGACAAAATGGCTGCCAGTTAAAAAAGTGTTGCCAACTTAAAGACCTATGTATACCTCTATAAAAAAAGACATATAAAATCGTTGAATTGACGTTACATTTGGAAGCATATGCAACACAAGACGACAATGAAACAAAAACAACAACTACATTAATTCGAATTATTATGATTAATAACTGCGCTTCAATTAGTGATGTAGAATGAATGAACAATTAATCAGCTCAAGCATAATATCGAGTAAAGGTAAATCTCTTTATTAACGGCAGTTATCTTCCTTCAAAACGCCGTGTTAGAAAAACGAGTGTTTCACCGTTAAGTTTTACGAATTAAAAAAAATATTTTTACGAAGATAAATGTGCAAAAAAAAACATAAACACAGTACGTATTCAGTTGTTTTAATCAATTTTATAAAACGGCAATTAAAGGAAATGTTAAAGATTTGAAAAATGTTGGTAAAATGTTAAGAAAAGTCGCGGTAAAATGGGCTCCACGAAAAGCCCCCAATGAAATAACGCCCAGGAAAGAATCCCCAATGAAGTAAACCCCAAAAAATTGGAAATAACACCCAAAAACAGTGAATGAAATAACATCGAAAAATAAATGAAATAAGCCCCAAAGCGAAAACGAAACAACCCCCAATATTTGGGAATTATTTCATATGAAATAACTCCCAATGATGAAAATGAAATAACCCCCAATGAAATAAACCCCATCAGCAACAAAAATTAAATTATGTCCAGAATTCATAAAAGAGTCAGTTTTATTAAGGATTTCATGAAGTCAATATGGACCAACAGCAAAATCGCAAATTTATTGATATAAATCGTGTGGAGGCCCGCAGGCGTCTTCTTCAAAAGTGTGCCAGCATTCATAATCAATTTTTTTTGTGAAAGAACATACAAAGCTTGTTTAATAGTGACTACTTTTGGTTTTGTAAATGGACTAAGTCCAGTGCAGTTATTTTCCCTTATACGATGGAAGCAATTTCAGATCAGCTACCAACGAGCTATCCTAAAACTTTACGAATGGCTTGAAAATCCAACTCATGGGAGACGTTATTATAGTTACAATATTGTAAGAAGGCAGTAATTTTCTGTAATGGAGATGTGAGGAAGTATGGACAAAGACTTGTATAATATTTCCAATATATTTATTTTTGAAACCCAATTACCAAAAAAATATACGTTGTTGGTTACACTTTGTTATTATGTACCTCCTCACTGCTTGGCAGAAGTGGAACCAACAAACGTCCGTAGACTAATTTCGTAGTCTGTCACGAAGGTCGCACCATCTAAATCTAGAACGTTATCATTTATGTATTTGAAAAGATATTATAATATATTCACAGGCTAAAAGTTTTCTTGTAAAAGGCCTATTTTTATATAATTTATTTACAAACACCCCCAAAAACCAAAATATTTAAAAATGAAATAACCCCAGAATACAAAATGAAATATCACCCAAATTATACACCCTATAAAACAAACCCCGAATTTTAAAAATTTGTTGGTTGTTATTTCATTGGAGATTATTTCATAATTTGAAAACCCCAAATGAGAAATGAAATAATTTCCAAAAAAAATGAAAAACGGCCCAAAAAAGTTGTGAGTTATTTCATATGAAATAACACCCAAAAATGTATGAAAAAAATTTGGAGAATATTTCATTTCTCGTTTGGGCGTTATTTCATTGGGGGGGCTTTTCGTGGAGCCGTAAAATGTACTTTTTAATTTTTCTTTTAAATTTTATTGCCGTGCAACAGACAGCTTGCAATTTAAGAAAAAATAATTCAAGTTCTTAGCCGGACTTATATCTGATCTTATAAGCCAATATTACAGTGTCGTTAAATTTCATAGGATATACATAAACAATTTGATCCTCCGATAAAATGTCAAGGGTGACAAAAAAATACCGTTTATGGAAACCATGTTAGTACGTATTAGAGCGAGGTTTACCTGTATAATACAGTAATCCCTTGGTTTATGACACCTAGATATACGTTGTTCTGGTTTTCGTCGGGAAATTTTTTGTTGCACTTGATATTTGTTGTTATTTAATTTGCGTCGCCTCTGTTTTTTATCAGTTGAAAGAAAAAAGGAGGAATGCCAGTTTTTACTTCAAATATTTGTTGTACATTTAAGTATGTGTTTATATACTTAACTCTTATGCACTGGTACATTTTTGTTTAACTTGCCAAACGTTACGAACTGCAATATAAGCTCCAATAATAAAACTCACAAAGTAATTTCATTTCAAACTAAAATAGAAGTGATTTGCCATCAATATGTGCTTGATGCCAACCAAAGCAGCTGGGGCTTGTTCTCCTGAAACTACCTAAAAAAGAAGACCAATAGAATTGTAATTTTAAATTTTATTTTTTACTATTTTGCAAATACATAAGTATGTACATTACTTATAAATAACACTCATTAAACTTTTAATTAGACATTAGTTCGTATTGATAATTCTAAAATCGATAAACGTTGCTTCGATTGACGTCGCTATTTTTCGGAATTAACTACGACATAAATAGAGGGATTACTGAATATAGCATTAACGAACAAATACGTCATTTAAACTGTTTGCATTAAATTGAAGAAGTAAATTTATGTTTTGTTTTTGTACCTTCATTATAAACAACAAAAAAATACAAAAACAAATAACAACATCGAATAACGATAAATATAACAATAAAATTGTAATAGATTTTTGCTACTTCAATGAAGATGATTTTGAAAACGAAACTCTAGAGCAAAACAAAAGCAAAAAAATTTAAGAAAAATAAACACAAAACAAACTTGGGTAAATAAAGTTTGCGATGTTTTATATTTTATTTACGTGTATTGTTGCTTCTTTTTTTCAAATTTGTAACTGATGTTGTTTTGGCTTAAAATTTGAATTGCATTTTGTGCCCAAAGTGTTTTGTTGTTGTTATTGTTTTTATGTGAAAAAAATTCGTTACATTTTAGTATAAAAACCATTGTAGAGACTCAATGGAAATCATAGTTTACATTCAACTATCGGAATTAATACATTCATCAACACATTTTGGATAAATTATAAAGTATCGAGGACTCATTTTTTTCACAAATACATAATAAAGAAAAGAAGAATTGGGTTAGTGTTTATAAAAAAATCTATTTCCACATATTAAATACAAGAAAAAAAGACGTTTTTAAAAATTTGCTAAATAAAAAACAAAAATCTGAGTGTTAAAAAAGACGAATTAAACAAATTTAAAATATGCATTTTTATAACAAAAAAAAAATAAGTCTAATATAAACAGTGTGTATGGATAACTACATATCCTAGTGATGAATACGCATAAAAAATGTGCGGTTCCTTTAAGATAAACATCATGCTTCTTTTAATTTAGGCTCCGAGGAACAATCAATAAAAAATTAAAATAATATTAACTTGCTAAATAATTTATTTAATAACTATAATTTTTATTATCGTAAACTTTAAACATAACATACAAAATTAAGACATATTTTTATATTGAAATATCTAAGTGCAAAAAATAGTTATTAATGCCTTAACTTTTACAGTTTTTATTATAATTTACCGTAATATATATTTATAAAGAAGCAAAATTTTATTATAAAAATAAAATTATGATGTCCGTGGTTAAGCATAATAGTGGAGAACAACTGCATCGATTTTAGTTTTTTTTTAATTTTAGTATTTGAAATAGTTTAAAAAGGTTTTTAGAGAAAAAAATTAAATTTTTTCCCAGAGACCTACTGAAACGAAATATTTAATAGTTAAAATAAAAGAATGTGACATACTTTATAAGAAATAAGTTTTTCTAACTGGTTTTTCAACAAGTCTTCTTTTGGCTAAATGACTCCAAAGGAAATGCAGTAGAATCCTGAAAATTCGTAGCCCGTTAAATAGCCAATCTCAATAATTTGTAACAAAATATTGATCTCCCGAATTACGTATTTACGTATCCCAATAATTCTATTTCACTGATAGCACTGAAGTGACTACATCTATTTGTTAAGAACTTCTCGTAACTCCTAAAGATTTAAAAAACAATTAAGAGCGCTATATTTAGCTGCATCGAATCTTGTATACCCTTTACACCGTTAATATAATCTTGTAATGACCAAAACTGACAATTGTATAGTACAACTGTGACTAAAACTTATTAAGGAAATCGATTATTTCAACTTTTAATTGAAATTTTTTTAAATTTTTTTCGCCGAAATCTTTTTTGGTAACTGATGGGTCAATGGAACCAAGATTTTCTGTAAATGTTGCAAAAGGTACAAACGTTGCAAGAAGTTTCATAACAGATGCAACGACTGACTATGTTTGTGTAAAAACAGAGATTCTTTTGCTCATATTTATATAACTGACTTTCTATAGCAAAATTCTCGAGAGCATATCTGATAAATTGATAGCATATAAGATGCTGAAGTTACAGAGGGACAGACGGACTAAGCTAAATACGTTGCTATATGTATAAAGATTCAGAATATATTTACTTTATAAGCTCTAAAATGAATATTGTAGAAATTATAAATGGAATGAAAAACTTATATGTACCCTTTAACACTCTCGTGTGAAGTGTATAAAAATGTAACGCATGTTGGTTTGTACATAATCATATGTTTTATGAAGTAATGCTGCGATTACCGTAAACTATTTTCATAAATGTTGATTATGATTCACAATTTATTTTTTTCCGTTCTAGTACAAAATTTGTATACCTTCTACATATGGGTATAAGAAGCTTTGTCGTGTGTTGTTACATTTTTACGCCGATCATAAAAGCTAGCTTTTTCGATTTTTCTTTACATTTTCGGCATTTACAATCGAATCGAAATGTGGAATATAAATTTTTTCTTTTTTTTTTTTTTGTTTCGAGATGTTTTTATTTGCGCCATTAAAAAATTTTAAAAGCTAAACCATATTTCATATTTTTGTTAAGATTAGTGTCATAAGAGATCTGAAAGGCTTAAAACATTACTTGGTGCTAAATATTCTTCAAGTCCAATATGTATGCTAAGTGAAGGGTCATTACCAATGCCAACTTTCATAAAAACAAAAGAACAGAATATATAAGCATTTCTCATTCTGTTTTTGAAACATTATTTTTAAAAAAGCAACTAAGAAGACAACATTTTTAAATACTATTATTTGAATTGAATATTGTGGTCTCACATATGTCAAGTTGTTAACTACATAAACATATATTATTTTATTATTGAAAGTGCATATGTTCCCATAATATTTTAAAGCAAAAATTCTTCAAAAAAATTCCTGCCATGACTGCAGTATATTTCGTTCGTTTTTGATCTTTCTGAATCGTTTTGATATTTTTTTAAAGGTATAGTTATTTATCGGGTAATCGTAATTCGCAGAGAATTTTTTTGCTTACATTTTTTATCTATAAAGCTTGATATTTGAAATTAATGAGAAAACGGAGAAAAAAATTTTTTATCTATGGACTAATTTTTTTTTATTTATTTATTTATTTATTTTTGTTTATTTATTTATTTGTTATTTGTAAAATACAATACAACAAGATCAAGTCTTAAATTATAATGTTGGGAAGAGATATCATATGATCATTACAAAATTAGCAAAAAAATAGGAAAAAAATTATAAAAAGTTTTGAAGCTGAAGTTTAAAATAAAAAACTAAACAATCAGATGACGAATCAAGACTACCTAATGAATAAATTTGCCTTAATTTTATTTAAATAACCTTTTTAAATCGATAAAAAAATTAATTTTGTGTTATTGTTTATTCGAATAAAACTAGTTAACCGGTTATTTTTTTAATTCTTTGCCGAAAACCGGCAAAGTTTTTTTAATAGTAACTATTTGGAATATACGAAAACCGGTTTTTTTTAAAGTCGACTAACCGATCTCCATAGGTAGTACATTATGATGGTAATAACTGAGATCTAGTGAGTAAATACTACCATATTACCATACATATTTTCAAATGTCGAGTCAGAACAGTCGGTACAAAAAATGTTCACAAAATTATCTTGCAATATTTGTATGTATTAAAAATTAGGAATATTTAAAAAAATATTAATAATTTCATCGATCTTTCTATTTAATTCGTTGGCCTTATGTTCAAGCTTGATATAAGTTTTTTATTTTGTTTTTAACCACTATTTCGCTATCACATTAGGTAGCTTCTTTTGGGAAATATTTTTTTATAATTAAAATAATTATATAATATACAAATCTGCATCAAATATATTGACAGCTTTATGTAGAAATATCACTTATCGCATATTTTTGATTTCTATTAAAATTTAGGTTCTGCAAAGAAGTTTTGAAATGTATTCAAAATTCGGACTTGCCTTTCATTATAAAGAGAAGAAAGCTTAAACGGCATTGAAATTGTACATGGATGGTCCTATAGTTAAACAATTTTGTACGTATGATGTGCCCATCTTCCCTATATAGAGCATTTTTTAATTTATACAAATAATTTAAATTAATTCAATAATTTAAATTCTGATATATGGTTACCTTCTCAGCATAATGAAAACAAATTTATTATTAATATTTTTTTTTTTTTTTAATTTTTATGTAAAATAATTTTAACAAATTTTAATTATTTTTTTATGTAAAAATTTTTAATGAACGATTTAAAAGCCCTTATCCTAAATGTTTAAAAATCTTATTTAATTTTAACGAACTAGATAAATTCGTTACCCCAAATAAACAAAAACAACAAAATTGTAATAAAAAAAACAAAGATTTCTTACATCACGCTTACATCAAACCATAAAAATTGGTGGAAAACTTTTTTGAGTGAAGAAGAAAATTATGCAGGGGATGTTAATGATGAAGATGATAAAGATGATGATGCATCAGCACATCCAATGTGATTAACTCACACATATTACATGACTTCAAATGCGAGTAAAAAAAGAAAAAAAATTAAAAACAAAAAACAAACGTTGTAAGATACACCTAACCGACAAGTAGTCAGTCAGTCACTCAGTCTTGGTCTTATTACAATTCATAAAAAGTGTGTATGAATGCATGTATGTATGTATGAATGAATGTATTTATGTACATATCAATAGATTTATTTCTGTATGCATATTGAACATACAAATCATATTAAATCATATCATTTTGTATCATAACATCCATAGGCTATGGTTTATGTTCAAAATAACATTGAAAAGAAAAAAAATTATTCAAAATGTTGAAACACACTCTTATAACACCAAACAAATATAAGCATCATCCATGTTAAAAAATATATAATTAAATTCCGCAAAGAAGAAATATACACAAACAAACATATTTATGAATGTATAAAACGAGTACGTACATGTACATACATACATGAAGATGCAATAGATAATAATAAAAATAAGATAAAATAAAATTTAAAAAAATTAGTAATTTATTAGTAGGAAACTTTTAACAAGGGTTTCTGTTTTATTGACATTTTCTTGATTTCTTGTGACAGCATTCCCGTTTTTATAAATTATTACTTTATCGCTTATATTATTACCGGATTCTGTAAATAAAAAATATTTAAATCTTACACCTAATTATAATTATCGATCGAAAATGCATTCCACTCAGCTAGTGTCGTCAAATACTAAGTTTTTCAGACTATTCATTTATTAGTTAGATTTAAATTAGATTTATTGATTTAAACGATTGAAATATTACTTATAACAAAAATATATATAAAAACAATTGCGCCATTAAAAAAAATTATAATGTCTTCACTCTCTTACCGAGAAGGAAGAAACGGATTTCGGAGAGAATTGGACATTCGCCTATAAAATTACATGTGTTTTTATGGTCATTTAAGTTGCACAAGGTTCATAAACTTATTTCTCTACCATAAGATAAACAGGCATTTAGATTTAATTAACCACCTCTAGCTCTCATAATTAAGCTAACAAAATAGGCTGAATTATTGTCTCAAAAATAGGGATGTCAATGCAATCTTAGCAAAGCATATAAATCATGGACACCAAAACGCATATTTCTAGCACTATTAACAAAATGTTCGTGTTCTAGTTCTTTTAAACTATTAAGTAAAGCAATGTGTTGATGGAAAAGATTAGCTACGAAATACAGGATCTATATTAAAATAACGCCAAGATATTTGTTTTCATTGACTACGTCTATCAGGCTGCTACCAAACTTTCAAAAAAACGAGTTACTAGTGTCAGTTCTAAATATCATCACTTTAGGTTTGTCCAAATTAATCTTGAGTCCCCAACTTTGGCAATAAATATATAGGGCATCAATAATGTTTTCAAAAACGTCAGAAGAGTCAGACAATAAAACGAAGTCATCCGCGTATAATAAGATTTTTGCCACCGTATACCAATAGAAATACCACAAGCAAGAAGTTGGGAAGGTCGTTAAGATAAAATGAAAACAGAGCGACAAATTAAATATTGAATTTCCGTCCCAAACTCTGCTAGTTGTGTTCTCATATAGTTTATGTAATACAAGAATTATTTGACGAGATAAACCCAGACGACAAAGTTTATAAAAAAGATCATTGCATGGAATAATGTCAAAAGCAGAAAAAAGTCAACAAAAAAGCAAACGTTTTCCTTTTCTCATTAAAGCCCAGGTTAGCAATACTGGTTAAATTGAATAAGTTAATAAAAAATTTTTTAAAAAAAATTAAAAAAAAATTTTTTTTTTTAAATGAAAAAAAAATTTTAACAAAGAATAAAAATATAAATAATATATAAAATAAAAAAAGTATTATATATAAAAAGTTTTTTTTTTGGCTTAGCTGGGAATTCGATGCCACGTTTACTCTATCCAGTATATATGTATGTATGTTGTTGTTGTAATTTTGAAAAAAAACGAGGTAGTCGTGGTTTTTTTACTCATATCTTAGAAAGTTATGGGGCGATTGTGCTGAATATCAATAGCGATTCATTCCTGGATATTTCCAAAAGATTGATACCATACACAGATCTGAGGAACATATAGTTGCTTCTAAAAGTTGATTTCAACCAACACACGGACAGACGGTCAGGGCTTAATCGGCTCCTTTCAGAAAATATATACTTTATGGGGTCGGAAATGAAAATTGTAGAAATTACAAACGGAATGACAAAGCTATATATCCCCTTGTGCACCACAGGTGAAGGGTATAATAAAAATTTTTTATTCTTGTTTATCTATAAGAATGATAATAACTTCTATAGTAAAAGTCAGGTTTTGAGCACATTAACCCAATAAACAATTTTGTGCAATTGGCATTGCAAATTTTTACAATTGCAAATGTGGTCTATTTGTTAGTGTAAACTAAAAATATACCCTACTATGTTGTAAATGTACTGATGCAGGACAATTGACTCAAAATTGTGAATTGAACCATTATTTTTTTTAATTTATCAAAGTAAATAAAAGTTAACACTTCTTGTCTCATGTCTATATTTATTATATGTATGTATATGCCTAGCAAAATCTTCTTGAAATTATTTAATAGGTTGTCATTATTTTATACATTACGTAGTAATAAGAAATCGTTATCAACATCATTATTTTAAAATACCGAATAATGTTCTCTTGTAATAACCTTTATAAATATTTTTTTTATAATATCTTTAATATAATTTCTGTTAAAAGTAAACTAGTTTTATGCTTGAAATTAACTTTACAAATATTAAATCGTGCACAATATTATAATAGGTGTGCTCATATACTTTCCCAGCAAACAGTGTTGCCGTTGTCACTGCGATTTGCCCGTCGTCACTGCGTAACTGCGTTTTTTTAATATCACTGCGTTTTTTCAGTTTTTGGTAGTTTTCCCCTTTTTTTTATCAACAAACCCTTAACATGATTTCCCTCAATTGTGTTTAACACGTAAGTCTGTAAAGCCTATAACACAACGAGATAAAATTGTCACCCTGCTAAAAATATAGCAGCTAGATGCAAAATTTTCTGCTGTTACGTTACGTTACGTTGCAGTTGACTGATTAGGTCCTGAATTAAAATGTCAAAAATCCCGTTTGAAAAACATAAACTATCTATTTCGTGAAAAAAATATTTGCTTTTCAGTCCATTTAATTAATTTTTATATTGTTTCGAAATGAATGGGTAAGTTGGCGTTTAAAATAACTAGAAAATATTACATAATATTTATTTATAGCATCCAAGAGAAAACCAACAAGAAGACAAATGCAAAGAAAAGAAAACTCCCGGCAACAACACAAGGGCAGAATAAAATTAACTAAAAAATTAAAAAACAAGTCATTCTTGAAAAAAGGGCAAAAAAGTGATAAAAAAAGTGAAAAAAATGTAATTTTTTTTGTCCAAACGAAACGAAATTTTTTTATTTCTCGTCACTGCGCTTCACTGCTTTTTTTTTGTCGGCGGCAACACTGCCAGCAAATACTTGCAATAAGGGAGTAAAACGGTATTGAGCATAATTACTCTCAAAAATATTAAAACGGAAATTTACACTTTACCATGGTGTAATCATGGTGTAATTACATAAGGTGATAGCGTAAGGGAGAGCACTAACATCTCCTTTTTATATATGGAGTTTGACAAACATTGGGACACAAATCATATAATCGGTTGGGCTGGCACCGCCACCTGTAATTTTAGGCAAAAAAAAGTTGGATATCATCTCACGGTAGCACTCACTATTCACAGTTACGTTAAAATTCGCATCATCTTTATAGAAGTACGGTCCAATGAGGCCACCAGCCCATAAACCCCATCAAACTGTGACTTTTTCTGGATGCATTGGTAGCTCTTACAATGCTTCTGGCTGATCTTCACTCTAAAATCGACAATTCTGCTTATTAACGTAGCCATTGAGCCACAAATGAGCTTCGTCGCTGAACACAAGAAGCGCGCGATGAACTTTCTTAACAGAGCACGCATTTTGATAATAAAATTTAATAATTTCCAAGCGTTGTTCTTTTTAAGACGATTCATGGTTAAATTATAGACCAAACTGAAGATGTTAGACAGTGAAACAAAACACGAAACGTGCGTCAGCTGTTTAAACTAGTGTTGCCAAAAAGAAAATAGCTAAAAAATCACCCTGTATAAGTGTACCCTGGGTGTAATTACAGAAGGTGATAGCGCAAACAGAGAATATTTACCAATTCGCAAACATCCCAATTATTAAAATTAAAAGGTAACAAGTAAGAGCACTATATTCGGCTGTGCCGAATCTTTTATACCCACCACCAATTTTGTGTACATTTAAAGCACAATATTTATTATTTTGTTAATCGCTATAGAATAATCTCTTTATAATAAAATATGTATCACTTTCTTTGTAAAGGGTGGCTAAATTTTAAGGGCCCATGTTGAAGGTGAACTACACCTAGTCTTTAAATTTGTTTTCTGCATTTCATTTGACATTTCTCAATCTCAAACTTACTCAATTTGATCCGTAGAAAGATATGCAAATGAACAACGCTTTAAAGTTATTCAGGTTTTTTTATAAAATTGGGCGTTCAAATCAAAATGCATTTTGTGCACTAAGAGATTCTTTTGGTCATCATAATCGTTCAAATTCGTCCACAATCGGGAGAATTGTAAAAAATATTTAAACTTCTGCAAAACAGGTCTGTATAAAATGTTAGAAAATCTGTGAATGCCTTCTTAGTTCGTTGAATGGGAACTATTGCTGTTTTTTGCGATAGTGTGGCAAAAAAGAAGTCAATTGAACCATACAAATATTATCATTATAAAAAGAAATAATAATAATTTATAAAATAATTTGTGTTTTATTTAAATTCAACTTCGATATGCTACTAAAATGCTTTTGTAAATGTAGTCTTTCAATGAAAGTGGGCGTTAAAGTAGGCGTGTCAATAATGTGTCGGCTAATAAACACAACTTAGATATTTCAATATAGTCCTTTATTTTCCCAAAAACTTTGTCAATAGAGAAATTACATAAATTTAAGATAAACCGTTATATGGGACGTAGACGTTAAAGTGGGCGTATCACTTAAACTTTTTGGCACAACAACTACATTGATTAGAAGGATATATGTAGCAAATTTCCTCATCATACCTCTAATTGTGTCGGTTTTATGAGCTTTGAAATTTCATCAACGGTAGATAACGTGAAAAGTGGGCGTTATAGCAGGCGTGCCAAAGTTATTTTTGCTAATGAGTACAACTTAGATGTTTCTATATAGTCCTTTATTATTCCAAAATCTATATTAATAGAGAAATTATATGAATTTTAGTTAAATCGTTATATGGAAGGTGGGCGCAAAAGTAGGCGTGGCACATTGATTTTCCGTTACAAAAAAGCCTCTCACCAAAAAGCAAAGTTTTCAAAATTTCAGAGTCGTACATCAAATTTTGTTGCTTTTATGACGTTTTTGTTTTTAAATATACCGAAAAATACACTGTGCGGTATAATTTTTCGTATATTTTGATCGATAACTCCTTTCCTAATGCATAGATTTAAATAATTTTCGGGAAAAAATATTGGTTTTACGCAGGAAATATATATTCGAAGTTTCATGAGTCTACGTTAATGCGTTTGGACACAATTCCATTTTATTCGATGTTCGAAGGACACGGTTTTTTCGACCTACTCTTGCTTTTCGAGCTATAACTCTCTTCCTAATATTCTCAATACCAAACAAACCTTGTCTATAAGAAAGATTCTGGCTGAATTTGAGCCCCCTAGCTTTTTCGGTGCGACCTCTATCGTGCTTTCAACAGACGGACAGGCCGACGGACATAGCTAGATCGTCATCAAATCAAACCCTGATTCAGAATATATATACTTTATGAGGTCTAAAATGGATATTTCGATGTGTTACAAACGGAATGACAAAATGAATATACCCCCACCATTTTTTTGGTGTCGGGTATAAAAATGACTGCGGAAATAGTGAATGAATATTGAAACTTGCAAAACTAATTTGATATACAATTTAATTATTTGCAATTTTGCAAAAAATTTTAGTAAATGAACAAACCTAATATTTATAATTTTTTTAGTATCACAATAATATATAAACAACCAACAATAATTCAGCTTTATTGGTAACTTGCTATTTGTTTGTTTTTATACCCTTCACCTGTGGTGCACAAGGGTATATATAGCTTTGTCATTCCGTTTGTAATTTTTACATTTTTCATTGCCGATCCCATAAAGTATACATTTTCTGAAAGCTTATGAATAAAGGAGTCGATTAAGCCCTGACCGTCTGTCCGTCTGCTTGTCTGTCCGTGTGTTGGTTGAAATCAACTTTTAGAAGCAACTATATGTTCCTCAGATCTGTATATGGTATTAATCTCTTGGAAATATTCGGGAATAAATCACTATTGAAATTCAGCACAATCGCCCGATAGCAAAAAACCACTACCACCTAGTTTTTTTCACAATTACAACAACAACATGCATATATACTGGTTAGAGTAAACGTGGCATCGAATCCCAGCTGAGCCAAAAAAAATTTTTTTTTTATTTTATATATTATTTATATTTTTTTTATATTTTTATTTTTAATTTTTTTAAAAAATTTTTTTAAATTTTTTTTGTAATTATTGTTGTTGTTTTTTTAATATATTTTTTTTTTAAATTTTTTTTTAGAAACACATACGTAAACTCAATTTATAATTTTACAATGGTTTTTTATATGTGGGTCAATTTCAAAAAAAACGTACACATCGAGTTTTTTTTTGCTTATTTTTAAAGTTTTTTCAATTCGCCGGTAAGAGTGGCCAATTTATGTAGAAATTGATGAAGATTCCGGTGGTACTTTTAGGCTCTCAAAAAGATCAATATTTTTTGAATTTTTTTAGGTTTTTTATGATTTCTATCTTGAGCGTCAAACACCAAAATGTATAAAAAATCGCTAAAAATGCAAAAATATTTGAAATTCAAACTTACTACGATATTCTTTTGCTTCTCAAGATAAGATTGACTTTTGCAAAAATCACCTTCTCGATTATAAACACAAAATCACGATTCACCTTGATTTTTAATTTTTTTTAAAAAGTGACTAGTTATTTTAAAATTTTAAGATGAAAATATGTAAATTTTTGGTAAAAAAAGACTTAGACTTAGAGGTTACTTGCAAAGTAATAGGTTTGGAACAATTTATTTAAAAAAAAATTAATTATAAGCATTTTAAGGGAAAAAAACTAAGTGTGACGCTCAAGATATTTTGTGACGATCAAGAGATTTTGTTGCACGCAAACAAGAAATAACGCCAAATTTAAAGTTTAACGAAAAAAAGTTTATTCTTTTACAAAAAGTAAGTAAAAACAAGTAAAAGCGCTATATTCGGCCGTGCCGAATCTTATATACCCTTCACAACGTGTAGTCATGCAATAACAGTAAATTCACGTATGTATGTTAAAAAAAACAAAAAAAAAATAAAAAATAAAAAAAAAATTTAAAAAAAAAAATTTAAAAAAAAAATAAAAAAAAAAAAATTATTATATACATATATAATATATATAAAACAAAAAAAAAAATAAAAAAAAAATTAAAAAAAAAAAAAATAAAAAAAAATAATAATAAAAATATATATAATATATTAAATAAAAAATAAAAAAAAAATAAAAAAAAAATTAAAAAAAAAAATTTTAAAAAAATTTAAAAAAAAATTTTTTTGCCTCAGCTGGGATTCGATGCCACGTTTTCTCTAACCAGTATACACGTTTGTATGTATGTATGTTGTTGTTGTAATGTTGTTTTTATGAAAAGAAAATCGAGGTGGTCGTGGGTTTTTGCTCATATCTCAGTTGTTTATGTACCGATGTTTCTGATTTTCAATACCGATCTACTCCCGAATATTTCTGATATTTTAATACCTTACCCGGGTCCAACCTATGTCGGGGGGCTTCAAAAAGTTGATTTCAACATACACACGGACAGACGGTCAGACGGACAGACGGACAGACGGACAGACGGTCAGGGCTTAATCGACTCCTCTATTCATAAGCTTTCAGAAAATATATACTTTATGGGGTCTGAAATGAAAATTGTAGAAATTTCACACGGAATGACAAACCTATATATACCCTTTTTCACTGTGTGAAGGGTATAAAAAAACAAAAAATCTTCAAAAAACAAACATTTTCATACAAAACTAAACATATACATATTCTTTGATGTCTTTAACATAAATAGAAAAAAGGAAGTAATTCTTGAAGAAACTTAGACACATATTAACTATTTGACGCAAAACAATAACTTAACTTAATTTAATTTATACATTTTCATTCAAATTCTTATTCTGAATCTGTATAAACTTCATAAAATGACAAGCGGCTTTGTTTTTTTTTATTCTCATTAATTTTTACCACTGTCGAATTAAGTTTGCAGTTGCATAAATTTCCGGTCCCCCAGAGGTTTAAGTTGCAAAATCACGATTAAACACAAATATACCACGATTATACCTTTCTTTCTTCTTTCTTTTATATTCGTCATTACGCGCTTTATCGAGCTTTATTTTCTCTCGATATCTTAGTGCTCTTTCAGGCGCCATTAATTTTGTTGTTTTACTCTTAAAAATTAAAAAATAAAGTCATAATTAAGCATTTTAAGCTATGAAGCAATATATATCAAAAGTGATGCTCATGAAATGTTTGCCTATTCTGGTTTTTTTTTCGAAGGCAATTTATTTCTCAAACTCACAAATTATAAAAAAAATGAGTTGAAACCATGTAAACAATGATTGTCAACTTAAATTTTTTACATTTAATATATTCACTTTTAAAAAAATTAGCGTGACGCTCATGAAATTTTATCGCGCCCTTACCATGGTGTTCACAAAAACTACGCAAATGCACACTTTTTTACAAAGATTTTTTTCGCTTTTTCACTTTTGTAATAATTTAGGTTTATACTTTTTTTACGTTATTTACTTTATTTAAATGCAAATTGAAAACTAGTAATATTACTTGTGTCCAAACTCATCGTTGGACATAAATTTTTATTTAATTTTATAAGCAAAACTGAAATTATTTAGTTATAATTAAAAATGAATTTATTATTATAATGATTTATTATACTTACCTTTGAATATTATACTTACCCTTGAATATTATACTTACCTTTGAATTGTACCTACCTATAATTTATTGAAAAATAATGTAAAGTTGCCCACACTAACGTACAGTTTTGGTTGGAAATTTCCAACCGGTTTTCCGCCAAATCTTCGGGTTGGCTTAAAACCGAGGTTTAAAGTAAATGAAAAGAAACCCCAGTTATTATTCGTGATCTTACCTTCAGTGCAAACCTTGTTTCAAATCGCTATTTTGTGCAACTTCAACAAATCATCTCCACAACAAAGGTGAATATTGTAAATAAATACTCGACTCAAATCACAATACTAATTCTCTTGTATTTTATTTATTTTCCCATTCCCTACAATTATAATATCTCTTTGAGTTATTATAATTACAATCTCCTTTAGAAAACCACCCTCATTTCTTACCCTACAGTTTTGGTGATCTAAGGCAGATTGTTTAATATTTTGTGTGTGCCCCAAACACACAAAATTACAACTTGAATTATAAAAAAAGTGACGCTCACTGCAAATTGTGGGGACAACCTTTCTTTGCAACACCAAATTCGCACTAATTCAGTTTTGACGACTATAACAAATGAAAACACAAGAAAGAAACTCAATAATTCGAAAACTGTTATTAAATGTTGCATATTTACTTTTTTCTGGATTTTATTTAATTTTGTTTACTAAAAATTCTAACGGGGGACACATGCTTTTGTATGGAAGGAGCCCGAGGGAGAAACAAAACACCATTCTGAATAAACAAAAAAAACAAACATACAAATTTGAGAATAACGTTTTTTTTTGTTACATATTCCTCGCTGATCACACTCAAATTTTTTATTTTTTTTTTTTTTTTGTTTGTTTTACCTAAAATAGTTGTGTAAAGTGTGGGGACACAAAAATTGCGTTTTTTTTTTAATTGACCCATGTATGTTTTTTATATGTATGTACGTATTTTATATGACATGAATAGTGATACAAACAATTGTTATTGCATGAGTACACGTTGTGAAGGGTATATAAGATTTGGCACGGCCGAATATAGCACTGTTACTTGTTGGTAAGTATATTTGTGAACGAGGGTCATGAATTATGAAACAACTCGAACAAAAATATATAAATATTCGGTCAAACAATATATAATTTTTATAAGCATATATCTCTAATATTACTTGCTAACTTACTAAGTAAAGATTTTTCTGTGTCTGCCTATATATTTTGGGAACGCTTATAAAAGTCATATATAAGGCTCTCATTTATGGTGTACAGCATAGATATTGTTATTTATTTTAAATTTGTAATTTACTTGATTTTTAATTTGAAATTCTAATGGAGATATATTATTTTAGCTTTATTTTATTTTTTGTAGCTACAAATATTTTCTTCGGATGTCAAAAGCTTAACTTTTTGTTCTAGCTATATCTTAAACTGAGTTAATTTTGTATGTATATTAAATTTAAATAGTTAATGTTTTCAGGGGGGCATTAACATCCTTCCATAGTGGTCTAGTTACGCCAATGACAACAATACTTTTTTTAAATAAATAACGGACAACATTCGGGAAATCCGGTATAAAAATCTTAAGTTTTCTTATATTGACTATATCCCATAATATTTTCCCCAGGAATTCCCGAACGAAACATCCTACTTGTAGTCAAAAGATACAAACACATGCATATATAAAGATGCAAATAAATATACTCCATATCTACATTCGTGCATATAACCATATCCCAGCAAAAAAAGACATGCAAAAGAAATAGTAAATTCATGAGTTCAACCTATAATGAATTGATTCAAGTTAGCTGAAACATGCATGATTTTTAGACTTACGTGTCATTGGAGAGCATGTGTTTATATGAATATATAAATAAAATTCACTTTATTCTAATAAGTGCCATAGAACGCATGCATTGTAGATGAAAAAAGTAAATAATAATAATATATTTTAAAGCACATTAATAATGGCTAACCATTTTGTATTTGAAGAAGGCATTCTTCATGCCTCCTTTTGCACTAATGGATTAGAAGTCATGAAAAATGTTATTCACATTGAACTAGTGTTAAATTTTTTTGCTGGGATAATATACAATCGATATTAAATAATTTCAAATTTGCGTAAAAAGTTTAGATTAGTAATTGTATCTTTTGAGTTGTTAGTATCTGTAGGATTAGGAAGAATATAAATAAACTTAAATATTTGATGTATTTCCAAGAAGTCTTATTGTCAAAATGTCATAATTGCCCAAAATTTTTTAAATAAATGAAAGGTATCGATGTGGTGAGAAAATATGAAAAAAGTAAACAAATTAATTACCAAATTCAATTAACTTTAGGGTCTGGGAGTTGAATAGATGACATTTACATCCAACACGTAATCACCAATAAAAGAGTGCTGATGATGAAATCGTAGCCGATTTCGTAAATGCATTCCACTCGGCTAGTGTTAAAAACGTCCTCGAGTTTAAAAAATAATTTTAATATTTTTTGAATTCGTATACTGGTTAAAAAGTTAGTGAAAGAAAGCTTAAAATTTAAGTTAATTATTATTTTCTAAAATAAAACACAAAGTAATTAGTAAAATCAAAAGAAAATTTTTTTTCTAGTTCGTTGCTCACCATTTAAAGAAAATGTAGAGTTGAAAAATATATATGTATATTTAATTACTCTTGAGTTCTTTTATTGGGGGAAGTTTTAAGTCACACAGACGTCAATTAAAAAACCATAAAATTGTATTCACTTACATTTTGTATATACATATTTCCCTTCAAACTAATTTGCATTGTTTTCCCAAGATACGCAATATGTCATTCGAAAGACAATGTTTGTTCGTTCATTCGCAGTAAAACTTTGCACAAAATCTTACACGAATGACCTCGCTTTATGCTTAAACATAATCTTGTCTTGTAATAGCCTATTTTTGCTGCCTATGTTTTAAATATCCATACGTTAAAACATATGTACATGTGTATGTATGCGTTAAAGATGGTTAATCTATTTTCAACGTATGTGTTATACAAATGAACTTTTAAATGAAACTTAAATTGATGTTTTGTTAAGATTGAATAGTAAACGTAGCGTTAAACTATAATATATTAAGTTAAACAAGTTGTGTATACATATGTATGTGTATATGTTTTTTTTGCTATAACACACTGTGAGAAAGATAAGATTATCATTAATACATGGAATAACAATTTACTATTTAAATAAATAAACAAACATATTAACGAAATGACAAAGTAATAAATAGAACTTTAATAGAATTTAAGTTTCATCTGGTCGACACCTTTCTTCTCTCAGTGTACTACATGGTTTTACTTTTTTTGCAATATAGTCTTTCTATTGCAATATCATCTCTCCGTCTTGTGTGTTATATTTTGTGTTAATTATTATTTTTTTTCGCTGCTGTTTTTATACTTTATTAAAATATATTATTATTAGTACATGTAAATTTTAAATACATAATATGTAAAAAAATTTTAGCTTAAATAAGTACATATTAACATACATATGTACATATATAAACACTTTAAATTTAAAACAATTTTCAATTTTCTTGTCTAATTACAGTTCAAAGTAGTAGAAATTGCCGCTGTAATTTTGGTTTTAGAATAATCTAATTGAAATCATTATGAAGTTATTTAACACCACAGCCACGGTGAGTATTGTTTTTGAATCTTATTTTTAAAACAAACTTACACAAACTGCATTTATTTTTGTTTTTTTTTTTATTCTCTCGTTTGTTTCGTTTTTTTTTAAATCGCAGCTGTTATGCGCTGCTTTGCTTTCACTAAGCGGTATGGCAGCAAAACGTGAAGCACCTATAAGTAGTAGTTACTTGACACCTTCTTCTGGTCGAAAGGGTAATGGTGGTAATGGTGGCAATTCATATAGTTCACCTTCCAATTCATATCTACCACCAGCTTCAGGTCCCGCCTCTAGTAGTTATGCTCCTAGCGCTCCAGCCGGAGGACCTTATGCCAGTGCACCAGCGGCTCCTTCGAAATCTTATGGCCCCCCTCCAAGAAGCCCTTCTTCTAGTTACGGTCCTCCGCCACCACCATCAGGTCCTGCTGCCAACTATGGACCTCCTAGCCGTCCAAGCTCTAGTTATGGTCCTCCCAAAAAAAATGGTTCTCGTCGCCCTTCTAACAGCTATGGACCACCACCAGGTGGCCGTCCTTCTTCTAGCTATGGTCCACCGAAACAACCTTCTTCTAGTTACGGTCCACCATCTCGTGGTCCTCCAAAGTCCTCACCACCTTCTTCATCCTACGGAGCTCCAGCTAGAACTCCATCTTCAAGTTATGGTGCTCCATCTAGACCTTCAGCTAAAGCTCCATCATCAAGTTATGGAGCTCCCGCAAAGCCTCCTTCTTCTAGTTATGGTGCTCCAGCTAAAACTCCATCTTCAAGCTACGGTGCACCGGCTGCACAAGCCCCTTCTTCCAGTTATGGCGCTCCATCTCAAGGATCCTCAAACGGCTTTCAACCACCATCTACTAGCTATGGTACTCCTTCCAAAACACCATCATCAAGCTACGGAGCACCATCAGCCCCATCATCAAGTTATGGTGCTCCCTCTGCTCAAGCTCCATCATCCAGTTATGGTGCACCTGCAGCTTCAGCTCCGTCATCAAGCTATGGTGCCCCATCTGCTCAAGCACCTTCTTCTAGTTACGGTGCTCCTGTACCTCAAGCACCATCATCCAGTTATGGTGCCCCAGCTCCTCAAGCTCCTTCTTCTAGTTACGGTGCTCCGGCTGCACAAGCTCCTTCTTCTAGCTACGGTGCTCCCGCAGCTCAAGCGCCATCATCCAGTTATGGTGCCCCAGCTGCTCAGGCTCCATCATCGAGTTACGGTGCTCCTGCTGCTCAAGCGCCATCATCCAGTTATGGTGCCCCAGCTGCTCAGGCTCCATCATCCAGTTATGGTGCACCTGCAGCTTCAGCTCCATCATCAAGTTATGGTGCACCTTCTGCTCGTGCCCCTTCTTCTGGTTATAGTGCTCCAGCATCTCAAGCACCTTCTTCTAGTTACGGTGCTCCTGCACCTCAAGCACCATCATCCAGTTATGGTGCCCCAGCTTCTCAAGCTCCTTCTGCTAGTTATGGTGCTCCCGCTGCTCAAGCTCCTTCCTCTAGCTACGGTGCTCCCGCTGCTCAAGCACCTTCTTTTAGCTACGGTGCCCCAGCTCCTCAAGCTCCTTCTTCTAGTTATGGAGCTCCTGCTGCTCAAGCGCCATCATCCAGTTATGGTGCCCCAGCTGCCCAGGCGCCATCATCCAGTTATGGTGCACCTGCAGCTTCAGCTCCGTCATCAAGCTATGGTGCCCCATCTGCTCAAGCACCTTCTTCTAGTTACGGTGCTCCTGCACCTCAAGCACCATCATCCAGTTATGGTGCTCCTGCTGCTCAAGCCCCATCATCCAGTTATGGCGCACCTGCAGCTCAAGCTCCTTCTTCTAGTTACGGTGCACCTGCAGCTCAAGCTCCTTCTTCTAGTTACGGTGCTCCGGCTGCACAAGCTCCTTCTTCTAGCTACGGTGCTCCCGCAGCTCAAGCTCCTTCTTCCAGTTACGGTGCTCCTGCTGCTCAAGCGCCATCATCCAGTTATGGCGCACCTGCAGCTCAAGCGCCATCATCTAGTTATGGTGCTCCTTCAGCTCAAGCACCATCTTCTGGTTATGGTGCTCCTCTTCAAGGCTTATCATCAAGTTACGATGCTCCCGCTCAACAAGCTCCTTCATCGAGCTATGGAGCCCCTACTGGCCCATCTTCTAGTTACAGTGCACAATCTCAACCGGCTGGTTCAGCTAACGGTTACTCTTCAGGATCTTCTTCCAGTTATGATGCTCCTGCTCAACCTCCCGCGACCAGCTATGGTGCCCCTACCGGACCATCATCTAGTTACAACGCACCTTCAGCACCAAGCTCATCATACGGTGCTCCATCGCAACAAGATGGTTCAGCACCCGGCTATAGTATACCGTCCTCCAGTTATGGTGCTCCTACAGGACCATCTTCCTCGTACAATACACCCTCAGCCCCTTCATCGTCTTACGGTGCTCCTGCAACTGGTAATGGAGGAATTGGGATCAATGGAAGTAATGGTGGCAACGGTAGCAATGGTTATTCAAATTCTGCTGCTAGTAAAGTACCTGACACCATACCCCAGGGTTATTCAGCCGACGGCGGTTATACATACTAGAAATAGCAACAATAAATCGGAACTACATATGCATCCTTGCATGTACCCGATTTAAAAACGTGCCTTAACTTATATTACATTCTTTTTTAGATAGAATTCTATTAAATAAAAAAAAAAAACTTATTAATCATATTTCTATCGTGCGGGTACTATTTTAAATTTGCTGTGAAATAACCTCTTAAAGTCTATTTAATGTATGAATATAAATTATTTCTTCCGTTCTTTGAAATTCAATAATTAAAATTAAGTATTTTTAAAAAACGATAAAAATTATATTTTTTAAGGAAAAAATAAAAAAATTCATAAAATAGTTGTTGTTTCTTTATTTATCTTCTACAGTATGGTAAAAATTGTTATGAATAGCATTGGCCTTCATAAAATATTACAGTCCATATTAAATAAACATTGTTAACAAATTTGTAAACAAATCAAATAAACTCACATTTACGTTTTTAGATTAATCTGACATAATCCATTTTTCAAGGGTGTTTTGTGTTCTAGTAAATAAATCTTCCAAAAAATATTTATTTTTAAGAATATGTAATACAATAAATACATTTTAATGTATACTTATTTGTTGAATCACAAACACTATGTTTTTGGCGCTACAAACAATCGACTTGCAAAACAGCTGATGTATGATCATATATCACATTTTTCTTTTAATAAATAGTTGTTTTGGCAGCCCCAAAACTAAAAATCCGTTTATTTTAATAAAAACTTACCAACCTACCCTTTAAAACGCGAAAAATAGATCCGCGCCAGACTATGTAAATAAATACTTATAACTCTAGTAGACAAAAAAGATATTTTAATTTTAAATATACCAAGTCGAAAGTAAGGGTCGCCTTTTCAAATTGTTCGTTATATCCTTGGCAATTAAAGTGAGATATTAAAATGTAACACCTTAGAGTCTTTTTATCAAACAGACAAATGTTTTTCACCAAAAGAAATTTAGGCTATAACTGCTAGTTTTATAACATTTTCCAATAAAAATATAATCAATTGCTCTTATTTCTATTTTAAAACGGTAACAAAAATTTTTAAAAATAAATTAGGGATATTATAATAATGAATGTACATTGGTAAAATGACCTCATCGTAGCATAGCCTAGATAACAGTTTTAATATTATAAGCAATTTTGCTTTGTTATTTCAGACCAAATCTTTGATTTTGATTTATTAAATAGTTTACTGTGTGTGAAAAAAATCATACACCATTTCGTTTAATTTACTGTATTTGTAAAGGTCAAGCCCTTTCAATATACCAATATCGAGTGATTTAAAAGGAATAAATTTTTAAATATTAGATTTAATACACTGTACGCTATTCGTACTGGCAGTCGTCGTAAATTTTATTATAATATACTATATTCTGCTAATCGACCCTTTCATTTTATACTCATATTGACTATCTCGGTTGTCAAGAAGCTAAAAAATCGATTTTTGTTTTTAAATTTTAGAAAAAACACAGTAGTAGTTGCTATTTGTAATTTATATCTCAGTAAGTTTTAAAACGATTTGTAATTTTTTTCGAGAAGTAATTTTTGAGACTACAACTTGTAATTTGGTGTCCAAAAATTATTTAGATGCTTAAGAAACTTGATATATTTAAACAAAATATACTCTTTTGTAATATTTTTTGCCTAAAACTTTGCTGATTAGTGGCCGTATTGTACAATATTAAAAAAAAGACTTGGTACAGAATAAATAAATAAAATAAATAAATATTCGAGGGGTGAAAGTTTTAATTATTTGTCAAAAATATGGCAGAAAACAGAGGCTGTCTTATTTATTTGCTCATATCTCAGATACATAGTTTTGGGGCAAATGTGATTGATTTTAATAGCTACTCATTACCGAATATTTCAAAAAGATTTATACCACACATCGACTCCCCTATTCATAAGTTTTCAGAAAATACTTTATGGGGTCGGAAACCAATATTGTAGAATGACAAAGCTATATATAGGCAACACAAGTGAAGCGTATTAAAATTTGCACAGCGTCTACTTTATTGTTATTCAAAAACACTTTTCCCAGTAGAAAATAAAATAACAAGTGGCTGAGTTTGATATATACGTTCGCATTGCTGACTGTGTAAATGACTTTCATACTAGGGTTTTTCCTGGAATTTTACGATTCCCGGGAATGCGAGATTTATTTTTTATTTTCCAGGGATACCGCAGTAAAATAAATTAGAAGTAAATTTATTTTTAATTAATAAAAAACTTTTTATTAGAGAGCATAAAATAGTCTATAATGTAAAAGAAACACTTCAAACCTATAAAAATTAATAAAGAAATTTAAATTTAAAATATAAACTGAGTAAAAATATTTTTTATTTGAAAAAATTTTATTCTCTAGATACGAGATCAAATATAAGAAAAAAAAACAAAAATACAGGTATTTCAGCTATGAGATCAAAAATAAAATCATTAGAATTCAATTTCAAAAACATGTAAATACAATGCATAATTAAAAAAATATAACGTAAAAATTTTTAACGACTTAGAAAATAATCTTTTAATATGCTTAGAGTCTATTTCTGATTTTATTAACAAATTGCCCTGTTACAGAAAACACTCGTTCACTTTATTTCGATGTTGGACGAAAAGTTAAAAGTGCTTTTAACAAATAAACAATAACTAGAAAAGCCGGACGCGCGTTGCTACGCCCCTTAATGAAAGTGCCCACTTTTCTAATCACGAAATTAAATAGTCATGACAGCTCAATATGTGTGTGCAAAGTTTCAGAAAAATCCATCTAGTGCAAGTAGCTAAAAATTATAACTTATTTCTAATGGGCGTGGCACTGCCCACTTTTCTAATCACGAAATTGTAAAGTCATGACAGCTCAATATGTGTGCAAAGTTTCAGAAAAATCGGCCCAGTGCAAGTACCTCAATATTATAACTTTTTTTATGGGCGTGGCCCTGCCCACTTTTCTAATCACAAAAATATATAGTTATGACAGCTCAATATGTGTGCAAAGTTTTAGAAAAATCGGTCAAGTGCGAGTAGCTAAAAATGATAACTAATTTTTTATGGGCGTGGCCCCGCCCACTTTTTCTACCCATAAACACTCCCTGGAATGTGTACAACAACTTGCCAAAGTTTAAGTCCGATCGGGGTTACAGTTTCGGAGTCTATAGCTAGCACACACACACACACAGAAAGACAGAGTTTCACTTTTATATATATAGATTTGAGTTTTTTGACCACTTCCCTAAAAAAATTGTAACTCTTTGTTTTTGGAAATTTTGAAGTGTGGGTAACGTGGGCTGAGTTTTTTTTAATTTTTGACGGCAGTTCTTTCTGATTTTTCATGTCAGCTAACTTTTTCTCCCAGATTGCTTTGTGCAATGATCTCAAATGACGCATTATTAGTCTTCTTTAAAAAAAAACTTCCATACTTTTGAACTTTCCATCTAAAACAGTTTCGTTTCTTTTAATATTAAAAAAGTTTATAAAATTAACACATTACCTCAAAAATTATATCAATTTATTTGTAAAAATATTTTTAAACATAAAGTTAAAAAAGAAAACATGAAGAAAATATTTTTATGAAAAAGAAATGTCACAATATAAACATATGCTTTCGAGTCTTAATTCCTTTTTTCATTTCCCGGTATCCCAAAAAATAGTCCCTGTAAAACGGGAAGATTAAATAAATCAAATTCATACACTAATAAAGGAAATTTTTGTATTAAAATTCGTATGTTCTCTTTCGTGTTGTCATTTGAGTTGTAGTTCCCATAAAAAGGAACCTAGATTAACCTGAAAATAGTTTTCATTCACTAAATGCGAAGGGAGAAAACATTTATTTATTAACTACTAGCTGACCCGGCGAACTTCGTACCGCCCTATAATCAAGAAATATCTGTTACCTTTTTATCTGAATTAAGTTAATTTCTTTATTAAGTATTGCTGTTGGTATATTAATAAATCAAAATTATTCCAAAAACAAAGTGTTTATTATTCAATATTCTTAGTTTTATTTTCTGGCGCGTATATAAATAGTGTTGTTGGTATTCTAACACGAAAACAGGCGATATATAGCTGACCCGGTGAACTTCGTACCGACCACAGACCAACTCCGACCGATATATGCAAAGAGCATGTAAACTACGTTTCTTTGTTTTAATGTCCACTACGTGTATATTACTGCCAGTGACACATTATTATTATTATTATTATTTTCTTACATAAGAACCTTCTCCTAATAATAACAAATACAACAAAAAAAGAATTAGTGAAATCGGTCCAGCGATGCAAGCGTGATGCCGTGACCAAGTGAAAAAGGGATTCATTTTTATATATATAGATTTATTTATGGATATGAATTATGTTTTTAAACATATTTTATTGTTAGAACCCATTTGCACAAAGCCTTTCATAATATTTTATTTAACAATATAGAATATTAATACAAACTACCAAAATGCAAGTGCATATTCAAAAATCGATAAAGAGATATTAGCTTGGCAAACAATTTGTAATTGTGTTATAAAGAGCAACTGTATAGTATCGCCTTATTAAAGATACCTCCAGAAACATTTGCTGCCACTTACTAAATTATAAAAAAAGTTAAATTGTGAAATACATATTAATCTTTAAACTTTACTTAATACAAAAATACATACAAGTAATAAATAATTTTTTTAAAAAAATTTTACAAATAAAGATGTGCTATCTGACGATTTGGCAAAGTTTTATCATAATTTTTCAAAAATTTAAAATATTTAAAAAAAAGTTTACTATACAATGTTTTAAAACCATAGTACTGCATTACAGCGCATTACAGAATCTAACAATGTGTATAATTGTCCTAAAAAATTATGTGATATAAAGTAAACCATTTCCTTCGGATTTGTATTGTGAAAAGAAAATTGTGTAACATTACACCATTAAATAATGAGGGCATGTCCTACAACAAATTTCATGCAGATTTTTATACACAGATAGAAACGACAGCCACACAGTAAAACTGACAAAAAGTTAGCAGAGTTTGGTAAATGTATGCAGTTGTTACTTTTACATCATTGTTAAACTAATAATAAATCGCACACGAGTACGATGAGTGCGAATTAAACAAAAGATTTTTACATTCACACATATGTAAGTACTCTGTTCGCCAGATAGTCTAGTAGAACAGTCATATGATGAGTGACAACAATTTGGATTTAAAACAAATTAATTTTGTTCGCATGTAGTTAAAAATAACAATTGTATCTGACTTAAGTTAAATTTGTTTTACCATCGAAAGTTAAAGAAAACAAAGCAGATGTCTCACAAATATATTTAAGCTTAATTTGTTTCATTTTTTAACATGTTGCATGCATACTTACATATGTACATACATACATATTTCTTTTTATGCTACTAAAATAGTAGGTTAATTAAAACCTATAGCTTTTAAGATTGTAAATGGAGTTTGAAATTTCCCGGGAAAAGAGAATGAAAAAATTTAACTAAAAAGAACAGTAAATCCCTGGAAAATAAGGATGTACAGTATAAAGGGGTAAGTAGGCATGCTTGTAAAAAACATTATTTTAATATAAAACAAGTAAGACTCTATATTCGGCTGTGCCGAATCTTTTATACCCACCACCAATTTCGTGTACATATAAAGCACATTATTTATTATTTTGTTAATCGCTAAGGAATAATCTCTTTATAATAAAATATGTATCACTTTCTTTGTAGTGGGTGGTAAAATTTTAAGGGCCCATGTTGAAGGTGAACTACACCTAGTCTTATAATTTGTTTTCTGCATTTCATTTGACATTTCTCAATCTCAAACTTACTCAATTTGATCCGTGGAAAGATACGCAAATGAGCAACGCTTTAAAGTTTTTCAGGTTTTTTATAAAAATGGGCGTTCAAACCAAAATGCATTTTGTGCACTTCGTAATGCTTTTGATTAACATAATCGTTCAAATTCGTCCACAATCGGGAGAATTGTAAAAAATATTTAAATTTCTGCAAAACAGGTTTTTGAGCAGTCAACCTCGACTCATCAACATGCCCAACAATTGAACATCAACATTGTCATTGAAAATTTGGACCATCAGATAGAGGAGTGGTGCCAAGGATTGGTGGGTGGGGGCATTTGGCCGATATTTTGTTAATTACATAATTGAACCATACAAATATTATAATTACAAAAAGAAATAATAATAATATCCTAAATAATTTTTGTTTTATTTAAATTCAACATCGGTCGTTAAAATTTAACCACCCTTTATAACTTTGATATGCTACTAAAATGCTTTTGTAAATGTAGTCTTTTAGTAGAAGTGGGCATTACAGTAGGAGTGTCAATAAAGTTTCTGCTAATAAATACAACTTAGATATTTCAATATAGTCCTTTATTTTCCCAAAAACTTTGTCAATAGAGAAATTACATGAATTTAAGATAAACCGTTGTATGGGAGGTAGGCGTTAAAGTGGGCGTGTCACCTAAACCTTTTGGCACAACAATAACATTGATTAGAAGGATATATGTAGCAAATTTCATCATTATACCTCTAATTTTGTCGGTTTTATGAGCTTTGAAATTTCATTAACGGTAGATAACGTAAAAAGTGGGCGTCAAAGTTGTTTTTGCTAATGAGTACAACTTAGATATTTCAATATAGCCCTTTATTATTCCAAAATCTTTATTAATAGAGAAATTATATGAATTTTAGTTAAAACTTTATATGGGAGGTGGGCGTAAAAGTGGGCGTGGTACCTTAATTTTCTGGCACAGTAATGACATTGCCTAGAAGGATATACGTAGCAAATTTAATCATCATACCTCTAATATTGTCGGTTTAATGAGCTTTTAAATTTCATTAACAGTAGATAACGTGAAAAGTGGGCGTCATAGTAGGCGTGTCAAAGTTATTTAAGCTAATGAGTACAACCTAGATGTTTCATTATAGTCCTTTATTATTCCAAAATCTATATTAATAGAGAAATTATATGAATTTTAGGTAAAACGTTATATGGGAGGTGGGCGTAAAAGTGGGCGTGGCATATTGATTTTCCGTTACAGAAAAACCTCTCACCAAAAAACAAAGTGTGCAAAATATCAGAGGCGTACATCTAATTTTGTCCGTTTTATAAGGTTTTAAATTTAAAATATACTAAAAAATACACTGAGCGGTATAAATTTTCGTACATTTTTATCTAAAACTCCTTTCCTAATGCATAGATGTAAGCAATTTTTGGGGAGAGATATTGTGTTGACTTGAGAAATATATATTCGAAGTTTCATGACTGTACGTTAATACGTTTGGACACAATTCCATCTTATTCGATGTTCGAAGGACACGGTTTTTTCGACCTACTCTTGCATTACGAGCTATAACTCACTTCCTAATATTCCGATTTAGCCCGATTTATTTTCACTACCAAACAAACCTTGTCTATAAGAAAGATTCTGGCAAAATTTGAGCCCCTTAGCTTTTTCGGTGTGATCTCTATCGTGCTTTCAACAGACGGACAGACGGACGGACATAGCTAGATCGTCATCAAATCAAACCCTGATTCAGAATATATCTGTGGTCGCAAGGAAAAACAAGGTAACTCCATTTTTTTAAAACACGAGAAAAACGCATTTAAAGTTTTCGACATATTTTACTAGTTTTTTTTTTTGAATTCATATTTTAATGTCTGCGCATTAAAAAAAAATAATTTTACATCCTGTTGAACATTTTGGGTTGCAGTAAAAAACTTTTTACCCGTCAGAAGCGAAAATCAAGGTCAGTTACCTGATTTTTACCTAAAAATGGAGTTACCTGGTTTTTCCTAAAAATTTCATTGTTTGAATTTATTCTTATATTTTATGGAGTTAAGGCAAGTTTTCATCGTCTTATGCATCGTCTTATGGAGAAGATCGTCAAGGTTGCAGCAAAAGAGACTAAACTTGTAATTTTAAATTGTTATCAAAAAAAGTAATGAATTTCGTATTGATTTTAAAATCGAAAATTTTCCATTTTTTAGTTTTTAGTTTGCTGTTAAAAATAAAGGAATTCAGTTAATTTTGTTGTATGTTAATGATACAATTCTAGTTTCAATTATTGTTTACATCAACGATCAATCTCCTAGTGTTTTTCTTTAAGATATAATGGAGTTACCTGATTTTTCCTTAAAACACATGGAGTTACCTTTTTTTCCTAAAAACTGGTATTTAAGCGATTTTTATTTTGTAGATTCTCTTAAATGTGATACTTTTTCAAAATTTTGATCTAACAGAGTGATGGTAAATCCAAAATCCATCAAATTTTTGGTGTTTTTTCAACTTTTTGGAAAAATGGAGTTACCTTGTTTTTCCTTGCGATTACAGATATATACTTTATGGGGTCTAAAATGGATATTTCGATGTGTTACAAACGAAATGACAAAATGAATATACCCCCACCATTTTTTTGGTGGCGGGTATAAAAAAGAAAAAAAATACATTGCTTAAATACTTCTACAATATTTATTTCCCACCCCATAAAGTACATATTTTCTGAAAGCTTGTGAATAGGGGAAACGATTGAGCAATGTCTGTCTGTCTGTATATTGTTTTAAATCATTATATCAAGTTTTTCAAGCTTCTAAATAATAAATAAAACACTAAATTACAATTCGTAATTTCAAAAATGTTTTCTGTGAAAAACCAGCATATCGTCTTAAAACCATTTCAATCGGGCTTAGATAATTTTCCTACAATTTACAGCTTCAAAACAACCGACACAGTTATTATGGGTACCAAATTAAAGGGACTGACTAGCGAAATAAAATCAGCTATAAAAAAGTTTTAAGTTTATGATGGTCTCCACTACAAAATGGCGTACAATAATTGTATATATAGGTAAAATCTAGTATTTGAAAATGCACCCACTTCAACCCTCCAATATTGGTGTCAAATGAAAGAGCTTTGCTAGTACTAGGTATTTAATTACTTTTTAATTACAATTATAATTATTGAGAAATGCTACTTATAACAATATTTACTTATTATGAAACTAAATAATTATTTATTATTTAAAATTATTATGTAGATGTAGATTTTCAAACTTTTGTTCATACAAAACTCTTGTGAAATAATCATAATACTTAGTAAAAATATTAAAAACATTATTAGTTTTTCAATTTCATAATTAATTACAACATTACATGTTGTAATTTTTATGCGTAGTTGATCTTCATAAACTTTTAAATATTAATATTATTATTTTAAAGCTTTTTCTTAGCCAAACTTTATAAAAAAAAAACACAGTGTCTGTATATTTTTAAAACTAAAATTTTAAATATATAATTTTAATAGTTAAACTACTAGAAATGTATCTTATAAATGATCGTATATTAATTAGTCCGTCAATTTATCTTAGTGTAGAGTGCCCCTGTGGACTAGTCGGTAAAGGACAAGTCAGTTGTTTGGGGGTTGCGGGTTCGATTCCCGCCGGAGACTCTGGAATTGTCTGCTTCTCTTTCTCTTCTATTCTAAATATTTATATTCTTATTCTATTCTTCTTTCTATTAAGGCGTCACAATGGACCGTAATGGTCTCCGAGTGAAGGTGTGAGGGTAACTTTGCACCAGCCTTACCTACCTACCTACCTACCTACCTACCTTAGTGTATATAATATTATCAGTTTTCTGTAAATAAATTTCGATTCTTCCTAATGTACCGGTTGATTTTTTAACTCTTTACACAGAAAAAAAACAAGTTTGAACTTTAATTGATTTTGCTCCAATTAATAAAATGATACTATTAATTAATTGAAAATTAAGTTTAAATAATAAATAAATGTTTTCGATCTTTTTTATTTATATCAATAGTTGTTTTTTATATTAAGCTTGAGATCACTTTTTTATAAATTTTATTCTCCAATATTTCGCTACCACATTGGGTAGCTTCTTCAGGGAAAGTATAAACAATTAGGAAATTCTATTATTAAGTTTATTAAAGAAAATAAATTAAACACTGTTATAATACAAGTTTTTATTCAATTAACTTAAAATATTTATTAAATCAATTAAGAGTACATATAATATAATTTATTTATTTTCATAATACATATAAATATTAATAAATAACAACATAGGAATTATCTAACTACATATATAGCTACATACAAAATTAGAAAACATATGTAAAGTATTTACATACATACATATACATATGTATTTAAAAACCATACAATTTTGGATTTAAACACAACATCTTTATCTCATGGTTTTCAAACAGAAAGGTAGATTGCAACCTATAGAAAAAAAAAATACAAGTATAAAAGTTTGACGGGATGTAATAAAGAAAATCGAATAAAAACTTACAATTAAAGTTAGAATACTAGAAAATATACCAGGGTTTGACAACAATACAAATTGGGCATACATACATATGTATCTGCAAAAATGCTGAAGCTTTTAATTATGTTTAAAGTATAACGATTTTTTTAATACTTACTAGCGTGGCCCCGACTTCGTTTGAGTGGCTATCAGAATTGGTTGTGTTTTTGCGTGATTGAGTAACATAGGGCCAAAAATTCAAATATTTGAGTATCAATACATTCACATTTATAACATTAGTAAGACATATTTACATACATATGCATATACTTACTAAGACTTTTTCCTGCGAATCGGTCACTATGTTTCTGCATATTTACATTGGACACACATTTTGCTTATATTCAAATATTACAAAATTATATTTTTTGATTTTTTCATTTGAATTTTTTCCCTATTTTACAGAAAAATTTTTGTTTTTCAAAAATCAAAGTATATTAAACCAGGCTAAATTCATCAGCTGATCATCAGCTGAAAGTTTCCTATTGTCACAATTTCATATATTTATTTTTATTCTCCTGTAACTTACAGTTCTCAAACTTTATATAAAAATTTTTTTAAAAAAAATCCTCTCCGAAATTCTATCACCTTATGTAATTACATCATGTCAAAAATATTTAATATCATTTAATCAAATTATTTATATAAAATCAAAATATATTTAGATATTAAAAATAAATCAAACAGTTAATTAATTAAACATTAAAATTAAAATTAATTTTCTGTGCAGGTTTTGAAAATTAAAAAAAAAACAGCAAATTCGCAAAAATTAATTAAGTATTTATACGGGGTGATAAATGTATACATGCCATTCACTTTTCTCGGCCAATAGGTGATCAATTAGGAAGTTTCGATTTAGGCATTTTTTTTTAGCATTTCGGCCGGTATCTCACCAATGACAGTTAAAATATGGTTTTCCAGTGCCTAAAATGTGATTGGCTTGTCCCTGTATATGAAGGTATTCGTGTATCCCCAAAACAGCTTAAATAGCCTGATAGATGGGTCGATTATAACTGCCATAAATGGACGTATTTTACGAAACAAAATTCTCACACACCAAGAATCTTTAGACATAATCTAAATGCATTTTTTTATTATGCATATTCCTAACAATTTTTAATTTTTATAATCAAATTTTTCTAGATCACAATTGTCGAATAAGTAGAAATATCATTTACAAAAAGCAATTTTTTATTAATAATTATTGCATAACATTTTTTTAATGTTTATAACAATGTTCAGGTATTTGGGTCATTACCAAACAAATATTTTCTTCTTTCTAAATCAAAAATTATTTTCTTATATAATTAATTGCTTTTTCTGGTGCAGAGAATGAAGTTGCTGCAGTACTTGCGACATTTCTCTGATAAACGTTAGTTGTCTGCTTTATTAAAACGTTTAAAGCAATTATTATTACAATATTTTAATAGATGAATAATTAGTAACCGAAAACCTTTAATGACATTTTTTATTTTTCGTAATTGCGACAGTTAATTCGGGTAAATGGTGCAAAGTCATTATTTATTTAATTTTTGTTTAGTTTGTATTGAAAAATTATGAATTTTTATAGCCTTCACACAAAATTCATTTCGTGTGAAATTTCTACAATTTTCAATTCCGACCCCATAAAGTATATATTTCCTCTGTAAAGCGACACTTGAATAAAGCTTAAAATGATCGGTAGACTAACTTACGAAAAGGAAATTGTAAATTCCTACGATCCAGAAACGAAACTTGCTTTGGGTAATAGGTTTATGTTTGTTAACATTTAACATTTTTGGATGAATCCCATAACTCTTAGAAGGTCGCAAGAAGCAACTACGTGTACCCATGATTTCACGGTGCTCTAAGAGCCCCTGACACGAGGGCAGTAAGTCACTTGGATATAACAGAAGTGCCCAAGTGTCTACTAAAAGAGCATAAATAGAAAAGTTGCTGTACAGACTTATTCAAAAACTATTAAAACTAATAATACACAGAAAAAATTATTGCTTGAAATTATTTAAATAATTCACTAATTGATTTCTTCTTAGATTTGAATTATGTTTTTATACCCGCCACCAAAAAAATGGTGGGGGTATATTCATTTTGTCATTCCGTTTGTAACACATCGAAATATCCATTTTAGACCCCATAAAGTATATATATTCTGAATCAGGGTTTGATTTGATGACGATCTAGCTATGTCCGTCCGTCTGTCCGTCTGTCCGTCTGTCCGTCTGTCCGTCTGTTGAAAGCACGATAGAGGTCGCACCGAAAAAGCTAGGGGGCTCAAATTTTGCCAGAATCTTTCTTATAGACAAGGTTTGTTTGGTATTGAAAATGGGCTAAATCGGAATATTAGGAAGAGAGTTATAACTCGAAAAGCAAGAGTAGGTCGAAAAAACCGTGTCCTTCGAACATCGAATAAAATGGAATTGTGTCCAAACGCATCAACGTAGACTCATGAAACTTCGAATATATATTTCCTGAGTAAAAACAATATCTTTCGCCGAAAATTATTTAAATCTATGCATTAGGAGAGGAGTTATCGATCAAAATGTACGAAAATTTATACCGCACAGTGTATTTTTCGGTATATTTAAAAACAAAAACGTCATAAAAGCAACAAAATTGGATGTACGACTCTGAAATTTTGCACACTCTGCTTTTTGGTGAGTGGCTTTTTTGTAACGGAAAATCAATGTGCCACGCCCACTTTTACGCCCACCTCCCATATAACGTTTTAACTAAAATTCATATAATTTCTCTACTAATAAAGATTTTGGAATAATAAAGGGCTATATTGAAACACCTAAGTTGTGCTCATTCGCAAAAATAACTTTGACACGCCTACTATAACGCCCACTTTTCACGTTATCTCCCGTTAATGAAATTTAAAGCTCATAAAACCGCCAAAATTAGAGGTATGATGATCAAATTTGCTACGTATATCCCCCTAGGCAATATCATTACTGTGCCAGAACATTTAGGTGCCACGCCCACTTTTACGCCCACCTCCCATATAACGTTTTAACTAAAATTCATATAATTTCTCTATTAATAAAGATTTTGGAATAATAAAGGGCTATATTGAAACATCTAAGTTGTGCTCATTCGCAAAAATAACTTTGACACGCCTACTATAACGCCCACTTTTCACGTTATCTACCGTTAATGAAATTTAAAAGCTCATAAAACCGCCAAAATTAAAGGCATGATGATCAAATTTGCTACAAATATCCTTCTAATCAATGTAATTGTTGTGCCAAAAAGTTTAGGTGACACGCCCACTTTAACGCCTACCTCCCATATAACGGTTTATCTTAAATTCATGTAATTTCTCTATTGACAATGTTTTTGGGAAAATAAAGGACTATATTGAAATATCTAAGTTGTATTTATAAGCAGAAACTTTATTGACACTCCTACTTTAACGCCCACTTTTACTAAAAGACTACATTTACAAAAGCATTTTAGTAGCATATCGAAATTATAAAGGGTGGTCAAATTTTAAGGACCGATGATGAATTAAAATAAAACACAAATTATTTAGGAAACTATTATCATTTCTTTTTGTAATGATGATATTTGTAAAGTTCAATTATGTATTTAACAAAATATCGACAAAATTACCCCCCCCCCCCCCCAATCCTTGGTACCACTCCTCTATCTGATGGTCCAAATTTTCAATGACAATGTTGATGCTCAATTGTTTGGCATGATGATGAGTCGAGGTTGACTGCTCTTTTGCCACACTATCGCAAAAACCACCAGTGGTTCCCATTCAACGCACTAAGAAGGCATTCACAGATTTTCTAACATTTTATACAGACCTGTTTTCCAGAAATTTAAATATTTTTTACAATTCTCCCGATTGTGGACGAATTTGAACGATTATGTTAATCAAAAGAATTACAAAGTGCACAAAATGCATTTTGATTTGAACGCCCATTTTTATAAAAAACCTGAATAACTTTAAAGCGTTGCTCATTTGCGTATCTTTCCACGGATCAAATTGAGTAAGTTTGAGATTGCGAAATGTCAAGTGAAATGCAGAAAACAAATTTAAAGACTAGCTGTAGTTCACCTTCAACATGGGCCCTTAAAATTTAACCACCCTATACAAAGAAAGTGGTACATATTTTATTATAATGAGATTATTCCATAGCGATTAACAAAATAATAAATATTGTGCTTTAAATGTACACAAAATTGGTGGTGGGTATAAAAGATTCGGCACAGCCGAATATAGTGCTCTTACTTGTTAATTAATTAAAATAATTTTTTTAATTGATATTAAATTTTTAAAAAAAGCTTTGAGATTTCTGTCAATTGAAAGAACTATATTGTAAAATTAGACTGAAAAATTTTATTTTTTTTGTCCAGAATTTATTTTGAAATAAAGTTTTAATAATATTAACCCTAGAAGATCATACTTCGTCGAATCGACGACGCTTGTTCTCATTTTTCATGGTTTTTTCTGTGTTTACATTTGTTTGTGGCTGATTTTTCGTACAGCGCCAGTCGTTGCTAAGCTCTTGATGTGTGCGCATGTATAGCTCTCTATGTACTGGATAAGTTTGTTTTTTTTGTATATGCGTCGTCGATTCGACGAAGTATGAAGTCTGTGCAATTTTTAGGAATTTTTACCGCATATTTGAGTGCATTATTTATTATGTTAAAGCTGTGCGTATTCAACTAATTCACGATACATTTGCTCCAGTTAGAAAAGTGTGGGAGATGTTTATTCAGAAATGCCGAGAAAATTATATTCCCGGACCATATCTAACAATTGATGAGCAACTTTTGACGTTCAGGGGTAAATGCCGCTTTCGAATGTATATTCCTAATAAACCCGCAAAATACGGATTAAAAATGGTAATGATGTGTGACAGTGGCACAAAATACATGATTGACGGTTCACCGTACTTAGGAAAAAGATCGAATCAGACTGAAATGCCACTTGTTGAATACTACTTTAAGGAATTATTAAAAAAGTGTTTTCGGCTCCAATAGGAATATTACAATGGACAACTGGTGTACATCGATTCCCCTTACGAAATCCTTTCTATGTGAGCCATATAAGTTGACATTAGTAGGAACGCTTCGCTTAAATAAAAAACAAATTCCTAAAGAATTAAAAAACACTAAGGGCCGCAAGTGCGGTACATCCATGTTTTGTTATGACAAAGAGTTAACGCTTCTTTCATATAAACCACATAAAATGGTTTATTTACTATCATCGTGCAATGAAGAAGGTTCAGTCAACGAAGCTTCTAATAAACCGTATATTATAGAGTTTTACAACATAACAAAGGGTGGTGTGGATATGTTCGACCAAATGTGCAGCAAAATGAGCTGCTCCAGAAAAACTAATCGATGGCCAATGTGTCAATTTTATGGTATATTGAATATGGCTTTTATAAACAGCTACATATATTATTTATACGCACAATATGTATGAAGCAAAACAAAAGCCTCTCAACCGTGCTGAGTTCATGAAAAAGTTACATTTTGCACTCATACAAAAGCATATAACAGATAGAATTGAGATTTCAACTTTGAGAACATCAGTGCGATAATATCGCTACCATATTGCCGCATAATTTGGAAAGCCCTGACGATGTGCCCCAGGAAGCACAGAACAAAAAACGAAAAATATGCGAATTTTGTTCTTCGTTCAAGCGGCGAATGACCAAATATGAAGTCATTATGAAGATAATGAAACATATATGTATGTATGTACGTATGTGTTTCATATTAAAGAGATGAATGGTGATACAAACAATTGCAATTGCATGACTACACGTTGTGAAGGGTATATAAGATTCGGCACGGCCGAATATAACACTGTTATTTTACTTTTATTTTTATTTACTTAACTTCTTGTTTTAAACTAATATTTGAAGGATCGAGTTTATTTAATTTTTTCCTTTTTTTTATATTTCTATATTTTTGCCAATTGTTGTCTGGCGAAAAAAAAATTAATCATCCAAAGTCGTCTAAAGAAGTATTTTTTCTTAAATATTTGCATTAAATCCTTTCCTATTTATATAATTAATTAAATGTTTGTATAATCACGCAAAAATTTACTAGACAGATTTAAATGAAATTTGGCGTCTATATAGATGACAACTTAAATTATTACATTACGTAAAGAGGCTACCTTTCGTGTCGACAAATATGCAGGGGAAATCGCAAGCACAACTAGTAAAATAATAAATGTGAATGTTTGGATATTTGTTAATCAATCTCGCAAAAACGGCATAACGAAACTACAGTAGACTCGCGGTAACGTGAACTATTAAAAACCGAGCGTGTTCACGTTTGCGAAGTTGTTCATGTTAACGAAGGTGTAACTCTTTAAAATTTTCAAATAAATTAGACATGTGATTTAACTCAAATTCATATATTATTTTGTATTTTGGATTGTCATGTACATATGGCTTGTAAGGAAAAAAAGTACTTTAAAATTAATTTAAAAAATATGTTACCTTTTTTTGTTCTTGTTCAAACAGCGTTGTCAGAAGATTTGTACGAACAACGATGTCTGATATTAAAAGGCATTTTGAATATGAAACAAAGAGACGACACATAAAAATTGCGACAAAATACACTTTATACGTTTTAACCATATCAAAGAAAATCAATAATTTTTTGAAAGTTGCTCTGCCGACGTTTTGTACTAGTCTGGACAACTCGATGACTCGTCTAGACGTAAAGTAAAGAAATAAAAATGTTCAGGCAGCATTTTGCTACTGTTTTCTTTTCAAGACGTTTCCAAGTTGAATTTATATAGCCAATAGTGTCCATTATTAGTTAAACCAATTTTCAAAAATTGCAGCTGTAATCCATTACGATTTGGAGCAATTGTAGTCCACAAGAGATTCAAAATTTCTAAAAGAGCGAGGATTTTTTGCCTTTCCAATCACAAGAAGTTTAACTTTAGAATTTTGGTAGTTTTTGCGACATTTTTCACGAAAAACTTAAGATAAGGTCATGCTAAATCTGCATCACGCACTAAACTAAACCTGTGCAATCATTTACGGTGATACCCCTTTTTATGAAAACGATTTGCATTACCGACAAATTTGTTCACGTTATAAGACTTTCTCACTGTGTTCACGCTACAGAGTAGTCAGTGTAAAAAAAATTATCTTCACCTTATCCGGTGTTTACGTAAGGCAGTGTTTTTGTTACCGCGAGTCTACTGTATATTAAATATGGCACACAGTTAGATAACATCAGATTAACACGTAGGCCACCTTTCGTCCCAATAACTTCGCAAACGAATTCGTAGGCACACGCTAGTTATGTACTTATTAAAAAAATCTTAAAAATTTTAATAAAACACAATTTTATTTTAGTTTGATTTCATCAACAAAGAAACCATATTAATATATGTATGTTTTTTATTAAATACTTTTTTGTGTTTGTTTTTATTTTTTAATAACTATAATATATTTTTTCTTCTTCTATCATGTCTAAAGTTTAAAACATTGATATGTATCTTATAGTATATATAACTAATAATAATGTTATAATATTTATTAAAACATCACTTTTTTGCAACAAAATTCAAAATAGTTTTTTGTAAAAGCTCAAAATTAACTATAAAAAATTAAAATAGTTGAACAGTAACATTTATTTATAATTATATTATACATAAATAGGTGGTTAACATTTTTTATTTATTTTTCTTTTTCTTTTTTTTAGTTTTGCTTTTAGATGTGAAATTAAAAATAATACTTATCAACAACAATATTTAAAGAAAAATAACAAATAAATACTGAATCAATTAAGGAAAAACTATAATCGACTTAAGTGGGAGTTTTAATCAAAATTTTTAAAGTTATTTCTATAACTGATATTGAATTCAAAATGCTTTTGAATTTGTACATATGAACTCTAACAGCTGTGTTGTTAATTAGATCATAATTTTTACTATTAAAAATAGGTTTTAAATATGAAACCCCCTTTTTAGGAAACATCACAATTTGAAACATTTTTTTTATCTCCTTCTATCTTTATTCAAATTATTTTTTAATACAAATCAAATTTGTAAGTTTAATTTATTTAAAAACTCTATTAAATTGTTTAAGTCCACTATAGTTAAGCCGAGCAAGATTAAAAATTAGACAAAAATCGACTTAATCCAAAATAGTAACCTAAGATAGCAAACTGAATGTATATTTTTTTTTTAAGTCAATTTTTTTAATATAATTTATTATATTAAAACTTAACTCCCGTATTCATAAAAAAAATATTTTAGGTTTATTGAATGAAGACTTAAATTTCTGTACAATATCTGTCAAGTAAGCCTTTAAAAAACCTAATATACTTTTTATGAATAAGGCATTAATTAATTGTTTATATGGTCAAAATGTTGTAAATTTACTACAAACATACATATACTGACATTAAAATATTTTTAGGGAAATTTAGTTTTCCTATACAAAAGAGTACATTGAATTTGTCAACGTCCTTAGGTAATGTCGGACGCCAAATGGCCAAAACTATTCTTTTTTTTCAATTAAAGTAAAACTTTCATACAAAGATAAACACTTAAACATCTTTACAGCCTCATTCGTGTTTGCATTATTTCGCTTTAAAACTAACTGTTATTAAATTCGACTAAAGTTTTCAATTTCTTAGCAAATTTTTCAAACTTAATTGTTCACTGGTTTTAAAACCAGTTTAAATTAAATATTGGCAAGCAATAATGTTGTTTTTGTTTCAATTCTTAAAATTGTATAATTAATGAAACAGACAATTTTTTTTAAAATTTCGTAAAGTTACTAACTACGACTATCTTATAGCACGGACTCTTTATTTATTTTATTAAGGTAAACCGATTTTTCCTAACCAAAGTCTGAGAATTCTGTTCGGTTTTACACCTATTATGATCCGTTCTTCATATTCTCATTTTTGTTTAAATGTTTGTAGTAAACTTTATCTACAAAGAAATATTTTTAAAGGTTTTATGAGCGTCAAGATGATTTTAAAGTGTAGATAATGGTCCTTACTCTAAGCATTTGTATGTGTGTTACTATGAAATTAATTTCTTCCAATTTAATTAAAAACGAATACTAGTACTACTTAGAGAAAAAAAATCGTTTTCTGGTCTAAGATTTTTACTTTTTCATATGTCCCTGCACAAAGCCTGGGGTAATATGTCTCCAGGTCACCACTTTTGTCGGCTATTTTGGTAACATTTTGGTGCTATTATCAACAAAACGTCTACACTTTAAACACTTTAAAATAATAAAAATAAGAAATGCTAAAATTTGTCAGTAAAATTATTTTAGATGTTAAACTCTAGTTTACTTTTACATTGTAAAATAATATTCTAATTTAATAAGGTAAAAAGTGCCAAAAACTAAGATTAGAATTACTTAAATGAACTTGCTAATACCTAGTCCCAATGTCGCCATATGGTTGCATAAAAACTACCCAGTCAGTGGTTCTAACGTCGCTAGTGGATTTTCAATGAAAAGTTAAATGTTTATAGCGAAGAACAGAGTCAATAGTGAATCAGTACCGTTTCACTACAGACATTTCCTGCAGAGTTATAACAAGAATAATTGTAAGCCCTATTTCCTATTTCTGAATTTCCAACGATAAAAAAGTTGATTTAGTCGTCCATCTGTCCATCCGCCTGAGCATTTAAATTAACTATTTAAAATCGCCTCTTATCCAACGGACTCGTATGTGGTAACAATTTATTAGAATCAACTTCGAGAATATCAATTATGAAAATCAGCATTTTCGATCTATTAGCGGCTGCAGCTACCTGATAACTTCTTGACCCGTTAGTTGAACGCCACTATGGTTTTAAGATATAAATATGTACATTTAACAACATTAATAGAAAATATTGGTTCAATCGATTGATTACCGGCAGAGATAGATTTCAACAACAAAGTTTGATTAAAATAACAACAACAAAAAATTTAGTTGTAGCCTTTATATTTTTGTATGCAAGTATATAATGCAGACTTCCTCATCAGTATTGCTAAAATTACGAGTTTTTCGTTTATTCGCTGTACATTGTATGAACATGATTACACACAACAAGTATGTATGTAGATGATGGCATGTCATAAATTAACAAACAATAGAACCATTGAACAAGTATAAATAAGAGACAGATTTAAGAAGATCTGTTTCACAAACAACTTATCTATATAATATATGTATGGTTTTAATTGAGTATCTGCAGTTATATGAAGGGTATATTAGATCCGGCACAACCGAATGTAGCGCTCTTGCTTGTTTATTTCCATTAGTTCTTGTGCGAATCCCTGAATAGTCTTCGTTTTTCAGCTTGATTAATTATATTAAATTATAATTTGTATTTGAATTGTAATAAAAACAAGTAACAGTGCTATATTCGGCCGTGCCGAATCTTATATACCCTTCACATCTTGTAGTCATGCAATAGCAATTGTTTGTATCACCATTCATCTTAAATAAAATACGTATGTACATATGTACATGTAAAAAACATACCAAAAAAATTTACAAAAAAATAATATATTAAAAATAAAAAATTACAAAAAAAAATTTAAAAAAAAATTAAAAAAAAAATTTTTTAAATTTTTATAAAAAAATTTGTTTAAAAAATTAAAAAAAAAAATAATAAAATATAAATAATATATTAAATAAAATAAAATTTTTTTGGCTCAGCTCGAATTCGATGCCACGTTTACTTTAACCAGTATGTATGTAGGTTGTTGTTGTAATTGTGAAAAAAAAACGAGGTGGCTGTGGTTTTTTGTTCATATCTCAGAAAGTTATGGGGCGATTGTGCTGAATTTCAATAGCGATTTATTCCTGGATATTTCCAAGAGATTGATATCATATAGAGATCTGAGGAACATATAGTTGCTTCTAAAAGTTTATTTCAACCAACACTCGGACAGACGGACAGACGGTCAGGGCTTAATCGACTCCTCTATTCATAAGCTTTCAGAAAATATATACTTTATGGGGTCGGAAATGAAAATTGTAGAAATTACAAACGGAATGACAAAGCTATATATACCCTTGTGCATCACAGGTGAAGGGTATAAAAAGAAACACACACAAATACCAATTTTAACATACGTTATAGAATATTGACGCACTTTACACAAATTATACCACTGTGCAGCGTAATAACCTAGTGGAATTTCTATCATATACATATTTGATCTGAGTGTATATGCAATTCCTATCTACGTTTACACAAGGATATCGTAGGCCGTCATATGGGTCAAACGAAGATTGAATTATGATGATTCGGAGACAAGTGCTATGGCTAAATTCGCGTTAGTTTTGGTTTTTGCCTCTAATGTACGTTTATTTGCACAATGGGATAGAAAAAATAATATTTTAAATCGGATGCTAGTTATAGTGAGTGAGCTTCAATTTGTAATTACCTGCAGGATGCTGGGAAACTTACTACAACATCGTTTACTATCTTAAATTGCTTGGTTTTATCCTTATTTTGGCTATTTTATTAATTCTGGCATAAATGTTTTAGTTTTCTGTTAAGTTATTTACATGTACATCATACAATTTTCTTTTGGTTTATTTACTTTTTTTAAGTAAATTAAGGAACAGTTTTTTGTAATGTTTTAAGTTCACGCTTCTGTTAAATTAACGTTTGATTTTCTTTAAACGAAATAAGTTAAACAATATAAATCTATAAAACCTTCTATATATAGAATATTTATATAAAAACTGAGGGCAAATTACGGCATTCAATAACGATCAAAATTTTACTCCAACGTTCGTGTTTGCTGTTTGCTTTTAGTATAGAGCTTCTAATAAGATTTCAAAAATTTCGATCACGTTCAAATGCAGCAAATCGCTTTATCAATACTTTAACACTTAATACAAAAACATTCTTATTTAGGAATAAAATTTAAAAACAAAAATATATTTTTGTTTCTTTTTAATTAGAGTTTTGAACAACAATTAAAAAAATACATTTAATACACATTTATTTGATAACAAAATAAATTTAAAAAAAAACTTAAAAACCATGAAATATTAAAAATGTTATATTTGCCTATTTAAATTATATATCTTTAAGATATTATTTGATATGTATTCATGAGATTCTATATTCATTAGATATATTTTTCTTTAATTAATAATTTATATTTTCAATATTTTGTTTAACATTTGTGTTTGTTTTGTTTGAGGCAGCTCTATTAGGAGTTTATTTTAGAGAAATATATATTTATGTATAAATATTTGTATGTATATATATTTGGATAATTGGACTTTTTTTTAATAAATAACATTCACAATAATTTTAGAGATTACAACAAGCTAATTATTTTAATCTGAATCATTGTTGTACAGTCTGATGGCTTTATTTATTTATATATAGTTATTATAGTTTTATTATTTTCTTTATACGTATATATATTTTTTTCGTTATAGGGTTTAGATTACTATAAGTTTAATTAAAAACTATGTAACATAATTTGTTCTCTGAGCTGTTTGATTTTATTCAGCATTGACAACAAAACAAACTAAATAATTAATTTTGAAATAATTATCTATTAATTATAAAGATCTGGTTTAATACATTTTTGAGATGTTAAATTTAAATTTTATTTCATTACATTTGCAAGAACAAACTTTTTTTTTGATACAATTTTTAATAAAATCTCAAGGTACGTTCACATAAGAAAAATATTTATCGAAAAGAAAAAAACCGTAATGCTGCCTTTAGACGGGATATACTTAACATATCGCTTTTGCAATCCATATGTCTTAACTCTTGTCTGTAAAAATTATTATATGTCAAATAATTGCTTGCACACGTAATTGTAATTGCGTCTGACATAACCTCTTTTTTGGGCCAATTTTTAACTAGTTTACAATGGTTTATTGCTTATGTAAGTTTTGTAAAAATAGTTTGTTTTGTTTTATTATAATATTTATTACAATATTTTCTATTGGGGTATTCACAGTAGTGTCATAAAGTCATATATCCTATAATAATAGCATGAAAAATTAAGACTATTGTGAACAACCCCTCATAAATAAGTGTGCTATTTTGAATTTAAATCAGCTGATGTAAAACAAATATAAAAATAAACATTTTCTTTCATAATACCAAAAACAAGTAAAAACAAGTAAGAGCGCTATATTCGGCCGAGCCGAATCTTATATACCCTTCACAACGTGTAGTCATGCAATAACAGTGGTTTGTGTCACCATTCATCCCATATGAAATACGTACATACATATAAAAACATACATATATAAAAACGTCCCATTGTAAAATTATAAATTCACGTATGTATGTTAAAAAAACAAAAAAAAATAAAAAAAAAAATTAAAAAAAAAATTTAAAAAAAATTTAAAAAAAAATTATTATGTATATAATATATATAAAACAAAAAAAAATAAAAAAAATTTAAAAAAAAAATAATAATAAAAATATAAATAATATATTAAATAAAAAAAAAATATAAAAAAAAAAATTTTAAAAAAAATTTAAAAAAAATTTTTTTGGCTCTGCTGGGATTCAATGCCACGTTTTCTCTAACCAGTATACACGTTTGTATTTATGTATGTTGTTGTTGTAATGTTGTTTTTGTGAAAAAAAAAATCGAGGTGGTCGTGGGTTTTTGCTCGTATCTCAGTTGTTTATATACCGATGTTTCTGATTTTCAATACCGATCTACACCCGAATATTTCTGATATTTTAATACCTTACCCGGGTCCAACCTATATCGGGGGGCTTCAAAAAGTTGATTTCAACATACACACGGACAGACGGTCAGACGGACAGACTGACAGAGCTTAATCGACTCCCCTATTCATAAGCTTTCAGAAAATATATACTTTATGGGGTCGGAAATGAAAATTGTAGAAATTTCACACGGAATGACAAACCTATATATACCCTTTTTCACTGTGTGAAGAGTATAAAAACAAAATAATAGCCAGTTTGTGCGAAAAGTACATTTTAGATGTTGTAATGGCAAACTGAAGTAAATAAATTACAAATAAATTAAATTTTGTTTGATAAACAAAAACAGCAGAGTCCTAAGCCGATCTTATTTGACGCCACCAGTGATTTGTTACCAAAAATTAGCAACTGCGCTCAAATTTGGATGTCGGCCCGATAAAATTATACAATGAACGGCTACAGCTTACAAAAACTGTTGCGGCTTGGCTTAGCCGGCTTAGCCGTTTAGCACAGGTCTCTGCTTATTAAATACGACAGCACAATATACATAGCGTACAAAGTTCTATTATTATAAGACACTTTTTGTTTGAAAAGCAACAACAACATTTTTAAACCATTGTAAAATTTTAGGACAATAGGACAATATGACATGATAAGACACCTTGTGAATCACCCATATATATTTTTTTTTAATCAAAGCAAACCTGCAAATACTTAATGTTGATTTTTTTACTTTTTTTTTTGTTCACTTAATGTTGTGCTGCCACACATTGTAAAAAAAATAGTTAATGTCAGGAGCTTAATCAGATCAAAATTAATAAAAAATTTGTCATATGACTTTTCTATATGTATTTCACCATGTTTTAATGGGTTCACATGACATGCATCAATTTTACAGTGGAAAATTATAGAGAACATAAGTAAAATATATGTCGTTTCTATATTTGGAGTTATAAAAATCACATACAGTAAGAAGATATTTACATAAAATATTGGTAACGCTGATTTCAACAAATATTTACCAATTATGAAAAAATATGAAATATTAAAATAAAAATTAACACCTTTTTTATTATAATGACATTAATTAGAGTCACCAAAACCGGTTTCCGAATAATTGGAAAAACATTGTCACGAATTTTTCGATAATATCGAATAGTTTGGTTCGCCTTAATACTCACTCACTCTGCATCAGTTTTGAGCTAGCCATGAGTTAGTTCAAAATTAGTTAGCCATAAGTTAACCTTATTATGAGTTAACAAATTGATAATAATAAATTATATATTGATCTGTCAGTGAAATTATATAGCAATTTGCTGTTCCGACTATGCACATGTAAATATTCACACATATTACATTTTAAAGTTATGACTATTTGGAATATTATTTAATAATTATATTAGTAATTGTGTATAATTCTAATGAAAACAAGTAACAGTGCTATATTCGGCCGTGCCGAATCTTATATACCCTTCACAACGTGTAGTCATGCAATAACAATTGTTTGTATCACCATTCATCCCATATAAAATACGTACATATGTATATACTGGTTAGACTAAATGTGGCATCGAATCCCAGCTGAGCCAAAAAAATTTTATTTTATTTTATTTAAGATATTATTTATATTTTATTATTTTTTTTATATTTTTTTTAAATTTTTTTAAAAAATTTTTTTAGAAAAATTTTTTTAAATTTTTTTTTTAAATTTTTTTAAAATTTTTTTTTTGTAGTTTTTTTTATTATTTTTTTCTTATTTTTAATATTTTTTTTTTTGTAATTTTTTTTGTTTGGTATGTTTTTTACATGTATGTATGTATGTATGTTGTTGTTGTAATTGTGAAAAAAAACGAGGTGGTCGTGGTTTTTTGCTCATATCTCAGAAAGTTATAGGGCGATTGTGCTGAATTTCAATAGCGATTCATTCCTGGATATTTCCAAGAGATTGATACCATATACAGATCTGAGGAACATATAGTTGCTTCTAAAAGTTGATTTCAACCAACACACGGACAGACGGGCAGACGGACAGACGGACAGACGGATAGACGGACAGACGGACAGACGGTCAGGGCTTAATCGACTCCTCTATTCATAAGCTTTCAGAAAATATATACTTTATGGGGTCGGAAATGAAAATTGTAGAAATTACAAACGGAATGACAAAGCTATATATACCCTTGTGCACCACAGGTGAAGGGTATAAAAAGGTGACGGTAAATAATAAATTTCATTGGAATTACGCAAAATTACTAATGTAATCATTTAAAAAATTTATTAAAAAAATTTATTTCCTATTTGTCTTCAAATTTTCTGAAAATAATCCACTATGTTCCACTATTTATATACCCTGCAGGTATATTTTTAACTAGTTACGTTTTGAGATAGTCATATCACTAATTGTTACGGGACTGTATCAAAAGTGATAATTCGTAATATAAAAAAAAATCATAAAAACAAAAATGATAAAGCATCGACTACTCAGCTTTTTAAGTGGCACTCTTTCTGAATTACATGTCTCTCTTTGAGAATAAAAAAAAGGAAGAAAAATATAAATCAATGATGGTATTTATCATTCACCTATAATAAATAAAAATGGATTAAGCCTTCTCAAACCAACTCAAATTATGCTCTTTCTGACATCACTGTTTCCAAATTTGCTAAACAGAAAAGTTCAAAGCTTGAGGTCACTGACTTGAAAATCAGGAAAAACTATAAAAACGTACAAAGTTGTACTTACTAAAATTAGATTTTTTGGTAAAGTGGATCCAAAAATTCTTTCACTTTGAAATTTGTCATAGCCGTAGAAAAGAAAACCTTCCTTGACATACGCTATAAATATATATTTTTTTAAATTTGTAAATAGGTTCTTTGAGAGATATAGACTTCCGACTTATAAATCACGAAAAAATTTCCTTTGACCTTTCCAAATAAAAAATTATGTTGTATGTCAAATCAAAGGCAAGCTGATAACCCCTCAAATGCGGCCCTGCTAAAGTACGTACTAAAAAATTTTTAAAAAATGGCAACTAATGTAGTACAACTTTGTACGTTTTTATATTTTTTCCCAATTTTCAAGGCCTCATATTTTCAGATGCATATGAGTTAGTAACCTCAAACTTCGAATTTTACTAAACTCTACAATTTAAGGTATTTATACGAAAAAAAAAACGAAATTCGGAGGGGGAAAGGTATACCCTTTGCTTGGTTTGACATGGAATTACCCATATTCATAAACTACACTACTTAAATTATTTTTTATCTTGATTGGGTCATTTAGATAATTTTAAAAATGGTCTAAATCAATTCTAACTCCGAAAACAATATTTCCGTGTGAGATACAAACAAAATTGCACATTTATAAAAAGTTTTCATTAGTTGAGATTAATTAAATTTAAAATTTAAATACTGCACAATATAAAAATATTTTTTATTTATTCAAAGGCAAAACAATAAATGTCTCAAAACGAAAAATATATGACTTAGATCACTTTCATAACTAAGGGCACATAATGTGTCCTGAAAGCTACATGTGATACACATGCAAATATGTACTGCATGTGAGTGTAATAAAAAGTGCTAGCATACGGTTTGAAGTTAGAATTTCTTCGTGTTGACGTCAAAATTACGTCAGAGCCACATGCGCATATGGTTTTGTACATTTCGTGTACTACAAGCTTAAGAACCTTTTCATTGGCTTTTGTTAATTCTATGTTTATGTAGGTTATATAATACATTTAGATATCTCATTTAACTGTATTATTAGTTTAGTTTACTTATACGATTTTTTTGTTTACATTACAATGATATGTTTCAGTTTCTGTTTGGTTGTTCTCTAATGTATTTAATTAAATTTATCAGTTTATTTTCAATAATGATATGTATACATATGGTTTTTAATTATATTTGTTAATAAATTTTTATAATTCAATTATATGTGGAAGGATTTATTTAATTCAAACACACACAGCAAATGAGTCGTTGTTTGGAGAAATCTATAACGACTACAAGACATTTTTGTTTAAAATTTAAAATAACAATTTCAACAAGTTTAAATTTTAATGCATTGCAAAGTCAAAAATATTAATAACAAAAAAATGTATAGAATTTTTCTTTAACATATTATTCGAGATATATATATTTAACTTACCTCCGGTTCCTTTAAAAATAAAAACAATTACGTTCGTAAATTTTCTTATCGAAACAACAAAACAATTTTGAAATTTGTTATCGTTTTTATTAAGAATTTACGAACGAAAATATTCTTATTTTTATAAGAACAGGAGGTTAATGTCAAAATTAAAAAAAAAAAAAAAAAAACAAATAAACACTTTGATTTATAATTACATATATTTGTAAAGTATTTTTTAAATATTTATACATATATAGATTCTAATGTACATATATTGATATGTATAGATTTAATATTTTCTTGTTTTACTTGTGAATACACAAATGCATTATTTGATATGTATAGGGTACAGCTGTTAACGCAATTTTTTTAGGTTGTTTTATTAATTTTTGTTTTAGTTCTTAGTGAATATAGTTCGTTTAAATTTTTACTATTCATTTTTTTTTTCCTCATAACATATACAATTATTTTTTAACATTAAAACATTTAATAGAACTTACAATATAAAATTTCTCTATGTGAAAATATCTTAACTTAATTTAAAATACTTATTTAGCAACATAATAGTTAATTATAAAATAAAAAATAATATTAAAAAAACATAACTGATATACCTGAGCATATATATTTAACAATATTAATCAACTATTTATTATAAACTTTAAGACTTTTTAACAAAAAATTTTAATAATTTTTTTGGTTTAACAAATTAGCATCAATTTAACCATAATTTAAATTAACCTAAACGAACAAAGTTAATGTAGTTTAAAGTTTGTTTTCTAAAAATTTCGATAATACAATTAATTACATTGCTTGTTTTGTTAATTTTTTATATACAGATTTTCATCAAAATTACTAAATTTTAATTTGGTTTATGCTGGAGTGTTGCTGACTTAATTTTTTACTCTAAGATTCTTACTAAATTTTTCTGTGATTTATTTTCAAAATGTTCTAGTTATTTTTTAGTGTAGTTTTCTACAGTGTCGATAACTTTGTTTATTTTTCGGGGTTTTAAGTCCATCGAATATTTTTGTCATTAATGTATGCATGTTATTTATGTATTTTTTAATGAGCGTTTCTAATTCATATTTCGTTAAAACACTTTTTATTCTATTTTTAAAATAGGTGTGTGTGTGTGTTCATATTTAGAATTTAATATTTAGGCTTTTGTTTTAGTTTGTCTTTTTTGTTTTATTTAACTCTTCTTTTTTATTTAAAAGGCAGTATTGTCTTGTTCAGCAGTTGGCACAGCCATAGCTCCTCCTCCACCCTGATAACTACTACCACTAATTACACTAGCTCCTCCACCACCCTCAGCATCACTGTCTCTTCTATTTTGTCCGGTGGCGCTGCTTAACATTCTTTGTACTTGTTCTTGTGCCGTTTGTTGATTTAATCGTTTCGCTTCATTAATAGGAAGATCATCGTCATCGGTTTCTAATGCTGGATTTATTCGTCCGTTGCGTTCATCCTTGCCGGCCATTGTGGCAGCGCCGTACGATCGGCCTAAAGGTCCAGCCATAACAGACAGCTAAAGGATAAAGTTAAATTAATTTATATTAAGATTTATGTCAACAATTAAGGACTATTGATAGGAAATTAAACACAGAAAAAAATTAAAAAAAAAAAACACTAAATGCAAAGCTGAAATTCCACGCTCTATACGCTTTTTCGCGGCGTACGCCTCTCTTAAAGTTGAATCTATGTATGTAGTTGTACGGTGCAAGTTGCGTAGGATGCTTTGGGGCATATAAAAGAAGATTTACTTTCTACTTTTTAAGAGTTATGAGCGGCGAGAGAACAACTTAACTGAGTTTAAATGACATCGATGAAAAATTATATTTATATTTTATCGATAACACTATGCAACAAGCAAAACTTTCCAAAATAGTAACAATTTTTGTTGATCCGTTACATGTAGTCACGTTACTACAAAAATCATCATTATTTCAAATTTGAAAATAAAACAAAGCCTTCGTTGCACAGTGTAATTTTGCTTGTATTTTGTATTTATTTGCTTAAATTTTTTAAGAAAAGTTGTTTTAAAAAGAAGGAAATGCTTTCGTAATTATGTTTAAAGTTATTACCAAGAATAAAATTTAATTTCATTTAACATTTTCTTGAACGCGAGAACACGTGGAGTAGACTTTCAGCTTAAAGTTTTTAAAAATTTAGTGTGTTCGCAAGAAGTCCCTAAATTTGTAAAATTAATTCAAAGATACATATGTTTTGTTTATTGTAAAATTTTTTTAATTTTTTTTTTTTAAATTTTAAAAAAATATGTACACTACGGACATTTTGTTCATTCGTAAATTGTATATATCAATAAATAATTTAATCCAAGGCATATTCACAACAACTGATCGGCTAGCATAATGTAAAAGTTTTTCGAAATAGCCTTGATTTTCTAATTTATGCAGGGATGGAAAATGAGACTTTTGTTTTGGTATTTAACTTAAGTATACTTTTTGACAACAAATGCATTATTTTTTTATATTTGTTGTTTTTACATCTTTTGTCATGGGTTTCACAAACATACATCCCTTTTAATCAAATTTGATTAAAGTAAACAGATCATAACAACTTTTCCAACACTCCAAATTTGTCTCGACAGAAAGTATCTACTAAATAATTGATTTGTTGTATCAATTCGCCGTTGCATTACCCGTCGTTGCATTACTGTATGAATTACCTCGATTTTATCGAAATTTTTTTTATAGAGAAATCAAAAATTTATCAAAATCTTAAAATTTTTTTGGAACGTAAATTTTCTGTAAATGAAACATTTCATTCAAATCAAATACAATTTTTTACCGATAATTTAATCGAAAAAAAATTTTATAAATCCAATACATATCGTGCGTTTTCTGTGAATAAACGTTTTTAAACCTACAAAGAATTTTTATTAAACAACTATTAACCGAAACATAATCAAAGCTTTTCAAATACATATTTCATTCATAAAATTTTGTCTTTACTTTACAGCTGATCGGAATATCAACATTTTTATAGTTCGTTTTAATTTTAATGTATTTATGCCGGGACGGAAATTGATATTTTCGTTTTTTTTTTATTAAAAAATTACCTTTTTTTAAATGTTATATTTTTTTTTATATTTGTCACTTTTACACCCGTTATCAAGGGTTTCACTATTATATATACTTTTTTTTATTAATTTTTTTTAATAAATTTATCATAACGACTTTTCCATCCCTGATATATAAATTCACCTTGACACGAAAAAAATCCCCTTAAAAGTTATTTTGTTGTATCAATTCGCCATTAAATATTCTTATATGGATATGCCTTGGTCTATATAAAGAATAAATTTGAAACAAATTTCTTACTTCTGCAAACTAGGAATTTATTCACAAATATGTTTCCATTTTATTTATAAAAAAAATTTCACTATTCCTATTTTTCGACATTTTCGTTTTAGCTTACCTGTTCTCCTGACTCGGCTGGTTCACCAACTCTAACCACGTCATCTGGTATATTAACCACACAACGAAATACATCATAACTCGGAGGCAGCTTGCCAGATTCAAACATCATTCTAGAAGAAATAAAAAATAAATTTTAACACAAATATCATACTAAAGAAATAACATAAATCCATACTTAGTCCACCACGAAACGAAAATTAATGTAATCAAACTTAAAACCATGGCCAATGTACGAAATGGAAACAGTTGTGTTTGATTTTCTTCATCATACCCGGGAAAGTGTATAAGGGCGGGCAGACCTAGTAAAGCTTCACCACCCGATAGGCGTATGAAAAAGGCTATAATATAGGCGGCTAAACTACCATATGTATTACAATGCTTCTTGAAGTGTACCACCATCAACAGTTGAGGAAATAGAATGACATACACCAAATCTGAACACATAGACCTAAAGTTAAATTAATTTAAATGTTTGTTTTCATTGAATTGTACTAGTAATTTTCTTACCACAAACCATAAATCGAGGGTATTGTCAAGGCCATAATGGTCGATAATATACCCACAACTATAATGCCACCTCTCATCACCCAGATAATTTCCATTTCGGATGCCTTTTGACGAAATATTAATTTGTAGACATTTCGTGCAAACATCGAAGCAGCGGACAATACTGATGAATCAGCTGAGGACATAACGGCTGCCGAAACAGCGCCCAGACCAAAGAATGATACAAAGTCGGGTGTTAAATACTGTAACACCATGGGTAGGATCATACTAGTTTCTTGTACAGTTAATGGATACGGTCCAGTGTAATCAGTTTCATTCCAAGCTATAAATTTGCACCATTTTGAAAATATGTTAATTTATTATAAAAATTTCAACTTATTTAGACATACGTGTAGCTTTGGCAATAGCGCCAATTAATACCGGTGGGATAGCCATTAAAATACAACCTGCTGCTGCTACGTAGGATAAAATTTGTGCACGACTTGCAGTCTTACTGGATAAAACACGTTGAAAATATACCTGAAATAAAAAAAAAGTTTTTAGATTGAAGCTAGAAATAAACTCTAATTTAATTTATATTAAATAAAAAAAAATAAAATTAAGTAGAACTATAATATTTCCAATTTTATTTTAAGAAAATTCTAATTGTGTTTTAGAAATTTTGAATTATATTTCAGAAATTCCCAATATATTCTAGAATATTATTTTTAAGAAACTTCTATTCGTACTTTAGAATTTTCTAATTGTATTGCAGAATTTTCCAAAACTAAAATTTTATCCGGGTAGTTTGCGATTTTATTATGCCCAGTACATGATTCGCTACGTATCAAAAAATTAATAATAGATTGTTTAAAGGAGAGTAAAACTACGTTTTTACTTTTTTGCTATTGCTAGCCCTCTCAAAGATAAATGTTGTTCAAAAAAATACCAAAATTCAGTTTATACCCATTTTATCCCCTTAAAACTCAAAATTTTCAAAAAGTACCTGACACCTATTCAATTGTTTTAACGGGCTCTTTGGTGCTTTCTGAAGTTTTGTGATATCTTCATTTAGCCCGGAGATACTGAGTTAATGATTTTACCCTTTTTACCCGTAAACCGCTTGACCAATTTTGTGCAATCACATAAACCATCTACTAAATAGTCCAAACAAAGCCTAAGCATTTGGTTCGGATAGGTGAGCCCGTTCTCGAGTTATAAAATTACAACGAAAAGTGGCATTGATTTTTATATATACATATATACATAGATAATTTGCAACAGAATATTTAAAAATATTAATATTATAAAAATTCTATTCACCTGCCAGGGTATACCGCCAAATATCAACAACAGACCATAGTCTATGTAAAACCACCTTTGCTCCGGATCAACATGACCTATCCAATCAACATCCATTGATGACAAACTCTTGACATGCTCATTGGCCCATGCAAACGGTATACACATCCACAATCCAATGAAAATACAAAACAGCTGTATGACATCCGTATAGGCCACCGAGTAAAGACCACCAAAAAGTGTATAGAAAATGGCGATGCACGATGATAAAATAACCGATGTACGATGATCCATATCAATAATGACAGAGAGTGTCGCTCCTAAAGCGGCTAAAATACCAGCAGCCCAAAAAACCTCACCACACAGAGCGGGCAAAAACAAAAGACCACCCATGCGCTCTCCGAACGAATCTTGCAAAGGATCCAACATGGTAATGTATCCTTGTTTACGCATTGGATTGGCAAAGAATATACCACCTGCAATAAAATACAAACAAATTGTGTTCATATGCGAAGTTATTATTTTTTTTTCTTATTTTAGTTTCAAAACTTACCAAACACTAAGCTCAATGCATAGCCAAAGGGTGCTTGACACCAAACCAAACCGGATGTGTAAATAGCTTCAGCCGTACCATTGATATAACCACCACCTACCCAAGTTGCTGTAAATATAATTGAAATATAGTGTTTTTGGTTGACATGCATACAAACATACATACATATGTACATACATATGAATATGTATATAAGTATGTACATAAATATGTTTACATATGTAATATACATACATATCGAGTAAAATTTAGGATCTATCACTACAATGAAATTATTAATTTGGACCATTTATTTTAATTTTTCATGTGTTGAATGCTTCATAATATTTTCATTAAAAATCAAATCCTAGTGCAAGTTAAGGATTTCCGCGGGATCGACTCGAAAAAAATATAATTTCCTAGAGCGCTCCGACTGCGCTCAATCAAACAACCAACGTTTTAAATTTTAAATATTTTATTTAATATTTGTTTTAGCAAAATTAATTTCTTAACTCAATTAATTTATTATTCATTTACTCAAATTTAATTTCTTAACTTAATTAATTTCTTATTTATTTAATCTAAATTAATTCTGTCAACTTCACGACTCCGACACACGACTAAGACTGCCATCAACACGCGCTGGCCAAAAGCAGCAAACCGCAGCTTGTCCGCAGAACACGTTGCACAACCAAGTGTGTGCCGACACAGCAATTTGATGGGAACTGCTATTAATGCAGTTTCACGGGTGACACTTGAGAAGTATCAAGTTTCGTCTGCGTATTTTGACTGCATACAATTTGGCAAGCGTGTGAATGAATTTGTGCCTACTCAGCAAAGTCGGTATTTCTAACTCCTCCCTCCTTAAATGTCTGCGTCCCGCTGACCGATAGATTAGAGGATGATGGTAAGGTAGGCGATATCATGACTGTAGGAAGATTTAATTTCCTGGTGAATTGGTACCACAGGATTGCAACACAAAGTCCTATTAAAGATGCTGTCCCCAAGTTTATGCCGATAGTGCTTTTAAGTGCAGTTGTGAGATGTTTTAGGCGGTCCGTATTGCTTAGGCTGATTTCGTGAACGTACTCTATGTCGACCGACAAGTCCCTTGAAGTTATATTAGATAGCACTGGAGGTAATGCCTGCGTTTTCCTCAGAGAGGTACTTGTGTAAGTTTGATTATCGACCAATATAGTCTCGTTGAAAAGTTGGAGGATGTATGTACCGTTTAAGTGGTCAACTTTACCATCATGCTTGACAGACCCGTGAAAATTTGTCAGATAAATTGTATCGTCAGTTATTGCGTCGACTATAACCTCCTTATTTATGCGGTACTTGCATTTTGCCGCCCCGCCCTTCAGGATTCGCGGAACGCAACTATCCTCTGCTAGTACTGTTAGAGATGACCCTTGGCAAATCGTTGAGTTGTTTATGGAAAGACAGCTCTTGGTTACTGCAAAAGTTTCGCGTTCATTAATCAGCACCTTGTCAAAGTTTAGGTCGATTTGTCTCTCGTTGAAAATAGCAGCTTTTGTTATGAGTAAGTTGTAAACTTCCTTTTTTAGCTTTGGCATTGATAAAATATACAAGAGTAACGATCCATTCGTATATACGGATGGAGTACCGTATTCTATGGCCTCTACTGCATTGCCATATGGTAGTGTTTCTAGCTCATCGATGAGCCTGTTGACTTCGGCTTGATTCAATAAGTTTGTGTTGATTATGCCACTCTTCGCCATTTGACATGCTCTAATAATCTCGTTTACCTTATCTTTCAAGATTATTACATGGTTTATAGCATTCTGCTGTATCTGGTTAGTTTCTCTCCCACTAGTCATGTTATTTATTCTGTTTATTACGTTGTTTGTTTTCTTTACCAAATCGTTCATAGCACGTTGGAGTTCTCTATTCACCTTATATTGTTCGTTGTTGTTAGTGATTATTTCTTCTTGGCTCTTGACAATCGTGCTCCAATCAACTGCATCTGGGTTTCCAGCAACCCATTTCCAGGCTGAACCGATCCAGTCAATTGATCGAGGTGATCGTATCTTGGGGCTTCTTAGTTTATCTAAATGTTGCTTAATTTGTGTCATGTAATGTTGCAATGTTTCTTTGGCTTCACCTGGGGGCACAAGGTTGTGGATCGCGGCCGAAATATTGTTGGCCGCGGTTACATACTCGTCAAGTTCAATAACGTGTACCAGCTTAAAGTTGCCATTAACAATCCATGCGTTGCCGAGTTTTAGAGTGACAATTGATGTATCGTAGCGGTAGATCTTGGACCCAGAGGCGCTTAGCGCTAATGCTATCCTAAGGGTGTTAGGAAAATTAATTATTTATATTCTAGGTTTAGTCAATCCTTACATGTGACAAAAAAAATTTATATTATAATAGTGTTAGTAGCAATATTCTTTAGTTATTTGTTTTTATATCAGTAATGACTTATCTTTATTTTAATAGCGATAATTTGTATTATCTCTTTTCTTCTCTCAGCCTACCCTTTTCTATTATTTATTAGGTTATTAATTCATTAATTTTTGATTTTTTTTCTTTTTTATAATTCTGCATCCGCCAGGTTGCGTTCAATCTAATGGTTCACTCGGAACACTGGACTAATGTTCCTATGCTGTGCCGCCATCGCGTCTGTAAGCCTTGACGCAATTCGTCATGGCACAGAATCGGCGCATAGCCCAAAGATTGCTGAACCGGTCATGATGTTCTCTATATTGCGTTATATTCAATTGTGTGTTATCATTTTTATAAGATTATTGTTAGGGGTTTAATGGCTTTTCGGTATATATTTCTTACTTCTAATTTCCTTTCTAGTAATTGAGCAAGTGGAAACGATCAAATACTTAGTGCTTTTTTTGTGGTGTCAAAAATTTAATATTTTTTATATGTGCCTTGTGAATTCTTCTCCCGCTGGCCGTTAACAATGTAACCCTATTATCCTTTTCTACTAATTCCCTTTTATACAGTGGTTTGCCCTTTCCCTTAATCCTTTTATCAACTACGAACACGACATCCCCCTTTCTATATTCCCTAGGGGAATTCCTGCGCCTATTATTTCTCTTATTTCTCCCAATGACATTTTTCCTGATTAGACCCCTAAGATCCTTATTAATTCTCGAGCGTGCTGTCAGTAAGCTATCATAGTCAGATGTCTGAATGCGATTGAAAAATATGTCGCTTGGTCTTTTCCCGGTGACTGAGTGTATCGTATTATTATACTTATCAACCGAAACATATATCAGTTCGCGTACACTCAGCTCAGGTTTTTCCATCTTCAGGCAACGGTATATTTCTATTATAGTGGAATGGAGCCTTTCCACTTGTCCGTTGACCTCACTTCGCTGTGATGGCGTCAAATATAGTTTTATTCCTAGGCTACGGATGAAGTTAGCTATCAGAGGACTTATGAAGCTTTTCTCATTGTCAGTGACAAGTATTTTCGGGATGGTAAAAAAATGAAGTATCTTAACAAGTTTTTCCCTGATATTAAGTAATGATCGGTCACTGATATGGAAGAATTTTGAAAATTTAGAAAATTTGTCAATTACAGAAATAAACTTTTGATCCTGGATTTCCATAATATCCATATGCAATATTTCGCAAGGTAATTTCGGTATAGGTGTTTCTTGGTGTTGGGGCTTAGATGGGTTTCTATCATATTTATTGGTGTGGCAGGTTTCACAATTGGCGACGTATTTTTTAATTTCGGCGTACATACAGGGGAAGTAGTATTTCTCAAGTAGTTGGCTCTTGTTTTCCTTGGCATTTCGATGCGCTCTTCGATGTTCTTTCTCAATTATACGGAACCTTACTTCAGGCGAGGTGACGTCTTCCACTTCTTTTTGTGTGATCCTTATCTTGTAATTAGAAAAATGGTTAACATAGAGATTCTGGAGGAGATTAAGATAACATTCAGGAATTTTTATTCCGTTGATTACATTTGGGTTTAATTTCGTTTTAAGAATTTCTGTTATCTTTTCTTCGTCCCAACTGGGAAGTGAAACATAGTGTCTTGCAACCCCCTTATGTGGGGTTTCATATGATTCCAGATGATTTCCATTCCTGATTACTATCTGATTTTTGAAGACGTTTATGGGTGCTTCTACGTGTGGGATGAGATCTGACGAATCCTGATCGGCACTGTGCATGGTTTCACTAGTTGATGCGCTGTCATCTGAAGGTTTTCCTTCTGATGCAGTTCTTGTATCTTCTGTTCCGCGTTCGCTAGCTGTTTCTGTGGACGATCCGCTAAGATGATTCACGGACGATTGCAGTCTAGAGAGAGCATCTGCCACCGAATTTGTTCTACCAGGTTTATAGAACAATTCGTGATTATACTCCTCAATGCGCGCTTTCCATCTCTTCAACTTGGCATTGAAATTCCTGTTACCTAAGGCATAGGTAAGAGGTTGATGGTCTGTGTAGATTTTTATCTTTTTTGCGCCATACAAATAGTTTCGAAGATTGTCCAGTGCCCATACTATTGCCAACATTTCTTTCTCATTCGTGGCATAATTCTCCTCCGTCTTACTCAATGAACGAGAGATGAATGCAATTGGCTTGTCTTTACCAATTACTCCCTGGGAGAGAACAGCGCCGATAGCGTAATTAGATGCATCTGTCGTAAGGTTGAATGGTTCATTAAAATCAGGGAAGGACAGTATCTCTGCAGTTGTTAGCAGAGTCTTCAATTTCTCGAACGCCAAAATTGCGTCCTCGTCAAGCGTCACGGGCACCTTGTTCGACTGCGAAGCTTTGACCTGGGCATTGGCACCTCTTGTAAGGTTCGTAAGTGGTTTCGCCACCTTTGCATAGTCTCTGATAAAACGGCGATAGTACGACGTCATCCCCAGAAATCCCTTTAGTTGTTTCAAAGTAGTGGGTGGCGATAATTTTTCAATTGCCGACACTTTTTTACTGTCTGGCCTAATACCTTCGGCTCCTACAAGATAACCCAGGTATTCCACTTCGGTGCGCATGAAATGTGTTTTTTCTAAATTAACCTTCAGCCCTGCTGATTCTAGTACATCAAAGATAGTTATAACGTTGTTCCAATGGTCCTCTTCACTTTTCCCAAAGATGATTATGTCGTCGATGTACACGTAACAGATTTTACCTATAAGCTCTTTTAATACATCGTCTATCATTCTTTGGAAGATAGCGGGGGCGTTCTTAAGACCAAAAGGAAGTCTCAAGAATTCAAATTTCCCATTCATGGTCGAAAATGCAGTCTTCGGGACATCTGATTTTTTCATTGGGATTTGGTGGAATCCTGAAGTGAGATCCACAGTTGTAAAATATTTCGCATCACCTAAGCTAGCTAGCGTTGTGTTTATGTCAGGAATGGGGTATGTGTCTGGGATTGTTACCGCGTTTAACCTTTTAAAGTCTACCACCATTCGGTATTGTTTTTCCCCGTTTGGCTTGGGTTTTTTTGGTACCACCCAAATCGGAGAATTGTAAGGGCTCTTTGATGGTTGAATTATTCCTTCAGATAATAATTCCTTCACCTGTCGTTCCACTTCCTCACGCATCGGTGCTGGATATGGATAGCTCTTTACATAGATAGGCTCATCGGTTGTGGTTCTGATCTCTGCGCGGACACTGGTCGTTATTGCTTGTTTGTTGACAAGCGGTCCGAATAGCGTATCTTCTAATAATTCCATCTATCCTTCCTTTGGTCTTCACACATGTTGTATCATCGGCGAGATAATTCAAATTCATACAATATTTTTCCTGGATTGGTACTTCCACATTTTCCTTAATTACTAAAACGTTGTTTTTGCGGTCCACTATTGCCCCTAACTCCTTGAGACTGTCGTCGCCTATTATTCCATCAAACGTATTAAGACCGGGGAGAATGTAAAAGGTCAATAATGTGTCTATTCCTAAATTCGCAAAAAATTTCCCTACTATTTTTCCAAAAATTCTTATTTTCCCTCCTGCTGAACGGACAAAAAATGGCTTCTCTAAAATAATACTACCTGCTGCTAGTTTGGGGCTGCAAAAATTCTTATTTGAGCCTGTGTCAATTAAAAATTCTAAATTCGAGCCGCTTTTGGCATTATATTCTATGTAAGGAAGGCTTGACGGCTGTCCGCCATAAAATTTACCTCCTCAATTGCCTCGTCAAAAGTCGCCTCCGAGGTTTCCTGTACAGCAGGTTCGGTGTCTAAGTTAAACAATCGAGGCTGCTTATTTTTGTAATACGGCTCAGATCCGCTCCTTTTGATATCCTGTTTTGGCCTGTTCATGTAGTTAACTTGCCGAGATTGGTCCACTTCCATAGGCTCGTGCTTTAGGGGAGGCACGCGAGGTGGTAGGTGTGGTGCCTGGTTGTTTATGTGGCGGTACGGTCTTTGATATTTATAGCTCCAGTGATTTCCTTGGTAACTGGGCAATCTGTGAGAATTATACTGATTCATCCTAGCAGGCCCTTGAGGCGCCTGGTTACCACTTGAGTTGCTCAGTCCAACTGGTATTGAAATGCGGTTCGATGAGCCTGATTGCAGTATGGTGTTGCGCATTGTCAAATTTTGTAAATCTAAGCAGGCCGAGTAGGCCTCCGGTAATGTCCTTGGTTTTTGTATAATCAGCATTTGGGATAAGTTTCCCCTGAGCCCCCTAATAAAAACATCCAAAGCCCGATTCCTGTGCGTTTCTATCAGGGCAATAACGGTCTCCTGGCTGTATGACTCGGTCTTCAGCTTATTAATTATTAAGGACAGTTGATGATTGACGGATGCATAGAATTCATCGACCTTTGATGAGCCCTGGGATAATTGGTTGAGCTGGTGCTCAAGGGTTTGTATATCCCTTTTATCTGCATAATGGAGAGACAGAACCCTCTTGATCTCTTGCCAATTGTTCTCAAAAACATTATATGAAATCAGGGCCGTATCGGCGGCTCCTATCACCTTTTGTCTAATGCTCAGCATAATGGCCCTATATATTGGTTTAGTTCTTACAATCTCGAAATCCTTTAAGACCGTTTCCACCGAGTGTATCCAGGATACGTACTGCACCGGATTTCCGTCAAATTCCCTTAGTTCCTTTACCGAGTCGGGCAGCCTCTGGATTTCCCTTAACTCTTCCTCGTTCCTAGGAGGTTGTAACACCTCCTCCTCAACTACACTTCCTAAAGAAACCACCGGTGATTCTAATGCTTCTAGCCTACGACTAAACTCGCCTAATCGCTCCTGATCGTTAGTTCCCTCAATCTTCCTGAGCCTATCCTCTATACCCCTCAACTGACTGACGAGCATGTTGACAGCTCCTGTCAGGTTAGTTAAATTCACTTTCATTTCCTCCATTATATATTACTTTCTTTCCTATTTACTTATATATGCGGCCAGAGGGAAGAATAAAATTCACTTACCTGGGTTACTGCCAATTAATTTATGTTCACAGTAAGTTGCACTTAAGGATTCCCGGTTTCCACTTGCACTTTTCACAATTTTTATTAGAAAATCTTCTCTTCTTTTTTTTGTTTCTTATTTTCTTTCTATATTTTTTTCTTGATTTTATCTTTATGTTTTTCTTTATTCGATTTTATCTTAATATTTATTACTTTTTTCTTCTTTTTTTTTTTTTTTTTTTTTTTTTGATTCTATCTCAATATTTATATTCTTTCTTTTATATTATTTCCTTATATTCGTATATATTTTTTCTTTTTTATTATTTTTTTTTTATATTTGTATATTCTTCTTTTTTTTTACACTATTATTTCATATTTGTATATTTTCTCTTTTTTTATGTTATATCTTTCCTAATGAGTCTTAGCCGTACATAAGTCGTCGGCCCGATTATTGTGCGTCACCTTTTATTATATATATAAAAAAATTCTACTCACAATATTATTTTAGTTATCATCCTTTTTGCCTTCAACAGCTCAGGATTACGATTATCCAGTGCGGAGCGTTCCGTGTTATTCCCTTTTGGCCTTAATATTCCTACTCTCTTTCCTCCTTTTGCAATGGCTTACTCGTGGCACGGAACGAACACTTCCAAGCCGGTAACCTTCTGACAATGGTTATTTTAGGTTAATTGTCCAGGAATACCGGTTGTCGGAGCACGGGGGTCTTCTTTTTTATTTCACTTGTTTTATATAATTATCGTTCCTGGAGGGTCCCGTAGGAATCGCAGAAACGTAATTATTAAGGATTATAAAAGTTAACTAAGGCAACACACACAATCGGGTCCCTGCTCGGGCGCCAGTTAAGGATTTCCGCGGGATCGACTCGAAAAAAATATAATTTCCTAGAGCGCTCCGACTGCGCTCAATCAAACAACCAACGTTTTAAATTTTAAATATTTTATTTAATATTTGTTTTAGCAAAATTAATTTCTTAACTCAATTAATTTATTATTCATTTACTCAAATTTAATTTCTTAACTTAATTAATTTCTTATTTATTTAATCTAAATTAATTCTGTCAACTTCACGACTCCGACACACGACTAAGACTGCCATCAACACGCGCTGGCCAAAAGCAGCAAACCGCAGCTTGTCCGCAGAACACGTTGCACAACCAAGTGTGTGCCGACACAGCAATTTGATGGGAACTGCTATTAATGCAGTTTCACGGGTGACACTTGAGAAGTATCAAGTTTCGTCTGCGTATTTTGACTGCATACAATTTGGCAAGCGTGTGAATGAATTTGTGCCTACTCAGCAAAGTCGGTATTTCTAACTTGCATACTAGTAATGTACGGAATGTTGATTTTTAAATATTTTATAGGGAAAGTAAACTGTAAACGTTTAAGCATTTTTTTCTGAAAAAAAGCTTCTCTGTTCTGTTCCATTTTAGTGGAATCGATTTTTTTTTGCACAACAGGATTCACGTTGGAGAAAAATTTAGTATCAAATTAACGGGTTTTAAAAGACCTGTACAATAATAAGATTGAACTTTTTCAAAATTTAGTGAATATTTTCTAAATATCATTATGTCAATTATATTACGAGTAAAGCTACTAAAATTTGAATTATTTTTTTTTTTACAAAATCTTTAAAAAGATCTGTAATTTGGTACTAAATTTTACTACGAAAAATAATTACCACTATATATACAAGCCATTTTAGAAAGCACGTGAAGAAAAAGAGCAAAATTTTTTAGCAGGCGAAGACTAAAAAAACGCTAAATAGTGCAAGTAAACAATATAGATTGCATTTTGTGACTGGTGAAAAAATTTGAGGACCAGCATTTACTTATTCGCGCCATTATCATTAAACTAACTAAAGTCACTTAATAACTTAGATCATAAATTTAAAGTAATTGTACTCATCGGCAAAGTTACAGACAAAAAAATTATGGAAAAATATTTACTTTTTAAATATATAAAAATTTTCAAGCTTCTAAGTAATTGTTTTTTTTAAGAAAAAGTAACTAATCGGTTTGAAATTAACCGCGATATAAACACCAAAATACAACAGTTTCGGTGTTTTTCCTATAAACCCGATTTTTTCGGTTTCTATAAAACCGAGAGTTGTGTTATACGCCATTTTTTCTTTATTATTTCCTACGCCATCCTCGATTTTGAATTTTTGCGTAGTTATCTGTATTCTGCTTGTCAAGCCCTTTCATTTGATACCCATGTTGAGGGAGTAAAAATAAATTTTGCCATTTTCTTTTAGACGCCATCTTGGATTTTACATTTTTTAATAATTTACTATATTCTACTGATTGATGGGGTTTTTAAATATTTTCGCCCTTTTTTTCTGACGCCATCTTGGATTTAACACTTTTTCAATATTTAAGTGTATTCTACTGGTTAAGCCTTTTAATACCAATATTGAGGGCGTTCAAGAAGTTGTATTTTACAATACCAGATTTTACCCATATATAAATTTATTGTCTGCCATTTTATAGTGGCGGCATTTTCAAGAGATTGATACCATACACAGATCTGAGGAACATATGGTTCCTTCTAAAAGTTGATTTCAACCAACACACGGACAGACGGACATGACTTAATCGACTTCTCTATTCATATGCTTTCAGAAAATATATACTTTATATGGTCGGAAAAGAAAATTGTAGACATTACAAACGGAATGACAAAGCTTTATATGTGCACCACAGGTAAAGGGTGTAAAAAAGAACTGACTAGCGAAATATAATACACTTTAAAAAGTATTAAAATCCATGATGGCCGCTACTGCAAAATGGCGGACAATAAATTTATACATGGGCCAAGTCTGGTATTTTAAAATGTAACTTCTTGAACACCCGCACTATTGGTATCAAAAGTCTTAACCAGTAGAATACACTAAAATATTAAAAAAGTGTAAAATTTATGATGGCGTCAGAAAAAAGGGCGAAAATATTTTAAAACCCCATCAATATGGGTATCAAATGAAAGGGCTGGACTAGTAGAAAACAGCTTACGATGAAAAAACAAAGATAGCATTGGAAGTAATAAAAAAAATGGCATATAACATGAAATCTAGGCTAAGCTATGATGTGGACATATCGTCGTTCTCAAATTATTGTGTTCTATAGGTATATGTGTCACATAGAAAACAATAACTTTTGAACGACGATATGTACTCTTACTTACGATCATAGCTGCCAGATTTGCGATTTATCGTCATTTTGACGATTTTACGTGCTAAAATTAAGTGTTGACGATTTGACGATTTATGCTATGTTTTTGACGATTTTCAAGAATTCAAGTTTGCAACATTTTTCATTACTTTTATATCAACCTTAAACTAAATAAAAATAATTTGTAACGGTTTTTTATGTTATTAATAATAGAACAGAGTGAAAGAGATACATCGATCATTATTTAATGTGTTTGTGTGAGTAATTTTTCCACTTTGTACATTTTTAACATAGTATATGCCACATATTATCAACTGATACCTACAACTCGAACAAATATAAATTTGGAAATGCGTTTAAAACAATTTTAGTTTTTTAAGTAAATTTATTTAAATTATTTAAGTGACAAATTAATATGCTTAAATACTTCAACAAAATGGTAAGTTCTTTTTAATTATACATTAAAACCTTAAAAATCAAACATTATATTTTCAATAGAAAACCAAGATGATAAAAATTCTAGCAGCTCTTCCTCTGTAAGTAGAAATTTCATCCATTTTTTATACAAAACTTTGTCGTAGCTAAAATAAAATTTTAATGGTGTTTTTCACAGGCAACCAACAAGAAGAAGAAAATTAAGGAAGACTGGTTTGCAGATCCAGAAATAAATTTATGGGCTAAAAAGCGAAACGATGTAGTTTATTTTGGCGTTGTGCTCGTCTTACGCTTGCCTAAAGCTACCTTAATCGGTAGAAACTTTTGAAAGAAATGATTATAGTTATTTGTCAATTAGTCAGAATTAAATGCAGCCAATTGATTATTTATTATTTTTTGTATTTATATACATATTAATATTTATTTTTCGAAAATAATTCTAAATTGTATTATATTTATTGTCATGTTCTTAAAAGGGTCTAATAAAACCATTGATCTCTCTGGATTTAAAAAGTTTGTTATGTTATGCATTAAATAAAAAATGTTTTGTTTTGAAAAATGCGTTTTTTTATTTTGACGTTTTTATGACGATTTGAGTAAACTATTTGACGATTTTGACGATTTTTTTCCCCAAATTAGACGATTTTGCCCCTATTTTATCTGGTAGCTATGCTTACGATATGTACTCTTTTTTTTTTGTATCTGCGAAAAGATTAACTAATCCATTCTTCTCCCCACTCGTGAAAACATTTAATTCAACCCTTTGTCATTTTTTTTCGCTTACGTCTGCTGACTTCCTTTAAAACTTTACGGTTTAAAATTTTTAACGTTTATAAATGTAATTAAGAAAAACCATAAAAATAATACTTTTGCACTTTTTGGTAATAATAAATTCGATATAATTTTCAACAAAGATATTTATAAAGATTGTGTTTACATATACATATAAAGTATGTACGGAAAATCTTGCTAAAACATGTTTAAGGATAACATTTTTAGTTGTTAAACAATGGCTAAAAATAGGCTTAAAGTATTTTAAAATTACTAAAGACTAACTAAACATTGTTTTAGCTAAGCTTGTCTAAAATTACTGTATCTAGTCTAAAAAATACGAGAATTGAAACACTGGTGTCAATACTAGTTAGACCCGGTGTACCCACCAAATGTCCGTAAATAAACTTCTGTATATAAAATATAAATAAGGTAAAAGATTAAATAAAAAAATATTTTGTTTTTCACTCAATACAATTAAAACTTTTCACTGCAATTACATCCAACATTACTCTATGTTACTTGATTTTATTATTATAAAAAATGTATATTTATTGTTTCTAATATTAATCAGTACACATCTCATGTACACAAGCACTTACCGGTCATTGTAAATATGCCCACAAAAAGACCAATTGAGCGACCAGCCAGCATGACCTCCTCCTCAGAATCATTGCCGGATTCCTTTTTACGACCAGCCCAAATACCCACAAATAAGATGAGCAAATAAAAGAGCACAATGCTCACAACACCAGCAATATTTATCATTTTGTGATAAGTCGTTCTTTTCTAAACAAATAAACCTACACACACACACACAAATTATTTCTTACACTTGGTAAGTTTTTTGTTTGTTTTTGTTTGTCTTTTTTTTATTTTCGTTTTTATTTTTATTTCTATTTAAACCTTGAAAGACGTTACTTTAATTGTACGTGTGTGGGTGGTTGGGGGTGTTGTAAGATTGCTGCTACGAAGCCGGTAAATATATATTGATGTATTTCAACCAACCTTCTTTGTCAATAAAAATCTTCTTTTTATTATATATTTCTTTTTTTATATTTTGTTCAGCTTTGATGTTGTACAATAGTTTTTACGTAGTAATTTAGTTGATAAACAAACTTAAAGGTTTTTGTTTACTTTCTGAAGACTACTTTTATTTCTATATGTATAATTAGTAGTTGCAGTTGTGTTGTTGTTCAATTCAATAATTTATTGATTTTAATTAGTTTTTTTCGTTTTTTCTTTTTCCAAAAGCAGTTCAAAAGCAGTTTTTATTTTTTTTTAATTATAGTGATATGCTTTCTTTACACTTTTTTCGTATTTATAATTTAAAAAATTTTAATATTTTAATACTTTGTTGTTACTTTTAGTAATGTATTATAGTTTATTTAAAATCTTACTTATTTTTCTGTTGCTGTTTTTATTGTTGATTTTGTTTTTTTCTTTTCATTAAAAATGTTTTATTTTCAATACGCTTTTTAGGTGTCTATCATAGTTAAGTTGTTAAAAAAAAAAACATCTGATAGGAATATCTGTAAAGAGAAAACCAAATAGAATAAATTATATCAATCTTAATTATAGTCCACTCAAATAAAACAATTATATTCGAATATTATTCACTACAATAAATTTAGGAAGAAATCTTTAAGAAATATTTTATTTTAATCAATTTTTTATTTTTTATAATTTGTACTTGATGATATATATATGTACATTAAAGCGGGCCATCTTACAAAAAAAAAGATTCGAGGCAATTTTACGGAAAAACAAGTAAGAGTGCTATATTCGGCCGTGCCGAATCTTATATACCTTTCAGAACGTGTAGTCATGCAATAACAATTGTTTGTATCACCATTCATCTCATATTAAATACGTACATATATATGTATACATAAAAAACATACACATATAAAAACATTCCATTGTAAAATTGTAAATTTACGTATGTATGTTAAAAAAAAAATAAATTAAAAAATAAATTTAAAAAAAATTAAAGAAAATTATTTATTTATTCCAATTCCGTATAATTATAATTATAATTAAAAAAAAATTAAAAAAAAAATTTTAAAAAAAATAATAAAAATATTAATAATATATTAAATAAAAAATAAAAAAAAATATAAAAAAAAATTTAAAAAAAAAATTAAAAAATAAAAAAAAAATTTTTTTGGCTCAGCTGGGATTCGACCCCATGTATGTGTATGTGTTGTATATGTTGTATGTTGTTGTTGTGGAAAAAAACGAGGCGGTCGTGGTTTTTGCTCATATCTCAGAAAGTTATGGGGCGATTGTGCTGAATTTCAATAACGATTTATTCCTGGGGATTAATACTATTTATACACAAATCTAAGGAACATATGGTTGCTTCTAAAAGTTGATTTCAACCAACATACGGACATACGGGCAGACGGTCAGGGCTTAAACGACTCCTCTATTCACAAGCTTTCAGAAAATTTATACTTTATGGGGTCGGAAATGGAAATTGGAGAAATCACAAACGGAATGACAAAGCTATATATACCCTTGTGCACCACAGGTGAAGGGTATAATAATTTTTGTTTGTTTTCACAGACTGTCAGCTTTTTATACCCTGGTGGTGCACAAGGATATATATAGTGTTGTCATTCCGTTTGTAATTTCTAAAATTTTTTTTCCGACCCCATAAAGTATACATTTTCTGAAAGCTTATGAATAGAGGAATTGATTAAGCGATGTCCGTCTGTCCGTGTGTTAGTTGAAATCAACTTCTAGAAGCAACCATTTGTTTCTTAGATTTGTGTATAATATCAATCTTTTGGAAATATCCGGGAAAGAATCGCTATTGAAATTCAGCACAATCACCCCATAACTTTCTGAGATATGAGCAAATAAACACGACTGCCTCTGTTTTTTCTAAAATCAATTTTTTCAGCTTCTAGACAACCGAGAGAGTCAATATTGGTATCATCAGAAAGGACTTGACTAGCACTATAAAAAAATTAAAATTCATGTTGGCCGCCACTACAAAATATATATGGGCCAAATCTGGTATTTTGAAATGTATTTTCTTGAACCCCCTCAATATTGGTATCAAATGAAAGGGCTTAACCAGTAGAATACAGTAAATTATTAAAAAATGTAAAAATCAAAATCAAGGATGGCGTCGGAAATAATAAGGAAAAATGGCGTACAACATGAAATATAGGTTAAGGTACGATGTGGGATTATACATTTGTACATGATCGTAAAGGGTATTATCAGATTCGGAACGAGCGAATATAGCACTCTTACTTTTTTTTAAGTTTCCATACAACTGACAAAGTCAATGCGAGTATCAACTATTCTTTGCGCTCGCTCTTAATGTAAACGATGTTTGGTTTCAACAGAATGATGCAACCCGTATCTTATTTGAAATTATACATAGATAAACAAAAGGGTCCAACATTGCTTATTTAGTCAAAAAATATTGCAAAGCTCTTAGCTATTATGATGTAAGATATAAAAATGTGTATACAATTTTAAAATGCGTTTGCACGTCTACTTCTAGAAACTTAATCACGGCCTAGAAGTCGCTTAAATTAAGACAAAATTTTCCTTTTAGTTGAAAAATTTAATAGGCATAAATAGAAATATCTAAAAATTTACTAAATTGTAAAAAATCTAGATTCAAAGCAAATTTTAAATAAGTTTTCTATTCCTACAAAATTGCTAATTTATTAAATTTTATAAGATTTTGATAAATTTTTTATTTATAAAATTTTTCTATAATTAAGCCTATTTTGTAAAATGAATTCTATATAACAAAATATATTGTTAATATCATTTATTTACGTATATCGTTTAGGGTGATCGATTCGATTTTACAACCGGTGGAAAACCCGGTTTTTTTACTCTTTCACCTGGCGGTTTTTTCCATATGTTAATTTTTCGAACGTCGAATACACCGGTTTTTTTTACTCACAGAAGCCGGTTTTTTCATTTTTAGTTTTATGTTCATTTATCTTTGTAACCAAACATACCATAGTATATTTATTACTACAAAAATTTCGAAAAATCAGAAAATTTATTAAAAAATTTTCCATAATATTGTAAGAAATTTATTTGTTGTTTCAAAAACAAATGTAAAATAATAAAAATAATTAGGTTAAAAATTATTTGTTTTAAATGGAGAGCAGGTATTTTATACGTTGTTGCGCTTATAATTTGCTGTGATAATCAGCTGTTCAGTTAAGTTTTTTTACCAAATTTTTGTACTCTGCAATACTTTTGGATCTCATTTTCGAATTTCATAATATTTTGCTTCTAGGAAATCTAGCGACTTGTATACTAAAACAGTTTGGCACACAAAGGGTCATTATTACATCTTGCCTATAAAGTTGACTACCGTAAGTGACTTTTTTATATTTTTCATTATTAAAACCTCCTTGTAACAAAGGTTTTTTTTATATGGCAGAACCAGAGCAAATACCGGTTATTTTTAATAAATTAATTTAGTTCTTAAAACAATGTAGTGGCAAGAATGTAAATTTATACATTTTATTACCAAAAAGATATTGTTACAGATTTATTTTTAAATAGCTTAATTTACATTATAATTTTTATTAGTTGTAGTAGTTTAAGTTACAGTAGTTTTATTTGTATTAGTTTATTTAGTTTAGTTGTTTGAACATGATGTTTGTTATTATGTGTAGCATACTTTTAGGCACTTCTATTATTCGTGCATATTACTTAACGTCTTAATTTAAATTTAACGGTTTTCGAATGTACTAGAATGTACATACGAGAACTTTGTCGAATGTTACCGAACACCACTATGTTACTATAAATAGCCTAACAAATAGAGCTTGTAGAGTGTATCAAAGTGAGTTTGATAATAAAAGTGTATAACCATAAGTGTAACAAGTAAAGTGATAAAAAAACAATATCTGAGTGTATTTAAATAAAGTGCTCTTAATTTTATAATTAATTTCAAGTGCTTTTAATTGCAATAAAAGAACTCAAGGTTTATTTAAAGGAAATAATCCAAAACTTATAAAAGGTATAAACGTAACAATTTTTATTGATTTATTTACTGTTTTGTGTTAGCATTATTGTATTAGAAAATTAAAACTTGAAATAAAAAAAATTAAAAGGTCGAAGTAGAAAAAAAAATATATTAATCACAATTTAGTTGCCATATTTTGTATTTGTAGAGAAACAATAACATTTTTAGATTTATCAACCTAACCTTAAAAGTTTAAGGTAATTGAAGCATAAACTTAACTTTTCGGTCACTTTAAGGTAAAAAGTGGCTGTCCTTTATCATCTTTATTTTATATAATGGCATTTTATAATAATTCCATTAAATGTGTGTCAACTTAAAATGCAATTAAACCATAGAACAAAGTAGTTTATACCTACATATATATGTATCTCTGTCAAGGGTATGAGAAAAATTATATTTTATGTATTCGACCGGTTAACCGGTTTTTTCAACATTTTTTAAAAGAGCAACCGGTTTTTTTTTTTTAATTCTAAATTTCAAACTATTTGAAAACCGGTTTCTTAAAAATGTCGAAAAATCGGTCACCCTAATATCGTTCCTTGGAAAATAATTAAAACACTTCTAATACATGTACATGAATATGTAAGTAAATCATTGCTCAAGCATTAACATTTCAATAAAATAAAATATATTCACATTTTCAAAATACACGAAGCTTTTGTAATTATATCCTTTTAGTATAAGCTCTATTGAAAAACATACACATGCATAATATAAAAAAACAAAATCATATACTAACTACTACATAACTATATGGTAACATCTTTATATATATTGTCGTTGCTCTAACAAATTCAGTTGTGTGTTTTTTACCAAGTTTTATGTACGGTATGTGTGTATTAACATTTAACATAAAGTTTCTTTTGTTGCCATGCTGTAAAGGAAGACAATGGCCAACAAATGATGGTGCTGTATTTATAACGTCCTTGTTAATGTGGTTTAAGCAATACAAAATAAAATGTAAACAAATAAAAGCACCATCATAAAATACAAATTATTAAGTTAGAAAAGGACCTCTTTTCTATCATTTGTAATTTTTTTATAAAATAACGTTACTTTAACTACAGTTAACTTGTATGTAGGTAGTATTTTTATGGTTTTTTAATACAAAATGTCATATTCTTAATAAAGAACAGAAAACTCAAATAGGCAAAGGCTGTAAAGGATATGAAGTATTTACCACCTACTGCTTTTAATAGTCGCTATTAAAAACTCATAAATATGAAATGTTAAATAAAATGTCATTTCGCTTTAGAAATAATTTCTTATGTATTTACCAACTATAGAAATGTTTTCTTGTAACTAGTAAATCCGATAGGCATGATAATTTAATAGTTTTATAAATAGCCATAACTATGTAATTTTAAGATATGGTCACAAATTGATAATAAAAATAATAAATTCATTTGAAAATGCTTGGGATTTTCTTTAAAATATATTCATTGACTATTTCTATTGACTGTTTTAAATTAAAATATATTTGATAAATTATGATCATGGTGTAATTCTATTTATAAGGTGATTGTGTCGGAGAGAATTTTTTGAATAAAGAGAAAGGTGGAAGGATCTATGAAATTTCGACATTTGAAAAGGAGCATCTGATGATCAGCTGATCAATTGATTTAGGTGTATCCTGATTGTGATAATGAAAAAATACTATGGAAAATAATTTTTTCGTAATTATTGGCAATTTTCGAAAACAGCCACAGTTTATTAAGCAGCACTCTTTTGATCTAAACTTAAATTGTAAATATCATTAACATTTTTATACCCTTCACACAGTGAAAAAGGGTATATGTAGTTTTGCCAATCCGTGTGAAATTTCCGACCCCATAGAGTATATATATTTTCTGAAAGCTTATGAATAGGGAACAACTTTTTGAAGCCCCCGACATCGTTTGGACCCGCGTGAGGTATTAGAATATTAGAAATATTCGGGAGCAGGTCGGTATTGAAAATCAGAAAAATCGATACATAAGCAACTAAGATATGAGCAAAAAACCACGACCACCTCGTTTTTTTTTTCTTCAAAACAATAACATACATACATACAAAAGTAGTACATATACTGGTTAGAGTGAATTGCCAGCTGAGCCAAAAAAATCTTTTTTTTATTTTTTTTTTTATATTTTAAAATTATTTTTATTTTTTGAAACATACATACATACGTAAACTCAATTTATAATTTTACAATGGGATGTTTTTATATATGTATGTATGTACGTATTTTATATGAGATGAATGGTTATACAAACAGTTGTTATTGCAAGACTTCACGTTGTGAAGGGAAATTAAGGTTCGGCACGACCGAATGTAGCACTCTTACTAGTTGATATATACATATATATTGGCACAAAATGAGAATATATCAAAAAATTTAAATTTTACATACTGAGTACGAAAATAATGAACATAATGTTGGCTTCTACAAATTATGTACTTTCAATTATTAAAAAAATGTTAATTGTATTGATATTCATGTATTTTCTGTAAGTTCAGTATTTATACTCTGTTACTCCAAAAAAAATGTTCTACAACATAAATGGAGGCATAGATTTTTTTTTAACAAAACACAACTAACTTAATAGAATTGGCGAAATTTTGACTTAATAAGCTAACAAATTTTATGCCATTTAATACTTTTAAAAATAATTTTTAGCATACATATATCCTCTGCGACTGCGCCTTATGAGCTACATCCTATGGATTCAGTTTTGCATCACTTTTTTAAGCATATATATATATGTGTTCCTCTAACTCTCCCATTGGAGCATAGGGCTTTTTTAAGCATAACCAGTCTTTTTTTTGTAAATGATCAATCCTTGCGGGTTTATCAGCCTAAACTAGCGATTTGATGTAACCCCTTAAAATGTTATTCAAACGTCTAAAATCACACGAACTAGTTGAAATAATTCAAACCAAATTACATTGGGCTCAACAAATTAACGTTTAACTCGCGTATCTCCGAATGATTTTCAATGACATGAGGAATAAAAATATCAAAAATCGTTTCGCTATTCACGATTAAATTAAAACCGGTTTCGGACAATTTTTCCGATGACGCCTTCGACAAGTAAACCTCTCAAAACAGTTATTTTTTCACTATTCAATGGAGTCTCAAGAGTCTTGTAAGGACTTTGCTTTCTCCGAAAATGACAATTCAGCTTCTTTATTTACCCTTTAAGCCAGAAATAAGGCTTATCGCTGATGATTTGAGAATAGTTTGTTTGCAACCTATTCGCAGAATACTATTGATGATCCACTGATTTTTATTGTTTTACCAGTTGGATCTTGGACGTAGGTCAAGATCTTTACTCAAAATTTTCAAAGTAGTGGACAGTATCGGATTGACAAATTCGAATCCTCTGTCCAGCTTGCGTCTACATTGAAAATAACTTCTTCTGTGTGCACAATACAGCCTCGATTTGGATGTACATTATGCAAAATAGTAAATAAGGTCATAAACCGTTTCATAACATTGCGTACAACCTGCCTAGATGGGCGATTATGCGCACTGTTAACTTGACGAACCGCTCCATATATAAAAGCGTGAAAATAAACTTCTCAAATTGTAAGTGTTCTGCTGTAAGTTTTTGTTTTTTATACCAAGGTATACTTGAAAAAAGTTAGGCACAAGTTTAGCAAACAAGTTTTACAGTTATCCCTTTCGGAAGTTTTATCGTATCGTGCCTGTCACCCATTCCGATCAGAATAACTTTTAATTATAATTTTGTACTAGCGATTCCAATCAGTTTTGATTTACGTTCTTATCATTCCGTTTATTTTGTATTTATTAGTTTCACTAAAAATACTAGCATATCTTAAGGTACCACTTTACGTTTTTTTCAAGTTATGCATCTTATGGATCTTATTTATAACGTACCCCTAAAAGTAGGCACATTAAACACTTATTATATATTGTAGATAATTTAATGCGAATGTTAATCATCGAATTTATGTTTAAGCTATAATTTAGATAACAATTTAGGTTTTAATATCTAAATACAGGTCTTAATTCAAAAATTAATATAAATTATTATATTACTTCCTTTTATAAAGAAAATCTATAAGTTTGTTTTTTTTTATATAATACTTTTACATGTCCATATATAATTAGATACAATATTTACTTCTTGTTAAGAGAACCTAAAAGTATGCTTTCTCTTAAAACTTTAAAGCTGAGTCAGAAACGAAGAGAGCTAAAGTTACAGAGGATTTTACAAAATCAACTCTTATTATTTAAAAAAATCTAAGGAAAATATGTATTAAAATTCATTCACAAAACATTAAAATTGTTAGGAAATGCGCAGGCATCACTAAATTTTGGTAAGAGTACAAAAATTAAGCATGGCATTGGAAAACATTTATTTTCCATTTAAACAGGTTACACTTACTACTTACCTTTTTATGAAAATGAAGTCACAAATGTGATAACTTAAAATCAATAGCGCACAAAATATATTTGAACAGTATTATTTATTTAATAGATAAACGTAGGAAAACAAGTTTAAGCTTAAAATTATGCAACGTTTTTTATAATTTTTTTCTTTGTTGTATGTTAAGGAAAATATATATATGATTTTCTTTTCTTTCGTTAAAAACAATTTAAAACACAGCACTTTTGATAGGTAATTTATACTATAGATATTTGTTATAATTTTGTTGTTTTTTGTTTTTAAAATTTAATACTTAGTAGTTAAATAGATAGGAAATGTTTTAAACGCTTCGGTGAAGAATATGCCTTTAATTATTCAGGCTATATAAATTTTAATTATTACAACTGTCGCCCCAGCGTAAAGACGTCTTTTGAGACGGACTATTTCGTGTTTTATACTGTAAACCGCACATGGGCTCTATTAATTATTAAAATCCACTTCATAGGGAATAACATTTAATACAATCTTTTAAGTTTTTTTTTCACCAAATTAAGGTAAAATTTTTTAAATAGAACTACACAATTGCTTCCTCTTTAGATAAAATATTTGATCATATATTTTTGTAGACGTTTAGAAAACTGTTTATGGTATATAAACGTTACTTGTACTTCGCCTAAAATTATGCCACAAAAATTTTGATAATACTTTTTTTTTAAAAATACGTTTTTAGGAGAACTACCACTAAACTAAGAGAAATAAAAATATTCTGTTGTTTTTGTTGTGCTCTCACACTTTCTAAATTCTTAGCAGTCCAACGCGCGCGCCTAAAAACACACTTTATGCCATGTCAAATTAACAGCAGAAAAAGTAAACGTCACACTTACTACTGAAAGCAGTCATTTGTGGTAGTCGTAGTTGTTCTTAAAATGTTTCGAAAATTGGATACTTCTTTACTCTAACACTTGTATTTTAAAAAATAATTATTAAACTTCTTTAGGGTAAATTAATAAAAAATAATTTAAAGATTTTCTTTCATTAATAATGTTTTTGTTTTCTTATTTCATATATTTTCTTTTTTTAATTATTTTCGTTTTTCCTCAACAGCACCAACACAAAATTGTCTATAAGTATGTATATAAAAAAATTTAAAAATTTCACCCGCTTAACTGGTCTAATGTTCTTTTAGTTTCAATGGTAATTCGCTAACTGAATGGAACTTCATTGGTTTTCTGGAATTAATTTCTAGTATAAAGGTATTTATTTAATTTTAAGTAAGAGAAGTATGTATATTTTCATTAGACAATGAGCGTTGACTTTGAATTTCAAAAAATTCATTTTATTCCAAAAGAGGGGAAACAGTGAAAGTTGTTCAACTACATTTAAGGGTGACAAGTCAACAATCTTTAATGGAAGAAAATTATTCCATTGTTCTATTCCATTACAAATTTACCCCCCACAATTTAAATATTTTAAGATATTTGTGTTGAAAAGCTCAAATCAAAAGAGGGAAATTAAATTTAAACGATTAAAGATAACGAAAAAAAAACTTATAATTATTAAACCCCACCTGTGGTGTCAGGAGCATATATAACGTTGTTATGCCATTTGTAATGTATTATATATTCATTGCCCTTTGATAATTTAAAGACTCGTTTGTTTTGACAAATTGGTCATTAATCGGCAAAGTTATAAGCAATAATGATTTGAGAAAATATTTTTTTTTTTAATTTATGATGTTCCTCAAGCTCCAATTTAATTTTTGGACACGCTAAAGACACCAAATTTCAAGACGTCAGCTAAAAACTAACTGAGTTATAAGCATAAAAATACAACTCCTAAGGTGTTTTTCCTAAAATACATAGATGTTTTCAGCACATTGACAACTGAGAGGCTCGAAATGGGTATGAAATGGAAGGGATCGACTAGCATAATATTATAAATTATAAAAAAAAAACTTAAAATCCATGATGGCCACCACTAAAAAACGTCGTACAAAAAACTTTTATATGTATCAAATTTTGAAATCAAAAATGTACCTCTTTACAGCTCCTCAATATTGGTAATAAATAAAGGGGCACGGTTAGTAGAATATAGTGAACTATAAAAATATAAAAATTAAAGATGGCTTTATGATAATTACGGATTTGTTTTCCTCATCACAAAATTGGTATCAAATAAGAGAACTTCACCAGTAGAATACAGTTAACTATGAAAATGTGTTTAAACTGAGATGGCGACCAAAACAAAACGACTAATAATTTTTCTTCTTAACCCCATCAAAAAATACAGTTAACTATGTAAGTATACGGTTAAGTACATATATCAATAGTCGCAAGTGGAAAGGCCCTAAAACGTATTTTTCACAAAACAAAGTTTTTTAGTAATTACAATACATTTGACAAAAATACACCTCGACACAAAAATTTTGCGCAATAGTTTCAAAAATAAGACTTTTACAAGTAATTTTACAAAAGAAGTTACATCATGATAATACAGTTTCTATTACGTTTTTACATTCTCCTGTAAAGTAAAAAAAATTTTTGAGTTGTCCGATATTTACTGACCTAGTCGTGGGAATAGAATTGATAGATTAAATGACAACAAAACTAATAGGAGGAAGAAGAGGGACGAAAATACTGACCGCGAGGAGGACGGACTCTTGCCTGGGGCTACTTAAGGGGAGAATGCTACACTAACGGTCAATTTTGGACTAACGGACGCTAAATCAGCTTTAGCTGAACTGAACTCACCTTGATAAGTTGCAGGAGGACGTGGTCCTAACCCAGGAGCCTTGGTTTAAGAACAACTTTCGCGGTTTATTAATAAAGAATAACATACTCTTCGTCGCATCCACGGTGAATAAGCACAGGTACACTGCGCGGTATAAATTTTCATAGGTTTTGATCTTTAACTCCTTTCCTTATTTATAGATTTTCGCCATTTTTGAGAAAAAATGTTTTTTTTATTCAGGAAATATACATTCGAAATTTATTGACTCTACGTCAATGCATTTGATCACAATTACATTTGACTCGTTGTTGGAAGGTCACGGTTCTTTTGACCTACTCTTGCATTACGAGCTATAACTTTCTTCCTAATATTTCGATTTAGCACATTTATACCAAACAAACCTTGTGTTTAAGAAATATTCTGGCAAAATTTTACACCCCTAGCTTTATCGGTCCGATCCGGTTCTAAAATTGATATTTCGATGTCTTACAAACGGAATGACAAAATGAATATACCTCCACCATTTTTTTTTTTTTTTGTTGGCGGGTATAATAAAATATTGGTTTGGAATATAAAGGATGGTTTAATTTTAAGGGCCGATGTTGAATGTGAATTACACCTAGACGTCAAATTTTTTTTTTGCATTTCATTTAACATTTCTCAAAATCAATCAAACTCAATTTGAACCATGTAAAGATACACAATCGAGCGACGCGTTAAAGCTATTCACGCTTATTATAAAATGAGCGCTTAAATTAAAATGCATTTCGTGCACCTTGTGCACTTCGTGATTCTTTTGGTCAACATAATCGTTCAAATTCGTCCACAATCGGGAGAATTGGCAAAAATATTTGAATTTCAGCAAAACAGGTCTGTATAAAATGTGAAAGCATCTGTGAATGCCTTCTTAGTTCGTTGAATGGTAAACATTGCTGTTTTAAGCGATAGTGTGGCAAAAGAGCATCGAGCTCGACTCATCATCGTGCCCAACAATTAAACATAAGCATCTTTATTGAAAATTTGGACCATCGGATGGAGGTGTGCCGCCGAGATCGCGGCCAAACCAATTCCAATATTATCATAATAAAAAAATGACAATAATTTCCTAAATAATTTGTTTTATTCAAAATCACCATCGGCCCTTAAAATTTGAAAACCCTTTACAAAAGAATAGATAGGGTAATAAAAATATAATTTGGTTAAAAAATGTATTTTAAATATTCAAATACTTATTTTAAATCTACTGATGCACATTTTTTTTTAATATTTTTAAATCTTTAACCTCTTAAAACTGTGGGAACAAATATGTATGTTTAGAGTTGGGCACAAATTGTTACTCTAGTTAATTTTTGTCAACAACCTCGGTCATTTTCGTTTTCACGAACCCTCATTAAAAACCCCTTGTGGTTTGTGCAAAAAATGGAAGAGGTTGTTATCATGCCATCTAGTAGTTGTTAGTAGAGTCATCTACTGTTAAATATATGTTGTATTTAGCTACAGTGCAATAGATGGCGACGTCTAAAATGAATGAATGCTAATAAATATGACTAATATATTTGTATATAAATGTAAAGAAAATAGTGGCCGTGGCACATTTATTTTCCGTTATGACGAAGACTTTGACCAAAAAGCAATGCTTGCAAAATTTCAGAATCGTACATATAGCTTTGTCAGTTTTATTACGTTTTAAATTTGAAATATACACTGTGCGGTATAAATTTTCGTACATTTTGATCTATAACTCTTTTCCTAATGCATAGATTTTAGCGATTTTCAGGTAGAAATATTGTTTTTACTCAGGAAATATATATTCGAACTTTTATGACTGTACGTTAATGCGTTTGGACACAATTGCATTTTTTTCGATGTTCGAAGGACATGATTTTTCCGACCTTATCTTGCATTACGAGCTATAACTCACTTCCTAATATTCCGATTTAGCCCATTTTCAATACACTTCAAAACAAACCTTGTCTATAAGAAAGATTCTGGCAACATTTGAGCCTCCTAGCTCTTTCGGTGCGCCCTCTATCGTGCTTTCAACAGACGGACGTACATAGCTAGATCGTCATAAAATCAAACCCCGATTCCGAATATATATACTTTATGGGGTCTAAAATGGATATATCGATGTGTTACAAACGCAATGACAAAATGAAAATATTTAAAATATTTCTATAAATTGTCTTTATTACATTAGTTTAAAGATAAAAACATTATTTTTTTTATAAAATATGTATGTAAATTTGTATACATACAACAACTTATACCCTAAATAACTGACTTATTTAAAGATTTTTTGCCAAATTTAGTTTTTTTCTTTTTTGGTTCTTTACCAACATCTGAATTTGACGAATCCAAAGGTTCATCTAAACGTTTAATACCACTACAAAAATACAAAAAAAAAAATTTAACAATATATTAAAAAAATATTTTTTAAAAATTCTCACCTTTTAACTGATATCAGCTTAGACTTGCCTTCTTTTCCAGATAGCGCCTTCGACCAATCCTCATCACTGCCTTTAATGGCAAACTCTTTTAGACTTTCCATTTTTAGAAGTTTAAGTTCTTCCTTTTGCTTTTTAGTTATTTGTTTTGCCGAATCCTCTAGCTCTTCATTGAGTGACAAGGAAATGGGTGCAAAATCTTCACCTCTATTAAGTTTAATTTCACTAACCATAGTGCCTTCGATATGACCCTCTATAATATTCGAAAAATATTTTGATGCTTTTTTTACTATATCATAAAATTTGGCCAATATTTGATTGCCAGGCATGTTCAGTTCAGCCGCAATGCCATCTACTGTCTTGCCTTGCACCCCAATTGCCAAAAGTATTGCCTTTTGCAAGGTATCTATTTTTAGATCACTTATTTTACCTTGAAAGTATAAATAACTTATATCGTTGGTTAAATCTAAAATTAAACGATATTCGATTTGATTACGTGAATATGACTCTAGACGTTGTAAATCGTGGGGCAAAAAATATACGTCTATCGTTTCCTTAGTTAATTCAGCAATTTCTAATCTTACATATTTGTTGTCTAGCAATGAAAGAGTCAAACTTGTTGGAAATTCTTTAAAGGCTTTGCTTAACAGTTTAATAATACGTCTTCTAAAGTCATTGAAATAAAGACTTAACCATTCTGCATTAACTTTTTGATTTAGGCCGGATTTGTCAAGAGTATTTAACATAATGCATGAATGTTCGCCAGTCAAATCGTTTGCTTTCTGACTTAAATAAACTGGCACAAAACACATGTTTTTCCAAAATTTTAGTAATTCTTGAGTCAAGCCATACGATGTACCTAAGTAGTCAATATTTTCGGGTAATCTTTCATTCAAACGTTTTAACAAGGTGGGAATTTTACGCCGTGGGCGTATTTGCTCTTTTAATAAACCTAATTGTTCGTCCTCAACCTCTTCAATACCATTTTCTTCCTCATTTTCTTGTTCATTTAAGTCCGTACATTTGCCAGCATAATAGTCGCCCAACAACTTAATGGCTCTTTTTCCATAGCCCATCTTTAAGAGAAAAGGAAAGTTTAATAAAAAATTAATTTTAAGATATTAATTTACTTGCCCTTTGATAGTTAGGATGTGTCGCAATGCGTACAATCCTTACACCTGCCAATTTAGGAAATTCTCTGTCGCCATACTGCTCGGATACATTCCAAGGTATTAAATCACCACTAGCTTTTTTGCCTCTACCCAAAGAGTCTGTTATGGTTTTTGATGATATTTCTCCTTCTAATGCCACCTGAACTACTACCAATATTTCTGGCAATTGATCTTTTCTTTGTATAGGCCCCAACAAACAGAAAAGATGATGAGCAGGGGCATCACTCATCATTTGCAAATCATTGGGCGAATTTTTATAATGCGAAGAAACATAAATTGATACCAAACGATGCAAGAAAGATTCGGCTGCTTTATGATAGGAAAAAAGAGCATCACGGTCTACATAGTAAAGTTCACAAGCATCCGGCGTGGGACAACCAGAACTAATGTGAGGTACAGTGTTAGTGGCGTCCAAACACAACAGATTTATTAACCATGCCTCAATATCATCACCCTCTGCGTAACGGATAGATTCGTCAAGTTTGATCTAAGTAAAAAATTGATAAAAATGTGTTTAATAATTTAGATAAGTTACTCCTACCGGTGGTGGTGCATTATTTTCCTTTTGCAATTGCGATATTAACTTTAAACTTAACGATCTACCAGTACCCTCGTAGCCGTTTATGGTTGAAGCCATAAATATCAAGTATGGGCCCATCATTTTTTTAACCAATGGCAGTGGTATAGCGGCAGCTTCATCAATTAGTAACAAATCAGCTGCATTCAACAGGTGGGTGTCATTTGGGGCAATATATTGAATCGTTTGACGACTTGAACGTGTTATATTGATTCGTATAATAGCTTTCTTGTAATCGGGATTTGTAGAACGAATAATTGTATAATCTGTATGTTCTTGATATTCTAAAGCATCAAAACCTTTCAATACAAATTCAAACAGTGTTATTAAATTTTCAGGATGGGGGGAAGTCACATATACATTAACGTAACCGAAAGCAATAGCAGCTGCAATTGAAAGACCCATAGCAGCTGATTTACCACGACCACGAGCTGCTGTTAATGAGGTGGGTGGTCTAAAAATTTAAAAATTTTACAGATAGAAATTTGCAAAAAAAGTATTTAAAATCTATGGGCCAATTCAAAGTAGACTCTCATATTGTACTATGTCATATAATTCATATTAATATGACTAGTGACTTTGAACACCTTTTGTTAACAAATTATGTATTTAATACAAGAAAGAAGACAAAGAGATGACGCTGTTAAAAATTGTATGTATACAGGAAAGAAGAAAATAGAAAATATTATCTCTGAGAGGTGAGTAGCGAAGAAATTCTCTCTGAGAGACAGTATGGTTAAAAGTATAACATAAACAATTTCTTATACATAGGAAACAAATGTGTAAAGTCTTATTATTTTTTTGTATGGAAATTACTAACAAAAATTTTATGCGTGCAACCACTTTGAATTGGCCCTATATATATAAAAATCAATGTGTGTTTGTATGTTTATATGTTTGTATGTTTGTTTGTGCTTTATAGATGGTTAAACGGCTGGACCGATTTCCTTGAAATTTTCACAGAATCTTCCTGTATGTCTGGAAGGAACTATAGGCTATACTTTGGTTTGAAATTGTAAGTGGGCGGGGTGCCACGCCCTATTAAAGAATAAGTATTAAAAATTATATATCACGAAAGTTAATGCAGCTAGAGTCTTCAAATTAAGTACGGTAAATTTTGACATCCACACGAACATTTGGGTAAAAAATGGGCGGACTTGCAATAGTAGGCGTGGCCACATGAATTAAATACTAAAATTCGTATATTTGGAAAACGATATCGATTAGAGTAGTAAATTTTTGCAAGAGCAACTTTGACACCCAAATGAACATTTAGGCAAGAAATGGGTGCATTATCAATGGTGGGCGTGGCACCTACCATATAAATTAAATACTAGAATTCGTATATTTGGAAAACGATATCGATTAGAGTAGTAAAATTTTGCAAAAGCAACTTTGATATTAAAATAAGCATTTATGAAAAAAATGGGTGCATTAACAATAGTGGGTGTGGCACCTGCCATATGAATTAAATACTAAAATTCGTATATCTGGAAAACGATATCGATTAGAGTACTAAAATTTTGCAAAAGCAACTTTGATATTCAAATAAACATTTATGGAAAAAATGGGTGCATTAACAATAGTGGGCGTGGCACCTGCCATATGAATTAAATACAAAAATTTGGGGTGGCGAAGCACACCGGGTATTAGCTAGTTCTTTATAAAAGAATAATTTTCGAAAATCTCTAATAATCAAAATGACTACAATCAACTTTTAAACAATATTCTTAGAAAAATACCATTAATCAAAAATGTTCTACAAATTTATAATTTATCGACAAAATTATGCAAGTTAAATTTATAATTAATTCTTTTAATGCAGAATTTATGTAAAATTTTTTCACAGAAATTATTCGAAATGTTTGTTTAAAATGTTTCTTTGGAAAATATTAATGTTATTAGAATTAAAACCAAAATAATTAATAGACAATTTATTGACAATGAACTATAAAACTCATAAACAGAGAATGTATAAAAAATTTACAGATAAAGTAAAATTTATTTTTAAAATGTATATTACATGCATTCTTGTAACTTACTTTAATTGTTTCTCTGCCAGAGCTTCAATAAATTGTGCCACAGCTCTAGCCTGATCATATGTTTTACAAAGGTGAACCAAAGGTCCAGCTGGAGGAGTATCTCTTAAATTTTCTTTAAGTTCAATTAATAGATCATTTTCCGAATTATGTATTTCAGCAGGCTAAATATATAAAATTTCTTAAAATTTACAAAAATGGAACACAAAATAGAAAGCATTTTACTTACATTAACTGGATCGACATTAATCGTTTTTGAACTCAATGGCAATACGGTTAAGTCATCGTTTACAACAAGACATCTCTTACAGTCGGCCAGAGACAAAATAAGTCTCTCATTAAAGCGACAAGTAACAGTTTGATGGGATTCGGTACGGAATCGTTTGTGTACATCCATACTCATTGTAAACAATTGTTTGAGAGATGTTAGCGTTTTAAGCAGCAATATAATGAGACCACCTCCCTCAACTGTTTCTACAGTACGGGCCAAAAGATTAGGTGTTAGGGCTTCAAAATCTTGCAAAACACAAACGCCATAAGTTCTACCCAAAATAGCATGAGTTTCAGAATAATAACGACCGTGTATGGTGGTAGAAACTCGAAAAGTGTCAAAAATATCTGCATCATTAATGTCTATTTTTCCAGCTGCTATTTTTTTGGCACGTTTTTTTCCGTGACTAAAAAATTCATAAAATATAATTAAACAATTTTTATTGTACATACGTGAATAAGTACAAATATAAAATTTACTTAGATATGGCTTCATCTTTGTTCTTGTAACACCACAAAACACTTGGACGGGCTTTAACGGTGGATTTCGTTAGAATGTCATAAAGTATGGGCACTTGATCTCGAGCCTTATCACCAATTATTATAAACATTGTACGATGTCCTAATTTTACTCCATTTTCGATCATAACTCTGATGCGATTGTCAATTTTCTTTTTAACCATTTTGGTTTATTTTATTATTAACAAAAAAATACTGAATATTAACAACTATTAATTTTTCTCAAATAACAAATGCACGTGGATTATTTGATTTGTTTTTATTTCTTTATTTTGAACTTATTTTTTAGCACGCAAGGTTACCACATCATACTAACATTTCTTAATAACAGTGATGTCTATGAGCGACATATTCCACTAGTTTTAATAGACATAACGTATATGATTAGTATTTATGCATACAAGCGCTATCAAAACGAAATTGTTCTTTGGATAGATATTTTTATTTTTTCAGCCAAACATAAGTAGTAGTTGTTGTAGTTGTTGAAAATTAATGTCTTTTAAGCTATTTTCAGGTCAATATAGTCAATATAGTTTTATTACACATCGTAAGTTAACATTACTATTTTATCAGCATGAACACTTAACACAACTCTTGAATCTCTTGTTTAGGTTTGACTTTAATTTTTGTAAGTTAATTGTTTCAAATTGTATTCCCATATAGGTAGTAAATATATAATATAATGAAGAATATAAATTTCACTTTAAAAAAACAAATTTAACAAATTTTAAAAAAGAATTTTGACAATAAAAATTTAAATTAATGAAATTTACAATAGTTTAAATATTTCTCATATGTGAGTCATAATAGAGACTTGTTTTCATACTTCATTTGGTATCTTCAACTGCTTTGTGGGATAAATTTATAATCGTCAATCTGGCAACACAAATTTACTCAAACACATGTTCTTTTATTGTTTATTCCATCTTGGTTTATCATCTTGGCTTATTCCACTTTATTTATTTTTTAACGAAAACCAAAAAGCGGTTAATCTAAAATGTCCTCTTGGAAAAAAGCTTCTAAAAGTAATCAAAAGATACACAGAGAAAGACATCAACCAGAATCTCGAGCACACTTGGGTCTATTAGAAAAGAAAAAAGATTATCGAAAAAGAGCTCGTGATGCTGAACGTAAAGCCAAAACTTTGCAAATCTTGCACAAAAGAGCCCTCAACAAAAATCCTGATGAGTTCTACCATCATATGATACGGTCAAAACTGCACGATGGGGAACATCATGAAGAAGAGGAAAAGGATGAGCATAGCAAGGAACAATTGGCACTAATGGAGACACAAGATCTAAAGTATGTAGCCATGAAACGTACTATGGAAGCAAAGAAAATCAAACGTTTGCAATCGCAGTTACATATGATTGACTTTGCCAATACAGTGCCAAATAAGCATTTGTTTTTCGATGACGGTGAAAACGACGAGGATGGTCTAGTTAAGGGCAAAGAACTATGTGATATGGAATTGGCTGAACGTTTGGAAACACACCCCAGTATGTTGGATCGAAAAACTAATAGGCCCAGACTAAAAGATTTGGAAAAATTACTTATTCCAAAACTAAGTCCTGAAGTAAATTTTTTCTTAATATTTAATTTTTTTTTGATTAATCAAAAAACTTTTTTAGGAGATCAAAAGGGCTAATTTGTTAAAGCAACAATCCTATCAGGAGCTGAGCAAACGCATTGAAAGGGAGAAAGAGTTGTCATTGGTTCAGCAAAAATTAGAAATTAAACGGGCTTTACAACAGCCTCGTCTGTTAAAACCGAAAAAGAAAATGCGTGGCACGAAAAATACGCCACCAGTATATGAATTCAAATATGAACGTAAAAAATAAAATTGATTTTTATGCCTTCTGTTTTCTATAAATATATTTTAATACCAACGTGTTTTAATACTAAGTAAATTATACTTTTAGTTGGAGATTTAAATTTTTATATGTATGTATTTTTATGCTACCACACATTTGGAATTACATATGGTCACCTAAAACGCTCAAACTCAAAATTTTTTTATTATTTTGAATTAGAAGTAAAAAACAACATTAATAAATATGGTTTCGATACGAATTTCTTCAACGAAACTGTTAGTGAATTTTTTTTTTGTTTGGAAATCTTATATTCTTGTGGTGATGTATTTTGATAAAACAAAGCAATCAAAGAGTATATTTTAAATTTGTTTGTTAGTAAGATCGTTATGTGTTTTTAATAACGATATGTATATAAATTTATTAAAAATTTTGTCTGAATGATTTATACAAACACATAAAATGTCGTGTATTTAATAACCAAACTTTTTATTTAATTCTGTAAAGCCATCACCAGTTTGATTTTCTGGGGGTACCCATTTGGCATATTTATCAGACGATTCATATTCAGCATCATCTATTTTAACTTCTTGGCGTTTACCGCGTTGACGTATGCGATGGCGACGTTTTTTGCTACTGCTTCCAGAGTCAATAATTTTATTTTCAGATAAATCCCGCATATTTTTAAAACCTGTGTCTATTTCTTTACAACTATCATCAGCAATAGTTTTAACAGGTTGATCCGAATGACTTGCATTTAGAGAATTTCTTTTACATGTTTCTTTTTCTTGTACAGTTATACTTTCTTTCAGTTTTTCAACATTTTCCATTTGTTCGTCCGTAGTTTCTTTGCTTGTAGAGGCTGTACATTTGCAAGACTTACTTTTATTATCCGTCATTTTTTCATCTTCTTCCATTTCCTCTTCATCGGAATCAAGAAACTTTATAGGTTTAGATTCTTTAGTTGCAGAAGTCGAATCTACTTTTACAATTTTAAATTTACTAAATTGATTACGTTTACCAATTATTGGTAGTTGTTTTTTTACAGTTGACTGACCGTGTATATTGGATTTTAAAATATTCGCCGTTTGTATACCAAATGGTAAATCTATGGGCTTTGCAATTATAATAAGCCTTTGTACTTTTTGTTTTTCAGACTTCAAACGATTTTCTTCAAGCTGCAATATATATAATTATTTGTTGAATAAAAGGGAATAGAAGATATATACTTACCCTTAATTTACGAATTTCTGTTTTGTCTAATTTCGTTTCATTTTCTTGTATATTTTCCATAAATGCGTCCAAGTCTTCACTTTCATCTGGTTGTTGAACCTTTACCCTTCGTTGTTGTTCTTGGTACTCTCTTATTCTAGATTCAATTTCTTTTATTTGTTCATCAATATCGTTTTCTTGTCTAAGCTAAAAATATATCAACAATTTATAACTTTTTGGGTAAATGCATTAAGAATTTATAAAAGTTAAATATTTACAACAGATTTTAATGAAAATTTTCGATAAATAAAATCTTATCATAAAGATGTGTTTAAAATTTGTCGAATATTCTATATAACTTTATATAAATTAAAATCTTACCAAATCGTCATAGGTTAAAGTTAAACTAGCATTAGCTGTCGATTTTCTTTGCTTTTTCCTCGCTACATCTCCAGTTCGATCCCAAAACTCGTCTTCATCTGAATCAGACTCACGTGTTTTTTTCTTCCTTTTTAAAGGCTCTTGGTGTGCTTGACGTAAAACACCATGACGGTCTAAAAGGCGGCAGGCTTCCAAAGCACATTGCAAAACACAATCCTTTTTTTTACCTTTGTGGACAACCTCAGCTGTAATAGCACGGCCATTGGCATCGTCTATAGGTAACTCAACGCGACATACAAACGAACCAGCTGACATTTCGTCACATTTGTACACCAGTTCTAAACCTTCGCGTTCAAAATAACCACGTAAAGTTTTTTTAGGATCATTTAGAAAAATTTCCTCATTGTTTGTGCTGGCATATGGATTGTGAGTTAAATCAGTTTCTTCGTCCGCATCTTCTCCCATGCCCCAACCACAACCTTCATTTTTTTCTCTTTCAATAGCTTCTTCAGCCAAACGCTTTTTTTCTACAGCAGCTTCTTCCAACTCTTTTTGACGTTTTGCCTTAAGCTCTGTTATGGACAAATCTGACTCAGGTTCTTCATCCTCAGATGGTCCTTGCAAAATATATGATCTAGAACTTGCTCCTAAGCGCAACATATGACCAACTTTTATTCGTATATAAATTTTTGGCGGTAATCTTTGTTTATTTAAAAACGTGCCATGAGTGCTATCCAAGTCATATATATACCAACCTTCCGGAGGATTCTGATTTTTAAAAGTACTATCATCACTTTTTGTTTTTTCTGTAATTAAATTACCTATTTTTATCAATTTTGACCTATATTGTAAAATAGCATGGAATCTTGATATAGTAGGATGTGCCATTGCTATATCATTTTCTGGTAACCTGCCAAAAGTCCAATATGCTTTCTTTTGTAATTCTTTTACTTCATCTATGATTTGGCCCGATTTTAACACTTCAAAACTGTATTTTTTATCATTTCCTGGCATATCCGACCATGGTGGTGCTTTATAAGGGCACTGTTGTGCTGCAGTTTGGGGTATTTTAAGGTCAGCCTTTTCAATATTGATTTCTAAACTCTCGTTAGGTTTCCTTAAAGATATGACGGAATTTTCCACGTTTACAGTTGCAGCGGGTAAACAAGGCTTTTTAAATTCTTCCATTGTACAATTTCACCAATATTAAGCTTAAAAGTTTAAAGCATTGTAAAAACACAAACTCTAAAGAAATTAAATTTCAGCTGTTTTTATTTATTTTCTTGAAGGAAAAAAATCAAATTTAACAAGGTAAAATTAGTTTTCCAAAATACAACAATGTAGTTAATATTACTGTCAAAGGATTTTGGTATATAATTTTTAATTTGACAGTTTTCATAAGGCTGGGTCTCCACGTAGCAATTTTTATTAATAAGCATAAACAATAACGTCAACAGAATAAAGGCAATTTATTGCATAATCATGTCTATTTTCATTAATATTTCACTCTAAATTATTATATCAGGTAAAATTATTTTAATTTCCCATTGCTTCTGCAAATAAAAACAAAAATTAAAAAATAATGAAACTGCTCAAGCAATCAGCAAAACAATTATTGCGGAATAAATTGCTACATATGACAACTTTAAGTCTACACGTCGCAATTTCTATGGACGCAATAAAATTTAACCAGTCGTGATTCAGTTCTGGTCGGGTCAAGAGCTCGCGCGTCATTATCATTATCTCTTAAGGGCAACCTTTTTATCTGGCTTCGAGAGTTTCACGTCTCACTCTCGCATTGGTTAATTGCGTGGCGTCGGTTAACTGTACAAAGGTACAGTTACTCGGACTATCAATTAACCACGTGCAGATTTTTAGACAAGGAGTCGAATTCGGAAATTCCAGCTTCCTATACGAAGGTATAGGTCGTTTGGTAGTTGCTGGAGGAGGCTCTGGAAAAATAATTGGTGATGACAGTATTGTCTTTTGACAAGCCAAATAATTGTCTAGTGCTAGTACACTAGAACCTCCATTGGAGTAATCTAAAATTTAAAAAAAAATAAAAAATTAAATTTAACAAATGCGGTATTATATATTGCTACGTGGAGACCCAGCATTAAGAAACCATCAGACGATGTCAAATTGCTATTGCAAAATTAATACGTTGCTTATGTGAAATATGTACATACATATGTTAAAGTCAATTGTAAGATTTTTAATTATAGTGTGTTCTATTTTGATCTGAAAAATAAACCTATCATGAACTATTATTGTCAAAATTTAAATTTTTTTGGCAGCAAAAAATAAAGAAAACAAGGGAAAAACCAAATAAATTAATAAGAAAAAGGTTAAATACTAAGAACTTTTCAAAATTTGTCGATTAAAAAGCAAAAAATTGGTAATATGTCAATTTTGACACATATACGAAATAACATATCAATCTCAAAAATGACAGTCATGGTGTAATTACATAAGGTGATAGCGTAAAGGAGAGCAATTTTTGTGTCTCCTTATCTTTATATGGAGTTTGACAATTCTTGGCACTGATATCTCTTTTTTTATATAGAGTTTAACAAACATTTGCTCACAATAAATAATCAGCTGGGCTGGCACAGCCACCTGTATAAGTGTACCCTGATTACACCATTCCTTGATCTAAACCAAATCTGATTTTTCTCTGTCGAAGACTTTTAAAGAAATAATAAAAATTCTGTGATATGCCGATTGTCGTTTTTCTATTTTTTTTTTTTTTTTTTAATAAACTTTGTACATTTCTAAGTAGGCAACATTGAAAATAGCAACTCCCGCTATATTTAAACAGAAAAAAATAATTTGCTTGTTTATAAACAAATTAAAAAAGCAAAATAATATCAGTTTTTTAGTTTAATTGTAGCAATTTTTTTTTTAGAAATTGCATAAATAAAGTAAAAAGAATGACATTTTCCCAGTCTTTTGAGTTTGGAAATAGTACTTTTATGAAATTAGAAAGTGAAGCTAATCATGCAATACACGACGAAAACCATTCCACAGAAGCTAATAAAGCTTTAGATGTCATTTTAGAATCACCAACGGCCCAAAAATCGTCAAAGAAGTCTTCAGCATTGTCTTTAACTAGAAATAGGTCCCGTTTTTTACAAACAGCTATAAAAAGTCCTAAAACCGACGTGTCTTCCGGGCATCTTAAATTTAGACGCAGTAAATCTGATTCCACGCTACCAAAAGTTTCTGCTTATAAAAAAAAAAATGGAGTAGAAAATTACTCGGAATTCTTTCAAAGTGATTTTTCACTACAACCAGATGTTACTAAGGAAAAACTAAACATCGGTGTGCATAATGACACGTCCTGTTTAAGAGTGTCGGAAATTAAAGCAGCATTTGACAATGAAGCTGATGCTGCAAAGGGAGATACAGAGAATGAAGTTGAGCAGAACTCTTTTGAAAAACCCATATTCTCGGAGGATCTTAAAGGTATTTTAGAAACTGAAGAAAATCCCAATATGTGGCAAGACTCGTTGCCCCTCTCTACAATCAACAAAGGTGATGAAGTTGATGAACTGCAGAACATACATGATATAAGCAGCTTTATTTGTCCACCAACAAATAATGATATTTTGGGAGCACAGATTTTAAGCAATGAACTAAAAATTAGCCATCAAATTTTTAGAGAATTCCAGCAACCTCGAGACAATTTATCAGATCGTAACATAAGTTTAAGCTGTATGTCCCCCGAACAATTAAAATTTACCCAAGAGACTTCTCAAGTGACCAAGGTAAAAAGCCAAAGTAATCAAGTAAAAGATCTTTGGATAACAAAACATAATAATGAAACAAATTGCAATTTTGAAAAAAAAGCAAAATCATCCGAAATTTTGACTGATAATATAGAAAAATTTAAAAATATTAGTGCTTGGAATCTGCCTTTAAGTGTCTTGAACGAATATGAAAGAAAAGGCGTTAAGAAAATGTTTGACTGGCAAATAAAGTGTCTTAGTAATCCAAAGGTAATTTTTTTTAAATAGGTACCTATAACGTTAAGAAAATAATTATTTTAAATTTAATATTAAGTAAAAATTGGTTTATGTTTCAGTAAATTTCGAATAACAGAATTTTAATAAATTCTTGAAAACTTTTTGATGAACATTTAATATAAAAAAAAATTTTTACGAAATAACTACGACGTTTATTTAAATCCAAAAATAAAAATCTTTCCTATAAATCTGTGGCTTTAAGGAAAAACTGCTTAAGTCTATTTTTATAGTTTTTCAGGAAAACTAAAAAATTTTTGAGTTAAATTGATTGACTTAAAATTAAAGACTGTTATGTGAGCTTCGCGCTGGTTTAAATAAAGTGCATATCGGTTTTCGTATATTTATTTAAATTATTAGTTTAAATAAGTTATTCCTTCAAATAATATCGTTAATTTAAATTTAAATGTTGTCCAAAATAGTTAAAAATTTGCCTGACAGCAGTTTCTAAATTTTAGCTTATGTCGACTTAAGCAGTTATTTCTTTTTGCCATAGGAATATAATGCAAAGTAATGCAAAGCGAATTACTTCTAAATTATTTGTGTAAAAGCAATAATTATAAATGACTACCTCAATGCGAAGCAATTTGTCATGATGTGCTTTAAAATGAATGCAACTATCTAAATATAGGATTAGATGAAAATCACTATACTAATGATAGAGAATGCCAAGTGTATCAAAATAAATTAAATATGAAAATGAAAAGAATGGGGTTTGCAATGTAACAATCACAGAATTTAGGTACATAATCACAGAATTTACGCGCACTTTATACAAATGTACAAGGATTAACTAATAACTTCAGTCAAATAGAAGTAATTGCGGCATCAGAAAATCTGGAGTTTATTATATTGTCAGAAACACATTTAACAAATAAAGTAAATGAAAATGAAATTATGCTACAAGATTATGGGCACATAGTATGTTTATCTAATTCTACAAAAACAGGAGGCGTTATAATTTATTACAAAAAAACATGGAAGGTGAATAAAATATTGGAAAAATTTGAAGATTATAAATACTGGATTTTGGTTTGCACTGCTGAATATGATAGTATTCGTATGATAATTGTTTAAAAACTTGTGAAAAAATACTGGAAAAGGTTGTGAAAGATCAATTGGAAAGCTATATAGAAGGAAATTCTTTGTTATCAAAATACCAGTCTGGTTACAGGAAAAATTTTTCATGTGAAACTGCAGTAAATTATGTCATAAATCGATGGAAAAAAATAGAAAAAAATAGAAAAATTATGGCAATTTTTTTGGACTTTAAAAGAGCGTTTGAGACAATTGATAGAAAAATTATGTTTAAAAAACTTCATATGTACGGAATACAGAATATAGAACTTAAATGGTTTAAATCCTACTTAGCAAATAGAAAACAAATAACAACTGGTAATGGTGTACAATCTGATTCCATTGAAAATGAATTTGGTGTTCCACAAGGATCAATCTTAGGTGCACTATTGTTTAGTATTTACATAAATGATATGCCGAACATTTTGACAAAAAGTGAAGTTATTTTATACGCGGATGATACTCTAATATTTACAGAAGGAGTTAATGAAGAACAGTGTCATAATAATTTGATGCAGGACATAAACAATATAATTATTTGGTTAAATATGAACAAATTAAAATTAAATGAAACAAAAACGAAAATAATAGAAATAAACATGACTAGTAATAGTGACTTTATAATTAATAACGAAGTAATTGAAAAAGTCGAACAAATAAAATATCTTGGTTTTATAATTGATAAAGAACTTAAATTTAAAGAACACATGGACTATATTTGTCGAGAAATTGGTAAAAAAATTGGGTTTTTTAAAAGAATTAGAAATAAAGTTTCAACAATAACAGCAATTAATATATATAATACGATTATTAAACCACATTTTGAATTTGGTTCAACAATGATTTATACATGTTGTACAAAAACGCAAATTGAAAGACTACAAAAATTACAAAATAAAGCAATGAGAACAATTTTGAAATGTAACATTTATACTCCAATTGAGATAATGTTAAATATCGTTATGTGGTTAAAAATAAATCAACGATTGGAATTAAATACCTTACTTTTTATACAAAAGATGAAAATGGGAAAGGCGCCAGAATATCTATGTGAGCAAATTAATTATGTGAGAGATATGCAACCGTATGGGCTAAGAAATGCGAGAGACTTTAGACTGCAACGAGTAAACACGACAGCGATGCAGCGTTCACTTTTCTATAAAGGACTACAATTATATAACTCGTTACCAAATAATACCAAAGATGAAACAAATGAATTCATTTTTAAAAGAGATTGTGTAAATTTTGTAAGAAACAATGTAAATAACTTAGAATCTTAGAGCAAAAATAGAAAAAATGTAATTTAAGTAACCAAAGTGTAATTTAAAGTATAATAATACTAATAAATAAATATAATAAATAATAAATAAATAAAAATAAACATCATGGAAAATATCTTATACAATTCATATAAATAAACAAAATTAACTCATGTAACAGCGGATGCTTTTCACCATATATGAATGAGTTCTGTGCACTTGTTAAAATCAAGAGCAGTTCATTCAAATTTTCATGTACGCTAATATTAAAATCATTAGTGTTTTCACCTAAATTTAATCACTTCGTCACCAGTTGAACCCCTGCAAATTCACTTTTTTGTCATAGATTTTTTTGCTGGGTACTTCCTACTTTAGTTTATAATTATTATTATATAACACCTATGCATTTATATAATATAATAAATTTGATAGTCGTAATTCAGTCGGGTCAAGAACTCGCGCGTCATTGCCATTATTGTTTAAGGGCAATCAGGCCATCCCTTCTTATCTGGGGGCAAATTACGGCATACGAACGTGATCGAAATTTGAAAATTCTAATTAGAATCTCTATACCTAAAGCACAGCAAACTCGATCGTTCAAGTAAAATTTCGATTGTGATCGAATGCCGTAATTTGGCCCCTGATTTCAAAAGTTTTCATCTCACTTTGTCGTGGTTAATCGTAACTGTGCTTTGGATACAGTTCCCAGACTATTTTACAATTACCCGCGTGCTTTTTATTTAAATTCGATTAACTGGAGGAGTACAAAAAAAAATATACAAAAAACAAAAATAAAAAAATCAAATTTGTTTTTTTTTTCAATCTTACTTTAATTATTATAATTATTATTATTTATACATACATATAATATACATATACATTTATGTATGTATATAATATAACAAATTTGAAAATTGATATGTATATCGTTTAAATTTCTTGATCTTTTTTAATTGATAATATTTGATTTTTATTTAAGCTTGAGATCAACTTTTTTGTTTTTTATAAACAATGTTTTGAATTTGTTTTGTTTAATATAATTTGTATACATATTTACCCTGAAAAAGCTACCCATTGTTTGGTAGCGAAATATTTATTTATTTACTTATTTATTTATTAATTCAATAGTAATACAAAGCATATAAGACCAAAATACTAATAATAATTTTTTATAAAAAACAAACAAGTTTATCTCAAGCTTAAATAAAAATCAAATATTGAAAATTTATATGTTTATCTATTCGGATGTTTGAAATTTTAATCTTCATTCACGCAAAAATGGCAGAGCGGACACATATAGAGAACAATCTGGATTTAAAAACAGGCTACTTTTTACTCCGACAACCACGCAGACGAAGAAGAAAAATTTTGATGACAATTTTCAATCATTTAAGACGTGAACTAAATTTTATTTGTAATAATAATATTTCTTTACATAGTCTTTTATTGATTTGCACTAATTAACTACCGTAGTAGTTTAGGACTATTATAAAAAAAAAGCAAATTTTCTTAAAAACACTATTGAATTGTTGGAATTTTCCATTTTCTTATAATTTTCTCTTAGGTTCTTTTTGAACACTGCAATCTCGTATATTCCGCCCCTACATCGGCTGGTAAAACTTTGGTTAGTGAAATTCTAGTTTTAAAAACTATACTGGAACGCGATAAAAAAGTTTTATTTATTTTACCATTCATTTCTGTGGTACGCGAAAAAATGTTTTATTTGCAAGATCTTCTAACTGCCACCGGCTACCGTGTAGAAGGATTTTTTGGTGGTTATACACCACCAGGAGGTTTTGATAGCATTAATGTAGCCATTTGTACTATAGAAAAGGCCAATTCAATTATCAATAGGTTATTGGAACAGGGAAAACTAAATGAAATTGGTACAGTTGTGGTCGATGAAGTACATTTAATATCTGACCCAGGAAGAGGTTATATCTTGGAGTTACTATTAGCTAAAATTCTATACATGTCAAAAAAATATGATTTACAAATTCAAATCATTACAATGTCCGCAACATTGTCCAATGTAGAACTATTAAAGAAGTGGTTGGAAGCAGAATTATTTATAACAGATTTTCGTCCAGTGTCTTTGCAAGAAATGATAAAAATTGGAAATAAAATCTATGATAAAAATTTAAAAATAATACGTTCTGTAACAGAACCATTAGTCAATGCTAAGGAACCATTTCCTGTATTACCAAACGATTTGGATCATGTGGCACAATTATGTATTGAAACATTAGTTGATGGCTGTTCGGTTATTGTATTTTGCCCTTCTAAAGATTGGTGTGAAAGTTTAGCCATGCAGTTAGCAGGATCAATACATTTCTTGGGAAAACATGGCGGCGAATGGGGAACCCGACTTAGAGCTCAAATAAATCGTCAAGCTATTGAAAATGTGAAACAACAGTTAAGAGACATACCAAACGGTAAACTTGCTCTCTTCTGTTTAATAATTAAGTTATATTTAATGGTTTAAATAATTTGCTTAAGGTTTGGATGCTGTTCTAGATAAATGCATAACATATGGATGTGCTTTTCATCACGCTGGCTTAACAACCGATGAAAGAGATATTGTTGAAGCCTGTTTTAAATCTGGAGCTTTAAAAGTAATAGTGGCTACAAGTACTTTAAGTTCTGGTAAATAAATAAAAAAATATTTTGTAAGTTTTAATATTTATAATAAACTGTGGATTTTTTAAGGTGTAAATTTGCCAGCTCGTCGTGTGTTAATAAGATCTCCGTTATTTGGTGGCAAACAGATGAGTTCCCTAACATATCGTCAAATGATTGGAAGAGCAGGGAGAACTGGAAAAGTATTATTTTTTTTTTATTTTAAATTGTGTTAATTCTTAAAAATTAGGCAAAAAATATTAAGTCAAAACCTGCATTTTTTGTTTAATACCAAACAAAATGTGAATTTTTTTTCGAGTTGTTGCCAAAAGAGTAAGTGATTACGATTTGAATCAGTTCAGCTAAACTAATGATACCTAATAAAAAAGAACTCATATTGCAATTTTTTGGATTAAAACCTTTTTTCCTAGCGTTAAAGAATTATGCGTCAACATTTCTGTTTTCAGGACATATTGGGAGAATCAGTTTTAATTTGTACAGACAGTAATGCACGTATAGGTAAAGAATTAATAACGGCTGATTTAAGACCTATATGTTCTTGCCTCGATATGGACAGTAACGTAAGTAAATTACAACAAAAAAAAAAATCATTATTAATAGTACATTTTCTAGACACATCTGAAACGTGCCTTGTTAGAGGTAATATCTTCCGGTGTAGCTACAAGCAAAGAAGATATTGACAACTTTGTTAATTGCACTCTTCTAAGTGCCCAAAAGCGATTGGCATTTCAAGAGAAAGATCAAAGTCAGGAGGAATCCAGTGACCGTGAATATATTGGTGGAGCTTTGGACTTTCTTATTGAGTATGAGTTTATACGATTACAAAAGAATGAGGAAACCCAGCAGCAACATTATTTAGCCACTCGTTTAGGCCAAGCTTGTTTAGGTAAATAATAATAAATATTTATTCATTATTTTTTTTTTTTTAATTTGTTTTTGTATTTGATTTTAGCTGCTTCCATGCCTCCAACAGATGGCTTAATACTATTTGCCGAATTACAAAAATCAAGACGATGTTTTGTATTAGAATCTGAATTACATGCCGTTTATTTAGTTACACCTTATTCAGTATGCTATCAGCTGCAAGATTTGGATTGGTTGTTATTTCTTGATCTTTGGGAGAAATTAACACCGGCAATGAAAAAGGTTGGAGAATTAGTAGGCGTTAAAGAGTCGTTTTTAGTTAGAGCAATGAGAGGACAAACCAAATTGGATTATAAATTGCTGCAAATACACAAAAGGTAGGTTTTATTGTAATTTTTAATATGTACATATGTACACGAAATATGTATTGAAAAATAATTAGGAACAACAAAATAGATTTTATACTGCTTTAGCTTTACAAGAGCTGGTCAACGAGACACCCATTAATAAGGTAGCCGTTAAGTACAAATGTACCCGCGGCATGTTGCAAAGTTTACAACAAATGGCCTCGACTTTTGCTGGTATCGTTACCTCTTTTTGTAATTCACTACAATGGGATACACTCTCACTGATTGTTTCACAATTTAAAGAACGTTTGTATTTTGGTATTCATCGAGATTTAATTGATTTAATGCGTTTGCCTAATCTAAACCATAGAAGAGCTAGAGCTCTATTCGATGCTGGTATTACATCATTAATTGAATTGGCTAGCGCAGATAATTTATATATTGAAAAATTACTTTATAATGTTTTAAGTTTTGACTCAGCTAAAAAACATGATAACGAAAATGATTTCGAAGCTGCTCAGCGTAATGCAGCTAGAAACATTTTTATAACTGGCAAAACTGGTCTCACAGTAGCTGAAGCTGCTAAATTGCTTATTCAGGAAGCCCGACAGTTCGTGCAATACGAAATGGGTGTAGGCAATATTAAGTGGTCTGAAAGTGTTTGTGAAAACAGTAAGGAAAATGATAAGAACAAAAATGAAATGCATATGTCTTATAAAGAAAATAAATTTGAGAATGTAGAGGTTAAATATAACTTAAATCAAATAAAAGATGATCAAATATATTTAGATCAATATGATAGAACTAATGAAAACGGTATTAAAGGCAATAAGGAAACAACAGCTAACATTGATCATGTAGTAACATTGAAACAGAAACGAAATTATAATACCAACAATAACTCCAATTTAAGCAATAATAAAGCTATAATTTCATTGCAATCTAAAACAAACAAAGAGGTAAGAAAACAAATTTCGAATCATCTTATTAAATCCGTTGATATGTCATTCGAAAATGAAAAAGAAAATATTCATCCTGTTAAACATTTTAAAGAGCATAACTTGTATGCTACAAAGCAACTTACAAATATTAAAGATAGTAATTTAACATTTAAAGACGATTCACAACTATTGAAGGCCTTAGAGAATGCTGAACAGAATGCAAATCATAAAAACGAAATAAAACTTGAATCAAAAAAAAAATTTAAAATAGAAGAACAAAACGTGACTGCAAAAAAGCATAAATCTTCAGAGAATATTATTGATAAAGAAGTGTTAAATGTTAGTCATACTAAAGTTATAAAAAATCATATTAATACTGAAGTAGATCCTGAAGAGACTGAAGCGAAAGTAAAAATAACTCATGAAGGCATTACACCAACAAATGACATAAAAACTTTAGTTCAAACCGAAACTGAAGAAAAACCAGATACAAGTAAGAAAGCTCAGAGATTATTAAAAGCAATGCAATTGTCTGATAAGAAAAAGCAGGAATGGTCTGAAAGAAGAAATCAGGAAGAAAAACAGGACAATAAGAACAAATCTACACCAAAAATTACATTACAGGCACAAAGTAATAATAAAAAACACCACAATATAAAAAATTCGCCAAACACTCCTAAATGTCCATATAAGAATGAAAATTTGGTAACACCTAAATTGCCTAGAAGAAGTCCACGCAATCATTTAATAAGCTCTACCAGAATAGAAGAACAAAATAATTTAACAAAGATAACATTGAAAAGTTCTGAAAATGATATCTTTGGAAATGAGAATGAAGACTCCTTTACCATTAACACCGGTATTAGAGAAGCTCTGAAGGAAGCTGATAACTTTAAGAGGCCTTCCTTGCCTGAAAATAATGATTCACCTGAAGATGAAATACCAAATTCACAACAACTGATAGATCTGCCAGCTAATAAAACAAACACACCGTACGCTTCTAGATTTTTAAGATCTTTACGTGCAACACAAAAACTACAAAGTCCGAAAACTGAAACTGTAGCAGATGTTAAGAAATTACAAAAACCACCAGCTAACAATCCAAATTCTTCATCATCCACAAGTATAGAACTGTCCGAATATTCAATGGAAAATTCTCTTTTAAGAAATCCTATACATCTCAATGCTTCCCATATTCTTAGTTGTTCAAAAGTCGATACCGAATCGTCTTCATTTAAGTCTCTTGATATGATAGACATTTGTGGAAATCAACAGCTTTTTAAGGAAGCCTTCAAAGAGATAATGGCAAATAAACGTTTTGGATTTTGTTTGGGCATTCAAAAGCAACATGGCAAGCGCAAGCCATTAATTGGAGCGAATCTTTTAGTAAATCAAGTAGCCGCGACAGAAAAAGAAAATGAATTGTCCAATTCATATGAATTTCAAATTGATGACAACAGCTTTTTAGTAGGCATATCATTTTGTATATCGGAAAATGTTGTCTATTACATGAATATGCAAGAGAAAGGAACTTGCAAAGGTTTAACACGTGAAATTAAGTGCAAATATTTGCGAATGCTCTTGAGGTCATCGGAACATACTTTGCTTGCCTACGACGCTAAGGAACAAATAAAAATTTTACGCAGAATTCTTACGGACATTGGAGAAATTTGTGTAAATTTGGAAGATCCAAAAGTAGCGAATTGGCTTTTGCAACCTGATAAATGTCATAATTTACATAGTCTAGTAAGTTGCGTCGATCAATTGTTGAGTTTTTTTAATACAAATTCTAACAAATACCCCTTAAGGCCCAACAATTTGCTCCAGAGTGTTCGTCTTTAGTCAATTTATGTGGCAGTGGTCGCGGCTATTATAGCTATGGATTGGACTCAGATAGTGCTATTATAGCTAAGGTTAGATCGTCAATAGAAGCTTGTGTTACTATACATATTTTGAAAGGACAAATAGAAAATCTCGAACGAATTGGTACTGGACAATTGCAAAAGTTTTTTACTGGTAGATAATTGAAAAAATATTTTTTATGTAATTCTGTTTGATGGATGGATATAACTTTTAATTTCTTTAACTATTTAGAACTTGAAATGCCGTTGCAAATCTCCCTATGCAACATGGAAGATTTAGGTTTTCCTACTAGCTCAGAAACTTTGCATAAATTGTTTCAACAAATGGTTGAGTCTATGAAAAAACTGGAAACTAAGATATTTGAAATGCATGGTTCAAAATTTAATTTAGGCTCTTCATCCGCAGTAGCCAGAGTAAGTTTTGATAGTGTTAAAAATGGAACAATAATTATAAAAATATTCAAGTAAACTTAAAAAAAATGTAATAGGTTTTAGGTTTACATCGTAAAACAAATGGCCGAATAAGTACTTCCAAACAGATTTTAGAAAAAATCGACTCACCTATATCACAAATGATAATTACGCATCGTAAACTGAGTGTCATCTTAACTAAGAACATACAGCCTTTATTAAAATGTATAAAAGATGAAAGGTTAGAAATTCCAAATAAGTATTTAGCATAAACTAAAATTGTTTTACATTTTATACTCAACAGAATTCATGGTCAAAGTATTACTTTTACCTCAACTGGTCGCATTTCTATGACCGAACCCAATTTACAGAATGTTGCAAAAGATTTTGACGTTCAACTGGGTACTGAAAAGCTAACTATATCTTGTCGTAGCGCATTCTTTCCCGTCGATACTAAACGCTGTTTATTATCATCGGATTTTTGTCAATTAGAAATGCGTATATTAGCACATTTATCTCAAGATTCGGCTCTATTAAATGTTATGCAATCCGAAAAAGATCTTTTTGTAGCAATTGCAGCGCGTTGGAATAAAATATCTGAGAATAGTGTTACAGAACAATTGCGCAATGGTACCAAGCAAATATGCTATGGAATTGTTTATGGCATGGGTATGCGAGCATTAGCTGAAAGTTTAAAATGTACCGAACAAGAAGCCAAACTAGTATCAGAACAATTTCATGCTGCTTATCCGGGAATAAGGTATTTATGCCTTAATATCGTGTATCTAAAGTAAAACACATAGAATTTTAATTATTTCAGATCGTATGCAGAAAAGGTAATAAAATTCGGAAGAAATAATGGTTATATTGAGACGATAACTGGCAGAAGACGTTATTTGGAAAATATAAATAGTAGTGAAGCTCTAATAAAAAGTAAGTGTTATCACTTTGTTTATTTCTTACATTACCTTTATTTATTTAAAATGGATAAAAAATGTATCAAACAAATTATGCGTAAACGTTTTAATTTATAATTTTTGAAAAAACTTAAAAATTCTTTAAGTAGATATGGGATAAAATATAAAAAACAATTTAACCACATAAAAGTTTAATGTTTGTTTAAAAAATGTTTTTAAGTAAACGATTTATAATAAATTAAAAGCAACCTTAAAATTTATATATGTATTACTTTTATTACATTTTCTTTCAGATCAAGCTGAACGACAAGCCATTAATTCCACAATACAAGGATCAGCAGCTGATATAGCAAAAAGTGCTATTTTGCAAATGGAAAAAAATATAATAAAATATAGGCAAAAATTAGGCATTGAACCACAGTCTGTCCGCTTAGTTTTACATTTACATGATGAACTTATATTTGAAGTGCCCGAGGAAAAGGCGAAAAGAATTGCCAAAGTTTTAAGTGTAACAATGGAAAATTGCGTTAAACTTAATGTTCCGCTTAAAGTTAAATTGAAAATTGGCAAAAGTTGGGGTGAACTCAAGGAAGTTAAACTGTAATTATTTATTTGATTTATACCAAACTAATATTCATGTCATACTGGATTTTTTATTCATCCAAGAAACTTGGCTAGTTTTTCAATTCTAATTTAAACGTTTAAAATATAAATAATTAATAAAGTTTTTGCTAAATAATATTGTTATCGCTATATATTTCGGCAAAAATAATTTTACATATATATGGCGTAGTGTAAAGTAACTATGGGCAGACTTGACTGACTGTAACTTAGCCTGATTTTTAGTTGATACTTTAAAGTTCTTTAGAACTTTATTATTTTTATTTTGGCTTTAGTTCATTTTTAATACTAAATTTCTACTCATTAAATGAAGAAATCAATTTTTTTTTTTTATTTGTGATAATGAAAGAATATGTTGGAAAAGTAAGTTTTAATCCCGACACCAGCCGAGTGGAATGCATTTTCGAAACCAGTTACGGTTTCATCATCAGCACTCTTTGATCGGAATGTCTTAGTGTTGGATGTAAATATCATCTATTTAACTCACAAGTTTATACGAAAATTGTTTTGTAAATTAAACTTCACATACAAATTCATATTTTTGCTGTAGTGAGTGAGAACGAAATTTACGAAATTTTCTTTAGAACTTTAGAACAGTCATGTGCATACGAGTTATAAGGTAAATTTTTTAGACCGAAATCCGATAAATTTTTAAGTGTGTTCATAAATAATGTATTTCTGTTTTATTTTCATTTAAAGAAAGTCATTTCCAACCAAATATTTGTCAACATATATGTACATATGTATAGTCAACTTATTGTTATTTTGGGGCAAGGCAACAAAATACATGTTGTTTTTGCATTGTAGTATTTGTTGTAGAATTGCGATTACCTGATGAATAAATAAATATGACTTGCTTGACTTGACTTACTTAAATTGATTATTTTGTGTTTCTGTGTTGGAAATTTATCTATATTTATCAATTAATAAGCTATTTTTTGCAGATTAACAGCCAGAATAATAATCAAATTTTAAATTTGTCAAATGTTTATGAAACGAATATTATATAAGAATTTTTTAATGATCTTTGATTATTAGTATGTGTATAGGTAAATGTACATGTAACTTATACGGAAATATAATGAATATCGAAAACGAATATTTAAGTCGTTTTCTCTATTAAAAAGAATTTCATAACAAAAATTACAAAATTTATTTATTTTCGATATCCAGTACAAGGTGATTGTATTTTTTTAAATAATTTTTGTAATAAAAAAAGTCATCATGGCCAAAAGTGCATACATACTTATAAATAAGTATACATACATATGTATGTATATGCATCAAGAATGATAAAATATTTGTATACATAAACTGAAAGGTACAAGACAAATTTGTCCAATTTCATTAGGTAAAATTTAAAAAATTAAATTGTCATTAATAAAAAACTTTTATTTTATTTTTAATAGCACAATGAGCACAACAATGAATGATAGTGTACTTATGTATGTATAAATGCCTATATACCTATCTACAAATGCATATAAATAAAAATATGTTTTATTTTTAAGCTTTTTTAAATGTTCATATTTTCGAGTATTATTCGCAGAAGTGTTTGCCCTTTACAAGCCTTCCTTTTGCGCCCATTCGCTCCATGAACCTAAATAGGGTTTAGCACTGAAATGGTATTGAAAAATTTATATTATCTTACCAACTAAAGAGTTTTAAATGCAGTAACTTACTTCTTAAAACCTTGAGAAAGAGCAATTGATGCAGCTTGCTTGGCTCTGCCACCTTTTAAGCAACTAAAGATCAATAGTGTATTATGAGATGGTTTGGAACGATTAAATTTAGTTTTGAAATCATTGTCGGACAATTTGAAAGCTTCTGTCAATTCAGATACTGTTAAAAAAATTTGAATTAAATAAAGATATGGACATTCAACATGCGTGCTTTAATCAATATTTACATGGAATATTAATGCTGACAGGTATGGCACCGGTTGAAGCTAATTCATCTTGGTTTCTTACATCTATTAAATAAACTTCAGGATGATTTGGCAAATCTTTAACTTCTTCATATGTTGCCATTTCGGAAAGTTTTTTCGATTGTTTGCTGATGTGTACCTGGCTATTAACAACTAAATCTGGACTCTAACTATGTAAATATGTATATATTAGCAAGTTTATTATTAAGTAATTGCAAAATTACTCATTTACCTAACATGTTTGTGGAATAAGATAAACTTGCTTTTTTATTTTATATCAAGAGTGATGCTAATGAAGCAGTTTTAAAGACAATTTTTTATGGTTAAAAAAACTTAAATGAATTTTTTCGTCATAATTTAGTGAAATAAAAAGCAATGGGCCAATTCAAAGCAGACTCTCATATTGTACTATGTCATATAATTCATATTAATATGACTAGTGACTTTGAACACCTTTTGTTAACAAATTATGTATTTAATTGTTGCGGGTGATATTGGCCGCATACCTGAACGTCTCTGGCGGCTGAATGTTTTGATGTTATTTGTTGTGTTGTTCTTTTGTGTAGTCCTGTTTTTTTATACACAGAATGGTTCACCTTATGTATACTTACGTTTTTTTGTTATATGTTGTCCGAACTGTCCATTTTCCTGCAAAAAAAAAATTAAAATAGAAAAATAATATTTGTAAATACATACTTTGTTTTGTTTACCTTCTCGACAAATGTCATCATGAATGTATGTATGGATGTGTGTTTTGTACAAAATGTACAAAAAAGTTGGATGTGTTTAGTTAGTTTAGTCAGTGTTGTATTTCCATTATAAATTACTACAGTGGGTAGTAAAGCCTATTTATGAATGGAAATACAAAAATGTAATAGGACCGGATAAAGGAAAGGGACAAATATAGGGTAGGCAATATTTTTAATAATACATAGGGAAAATAAAGCAGGATTCTTCCAACATATGGCTATAAACAGTTAAATATTACCTTAGCGGAACGAATATTGAAATACAGAAAATATTGGAAGAACACTTGTGAAATAATATAGTTAGACTGTGTTTCGTGCGGTTAAATGTAAAATTATTAATAATATTTTTTAAAATGATGTTTTGATTTTTTTTAAAATAATTTTTGGAAAATTAAATTGAAAGAATTTTTATTACGTAAGTATATGCCAGCAGCTAATTATGTTGTAATTACAGTGATAAATTGTGCGTTATCGTTTAAATTATAGCTGGCTATATCTCGCGTTAAGCTGTGGAGAATGTTCAGACTGACCGTACACCGCACGGATGAGATAAGCCAGGTAATCTTAAATATATTGAGAATATTATTTTACGGTATACCCCAAATTGCGTCTCTACTCAGAGTGAGGGAAGAGATTTATATGTGGGCAGAAGCTTTTTATTGTGGCTAGCGAGAATGTGTGATGGGAAAAAAAATAGAATTTGAAATGGACGAAAAGGAGTGTGTGACAGGGAAAAATATATTTAGATAAATTGTTGATTACCTTTATTTTTATAAGCCACATATTTAAGAGAAAAAATTGTTAGTTATTTTTAATATTTATGTAAAAAGTGAACTTTGTTTTTATTTATAAAACGTGTAAAAATGACAAATTAGTGTTAAGTGTAATTGTGATCTGTGGAAAAAAGAAATTATAAGTGTAATGTTTAATGTTAGTGTTTGTGTGTATGTTCTTTTATGTTGGTTTATTTAGTTACATCTGACCCTCGTTAGCCGTCCGAATCTGAAGGAAAAGAAAATTAAATGAAAAGTTTGATTAAATATATACTTATCTTATCTAGGGCCCAAGTTGATATGTAGAATAAAAAATAGGTCTGTATAGTGGCAGGCGTGAAGAAAATACTAAATTTAGAGAGCTCTTTAAATTGCAGGAAAAATAGTTAAAATAGTAAAATTATTAAATAAAATAAATGAAAATGTAACTTGAGCGCTAGAAAGGATCAGAATAGATAAAATAAAAATAGAATAAATGAAAGCGGCTATAATAGAAAATAAAATGAGGGAATGTTTGTAAATTTTGTGTATATGTTAATTAGTGTAATATATGTATATAATTTGTAAATATTATTATTATCAATTTAATTTTTATTAGTATTATTATTTTAAATTCATTTTTTTTATATTAATATTATTGTTACTTTTAATTTTATTTATTTATTTATTATTTGCATATTTATTGTTAAGTTTTTTTTTATAATTCTAATAAATTTTGTATTTAATGTAATTAACATTTTTTTGTTAAACTGTGGAATGATGGAAGAATAATGTGGTAAGAGTAAGGTCAGTTGGATTTTTGGGTCGCGGATAGATTTTTACAGCGGATGCTGCTGCGACATGGTTGGGTGGGCAAAACGGGAGTAAACACCTGACTCTCGTGAATTCTTCTTGTGGTGGAGTTTGTCGTAGTATTTGATGTAGTAGTTTTTGTTGTATTTTTCAGTTTGTTTTATGAGCGGATGCGTGGCCAGTGAGAGGGTTGGAACCTGCCTGAGCTATCGCCACGAACAAGCTAGTCGGTAACCTCACTGGGCCAAAACGGTTCGTAACATAATACAAGAAAGAAGACAAAGAGATGACGCTGTTAAAAATTGTATGTATACAGGAAAGAAGAAAATAGAAAATATTCTCTCTGAGAGGTGAGAAGCGAAGAAATTCTCTCTGAGAGACAGTATGGTTAAAAGTATAACATAAACAATTTCTTATACATAGGAAACAAATGTGTAAAGTCATATTATTTTTTTTGTATGGAAATTACTAACAAAAATTTTATGCATGCATAAAATAATATGAAATAGTACAAATATGACTGATATGCAACCACTTTGAATTGGCCCAATGTGTATGTATGCATATGGGACAGTTTTAGGTCTTAGAATCTGTAAAATAAAAATTTGTTGTACAGTCATAGGTATATTTCTACTATGTGATATGACATGCAAAATATTTTCATATAACAGTTTCTGAAAATAAGAATTGACCCTATTGTATTTTAAAAATTTATTTTGAGTTAAACTATTGCTATTCTAAAACACTATTATTGATATAATCGAATAATGTAAAATGTTGCGATCTCTCCATAATTATGTACTGCATGAACCGCAATAAAGCTGTAATCAACTATAAGTTTAATGATGTGCTTTTAAATAAATGCAAGTAATCTTACATAACTGATATAAACAAACATCATAAACTCATAAAACCTTGATTTATTTTACCTAATTTTCAATGGTTCAAAGCAATAATATTAGTATGTAGTTTAATTGTAAATTCACATAAACACATTGGGCCAATTCAAAGTGGTTGCATATCAGTCATATTTGTGCTATTTCATATTATTTTATGCATGCATAAAATTTTTGTTAGTAATTTCCATACAAAAAAAATAATATGACTTTACACATTTGTTTCCTATGTATAAGAAATTGTTTATGTTATACTTTTAACCATACTGTCTCTCAGAGAGAATTTCTTCGCTTCTCACCTCTCAGAGAGAATATTTTCTATTTTCTTCTTTCCTGTATACATACAATTTTTAACAGCGTCATCTCATTGTCTTCTTTCTTGTATTAAATACATAATTTGTTAACAAAAGGTGTTCAAAGTCACTAGTCATATTAATATGAATTATATGACATAGTACAATATGAGAGTCTACTTTGAATTGGCCCATTATCTTAAAAAACACTAATGTTAAAATCTTTCGTATTTTCACCAAAATCTACTACTTAATCATCAGTTGAACCCCTGCTAAATCATTTATTTGTCCTGTTTTTCGCTAAACAAATTATATTTTCAAATTAGGTATATTAAGAGTTGAAATACCTTGCTTTTAAACGTATTATGCAATCGATTAGTTGTCAACACTACTTGCTAAGGTAGCTTCAGACGACATGTATTTTAATTTAATAAAATTTTCAACTGCACAATTGAGACATGCCGTGTGAACGAGATTATACTTGCACAGGTAGTACAAGGGTACACTTATACAAGGTGGCGGTGCCAGCCCAGCTGACAATTTTTTGGTGTTCTGGGTAGTACCATGGTGTAATAACATAAGGTGATAGCGTAAAGGAGAGCAATTTTTCTCTCTCTTTTTTTATGTATGGAGTTTGACAATTTCCGGAGTTGAAATCATTTTTTATATATGTAGTTTGACATACTCCAGAGCACAAAAAAATAATCAGCTGGGCTGGCACCGCCACCTTGTATAATTACACCATGGGTAGTACTGACAACCCAGCTGACTATTTTTTTTTTTTTTTTGCTCCAAGCATATGTCAAATTCCATATGAAAAAAACTTCAGTCCAAGGAACGGTCAAAAGCTGCATATATCTGTTTAAATAGTTTTTCAGGAAAAAACTTTTAAATTTTTAAGTAGATTTTTATAAATTCCGCGTTGTATTAACTAAAGAGTTTTCGTACACTTTGTTAAAATAAAGGTTAAAATAAGTTATTACTCCAAATGATACTGTTGGTTAAACAATCAAAGGCAAAAACTTTTTACGTTACAACTTACTGTAAAATTGTCTAATATAATTGAAAATTCGCTAAGGGTAGTTTTAAATTACGGAATTGCAATGGTTTTTTTTATCTCAAATTTACTATGTCGAAACAGTTATTCCTTTCTGCTACAGATAAAAAGTAAGCCAAAAAAGTCTGTGTCTTCACCTTATATAATTACGTCAATCGCGTGACCCATTGAAACATAGTTAGGTGTCAATTCACGAATAAATTCAATTCGAATAAAAAGTTTTTGCACGTCATAATAGATTTGTTCGACGTAAATTCGGGCAAAGTTTGGTAAAATGAGAGTAAACAAAAAATTCTCTCACAAAACGATAAACTTGCGCAAAATTGCTGGAACAAAAAAAAACATTTCAATCCCGAAAAAAACGCCATAATTTTACAGTTGTTGTTCAGAAGTCTAGGTTGCTATGCTTATTTTCCGAAAAAACCGCAGCCGGTTATCTCCGATGATGGCGTTAAATGCTTAGCTTAGTCCCCTTTTACAAACGAGAACTTTCCTTAACCTTTTACAATTGAGAAATTAGAGGCAGCCAGAAATTTAATTTTTAAATTTTCTTATTTTCACTGTTAAAACTACTAAACAGATGCTGAGATAAGAAAGATAACATGAAACAAGAGCAAGAATATAAAAAAGTTAAAGAGAAAATAATGTGTAGATGAACTTTACCTTTTCAGACCCTTACTATCGAATTTCAACAGCCTGCTTTTCAGTTTCTCTATTGTAAAAGGACACTTAATATACATCTGCTTAAATACATAACTTACCTAATATAAACAAAACGATGAAACTTTCTTCTATGCCGGCCGTTTAACAACTTAATTCGAAGCTTAATAGCGATTAGAAAGGAGAAAATATAATTCCCTGGAATAAAATAACAGCTAATTTCTGTGGCAAGGAATAATTACCCAACAGGTTTTAAATTTTAGCTGCCAAAGTTTATACATAAAAAAATTGATTTTTTCTCTTCTCTCATTTATTTCAAACATTAAACTTATACCCCTTAATTGGCCGAAGATCTAATCTTAATATAAAGAGCAAAGTTCTTATTTACAAAATGTGTATTCGACCGATAATGACCTATGGTTGTCAAATCTGGTCCCAAAAGGCTGCTAAAACGCATACAAAAAAATTGCAAATCATTCAAAATAAAAACTTGAAAATAATACACAATCTACCTTTTAGATATCCAACTTATCTTCTACATAGAAACTTTGACTTCAAAATGTTCAATTCATTGACAAGGGAACTGACGCTGTCATTTAATGAAAAATGCAGGTCAAATTTTGAAATAATAAGAAATTTGCTAAACAACCACTGAGGGTCTTTTGTTTAAAAGACACATTTCAGTGATTGTTTTAAAATCTCTTATAACTTCTAAGTTGATACGAGGTTTTTTATGAACAACTTTTCCTTTAAACTGTGATATTAGTAGTTTCTTTATTTAATTAATCAGATGTTAATTGTTGTAATACTATATGTAAATTCTCATAACTCTGTTAATGATATTGATAAAATGAACAAGTTTTTAATAAAGGATAATAATAATAATAAAAAACAAGTAAGAGCGCTATATTCGGCCGTGCCGAATCTTATATACCCTTCACAACGTGTAGTCATGCAATAACAGTAGTTTGTGTCACCATTCATACATTCATACATATATAAAAACATCCCATTGTAAAATTATAAATTCACGTATGTATGTTAAAAAAAACAAAAAAAAAAAAAAATAAAAAAAAATTTAAAAAAAAATTAAAAAAAAAATTAAAAAAAAAATATTATATATATAATATATATAAAACAAAAAAAAATTAAAAAAAAAATAATCTATATATATAAAAGTGAAACTCTGTGTGTGTGTGTGTATAGCTAGACTCCGAAACTGTAAAACCGATCGGGCTCAAACTTTGGTAGGTTGTTGTACACATACCAGGGAGTGTTTATGGGTGGAAAAAAGTGGGCGGTGCCACGCCCATAAAAAGTAGTTATAATTTTTAGCTACTTGCACTTGACCGATTTTTCTGAAACTTTGCACACATATTGAGCTGTCATGACTAAATAATTTCGAGATAAGAAAAGTGGGCGGGGCCACGCCCCTAAAAAAGTTTTGATTTTGAGGTACTTGCACTGGACCGATTTTTATGAAACCTTGCACACATACTAAGCTGTCACAACCATATAATTTCGTGACTAGAAAAGTGGGCAGGGCCACGCCCATAAAAAAAGGTTATAATTTTGAGGTACTTGCACCAGACCGATTTTTCTGAAACTTTGCACACATATTGAGCTGTCATAGCTAAATAATTTCGTGATTAGAAAAGTGGGCAGTGCCACGCCCATAAAAAAAGGTATCATTTTGAGGTACTTACACTGGACCGATTATTCTGAAACTTTCCACACATATTGAGCTGTTATGACTTTACAATTTCGTGACTAGAAAAGTGGGCAGGGCCACGCCCATAAAAACAATTATAAATTTGAGGTACTTGCACTGGTCCGATTCTTCTGAAACTTTGCACACATATTGAGCTGTTACGACTTTACAATTTCGTGATTAGAAAAGTGGGCAATGCCACGCCCATAAAAAATTATAATATTTAGGTTTTTGCACTTGATATTCAATTAAAATTCAGAATGCATTTTGATTCATTAAGGGGCGTAGCAACGCGCGCCGGGTTTGGCTAGTAATAAATATATATATAGAATATATTAAATAAAAAAAAAAATAAAAAAAAAATTAAAAAAATTTTTTTTTTGGCTCAGCTGGGATTCGATGCCACGTTTTCCCTAACCAGTATACACGTTTATATGTATGTATGTTGTTGTTGTAATGTTGTTTTTGTGAAAAAAAAATCGAGGTGGTCGTGGGTTTTTGCTCATATCTCAGTTGTTTATATACCGATGTTTCTGATTTTCAATACCGATCTACTCCCGAATATTCTGATATTTTAATACCTTACCCGGGTCCAACCTATGTCGGGGGGCTTCAAAAAGTTGATTTCAACATACACACGGACAGACGGACAGACTGACAGGACTTAATCGAATACTTTATGGGGTCGGAAATGAAAATTGTAGAAATTTCACACGGAATGACAAACCTATATATACCCTTTTTCACTGTGTGAAGGGTATAAAAAACATTAAACTTCATGCACACAAAATGTCTCCAAACTGTGATAACCTGTCGAATAAATACGCCTTAGTCATTAGGTGCCATGTCCAAAACTCGTTTCTCAAAATCTTGTATGGTTTATGAGATATTAGGCATATACTTTCTATGAGCATGGTTCTGCTTACTGTTATTATAACAATTTATAGTCACACAAATTTCAGTTGATAGGGGAAACAACTATATTTTGTTATGTTTGATATTGGACCAAAAACCCGAAAATCACACATATTTATTTTGGAGAAAGTTATATATGTATATCTGTGGCTTGGAGCTAAAAGGGCCAATGTCAAAATATTTACTTTTAAGAAAATTGGAATTGAACTTAAACTTTTATAGGTGCTTTCATAGTGACATTGGCCAGCAATTTATTTATGAAGCTGTTCTGGGTTAAGTGTGACTTTAGCTGTTTAACCATAATGAAATAGAGCAAGAAAACAAATCGAATGCAATGATTAACTCAAAAGAGCAAAAAAGTGATATTGGCCCTTTTAGCTCCAGCGACAGATATATCAATTCGTTTTCTAATAAAAAATAAGTATTGGCTCAATTCACAAGCTGTCGTACAACATTTTGTTGATAATTTCTACATTAATTTTTTGTAGAACACTTAAAACAATTTTACCTACAGAACCTACAGAATGTTGTATAAATACATTTAAGATGGAAAAATTAGTCATATCCTATATACGACAGGTTGTGAATTGAGCAGATGTATATTGAAATTGATTTAAAAAAATTTCTTACCGTAAAATCACCCACTGCAAAAAAAAATTTATTTGTATGTACTTACAATAAAAAACACCCGACTTTTAATGACAATATTTTTTATTACGTAATTTATTTTCATCTTTACAAAAAATATACATATACTTTTGAAAAAAGAAAAACTTTTTTATTATTGTTTATTCATATTATTTTTTTATATTAAATTTTACTAAGTTTATCAAAAATATACTTTTTAAGGCATTTAAATCAGATGTTTAAAACAAAATATATATTACAAGGAGAAAATACATAAAATAATGTGATACGAACGATATGTTTTAGAAGATGTAAAAATTGAATAAAAAAGAAATTGCACAAATGTTTTCGCTTAATACAATAATATTTTAGCGATAATAAATAAACTAATGAATTTTAGGTTTTAACAAACAAACATCGTTTCTTTAAATACGTTTAAAAAGTGTTTTGTATACGCTCTTAAATATTTCTTAATAAAAAAAATTGTAAATTAGTTAATTTATGTATATCATTTATAATATTAATTAGGACTTGTGTGTGTGTGTGTATTTGTATAATAATTAACAATATGCAAAATTGTAATAAGAAATAAATACGTTGTCACAGACTCGATTTAAAAAAATTTTTGTAAAATTTCGTTTTTAAAACACTGTTTGTTTTTGTTTTGTTTCATGCATTTTTTTCCCCAAAAACTTAGGCCTGTTTTCATTTTTATGTACACAATTACATAAAAACGATTTTTAAAATAAAATAGTTTAAAAATTACAACAATAAATAAAGGCATTGATTTAGCAATATATATGTATGTATGTAGATTTTTGTAAGCTAACTTTTGCTTTCAAACTCAAGAAAATAACAAAATTATTAATATAATTAAACGATGCAATGTTAGAACATAATGTGTGGTGTCAAACTGAACACCAGTAGAATAAAGTTCACAAAGTCTACTCTTTTGCTCTTAAATAGCCTTCAAGCATTAGCAGCGTTTTGATGGTGGCACTAAATGATCGGGCAAAACATTAGGTAATTCATTGCCTTCTAATTTCACATTGATTAGATGTAAAGCTAAAGCAAATTCATCGGAATCCAAAAAACCATCGCCATCAACATCAGATAGTTTCCAAATTTTACTAAGCACTGAGTTGGGCAGTTTTGATTTGATGAGTTCTTGTTTGGCAGCTGCAAAAATTAAGAATGATATTTTTGAAACTATTTGTAAAAGCAGAAAAAAATTATAAATTTTAAAAACATACCCTGTCCAGAAATTTTACCATCAACTGGGGATAGTTTATTGAATATAACATCTGTATGCTCTTTGTCTCTATTACAAATCCAATCATGTTCTCCAAAGCCAGCATCGATGCCTTCACCTTTCATGTAACCGAAAGGTGAAACATTGTCATCAATGACACCTTCGAAAGCACCACCTACAAGAGGCAAAACAAATATAAAAATATAAATAAAAAATAATAATAACAATAATTTTTAATACAATATAGATGAAGTTAAACTGTTATTAATGAAAATAAAATTTTAATAAAAATTCGTATAAAATTTTTTTTTTATAGTTGGTGAAAAACATGTGTTTAAATTTTTATTTTAGTTTTGATATAGCATTAAAAGGTATGTTTACATTCGGCAAGTATTTGCTCAAAAAGCGATTATTTTTACATCAAATATTGACAGAACATACAAAAATCGATTGATATTGCAATTCGAAATTAATCCATATTGGTGGTTTCATCTATTTCGTCAAATATTTGCGTTGTGTAAACATACCTGTGGAACAGTCATGTGAAGAAGAAGAGAAAAAAAAACTAACTTGAATAGAAAGAAGAAGAAAAAAGAATTTTGCTTTAAAGAAATATAATACATCGATGGCTTAATATAAAAAGGGCGTATCTTGATTAAACAAGTAAAGGCTATAATACACGGCATGTTTTTTACATCTGACTTTAAAATTTGTGAGACATATGTAAATGTACATGTCTGTCAAAATTGTAGTTTTACGCTGACTGCTTTGCAGCAGCAGAGATTTCTGCCAACGACTAATGTCACATGTTTTGACAGAAGAAAATAGAGCGCACTTTAATTAAAATTTTGTCAGATGTCTCAACACATGTTTTTTTACAGAAGTAATGTTTTAAAGGTAACACACGATATGTTTGTATTAACAGTGGAGAATTTGACAAGTCAGATGTAAAAAACATGCCGTGTATTAGCTCCTTAACGTGTAGTCATGCAATAACAGTAGTTTGTATCACCATTTATTTCATATGAAATACGTACATACATATATAAAAAACATATGTACATATATAAAAACATCCCATTGTAAAATTAAAAATTTACATACATACGTAAACGTATGTTAAAAAAAATAAATAAAAAATTAAAAAAAAAATTAAAAAAAATAATTAATATATAAATAATAAATATAAAACAAAAAAATAAATAAAAAAAAATAATAATAAAAATATAAATAATATATTAAATAAAAAATAAAATAAAAAAAGTTAAAAATGGGGAATAGAAGAATCCTGGACCTCGAGCTGAAAGGGGTTAGGAAGACTGATGCCGGTAGAACGTATGAGTCGAGTGAAGATGGTTAACAACAGCGAGAGGATCAAACTGTAAAAACCAACTAAATACGATTACTAAATTCGCCCGTGCCGAATCTAATATAGTCTTAACCAACGCGTAAGTACGTATGTGATAAATCTTCAAATTAATTGTCAATAGAAAATATCTATGCAATAAGTTTTTTCCAAAAATTTTTAAAATAAGTCTTTAGCTATGTTCACACTTGGCAAATGCTTGCCCAAATAAGCATAACCACTTGTTTTCGATAAATATTTAATACTAGCCAAACCCGGCGCGCGTTGCTACGCCCCTTAATGAATCGAAACGCATTCTGAATTTTAATTGAATATTAAGTGCAAAAACCTAAAAATTATAATTTTTTTTTATGGGCGTGGCATTGTCCACTTTTTTAATCACGATATTGTAAAGTCATAACAGATCAATATATGTGCAAAGTTTCAAAAAAATCGGTCTGGTGCAAGTACCTCAAAATTATAACCTTTTTTTATGGGCGTGGCCCTGCCCACTTTTCTAATCGCAAAATTATATGGTTATGACAGCTTAGTATGTGTGCAAAGTTTCAGAAAAATCGGTCCAGTGCAAGTACCTCAAAATTAAAACTTTTTTAGGGGCGTGGCCCCGCCCACTTTTCTTATCACAAAATTATTAAGTCATGACAGCTCGATATGTGTGCAAAGTTTCAGAAAAATCGGTCAAGTGCAAGTAGCTAAAACTGATAACTAATTTTGATGGGCGTGGCCCCGCCCACTTTTTTTGACCCATAAACACTCCCTGGTATGTGTACAACAACTTACAAAAGTCTGAGCCCAATCGGTTTTACAGTTTCGGAGTCTATAGCTAACACACACACACACACACACAGAGTTTCACTTTTATATATATAGATAGAAGATAGATAGATGTAATTTTCTTTAATCCAAAAATAGTCAATTTGTTTATATTAAGAAAACTTTTAATTAAATACATATTTGCTTATTAGAGCAGATATTAATACATTTTTCAAGAAGCGTCTTTTTGTAATGAAGTTTTTTGATGCAATACAACGATATTCAAACTGCAACCAAATCAACTTTGGAGAGATTCAGTTTAATTTGAAAAGGTTTAATTGCAGTACTGTAGGCTTCTGAAAATGCAAGAGCCATTTATCAATGACAATTGCATTCCTTTAGGTGTACAGTATGGTGTTGCAAGACATCCGAAAATATTGTTGACTCTTATTTCTTCAAAAATTAAGATGGAATTGTTGTAACAAAATTTTTCACGTCCTGCTATTGAGAACAATCTTAAAATGTGGTTTCAGCAAGATGGAGTAACTGAATACACTGCCCGAGACACAATGGAACTTTTAAGTCCAATTTATGGAGAGCGATAAATTTCCAGAAATTCGAAAATAAATTGGCCAGCGCTTTCGCTAGATGTGTCAGCACCCGACTATTATATATGGGGTTATTTGAAGGAGCGAACATATGTAATTAAGCTCAAGACAATCCTTGAACTCAAGACCAACATTGTTGCAGAAATTCGAGCACTTTTTGATATAGATGATATAGATGTGTCCATCATTGCGAAGCTGAAAACGGGGGTCATTAAAGTGACATTATTTTACGTACTTAATATAAAACAAGTAAGAGCGCTATATTCGGCCGTGCCGAATCTTATATACCCTTCACAACGTGTAGTCATGCAATAACTGTAGTTTGTATCACCATTCATCCCATATGAAATACGTACATACATATAAACAAGTAAGAGCACTATATTCGGCTGTGCCGAATCTTTTATACCCACCACCAATTTTGTGTACATTTAAAGCACAATAATTATTATTTTGTTAATGGCTTTTTTGTAGAGGGTGGTTAAATTTTAAATTTAAAACAGAGGCCGAATTACGGCACTCGAATGCCGTAATTCGGCCCCAGGTCTGTATAAAATGTTAGAACATCTATGAATGCCTTCTAAATTCGTTAAATGAGAAGCATTGCTGTTTATCGCGATAGTGTGGCAAAAAAACAGTCAACTTCGACTCATCATCGTGGCAAACAATTGAGCATCAGCAATGTTATTTAAAATTTGGACTATCGGATCGAGGTGTGCCGTTGAGGTCGCGGGGCCATTTGGCCGATATTTTGTTCCATACATAATTGAACCATACAAATATTATCATTAAAAAAGAAATGATAATAATTTCCTAAATAATTTGTGTTTTATTCAAAATCAACATCAACCCTTAAAATTTAACCACCCTTTACAACTTGGATATGCTGGTAAAATGTTTTCGTAAATTAAGTGTTTCAGTGAAAATGGGCGTTAAAGTAAGCGTGTCAATAAAATTTCTGCTAATAAATACAACTTAGATATTTCAATATAGTCCGTAATTCTTCCAAAATATTTATTCATTGAGAAATTATATGAATTTGAAATAAAGCATTATATAGGATGTGGGCGTAAGAGTGGGCGTGTCACCTAAATTTTCTGGCATAACAATAACATTGACTAGAAGGATTTCCGTAGCAAATTTTATCATCATACCTCTAATTTTGTCGGTTTTATAAATTTAAATTTCATTAACAGTAAATAACGTGGAAAGTGAGCGTTATAGTAGGTGTGTCGAAGTTATTTATGCTAATAAATACAACTAAGATATTTCAATAAAGTCCTTTATTATTCGATTTATAGAGAAATTATAAGAATTTGAGAGAAAACGTTGTATGGGAGGTTGGCGTGTCACATTTATTTTCCGTCAGAAGAAAGCCTTTGACCAAAAAGCAATTCCTGCAAAATTTCAGAATCGTAGATCTAAATTTGTCACTCTTATTAGGTTTAAAATTTTTAACATATTGGAAAATACACTGCGCGGTATAAATTTTCGTACATTTTGAGCTCTAACTCCCTTCCTAATACATGCATTGAGGCAATTTTTCTTTCTTCCTTATACTCCGATTTAGCCAATTTTCTATTCCAAACAAACCTTGTGTATAAGACATATTCTGGCAAAATTTGAGCCCACTAGCTTTTTCGATGGGACCTCTATCGTGCTTTTAACAGACGGACATACGGAAGGACATAGCTAGATCGTCGTCAAATAAAACTCCGATTAAGAATATACATACCATTTTTTTGGTGACGGATATAAAAACTCAAATACTTCAAAAAAACACTTTACAAAAAAATTTGTTTAGCTCTTTTACTAAAATTTTGCAAAAAATATTTGACCTTGTGTCACAAAAATTGGTCTGCTGATCACGGTCGGATCGTAATAAAATGGGGTATAGGGGTATAGAGGAGAGTTTTATCTACTAAATGGTGCTAATTTCTTTTTGTTATCTTATGTTTTCCAGAAGTTATGGTGTATTAAAAAAAGGAATTTAGGAAAATTTAGACCTAAAGATAAAAAAAAAATTATTTCTAAACATTATAAACAATTTATTTTCATGTACTAATGGCTAACAAATTTTAAAATTATACAAAACTTATTTCGTTTGAAAATTTTCTAAAAGTAAAATGTTATAGAACTTTAAAAATCAAAATCTTACTAATAAATTTCCTGTTTTAGCAAAATGCTGAGCATGTCTATATTGAGTCACCCTGTGGCCCTTAAAATTTAACCACCCCTTACAAAAAAATAGATAGATAAAAAAAAAATTTGTTAAAATATGTATTTTAAATATTCAAATACTTATTTTAAATCTACTGATGCACATTTTTTTTTAATATTTTTAAATCTTAAACCTCATAAGACTGTGTGTACAACTATATGTAAAGTTGGGCACAAATCATTACTCTAGTTAATTTTTGTCAACAAACTTCGGTCATTTTCGTTTTCACAAACCCCTATAAAATTCCTTTGTAGTTTGTGCAAAAAAATGTTACTAGAGTCATCTAGTGTTCTACGTGATGTTTAGCAAAGACATCATCCTTAGTGTTTGCAAAATTCAACAGATGTCGCCATCTGCAATGAATAAATGCTAATGAATATGACTAATATATTTTTATAAAAATTTAAAAAAAAGTGGGCGTGGCACATTTATTTTTCGTTATAACGAAGACTTTGACCAAAAAACCATGTTTGCAAAATTTCAGAACCGTACATATAGTTTTGTCAGTTTTATTACGTTTTAAACTTCAAATATACACTGAGCGGTATAAATTTTCGTACATTTTGACCTATAACTCCTTTTCTAATGCATAGATTTAAGCAATTTTTGGGGAGAAATATTCTTTTGACTCGAGAAATATATATTCGAAGTTTCATGACTCTACGTTTATGCGTTTGGACACAATTCCTTTTTTTTCGATGTTTGAAGGACACGGTTTTTTCGACCTATTCTTGCTTTACGAGCTATAACTCTCTTTCTAATATTCCGATTTAGCCCATTTTCAATACCAAACAAACCTTGTCTATTAGAAAGATTCTGGCAAAATTTGAGCCCTTTAGCGTTTTCGGTGCGACCTCTATCGTGCTTTCAACAGACGGACAGACGGACGGACATAGCTAGATCGTCATCAAATCAAACCCCGATTCAGAATATATATACTTTATGGGGTCTAAAATGGATATTTCGATGTGTTACAAACGGAATGACAAAATGAATATACCCCCACCATTTTTTTGGTGGCGGGTATAAAAACATACATATATAAAAACATCCCATTATAAAATTATAAATTTACGTATATATGTTAGAAAAAAAATAAAAAAAAAAAAAATAAAAAAAAAAAATTTTTTAAAAAATTAAAAAAAAAAAATTTTTTTAAATAATTAAAATATATATAATAAATAAAAAACAAAAAAAAAATGAAAGAAAAAAATTAAAACTTAAAAATAAAAGTATAAATAATATATTAAATAAAAAATAAAAAAAAAAAATTTAAAAAAAATTAAAAAAAATTTTTTTTTGGCTCATTTGGGATTCGATGCCACGTTTTCTCTAACCAGTATACACGTTTGTATGTACGTATGTTGTTGTTGTAATGTTGTTTTTGTGAAAAAAAAAATCGAGGTGGTCGCGGGTTTTTGCTCATATCTCAGTTGTTTATGTACCGATGTTTCTGATTTTCAATACCGATCTACTCCCGAATATTTCTGATATTTTAATACCTCACATGGGCCAAGCTATGTCGGGGGGCTTCAAAAAGTTGATTTTAACATACACACGGACAGACGGACAGACTCCCCTATTCATAAGCTTTCAGAAAATATATACTTTATGGGGTCGGAAATGAAAATTGTAGAAATTTCACACGGAATGACAAACCTATATATACCCTTTTTCACTGTGTGAAGGGTATAAAAAACTCCATTTTGAATATTTTATAGTCTGAAAAAAATATATAATCGAAAAAGTTTTTAAATTTTTAAACCCCATGGAGACTTTTAGCCAACCCTGTATTACTATTATGGCTTATTGGTTTAGGCCTACAATTTAACCCTAACCCTAACCCTAACAAAAAAGTATAGCGGTGTTAAAATTGTACGATCTTAAAGGCCAATTTAAGTTTGCAGTTATATTGATGAAAGAGAACTCGTGAAACTTTAAACATTAAGCTACAAGTTTGATTAAAGAAAATCGGGCAGATACACCTGCTAAAAATTGCTTTGTTACTTCTAAGACAATTGTTTTCTGGAAGTCACAAAAGCAACTCTTATTTGATAATAGAAAATAAGAATTTTGACGTGCTGCTTAACTGTGTCAATCACCATGGCGATTTGGCAACAGTCGCCGTTTTACTTATTGCTCATAAACACACAACATGCCAATTAGACATAAAAAAATACCTGTCATTGGCTTGGGCTTTTAGTGCCCTCTTTTTCAACCTAACCTTAACACCTGATTAACATTTTTTTCTTTATAAATGTAGTTATTAAAATGACAACTTATTTAATTAATAAATAACAAAATATTATTGGAAATGGTTTAGGAAAATTAACTTGAACTTGTAAAGGGTTCAAGTTTGATTTTAATTATTTTATTCAATTACTTAATACCAGTTTTTAAAAATAAAAGAAATATATAAAAAATATATTGCATGATGATAAAGATAGTGTTTTTAAATAAAACAATAACTTTACACCTCACCATTTATATAAGAGATTTTAAATCCAGGTAATTTCGATGAGACTCAAGTTTTTAAGTAGCAATAACATATTTCTATGAAATTCTTTTTTGTTTCGGTTCAAAGTTCTTTAGATTAAGGCAAAGTAATTAATTTGAAATAATCTTTATATTTTATTCATTACATATCGTCGGTCTAATGTAGAGAGGCCCTAGCTCGTACTTTTTACGAAATTATGAGTTTTTCAGTAATTTCAATACATTTCACACAAATACACCTCGACACAAAAATTTACAAATACACCTCGACACAAAAATTTACCGCAATAGTATCAAAAATAACAGTTTTACAAGCGATTTTACAATACAATACAGAATACAGTTTCTGTTACGTTTAAACCTTCTCCTGCAAAATTATAATTATTTGAGTTAGGGCCTTTCTACATGAGACCGACGATATAATACAGGGTGGTGCGCGAATCGTGCTACAAAAACAAAACGTAATAATTTTTATTCTGTGTGAGTAATCGGTTAATTTTTTTTTGGCAGGTTACTTTTTATAGTTATTAATTAAAAGAGGATTTGGATGGTGCAGCGGTATCATATTTTCCAGCCCTCATTTCGGTTTAAGGGAAAATTAGGCGGGAGTTTGGCGGCATTCCTTCGAGCTGATAACTGTTAAACAAGCTTGCCGAATCTCCAAGCATTTCACGAAGACCCTACCAATGAAATATCGTCAATTCTGGCGAATTTAAGCGTTTCGTTTTTACGTTCATTACAACGGATCTTACTGATCACAAGATTTATTACTTGTGATTTAGTAAGTCATGTCTGTAAATATAATTTATGATCGCTTAAATCTTCCTTTCGTGAAATCGTGTATTATGTATCCTTTGTGTGTAGGTGTATATAAAAACTCGATCATAAATTAAATTTTTTCTTTTTTTCTTTTAAAAACGAAGTTTTAAGTACGATGACTCAAAATTATAAAATAAACGCTTCTAGAAATGTTTCCTTATTCATTTAAATTGCGAGGTTATCCGTCAAAGGTTCAGTTCCCGTAAGCCGACCTATACCTTCATATAGGAAGTCGGAGCTAAACACTTATATGTATTTTAATTATATATTTAAAGTTTTGCACGTGGTCAAATGTGACTCCGGATAACTGTAAGTCGGTACAGTTAGCCGACGCCACGCACTTAACCAGTGTGAGTGTGAGACGTAAAACTCTCGAAGCCGGATAAAAAGGACGGCCTGATTGTCCTTATTCGACAACAATAATGACAATGACGCGCGAGTCTTTATCAAACCAGTGCTGAATTACGACTGATACAGATATCAGTCACTGTAAAGTATAGAGTGCATTGTGGTGTGTGAAAAAAAAGAACTCTCTAACAGTAACTGTCAATGCGGAGAGTTATTTAAAGATGTTTAGAGAGTTTTTTTTACCCAGAACTCCGTCAAAGACGTATCAGTTACAACAGCATTTAGTTCCAGCAAATAAATATACAGAAACTCCACTTTCGCTGGCCCCAAGGTCCATGAACTGACTGCATAAATTTTTTTATGAGATTAGGTCAAGCGTGGTAAAAAATTAAAGAAAGCAATTTGTCTGAATTGAAGCAGTCAATTGAAAAAATAACTAAGGTGAACCAGACTTCAACCCTTCAGGCTGGAATAAATAATTTTTAGATCAAAAATAAATTGAATTTTCTAGACAATAAAAAATAAATAAATGAAATAGGTTGAGTAAAAAAGTTATTTAAATTTCTTATTACAGCATAATTGGTGAGCCACCCTGTACTTACATACATACATACATATAAATATATACAATTTAAATAGTTTTATTATTATGTATTTGGCTGTTACCTTTCAATTAGAAGCAATTATTAAATTGGAGGTTTTATTTTTTTTTTCTTTTGTATTTTACATACTGTGCGCCACTTTACTTACTACTTTAATACATAAACATGTAAGTTCGAATAGATATGAATTTTTATTTTCAAAATCTACTTGAGTGTGCGCGCATATTCATCTGTTTGCAAGTTTAGTGTGAGAGTGCAGTGCAGTGCATCAATTTATCTGTCTATTCGCACAGTTAAGATGCATTTATTATTGTGTATATTTTTTTTTGTATAACTATTAAGTAAATATTGTGCCTTGGAATACAGTCTAGTATTATTTTTAATAGTTTTTTCTACTTTAGCAATTTATGAATTTACAAAAGTCTACTGCCGCTAGTATTTAATAAGGCAATTGGAGTTATTCGTTGAATTTTTCTTGTACTTTGTATTTTTTGTTTTTGGATTACAATCGATTTGCTTTGTTTAATAGTTGTGGTTTATTTATTAGTGCGTAAAGAAAGAAAAAAAATTAAAACCTTTTGACTTTAATAATGCATTTGCCACGAAATGCATTCATATGTTTTGTATGTATGTATGTATGTATGTATGTATGTATGTATGTATGTATGTACATATTGATATCAATTAAAAATGTTTAAACAAATTGAAGCATTAAAATCAAAAAATAAAAAACACAATAATAAGCCTTAATGGCACATCTTTTAGGATTGTTTTATTAGTTTTAACAATACAATAGTGAAAAAAGAAACAATTATTTTTGACCAAAGTTGCAATTTCAATAACGGTGGATTTGTTTAGTATTTTCGTTTTTATTTATAAGCCGGACCGCTCTGCTGTCCCCAACAAAATTTTTGCATTGTATTCATTCCACTCACTTTTACCCATAACCCCCTTCTCACCCTTTCCATTTCCAAAAAACACAACTCATAAGACATTACGATACATGGTTTGGTAACTTGTTCAAGTGACAATAAAAAATCATTAAATGAAAAATGAAGGGCATTATGTTGATATTTGTATGAGAATATATAGGAAAATCTAATAGCAGTATCTCTGGAACCTTAAGGACGATTTCGTGCAATTTTGTTTAAAATCGGTCGACTCGTTTCGGCAGTTAGTGTACACTTTTTTATATATGTATTTTAGTGTTAAGGGTATATATAGCTTTGTCACTCCGTTAGCAATTTCTACAATATTCATTTACGACCCCAAAAAGTATAAATATATACTTGAAACTTATTATAAGAACTTAAAAATTAACGCTATAACTTTTGCAAATTATGGCTACCTTATGTTAAGTTTGGCTAAAGAATACACGTAAGTAAGTAAGTCATTGAACTCTGTTTCCTTTTAAGAACGCCGAGAACTTTAAACTATTTTTTATTTTTTTTTTTTTTTGAAAAAATCTTTGGCTATTTAGGCCACATTTATTATGAGTGATGAGGCCACTGTTGATCTAAAAGGATACGTAACAAACAAGCAAACAAACAAAATGTGTGCTGCAGGATCACTGAAAATTCACGTATAATTCATAACGAGCTATTACATTAACTCCTATCGAAAAAGACTTTACCAGGTTGCTTTATGCCCGTTTTGGCATTTTGCAGTTGGGGGTTTTTTGAAGTCACAGGTCTTTGTCAGTAAGTCACTGACCGTAAAGGCTCTGAAAAAACTTAACTGGAAATCAATTCAAATTTATCTCATTATTTTAAAACGAACAATTTTAACCACGTATCAAATATTTTCTTTAAATTTTATAAAGTCTAGTTTTAACTGCTTCTAAGAGTCTAACAAAAAATACAGCAACTTTGTTAATTATAATTGTTAGCAAGATCTTTACAATAGGTTTGAAAAGTATACATATGTATATAAGTTTGTCAATCCGGTTTCTTCACTATTTTGCTTCTGTTCGTTTGAAAAAAAGAACTTCAGTTTGCACGAGTTACAATTTACAAGTTGACACAACTTTTATAATACTATTTTGAATAAGTTTAGTTTGTTGATTTTACGTTGTAAGCATTATGTTAAAAACGTAGTGCCAGGCAAATGATACATCGAAAACTAGTGAATTTTATCAAAATAAAGAAGTAACTTTGGTGTTATGTGTCACAATCAGTCATTATTTGTGTAAAAAACATATAGAGAGTGATAAAAATAACAATTATTGAAAAAAACAGTATAAAATTCTTAAATTGCTCGGTACTGTAAATACAATACATATTTTTTAATCGTTTAATAATAATTTTCATAAAGCAAATGTAATACGAACAAAAAATATGCAAATTTAAAAAAAGTGTTGCCATTTTAGCTATAGTGCAAATATAAGTATGTATGTCATATACGATACTATAGAATAATTCTTACGTTTTACATTTTTGAAAGTTATTTCGACTGTTATTCTTCAGTTTTTCAAATAAAGCATTAAAACGTTGTCGCACATTTGACTGTACTGTATCAGCAGTCTCTACGGAAGGGGAGCAATGAGAGGAAAGAGTAGGTTCTAAAAGATTGTAAAAAAGGAAAAGAAAACACTATAAAAAATTTACGTTTTCTTCAAGTTGTATAAAACGAACTTTAAATATTTCAAAATACAATATACATATACATATGTATATGTAGTTTAAAAATACTTAAATTGTGTTAAGTATAAAGAATTAAAACATGTCAAAAAGAAAAGAGAAACCAAAAACCAAATTAATGTTATAAAAACCGCACACCTTCGAAGTATTTAGCAATTTAATGCTAAACATGTGATATAAATTAACTGAAACTATGTACAATAAATGCATGGCAAAGAAAATAAACAATCAGCATACATTTATACATACAAGTTTAAATTTTTCGAGCATGTACCAGTGATGGTATATGAGAATTTCAGTCTTGTGCCAAAATTTTAGCTAAAAAGTGCCAAAACATTTTAAAAAGTGCCATATCAAACATATACACATATCCATGGTGTAATTACATAAGATGATAGCGTAAAGGAGAGTGATTTTCGGCTCTCTTTTTTTATGTATGAAGTTTGACAATATCCGGAGTTGAAATCATTTTTTTAATATGTAGTTTGACGTACTCCAGAACACAAACAAATTGTCAGCTGGGCTGGCAACGCCACCTTGTATAAGTGTACCCTGCACATATCTACATATTTAAAAAAATTAAATCCATTTTTTCAGTTTCATTATTATATACAAAAAAATTTCCAAACTTTAATAGTTTAAAAATTCATACAGATAAATTATATTAAATTTGGTTGAACTTCTTTAAGCAGAGTCTGCACACAATTATTCTTTTCCATCATAACCGAACAGTTATCCGATTAAATTGTTTATAGGAATTTCATTATCATGTAAAATGTTCATAATAGCATTACATATCGATTGAGCGGAACCATCAGGTATTGATCAGGTACTTGAAATAAAGTCAAAAATCGATTAACACACTTTCCAACATATAAACGTACTAAAATAACCAAATTTTTTGAAGCTGTGCAGTCGTAGTTTTGCATTTTAGTACTTACAACAGGAAGAAAAAGCATTTATTTCTTTTTAATAAGAAATATATATCTTAAAAAGTAAGTAAAATTATATTTTTTTTATTGTTTGAAAAAGTGCCAAAATTTTATTGAGCGTGCCATCGTGCCATTAAACAAATAATAGTGCCAAAAATGGCACGATTGTGCCACTTTTGCCAACAGTGGTATGTACAATAGTTAAGAAAAAATTAAAAGAGAAAAATTTCTTAAGTAAATATGACTATTAAATTTGGGGGAAAGAATAGCTATAACTAACAAAAGATACATACGTACATATCGTTAACTAAAAGGTAAAACGTCCTCACTAGCAAAAAAAAAAAAAATACAAAACTCGATTCCGGTGTGTTTCATTAAAATACACTCTCAACAAAATCTAACTTTCCCAATCACTATGCAAATACTTACACCAAAACAACGTTTACAAAGCTTGAAAATTTTCTCAAAATTTTTGCTGAAAATCAACTGGAAGCTGAACTGAGTTTTATCGTTAAATCATCTTCAGCGATGATTTAGTGCATATATAAACAATCAGAATTGTCCTTTTTGGAGAGAGAGCATGAGACTTTCTAGACTTTTTGCGCAGTCGCGTATGCCATATGAATTATATGTGAGCTAATAAAGTTAAATTTTTTTTGGTCATTTATTTGAACTCGTTGTTGATTTATACTTTTTTATATTTTTAAATACCGTTTGTCTACTTAGTTAGGGTGTTTTAATTTTAAGTAACTGTATACATACAGTATTATTATTATTTTTGTACCCGCCACCAAAAAAATGGTGGGGGTATATTCATTTTGTCATTCCGTTTGTAACACATCGAAATATCCATTTTAGACCCCATAAAGTATATATATATTCTGAATCAGGGTTTGATTTGATGACGATCTAGCTATGTCCGTCCGTCTGTTGAAAGCACGATAGAGGTCGCACCGAAAAAGCTAGGGGGCTCAAATTTTGCCAGAATATTTCTTATAGACAAGGTTTGTTTGGAATTGCAAATGGGCTAAATCGGAATATTAGGAATAGAGTTATAGCTCGAAAAGCAAGAGTAGGTCGAAAAAACCGTGTCCTTCGAACATCGAATAAAATGGAATTGTGTCCAAACGCATTAACGTAGACTCATGAAACTTCGAATATATATTTCCTGAGTAAAAACAATATTTTTCCCCAAAAATTATGTACATCTATGCATTAGGGGAGGAGTTATCGATCAAAATGTACGAAAATTTATACCGCACAGTGTATTTTTCGGTATATTTAAAAACAAAAACGTCATAAAAGCAACAAAATTGGATGTACGACTCTGAAATTTTGCACACTTTGCTTTTTGGTGAGACGCTTTTTTGTAACGGAAAATCACGCCCATTTTTACGCCCACCTCCCATATAACGTTTTACCTAAAATTCATATAATTTCTCTATTAATAAAGATTTTGGAATAATAAAGGGCTATATTGAAACACCTAAGTCGTACTCATTCGCAAAAATAACTTTGACACGCCTACTATAACGCCCACTTTTCATGTTATCTACCGTTAATGAAATTTAAAAGCTCATAAAACCGCCAAAATTAGAGGTATGATGATCAAATTTGCTACGTATATCCTTCTAGTCGATTTTATTACTGTGCCGGAAAATTAGGGTGCCACGCTCACTTTTAAGCCCACCTCCCATATAACGTTTTATCTTAAATTCATGTAATTTCTCTATTGACAATGTTTTTGGGAAAATAAAGGACTATATTGAAATATCTAAGTTGTATTTATTAGCAGAAACTTTATTGACATGCCTACTTTAACGCCCACTTTCACTAAAAGAGTAAATTTACGAAACCGTTTTACTATCATATCGAAGTTATTAAGGGTGGTTAAATTTTAAAGGCCAATGTTGATTTTAACTAAAACAAATTATTTAAGAAATTATTATCATTTCTTTTTATAATGATAATATTTGTATAGTTCAATTATGTATTTAACAAAATATCGGCCAAATAGCCCCCCCATCCTTGGCGCCACTCCTCTTTCCGATGGTCCAAATTTTTAATGACAATGTTGATGCTCAATTGTTGGGCATGATGATGAGTCGTGGTTGACTGCTCTTTTGCCCTACTACCGCAAAAAAAACAGCAATGGTTCCCATTCAACGAACTAAGAAGGTATTCACAGATTTTCTAACATTTTATACAGACCTGTTTTGCAGAAATTTAAATATTTTTTACAATTCTCCCGATTGTGGACGAATTTGAACGATTATGTTGATCAAAAGAATTACGAAGTGCACAAAATGCATTTTAATTTGAACGCCCATTTTTATAAAAAACCTGAATAACTTTAAAGCGTTGCTCATTTGCGTATCTTTCTACGGATCAAATTGAGTAAGTTTGAGTGAAATGCAGAAACAAATTTAAAGACTAGGTGTAGTTCACCTTCAACATGGGCCCTTAAAATTTAACCACCCTCTACAAAGAAAGTGATGTATATTTTATTATAGAGATTATTCCAAGCGATTAACAAAATAATAATTATTGTGCTTTAAATGTACACAAAATTGGTGGTGGGTATAAAAGATTCGGCACAGCCGAATATAGGGCTCTTACTTGTTAAATTTGTATTTTATAATTTTTATATTTAATAAAAATTAAATTAAGGAACTTAAATAATAAAAAAAGAATAACTTAATTATCAAATCGACTAAGTATTTGAAACGGCCAGTCAAAAGAAACGTCCCAATTAAAGACGCTATTGGTCAATGGTGCAAGTCTGACAAAGAAAAGGCTACAGCTTTTGCAATTCATTTAAAGGAAACATTTAAACCTTTTGAACTCAATCAAAACGATGACGAAATTAAGGCTTTTTTAGAAGTTGCCTGTCAAATGGATTTTCCAATTAAACATTTTGCGCCGTCGGAAGTACGTCAAGAAATTGAGATGTTAAATACAAAAAAGTCGCCAGGATACGACAAGATTGATGCTTTAGTACTTAAGAACTTACCAAAAAAAGGAATTATTTTTCTCACAATGCTGTTCAATTCTATATTAAGGCTTCAACATTTCCCAATTCAATGGAAATGTGCCGAAATAATAATGATTCATAAGCCAAATAAACCTGAAAATAATCTCACATCATACAGACCTATAAGTTTGTTATCAACATTCTCCAAAATATTCGAAAGAATTTTCCTTAAAAGACTTTTCCCTATTTTAGAGAATTGTTCTATATTACCAGACCATCAGTTTGGATTTCGTTACAAACACGGAACACCGGAACAGTGTCACCGCATTATAAAAGAAATTATGGAGGCACTTGAATCAAAAAAATACTGTTCGGCTGTATTTTTAGATATTCAACAGGCATTCGATAGAGTATGGCATTGTGGCCTGCTGTACAAAATTAAAACACTATTACCAGCGCCCTATTATTTGGTAATAAAGTCTTTTTTATGTGAACGTTACTTTTACGTAAGAGTTAATGATGAGTTATCTAATTTTTGTAAAATGGAATCCGGAGTACCACAAGGTAGTGTTTTAGGACCACTACTTTATACAATATTTACTTCAGATATGCCTCATTTAGATGAAGTAACAGTAGCCACATATGCTGATGATACCGCATTCCTAGCAACGAGTACGTCGGCGTCAGAAGCATCCAATTTAATCCAAGAGCAGATTAATAATCTTCAGACATGGTTAAACTATTGGAATATAAAAGTTAACGAAAACAAGTCCACACACGTGGTCTTTAGTCTAAGACGAGGTGATTTCCCATCAGTATACATGTACGGCTCGCAAATCCCTAATAGTGACACCGTTAAATATTTAGGCATGTATTTAGACCGGCGCTTAACATGGAAAGCTCACATAAAAGCAAAAAGAACACAAATGGATTGTAAATTCAAAAAAATGTATTGGTTAATTGGCACTAAGTCTGAACTACGTTTAGAAAATAAGCTACGTCTCTATAAAAGTATTATAAAGCCCATATGGACTTATGGCATTGAACTTTGGGGTACCACGAGTAATTCCAATATTGAAATTCTCCAAAGATTTCAGTCAAAAACTTTACGAATGGTAGTTAATGCACCGTGGTATATAACTAATAAAGCACTTCACCTAGACCTAGATATTCCTTATGTTAAAGACGAAATAAATAATTATAGCAGTCGATACCTACAAAGGTTAAGCGATCATATTAATCCATTGGCCATCGCCTTATTAGATGAAAGTGAAGAGACTAGAAGATTGAAAAGAGTTCATATTTTAGATCTCCCATTTAGATCATAAATTGTTATTAAAAATACCTTTCTATTTCCTTTTTTTTTTTTTTTAATATTATTTTTATTCCTTTTTACTTTTCTTTGCGTTTACATATATAAGAATTAATTATAATTTTGTTGAGCAATTTTAAAAGTAACTTTAAAAAAAAAAACATTGTAAATTTGTACATATGTAGATAATATTATTGATTTTACTGAAAATCGATATGTATGTCATAGTACTAATTCTGAGCAAATTTGCTTAATATCTTAAGATAGATTGCAAATAAAGAAAATAAAAAAAAAAAAAAAAAAAAAAAAAAAAATAAAAAAAAAAAAAAAAATTATCAAATCGTCAGCTTATATTGCTTTCACCTATCAACTATTTCTAAAGAAATTGAGTTGTAAGTGAACTTTATCATACATACTCTAAGGAAAATTTCAAATAATATGCGACAATTATCCTAGTATGTTTGTCGAGTAACTTGTATAATTAAAAGTAGCACACAAATTTTATTGATATTATTTTATCTATTGATTTTGACCAGTGTAAAAAGGGTACATCACGTAACTGATGGTGTTTAAAGGTCTTTACAACCAAAACATTTTTTAAACGAAATTTTTATTTACGAAATCATTAAGTTTTCATTACAAACATTTTTGTCACTATATCACAACAATAAGGGCCATTATTACAATTTGCCGTTGGTTGGACCGATCAGTGGCTTTGTATTATAAAGCCTTCATTTATTATTGTTTTATTCATTAAATATTATTATTAATAATAAAAACAATAAAAAATGGAAGTTTTAATAATGGTAACGGCAAGTTGTTCACATAAACTTGTTAGGTGACATACTACAAAGTATGACATTCTTTTACGTCCACCTCCCATATAAGGCGGATTGCTTTATTAAAAGTGTAGGATCAATTAAAAGTATAATTCTGATATTTAAAAAGCAAGTACTTTTAAATAAAATCTTCAGATGTTCACTTAATTGCATAGATAAGGGTATACCATTATAATAAACAGCAATATCCATTAAATGACCGCTACGTCTACGCTTTGAAAAATTTGTTTTCCCATACGATTTTCCATCACCAATTCGCACATTTTCAGCTGTATAACCTCGATAACTATATTCTATATCACTTTATTTGTATCTTATATAAATACTATATCGTACAATATTTTTGGTGGGTATAAAAAATTCGGTACAGCCGAAAATAACGCGTTTACCTGTTTTTATTTCCACCACCAAAAAATATGTGTGGGCATATTAATTTTTTCATTCCCTTTGTAACACGTCGAGATGTTCATTTTAGAATATTCTGAATCTGACTTTTATTTTAGGACGATCTAATTATGTCTGTCCGTTGAAAGCACAACATAGCTGGAACAGAAAAAAATATTACCTTTACATAAGAAATATTTAGTCTAATTGGTCTATTAGAATGAGATCTGTAACTTATACTGCAAGAGTACGTCATAAAAAAAGTCTTTCTGGCATCGAATAAAATGCGATATTTTCTAAATGAAAAGACGTGATAAAATTTCACATGACTTGAGTAAAAAAAAATATGTTTCCCAAAAAATTTTGTAAATCCGTTACGTTACGAAAGGAGTTATATATTTATTTAAAAACTAAAACGATAAAATTACATGTACGATTCTGAAATTTTGCAAAAATGGATTTTGGTTACTATTATTATTATTTTAACGGAAAATTAAGGTGACCCGCGCACTTCGTATATAACACCTTTTCTCAAATTCACATATTTCTCTATCAACATAGATTTGGGGGAAAAAATTGCCTCTTTGCCTTATTATCTAGGTGCATTACTTTGACACGCCCATTTTAACGCCCACATCCCGCATATGACATAATCTACTATTTATACAATTTAAAACGTCATAAATATAACAAAGTTGAATTCATAAAAAAAATTATTTGCACACCTACTTCAACGCCCACTTCTTAAATATTGTGGTGGGTAATATCACTACTATTGCAAAAATACTTAGGTTTCATTAAGAAATTTAATTAATAGCAAATGGACTTAAATAAAGAAAGTAATACTACATATTTTGGTATAATGAAATTGTTCTTTAGGGATTAGAGTTATTAACAAAATAATAAATTTTGTGCTAAAAAAGTACATAAAATTGGTGGTAGGTATAATAAAGTGCTCTTACTTGTTTTTAATAAAAAGTATTTTCTAGTAACTTCGGTAAAATGTGTGTAGTCTAGCTATGAGATTCTTATTTTAAATACTTTTTTATGTTTTACATTAATTGCCGTCTTTTGCAATGTAAAATAACGCTTGTTACGAAAAACAAACGATTCTTTATAACAATGATTTATAGTTTTTACTTACACATAAAAATTTAAAAAAAGAACGAGTTTTAAAATATTACTGTGTGTTAATTTAATAGTGCTAAACAAACTTAAAAGATGTTCGTATTTTATGCAATTATGCCTAAACTTTAAAACGTGTACACATTCGTATGTATGTCATGTGGCCAAGTGTGAAAAACCTGAAAAAATACTACAAAAGGAAAGAAGAAGAAATTAAATAAATATATATGTATTTTAATTTACAAAAAAGTAGCATTTAAATTAGATAAAAAAACAAACGAAAAATAAGCTAATTTAAGTTTTTTTTTCAATATCATTGTCAATGTAAACAGCTAAAATCTGTTGTACATCTACTATTTATTTATTATACCCGCCACCAAAAAAATGGTGGGGGTATATTCATTTTGTGATTCCGTTTGTAACACATCGAAATATCCATTTTAGTATATATATTCTGAATCGGGGTTTGATTTTATGACGATCTAGCTATGTCCGTCCGTCTGTTGAAATAATCTTTCTTATAGACAAGGTTTGTTTGGTATTGAAAATGGTCTAAATCGGAATATTAGGAAGAGAGTTATAGCTCGTAATGCAAGAGTAGGTCGAAAAAACCGTGTCCTTCGAACATCGAACAAAATGGAATTGTTTCCAAACGCATTGACGTAGACTCATGAAACTTCGAATATATATTTCCTGAGTAAAAACAATATTTTTCCCTGAAAATTACCTATGCATTAGGAAAGGAGTTATCGATCAAAATGTACGAAAATTTATACCGCACAGTGTATTTTTCGGTATATTTAAAAAAAAAACGTCATTAAAGCAACAAAATTGGATGTACGGCTCTGAAATTTTGCACACATGGCTTTTTTGTCAAATACTTTGTTCTAACGAAAAATCAATGTGACATGCCCATTTTTACGCCCACCTCCCATATAACGTCTAATCTTAAATTCATATAATTTCTCTACGAATAAGGATTTTAGAATAATAAAGGACTATATTGAAACATCTAAGTTGCATTCATTATTAAAAATAATTTCGACACGCCTACTATTACGCCCACTTTTCACGATATCCACTGTTAATGAAATTTAAAAGCTCATAAAATCGACAAAATTAGAGCTACGATAATGAAATTTGCTACAGATATCCTTCTAGTCAATGTCATTGTTATTTAGGTGACACGCCCACTTTAACGCCTACCCTCCATATAACGGTTTATCTCAAATTCATATAATTTGTCTATGAATAAAGATTTTGGAATAATAAAGGACTATATTGAAACATCTAAGTTGCATTCATTGGTAGAAACAAATTCAACACGCCTACTTTAACGGCCACTTTCATTGAAAGACTAAATTTACGAAAACATTTTACTAGCATATCGAAGTTATACAAAGAAAGTTATAAATATTTTAGTATAAAGAGATTATTGCATAGCGATTACTGTTAATAACAAACAAATACATTTTGTGCTATAAATTGGGTTATTTCCCGGGAAATAAAAAAGGTGGCTACGATTCGAAAGCAGATGTTTATATTGTTTATATTGAAATTGAATTCTAATGATTTTATTTTTGATCTCATAGCTGAAGTACCTGTATTTTTGTTTTTTTGTGCTCATTTGATCTCGTATCTAGAGAATAATATTTTTTACAATAAAAAATATTTTTACTCAATTTATATTTTAAATTCAAGTTTCTTTATTGATTTTTATAGTTTTGAACAATTTTTTTTACATTATAAACTATTTTATGCTTTTTAATAAAAAGTTTTTTAATTAAAAACAAATTTACTTTTTATTTGTTTTGCCACGGGATCCCGGGATATTCAAAAATAAATCTCGCATTTCCGGGAAACAAAAATTTTCGGAAAAAAAATCCTAGCTACAAAAGAACGGAAAACTGGTGGTGGGTATAAAAGATTCGACACAGCCGAATATAGTGCTCTTACTTGTTTTTATTTTCGGTAATGTCGCACTGAACTTTTAAATTAAAAAGAAAACAAAAATGAAGAACTAAAATACAAACAAAAGAAATTAGGCATTTTTAAGACATACATTTTTCAACATGTAAATAAAAGAATATTATTTTGCAGAGTTCATTCACTTTCATTATTGTGAATGAATGCATTTTAATATGTATTTTGAAATGAGGGTATCAAATTATTAGTTGTAATGTAAACTTATAAGTACATACATTCATACTTATACATTTCTTAATTCTATGTATTGCTCTATAAGCATTTACTTATAAAGCGATTAGTTTTATTTAATAAATATTCATTTGGCATCGAATAACTGAATGTTAAACTAAATACTACATGTGTATGTACATATTTATTGTTGTTACTTTGTAAAGTATGTATATAGATTTGCACTTACGTAAGTAGGTTTGCCTAGTTTGTACCTATGTTATTAGTAAATAATTTCATAAATAAAAGTAATAAGATCTAATATATTTTTTTTAAACTAATACTCATACTGCATACTATGCAGTGCATAGTATAGTGCGGACATTTAGAATAAGAGAATAATAAAACAAGTAGGAGTGCTATATTCGGCCGTGCCGAATCTGATAATACCTTTCACCAATATTCGCCATTTAATCTAGGACGCTATCTTGGATTTTCTTCTTTTCATTGTAAACTTTTGGGAAAATGCCGAATCAATTGTACTTTGGTGCTTATATCTCAACTGGTTTCAAGTCGATTTGTTAGTTTTTCTTAAAAATAATTTCTGAGATTACGGCTTTTAATTTGGTAATTTAAGCGTTTTCAAAATTTATTAAGGAGTTTGAAAAATGTTGATACCTTTAATTTTTTTTTCAAATAATTTTTGCCTATAACTTTGCCGATTAGTGACCAATTTGTCCAAAATTTTTCGTAAATATCTCTAGAGGCATCAAATCTACAAATGGTAACAATTGTGTCTATAAATTATCCTAGGGCCGGAATATATTAATTTTTGTGGTAAAAATAAGCAAAAAAAAAAAACAGAGGCAGTCTTATTTGCTCATATCTAAGAAAATTTTGGGGCGATTATGCTAATTTCCAATACCGATTGCTCGCGAATATTATTAATATTTTGATACCTAACACGGGTCTTGGCGATGTTGGGGGCTTTAAATAATTTGTTTTCAACATACACACGGACAGATGGATAATGCTTAATAGACTCCCCTAGTCACGAGCTTTCAGAAAATATATACTTTATTGGGTCGGAAATGAATATTGTAGAAATTTCACACGGAATGAAAACCTATATATCGTCGTTGCTCTAACAAATTCAGTTATGTGTTTTTTGCTGAGTTTTCAGATCAAAAAAAGCATTTTATTTTACAATATTAAACTTACGCATATTGACTATTGTTTATTTTTGAACCAATCAAGATAACCTTAAACGGTTTGGAGGATAGATGAGGACCAATAAAATAGAGCAATAAAAATAGAACAATAAAAAAAAATTTTAAAAGTTGTCACATAACCGATTACGTCAGAACAGCGAAGATATACCCTTTTACACTGTCGTGTGAAGGGTATAAAAATATATCGCTACCATCACCCACCCGTAAAGGAGCTTAGTCTAATTTAATAAATTTTGCAAGAGGAAGAAAACTTGTTGAAATCTTTTTAAATCTTTAAATGCAGTCTACTTTAAAATATTATTAAAAAAAATAACTAAAAAAAAATTTAAAATTTTTTTACTTACTGGCCTAAATTTGAAGCTGAATTTTCGAAAAAAAAAAGTTACGCATTTTCAAAAATTTAGATTGCCATTAATTTCAAAAGATTTTTAAAACTTTGGAAGGGACTTGCCATTAGCAGTGATTAAATTTAATGCTTTCGAAATCTCTTATACTACATTTACACCTACACAAAATCTAGTACTTAAGGGATTTTGAGCGAAATCTACCAGATTTCCCATACAAAACGAAATCTACTTCGCCACTAGATTTTAGCAAAATCTACTTAAAATCTAGTACTACTTCGTGATGCAACTGTGGTTTTTATTAAATTGTACTAAAATTTACTACGCTGCACACAGAAAAATTCAATCATAATATATAAGGTGGTTGCAATTGAACAAGTACTTTATTGTGCACATTTTTTTATATGGAGTTTGAATTTTGGAGAAGTATAACATAGAGAGCTTCTCAGACCACCTTGTAAATAAATATATTGTTTTGAAAACGAAATCTTGCAAAATGTCAAAAAATAGTGGTATAAACGGTTTAGATTTTAATAAAGATTTGAAATCAAATCTACAAGATTTCGCTCAGATGTAAATGTAGTATTAGATTTCACGGATTTTATAATTTATAACAAGTAAGAGCACTATATTCGGCTGTGCCGAATCTTTTATACCCACCACCAATTTTGTGTACATTTAAAGCACAATATTTATTATTTTGTTAATCGCTATAGAATAATCTCTTTATAATAAAATATGTATCACTTTCTTTGTAGAGGGTGGGTAAATTTTAAGGGCCCATGTTGAAGGTGAACCACACCTAAACTTCAACTTTTTTCTTGCATTTCATTTGACATTTCTCAATCTCAGACTAACTCAATTTGAACCGTGGAAAGATGCGCAATCGAGAGACGCTTTTAAATATTAAAGATTTTTATAAAAATGGGCGTTCAAATCAAAATGCATTTTGTGCACTTCATGATTATTTTGGTCAACAAAATCGTTCGAATTCGTCCACAATCGTGAGAATTGTAAAAAATATTTAAATGTCTGCAAAGCAGGTCTGTATGAAATGTGAAAACATCTGTGAATGCCATCTTAGTTCGTTGAATGGGAAACATTGCTGTTTTTCACGATAACGTGGCAAAAGAGCAAGCAACCTCGACTCATCAACGTGCCCAACAATTGAGCATCAACAGTGTCATTGAAAATATGGACTATCGGATCGAGGTGTGCCGCCTAGGTTGGGGGGGCCATTTTCGTTTTAAAAATAAATGATAATAATTTCATAATAATTTTTTTCAAAACTTCGGTATGCTAGAAAAATGTTTTCGTAAATTTAATCTTTCAATGAAAGTGGCCGTTAAAATACGCGTGTAAATAAAGTTTCTGCTAATAAACATAACTTAGATATTTCAATATAGTCCTTTAGTATTCCAAAATCTTTATTCATAGAGAATTTACATGAATTTAAGAGGAAAGTTTTATCTACGAAATAGTGCTAATTTATATTTGTTATATTATGTTCTCCTGAAGTTATGCTCTATTAAAAATGGGAATTTAGGAAAATTTTGACCTAAGTAAAAAAAAATTATCTCTAAATATTATAAACAATTTATATTCATGTACAAATGGCTAACAAATTTTTAAATTACATAAAACTTATTTCGTTTGAAAATCTTTTAAAAGCAAAATGTTATAGAAGTTTAAAAACCAAAATCTTACTAATAAATTTCCCGTTTTAGCAAAATGCTGAGAATGTATATTTTGAATCACCGTGTGATAATAATATAAAAATATGTATCACTTTCTTTGTAGAGGGTGGCTAAATTGTAAGGGCCAATTTTAGAAAGTCTGTGAATGCCTTCTTAGTTCATTGAATGGGAACCACTGCTGGTTTTTGCGATAGTGTGGCAAAAGAGCAGTCAACCTCTACTCATCATCATTCCCAACAGTTGAGCATCAACATTGTCATTGAAAATTTGGACTATCAGATAGAGGAGTGGCGCCAAGGATGGGGGGGGAAGGGCCATTTGGCCGATATTTTGTTAAATGCATAATTGAACCATACAAATATTATCATTATAAAAAGAAATGATAATAATTTCTTAAATAATTTGTGTTTTATTTAAAAACAACATCAGCCCTTAAAATTTAACCACCCTTTATAACTTCGATATGCTACTAAAATGCTTTTGTCAATGTAGTCTTTCAATGAAAGTGGGCGTTAAAGTAGAAGTGTCAATAAAGTTTCTGCTAATAAATACAACTTAAATATTTCAATATAGTCCTTTATTTTCCCAAAAACTTTGTCAATAGAGAAATTACATGAATTTAAGATAAACCGTTACATGGGAGGTAGGCGTTAAAGTGGGCGTGTCACCTAAACTTTTTGGCACAACAATTACATTGATTAGAAGGTTATACGTAGCAAATTTGATCATCATACCTCTAATTTTAACGGTTTTATGAGCTTTTAAATTTCATTAACGGTAGATAACGTGAAAAGTGGGCGTTATAGTAGGCGTGTCAAAATTATTTTTGCGAATGAGTACAACTTAGGTGTTTCAATATAGCCCTTTATTATTCCAAAATCTATATTAATAGAGAAATTATATGAATTTTTGGTAAAACGTTATATGGGAGGTGGGCGTAAAAGTGGGCGTGGCACCTTAATTTTCTGGCACAGTAATGACATTGCCTAGGGGGATATACGTAGCAAATTTGATCATCATATCTCCAATTTTGGCGGTTTTATGAGCTTTTAAATTTCATTAACGGTAGATAACGTGAAAAGTGGGCGTTATAGTAGGCGTGTCAAAGTTATTTTTGCGAATGAGTACAACTTAGGTGTTTTAATATAGCCCTTTATTATTCCAAAATCTTTATTAGTAGAGAAATTATATGAATTTTAGGTAAAACGTTATATGGGAGGTGGGCGTAAAAGTGGGCGTGGCACATTGATTTTCCGTTACAAAAAAGCGTCTCACCAAAAACCAAAGTGTGCAAAATTTCAGAGTCGTACATCAAATTTTGTTGCTTTTATGACGTTTTTGTTTTTAAATATACCGAAAAATACACTGTGCGGTATAAATTTTCGTACATTTTGATCGATAACTCCTCTCCTAATACATAGATTTAGATAATTTTCGGGGAGCAATATTGTTTTTACTCAGGAAATATATATTCGAAGTTTCATGAGTCTACGTTAATGCATTTGGACACAATTCTGTTTTATTCGATGTTTGAAGGACACGGTTTTTTGGACCTACTCTTGCTTTTCGAGCTATAACTCTCTTCCTAATTATTCCGATTTAGCCCATTTTCAATACCAAACAAACCTTGTCTATAAGAAAGATTCTGGCGAAATTTGAGCCCCCTAGCTTTTTCGGTGCGACCTCTATCGTGCTTTCAACAGACGGACAGACGGACGGACATAGCTAGATCGTCATCAAATCAAACCCTGATTCAGAATATATATACTTTATGGGGTCTAAAATGGATATTTCGATGTGTTACAAACGGAATGACAAAATGAATATACCCCCACCATTTTTTTGGTGGCGGGTATAAAAACCTATTCTTAAAAAAAAGCGGTCAAACTATGCCCTTTTTACCCTGCACCATTTATTATTTAACTTAAAATCTTTCTTAAAAATATTTACAGCGAAATCGAAATTCGAAATTAATATAAATTAATTAATCAAAGATTTTATAGCTTTTTAACAGCTAAAACAATCTATCCCAGCAAAAAACTTATTTGCTAAAAAGCGCTTCTTTCTTACTTCGCTTACTTAGTGCTTAACTGCATCTAATATTATTATATTTATATTAATATTAAATAATAAATATTATATTTATATTAAAATTTTATATTTTATTAAATTTATTTATTTTTGTTACAAACAGTATACTTTTTCTAAATTTAATGTTAATGGATATTAAAAATATTCTGTTATAATGAAAAAAATTATTTCCCGAAGTATAAAACCTATTATACCAACAAAATGTAAATTGAGGATTTTATTTTTTAAAACAAAAAAGATCAAAGTTTTTGGCAAAACTAATAGGTCGACTAAGGATAGTAACCAACTTTAACTTATGGTTACCATCTGCTACCTGTTATACATTTTTAGCAACTGCTACTGCAACTGATTTTAAGTTGTCAATTGTATTATTGTATTATATTTCCCAAAATATAAATTTTTCTGGGGTAAATTGCTGACAACTAATAAAATTTTGATGGAATATAATTTAAAAAAAATACATGTTCTATGCTATTCTATACCCAGCCCATGTATTTTATATTTTTTTAATACAAAATACACCTTAAAAAACAAACGTTTTCTATTCAATTTAAATCTTGTGAAGCACTTGGGACATATATGGCCCTATGCTCCACACTGGAAGGACAGGAATAAATAAAAAATATATACTTGGGACACCCTTTAAAAGTATGATAATTTTTTGTTTATTACTACACTACATTTTTAAGTGTTAAGATAGGTAGCACTATCACAATTTACAAAAGAATGTTAACCAAATAATTAAAATTTATTTTTTTTTCTATAGAAACATACTCGTACATACAATATTTAATTTTATACGACACTTAAGTTTAAAGAATGAGATCGATAAAACCCTAACACGAATAAAACGCAATAACTTTGAAACGAATTAATCCATTTTAATGAAAATAGCGTGGTTTAACAATAAAATAACAGTAAATTAAAATATTAATGCTTTTTGTAAAAATTCAGCTTTTTTTGATGAACTGTTTCACCTTTTCCGGAATTGAGACCATGAGGGTTTTGATGGTATCCTTAGTAACTTTATTGCTGGAATAAGACCATTTCTGGGAAAAAATTTTAGTAGTATTAGCAACTTGTTTTGTATCCTTCAGCACCCTTTTGACTAAAGCCCAGTAACGTTCGATGGGCCTTAGTTATGGACAATTAGGTGGATTTGCTTCTTTTGGCACTACCACTATATTATTTGTTTCATACCATTCTGCTGCAGATTTACTATAATGACACGACGCTAGGTCGGGCCAAAAATATGTTGACTTATTGTGTTTTCGTATGAATGGAAGCAACCTCTTCTCCAAGCACTCCTTGATGTAAATATCAGTGTTGATAGTCCCAGTAGTAATAAATTTACTGCTTCTTTCTCCGCACGTGCATATAGCTTGACAAACTAAGTACTTCTTTGGAAACTTTGTCTTTTTTTGGAACTTAAATTGGTCATCGACATTACCTCTTCCATCGGCCACATAATAACTTCGCCCTGGGAGCTGAGAAAAGTCGGCAAGAACGTAAGTCTCATCATCCATAATACAACACTCATATTTGTTGATAAAATTTCTAAGCAGTTCTTTGGCACGACTTTTTGCATCCCAGTTTTTCTTCGAATTTCTGTCTGGCACTTTCTGAACCTTGTAGGACTTAAGGCCTTCATATCTTTTAACCTTCCTTACAAAAAAATCGGAACAGTTTGCTTTTAAGGCGGCTTTACGGTTTGAGAGGTTGGGATTTTGGTTTAGAAGACTAACAATCTTTGAAGCTAACTGTGGGTCAGTTATACCTTTTTTAGCTCAACTTTCAGCTTTCCTTTTAATACTACGACGTTCGTTATACACTTTTATCACACGCGAAACTGTTTGTCGTGACACCTTTATCTCATTTGCAATAGATTTGTAAGTACGACTGGGATTTTTTTAAAAAATTGTTATTATTTTTTCACGCACTTTTTCTTCGGAATCCATTTTCAAACAAACTAATAATCCGATTATGCTATTATTTTGTACACATAATTTGACAAGTTTTTAAATGCAAACTTGATCATAAACAGTTATATTTTTTGTGCATGAAGAAAGGTGGAATTAAAAATGTGTGTTAAGGTTTCACTGATCTCATTCTTTATGTAAATACTGATAACATTGGCAGAAACATAGAAAAACAAATAATTAGTGCGTTCAAATAATAGCATGTTAGTCTTTAATCAAAACTTTTCCAAAGTTATTTTCTTTATAAATACAGAAATATAAAAAACTAGCAGTTACTTCGATAGCGCAGTTCATACTATTTATTTAATACTTAAGTTCTTTTTCTAATTACTAAATCTTTTGTTCCTTAAATTTATTATAACTTTTTTTCTGATTCATTTTATTTAGAAATATAAAGTACTTTTTCAGTCGTTCCTATAACATTTTCAGCCGCAGCTCGGATCAATAGCTTTTAATTTCATAATTCAAGCTTCATAAACGTATAAAATACAAAATGTACAAAAATAAGAGAAAAAGTACTGGCCTTGTAATTAGTAATTATACATATTTGTAGATAAATAAACATTTGGAAATATACATATTTTTAAATAACGATTTCCGACTTAAGCTCTTTTTACTCATTGTCATAGACAAACTCTAATCACAACGAAAATATTTAATTTTCTTCCACAATATTTAGTTATAAAAAACAAATTGTAGTTTTTTTTTTGTTATGTCACTTATTTTGTCATGATTTGAATTTTCTTACTTTCTTTGAATGCTTACTTTTAATAAAAACTTTGAACATTTTGTTGACAAAAATAATAAGAATGATATCTTTGCATACATATGTACATAATTAAAAGTGTATGAAATTACAAATGACCATTATATGCTAGGTAAAAGAACAGTATGGTTATGAAGCAATCAAGCTTTGATATATTTTAATAAAAATTTGTTTTAAATGGTTCTTATTGTTAAATAATGTTTTTAAATTATGATTCCAACACCACCCATGTTTATCCGCTGTTTCTTTAGAACAATCGTTTGATTGCTCAAGGTCATTTATGAACTGCACATCTGTAATTTATGTTTTATCATTGTATTGAAATAAATATTAAAAAGTAATTAACAAAAGTAACCAGTTGTAATTTCAAAAATCAATAATTTATTTTTAATTACTGAAATCACTATGACATTTTAACAATAACTGCTATTTTATGTGATTGTTTATAGACAGTACCTTTTCTAGTTGAACAAACAAACGAAGGTTTAATTTTTATACCCGCCACCAAAAAAATGGTGGGGGTATATTCATTTTGTCATTCCGTTTGTAACACATCGAAATATCCATTTTAGACCCCATAAAGTATATATATTCTGAATCGGGGTTTGATTTGATGACGATCTAGCTATGTCCGTCCGTCTGTCCGTCTGTCCGTCTGTCCGTCTGTCCGTCTGTTGAAAGCACGATAGAGGTCGCACCGAAAAAGCTAAAGGGCTCAAATTTTGCCAGAATCTTTCTAATAGACAAGGTTTGTTTGGTATTGAAAATGGGCTAAATCGGAATATTAGAAAGAGAGTTATAGCTCGTAAAGCAAGAATAGGTCGAAAAAACCGTGTCCTTCAAACATCGAAAAAAAAGGAATTGTGTCCAAACGCATAAACGTAGAGTCATGAAACTTCGAATATATATTTCTCGAGTCAAAAGAATATTTCTCCCCAAAAATTGCTTAAATCTATGCATTAGAAAAGGAGTTATAGGTCAAAATGTACGAAAATTTATACCGCTCAGTGTATATTTGAAGTTTAAAACGTAATAAAACTGACAAAACTATATGTACGGTTCTGAAATTTTGCAAACATGGTTTTTTGGTCAAAGTCTTCGTTATAACGAAAAATAAATGTGCCACGCCCACTTTTTTTTAAATTTTTATAAAAATATATTAGTCATATTCTTTAGCATTTATTCATTGCAGATGGCGACATCTGTTGAATTTTGCAAACACTAAGGATGATGTCTTTGCTAAACATCACGTAGAACACTAGATGACTCTAGTAACATTTTTTTGCACAAACTACAAAGGAATTTTATAGGGGTTTGTGAAAACGAAAATGACCGAAGTTTGTTGACAAAAATTAACTAGAGAATGATTTGTGCCCAACTTTACATATAGTTGTACACACAGTCTTATGAGGTTTAAGATTTAAAAATATTAAAAAAAAATGTGCATCAGTAGATTTAAAATAAGTATTTGAATATTTAAAATACATATTTTAACAAATTTTTTTTTATCTATCTATTCTTTTGTAAAGGGTGGTTAAATGTTAAGGGCCACAGGGTGATTCTAAATAGACATGCTCAGCATTTTGCTAAAACAGGAAATTTATTAGTAAGATTTTGATTTTTAAAGTTCTATAACATTTTGCATTTAAAAGATTTTCAAACGAAATAAGTTTTGTATAATTTTAAAATTTGTAAGCCATTAATACATGAAAATAAATTGTTTATAATGTTTAGAAATAATTTTTTTTTTATCTTTAGGTCTAAATTTTCCTAAATTCCTTTTTTTAATACACCATAACTTCTAGAAAACATAAGATAACAAAAAGAAATTAGCACCATTTAGTAGATAAAACTCTCCTCTATACCCCTATACCCCATTTTATACCCGTTACGATCCGACCGTGATCAGCAGACCAATTTTTGTGACACAAGGTCAAATATTTTTTGCAAAATTTTAGTAAAAGAGCTAAAGAAATTTTTTTGTAAAGTGTTTTTTTGAAGTATTTGAGTTTTTATATCCGCCACCAAAAAAATGGTATGTATATTCTTAATCGGAGTTTTATTTGACGACGATCTAGCTATGTCCGTCCGTATGTCCGTCTGTTAAAAGCACGATAGAGGTCCCATCGATAAAGCTAGTGGGCTCAAATTTTGCCAGAATATGTCTTATACACAAGGTTTGTTTGGAATAGAAAATTGGCTAAATCGGAGTATAAGGAAGAAAGAAAAATTGCCTAAATGCATGTATTAGGAAGGGAGTTAGAGCTCAAAATGTACGAAAATTTATACCGCGCAGTGTATTTTCCAATATGTTAAAAATTTTAAACCTAATAAGAGTGACAAATTTAGATCTACGATTCTGAAATTTTGCAGGAATTGCTTTTTGGTCAAAGGCTTTCTTCTGACGGAAAATAAATGTGACACGCCAACCTCCCATACAACGTTTTCTCTCAAATTCTTATAATTTCTCTATAAATCGAATAATAAAGGACTTTATTGAAATATCTTAGTTGTATTTATTAGCATAAATAACTTCGACACACCTACTATAACGCTCACTTTCCACGTTATTTACTGTTAATGAAATTTAAATTTATAAAACCGACAAAATTAGAGGTATGATGATAAAATTTGCTACGGAAATCCTTCTAGTCAATGTTATTGTTATGCCAGAAAATTTAGGTGACACGCCCACTCTTACGCCCACATCCCATATAATGCTTTATTTCAAATTCATATAATTTCTCAATGAATAAATATTTTGGAAGAATTACGGACTATATTGAAATATCTAAGTTGTATTTATTAGCAGAAATTTTATTGACACGCTTACTTTAACGCCAATTTTCACTGAAACACTTAATTTACGAAAACATTTTACCAGCATATCCAAGTTATAAAGGGTGGTTAAATTTTAAGGGCCGATGTTAATTTTGAATAAAACACAAATTATTTAGGAAATTATTATCATTTCTTTTTTAATGATAATATTTGTATGGTTCAATTATGTATGGAACAAAATATCGGCCAAATGGCCCCGCGACCTCAACGGCACACCTCGATCCGATAGTCCAAATTTTAAATAACATTGCTGATGCTCAATTGTTTGGCACGATGATGAGTCGGAGTTGACTGTTTTTTTGCCACACTATCGCGATAAACAGCAATGCTTCTCATTTAACGAATTTAGAAGGCATTCATAGATGTTCTAACATTTTATACAGACCTGGGGCCGAATTACGGCATTCGAGTGCCGTTATTCGGCCTCTGTTTTAAATTTAAAATTTAACCACCCTCTACAAAGAAAGCCATTAACAAAATAATAATTATTGTGCTTTAAATGTACACAAAATTGGTGGTGGGTATAAAAGATTCGGCACAGCCGAATATAGTGCTCTTACTTGTTTTTAGTTCAAATTGTCACTATGATTATATTACATTATAAACGTTTAAACCGTTTTAAACAATTAAATAAGAATGTTGTTTTATTTATATTAAAAATGCATCTAAAATTTTGTAAATTCTGTCAGTAAGAAAAAACTGGTTATGTCTAATTGTGTCGTCTGGCAGAAAATCCTTTTTTAATTTTAAAGTGTATTTTTAAAACCACGTCAATATGGTTACCCTATAAGATCAAGATCAATATGATATCCAATATCTGAAGAAAATGTCGGAGTGCTACTTAAAAAAAGTACCAAACACAATTTAGACTAATTCCTTTTTGAATATATTTGAAGATCCAGTGGTGCGATTCATTATTGTTTAATGATTCGATAATCGTTAAATTTGCCGACACTTATTGTTGTTTGCACTAAAGATTATGCGATTTAATAAAATTATTTTTTAAGAAATTCGACAAATGTTACGATCAAGTGAAATCTTTGACAAAAAAAAAAATCGCTAAATAATTTCACCACTAACATCACATCCAAATGATTTTTGAGTGAGCTAGGGAAGCATCATGTCAAAAGTTGTTAAATTCGCCTTTATGATGATGATTTTTTAAATTTAAAGTACTACATTTACTTATATTTGTTGTTTTTATTTGCTTATCACGGATTTTACAATAAATATCCTTTTTTGAATTGATTTCCTGAAACAAAGTTAACGCGCACATTAACGACCGATTTTAATTAAAAAAGTTTTCAATTTAAAGGGAAAAGTTTCATTTAAAATTTGATCATTCTATTTAATTGTAATATCGATCTATTGTTATATGTTTTGACGATATTTGGTGTACGAAAAATCGCAAAACATTAAATAATTATTTGCCCAAATTAGTGATCACGCTTATTTGAGCAAATATTCATCAGATGTGCATATAGCTTAAGAAGCTTTCAAGATAGCAAATAATTCCGCCTAAATCATACTGTATCCTTCAAGAAAACGTCGTGATATACATATCTCGAGTTCCTCAGATAGCACTCCAATCCAATACCGTAGTTTATTTTATATCCTTCCGTCCGTATCTTGGTGCCAAAGTCAATTATAAAGTTGGCCCTACTCTGGAGGGTATTACAAACCTGAATAATATTTCAAAATTTGTATGTGTAGTATAACAGTTACAGGTTGGTAGGGGACTGGGGGTACACCGCTAGTAATATGATACTCATGTATGTCCTCGATCTCCACCAACTAGAAGCACTAACTTTTACTGCATTTTAGGCAAAAATGTCCACAATGTAAAGATTAATGGGTACAAGGTGCAGTATAGTATTCAGTGCCTCTAAAGGACCAGTTCGCAAAGTACCAATTATTCCTATGCAAGCAGATCTTTTCATATTTTTATTTAACAACGAAAAATAATTTAAAATTTAAGTTTTGCGAATAATGAGACATTTTTTGTATGGTACATTTTAAAAGTTGTGCTTTTGAGTAATTTTGAATTCATTAAGTATATTAGGTTTAAAAATTATTGGGAAATTCAAAACACTAAGCATTACTTTAATTTCCAACGTAGTTAATTTAATAAAAAAATCTAAGAAAATAAATTTCTCTGTTTTGCTACTTTTTGGTGATTACTTAACATTCAAGTATTATTAAGAAGTCTAATAAAATAAAATTAACCAAAACTTACAAAAGCTTAAACCATTCGCTCTATTGTTGAAGTAAAATAAAATTATAAAGAATTCTTTTCATAGATTTCATTATACTGAGAATTTTTTAAGAACAATTATTACACTCGAATATATCAATTATTTTAAAAGTTATTTCCTCCACTTGAAAATTAATAGATTCCTCTTTAAGTAAAAGAACATACAAATATATACAAGCATAATAGCTACATATTTCTTAATTTAAATAATAGAAGAAAAGAAATATCACTAAAATACAAGCAAATTAGGGAGTGCGCATATCATAAGCATTGTCTGCCTGTGTGAAAATTAATTGTAGATTTTTGCAAAAACTAAACTGAACTGTTTAAATTTAAGATCTACACAAGCTATTCAAATCTACATGATAATACACTAATATGTGTTACATCTATTTATTTGTGTGATATATCCACAAACAAACTTTAACAATATTTAGAATTCTAAATACTTGATACAAAAGTACACGGCAATAAGTTTTCTTCTCTTTTAGGCAGGCAATAATAAATATTCAATGTAAAAACTATCGTTTATATTTCTAAACATTTTTCTAAAACTGACTCGTAATATCATTAGAATTTCACTTGCACTTAGGCACAAGTTTCGCGCCAATTTTTATCTACAAAACTCAACTAAAGCATAGTCATGTATGTACATTTTGAAATACTAGCAAAAAGCACATACTAGCTTGCTATTTAATCGGTATGGATAGAATATTGTTTATTCAAAATTTATACAAAACTCACATACACAATGTCACACAAAGTGTATTGGTTAAACAAAAAATTGAAACAGCAAAATAATTGGAAATAGAAAAAAAAACAGTCTGGCAAAGGTAAAACAAAATAAATATGTGTAGATACACATACATACATACATACATACATAACATATTTAGAGAAAGATTAGTAATGTATGTGATGACAGTTTTAATTTTGTTGAATATATTTTCTTATTCTATTTTTGTTCATTTATTATTTGCAATTTGAGATAGACTTTATTAAAGCAAACAAACAGAAGGCAAATGTAGAAGAATCCTAAAGTGTCAACACATATTTAGAAGAACAACAACAACAAAATGTGATTCGGCAAAGTGAAACAATTTGCATTAATTTTGCTGTTAGATAATTTCTTTAACATTGAGATGTATTATCTATTGTTTAATATATTTTTAGGTTAATTATTGTAGTACTGCGAACAAAAGCAAAACGGAAATAAATTTTAATTTAGTTTAAGCGGAAATTGGAAAAAAACTAAAAATTTACAAAATATATTTGAAAAAGAAGTTCGACGTACACCTTTTAATATAAAGTACTAGCCGCCCGGTACGTGCTTCGCTACGTATTAAGTGAAATAATAAAAAAACTACATGCATTAGATCCGAATATTACCGATTTTAGCCGTTTTTATCCCTTTTCCCCCTAAATTCCAAAATTTCGAAAAAGTACAAAACACATTCTAGATTGTTTTAAGCAGAGTAAAACTGCATTTTTTACTTTTTTCACAAAAGTACTAAAATTCAGTTTTACCCGTTCTATCCCCTTAAAACTCAAAATTTCCAAAAAGAAACCAGACACTTATCGAATTATTTTTAACAGGCTCTGTTGTCGTTTCTGAATTTTTGTGATATCTTTATTAAGCCCGGAGATACTGAGTTACCGATTTTACCCTTCTTACCCGTAAACCGCTCAACGGATTTTGTGCAAACTTCACATAAACCATCTACTAAATAGTCCGAACGAAGTCTAAACATTTTGTTCGGATAGGTGAGCCCGTTCTTGAGTTATAAAATTACAACGAAAAGTGGCATTGATTTTTATATATATACTAGAAAAGCCCGGCGCGCGTTGCAACGCCCCTTAATGAATCAAAATGCATTCTGAATTTTAATTGAATATCAAGTGCAAAAACCTAAAAATTATATTTTTTTTATGGGCGTGACATTGCCCACCTTTCTAATCACGAAATTGTAAAGTCATAACAGCTCAAAATGTGTGCAAAGTTTCAGAAGAATCGGACCAGTACCTCAAAATTATTATTGTTTTTATGGGCGTGGCCCTGCCCACTTTTCTAATCACGAAATTGTAAAGTCATAACAGCTCAATATGTGTGCAAAGTTTCAGAATAATCGGTCCAGTGCAAGTACCTCAAAATGATACTTTTTTTTTTGGGCGTGGCACTGCCCACTTTTCTCACTTACTTTCAAATACATTTTTCAGCAGTGCGGAAGGGTAAGGCATGATTAAGCTGTTGTTGGTAGGGAAGAAGTTAGTTAACGCCTATTTATTGAAAAATAGAGATATGGTAAATGGGACATTGCATATAAAAATCATGCCTTCTAGAGGCGTTTTTGGAAATAGGTAATGAAGTTTTTTAGCGGAAGGTATGGCGCAAACGATATTCATTTGACCTTATTTTTTGCATCATCTGAATCTTTTTACGTCAAAGGCCACATCTAATCTATAAATGGATTCTGCGAGCACAGGCGAATCGGCTTTATGTTTTACATCTTTAATTGCTTCTTAGAGAGACAGTGAAATTGTTGTACTGTCTCGGATGGACTTTTTGCACGCAATATTTGGTTATCAAAAAACATGCAAAAGAAGTGATGAAGGCAGGGGTTTAGCTGTGATTAAGAGGTTCGGTTATGAGGAAACAAGCATGATTTTAACCTTAGCCTGTCATTGGAGATCATGTGTTTAAATGAATATATTAATAAACTGCACTCCATTACAAAAAGTAGTAAAACGCATGCATATTAAGTGAAAAAACAGTATTTCATGAGTCAATGATGTAATAATAGTAGTTGCCTGATTTTACAATCGTATGACAGTTTAATCCTTGACGAAATATGAAACCTTTAAAAAAACACAAAAATGCATTTGTTTAAAATTTGCAATTTTTAATTCGAAAAAATGTAGTATGGATTACATATTATTTTTTTAATATAAATCTGTCTACAAATGTGTGCTTAGACGTGGAATAATTTTAGACCAACATTTTAAAATGATAAGAAAGCGTCTTAATTAATATATATTAACATACAGTTTGATTATTATTATTATTTTTTTTTTTCAAAAATAAATATGCACATACAGAATCATGACAGATCCGCGCATTGATTAAAATATTTAGTTATCATAGTTTTTAATCTAAAGAATGAGATCAGTTAAAAGATATGAAGGCCTTAAGTCCTACAAGGTTCAGAAAGTGCCAGACAGAAATTCGAAGAAAAACTTTGATGCAAAAAGTCGTGCCAAAGAACTGCTTAGAAATTTTATCAACAAATATGAGTGTTGTATTATGGATGATGAGACTTACGTTCTTGCCGACTTTTCTCAGCTCCCAGGGCGAAGTTATTATGTGGCCGATGGAAGAGGTAATGTCGATGACCAATTTAAGTTCCAAAAAAAGACAAAGTTTCCAAAGAAGTACTTAGTTTGGCAAGCTATATGCACGTGCGGAGAAAGAAGCAGTAAATTTATTACTACTGGGACTATCAACACTGATATTTACATCAAGGAGTGCTTGCAGAAGAGGTTGCTTCCATTCATACGAAAACACAATAAGTCAACATATTTTTGGCCCGACCTAGCGTCGTGTCATTATAGTAAATCTGCAGCAGAATGGTATGAAACAAATAATATAGTGGTAGTGCCAAAAGAAGCAAATCCACCTAATTGTCCAGAACTAAGGCCCATCGAACGTTACTGGGCTTTAGTCAAAAGAGTGCTGAAGGATACAAGACAAGTTGCTAATACTACTAAAATTTTTTCCCAGAAATGGTCTTATTCCAGCAATAAAGTTACTAAGGATACCATCAAAACCCTCATGGTCTCAATTCCGGAAAAGGTGAAACAGTTCATCAAAAAAAGCTGAATTTTTACAAAAAGCATTAATATTTTAATTTACTGTTATTTTATTGTTAAACCACGCTATTTTCAATAAAATGGATTAATTCGTTTCAAAGTTATTGCGTTTTATTCGTGTTAGGGTTTTATCGATCTCATTCTTTATACTTATTAAGACTGTAAAAAAAAACTATGTCTGTACGAAATATCTCTTAAAAATTTTGATGTCGGTGTCAACAGTAACGATTCCTCCGGGGTTCATGTTACCATGGCGAAGTGACCTCGCCTTTGTGTTATTGCAAGGCCTGACAGAAATTTCAGAGGGGTACTTATAATTACACTGCTCTACAAAAAATCATTTTTTGTCTTCGCGTTAATTAAAACTATGTGGACTATATGGATTTTGATGCGCTGAACCCAAATCCGTTGTCGGTTTTTTTCCATCAGATCGGGATTTTTTTTTATGGGCGTGGCAATCTGTTAAAAATAAAACACCAGAAGATGTATAACAAAATTGTATTTATTTTAGTCGAAGAGAATTTTTCTCTATCTCTTATCTTTTTGAAATTATTTAAAAATTAATGGAGAAAAAAAAATTTTTTCGTGCAAATTTCGTAATAATTTTCAATTTAAAAATGGAATTAAAAAAAATATAAAGCAAATATTCAACATTTTAAACTTTTTTCTGAGAGCTACTTATCTTAAAAATAAAAAAAGCCATAAACCATATAAATCGGTTAAAAAATGTAGATTTTTTTGTCAATTCACCGCAGGTACCCAATATTGTAATGCAACCAGCCTTACATATGATATATGTATGTAACATTTCGTTAGGTGAGCAGGTAATGGAACTAAAGTACAACGGTATTTTGCATAGTTCGTGGAATTAAAATTTATAACAGTATTTTTCAATTACCTGTGATTTCAAATTAAGAACATTAGGGTAGATTCTAGTATTAATTATATGTATAGAAGCTGATGGACAATAAGTGAGTCACTTTTAATTTGAATATCGTGCGGTTAAAATCGGCAACAGTAAATAGATCTTATAGTGTAGTGTGCATTGTTATTGTGTAAAGAAATAAAGCAATTAAAGAATCCACAAACGCTTTCATATTACAAAATGTCAAGGATTTGTAACAAATCTCCAAATTTATTTTGTTACGTATGTGGCGATCTAACTTTCAGTTCTCAACGGGAGACAATATCTTTCAAGATTAAAAATGCTTATCACCGTTATTTTGGGTTTCCTATCGACGATAGAGATAAAAATTGGCTGCCATAAATATGTTGTATTAGCTGTGTAAGTTCTTTAAGAGGTTGTTTAAAAAAGTCATAAGTCTTTGCCGTTTATGAAGCCAGCGATTTGGAGTGACCCACATAATCATCAAAATGATTGCTACTTTTGCAATACTAAAGCACGTGGGTTTACGAAAAAAAAAACAAAAAATAAAGTTACATATACAAATACTTCATGCGTCAAACGACCAGTTTTCCAGTTTACAAGTAAATTTTTACCTCCATTGCCTCCTACAGATGATGAAGAAGATGGGCTTTCTGCAGCAACTGAATCCACTTACGCCAGCATGGGTGTTTCTTCGCATTCATTGGGAAGTCCAAAGAGTACACCTTATTTTCCGAATTAAACTGACATGAATAACTTAGTTCGTAAATTAGGACTTTTAAAAAAACAAGTCTGAGCTTCTTGCATCCCAATGAAAATAATGGAATTTGGTGCAAAAGGATGTTGTCTCGTACTTTCGAAATAAAGAACAACCTTTTTTGAGTTATTTCAGCAGAGAGAAAGGTTTGGTATTTTGTGATAATGCTGATGGACTTTTGCGACAACTGTGTTTCAGTAATAAATCTGAGGATTAGCGGCTTTTTATTGATTCATCCAAGACAAGTTTGAAAGCCGTTTTACTTCACAATGGCAACAAATTTCCTTCGGTCCCACTCGCGTATGCAAGAAATATAAAAGAAAACTATTGTAGCATAAAGATGATACTACAAAAAATTTTTATATTCCCATTCCTCATGGAATCTGCAGATTTGAAAGTCGTAGCAATGTTAAATGGATTGAAAAGTGGATATACTAAGAAAAACACTACAATGTTAAAATTTGGCGAAAAGAGTAAATTTTATTACAGGAGAAAAAATGTAGCAGAAGAGCCTTTAAATCAAAAAGAACAAACTCTTCTGCCTCCTCTTCATATAAAGCTAGGCCTAATGAACATTTTTTCAAAGCAATGAACAAGGACGGTAAAGGCTTTCTATACATTTAGAGCAAATTTCCTAGAATCAGAGATGCTAAAGTAAAAGAAGGTATATTTGTAGGACCACAAATACGACAACTTATTATGAAGGACGAGGTCTTTAGAACGAAACTGAATGATGTGGAAGAAAGAGCATGGACAGCTTAAGCTACTTTTTTATTTTAACAATGTTTCCTTAATAAAAATTAATAATAATTATCAATAATTTTGTGTTATCTTCTATATATATAAAAGTGAAACTCTGTGTGTGTGTGTGTTAGCTATAGACTCCGAAACTGTAAAACCGATCGGACTCAAACTTTGGCAAGTTGTTGTACACATACCAGGGAGTGTTTATGGGTGGTGGGTGGCGCCACGCCCTTAAAAATTAGTTATCAGTTTTAGCTACTTGCACTTGACCGATTTTTCTGAAACTTTGCACACATATCGAGCTGTCATGACTAAATAATTTCGTGATAAGAAAAGTGGGCGGGGCCACGCCCCTAAAAAAGTTTTAATTTTGAGGTACTTGCACTGGACCGATTTTTCTGAAACTTTGCACACATACTTAGCTGTTATAACCATATAATTTCGTGATTAGAAAAGTGGGCAGGGCCACGCCCATAAAAAAAGGTTATAATTTTGAGGTACTTGCACCAGACCGATTATACTGAAACTTTGCAAAAATATCGAGCTGTCATGACTTAATAATTACGTGATTAGAAAAGTGGGCAGTGCCACGCCCATAAAAAAAGGTATCATTTTGAGGTACTTGCACTAGGCCGATTATTCTTAAACTTTGCACACATATTGAGCTGTTATGCCTTTACAATTTCGTGATTAGAAAAGTGGGCACGGCCACGCCCATAAAAACAGGTTATAATTTTGAGGTACTTGCATCAGACCGATTTTTCTGAAACTTTGCACACATATCGAGCTGTCATAACTAAATAATTTCGTGATTAGATAAGTGGGCACTGCCACGCCCATAAAAAAAAAGGCATCATATTGAGGTACTTGCACTGGACCGATTCTTCTGAAACTTTGACTTTGAGCTGTTTTTTCACTCGATATTCAATTAAAATTCAGAATGCATTTCGATTCATTAAAGGGCGTAGCAAAGCGCGCCGGGTTTGACTAGTTTTAAATAAAATAGGCTGTAAATATTTTAATTTTTTATTGTAATTTGAAGTTATATTTGAAGAATTTTTTTGCTTGTATTTGTTTTTGTTGTACGAAAATAGAAAGAAGTAAATAGTTGTAATTCATTGTTGCTACAAGGCGCTTTAGTGCGCCCACTCTGACGTTGTTTGCTGCATTACACATATTTGGTCAATATTGGGTACCAGCGGTAAACCATAAACCGATTTTTATAGTATATGGTTTTTTTTTATTTCTAAGATAAGTAGCTCCCAGAAAAAAGTTTAAAATGTTGAATATTTGCTTTATATTTTTTTAATTCCATTTTTAAATTGAAAAATATTACGAATTTTGCACGAAAACAATGTTTTTTCTCCATTAATTTTTGAATAGTTCCAAAACGATAAGAGATAGAGAAAAATTCTATTTGACTAAAATAAATAAAATTTTGTTACACATCTTCTGATGACTGGTTCTCGAGTTAGGATGAAATATGTCTCCGTTTCTGACTAATTGAGGGGGAAAAATTTGCCACGCCCATAAAAAAAATCTCGATCTGATGGAAAAAACCGACAACGGATTTGAGTTCAGCGCATCAAAATCCATATAGTCCTTATAGTTTTATTTAATGGAGGATTTTGCTGCTGAGCAGTGTTATCTGTATGACTGAATGAAAAACGCACTAAGTAATGACAAATAATAATTAAAAGTATTGTAAAGGTAGTGCAAACTGTGCAAATAATGCAATTAATGGCAAAATGCACTTTTTCGAGTGTGTTTATCTAAGCAAATGTCTCGAAAATAAAAGTTTGTTTTTAATTTGAGAGTAATAAGACTTAATTTAAGAAGTTAATTCTAATTTTAATAGTCTTGTACTTGATTCTGTGAAACAATACCGTTTTGTACTTGCTTTAAGAAAACCAGAAATAAATCGTACTTGAAGTTTAAGCACGATTTTGTCTAAATATAATAATTTAATTCTTGGATTTAGAACTTAATTTTTCTTTCTGTGTATGTTAACAAATATATTATAAATTTTATATTGCCCGTTTTCGCGGGACTATAGATAATATATTCCCAATATACTAATGAATACGTTTCTCAAATCCTAAAAGTTACCCAATCAGGTATACACGTACATATATTCTACACTTATACTTGGTGAAGGATATTTTAGATTCGTATACATTTAGCATATGTGTTTCTTCCTTTCAGTATAAGTATTTCTAAAAGTTTTTGTTTTAAAGTCTACGGTTTTCAATTTTAATAAATATAGTATTTTAGTAAATGTAGGTATTGCTTTATACTAGTACTGATAAGGTAAAATGGAGTATTGATAAGCTAACGTTAAATATTGCTAATTTAGAATAATAAAGTCCTCAGTTGACGTAATACTTGATTAAAAGTTGAAATGAACAAATCACAAAAGGTACTGTGAGCGTCATTTTAAAGTAAACACCACATACATACCTATAACTATAAAATTGTGACGAATATTTTTATATTAACAATTATTTATAATAAATAACATTGCAAAACTAATTAGTAATAAAAGTAGAATTAAATTAATTAAAACAAAAATTTTAAAAAAATATAAATTAAAAAAATAATAACTTCTTTAAATGTGATATACCAATTTAACACGTCAAATGAAAGTAAACAGTTGCATCAACACTAGGGTGATCGATTATTCGACATTTTTAAGAAACCGGTTTTCAAATAGTTTGAAATTTAGAATTAAAGAAAAAACCGGTTCCTTTTTTTGAAAATTTAAAAAAAACCGGTTAATCGGTCGAATACATAAAATATAATTCTTTCTTTTACCCATTATATAGGTACATGTATAGGTATAAACTAGTTTGTTTTATGGTTTAATTGCATTTTAAGTTGACACAAATTCAATGTATTCTTATAAAATGCCGTTATTTGAAAGAAAAAAAAAAACTTTGTTACAAGGAGGTTGTAATAATGAAAAATATTAAAACGGCACTTCACTGCTCACTGTAGTCAAATTTACCTTTTACTAACATTAACTTTGTAGGCAAGTTGTAATAATGACCCTTAGTGTGCCAAACTATTTTAGTATACAAGTCATATGTTATCAGAGATATTAGTTAAGCTATAGGTAGTCTTTAGTACAAGTCCCTAGATTTCGTAGAAGCAAAATATTATGAAATTCAAAAATGAGATCAAAAAGTATTGCAAAATACAATAATTTGGTTAAAAAACTTAACTGAACAGCTTATTATCACAGCAAATTATAAGCGCAACAACGTATAAAATACCTGCTCTCCATTTAAAACAAATAATTTTTAACCTAATTATTTTTCTTATTTTACATTTGTTTTTGAAACAACAAATAAATTTCTTACAATATTATGGAAGATTATTTAATAAATTTTCTGATTTTTCGAAATTTTTGTAGTAATAAATATACTATGGTATGTTTGGTTACAAAGATAATTGAACATAAAACTAAAAATGAAAAAAACCGGTGTATTCGACATTCGAAAAATTAACGTTTGGAAAAAACCGCCAGCTGAAACAGTAAAAAAACCAGGGTTTTCACCGGTTTTAAAACCGAGTCGATCACCCTAATCAACACAAGATACGTAGCAACAAATGCAAAAATTTTGTTTGTTTCTAATTATAACGGGAAAGTACAGGGTTGCCCATATTCGACGGACCCATCTGGGAACGCCATAACTTTTGACAGAGATGTCAGATCGCTTAATGACATACCGCGTTTGAAGCGTCAGTCCAAGCAGATTTTTACCATGCAACAATACACGAGACGCGAGCGCTCTGAAATAGTTGAAATTTACATTCAACAGAACAAGTCAATTGTGAAAACTCAACGTGCTTTTAAAATATTAAAAAATGTGAGAAGATTTGACGCCGCCTGACTTCTTCTTGTGGGGATATTTGAAGTCAAAGGTTTACGTTAACAAGCCAAGGACCTTAGAAGAGCTCAAGGACAACATTCGTGAACAAATAGCCGCTATTCCGGCCGAAATGTTGGCGAAAACGATGGAAAATGCTGCAAAAAGGGCACAATACGCCATCAACGCCAGAGGCGGCCATTTGAGAGATATCATATTCAAAAATTGATGTAAACAAATCTACTTGGAAAAAATTAAATGATTAAGATTGCCAACCGCCAAATTTTTATTTTTTTCTTTGATTTTTTAAAAAAAAACATGGGTCCGTCGAATATGGGCAACCCTGTACTGTTCCAAATATTCGTTGCTTTCAAAGTGAATGTAGACAAAAATAGACAATGGGAAAGCAAACCTTAATCGATGCTCGTGAAATCATAATAGATTTACCTAAAAAGGAAAAATAACTGTGTGTAATAAATAAGTAGTTGGAAAGCATCATTGTAGCAACAGTTTTTTTCCGCATGTAAGACGGCTAAAGTATCTTACAGATAAGGAAGTAAGGCTTGACCAGTAGAATACAATAAATTATTAAAAACATATTAAATCCAAGAGGAACAAATTGGCTGATCAAATTTTTGAAACACATCAATATGGGTATCAAATTAAAGGGCTTGACTAGTAGAATACGGATAACTACGTAAAAATTCAAAATCGAGGATGGCGTCTTCATTGCGTATTATATGAAATATAGGTTAAGCTACGATGTGGAATTATACCTATGCACATGATGGTGAAGGTTATTATCAGATTCGGCACGGCCGAATATAGCACTCTTACTTGTTTTTTTTTTAACATAAAAAATATTTTTTTAAACAACATGCAGAGTTTACTTTTATATATATTATATATATTTATAATAAAATTATATATATATAAATATCTGTGTACAATGTACACTTTAAAATGGAGCATATGTATATGCAGTTATTGCAAAAAATAATTACCTTGTACCTTGTAGTATTAGATTCAAATAACTTTTTTATACCCTTCACACAGTGAAAAAGGGTATATATAGGTTTGTCATTCCGTGTGAAATTTCTACAATTTTCATTTCCGACCCCATAAAGTATATATTTTCTGAAAGCTTATGAATAGGGAAGTCGATTAAGCTCTGTCAGTCTGTCCGTCTGTCCGTGTGTATGTTGAAATCAACTTTTTGAAGCCCCCCGACATCGCTTGGACCCGGGTGAGGTATCAAAATATCAGAAATATTCGGGAGTAGATCGCTATTGAAAATCAGAAACATCGGTGCATAAACAACTGAGATATTAGCAAAAACCCACGACCACCTCGATTTTTTTTTTCACAAAAACAACATTACAACAACAACATACATACATACAAACGTGTATACTGGTTAGAGAAAACGTGGCATCGAATCCCAGCCATAGCTGCCAGATTTGACGATTTATCGTCATTTTGACGATTTTACGTGCTAAAATTAAGTGTTGACGATTTGACGATTTATGCTATGTTTTTGACGATTTTCAAGAATTCAAGTTTGCAACATTTTTCATTACTTTTATATCAACCTTAAACTAAATAAAAATAATTTGTAACGGTTTTTTATGTTATTAATAATAGAACAGAGTGAAAGAGATACATCGATCATTATTTAATGTGTTTGTGTGGGTAATTTTTCCACTTTGTAAATTTTTAACATAGTATATGCCACATTTTATCAACTGATACCTACAACATGAACAAATATAAATTTGGAAATGCGTTTAAAACAATTTTAGTTTTTTAAGTAAATTTATTTAAATTATTTAAGTGACAAATTAATATGCTTAAATACTTCAAAAAAAATGGTAAGTTTTTTTAATTATACATTTAAACCTTAAAAATCAAACATTATATTTTCAATAGAAAACCAAGATGATGAAAATTCTAGCAGCTCTTCCTCTGTAAGTAGAAATTTTATCCATTTTTTATACAAAACTTTGTAGTAGCTAAAATGAAATTTTAATAGTGTTTTTCACAGGTAACCAACAGGAAGAAGAAAATTAAGGAAGACTGGTTTGCAGATCCAGAAATAAATTTATGGGCTGAAAAGCGAAACGATGTAGTTTATTTTGGCGTTGTGCTCGTCTTACGCTTGCCTAAAGCTACCTTAATCGGTAGAAACTTTAGAAAGAAATGATTATAATTATTTGTTAATTAGTCTGAATTAGATGCAGCCAATTCATTATTTATTGTTTTTTGTATTTATATACATATTAATATTTATTTTTCGAAATTAATTCTAAATTGTATTATATTTATTGTCATGTTCTTAACTTGAAAGGGTCTAATAAAACCATTGATGTCTCTGGATTTAAAAAGTTTGTTATGTTCTGCATTAAATAAAAAATGTTTTGTTTTGAAAAATGCGTTTTTTTATTTTGACGTTTTTATGACGATTTGAGTAAACTATTTGACGATTTTGACGATTTTTTCTCCCAAATTAGACGATTTTGCCCCTATTTTATCTGGCAGCTATGATCCCAGCTGAGCCAAAAAAAAATTTTTTTTATATTTTAAAAATTTTTTTTTTAATTTTTTTTTTATTTTTTTTTTATTTTTTATTTAATATATTATTTATATTTTTATTATTTTTTTTTTTTATTTTTTTTTTTAATTTTTTTTTTTATTTTTTTTTTAATTTTTTTTTTTTATTTTTTTTTGTTTTATATTAATTATATATATTTTAATTATTTTAAAAAAATTTTTTTTTTTAATTTTTTTTTTAATTTTTTTTTTAAATTTTTTTTTTAAATTTTTTTTTTAAATTTTTTTTTATTTTTTTTTAATATACATTCGTAAATTTATAATTTTACAATGCGATGTTTTTTATATATGTATATTTTTTATATGTATGTACGTATTTCATATGAGATGAATGGTGATACAAACTACTGTTATTGCATGACTACACGTTGTGAAGGGTATATAAGATTCGGCACGGCCGAATATAGCGCTCTTACTTGTTTTCTTTTGATTATATCCGATTAAGCATTTACTTTGTGTGTTTTTAAAATACAGAATTATGTAAGTATTTATATTTGCAATAAAATGATAATTTATTATACTAAGACTAGATCAACTATATTTAAATTGAACAGAAAATATCAATTTGGCCGCATATCAATTGTCTCTCAAGCGTATTGCTATAGAAAATTAATTTTGCAGTGACATCAGAACTTGTATTAAAAAACCAACAACAAGTTGGGTTATTTAAATATATATTTACTTTATTTAACTATTATTCGTTTTAAATTAAATTTCAAACAACAAAAAAAATTTCGTAAATTTGCTAAGAAATTTTTATTTAACATAGATACATGTCAATGGCTTTATTTAAAAAGGGCGTATCTCAATTTAGTTTGTCAAATATTTGCCAAATGTGAACATCTTTTAAAAGGAATAAACTTAAAATATAAGGAACGTGTGTTTAAAAAATCCGGAATTTTTTTTAATTTTTGGCTTTTACTTGTTTTACTCTTATTTTTGTATATAGTTTGTATATGTAAATATAGGCGTAATATAAAAAGGGCGTATCTCAATTTATTTTGTCAAATATTTGCCAAATGTGAACATCTTTTAAAAGGAATAAACTTAAAATATAAGGAACGTGTGTTTAAAAAATCCGGAATTTTTTTTAATTTTTGGCTTTTACTTGTTTTACTCTTATTTTTGTATATAGTTTGTATATGTATTTATAGGCTACATTTAGAAAGATTTTTAATAAATACAAAAGAATTTAATGTTCATTAGAAAGAAATGTAGTTGGTTAACATAGTGATATCACAATTTTCATTATTAAAGGTAAATAACAAGGTGATATTATACGTTGCTGATATGTAAGTAAAACTAAATAATTCATTTAAGTATTTTCATGACGATACACACTTTTTAAAACTGATAAGATAATATGTGTATGATGTAACTGTTCAGGAATTATTAATGCTTTTATACTACCTTCACCTGTGGTGCCAAGGGTATATATAGGTTTGTAATTTCGTTTGAAATTAATACAATATTCCTTTCCAAACCCATAAAGCATTTTTTGAAAGCTTGTAAATACGGTATTTGATTGAGCATTGTCCGTCTATCCGTGTATATATTTTTTAGTTAATAAAACCCGCGTGAAGTATTTAAATATTGAAAATATTCGGGAGAGATTAGTATTGAAAATCAGAAAAATCGGTACATAAACAACTGAAATATAAGGGAAAACCACGACCACCTCGTTTTTTTCACAACATACATACATACAAACGTGGTATACTGGATAGAGTAAACGTGGCATCGAATACCAGCTGAGCCAAAAAATTTTTTTTTATACCCTTCACACAGTGAAAAAGGGTATATATATGTTTGTCATTCCGTGTGAAATTTCTACAATTTTCATTTCCGACCCCATAAAGTATATATTTTCTGAAAGCTTATGAATAGGGGAGTCGATTAAGCTCTGTCAGTCTGTCCGTATGTCCGTGTGTATGTTGAAATCAACTTTTTGAAGCCCCCCGACATAGGTTGGACCCGGGTAAAGTATTAAAATATCAGAAATATTCGGGAGTAGAACGGTATTGAAAATCAGAAACATCGGTACATAAACAACTGAGATATGAGCAAAAACCCACGACAACCTCGATTTTTATTCACAAAAGCAACATTACAACAACAACATACATACATACAAACGTGTATACTGGTTAGAGAAAACGTGGCATCGAATCTCAGCTGAGCCAAAAAATTTTTTTTTTAATTTTTTTTAAATTTTTTTTTTATTTTTTTTTAAATTTTTTTTTTATTTTTTATTTAATATATTATTTATATTTTTATTATTATTTTTTTTTTTAATTTTTTTTTATTTTTTTTTTGTTTTATATATATTATATACATAATAATTTTTTTTAAAATTTTTTTTTTTTTAATTTTTTTAAAATTTTTTTTTTTTTTGTTTTTTTTTTAACATTCATACGTGAATTTATAATTTTACAATGGGACGTTTTTATATATGTATGTTTTTATATGTATGTACGTATTTCATATGGGATGAATGGTGACACAAACCACTGTTATTGCATGACTTCACGTTGTGAAGGGTATATAAGATTCGGCACGGCCGAATATAGCGCTCTTACTTGTTTTATTTTATATATTACTTATATTTTTATTATTATTTTTTTAATTTTTTTTAAATATTTTTTTAATCTTTTTTTTTAAACTTTTTTTTTATTTATACCCTTCGCCTGTGGTGCACGAGGGTATATATAGGTTTGTCATTACGTTTGCAATTTCTACAATTTTCATTTCCGACCCCATAAAGTATATATTTTCTGAAAGCTTATGAATAGAGGAGTCGATTAAGCCCTGTCCGTCTGTTGGTTAAAATGAACTTTTAGAAGCAACCATATGTTCCTTAAATCTAAGTGTGATATCAATCTTGTGGAAATATTTGGGAATGAATCGCTTTTGAAATTCAGCACAATCGCCCGATAACTTTCTGAGATATGAGCAAATAAACACGACTGCCTCTGTTTTTTTCTATATTTTTACCACCAAAATTAAATTTTTTCAGCCATAGAATAATTTATAGGTACCTTTGCTACTATTTGTAGATATAATCTGCCTCTAGAGATATTCGGGAAAAATTTTAGATTAAGATAAACAATTTTTGTAAAAATATATATTCCAGAAATTTACAAACGAAAATCATTTTTTTTATTCAGCTTCTAGACAACCGAGGGAGTCAATATTGGTATCATCTGAAAGGACTTGACTAGCGCAATATAAGCACTATAAAACAATTTAAATTCATGTTAGCCGCCACTAAAAAATGGCGGACAATAAATGTATATATGGGTCAAATCTGGTATTTTAAAATGTAACTTTTAGAACCCTCTCAATATTGGCATCAAATGAAAGGGCTTGACCAGTAGAATACAGTAAGTTATTGAAAAATGATCAAAATTTTTTAACCCCATCAATATGGGTATCAAATGAAAGGGCTTGACAAGTAGAATACAAATAACTACGTAAAAATTCAAAATCAACGATGGCGCCGGAAATAATAAAGGAAAATGTATTCTATTTTAGTATTCAGTACATTGCTTTTGTAATATATTGTTATTGGCCTAAGGAAAGGCTTTTTATATTACTTTGAATTTAATAAATAAATAAATAAAATGTCATATAATATTTAATCTAAAATCTTCTTATGTACATGATGATAAAGGTTATTATCAGATTCAGCACGGTTCAATTTAGTTTTTTTTTTTCATTTTTATACCCGCCACCATTCATATTCATTTTGTCATTCTGTTTGCAACACATCGAAATACCCATTTTAGACCCCTTAAGGTATATATTTTCTGTGTCCTGGTTTCATTTTATGACGATCTAGCTATGTCCGTCCGGCCGTCTGTTGAAAGCACGATAGAGTTCGGACCGAAAAAGCTAGGGGGCTCAAATTTTGCCAGAATACTTCTTATACACAAGGTTTGTTCAGTATTGAAAATGGGTTAAATCGGAATATTAGGAGGAGAGTTTTAGCTCGTAATGCAAGAGTAGGTAAAAAAACCATGTCCTTCCAACATCGAACTAAATACAATTGTGTCCAAACGCATTAACGCAGATCCATGAAATTTCAAATATATGTATATTTCCTGACTAAGAAAAATATTTTTCCCCGAAAATTTCCAAAATCAATGAATTAGGAAAGGAGTTATAGATCAATATGAACGAAAATTTATAACGCACAGTGTATTTTTCGGTATATTCAAAATTTAAAACGTAATAAAACTGACGAAATTAGGTGTATGATTCTGAAATTTTGCAAACATTGCTTTTTGGTCAAAGGCTATGCACTAACCGAAAATAAATGTGACACGCCCACTTTAACGCCTACCTTTCATATAACGCTTTATCTTAAATTCATATTTCTCTATTAATAAGAATAAATGACTATATTGAAATATCTAAGTTGTATTTATTATCAGAAACTACATAATTTACTGTTAATGAAATTTAAAAGCTCATAAAAACGTCAAAATTTGGACATATAGCTATCTAGTCAATGTAATTGTTATGCCAGAAAATGATGGTGACACGCCTACCTCCCATATAACGCTTTATCTTAAATTCATATAATTTCTCTATGGAAAAAGTTTTTGCAAGAATAAAGGACTAAAGAGTGTATCGAAAAAAATTTGTAGTTGCATTAAGTTAAATAAAACTCATATCATGCAATAAATAATTTTTCTTTTTATCACGTTAGATTTAATATATAAGTATGTCAGATACTATTATTTATAAACTCATTAATTTTCAATTGTAATTACGATCAAAATGGACTCCGAAAAAAAATTACGTGAGAATATAATTAAAACTTTTAAAAAAATCCGTCATGGACTTTTCAAAATAAAGCAAAAAATTTAAAAGTTGACCCTCGAACTGTTTCAAATGCCATTATACGTTAAAAGGAAGACCTGAGCATTGAAAGAAAATCTGGATCAGGAAATAAAAAAGGTCCAAGGGATATAAGAGCACCAAATCTTTTATCAGAAAAGCAGCGCGTACGGTGAAATGCTCTAATAGTTTTGTCCAAAAGGCCAAAGCTTATGCTGGGCTGAAGAAATACAAAGTTCAGAAAGTTCCAGATCGCAATTCGGTAAAGAACTTAGAAGCAAAAAAAAAAAACGAGCGAAAAAATTGAAGGCAGATTTTATAAAAAAAATACACCTGTTGTGTGATGGATGACGAAACATACGTACTGGCAGACTTTTCTCAACTTCCCGGCCAAGGTTTTTGTGTTGCTGATGAAAGAGGTAAGAGTTCCGGACAAAAAAACAAACAAAATTCCCTAAGAAATTTGCCGTGTGGCAAACTAAGCCAAGCATTTGTGGAATCAGGCACGATAAACACAAAAATTTGTATCACGGAGTACCTACAAAAACTACTTTTACCTTTTTGGTGACAGCACCGAGTGCCTACATATTTTTGGCCTGATTTGGCATCATGTCACTATTGAAAAAAAGGACTTGAGTGGTATTCTTTTCAAAAGATTGGGAACCAATGGTCATATATGTTAGGTTTTTATTTGTAGATAATTTTTTTAATATTAATGTTTAGGATTTAACTATGTAATATATTTTAATTGGCCTAAGGAGGCTTTATATTACTTTGAATTAATAAATAAATAATGCATTTTTGTACCACGAGAGGCAAATCCACCTAACTGTCCAGAACTTAGACCTGTGGAAAGGTACTGGGCTCTTGTAAAAAAGGAATTGAAGAACACAGGAAAGGTGTCCCAGAACATGTTCGATTTTAAGTGTAGATGGACCACCTCCTCCAAAAAAGCAATAGAAGCAACTGTAAAATATAAGATAATTTGTCTTGTTGTCCTAATACTGTAAAATATAAGATAATTTGTCTTGTTGTATTAGGAAGCCAAATAATAAAATAAATAAATAAATAAATAAATCTTTAATGGAAGAACTTGCGAAAATAGTCGATAATTTTTTAAATACGAAAAAATAAATTAAGATTTTAATGTTTAACGCCCACTTTCATTAAAAGACTAACTGCTGTATTCATAAAAAATATTTTAGGTTTATTAAAAGCTTATTTGACAGATGTTGCATAGAAATTTGTCATATAAGCATTCAATAAACCTAAGTAAGTTTACGAAAATATTTTAATAGCATATCGAAGTTATACAGAGATAGTTATACATATTTCAGTTTAAAGAGATTAATCCATAGCGATTACTGTTAATAACAAAATAATAAATTTTGTGCTATAAAAGTACATAAAATTGGTGGTCATCAAAAATTCGGCACAGCCGAACATAGTGCTTTTACTGATTTCTATAAACATGTACATATCCATATACGAGCATTGCGACAAATATAAGTATTGAGAGCTATGCGACATTAAAGGTTCTTAAATCTGTTTCTAAAAATAACTTCTATTTTTAATAACTTTAAAATTAATCATCCCCCCTAGTTAAAACCACAAAAATTTTATATTTATAATTTTACAAATAAAACAATTTACACATGAAAGCATTTCATTGCGTTAAAAAAAACTGGAATATATTAAAAAATTACTAACCATGACTTATTGTTAACTACTGCAATTGCTATTTCTAATAATTATTCGACAAATGAAAGCTTAGATATTTTAAACACCGATTTAAGTTTTTTATGTACTATTGCTCTGCTTGTTTTGTATTGTGTATAATAAAGATTTAGCGTTTAAAACTATAAAGTGTTTTTTGTTTTCTTTCACCCTATATTATAAGTAGGTGTAATGTGTGTTACAAGTAGGTGTAATGTATTATATCCTTAAACTTTAAACCGGTTAAACTTATCTAAGATACAAATATTTTTTATTAGATTGATCTACAACTATTTCCTTCGGAAATACAGTAGTTTATGTTAAATATTCAAATAAATACAATAATAAAAACCATACATACTGACGTATTAATCATAAAATAAATACAATTTAAAAAGTGTTTATATAATTCGTTCGAGTGTAAATAAAAAATGATGGTTGTTTTTAGTTGGAAGAATTCATTAAATACTTTGCTCTTTAAAAGTGTTGAACATTTTATGGATTCATTTTTTAGTATTCAAATGCGCATGTTTCGTTAAAAACTGTTTGTTGAAAAGGTGAAAGAAAATGAAAATATAAAAAAGCTATGAATTAAATTGTATAGTCTAGGAATATTTTATCAATCTGACCTTAAGTTTCTTGTTATAACGTAATAATGAACTTGTGCTATTTTTACTTTTATAGTTGCTATGATATACTACACTATTTCCAACATTAAATAACTTTCAACAATTAAGCAAAAAAAAAGATACAAAAAACAGATAACACTCAGAATTTTATAAAAGTTTTTTATCAAAAATATTCTTACTTTTTATTAAACAAGTAACAGTGCTATATTCGGCCGTGCCGAATCTTATATACCCTTCACAACGTGTAGTCATGCAATAACAATTGTTTGTATCACCATTCATCCCATATAAAATACGTGCATACGTACACGTACATGTACACGTTACATGTATGTATGTATGTATGTATGTATGTATGTATGTATGTATGTATGTATGTATGTATGTATGTATGTATGTATGTATGTATGTATGTATGTATGTATGTATGTATGTATGTTGTTGTTGTAATTGTGAAAAAAAAACGAGGTGGTCGTGGTTTTTTGCTCATATCTCAGAAAGTTATGGGGCGATCGAATTTCAATATCGATTCATTCCTGGATATTTCCATGAGATTGATACTATATACAGATCTGAGGAACATATAGTTGCTTCTAAAAGTTGATTTCAACCAACACACGGACAGACGGGCAGACGGACAGATGGACAGACGGTCAGGGCTTAATCGACTCCTCTATTCATAAGCTTTCAGAAAATATATACTATGGCGTCGGAAATGAAAATTGTAGAAATTACAAACGGAATGACAAAGCTATATATACCCTTGTGCACCACAGGTGAAGGGTATAAAAAAACCCAATATTTAAAAATTTATGTTATAGTAATTTGAAGTATTGAACGATGCAGCATTTCTACATTTCAACTGTAAACTAAAGACAAATCTTTAAATACTTGTTAAAAATTGTTCTTTGAAATAGTGTTGGTCGTTTTTTTTTTTTCATAAGAAAATACTTTTTTATTTACACTATTATTAAATTCATATTAAATTTATATTGAAAATTGTAATTACAGATATCTTTTACTTGTATATTGATTGAATATTTTAATACCAAACACCAAAAATAATGTGAAAGGTATATAATTTTTTTTCAATAAGTTTGTAATACATTGATATATTAATTAAAGGAAAAAAAAATTATGTAATTCATGCATCCTGATACTATAATTAGAATCTATGATTCTTTATAATACCCTTCACCTGTATATTGTCGTTCCGTTTGTAATTTCTACAATATTCATTTTCGACATTATAAAGTATATACTTATACTTAAGTAAGTCGATTGATAAATATCCATCTGTCCATGTGCTTATAAAAATTATTTTTTAAAAGCCCTCCACATGTACCTTAGATCTGTATGTAGTATCAATCTTTTGCAAATATCCGAGAATGAATCGGTATGGAAATCTAGTACCAACGCCGCATAACTGTCATAGATATGAGCAAATAAACATGAAAAATAATAAATAAACGGAATAATAATTCCAGTAGAAAGTATTATTCCAAACAGAATTTGTCGAAGGATGTGCCACGTCCACTGTCCGTAAGTACCTCACTTGAGCAAGAAAAAAATTATTCAAATCGGTCTAGCGTTTTTTTTTTATAGCGTGACCTCGTACGTTGGCCTGTTCATTTTTATACTTATGTATATGTAGATTAATAACTACGATAAAAATAGTGTTTTACCGATTATTGATTATTTCAAAATATTTTCTTTTATAATTAAAAAAAAGATGTAGTAACGAATAACTGTAACAAAAAGTAAAATAAAAACATGACTAAAAAAGTATTTAAAGCTTAATTTTAAATAAAAATAATAGGAAATCTCAATCTCGATTCCACTTTTATATCATATTACCTATTTCCTAATTCACCATTATAATATTTTTCTGTTTTGCATAATTTCCTTCTTTTTTAATTTTAAAAACAATTTTTATTTTTATTCAAGTGAACCAAAAAAAATAGCACATTTATAGATTTTTATTATAAACTGCTCAAAAAAATTTCTTTAGTTAAGAAACCATTATTAGCATGTTTTTTTTTATATCTCAAGATGTCTTGCTTCGATTTTTATATTAAAATTCTGCAATCGGTTAAAAATTGCAAAAGTCTGAATATGAAATTTTTAGTGCCTTTAAATCAGTGAACCGGAGTGTAGTTAAGTAGATTCTTATAAGACTTCTAAAAGTTTTAAACAGAAAATATTGTTTGAGAGAAAAATAAGAGAAAAGAGATACATATATAAAAATTCAACAAAGCATGTAATCCTACTATTATAAAACTGTGATCGTTGGGATTTTTGTTACTCAATTGCGCAAAAACTGGGGCCGTATTACGGCATTCGAACGTGATAGAAATTTTAAAATTCTTATTTGAATCTCTATACCTAAATCACAGGGAACTCGATTGTTCGAGTAAAATTTCGATCGATATTGAATGCTGTAATTCGGCCCCAGTACTTTATTATAGCCCATTCAAATTTAAAATTTTATATGAACCGCCCTGTATAAATAGTCTAACCAAGTCAACTGACGCAGCAGTAATACAATGGAGTATGTTGAGTTTAAACTAAATTGAGTTTTTTAAGAAGGTGAAACCCAAGCAGTGTAATAATAAATTAAGTGCCGTATAAGTTGGATCAATCTATATATATAAATGAGTAACGTGACTGACTGACTGACTGAATGACTGACTGATTCATCATCGCACAGCCCAAACGCAAAGAGCTAGAGACATGAAATTTGGACAATCGTTTCCTCTTTCAATGTATAGCTCCACTAAGAAGGGATTTTTGGAAATTCGTACTTTAAGGGGGTAAAAAAGGGTAAAATCGGGTAAAATCGGTAATCTTATATCTGCTAAACTAAAAATGATACAAATTAAATTGAAAAAGTATTGTAATTTGCACAAAAAATAAGCTGACAGGTGTCTGGCCCTTTTTAGAATTTTCAACCCCTAAGGGGAAAAAAACGGGTAAAACTATTATTTGGTACTTTTTTGGTACCCTATGTAACTACCAAACGCATAAAGCTAGGAAAAAAATTTAAACTGTATTAAGTAGTCCGCAAAAAAATATTAATAAGAATTCGGCACTTTTTTCAAATTCATATGTATAAGGGGTAAAAATTGTACCTTTTTTTGGTACTTTTTTTAAAATAAACTTTTCTTATATTATTCAATGGGACAAAATTTGACAATTATTATTTCCTAATAGAATATGGACAACTATTTAGGTGAAATTTTTGGAAACTTTTTTGGGGACAAAAAAGGTACCAAAAAGGGGAAAATTCCGGAAAATGTATGTAATTCCTAATTAGACGGCCAATTTTCACAAAATTTTTAATTGGGATTTCACTAGACATAAAAAATTATGTAATTTAGTAAAAATTTAAACACATTCATAACAGGGTAGAAAAGGGAAAAATCGGGAAGAGTTTGGTACTTTTTAGAACATAATTACTTTTATGCAAAAAAGAGTAGATTTACTGAGCTTTAATCATGTCAATTAAAATATTTTGTTACATAGATATCTGAACATTTTAAACTTGGAATTTGGAACTTGGACTAAAAATGTACTTTTTCGCTTTTCTATGGTACTTTTTGTATTTTCTACGTTTATAAAGGTAGAATTGTAAAATAAAGGACTATTGATTCCAGGTTAGACTAAAAATGTTATGGGTGACCAAAAAGGTACTTTTTTGAATTTTTATGGTACTTTTTATATATTCTACGTTTGCGAAGCTAGAATTTTAAAATTAGTGGCTATTGATAAAAGGTGAGACCGAAAATCTTATGGTCGACCAAAAAGGTACTTTTTTGAATTTGAATGGTACTTTTTGTATTTTCTACGTTTATGAAGGTAGGATTGTACAATCAAGGACTATTGATTTCAGATGAGACCAAAAATGTTATGGGCGACTAAAAAAGTACTTTTTTGAATTTTTATGGTACTTTTTGTGTTTTCAACGTTTGCAAAGCTAGAATTTTAAAATTAGTGGCTATTGATACAAAGTGAGACTAAAAATGTTATGGTCGACCAAAAAGGTACTTTCTTGAATTTTTATGGTACTTTGGTGTTTTATACGTTTATGAAGGTAGGATTGTACAATCAAGGACTATTGATTCCAGGTGAGACTAAAAATGTTATGGGCGACCAAAAAGGTACTTTTTTGAATTTGTATGGTACTTTTTGTATTTTCAACGTTTGTGAAGGTAGAATTTTGAAATCAGTGACAATTAATACAAGGTGAGACTAAAAATGTGATCGAATGCCGTAATTCGGTCCCTGCTTAACGGAACTAAATAAAAACCTCAATTAAAACATAGGCTTCCTTTCAGCGTGACAAAAATCGACATGAACGTGAAAATGTTTTTTTTTTAATGTACAAAAATATTTTTCTATACGACCCTTTGTTAAAGATTTTTTTAGTGGGTATTTTTAAAAAATTTTTGAATTTACCATACCAAACGATAATTTTAATTCGTCAGCTTATAAATTTTTTATCACACTTTATTAACTTTATTAACTATCACACTTTTAGGTAAAAAAACACATTTTTTCCTTTCCCCTTATTATTTTAAATGTTAAATTTCATATATAAAAAGTTCGAACAAATAAACTCTCTACGAACTGCTATTATATGTTGAAAAAAAAAAATTACCTTGATATGTACCTAACTAGAAAATTTTGTTTGCCGAACTTTCAGGGAACATAGAAAGTTTTTGTAGATTTTAAAATAATGGTAACATAATAATGTCTACTGACGTTGAACGGTTCTTTCCAATTTATATTCAACTGTTTTCATGTTTTTCGAACTTTTTTGTGCCATTTTGCATACCTTTTTAAAAATTTCGTGATATTTTTAACTTGCCCTGCTTATATCTAACTTTGATTAAAAAAATTGAATTAAAAAAAAATTAAAATTACTTGTGCTTGTATGAGAAACACTGTTCTTTGAAAAGCAGAAAAAGTTTGATATGTACCTGATATTTCTGTTAACAATAAATTAAAAAAAAAATTTAATCATAAAAACAAAATTCTTAACTACAACTTACCTTTAACCATTGGCTCGTTTACCAAAGTCATCTCTTCTTGAGGTATCATCTCCATTAGTCTGGCAATATCTTTGGCCAACATATTGTCAACAATGTCCAAGAGGTGGGGTTTCAAGGAGTGGAACTTTGTAAAATCTTGATGCTGAAGAACATCCTGCATTTTTTTGATGTCAGGGAAATCGCCGGGAGAAATTGAATGTTCACGTTGAATGCGATCGTAAATTTGACCCAAGTTCTTAATTAAATCTTTCTTTTTACTATCTTTTCCAAACACTGAAGGCATATCTTTACGTAATTCTGAAATTATAAAAGCATGTACCTTGGCGAGGCGAGCACGTTTGATTAGATCGTTGAGTTTGCGGAGAGCTGCATTACGTGGCAGTGATTGTAAATCGCGGAAGAGATCTTGTTCTTCATCTTCAAATAGACGACGATTAGCATCGAAACGTAAAGGCTGATCCCAAAAAGAACCGATATAGACGCGGGCTACTTCAGGAGTCTGCAAAACTTTACCTAAAGACCACATTAGAGCACCATACACACGCATTAACTGCTGATGATCAATCATATCAGCTTTATTCAAAATAATTCTAATTTTGTCATCATGACCCTTAAGGGCTTCAATTGATCTACGGAATTCATCAGATATATCCAATTTGTGGGCATCGAACAAGAGAATTATACGATCAACACGTTCAGCAAACCATTCTAAAACTCCTGTAAAGTCATAACCACGATCGATGCGTTGTTTTTCTCCGGACAAAATGCCGGGTGTGTCTACTATGGAAATAGCTTGCAGTACAGGTGAGTTAAGCGTGGAACACTGAAAACGATTAAGAAACGCATTGCCATATTTGCTTAGGGGACGGAACTGTTTTTTAGGATCTACAACCAAAGCATTACCGGGAATAACGCCTTCCTTGTCGTCGTGCATGACTGCAATAAAACGGTCAGTAGTTGGCTCGGGACCAATGCGAATGCCAGGGAAATCACGTTCCAACAAGTAACGAATAAAAGTGGTCTTGCCGGTGGAGTATTGACCGACCAACAAAATCATGGGTTTTGCATCGAAATCAGGATCTTCCAATTTAGGCGAATGAAAATCATGAAATTGATAATGTTCTTCCAAGGGCAACAGTTTGCTTTTGTAAATTTTCTTTAACTCTCCAATAACATTTTCAACAACTTCCTGGTTGTTCTTCTCACGCTTTAAAAAACTAAACATTTTCCCTTCAGTTGTTTACTTTTTAAACTTATGGTTTCCAAATATTTATCACTATTTTTAGGTTCCACCGCCCCACAAATCAAAAAGAACTCAAGATTTTGTATAAAACAAATTTTCTGTTTATGAATCACGCAGGCAAAACTATGAAAATTTATTTTTGGAAAAATTTCGTCACTTTTCTTTGATTTCTACACAAATACACACACACTATTTTTATTTACTTCTTTTACGAAAAATTTGTGCTTGTTTCTTATTAGGTGGTTTAGGATTAACTTAAGCAATAATTATGTTGACTTTTAAAGGAATTAAAAACAATTTTGTTGTAATTTTCTAATTGGTTCACAAAAAAAATAAGAATATTTAATCCGTCCGGTTACTGTCCACGTACGGTATTTACTGATGCAACTCTGATAAAAACGTAAACGATGAGAATCAGGGATGGAAAGTGAGATTTTAATTTCGGTCCCGAAAAAATTTCAATAGTACTTATTTAATCACCATGGTACTATACTATATATATTTTTGTCGCTTTTCTTAGAACTAACAATGACAAATACCTATATTATTAAACCTTCATGAAATGAAATTTTTTTGTCTACTTTTGAGTCTTGAGTATGTAAGGTTTATTTTACTTACTCGTCATAAAAATCAAAACAATTGTCAGATATAAAAATTTATAAACAAGATTTATTTACATTTACATTAAACTTTTGTAAGGTATCTTTGGAAAAAAAACAGCCTATTTTGGAAGTATCCTGTTTTAATACAAAAATGTTTAATTCTTTGATCCACAATTTATAATTTGGGAGCACATATGTATATCTTGTTGAATATGCGCTGATAAAAAAGATGAATTGCTATATGCTATGGATGGGTAAGTTAACATGAGCGTACTTTTTAAATAATGAAGTAAAAGCAATAAATAAAAACAGCGGAATGTTGTTGTAAGTATATACAAAAAACTTAATGAAAAAATGTGTGGTACTTTTTATATAAAATATTAAAAAATGTAGTTGTATGACCTTTACCATCCCTGATCTGAAAGACAGGAATGTCACGTCGAAATGTCAATATTGTTGGTAACCTGTGTTACCGACTTAGTTGTATCTGACCATATTTACATATATTATTGTGAATAATTTAAGCACTTGTTACTTTTGTCTAGTAGTTTTTTTACAAATTAAACGTTACAAAATCCTAAATATGCAAACAAAAACTGTTAAGTATATGACATTTAATTATAAATAAAAAATATCGCAATTAGTATATTAATTACCAAATTTTTAGAAAAGAGCAACAAAATAATTTTTACACCTTGATTTTATAACGCTATAACATATAAAAGTTTCTTGATTTTCATTTGTTTTCAGAACTATTTGGAAAATTTAGAAATTTATATTATGTTGATCAGGTAATAGCAGTTCAAAGAGATTTTTTTTTAATTTTTCATATATAAAGTCATATTTATTCATCAGGTAGTCATGATTCGTTAGCTATCTTTTTTACTTATTTTAAATTTTAGCTGACAAACTCAATATATGTATAAAAAGCCAAGTTCTTTCATTTATTTCAATTTATTTATTACAACAACAGTATCCATACCTATGGGCCATAATCGGTAACAATCGTCTACTATTAACAAAATTTAATTACATAAAATTATATAAGAAAAAAAATTTAAATAAAAATAAAATGAAAAATATATAAATAAAAAGGGAGGATAATAAAATAATTAATATGTAATGTATGTATATAAAAAATAAAAAAAAATATATATATAGGTACATATGTATGTATATACATATAGTCAAGCTTCAAATAAAAAAAAACAAAAGATTTCTCTCTGAACTGGGATTACCTGATCAATAAATATGCCTTGGTTTGGTCTTTAAAATAAAAAAGAGATTTTAATTTTACCTTCGTAGTTTAACAGCTGAAATTAAAAAAAAAAAAACAATAAGGAAATATTTTAGCTTACCAATCAAGACCATATAATGATAAATTTGTCATGCTCCTGGTTATTGACTACCAATTTTAATACTATTTTTAATAAAATTTTTAAGCTCTTTTTCTATCTATTAAAAATCAAAATAAACAAGCATATTCACAGTTGTCGTGAATAAGTTTCCACATGGAATTTTTCGAACTTTTTAATCAAGAATAAAAGAAAAATTTCCGAATTTTAAGGCTAAAAGAAAAAATTACTTGTAACTTTGTCAGCCTAAAAAAATCCACAGTATTTTAAATAGCTCCCTTTTGAAGTATTGACAATTTTTAAAGAAAATTATTTACAAAGTTTCGTCATTTCATTTATATCAAATTCACAATACGAAATTTATGTAAACAAACAATTTTACTCGGAAATTTGTGAAATTCATGATAACCGTGTATATATTTTTTACCTTAAATTACGGTTATGATTAATTAAAAAATGTGAAAATTGCAATTAAAAGATATAATGTTTATGAATTAGAGCGAAAATCCTTAATAGAAAACTTAGAACTTCATAATATAGTCTGGATAAATTTGTAATAAAGCATAGACCGCGCCTACAGGGAGGCAAATTTTATATATTTTTTTTTTACTTTTTAGTAATGGATTCGAATTTTCGAAAATTTGTTGGTTTTTTTTAATATATGAATAAAAGTAAAGGTGCGCGTTTTACTGCCTACTGTTTTAATATACACTGCAACGCAAATATCTTGGATGTACAGGTAAAATATATTTAAATGGTTAGGATTGTTATAACAACAAATAAAAGCTCATTATTTAACGCACACTAATATTAAAAATTTAAAAGGTTTTACCAAGAGCACAAAAAAAAAATATTCGAATTCGTATGTCGTAATTTCCCCCCTGCTTTTTATACCCGCCACCAAAAAAATGGTGGGGGTATATTCATTTTGTCATTCCGTTTGTAACACATCGAAATATTCATTTTAGACCCCATAAAGTATATATATTCTGAATCAGGGTTTGATTTGATAACGATCTAGCTATGTCCGTCCGTCTGTCCGTCTGTTGAAAGCACGATAGAGGTCGCACCGAAAAAGCTAGGGGGCTCAAATTTTGCCAGAATCTTTCTTATAGATAAGGTTTGTTTGGTATTGAAAATGGGCTAAATCGGAATATTAGGAAGAGAGTTATAGCTCGAAAAGCAAGAGTAGGTCGAAAAAACCGTGTCCTTCAAACATCGAATAAAATGCAATTGTGTCCAAACGCATTAACGTAGGCTCATGAAACTTCGAATATATATTTCTCGAGTAAAAACAATATTTTTCCCCGAAAATTATCTAAATCTATGTATTAAGAGAGGAGTTATCGATCAAAATGTACGAAAATTTATACCGCACAGTGTATTTTTCGGTATATTTAAAAACAAAAACGTCATAAAAGCAACAAAATTTGATGTACGACTCTGAAATTTTGCACACTTTGCTTTTTGGTGAGACGCTTTTTTGTAACGGAAAATCAATGTGCCACGCCCACTTTTACGCCCACCTCCCATATAACGTTATAACTAAAATTCATATAATTTCTCTATTAATAAAGATTTTGGAATAATAAAGGGCTATATTGAAACACCTAAGTTGTACTCATTCGCAAAAATAGCTTTGACACGCCTACTATAACGCCCACTTTTCACGTTATCTACCGTTAATGAAATTTAAAAGCTCATAAAACCGCCAAAATTGCAGGTATGATGATCGAATTTGCTACGTATATCCCCCTAGGCAATGCCATTACTGTGCCGGAAAATTAAGGTGCCACGCCCACTTTTACGCACACCTCCCATATAACGTTTTACCTAAAATTCATATAATTTCTCTATTAATAAAGATTTTGGAATAATAAAGGGCTATATTGAAACACCTAAGTTGTACTCATTCGCAAAAATAACTTTGACACGCCTACTATAACGCCCACTTTTCACGTTATCTACCGTTAATGAAATTTAAAAGCTCATAAAACCGGCAAAATTAGAGGTATGCGTTGCGCCAAAAAGTTTAAGTGACACGCCCACTTTAACGCCTACCTCCCATATAACGGTTTATCTTAAATTCATGTAATTTCTCTATTGACAAAGTTTTTGGGAAAATAAAGGACTATATTGAAATATCAAAGTTGTATTTATTAGCAGAAACTTTATTGACACGCCTACTTTAACGCCCACTTTCATTGAAAGACTACACTTACAAAAGCATTTTAGTAGCATATCGCAGTTATAAAGGGTGGTTAAATTTTATGTTGAATTTGAATAAAACACAAATTATTTAGGATATTATTATTATTTCTTTTTGTAATTATAATATTTGTATGTTTCAATTATATATAACAAAATATCGGCCAAATGGCCCCCCATCCTTGGCGCCACTCCTCTTTCTGATGGTCCAAATTTTCAATGACAATATTGATGCTCAATTGTTGGGCATGATGATGAGACGAGGTTGACTGCTCTTTTGCCACACTATCGCAAAAAACAGCAATGGTTCCCATTCAACGAACTAAGAAGGCATTCACAGATTTTCTAGCATTTTATACAGACCTGTTTTGCAGAGATTTTAATATTTTTTACAATTCTCCCGATTGTGGACGAATTTGATCGATTATGTTGATCAAAAGAATTACGAACTGCACAAAATGCATTTTGATTTAAACGCCCATTTTTATAAAAAACCTGAATAACTTTAAAGCGTTGCTCATTTGCGTATCTTTCCACGGATCAAATTGAGTAAGTTTGAGATTGAGAAATGTCAAGTGAAATGCAGAAAATAAACTTAAAGACTAGGTGTTATTCACCTTCAACATGGGCCCTTAAAATTTAACCATCCTATACAAAGAAAGTGATACATATTTTATTATAAAGAGATTATTCCATAATGATTAACAAAATAATAAATATTGTGCTTTAAATGTACACAAAATTGGTGGTGGGTATAAAAGATTCGGCACAGCCGAATATAGTGCTCTTACTTGTTATATTTATCAGAATATTTTTTTAAGTACTCACATCGATTTAAGATGCATTATTTTAAATTTCTGAAGTCTTTATTATTAACGATGTTCGATCTTTGAGTATGGTTCAAAGAATTTTAACCGAATTACTGAGGGGTTACTTTGTAATCTGATTATAAAAGAAACATTTTATAAGTTCAAAAAATTGTATTTTCGAATCGATTTATGGAGTAACCTATCAAAATTTTATTCGAACATGCGAGTTTTCTCTACTTTTAAATAACTTGTTATATTAAAAATTCAACAGCGAGCGAAGACCGAATGACTCATACTAAGGACCTAAATTAATTTGGAGGTTCTATTCTATATTTGTTTAGTTCGATCGTTGTACTAAACATGAAAGACTGTAAACATATTCACAGCTCGTTGCTGACAGTTATTAAAAAGCATAATTTAATATATTAATTATGCTTTTTCTACAGTATCAAACTAAAAGACCCATTAAATTTTTTTTCGTATATCACTTACCAGAAACATGTTTAAAGATGAATTCATTAGATTCATATGTTTGTTTAAGTAATAGAATAAGGATATCTGGGGCCAAATTACGTTCAAACACCATCGAAATTTTACTTGAACGATTAAGTTCGCTGTGCTTTGGGCTTAGATTCTAATTAGATATCAAATTTCAATCACGTTCGAATGCCGTAATTTGCCCCCTGTATTACAATATTATTGAATAGTTTTCTTATTAAAGGGAATTAATTTTAAATCAGTCGCCTTATACGAATTTAGTATCGGTAAAAAGTATCAAAATTCGGAATTATTATTGGGTTTTATAAAATATTAAGTGAATATAATTTATGTTGTTGTTTTGCTTTTTTAATAATATAAATTATGTTGTTTTGCTTTTTTAATAATATAATTAATTTATTGTTTTATTATTAATAAATATAACTGTTCTTTTTTTTTTTGCAAATTACAATTATTATTGTTTTGAGTTCATGTTACTTTTAAATTTCTAAAAATAAAAGGACAAAAAATCGTTTATTTAAATTTCAATTATATATTATTTTATAGTATTTAATATACGAATATGTATATAAGAGGCTTAATAAATTAAGGATAATCCTTGCCGAAACTCTGTTTAATATCTTTCCTTGGTTTTTAATATTTTATTTGATTTTTATGTTTTGTCAATTGTTATGTCTTTTGTTAAGTGGTTTATTTTATAAATATTATTGTTTTACTTGTTTAAATAGGTAGGTAAGTAAGTTATTAGTATATATAATATTTATATTTAGTAGGGGTGTATAATATATTAATATTCCAACATGAGACAGCATTTGTTTTCTAATTGGATTTTCTGGTTTATTTTTATTGTTAGTTATTTTTAATTTTCTTGTTTGAAATTATTCAGATTTCATTACGGAACCATTATATGGTCGTCATTTGAATTTTATTTTATTTAGTTTTTATTTTTTAATTTATATTGTTATATTTAGTTTTTATAATGCCTTTTCCATTACTGTTTATTGAATTCGTACCATATTTATGTATTTAAAAAACCCATTAAGAGTCCTTTTTTATTTTAATAATTTTTTTTTATAATAAATATAATAATAAATATAGTTCAATAAATATACATGTATATAATTTAGTTTATTATTTTACTTTTTTGTATTAATTTAATTTTAGCCTTAATAATTATAAATACATTGTACATATAATTTAAATATAATAATAAATAACAAAATAAAACAACACACATTTATAATATAGATAAAGAAGAGTATAGAATTTGTAGATTTCTTTTACATTTTTGTTTTTAAGTTTAATAAAAAATATCAATATTTTACTTTTTAAACAAGCAGTTCTAATATATTTTTGTATACATATCTAACTGCTTATTTGTATCTATCTAAAAATTTAATTGTGATTTAATTATAAATATAAAAGTAAAAAAAATATTTTAGATAAATAAAAAATTTTGACATATTTATGGCAATTTAAGGCAAAACAATTCCTGAAATAATAAAAAAAACAATATATTAATAAACAATAAAAAAGGGAAACAAAAATTACATTTAAAATGCAAAAAAAAAAAAGTAAAGCAAAGATATAATGGTAAGAAGATATTAATGGTAAGAATGATATAGACATGTATACAAAACAATTTAAGTTTTGTGGAATCTATATTTAGGTAAAAATAATATATAATAAACGTCTTCAAATTTATCTGAACTTTCAACTGTTAAGGAAAATTAAATCTAGTGGCAAAAACACTTCCCAAGATCGAAATTTAACGATAAAGCCTTTCGAAAATTAAGATGCTTCCCAGGTGGCACTGTGATCTCTTCTATACACTATACACATTAAATATTATATAGGGGAATCAAGGCAAGACGCTTAGTAAGACTATACATTTTTGGTCACTCTAGAACATTAAGTGAAATTTGTTTACACTGACAATATAAATACCGTTAAGGACTGACATATGTGATCATAGAAATCAATTTTAGTAGCTGTCTCTAATAGGGACAAGTAGCTAGGAGTGATAAGCTGTTCATTGTTGAAGAAGAAGTTACTTTTTACGTAATAAGGTAGACATTAAGGTTTTAAAAGAATTCAATGACAAATGTTAGTTTGAAAGGTAAATTTTTAAGTAATTTTATTGATTTAATTGTAGGAATTAATGATTAATAAACAAACTACCAATAGGGAACTATTACAGGTAATCTAAAGTATAAAAAACCTTTATTGACATACGAATAATATCTTAAAAAAAATTCGTATAAAATAAAAAAAAAGGGAAAGTAATTTTTGTTTGCTTCTAAAAAACACAACAATTAAGTGTGTTTTAATGACAATTTTACGTTAAAACTTTTAGATGATTTTCAACTAATAATATTACTATTCAGTCTCTAATATATATTTGTCACCACCGCAGAAAGCTAATCAAAAAAAAAAAAAAAAAAAAAAAAAACAAAAAAAAAAATTTTCAAAGCATTTAATTAAATAAAAATAATATAGAAGAAACATCAAATTTGATTCAAAGTGTAATATTGATTATACATTTAAATAAATTATAACAAAAAAAAAATTTTAATGTAAATACACAAAACTAAATTTCAATTAATGAAATTTCTTCTATTTGTAAAATAATTATTGTCAAAGAATCTAAATAGCACATCAAATCTTTAGAGTCTAATAAGTAATATTACATAATAAATAAATAAAAAAAATGGAAATAAATAAAGTTATATCAACTGACATACTTAGTTATGTCAGCTAGTCACCAACTTTTAGTAACAATATTTTTAGAGCATATAAGTATCTATTAAAATAAATCAATTTGCTATTGGCAAATTTTCAAATTTTCTCAAGTATGTTTAGTACACAATGCGTATGTACCTTTAAAAAATAATAATTCAAAAAGAAATTAAAAAAAAAAATGTTTTAGATTTTTTATATAATCAATAAATGTAGCATACAACTGCTTGTTTATAAAGTAAAAAATAATTAACGAGCTGAAAAATACATACATATATATTAATATTCATATATAATAAAAAAAAAAGAAAACATCAAAAAGATTTTTCCTTTCTTTCGCTTCCAATATAAGATCAAGGACATTTAAAAAGTTTTTATATAATGTAATCATAAAATCTCTTAAGTTGTTTCAAAAGGTGGAAAATATACGTGCATATAATATACACATTAGAAAAAGGTTTTATTTGCTAGTTTCGTCAAACATTTACACTAAGTTTGCAACGTTAAATGGAGGGAGCAATTCTTTATATATAAGCAGCCCTTCTGTTGGTAAATTAAGAAAAAAATTATATAATACAATAATTTTTTTTATATTTTATTATTTGACTAAAAAATTTCATTATTACATTATGATGTAATAACAAAAATGTAAGTAATTATAAAAAAAATTATATTTATTATTAGATTCAAAAACCATTTAAGGCTTTAATTACGGAACTGTTAATAAATGAAATAAAACGAAAATAGGAAGAGGTGATCTCTAAATATTACACAATCTTAAAAGTTAAAGTTCTGTAGAATATCTGAAAACATATGCATGTATTTTATTATTATTGTGGTTACAATTGCTACAGTTTTCAAAATATGTTATAAAATGTGTTCAATTTGTTTGGGAGGTACCATTGTCTGTCACAGTCTGAGACTACAGAACCACAAAGTTAAGTAGTTAAGTAAACGATTCCACGATGATGTGGTAGGTGTCACGGTGTGCAGGGTGAAGAACATTATTAGATTCATCATAATGGTCGAGTGGCTTGTGAACAGACAGTTAAGGATCGATAGGTTTTCAACGTGTCTTTTATTATTTTTCTTGTTCATTATTTCTTTCCAATATTCACCTTTTATTTCCACTATTTATCTCGTTTCTTTTTTCTATTAAATTAGAACACATTGGACCATATTGGTCTCCGAGTGTGCGTGCTGGAAGTGTCTCTTGCTTCACATTCCTACCTACCTACCACGCACACCTAAAATATTAAAAAAAATATATAGCCTATGTCCGTTTAAAGAATAGACCTAGAGCATTGGTGAAATTGGTTAGAAATCGAATAAGTAGTTTCCAAGAAAATTCATTACATACAAACATTATATTAGAAGTAAAAGTATAGATATCAAGGACTATTACTATGTGGTAATTAGTAACAATGTCAAAGATGTGTCAATATGACAACTTATAGTACATAGTAAATCTGTGTTAAGTGTTGAAACAAAACACCTGTTAATTGTAATATGAGTTAAAAGTGATAATAGGAGCAGTTAGGTTGAGAAAATAACAGAAAAAAACTGTTATATTAAATAATAAAAGTAAATAAATAAATATAAGTATATTTTGCTTAAATATTACTTTTGTAATTGAAGCATTATTTTCCATTTTGTTTGTAAACTTGAAGTTTTTATAATTTTATTTTTTGACTAATTTTTTTTCGGTTTAAATTTGTTTTCATTTAAAATTGAATTATTGTAGTTTTTATTTGCTTTTAAAAATCTGCTTTTTTGGTTACTTTTAGATAAATTGTAATTAACATTTAAATTGTAAAATTTTATTTAATTAATATTATAATAAATTAGTTATTGTTTGCCAATTTTGTTTTTGTTTTATAGACACCAAAAAAATGACATAATACATACTTAAAAAAGACTCACTTTTTGTTTCTTCATATTTTTTTCTTTTCATTGGTAACTGTTAGCTTAAAAATATCGTTAACGTCTTCATCCTTCCATTCATCTATTCAAAAATTATTCAGACTCCTGGTGATTTGTTGTTGAAGCTATAGTATGGCTTTGTTTCATGAAAATGGAGAAAATTTAATTGCCATTAGGTAGAGGTACAACAACCTGCACATAGGATTGTGGAAAATAGCCAGTGCGACCGTTAAGTGAGCCCTCAAACCAATTATCGTCGACGCGATTCAGCAGAGTAATAATTTCATTCTCTTTAAAGCCCAATTCGCCGGGATTTTGCGGCTCGAAATCGTACAAAGCCTGGCAATAGGGCTGCATCTGCTGTCGTGCCGGTGTTGTGGCCATCGATTTTGCAGGTGACCGCATGGGCGATGGCAGCGGAGACGCACCAGCCATCCTATGATGAGCTGGTGTGCCCGAGCTCTCCGTGTCATTGCCCATACCATCTAAATTCAAATCGAGTAGGGATTTGGGCACAAACTCCGGTTTGGGACGTGACTCGGCTTCTTCACGTTTTACGGCTAACGTCTCCTGAAGGCCACGCAGAATATCTGCGCATTGCGAGTGGAATTCGTAGAGAGCCTCGGCGAAAGTGCAGAGTTGCGAAACTTGCTCGGTATCATTCTCGAGCAAGTTGAACATGCCCATTTGGGCAAGATGCAATGATTCTTCGAACTTTTCCTCGGCCCCACGTATTTCATCATCTTTTGCCCTCTGGCGACGTTTGCAGTCAAAGTCGAGTCGACGTCCTTGCAACTTTTTGCGGTGATGCATCACTTCCTTAAGGTCTTTCATCTGCAGATGGTGCAGTGGCTCCAAAAAGTTTTGTTTTATATTGTCGTCCAGCGAGTATTTTACATCGGCCATTTGGCGTAGCGCTTCACCAAATTCAACTAGCGCCTGCGCAAAAACACTACTATCTTCGCCCAGCTTTTTGCCATAAGTCAACATACAATCGGCCAAAAGGCCTTCTGGTTGAGGATACGTATTAGATTTTGCCTGACCAGACAATTTCGAAATTCCTTTTACGGCTGCCATCTTGGCTCTGGCCGTAGGATTTGGCTGCAGAAATTCCTTTGTCTTTACCTGCAATTCCTCCACTAATTCGACGGTTACGTCCGTCTTGCGTTCCATATCCACGAAGTCGACATCCAACCGTGTGCCCTCGGCACCACCCATTTTTTCCGTTACATACTGATTAGCTTTGTTAATTTGTTTTTTTAATCCGGCAAAGGCCATTTTTCCTCCTTTTGACTGTCTGCAACACTAGATGCTTCTGAAATGGTGGTAAACGCCAAACTAGACTGTGAACTTTCTCTAAACACAGACACAAGATAATACACACTCTCACACAAATTACAATTTGAGGAAAAAAATCAATTACCACCTCTTTTTGGGATTTTCGACAAAAAATTATTTTCCTGATCCAAATAATTTTTATTTAAATTTCTTTTTTGTTGTGCAAATTGCGACTGTTAGTTAGGAAATATTTTTTGTTAATAATTACAATTTCTTTCTATTTTTCTAATAATTTTAAATTTTTACACAATTCTAATGTTCTTGAACACTTTTCGTTTTTTTCGTGTATGGCAAATCGATATTTTTCTGCTAATAATGCTTCTTCTTACTATATAGTTTTCTACAATAATTTTGTGCTTTTATTGTTGTAATTTCTGCACACACGCAAACAATGCGTTGCCAGACCGATATCCAATGTATATGTGTAAAAATAAATGTCAAGTTGAAGGCTACTATGTGGGAGTGTTAATTTTTCCTCAATTTGTGCTTATATTTTTCATATTTTGTTTTGGTTACATGCACAGTATATGAAAGAGAGATTATCAAATGATAAAATAATTTATTTATTATAAGAAAAAATACGTGATTATGCTTGATGTTGCAAAAAATATAAATTATATATAAATAAAATAAAATTAGAGAGTATGGCATCACTTAGTATATCTATATATATAAAAGTGAAACTCTGTGTGTGTGTGTGTGTGTGTGTGTGTGTGTTAACTATAGACTCCGAAACTGTAAAACCGATAGGGCTCAAACTTTGGTAAGTTGTTGTACACATACCAGGGAGTGTTTATGGGTGAAAAAAAGTGGGCGGGGCCACGCCCATAAAAAATTAGTTATCAGTTTTAGCTACTTGCACTTGACCGATTTTTCTGAAACTTTGCACACATATCGAGCTGTCATGACTAAAAAATTTCGTGATAAGAAAAGTGGGCGGGGCCACGCCCCTAAAAAAGTTTAAATTTTGAGGTACTTGCACTAGACCGATTTTTCTGAAACTTTGCACACATATTAAGCTGTCAAGACTTTATAATTGCGTGATTAAAAAAGTGGGCGGGGCCACGCCCATAAAAAATTAGTTATCAGTTTTAGCTACTTGCACTGGACCGAATTTTCTAAAACTTTGCACACATATCGAGCTGTCATGACTTAATAATTTCGTGATTAGAAAAGTGGGCAGTGCCACGCCCATAAGAAATAGGTATCATTTTGAGGTACTTGCACTGGACCGATTATTCTGAAACTTTGCACACATATAAAAAGAAATGAATAAAACATATTGAGCTGTTATAACTTTACAATTTCGTGATTAGAAAAATGGGCAGGGACACGCCCATAAAAACAATTATAATTTTGATAATTTTTGCACTGGTCCGATTCTTCTGAAACTTAACACACATATTGAGCTGTTATGACTTTACAATTTCGTGATTAGAAAAGTGGGCAATGCCACGCCCATAAAAAAAAATTATATTTAGGCTTTTGCACTTGATATTCACTTAAAGTTCAGAATGCATTTCGATTCATTAAGGGGCGTAGCAACGCGCGCCGGGTTTGGCTAGTTACTTTATATAGCGAAAAATCAATAGCAGTAGTTGGGCGATTTTTTTACATAAATATAACAATTAAGATTTGTGTATGTATATTTTGTAATTAATTCCAATACTCATCTATTTAGTTAATATATAACTATTATTAAATTAAATAGTTTTAAATACATTTGAAAATAACTGAAAATTCTTATAAATACTGGCATCTCTTTTTTTAGACAGCAGCGTGGAATAACCATGCTGCTGTAAAATATGCCAGACATTAGATATTTTTCAAGCCACATATGGGGTATTACAGAAGATATAAACAAATAATTTTTTTTTGGAAATAAGGCTTAACAATCAAGTGCAAAACCCACATGCAATATTTTTTAAAAGACTAATTCAGAAATTTGTGGGCTTTTGAATTATAGTCCAATTCAGGTTTTTAATTACATTTTTTTTTTTTATATATAATTTTCTGTGTTTATTAGTTTAAAACTTGCATTAGGGTCGTTCGTTTACTCACAAATCGTGACAAATTTTTACTGGATTGCGTTCGTTTAGACAAAACTTAGTAAATGAGAACACAAATTGAAAAAATAAAGTAACAGTTATTTTACTGAGTTTCAAAGTTTATGCTGGTAATTTTTTAACTTGTAAAGTTTACTGTAAACAAGTAACAGTGCTATATTCGGCCTTGCCGAATCTTATATACCCTTCACAACGTGTAGTCATGCAATAACAATTGTTTGTATCACCATTCATCTCATATAAAATACGTACATACATGTAAAAAACATACATATATAAAAACATCCCAATGCAAAATTATAAATTGAGTTTACGTACATACATATGTGTTTCTACAAAAAATTAAAAAAAAAATAAAATAAAAAAAAAAATTCATAAAAAACAAAAAAAAAAAAAAAATAAAACAATAAAAAACTTACAAAAAAAAATATTAAAAAAAATATATAAAAAATAATAATAAAAATATATAAAATAAAAAAAATTTTTTGGCTCAACAGGGATTCGATGCCACGTTTACTCTAACCAGTATATATTTATGTTGTTGTTGTAATTGTAAAAAAACCAGGTGGTCGTGGTTTTTTGCTCATATCTCAGAAAGTTATCGGGCGATTATGTTAAATTTCAATAGCGATTTATTCCTGGATATTTCCAAGAGATTGATACCATACACAGATCTGAGGAACATATAGTTGCTTCTAAAAGTTTATTTCAACTCACACACGGACAGACGGTCAGGGCTTAATCGACATCTCTATTCATAAGCTTTCAGAAAATATATACTTTATGGGGTCGGAAATGAGAATTGTAGAAATTACAAACGGAATGACAAAGCTATATATACCCTTGTGCACCACAGGTGAAGGGTATAAAAATATCCTTAAAACAGGGGAGTTTTAAATAACAGGGAGTTTTATTGTTACTTTAATGGCTAAAGGCGTCAAAAATAATCTGATTAAAAAAAAACAAATCCAACCGACTTGGTATTACGTAAATACGTTTTTGTGTGGTTTTTGCTGCTATTTTGTTTCACTCTTCGAGTATCGCACTTTCTCTCCTTAAAATAGGGTGATTTCTTATATGTCTTATATTCCAATAACGTTTATATATTTTCTATTACGTTCAAGTCGGGTGACTGTGCAGGTGGTTCTACTAATTGATGACTGTTCCATATTAGCCAGGATTGAACAACATTGGTTTAATGCTTTGGGTTATCTTGGTTAAACCGGAAGTTCCTTCTCAAACTAAATTTTCAGGACTTTGAATCAAAGTTTGTTTGAGAACGTTAAAAAACGTACATTGATTTATTATAGTTTGCTCATCTGAGGCAAACATATTTAATTTAAATTCATTTGGACATATGACCATTTTCGAGAAATCTAGAACTTTTGAAATGTGTGTGTGTTTGTTAACGCTAATCGAATACTTTTACTTTTAAGCTAAATAATGGCTTTTTCAGTGTTACTCTACTAGAGTCATGTGAATGAACTACACATCTTCCTAATCATTTTATCATCAGTTTTTTTTTTTATTATCCCTATTTTTTGTAACTATCCATCGTTTATCATGAGCAAAAAAATTTTTATTAGGAATAGTTCTACCCTTGTTTTTTATTATATTCTCTTTTGAATAGCACTATGTTTTTGCTGGACTGTAAACGAAAGCAAGTTTAATATGTGTGCTATTTTACTTTGAGTATCTTCACCTTTATAGTTTTAAATAAGCAACATTCCTTGTTCTACTGTTGTGCGTCGATAATTTCTTCAATAAATTCTGGAAAATACGTGAAACTAAAAAAAAGCTTTAATTATGCAAACCTTGCATACGCAATCGAACAACGCTTTAAAATATTAAAGATTTTTATAAAAATGGGCGTTCAAATCAAAATGCATTTTGTGCACTTCGTGATTCTTTTGGTGAACATAATCGTTCGAATTCGTCCACAATCGTGAGAATTGTAAAAAATATTTAAATGTATGCAAAGCAGGTCTGTATGAAACGTGAAAACATCTGTGAATGTTTTTCACGATAACGTGGCAAAAGATCAAGCAACCTTGACTCATCATCGTGCCCAACAATCGAGCATCAACAGTGTCATTGAAAATTTGGACTATCGGATCGTGGTGTGCCGCCTAGGTTGGGGGGCCATTTGGCCGATATTTTGTTCCATACATTATTGAAGCATACAAATATTATCATTATAAAAATAAATGATAATAATTTCATAATAATTTTATTCAAAATCAACATAGTCCCTTAAAATAAAACCACCCATTATAACTTCGGTATGCTAGTAAAATGTTTTCGTAAATTTAGTCTTTCAATGAAAGTGGCCGTTAAAATACGCGTGTCAATAAAGTTTCTGCTAATAAACATAACTTAGATATTTCAATATAGTCCTTTAGTATTCCAAAATCTTTATTCATAGAGAATTTACATGAATTTAAGAGGAAGAAAGTGAATTTAAGGTTAAATTTTAAGGGCCACAGGGTGATTTAAAATATACATTCTCTGCATTTTTCTAAAACGGGAAATTTAGTAGTATTTAAGATTTTGTTTTTTAAACTTCTACATATAACATTTTGCTTTTAAAAGATTTTCAAACGAAATAAGTTTAATATAATTTTAAAATTTGTTAGCCATTAGTACATGAAAATAAATTGTTTGTAATGTTTAGAGATAATTTTTTTTACTTAGGTCAATAGAGCATAACTTCAGGAGAACATAAGCATAAGTTGTTAGCATGCCATCTAGTAGTTGCTAGTAGAGTCATCTATCTTATCATCTTTATTATATTTAGCTACAGTACAATAAATGGTGCAGTGTAAGATGAATAAATGCTAATATATATGACTAATATATTTTTATAAAAATTTAAGGAAAAAAGTGTGCGTGGCACATCTATTTTCCGTTATAACGAAGACTTTGACCAAAAAGCCATGTTTGCAAAATTTCAGAATCGTACATATAGTTTTGTCAGTTTTATTACGTTTTAAATTTGAAATATACACTGTGCGGTATAAATTTTCGTACATTTTTATCTATAACTCTTTTCCTAATTCATAAATTTTAGAGATTTTCAGGGAAAATAGTCTTTTGACTCGATAAATATATATTCGAAGTTTCATGACTACGTTTATGCGTCTGGACACAATTCAAAAGTGAAAAAGGGCGTTATAGTAGGCGTGTCAAAGTGGTTTTTGCTAATGAGTACAACTTAGGTGTTTCAATATAGTCCTTTATTATTCCAACATCTTTATTAATAGAGAAATTATATGAATTTTAGGTAAAACGTGTTATGGGAGGTGGGCGTAAAAGTGGGCGTGGCACCTTAATTTTTGGCATAGTAATGAAATTGCCTAGGGGGATAGACGAAGCAAAATTTATCATCATACCTCTAATTTTAGCGGTTTTATGAGCTTTTAAATTTCATTAACGGTAGATAACGTGAAAAGTGGTCGTTATAGTAGGCGTGTCAAAGTTATTTTTGCGAATGAGTACAACTAAGGTGTTTCAATATAGGCCTTTATTATTCCAAAATCTTTATTAATAGAGTAATTATAAGAATTTTAGTTACAACGTTATATGGGAGGTGGGCGTAAAAGTGGGCGTGGCACATTGATTTGCCGTTACAAGAAGGCGTGTCACCAAAAAGCAAAGTGTGCAAAATTTCATAGTCGTACATCCAATTTTGTTGCTTTTATGACGTTTTTGTTTTTAAATATACCGAAAAATACACTGTGCGGTATAAATTTTCGTACATTTTGATCGATAACTCCTCTCCTAATGCATAAATTTAGACAATTTTCGGGGAAAAATATTGTCTTTACCCAGAAAATATATATTCGAAGTTTCATGAGTCTACGTTAAGGCGTTTGGACACAATACCATTTTATTCGATGTTCGAAGGACACGGTTTTTTCGACCTACTCTTGCTTTTCGAGCTATAACTCTCTTCCTAATATTCCGATTTAGCCCATTTTCAATACCAAACAAACCTTGTCTATAAGAAAGATTCTGGCAAAATTTGAGCCCCCTAGCTTTTTCGGTGCGACCTCTATCGTGCTTTCAACAGACGGACAGACGGACGGACATAGCTAGATCGTCATCAAATCAAACCACGATTTAGAATATATATACTTTATGGGGTCTAAAATGGATATTTCGATGTGTTACAAACGGAATGACAAAATGAATATACCCCCACCATTTTTTTGGTGGCGGGTATAACATGAAAAACAGTTTTCCATTAAAATTAGTTAAAGTGCCTTTATTCAAGTGAACCAAAAAAGCACATTTTTGGCCTTTTTTTATAAATTGCTCAGAAAAAATTCATTATTTAAGAAATCACTACTGGCTTAATTTTTTTATATCACAAGATGTCTAGCTTCCATTTTTGTTTTAAAATTCTGCAATCGGTTAAAAATTGCAAAAGATGCAGGCTTCTGAATATGGTATTTTTAGTGCCTTTAAATCAGTGAACCTGAGTGCACGTACATACATATACAGTCTAGGAAAAAACTCTACATACACCCCCTTATTTTGTGTTTTTAAGATATTTGTAAGGCGAATAAATAAAGCGTTTACATTAATATTTAAAGTACCAAAAACTAAGTTTATTTACAAAACAAAAAGCCAATTCAAAAGGATAACAATAACAGAAATAACAAAAAAAACAAAAAAAAATTGATAAAAAAAAGGTACATACAGTCTTAAAAATCGAATACAATATTTAATTTCTTTTAAATAAATAAAAGAAAACAATATTTTTTAATATTTTGTAGAACCACCTTGGGCTTCAATAACCGCCTGAAGATGACGTGGCATAGACATTACCAATTTCCGACCACGCCTGAGTTAGGGTACTTTTCAGGGTTTCACGATTTCTGATATCGTATTTACGCGCATATTTTTTCAAAACGTCCCGAATATGCTCAATTGGATTGAGGTCTGGTGACTGGGGAGGTGTATTGAGCTGTCTTGTTGCATGATAAAGAAGCCAGCCTCGAACAATATGCGCAATATGCTTAGTATCGTTGTCTTGTTGGAAAATCCATTGGTTTCCCAGGGCCAAGCTTTTCACAGATGTCTTCAGATTTTATTCCAATATTGTCTTATACTGATATCGGTCCATAACGCCTTCAACAAAAACCAATCGACCAACTCCAAATACCGTCATAGCTCTAAATCCATAACACTGCCCCCACCATGTTTCACAGTTGGTATAATATTTTTGGGATCAAGTGCAGTATTCGGTTTTCGCCAAACCTTGTCGGTCATCAATCCCGAAAATATTATACTTACATTCATCGGTAAATAAAACTTTGTTCCAAAAATCCATTCCTTTCTGTAAATGTGCCTTAGCAAAGTCCAGGCGAAGTTGACGATTCTTGGCTGAAATAAATGGCTTTTTGCGTGCTGTTCTACCTTTAAAGTCGCTATCATGCAAAACGTTTATTACTGTTCTTAATGAAACAGTAATATTTGAACATCTTGCAAGGTATTCGGCTAATTTTGGGGTACTTATTTTCGAATCTTTTTGGTCTTCTTTAAGAACACTACTAATATCGCGTCTCGAAAGCTTCTTCGGTCTTCCAGATCGTGGTTTGTTTTCAGTACTGTTGGTGTTTTGGATGTTTTTGACAATAGTTTGCACTGTTGAGCGACTTAATTTTACTATTTTAGCAATTTCTCCGTAAGATTTGTTTTCTTTTCGAAGGTTAACCACCAAATTTCGAACTGATTGCTGTATTTCTCTTCTATTTACCATTTTTAAAGTTAAAACGTGTTTTACAAATCGCTTTCTGAATTTAAATGATTGTAATATTTGAGAAATAAATCAATTCAACAAAACTAACGGTTTTTTTCTCTTTGTCTTCTTTATTTTCTTATTAATTTTAAGAGATGCCAATGCTGTATGTAGACTTTTTCCCACCGATTTCTATGTTTATCGTTAATAGTTTATAAATTATCATAATTTCTAAGCTTTTTTTTCTTCCAACATTCTTAACTATTAATGTCGTAAACATTGACATCAAAATTATGTTTAATATTATCACTAGTTCTCTAAAAGTTTAAAATTGTAGAGTGTATGTAGAGTTTTATCCTAGACTGTACATATGTGTACGTACATATGTATTAATTGCTCTCACAAAACCGTAATCGTTATGTCTAATATTTATCTTGCAAAAAGTATTTTTTAGTAATATGATGTATTTAATTTGAGTTCTTTTGGTTCTTACAACTCGTCTTTCTAAATGTGTAAAAAATCGGAAGTGATCGAAAACGGCGATGCTGCCCCACCCATTGGGCAAATTCGCCAAAGGGGTGGGATACATTATAGAGAAATGAAACAGAAATGGCAAATGTATGTGCCCCTATGGCGAATGTTCACCCTTCTACCCTATCTCCTTTTCTTACACACGACCGACTGTTAATTTTTTTAAAAGTTAAATTTTTTCCTTTTTGTTAAATTTATTTATGGTAATAAAATAAACAAATTTGACAGTAAAGCTTCATAGTTATCTTTGTTTTAATAGTTACTTGTATTAATTCGCCTTAAACAAATATGTATCCTTTTTTTTAATAAAATTTTATTAAAATAAACATATCACAACAACTTTTCCATTTCTCATATACGAATTGGCCTTGACACAAAACATCCCTTAAGAAATTCCTTTCTTGTTTCAAATCGCCGTTTTTATTTTATTTACACAGAGAATATTTTTAATTCATATATTCTTTTGGTAAAAAAACTTGTCAATAGATCATTTCCTCTCAAATAGTTATTGAAAAATGTTAAACAATATGCTACTTATTCTGATTTGCAGAACTGAGTATACATACGTCCTTCTAAAAATGTATTATCTTTTGATATCACTTTGCTATTAATTTTTCGACTTTTTCAAAAACCGTGTATCCATTTTTTTTCGAGAACGAGCTATTTAACAAAATATTACCCAACATATTGCTGACCTCCAATAATATAATTGATTGAATAAGCAAGTAATTCTTGCGGCAAAGAACAAAGATGTGGATCACTTAAGTTTTCCAATTTTAATTAAGGAATATCTCAATAGTTATCAGGATTCGACATTTAAATCAATCTAAAAAAATTATCAGAACGAGTTTTCTGGTGTGAAATCTTATAACCAATGTGATTTACGCTACGATCATTTAAATGAGGTTCAAAGATGATGAAGCACTTATGCCGAGAATTCCAATGATCCCAAATGATATGCTATTCGAGTAAACACAAAATTTACTTTCAATTCGTCTTGCATTTGCCATGGTGTTTAACATATCATAAAAAAAATTTTTGTGCCAATGAGGCTTGAATCTAGAAAAATAATGTTTCTCTCTTGGTTAAACCACGTAATTTGTTCATTTTCGCACGTGGTCGGATATGACTAGTTCCTTCAATAAAAGGCATCGATGACTTATCCTACAAATAGTTTAACAGAAATTAGTGTATTTAGCGATGCGAATAATTTCGATTCACTGCAATTAATAACATTGCCCTGCTGTCACGAGAATAACATTAGTTTCTATGCATTTTTATTAATTTTTGTGTATTCATTTTATGTTAGTACTTACCCGAATTTAATTAATCCAATAACTTAACAAAACATTAATTTATCCTGAGGCGCCACGAAGTACGCCGGGCCGGATTTTTTATTGAATAATTTTTAAATGCACATGTATATAGTATGTATATATGTAGTATATATTTAGTAAAAATAATTTTTATATGTTTTTTTATATACTTAAAACTTCAAAAATTAGGTAATGCTGATAGAAGTTGTTGTGTTTAATGCTTAAGTCCATTGCAACATGAAAATCAAAATTTTATTTTTTTTTATTTTTAAGGTGCTAGTGTTGTTGGTTCAGTACTTGGCGTAGTTTGAGATTGGATTGCATCTTTTCTAATATTCCTTAACTCACTTTTAGAAATGCTCAACTGTCTTAATATATCGAAAATATTTCTGCTATTTGCAAAACCCACTCTAGCGTCGGCCAATGCATTCTCAACACGTAGTTCTATATCAGCTGATACATTGGGAAGAGCCAAAATTTCGTCAGCTATTGGTTGCAAAAAAGTGGTAAAATCGAAGAATCCGAGAAGTGATTTAGCTCCTGCAGATACGTCCACATTTAATTGAGCCTAGAACAGAAAAAAAGTAGTGTAAATATAAACAAAATAATTGAAATTTAAAAATTTACCTGAGTGTATGCCAAAGCACTAATGAACAGGAGAGGCAACAGGAAGAGTTTCATTTTAGAATTTTTCTCTAAGATTTTACCGATTATTTAATTAGACGTTCAGTATCCGTTAAATAACTGATAATTTAAGTTTCAATACGCAATGCTTTTAAATATATAGTAAAGTTTACTGTATATTAATATTTATATATCTACATATGTCATGTTTTTCTATAGATCTTATCTTGTTTTGTTCAACACCAACTGCTGGAGATTATGCACTAATAAATAAGATATATTTGCTCTAAAATGCTCTTAATTTCTTTTTCGTTTATTTTGTTTGAAGCTGAACCCAGACCTCATATCTAGTTTCCAAAAATTTTATGTATTCATTATGATATAGATTTTAATATTATTGTTAGTGCAAATTAACCACATTAACAATTTTTGTGAGACTTTCTAATGATAGTTAAAAGTCGTTTTGACGGTTTTTTTGCACAAAATGTTGCAATTTTAACTCTAAACTAACAGATAACTGTGTTACAGTATCACTAAACTAATTTTTGCATATCATATTATAATTTTTGTTTGTTTTTATGCAGTAGTTTTTTAACTGTTTATAATAAATGTCGGATTAGCAGAGTGCGCCATACGTATTTAAAGATTTTCTTAAATAATTACAAATGTTGTCAGTTGTCAAATGCTAATTGAGTAAACAAAATTGTGAACATTAAAATCGAAAGCTCTATTTAAATTTAAATATTCTTGTTCGCATTTAGGTATACTACAGTAAATTGACCAGCAGCACACATTCGAACAAAATGGGCATTATGCTAATGAATAGTTAATTTTCTCTGTTTTCAGTCGTCTTTATACATTTTGAACGCATTTATTTTGTTTCAAGGAGGCTAGAGCCTCCAAAAAACGGTTTAGCTTCGTCAAAGTCATTTAACTAAATTTATAGAATCTTGCTATCACAATTCATTAGATATATGTATGTAATTGTCATGTGGGGGTAACACCGATACTTACCATTTTTTACTCTTATAAGAAGCTACTTAGTAAAAGCTCGTACAGAGTTTGAATATGTATTAGTTTATATGACATCGAATGTATTATGTTGTATATGTATAGCTCTGCTGTCCTACTTGTAATTTCTATAATAATTATTTTCGGGCCTATAAAGTATTTTTATATATATTTTTTATTCTTATGACTAGGGGAGTCACCTCTCCAACTATCTATGTGTTAGTTGAAATCAGCTTTTAAAAACCTCAATCTCTTGGAAATTTCCTGTAATAAATCGCTTTTCAAGTTCAGCATGATCGCCACATCATTTTCTGAGATATGATCCAGTAAAAATGACTGCCTCTGTTATTTTGCCATATTTTTTTACCACACAAATTAAAATTTGTCAGCTTTCGGTTATTTATAGACATGTTTGTTACTATTTAATGTTATAGGCAAAAATAATTTTTAAATATACATATATGTATATAAGAAAAGTGACATATCGGTATAAAACTAACTGAGATATAAGCACAATGCTTCAGTGTTTCCTTTATTCAGCTTATGTGTAATAGAGAGGAAGGATATGGACATCAAAAGAAAGGACTTAACTAGCAATATATTAAAAGAAATTAAAATCCATGATGGCCGCTTCTTCAAAATGATGTATGGGTCAAATCTAGAAATAAAAATTTTACCCACTATAACTCTCAGAAGTGTCCTCTTCGAACATTTTAATACTAATATCGAATATAATACATACTGCCAGAGAAGTATCATGACAAAAAAAAAAAAGACGAGACAGTGCCGGCCAAAAGTTGTAATATCGCGATAGTAGATGAATTTTTTATCAGAAGTAAGATAAAAACAAGAATAGTGCTGACAAATATATGACAAATGTCTGAGACTCTGGCTCTTATTTACGGTATCGAAAAGTAAGGTAGCTCTTTTAATTCCGCGTGATCCCAATTGGGATAGCAGGAACAGACTTCATATGAGTTTAATAACATCGATTGTGCAAAATAATATTTTACAAGTTTATTGAATAAATTTAAATTTCACACACATATGAATATAAGTATGAACTTTTATAATTAAAAAAAAATAAACTGTAAATAATTATAAAATTACAAAAATTCAAAAATCATGTAATTCATATCAATAAAAATTGATGTGTTCAATGTTTAAGTGCTTTACAAAACAAAAATTCAGTTTTTAAACTGCTCCAAGACCACTGCCAGCCTCAACTGGTGTTGATGTTCCATCATTTGCTGTTGCCTGAGCTCTAGCCGTAGCTTCATTTTCAATAGCCTTTAGTTCATTTTTAGAACGTTGCAACTGTAAAGCTGAACAACGTATTTGCATCCAGGGTAGTGTGACTAAAGTTGAGCAATTATTGAAACCCTGCTCAGCATTGGCCATTGAATCCAGAACACGTTGTCGTAAATCATCTGGGAGATCTGGATTGACTAAAAGTTTTTCAGCCTCCGATTGCAAAACTATAGTTTGGAAGAATTGCCCGGGTGATAGACCAGCAAATCCAGCTTTTGGACCTAAATTCAAGCCCAAATTAATTTGAGCCTACAACCAAATAACAAAATAAATACATACTAACAAAAGTATTAAAATTTTTAAGGTTTACCTGAGTATATGCTAAAGCACAAATGAACAGGAGAGTCAGCAGAAGTTTCATTTTAGAATTTTTCGTTAAAATCTTTCCGGTAATTAGTTTTGTCGTTTAGTATCCGTTAAATAACTGGTAATTAAGGTTTATATATGAATTGTTTTTATATTTATAGTAAAATTTACTGTACATATGGATGGTTGTCGTGTTTTTCCATGGATCTTATCTTGTTTTGTTCAATACTGACTACTAAAGATAATGCACTAATAAATAAAATGCATTTGCTCTAGAATGCTCTTTTTATGATCTTATTTCCTTTATTGTATCTTGTTTTTGAAAAACAAGTTGTTATTTTCTGCAGTCTATCTAATGTTGTTTACAAATTTGTAAATGCAAAGTTTACGCATTATTTAACTAAATGATTAAGATAAAAAAATGACGTTTGAGAATGTACTTTATATGCCATTTATTTAAATCTGAAAGATTAATCCTTAATTATCAGTGTTGCCAGGAATAGTAATGGACAAAAATGCTAAGAAATGACAGATAATGTCAGAGAAGGCCTTAAAAAACACGAATTATACCAAAAAATCAGTTATTATATAAAAAGTTCATAAAAGAATGAACAAAATTTAATAACAGTGTATAAATTTAACTATTTTTATGCATTTAGGTATATGTTATTTGTAGCAACACAATCCTATTTTACACTTGCTGACTGTTCGTGAGCTGGAGTAATGAAAAATAATACTTTTAAAGGCGATTATTATCTCTATATGTAAAAATGAAACGCTCCATATATGTAACCGCATCACGTTAGAACGGCTGAAGCGATTTGGTTTCTTTTATTCGACAGCAAATTTTCAGGAGATGGTTTGTAAAAAAACAATTTAAATATTTCTAATAAATCTCGGAAAATTTAAGTTTTTAATATAATGCTTACTATTCACTTCACATTTTTTCTAAGTATTTACAAACATATAAATAACAACCTAGGTTAATACTAAGTCTATCTTTTATCCCGATAACTACGCAGACGAAGTCGCGGGCACAAGCTAGTTTTTAATATAAAAAACAAAGTACAGTCGAAGTTCTGTATAGCGAACTTCTCTATAACGAAATCTTCTCTATAACAAATAAAATTCGTGAACACAACACATTTTCACACATTTCGATCTCCCTTTAACGAACTTCCCTAAAGCGAAGTTCTCTCTGTAACGTACAATTTATTTTTTCAGACTAAATAATCTCTCTATTGCAAAGATTTTAGCAATCGATTTTTTTATCAATTTAGTCACAGAAAATATAACTGTAAAAGACGTTCCATTTTCAACGCTTGCTACGACTGTCACATAAAAAAGAAAACAGTGGCATAAGTTTACACACCTACGTACGCAGAGCGTGGAATTCAGATGTTAAAAGTGGAGCAATTCGTAACTGTTTCAAGAAAGCTGGATTTCCGATAAATTCTACAGAAACTGCAGATATAGTAGATGAAAACAATTCCCATCTGTCAAAGTTATGGTTGGAAGGTTGAAGATTAGGTAAATGTTGATTGTGAAACAATCACCATAGAGTGTCCTTCCGATGAAGATATTCTACAAAGCATTTTATCCAGTTACTATGAAGTCAATGTTCTTTCAGAATCAGACGATGAATAATCTGACATAGAACAAAATGTTTCAGAATTGCCTTCATTTTCCAAGTACACTCGTCTTTTAACACGATACGAACCTTTTTGGAATCTCGAAACAATGTACCTGGGGATATTTTTTCCCTTCTTAATCGTTTCAAAGACTTTGTTTACGAAGAAAAGTGGAAACATCGAAAACAAATGAAAATTACATCTTTTTTTAATACCACATAAAAACTTGATTTAATATACTTACATATATTTTTTTCTACCTTTAAACAAAAAAATTTAAATGTGTTCATGTAAAAAAGAAATGTTCTCCAAATATATTTTTTTTCTACTTATGTATGTATTAATAAAAAAAAATTAATGTGTTCATGTAAAAACTATTTTTTTTGTCTTAATAAATTTATTTTCTACATAAAAAAATGTAGTCAAAATTTTCTGCAGTTTCTCTATAACGATTTTTTTCTTTATAACGTAGAAATTTGACGGTCTCCAACTGCTACGTTATAGAGAAGTTCGACTGTATATTCATACAGGTATATGCAAGGCGAATTAATACAACAAAGCAACTTTTGAGAAGATGTTTTCTTTTAAGGCTTTATTATTAAAAAATTACATTTAAGTTAATTGTTTAATAACAAAACGAAAATCTTATTTCCCATCCCTGCAATAATAAATGAAATCAAGGCAAATTCAAAAAAATGTTACATTATGCTTCCCGATCAGCTATTGCGACCTGTTAGTGGAACATGCAAGCTGACTTGGACTTCTCTCGAACGATACTGTAGCAGCTATCTGTATCTGGATGGAGAATCAGTTTTCTATATTCTTTGCGAATGTTTAACCCTGACCGACAAGAGACATAGAATGCTAGGTAAACATACTAATATTTCTGAGATATCTCAGGTCAAACTGAACAATCTGATGTATGTTAAATTTTAATTTACTTCTTTCATTATAAATACCGACTGGTTATGGTGAATGTGTTCAAACACCATAAATTGAAGAAATTTATGAGAATTGTTGTCAAAATCAACAAAGCGTGCAAATTAGTTTCAAAACGTTTGGATTCATTAAAAACGGGGAAATCCGATACCATATGAATTGAAGCTGAGAGATTGCCGAATGATTTTGAATATCCAAATGCTGCTTAAACTTTTTATAAGAAATTCAATTTTGTACCGAAACAAAAATTACTAAAAATGGCTCCATTGGCAACCAGCTGAATCAAAATTAAAGCGATATATCCATCGCACTAACGTAATGCTTTGAATTTAGTGGGACCAAAAGTATTATATATATAATGAGCTTCTGAAATCTGGCCAGAACAACACAGAGATGGTAGTTGTTTCGAGATTATTACATGAGAATTTTTGCCTCATCCGCCTTGTAGTTTAAACCTTGGTCTTTTCAACTACTATTTGTTTATATCGATGCAAAACGTTCTGTCTAGGATACGCTTCATTTTGAAACAGGATATTCGAAGTTACCTTGATTGGTTCTTTTAGCAGGGAATCCATATGTTGCCAGAAAGTTGAGAAAAGGTCTTAGCCAATAATGAAAAATAAAAGCTAAAAATAACAATAGTTTAAATAAATCGGCCAAACTTCACCAGTTCACCAGTTTGTCCATCTAAAGTTTGAAATAGAAGTACAGGTTGTCATTTTGAATACTTATGGTATGAATATGAATTTTAGTTCGAAATTCGAGTACATACGAACAGAGAGATTTTGAATATTTATATATTATAGATATACTTAGATATTTGTTAATATACTTATGTTCGTAAATATGTACATATATAAATACAATTTAACAAAACGTGAACAAACATTGGATTAAAAAAATTTTGTATTTTTATTGAAATCATATAAAAGATAAACATTTGTCAAGGTATTGGTAATTTTTAAAAAGTCGTAGTCCATTATTTTGCTTGTAAAAAGAAAGCATCAATAAAAGTTAAAAAAAAGGTTATTTAACTTAAGTTGTAAAATTAATGCTTTCATAAACACAAAATGATACCTATTTGAATGCTTATCGCAATGTATGTACGTACATAGTTTTGAAAATCATTCCCAACAATATAAGCAACTAGCCGTTCTTTTGACATTGCTGTTGTGATGTTCATACAATTTTTGTTCCTTACCAAAAAAAAAAAAAAATTTTGTCAAATCATTGATTTTGATAGATTTTCAGCGAACCATTTATTTGGAAAAATAACCTATTATCGCCAATGACATGCTTACAAGTTTAAATAGTTAACATCTTAAATCATTATATCATATTATATCTTCCTACGTTTTACTGTTCAAAATTGTTCTTTTAAAGCTTTATAGAATAAAATTTTACCCCTAGAAACAGTTTATGAACTGTGAAACCCATGTTTTTTTTCTTTGCCATGCAGTTTTTGCCACACTTTTTTTCATAAACTTTTAAAGAAGGTAAAATTCCAATTACAGATATTAATCTACATTTTCCTTTAAACTTTTCTTTTAAAATCTATTTGAAAAGACTTCTAATATGTATGTATGTATGTGTTTTTAATATTTATATAAAACATATGAGTTAAATGTTGTTAAAACACTTTGTCATACTCTGCAAGAAAACGCAAAATAGTAATTAAAGTAAGTTGCAAAAGAGGTCCTTCTTGTACTGCAACAGCAATCAACGTAGTAGAAAACTATTAACATAATGGCTAAGAAATAACCCATTCACACTGAACTCTTAATAAACATGTTTCAGTTGCAGCGAAAAAGGTGGCAAAGAAATAAATACACAAGTTAGTCTATTTAGGGCAATGGCATCATTAAAGGTTTATAAAAATGTACACAAATACATTTTGAATTCAAACGTGAGTTGATAATAAACATAAAATTTTAATACACTTATTCTAGTTAAAAGAAAATTAGAAATATTTGTTTAAATGTATGAGTGTATTTAACCAACAGTTCTGAAAACGGTTTCTTACTAAATCAGATAATAAAGCTCGTCGAAATGCGAATTATTTTTACATATAAATGTCAGTCTTGTGAAATAGTTAATGTACAATTGAAATTCGGTTCCTGTTCGTAATGAAAATTATACTCACTGCAGTTTTACAATTGTTGCAAAAACCATACTGTGAAACAATTAGAAAGCGTTTATAATTAAATTTACTTTTTTTAATGTTTTATTTAATACTAGCAAAAAATTCTCCATTTCGCCAACGCATTTCTTAATATTTATTGAATACTCAAGATCCTTTTTTAATTACTAATCATTTTTTTCTATCTCAGCCAAGATCAATGCTTCTTAGTTTAAAAAGTTTTGGTTCATTAATTCAGAAAAAGCAAAAATTACTATAAAAATAACACAAGTAACATTTTGTCCTTCTCTATAATTTTCAAAGTCAACTTGGTTTATTAAGCTTGGTTTTCACTATGTCATATGAAATGACAACAAAAACTGCCTCAAATGAATTCTCGTCAGTTTGCGTCAAATGCGTTTTCACTGCATTTTAAAAACTGACGAACGACAAACAAAAATAATTGACAACTTGTTGTCAAATTTACTTTGAAAAAAAATGCTGCCATATCTGCTGACAAACTGAAATTTGGCGTTTTCACATATATGTCAGTTTAGATGGCAGTTTGTGTGTATAACTGACTGCAAACATAGATGACGCCATATGACAACCTGTTTTCATACAATTGCCAACAATTTGGGCAATTTGACAACAAAAATGACATAGTGAAAACCAAGCTTTAGTATCTAATTCCAGAATTCTATGTAAATAAGTATATTACAAAACATAAAAATTACGATAAAGTGTCATAAAAATGCAAAAAGAATACAATACCTTTTGTGGTGTCCACTTTTTTGTTTAATCTCAACTGGCATCAATAGTCCATAATTTAAAAAATTTAGTTTCATAAACGTAGAAAATACAAATGGTACAACAAAAATCGCAAAAAGACCTTTTGGGTCACCCATAACATTTTCAGGCCCCATTTCGGATCAATAGTTTTTAAATTCAAAATTCTAGCTATATAAACGTAGAAAATACAAAAAGTACCATAGAGAAGAAATACCTTTTTGCGTTTTCCATATCAATATGTAAAAATAACAATTTTTAAATGTTTGATTATTTATCTAACAACAACATATTTTAAAAGACATGATTTAATGTGAATAAATCTACTTTATTTTTGCATAAAAATAACTATCTTTTAAAAAGTACCAAACTGTGTTCCCGAATTTCTAAATGTGTTTCAGTTCAGAAATCCTTTTTACAATTTTTTTCCGAATTGGCCCTGTAATTAGGAATTCTACATATTTTTCCTTATTTTCCCTTTTTGGTACCTTTTTTGTCCCCCTTAAAGTTTTCAAAAATTTCAGATAAATAATTTTCCATATTTTATTAAGCAGTAATAATTATCAAATTTTGTTCCCTTGAATAATATTAGAAAAGTTGTTTTTAAAAAAAGTACCATAAAGAGGGAAAATTTTTGACCTTTATACATGCGAATTTGTTTCTAAAAATTTCAAATAAATAAATTCTATTCAACGATAATAAATATCAATTAATGTTCTGTTGAAAAATATAAAAAAAAAATAAAAAAAGTACCCAAACGAGGGAGTAATTTTAACTTCTTATTCATGCGAATTCCAGAGTTTTATTAATATTTTTTTTTTGCGAATTAACTAATTTTATTTAAATTTTTTTCCTAGCTTTATGTGTTTGGAAGTTACATAGGGTACCAAAAAAGTACCAAATTTTAGTTTTGACCCGTTTTTTCCCCTCAAATGTTAAAAATTCAAAATAATGCAATAATAAATGGTGATGACTAGGAAATAAACTTTCAGTTCAGAGTACGCGATGTTTTACAAAGTGGATATATTTATGTCTTTCACTACTTCAATTGCACGATCTGCGCATATATTAGTGCGTTGTTGAGAAATTTACTAATGCCGTATTTAATCCTTCGAAATTGTTTCGTGGAAACAGTCGTCCGAAAACCATGCATAACAAATAAATGTACATATATGTATGTTGTACAACTTTAATTAAAAACATTATCGTGTTTAGTGCATAAACTTTTTTTAAAGATCGCGAAAAACTAAAAATATAGTTCTTAATATCTTTCCACGCCTTACACGATTTTATGTTAAGAAGTACAAAAAATGTAAAAAGTTATGATCCTAATTTACATATCTGTGCCAAAAAGAAAAAAACTGCTTAAGTCGACATAAGCTAAAATTAAGATAATTACATCAATGCAATCCCGGAATTCTAAACTAAGCTCAAGCTAATTTTTAAATTTTTTGAAAATTTTACAGGAAGTTATAGCATAATAACTTATTGCCTAAATTCTTTCAAAGAACAATATCATTTGAAATAATAACTTATTTTAATTTATAATTTAGCCATTTAATCGAAAATAAATATGTTGTTTAATTTGAATAGCGGAGACATCATATAATAGTGTTTATTTTATAGGGAATCAATGTTTAATTATCAACTTAAAAAACTTTAAAATACTTTCCTGTAAAACTATGAAAACAGACATAAACAGTTTTAACTGTCGACTAAGACTCGGTTTATTTGAATATAAACAAGTAAGAGCACTATATTCGGCTGTGCCGAATCTTTTATATCCACCACCAATTTTGTGTAGATTTAAAGCACAATATTTATTATTTTGTTAATCGCTATGGAATAATCTCTTTATAATAAAATATGAATCACTTTCTTTGTAAAGGGTGGTTAAATTTTAAGGGCCCATGTGAACAAGGTGAACTACACCTAGTTTTTAAATTTGATTTCTGCATTTTCTGCATTCTGATCCGTGGAAAGATATGCAAATGAGCAACGCTTTAAAGTTATTCAGGTTTAATATAAAAATGGGCGTTCAAATCAAAATGCATTTTGAGCACTTCGTAATTCTTTTGATCAACATAATCGTTCAAATTCGTCCGCAATCGGAAGAATTGTAAAAAATATTTAAATTTCTGCAAAACAGGTCTGTATAAAATGTTAGAAAATCTGTGAATGCCTTGTTAGTTCGTGGAATGGGAACCATTGCTGTTTTTTGCGATAGTGTGGCAAAAGAGCAGTCAACCTCGACTCATCATCATGCCCAACAACTGAGCATCAACATTGTCATTGAAAATATGGACCATCAGATAGAGGAGTGGCGCCAAGGAAGGGGGGGCCAATATTTTGTTAAATACATAATTGAACCATACAAATATTATCATTATAAGAAGAAGTTATAATAATTTCTTAAATAATTTGTGTTTTATTTAAAATCAACACCTTAAAATTTAACCACCCGTAAAAACTTCGATAGATAGTAGAATGTTTTTGTAAATTTAGTTTTTTAGTGAAAGCGGAGTTAAAGTAGGCGTGTCAATAAAGTTTTTGCTAATAAATACAACTTAGATATTTTAATATAGTCCTTAATTTTCTCAAAAACTTTGTCAATAGAGGAATTACATGAATTTAAGGTAATCCGTTATACGGGAGGTAGGAGTTAAAGTGGGCGTGTCACCTAAACCTTTTGGCACAACAATAACATTGATTAGAAGGATATATGTAGTAAATTTCATAGCTCTAATTTTGTCGGTTTTATGAGCTTTTAAATTTCATTAACGGTAGATAACGTGAAAAGTGGGCGTTAAAGTAGGTGTGTCAAAGCTTTTTTTTCTAATTAGTGCAACAAAGGTATTTCAATATAGTCCTTTATTATTCCAAAATCTTTATTAATAGAGAAATTATATGAATTTCAGTTAAACAGTTATATGGGAGGTGGGCGTAAAAGTGGGCATGGCACCGCAATGACATTGCCTAGAAGAATATACGTAGCAAATTTGATCATCATACCTCTAATTTTGGCGGTTTTATGAGCTTTTAAATTCTATTAACGGTAGATAACGTGAAAAGTGGGCGTTATAGTAGGCGTGTTAAAGTTGTTTTTGCTAATGAGTACAACCTAGATGTTTCAATATAGTCCTTTATTATTTCAAAATCTATATTAATAGAGAAATTATATGAATTTTGGGTAATACGTTATATGGGAGGTGGGCGTAAAAGTGGGCGTGGAACATTGATTTTCCGTTACCAAAAAGCGCCTATAAGAAGATTCTGGCAAAATTTGAGCCCCCTAGCTTTTTCGGCGCGACCTCTATCGTGCTTTCAACAGACGGACAGACGGACGGACATAGCTAGATCGTCATAAAATCAAACCCCGATTCAGAATATATATACTTTATGGGGTCTAAAATGGATATTTCGATGTGTTACAAACGGAATGACAAAATGAATATACCCCCACGATTTTTTTGGTGGCGGGCATAAAAAGAAAAGAGATCAATTTGCGCCCCGTACTGATTAATATTTAGGCAGTAAACTGTTACGGATTGGTTTTCACATGATGGCTTTTGTTTTTTTTTTGTGAACATAATTTCAAGACTCAATTTAAAACCTTGAAAATTTTGTTACCCCTCGAGCATCGAGTTACATCGCGAGCGAACGGATAATTGGTACAAAAATCCCCTCGAATCTTTTAATTCTATGTTGCAACGCCCAATCCACCTGATGCTTTTGCAATCAACTCTGATATTGCAGATATTTGAATTCCCTTTTGTTATCGCGCTCTGTTTTTGTGATGTAAACGATCAACCAATTGTTTTACATCGCTCGATAATCCCGTTACTGGAATTGACCAATGGCATTTTGACATTTGGCACTTTGATATGCATATATGGAAAAAGGAAGAAAGAGAAGAGGATAATGAAAAATTAACATGCGGCGACAGTTGAGTTCTAATTTGGATTTTGAAAGAAAAGGTTGTGTTTTATCGAGTGCGGTTAAAAAGTGTGTGAAACGTGGTTAACGCGTTTGTGGTTAGGTAAAAAGAAACGGACGAATTGATTTAATTGGAAAACTATTGGTCAGCGGAAATTGATTAAAGTGCGTTTTTCTGAAAAGATATTAAAATGATGATTAACAGTAAAATTTTCAACTACCAAGAAAAGAAAAAGTTCCACAAAAAAATAATTGGATAGAACCACACAACACAAGTGTTGTACGTTTTAAAGCAACAATTAATTAATTAAAGTGACGCTTCATAGTAAAAGCATGAATTTTTTTTCCTACATACAGCACCATTTGAAGCCATTATTTTCATACATTTACCTTCAAACTGTTAGAAAAGAAAAAATGGAAAATGTATCAAAAAAATTAAATAAAACCTTTTTTTTTTTGAACCACTTGTGAATTAATAATCCAATTTTAAGCCAAACATTATATAACAATAAACGTGTAAGAAGAATAATATGTTAACATTAAAATTAATAAAAATAAATTTTTTGGTCGTGCAAAAGTATCTAGTTCAAAGTAAAATACAAATGGAAAAAAAATTGTAAAAATCTGTAGATTTCCCTGTCAATACTAAACAAAAAAAAATTAAGCAAAATATAATTATAAAACTGCAATTTTATTGTAAACAAAATTACAAGTACGATTGTTAGCAAAAGGAATAAGAATTTGTGGTGAAAATTACGCAAAAAACCCCAACAGACTTTTTGCTACTGACAACAGAAAACTCTGACAACATAACCACAGCAAAACACCAAAAAGCACACGCAACAAAATCTATACAACTGAATTACAGAAGCCAGTTTCAACGTGCCACCGTAAAACAGTAACAACAACGAACGTCATCGGCAGCAACAACCACCAGCGTCGCAGGACCGAGCTATGGAATTTAAACAAGGGAAAAGGTGAAAAAAAAAAATGTTAACTTTCGTCCATATTTAATATTGTCTAAGTTATTGCACAAAACTAACTAGAAAAAACAGTAAAATTTTATTCTTCATTAATTATTTACTAAAAAGATCTCTGTTAAACTTTAGTTGTTAGCATCATTATATAATAGATGTAGGAAACAAAATGTATATTATAATTATATTATTATAAATTATTGTAAACACAGAAAAGTTTATAAAAAAAAAGAAAAAAAACACACTGAAAAAGGTAAATAAAAATGGAAATAATTTGTGAATTGAAAATGAAGCTGTAAATCTACCTTTTAAAACGAGGAATGCAAAGGTAAGTGGAATGCTGTAGGGTGATCACATTATAGGGACAGAGTAAAACTTTTGCGGCGCTCAATCTGTCATGGAGATGAATGGGTGGGCGAAAAGTGCGCCGTTGCCTGACAGACCATCTGGTCATGGCAAAATTTGTGAGAGCTTGCCCTAAGAGACCACTTGGTCAGTATTGAAAATAAATAAATTTTTTTTTTGCTTAGAATTTAAACCGTGCTCTGAAGGCGTGCAGAGTACGGTTATATGTTTACGTGCCAATTCACGGGTTGAGAACCACTGACCTTACGCTCTAGCTGGCGGGTAAAACACCTTTCATGCCCTTAACCCTAAGTTGGCGTGGTAAGACATTCGTTAATCATTTTTTATTTTTACTCCATATAATTGGCATTCGAAATGTACCGGCACGTAACATATATGGCGCCCAACGAAAGAAAAATTTTTTTTTGAAAATTAAATTTTAAAGTAAATTTTTAACATCGTAAACATATAAACTTAAACAGCGGAAACGCAATTAGAATTTGCTTTGCATTGTTATGCAAAACAACGCAAAGCACAATTTTGTTTTGAAGTGAACCCCAACAATTATTATTCGAGGGATTTCTATATTCAGCATAAGTCACAATTTCTGGTGAATTCAGTTCTGGATTTGTTTGCGATGCGGGATGTGGGAATATGCTCGAATAATGTGTCCTTGGGGAACGCGAACATCCGGCGGTTTACAGAAAAATTTTACAATTTCGTTTTTAGGTCAAGCTCTCACGGCTCTATACAGCAACTATTGCTTCTGTGACGTAGTATTTGTATAAGTCTTGATTACTGGGTGAGTTAGTCCTGGGGTCAATTGCGATACAAACGCTACGCGCATAGATGCAACCATTTTACGCAAACCGTTTCTTAACACCTGAAACTTTTCCTCTCGGTTTGGAATTATCACAAGTCCGGGACTGACAGCAATGAGCAGTTCAGTCACTGTAGCGGTGATAATACCATTTCGGCAGGACAGTTTTAATTCAAACTCTAGTTGTCCAAGCCCTTTTCTGTTCACCACTTTTACAAATGGCGGAAAAGTTGCTGGACAAATTGGAGTTCAATATAACACGGTAGTATTAATGCAATAAATATAGATTTCGTTTGTTTGTACTCAAATTAAGAGAAAGAAAATTGCTTGAGACATCAATTTTTTGGTATGAGAAAGGAAATTGATATGCCAAGTAATAGCGGGAAGAGTCAGTATACTAAGGTATCTTTGCACTCCCGAATGATAAGCAGATGTGATCACTGCTTAGCAAACACAAAAACTCAGCATTCCTCCGTTTTAAAATGTCACTATATTTTTACATATAAATATAAAAATATTTTATTTTCGATTTAAACAAATCGAATACATTTTTTTTTATTTAAATCTTTAAGAATTTAAGCAAACATTTTTTTTTGCTTTGCATTTACATTTCTTTATTTTATTAATCACAGTTTTTTTTGGTAAAACAATTATTTGGTTGGTATTTTTTTTGAAAAATTTTGAAATTATTAATATATTCTCCCAGTTTGACCAAAAGCTTAGTGGAAATTAAACGAAATTATAAAGACTATTAAGCTTAATTTGGTCGAACCTTATTTACAGAGAATTATCGGGAGGGAAAACCAAATTTTTCTTCTAATATTTTTAATAAATTCTAAAAGCGCACATATACATATATATGTATAACATATACTTTTCCATTGAGACATTTTTTTTCTTTTCCATCTAACTCAATCTTCCGAGCACACATTTTTCTAATTTTGTTTTTATATAGCGACTTCATATTGTGAAAGGTAATTTAATTCTTTTCTTGACTCGGGCACAGTATGCCCAAACCTAACACTCGACAAAACACAATTGGAAATTCTCCACGAAAAACGGTTACAAACCCAAATTTAATTGATTTGTCAGGCAGGAATAGAGTGCAGGTCGCAATCCGTAGTTCGTCAGTACCAAGAGGTAGGGTAAGAGGTTCAACTCCGTTGAGTAGAAAACCCTCTGGAAGGAGTTCAGTGAGTTCCCAATCCAGTACAAGCATTAGAGCGTTGAGGTCCTCAACCGTCTCCCGCTCACTTGCTTCTTTTCCGTCAGGAAACTTTAGGAGTCCTAAAAGTGAACCCCTTTCTAGATCGTCACCCGAAATAGGCGCGGAGGTACAAGTAGACTCAGACTTAAACACACTTCCCAAAGGACCATCGGAAATGGCCCAGAACACTAGTCAGGAAGGTGACCAATTACCGTCAAATGATAACACAATTCAGGCCCTTATGGCATACTTTCAGAAGGCCATGAGAAACACACAGGAAGAGTTCAGAAGAGAATTCACTGCTCTTCGAGAGTCAGTAAGTTTGGGTCACAACGACCGACCTACACCGGCAACCCCTGGAATCCCCATTCAGCCATCCGGCTCACATTCAAATTCATTTTCCAATACTTCCTCTAATGTACATTTTAAATTGAAGGATTGGAAGGTTTCATACAGCGGTGAGGGTAGCATTTCTGATTTTTTGTTCAAAATAGATACCCTAACAGAGCGATCGCAGTGTCCACATGACCACCTAATGTCTAATTTTCACCTATTCTTGTCAGGCAAGGCTGAGATTTTCTATTGGGATTACGTTAAGCAAAACCCAAGAGCTACCTACCGAATGTTGCGAACAGCTCTATCTGGGGAATTCGGCTCACGTGAAAGTGACCACGAGATTTTGCTGAAAATCTCCACCCGTAAACAGCTTTCGAAGGAGAGCTATGATGACTTTCACTCTCACATGGTTCGGCTGAATCTGAGATTAACAAATCCATTGCCAGATCTGTCTTTGATAGAGATCCTTAAGAAAAATGTACACCCAGACCTAAAGGTCATGTTGTTTATTTCGGATCCCAGAGATTTAGGGCAACTTCGTGATTTGGCCCGAAGGGCAGAGAAAGTCCTCTTAGAAAACAAAGGTATTACTTTTAACCGTCAACGGCAGGTAAATGAGATCACGGTCGAGGCAGCACCTGACGAGCCCGAAATAGAATCAGACCCTCAAATAGAGGCCTTGAAGCTAAACAAACCCTGGGTTAGGAATGACTACTCTAAGATAAAGTGTTGGAACTGTCTCCAATTCGGTCACAGCTATATATACTGTCCCAGCGAAACTCGAAATATTTTCTGCTATAAATGCGGACGAACGGGGGTAACTACTCCTAGGTGTGATAGTCCACATGCGGAAAACAAGCGTCGGAGCGAGTGGACGACCGGGGACACTCGTTCCTCCCAATAAAGCCCGAGTTTTATTCCAGCATGGAGTGTAAGCCTTCACAGAGGGACTTACCTCCCAGCCTGACCAAACATATACCAGTTATAAACCCACCTGACGTACAATTACCCAACATACCAATATCTGATATACCAATACGAAAATTTCCTTTTTATGAAGCACCCAAGAATTTTACGATCTCGCGACAGATTCTTAAATGTAGGCAGCGGTATCGGAAGAGAAAGAAGTTTAGAAAAATTATCGAGTCCACTTGTCTATCGGCGCAGTCCGACGGTAGACCCTTTGCTCTCGTTAGAATTTTTGACGAAGATTTGTTATGTTTACTGGACTCCGGGGCTAACGTTTCCGTTTTAGGGAAAGGTAGCTTGGACTTCATCGACAGGAATGATATTCGCTTGGAGAAGTTTAATTCTAGTATCTCGACAGCCGATGGTTCTAGGAACAAAATAACGGGATATTGTAAACTGCCAGTCACCTTCAAAGACGTTACAAAAACTATTGTTTTTTACGTGGTCCCAAACTTGTCCCAAACGGGGTATATTGGAGTTGATTTTTGGAGAGCTTATGCTCTGGCACCTCAGGTTTTTCCAAATTCCGAATGTGCGGAACTTGCTACCGACTCCGAAATAGATTTTCACGATTTAACCGCAGAGCAGAAATTAAGTCTTGATAACGTTATTCTGAATTTTCCGTCATACGAGAAATTAGGTTTAGGTTCCACTCATCTACTTGAACATCACATCGACACAGGCGAAGCTACACCTGTTAAGCAGAAGCACTACCCTCTTTCGCCCCCTAGGCAAGCAGAAGTGTATGAGGAACTCGACCGATTATTGTCTCTCGGTGTTATTGAGGAGTCGAACTCTCCGTGGTGTAGCCCCATAGTAACCGTCCGCAAACCCGGAAAGATTAGACTATGTCTTGACTGTAGAAAAATTAACTCGTTAACGAAAAAAGACTCTTACCCACTGCCCCATATAAATGGTCTCCTTAGTCGATTAAAAGACACGCACTACATCAGCGGCATCGACCTAAAGGATGCGTTTTTCCAGATACGGTTATCTGAAGCCTCTAAAGAGAAGACAGCTTTCGCTGTTCCCGGACGATCCCTATACCAGTACAGGGTAATGCCCTTCGGTGTATGTAACGGTCCCCAGACAATGAGCCGTTTGATGGATAGGGTAATCCCCGCCAGATTAAGGGACAACGTCTTTATTTACCTGGACGACCTCCTTGTGTGTAGTCAGGACTTTGATACTCATCTCCAATTGCTTTTTGAAGTAGCTCAGTGCCTGAAATCGGCTAGGTTAACTATCAACGTAGGGAAGAGCAAATTCTGTCAACGCGAGATTAAATATCTAGGCTACCGAATCGGCGGCGGGAATTTGAAAGTCGACCCCGATAAGGTCAACGGAATCACTCAGTTTCCAGTTCCAAAAACTCCCAGACAGGTTAGGCGTTTTATAGGCATGGCAAACTGGTATCGTGCTTTTATAAGCAATTTTTCGGACCTTGCAGGCCCACTAACGGATAGTTTGCGAAAGACCAATAAGCCATTTCGTTTGTCTCCCCGGGCCATTGAATCCTTCGAGAGGTTGAAATCCGCTTTGACCAATGCACCGGTGCTAGCTCAACCTGACTTTGGCAGGGAATTTGTAGTACAGTGCGATGCCTCACGCATTGGCGTAGGTGGCGTTTTGTATCAACTCGACGACGAGGGTAGGGAGCGACCAATATCGTTTGTTTCGCAAAAACTGAATAGGGCACAGCGAAACTACACAGTAACGGAATTGGAATGTTTAGCGGCCGTCACCTGTGTTAAACGTTTTAGGCAGTACATTGATGGACTCCCCTTCAAAATTGTGACAGACCATTCAAGCCTTCGTTGGCTCATGACACAAAAAGATCTGTCTGGCAGATTGGCCAGATGGAGTTTAAAGCTCCAACATTTTAATTTCACAATGGAGCACAGGAAAGGGTCCTTGAACGTTGTGCCCGATGCACTCTCTAGATTTGACGTAGATTCACTAAACGTAAAATGTAACCCACCCAAGGTTGATATTACCTCTCCTGAATTTGACAGCCCAGAATATAATGACCTTAGAACTTACATTCGTGAAAATGGCGATGCGCTCCCCGACCTATGTCTATCAGAGAACTACGTGTTCAAGCGTGTTGATTTTCGGGATAACGACTCTGACGAAGAAAACCTTTGGAGGCTGTGGCTACCAAGATCCCTAGCTGAGGATACAATCAGATCAGCTCACGAAGAGTGCTGTCATGGCGGTTTAATCAAGACACTTTTCCGAATAAGGCAAAAGTATTTCTGGCCCCAAATGACAAGGGACGTAAAATTGTATATAGGTAAATGTGACGTCTGTAAGACCATAAAACCCACTAATCAGGTACTTCGCCCACCTATGGGAAACCAAATTTTGACTAAACGTCCTTTCCAAAGGCTCTACTGCGATTTTTTGGGTCCGTACCCTTGCAGTAAGTCGAAAAATTGTCAACTGCTTATTGTGATAGATCATTTAACTAAATTTTTGTTCTTAAAGCCTATGAAAGCGGCAACCTCCATTAACGTGATTGAGTTTCTTCAGAACGAAATTTTTTGCACCTTCGGTGTGCCACAGTTCGTACATAGCGACAACGCTAGACAATTCACCTCTAAGGAGATAGAGGAATTTTTTTCAGTATATGGCATTACCCATGTGACGACGGGATTTTATTCGCCACAGGCAAACGCCTCTGAAAGGGCAAATAGGGAGGTAATTACCAAAATTCGCTACTTTCTCAGAGACCACTCTGACCACACTGAATGGGATAGGGAGATACCGAAAATTCTACAGATTTTGCGTAGTGATTTTCATTTGGCTATAAAATGTTCGCCCTACTTCGCTGTTTTCGGCCAAAACATGATCCTAAATGGATCAAATTATCATGTATTGGACAGACTGAATCTGCTTGCGGACGACACGGTCGTCATAACGAATGACCGGCTACAGCTCATCCGGGACAAGATCACCAAGAACATCGATGTGGCTCATGAAAAGGCAAGCCGAACGTATAACACGAGGTCAAGGCCAGTTAATTTTATTGAGGGTCAGGAAGTCTTTAGAAAAAACCATTCGCAAAGCGATTTTAAGAGGGCCATTAACGCTAAGTTCAACCCCAAATTTATTAAATGCAGAGTAAGAAGGAAGGTAGGCAATACTCTTTACGAGATCGAAGACCTTCAGGGGAATTACGTAGGAAAATTTCATGCCTCCGATATCCGTCCTTAACTATCGGCCTTTAGGGAAATCGGTAGCAACCGTGCAACTTCGTATATGACTCATTCTTTTCGATTTTTTTTTGCCCGGCTTCGTGGGTCGTGCCACACGTTGAACTTATAACTTATTAGGTGTATCTCCATTTCTGACGTTATACGTTACATCCCTGCAAAAAGTTTTTTTTGGAAATCTCTGGTTTAGAACACAATCCTTCCTGTTCGTTCATTCGATCACAGATCTCGATACGAAGCAGGTTTGTTACGGATTGGTTTTCACATGATGGCTTTTGTTTTTTTTTTGTGAACATAATTTCAAGACTCAATTTAAAACCTTGAAAATTTTGTTACCCCTCGAGCATCGAGTTACATCGCGAGCGAACGGATAATTGGTACAAAAATCCCCTCGAATCTTTTAATTCTATGTGGCAACGCCCAATCCACCTGATGCTTTTGCAATCAACTCTGATATTGCAGATATTTGAATTCCCTTTTGTTATCGCGCTCTGTTTTTGTGATGTAAACGATCAACCAATTGTTTTACATCGCTCGATAATCCCGTTACTGGAATTGACCAATGGCATTTTGACATTTGGCACTTTGATATGCATATATGGAAAAAGGAAGAAAGAGAAGAGGATAATGAAAAATTAACATGCGGCGACAGTTGAGTTCTAATTTGGATTTTGAAAGAAAAGGTTGTGTTTTATCGAGTGCGGTTAAAAAGTGTGTGAAACGTGGTTAACGCGTTTGTGGTTAGGTAAAAAGAAACGGACGAATTGATTTAATTGGAAAACTATTGGTCAGCGGAAATTGATTAAAGTGCGTTTTTCTGAAAAGATATTAAAATGATGATTAACAGTAAAATTTTCAACTACCAAGAAAAGAAAAAGTTCCACAAAAAAATAATTGGATAGAACCACACAACACAAGTGTTGTACGTTTTAAAGCAACAATTAATTAATTAAAGTGACGCTTCATAGTAAAAGCATGAATTTTTTTTCCTACATACAGCACCATTTGAAGCCATTATTTTCATACATTTACCTTCAAACTGTTAGAAAAGAAAAAATGGAAAATGTATCAAAAAAATTAAATAAAACCTTTTTTTTTTTTGAACCACTTGTGAATTAATAATCCAATTTTAAGCCAAACATTATATAACAATAAACGTGTAAGAAGAATAATATGTTAACATTAAAATTAATAAAAATAAATTTTTTGGTCGTGCAAAAGTATCTAGTTCAAAGTAAAATACAAATGGAAAAAAAATTGTAAAAATCTGTAGATTTCCCTGTCAATACTAAACAAAAAAAAATTAAGCAAAATATAATTATAAAACTGCAATTTTATTGTAAACAAAATTACAAGTACGATTGTTAGCAAAAGGAATAAGAATTTGTGGTGAAAATTACGCAAAAAACCCCAACAGACTTTTTGCTACTGACAACAGAAAACTCTGACAACATAACCACAGCAAAACACCAAAAAGCACACGCAACAAAATCTATACAACTGAATTACAGAAGCCAGTTTCAACGTGCCACCGTAAAACAGTAACAACAACGAACGTCATCGGCAGCAACAACCACCAGCGTCGCAGGACCGAGCTATGGAATTTAAACAAGGGAAAAGGTGAAAAAAAATGTTAACTTTCGTCCATATTTAATATTGTCTAAGTTATTGCACAAAACTAACTAGAAAAAACAGTAAAATTTTATTCTTCATTAATTATTTACTAAAAAGATCTCTGTTAAACTTTAGTTGTTAGCATCATTATATAATAGATGTAGGAAACAAAATGTATATTATAATTATATTATTATAAATTATTGTAAACACAGAAAAGTTTATAAAAAAAAAGAAAAAAAAAAACACACTGAAAAAGGTAAATAAAAATGGAAATAATTTGTGAATTGAAAATGAAGCTGTAAATCTACCTTTTAAAACGAGGAATGCAAAGGTAAGTGGAATGCTGTAGGGTGATCACATTATAGGGACAGAGTAAAACTTTTGCGGCGCTCAATCTGTCATGGAGATGAATGGGTGGGCGAAAAGTGCGCCGTTGCCTGACAGACCATCTGGTCATGGCAAAATTTGTGAGAGCTTGCCCTAAGAGACCACTTGGTCAGTATTGAAAATAAATAAATTTTTTTTTGCTTAGAATTTAAACCGTGCTCTGAAGGCGTGCAGAGTACGGTTATATGTTTACGTGCCAATTCACGGGTTGAGAACCACTGACCTTACGCTCTAGCTGGCGGGTAAAACACCTTTCATGCCCTTAACCCTAAGTTGGCGTGGTAAGACATTCGTTAATCATTTTTTATTTTTACTCCATATAATTGGCATTCGAAATGTACCGGCACGTAACAAAACATAAGAAGAACATTTATTTTAAACGAGAATTTTTGCAACTACTTTACCAGAAATGAATAAGAATATAATTTGTTTTTAATAACACCTTAATGCACCTAAATGAAGTTTAAAATTTTCGATCATTTAAAATTTTCAATTCAAGTTTCAATTGATTTATTTCCAACATTATTACAACGTATTATATACTAACTTTCTAGCAAATATTACAGATAATTTATTACATGTTAAATATGAGTAGTGTTTTTTAATATCAAAAAGTAATTTTAACGTGTCTCAAGTTTTTAAAATAAAATCAAAAACTAGTAAAACTTTCTTCTTAAAATTTTTTTGCTGGTAGAAAGGATACAAAAAACTAATGAATATTCTGCAAACTTATAAAAAGTTATAATTACATTTTTGAAATTGTTCATAATATATCAAAAGCATTTTTTAAAATGCATGAATTCATAAGAAGAATGATTGAATAAATCTTCTTCTTATTCTGAACTTTTTAATATTTAATAGTATTTATGACAGTATTGTTACTTTAGGAGGAAGGATAACAGAGAGTTAGAGTTGAATTGTACTCAAAAATTAATAATAATATTAAAAAATAAATTTAAATCCATTATATAACTTTAGTCGATAATGCTATTAAGAATTATTTTATAATGTTTAATAAAGGGTGATTTTTTTGACTGATAGACTTTTCAGTGTAATATTTGCCATTTCACCATGAATAGATTAACAAACGAACAATGTTTGCAAATCATTGACTTATACCATAGACAGACGACAGCGTTAATTTGCATTAAAAGTCTTATGGTGTTTTCTTTTCTAGCAAACAATGTTGCCCTTTTATTATTAAGCACTTTTCAAAGGTCACCTGCACCCTAATAAAATGCTACCTTTATAATCAGCAGAATAGAACAGAAATTTTCACCTTTTTTACATGACAGCCTATTTTTTATGTAAAACTGCATTTCTTGCTTCCATTTTAATAATTTGGCACCAAAAATTATTTTTAACCACTAGAAAAACTTAATTCTCCTTTTTAATATTAGCTGTTAAAGAGTGCAATATTCTAACCCTTTGATTCAATTCAGGGTACGACATGTAAAATTTTTTCTCATTTTTATGGCAACATTATTACAAAAGAACATGTCACCCGTTTATAATATTGCATATTTTTCAGAAAAGAACACAAAAAAAGGCATAGGGCAGAATTAATGCAACATTTACGTCAGAAAAGAAAACACCATTATTTCAAATTAACTTATGAATTATCCCCATTTCAATGTGTATTAGATTTCACGTAAATGCACTAAATCATATTGAATTTAAACTGAATTTAGCAATTTCAATATGGCAACACGGTCGGCAATCAATCAAAAAATTAAAAATTCAAAAATGTGAAATAAAAATAGATTCGATATGTTGAAATTTTTTTCATATTTTTTGGAATGCCTTTCTTTTTAGGTGTAAGTTTTTCTTAATACTGGTATCGTCCATCGTAAGCACGTCACTCTCCCAAAAAGTGCTGTTACGGTCCTTTAAATAAATACCATATACCTACATACATACATATGTATGTATGTATGAATTATAACCTCCATGAAAAGATACCATTAAACCTACGAATTTCCACAATTCCCTTTCTTTTATTTCAGAGTGTCCTTCTGCCTTCCCAACTTGTAGCAACATGTTCAGATTTGTGATTGCTAGTGCATTTACAATTTTTACTAAATGCAAAAACTGTCGTCTGTCACAGCAAAATTTTAATTTGCATTAGTGAGACTCTAATGCAAATTAACGCTGTCGTCTGTCTATGGTATTAGGAAAGTTGAATAATTATTTGGGTTGATGGGTACGTCAAAATACAGAATTGCCAAGTTTGGTGTGAAAAACAGTCAGGTGCAGCTTAAGAGCGGTTTGTGAGGCGGCTGTTTCATTGGATAGTACTTCTTAAAGAACGATGAAATCGCAATGTTACAGTCAATAGATCAAGGTACCGATAATTACCGTCTTTTTTTCCAAAATGGAAATATTAAACTTGGTGGGGGTGCATTAAAACCATGTGAGATAAGGCCATGATGACTTTATTGCTCAATTGAATGGAAGATAAAGTAATAATGGCCTTATTGCCCAATTATTAAGAGGTATTGAGAGATATAGCCATATTTCTTTTTCGCAATTGAGAGATAAAGCCATATTTTTTCAGAATATTGTTATGCATGGTGTAAACATTCTGTAAAAGTGAAAATCCGATATGCAGTTTAACAACCGCTGGTTCTTATATGTCAATTTAAAAAACGTGTTCCTAATCACATGTGTGTGATCAGTTACTAGTTATCAATCACACAGCCACGCAGGAAAACTTTAGTATGCGCAGCCAGATTCCAATACTTAACTTTAGTGTCTCCGGGAAAACATTTTTTTTACAGAATGTTATTATTATTATTAATATTATTAGATTTTCTTCCTTCAATGAATGCACATAGAACAGGAAACATACTGTTAAAGAAAAAATTCGTATGCAGATAGTCAAACAATATAAAAAATTATGAATGGGAAATAAAGCAAAATATGCTTTATTATTGTCTTTATTTTTTATTATTTATTGTCTTATTTTTCATTTTGTTTGTGTTATTGCACCCCCCCATAATATAATTTCTAAAATTTATAGTGCTTTGCTTACACAAAGGTGTGCAAATTATGCTTTATTACTATTATTACTTCTTAATTATAAAAATAAGAAAACTATTGATTTTCCCTTTTACGGAATGTTTACACCTAATGTAAACATTTCGTGAAAGGGAAAATCATGACCTCTTAATTATAGAAATAAGAAAACTATTATGAGAAATGAGAGAAAAAGCCATTTTCTAATATTGCTAATGTGAGCTAAGGCCATGATGGCTTTATCTCTCATTCAATAGGGAGATAAAGCCTTTTTTTCATTTGAATGGGAGGTAAAGCCATCATGGCCTTATCTCACATGGTATTAAAGTACCTCCCGAACTTGGTGGCATGTGGTTGCAACAAGGCGATTTAAAATGTCATATGTCAGACGTCACGCGAGCCATGAACCTATTGAGAGGGGTGTTTGGTGGGTGTACAATTAATCTCTCGGTTCAGAGCAGTTATTTTTTGTTCGCCATAATCATGCAATTTAAACTTATTAAATTATTTCTTGTCGGGTATACAGCGAAAATCTAGCTACAATTTCGATGCTGGAAATTGTGTTGCCTCGGGCAATATTTACGTGAAATTATCTTTATCGTCCTAGATATATATTCCAAGGAACTTTTCGAAATTCTGTCATTTTCATCGATCGACAATTTGGCTGAAAATCAAAACATGGTTTTTTCGGCCGATATGTTGCGAGAAATATACCGATTGTATGTAAAACAAAGAACTGCAAATTATTTTTTTTTACAAATTTGTAACGAATTCTGATTTATAAAGAACATTGCTGCTGTCCGTGAAAATGCACTAAAAACTCTATTTAGGAAATTTCTTACCTTAACCAAAATTTCATTTCTTTTGTTATGCTTAAACTTGATGAATTTGGTGTTCAGTTATAGGTTTATATAACATACCAGATTTTATTGTCCTGAAAACAAAGTTAGTGATTGCGTTGAGGTGTATTTTCTGATTTTAGAAAGGTAATTTGACATACATACAACGCACATAGGAGTATCTTGCCAATATAGCCGGACATTTAGTCAAAAGTAAAATTTAAGAAATGTAAAAAATTAAGTACGCAGCTCGACAGACAATAAAATTTTGCATCGTTTGGTGACTTTTGCTTGAGATTTGTCGTTTTGGGACACTGTTAAAGTCAAGAAAAATAAGTAAATTAAATGGGTACTTATTGACTTTTACGATTTTGAGAGGTTTACAATATATTTTTTTTTGTGGCTAAACGAATAAAGATTTTACATTGATTTCTTTTTTCTGTCAAAGACTAATAGCTGTTTACAATAATTTTTAGATTTTTTTTTTTAATTTTTATTATAAAAAAATTCGTTGAAAATCAACAAAACGGTTTTTTCGTTTACTTTTTGAGAAAAAAAAACATAAAGGTTTTTGAAAGTGAGGGACGTGCGATTCCCAAAATGTTATACATCACGATAAAATATGAAATCTCTACTATTAGATTAAAGAAATGATTTTCTGAAAATAACACCTTTTTCTGTTTTTGCTCATTTTGCATAGGTACAAGTGAGTAATAAGCCTTTTTTTTTGTTAGTCATAAAATATTTAGTTTTTTATAATTGTACCTGAATGTTTTTTTAATTTAAATTATTAAACTTATTTATTACCCTTATTTACCTGTGTAAAAAAGGCATGTGTAATTTTAGTGAATTAGAACTAATAGTGGATGTACCGAAAACTAGATTTGGTAACAGCAACGATGGTAACACCAGCAGAAGATTTTTTTCTAATCCTGAATTAGCTGCACAAACAACTGGAATTGAGTTTGATTTCATCTACCAAATCAAAGTTATTATTGAAGTAATATCAAGTGGTCACAGAATACATTTGCACAAGTTTGCTGATTATTGCTTAGACACTGCAAAACTTTATGTTACCTTATATTCCTGACATCCTATGACACCTACAATGCACATGCTTTTAATGCATGGCGCAACTGTTATAAATGAGGCATTGTTGCCCAATGGGCTTTTATCAGAAGAAGCGGCTGAGGCGCGCAACAAATATTTCCGGCTTTACAGACAGAATTTCGCTAGAAAGTTTTCAAGCGTTCAGTGTAACATAAACATTTATAATAGACTTTTGCTCAATTCTCATCCACTAATTACTAACATAAAACCAACTCCAAAAAAAATCATTACCCTTTACGAAAGAAGCAATTACTTTCATGTATGATATGAATATTACGTACTTCAAAAAAACGTAATCAAGTGATGCATAGCAAACATCACTAATAGCAGTTATGCATAAATAAATTAGTGATATTCCGAGTTAAGTTGGGACAATTTTTGACATACGAACACAATCGCAATTTTACTTAAAAATTCTAGTTGCTAAGAATATTAAAATTACAATTGCGTTCGTATGTCATTATTTGGCTCTGCTAGACATTTTCTTCTAGAATTATTGAAAAGAGTAAATCCATTTCAATAACGTTGATCTCAAAATAAGCATAACTTAGGTCAAGTTCAGTCGCAACTTTGCCACATAGACAAGGAAAAAAACACTAAGATAAGAAGCTGCGCCAGACATTTAAACGATTATACCAACTAAAAAAGAAGTTTTGTTAATACTTTGCCAAAGCCTTTTTAAAACCCTAAATAAAATAATAATCATTTATGTGCAAAATAGTTTTAGAATATCGAATCATGCTTATTAGACTTCTTCTCACAACATTTGCTTAAACTAATTTATGTATAATTACACTTAGTAAAGTTATTTTTACACACCCCCAAACAAATAGTTATCACAGTAGTTTTCTTTATAAAAAAAAAATAATTTTTATTTTCGAGAGAAAGAATTTATATTATAGTGTTTAAAAAATTTGCAAGAGTTTAAATAATTTCGCTAAGAAAATTTTACTAAGAAAATTTTATTCAAAAACAAGTAAGAGTGCTATATTCGGCCATGCCGAATCTTATATACCCTTCACAACGTGTAGTCACGCAATAAAAATAGTTTGTATCACCATTCATCTCATATGAAATACGTACATACATATAAAAAAACATACATATGTATATAAAAACATCCCATTGTAAAATTAAAAAATTTGCAAGAGTTTAAATAATTTCGCTAAGAAAATTTTACTAAGAAAATTTTATTCAAAAACAAGTAAGAGTGCTATATTCGGCCATGCCGAATCTTATATACCCTTTACAACGTGTAGTCACGCAATAAAAATAGTTTGTATCACCATTAATCTCATATGAAATACGTACATACATATAAAAAAACATACATATGTATATAAAAACATCCCATTGTAAAATTATAAATTTACGTATGTGTGTTAAAAAAAATATAAAAAAAAATAAAAAAAAAAAATAAAAAATATCTATATATATAAAAGTGAAACTCTGTGTGTGTGTGTGTTAGCTATAGACTCCGAAACTGTAAAACCGATCGGGCTCAAACTTGGGTAAGTTGTTGTACACATACCAGGGAGTGTTTATGGGTGAAAAAAAATGGGCGGATTCACGCCCATAAAAAATTAGTTATCAGTTTTAGCTACTTGCACTAGACCGATTTTTCTGAAACTTTGCACACATATCGAGCTGTCATGACTAAATAATTTCGTGATAAGAAAAGTGGGCGGGGCCACGCCCCTAAAAAAGTTTTAATTTTGAGGTACTTGCACTGGACCGATTTTTCTGAAACTTTGCACACATATTGAGCTGTCATGGCTTTATAATTTCGTGATTGAAAAAGTGGGCGGGGCCACGCCCATAAAAAATTAGTTATCAGTTTTAGCTACTTGCACTGGACCGAATTTTCTGAAACTTTGCGAAAATACTGAGCTGTCATGACTGTACACTTTCGTCATTAGAAAAGTGGGCAGTGCCACGCCCATTAAAAAATAGGTATCATTTTGGGGTACTTGCACTGGACCGATTTTTCTGAAACTTTGCACACATATTGAGTTGTCATGACTATACAGTTTCGTATTTAGAAAAGTGGGCAGTGCCACGCCCATAAGAAAAAGGTATCATTTTGAGGTACTTGCACTGGACCGATTATTCTGAAACTTTGCACACATATTGAGCTGTTATGACTTTACAATTTCGTGATTAGAAAAGTGGGCAGCGCCACGCCCATAAAAAAATTATAATTTTTAGGTTTTTGCACTTGATATTCAATTAAATTCAGAATGCATTTCGATTCATTAAGGGGCGTAGCAACGCGCGCCGGGTTTGGCTAGTAAATAATAAATATAAAATAAAAAAAAATTAAAAAAATAATAAAAATATAAATACTATATATAAAAAAAAATTAAATTAAATTTATTTGGGCTCAGCTGGGGTTCGATGCCACGTTTACTCTAACCAGTATACCACGTCTGTATATATGTATGTTGTTGTTATACCCTTCACACAGTGAGAACGGGTATATATAGGTTTGTCATTCCGTTTGTAATTTCTACAATTTTCATTTCCGACCCCATAAAGTATATATTTTCTGAAAGCTTATGAATAGGGGAGTCGATTAAGCTCTGTCAGTCTGTCTGTCTGTCCGTGTGTATGTTGAAATCAACTTTTTGAAGCCCCCCGACATCGCTTGGACCCGGGCGAGGTATTCTTATGGGGTCGGAAATTGAAATTGTAGAAATTTCGCACGGACTGACAAACCTATATATAGCCTTTTTCACTGTGTGAAGGGTATAACAATAGTTAGTAAACAGATCTATTCTAGTGCAGTTGAAGTAGGTCACGAATCTTCTATATATATAATAGTAAAACTCTGTGTGTGTTAGCTATAGACTCCGAAACTGTAAAACCGATCGGACTCAAACTTTGGAAAGTTGTTGTACACATTCCAGGGAGTGTTTATGGGTTGTAAAAAGTGGGCGGGGCCACGCCCATAACAAATTAGTTATAACTTTTAGCTACTTGCACTTGACTGATTTTTCTGAAACTTAGCACCCAGATTGAGCTGTCATGACTATATAATTTCGTGATCAGAAAAGTGGGCGGGGCCACGCCCATAAAAAAGTTATAGTTTTGAGGCACTTGAACTGCATCGATTTTTCTGAAACTTTGCACACATATTGAGCTGTTAAATCTATACAGTTTCGTAATAAGAAAAGTGGGCAGTGACACGCCCATAACAAAAAGTTATAATTTTTAACTTCTTGCACTTGACCGATTTTTCTGAAACTTTGAACTCTCATGATTATACAATTTTGTGATTAAATAGAAAAGTGGGCAGTGTCACGCCCATAAGAAATAAGTTTTCATTTTTAGCTATTTGAACTTCACCGATTTATCTGAAACTTTGCACACATATTGAGTTGTCATGACTATATAATTTCTTTATTAGAAAAGTTGGCAGTGTCACGCCCATAAAAAGTTATAATTGTCAGCTTTTTTCACTTGATATATAATTAAAATTCAGAATGCATTTTTATTCTAGTATTGAATAAAAATAGAAAACAAATGGTCAATTGTTTTTGAATTATTGCCTCAAATAAAATATGAATATTTGCAGTTATTATTATTTTTTATTAATAATTTATTTTTTATTTATTTAATTTAATTTAATCATTCAACTTTTTAAACAATTTGAATATGTATAAATATTTGAAAATATGTGCTTTCGAAATATTTCTTTATAAAGCATTAATAAATTTTAACTATTTATCAATAATGTTTATTTTAGTTAATATAATTATTGCTTGTATAATTATTACTTGTATATTATTTTCATCTTATTAATTTTAAATTTCAACAGGCCCTTAACTGTTATCTAAAGAATTTTTATGCAAGTTTGAATAAAGCTATACACGTATCTGATAAACATTTTTACATTATTTTTTAATTTTATTCATTAAAAAATATTTTTGCTAAATAAAAAAAATAGCTGATTAATCAATTATTATTCAAACTTTTGTATATGGAAAGTTCATCTAATGGTGGAATAAGAATATTTATGTTATTTCGCTTTACAGCTTTCAGCTTGTTTAGTTGCCTATTTTATTTTCACAACATGTCACTATTGTGCTTTCATAATGAAAATATAAAGGCTTATGTTCATACAAAAATAAAATGTATTTGAAATCTATTTTAAGACAAACTTTTATTAAGAATTTAAACTAAAATACATTTTAAGGTCATTTAAAGTTTTATAAATAACCCCCGTGTTTTCGATACATCTCTATATAGAAAAAAATTAGTTGCAAGTACATTTAATGTTTTTTGTAACTACAATATAAAGTTTAATGAAAATTCAACTCAACAAGACCCTGTTAAAAGTCAAGTTAACAAAATTATTTATAATAGTATTTTTAGACTTTCAAACTACGTATATATATTTGAAAATGTCGGGCGCTAACAGCGAAAAAAACGTAACAGACATATTTTTCGAAAATAACTTTGTGGTGCAGTCTTGTTCTCCAGCCTCCAACACCTCGATTGTCAAAATATTGAATCGAAGGTAACAATAGTTGCAGAGATAAAAACCTTTCAGTTTTAACGTAAACGACATCTAACTTTTTGTGTGACTGCAAAAATAACGTAACTGACATTAAAAATGTGAGATTCATCGAATAATTAACGAAACTAAAAAATAAATTATTATGTCAGTTGTTTTGATTTAGAGATGAAGTCGTAAAAAACTCGCGATCACACATGCACTTACTTTTTGGTCTGCCTACACACATATACGCACACGTAAATATAATAAAAAATTTACGGCGTTAAAAACAAATTTTGGTCAGGACATACTCGCGGAATAAATTAAATTTTCGAAATCATTTCTAATTTTTTAACATCAAAACTTATCCAAATATTTTAAACAAGGTGTGTTTCACCTCTTATATTTGTATTTAATGATATTCTAATTGTTCTTGAGGAATTCCGAAACAACACATTCCAACGTTTAGTTTGGCATGCAGTTAAACTGAAAAATTAGAATTTAAATTTTAAATTCGCTTATGAATAACTTTTATTTAAAATTAACGTAAAATATAAGATGCGGTTATTTAAATAAATAAGTTTGGCTTTGACTTTCAAAATATTTCTTACTTAAAAATATTTTCTGTGTGTTGCGTTATATTTGCAGTCACACTTTAGTTTAACCTGATAGAAATGTAGACAACAAAATTAATGTGATTGACAAAATAAAAGATTAAAAACAATTCTATATGGAAAATTAAGTTAAAACTTATCTATAAATTGCATAAGATTATTGTCAGGATACATTTTAATTTTCATTAAGAAAATCTTGAACACGTTTGAATAACACTTACATACTTTAAAGAACAACAAATTTTTGGTGACAGATTGAATGACTAAATCTGATAGTGAATTGGGGTTTTTAATAACATTATTAAAAATTTTAATTAATAAATAGTATTACTAAAAAACTTTCTTTAGTTTCTTTATACAGGAACAGACTATGTAAACACAACGGTCGAATAAATGTTTTTGTAAGATAAACTGCAACCGGATTTAAAGTGAACAATTCTTTGCCACTAGAAGTAAGCAATATACATATGAAGTGATAAAAATTCTATAAATATATGTTGAAATAATGTCTTATCATTAAGTAAGTCTACTTAAATCAGTTGCTAGAGCATAAAAATTACCGTGTACTTAAATAGAAGCCAGACACAGAGAACCATATATTATATCTTTAAGATTTTAATTGCAGCCATAGAATGCTGTGGATAAAGATATTTGTACAATTCACACCCGATTTGTAAGGTTGTATCGGTACTATTTTTCTTTTTTCATTTTACCATTTTACAGTTGCTTTATTAACAGTTCACTTTGTATTTGAAGTGTCTATCTGAATATTATTTCTGTTATTAGTGCTCATATTGTTTGTAATGTTTAACTTCAACATGTTAAGAAAATACGAAAATAAAAAAATTAGTATTAGGAAAGTTGATAAAATCTTACTTCTTAAATTAATTTTTAAATTTTTTTGTTGAAAATTTGTTTCTTTTACCGTAACAGCGAAAATATACTACAGTGCAACTCCTCGTTTATTGCAACTCGTAAATTGCTTGCATTGTTGACTCAGTTAATGTAACTTAGAAAAAAAAACCTCAGTTATCGCAACTTTTCTCCCAAAAGGATCACTTTGAAATTTTTATTGACATATTTTTTATTTAGATTTTTTAGCTTTAGATTTAACGCTATTCCAAGAATAATGAAATATGGGTGTTGCACTTTTTTTTAAATATGTACTCAGTTGAAAGAATTTTTTTTGTGAATAGTTGTTCTATTTACATTGAATAAAATGCCGTTGTTTACAAAATTTGTAAAACTTTCAATTAAACAAAAAAGTGATATTCGAAATAAGCTTGAAAGGGGCATATCTGTAAAAGTGATTTGCGATGAATATAAAGTGCACAAATCAACAATATCCAGAATTAAAAAAAAAATTAAGCTGCATTTAAAAAATTCGTTGTAAATGATGAATTTGGATCAGGCAGACCAGGAAAAGGATTTGTACAAGTGGATTATGAAGCCATATTGAAGCACAAAAGAAAATTTGTGCCCTAAAAATTTAAGAGACTCGGTTATCGCAACAACCTCAGTTTTCGCAACCGCCAAAATTTCTATTAGTTGCGTTAAGCGAGGTTGCACTGTATTTAAAATATTTTTTTTTTAAAGTTAATTATCCATTTTGGTGTTAATCCGATTGTACATTAAAGAAACATTTGAAATTAAATTGTATTATTTTGCGAAACTATCTACTAAAAGAACAATTATCAACAATAAAAAATTTTACAACAACCGTAAAATTCGACGACATACAACGTATAAATATAAACAAATTTTATGTTTTTTAAATGTTATATATGTATATTGGGATGGAAATTTAGTTTTTTTTTTGTTTTTAGTTATATTTATTGCTTTAAAATCCTATCCTACTAATATAATAAATGTGAATGTTTGTATGAAATTCGGCACATAGATCGATAACAACCAAGATTAACACATAGGCTACTTTTTATCCCGATAACCAGGCGAAGTCGTTTGCAAACTCATCATCACACAGTCTATATTGGTTGTTTGTGTTGTAAAATTTTTATTTTTGTTAAAAGTTTTGACTTTTCTTTTATATTTTCAAATTCAAATTTTCAAATTAATAACCCTACTAATAGGTGTAATAAATGTGAATGTATGTATCAAGGCGAATTCATACAGATGAAATTATCAGCCCAGCTGATTGTGAAACTTCTTGTCAAAAATTGGTTGAATTCGCCTTGATTTCATTTATTAATGCAGGGATAGGCAATGTGATTTTGGTTTCGGTATTAAACAATTAACTTGAGTGACCTTTTTAAATAATAAATGTGCTAAATTTATGTATATTTGTTGCTTTTGCGTCATTAATAATGTGTTTCAAACATTTAAATCCTCTTTTTAATGAAATTTTATTATATTTAATATGTAAAAACAACTTTTCCATCCCCCGAAAAGTTGCTTTGTTGTATCAATTCGCCGTTGCATATACCTTATGGATATGCCTTGGTATGTATGTTTGTATAAATTTGACAAACATTTAAATAACAATCTAGGTTAATACTAAATCTACCTTTTGTCCTTATAACTACGCAGACGAAGTCGCGGGCACAAGCTAGTAAAAAATATTTTTTATAGGCAACTACTTATTTTTAAAAATTTTAGTGAACCAAGATTAAAAAACAAAATCGTTGTTGAAAATATATATATAAATTTTCATTTTGTGGAATAACTTATGCATTTGTACAATAGCGGAACTCATTAGCGGAACTCACTCTTTGATGCAAACTACCCTTTTAAGTCGTGCAGACCGTGCAAGTCTAGCAAACAATTTTACTATTGCACGACTACAAAAACAATTTATATTAAAGAGCAATTCGCATTACTTGAGCAAATGTGCATAGCGAAAAACCAGTGCAAAGTAATGTCACACAAATTTGCACAACAGAAACAGAATTTACTTACTTTCAGAATTTAAAATCTCCACAAATTGAATTTCATCAATAGCATTTGTTACCAAAAAATTGAAAAATATTTTTCCGTTGATTTATGCATTGTAATTTTTTTAAAATTAATTGACTTTCTTTTCGGAAAATATTAAAACACCGCATCTTACTTATTAATTTAAAAAAAGATATATTGTTTTTTAAATACCTAAAAATCAGCTGTTGTCATAAGTTTGCAACACACATGAAAAATGCACTCACACTTAGTTTGCACTATTTGCAAAAATGCTACCAAGAGTAAACTTCGCTAAAATTTTTTCTTGTTGTTATAACTAAAATATTTTTCTCTAAGTCCTTATTAAAATTTTACAAAAGTTTTTTACAGTAGACAACTGTAAAGACATTTAGCTTTCATAAAAATAAATAAAATATCCATCACATACATATAAACTTTTTTTGGATTTCTTAAATCTAATAAAAAGCTGCCACAGCACGCGAGTTACAAAACTCTAGAAATAAAAACCCTAAATTCAGTTTAACAAACCCTAGACATTTATTGTGTCTCATTTAAAAATAAAGATAAATCAAATTGCGTTAAATAAAACAACACCTTAATCATCATAACCTACTTTCACAAGATATCTTATCTTAAGTAAATTAAATCTCTTAATTAAATAATACACAAATATGAATAAAATAAAAAAAGGTAATTACAACTTACAAAAACACTTAGTTTCTGTAGAACTTACCAACTAGTGACAAGGGGAAATAAAAGAATAAAAATATAATATTTAAGATATGCTTAAAATAACTATAATCTGTTTAATTTTTAGTGTGGTAAATTTTAAATAACATCCTTAACAAAAAAAAAATAAATAAATAAATTGATATCATAAAAATATTTTTTATTATCCTCAGTTAACTGCAACCACTGTACGAAGTCAAATCACCGAACCACCCAATGATGCGAAAATACAAGAAGCTTTAAAATTTTCCGGTGTTATTATATCAGTCATAGAGGAGTACATACATGAGTCACTACCGCCCACGGCTAATGTTGAAGGTGAGAAAATATTAGAAAACGTCAAAGATGGTCTGAAAAATTGTGAATCATTTGTGCATACATCTCTTGATATATGGCTGTATAAAGTTTGCAGTTCGTCTTTGCTACGTGATGGTATGGCAGCTTTAGGTGCACTGCAAGCCAAATATAGGCCATATAGATCTGGAGCATCGAAAGTTGGCTTTTTTGTGTAGTTGTTAGATTTTAAATATAAATGAAAATAGTTTAATTTTGTGTACTTATATGTCGGTGTTTGGTGTAGTCTTTTAAAATAAAATTTGAATTGTTTAAGCAAAAAAAAAATTCTCTCCAACAACAACGATATTTTTAAAGATTTCTTTTTCAATTAAAAGCTATTGTAAAGTAAATTTAAAGTTTTAATAAACTTTTAAGTCCAATATTTTTGAAACCTATTTCTTTTGACAATATTCGGTTCTTGATTTCATTTAAAATGCCTTCAGAGTGCAAATATTTCTCATATGAGTTGTCAAATGTTATACTGCGAAATTGTTAAAGGGTCCGCCAAATAACTTTTTTTTTAAATGCTATAAAAAAAGTGTAGCTTCGGCTGTGTGGCACGTAGCGCCGTCCTGTTGAAACCAAATGTTAACATTATCCTCTTCTTCAATTTTTGTGAACAAAAATTCGTTCAACATGGCCCGATAACGATCGCTATTGACTACGGCCACTCCTTGCTCATTTTCGAAGAAAAATGGCCCAATTATGCCTTTGGGCCAAAATCCGCACCAAACAGTGGCTCGTTTTGGGTGTATCTGCTTTTCAATGTATGCGTGCGGGTTTTCTGTGCCCCAAATGCGACAATTTTGCTTGTTTACATACCCGCCAAGATCAAAATGAGCTTCATCTGAAAAGATTATTTTTTTTTGCAAAATCGGCCAAGGTAATGTCGCAATATTTCCCAGCGTTGTTCAAGCATATACACAACCATATTCGTTCAGCGGAAGGATAAAACTAATTGTCTGTCAAATCAGACATGAGCTAACTGTTACCTTTCACGAAATAAGCACTAGTTGAAAAAAACATCATTAAATGGCGGACTCTTTATATGTCTTGTAAAGTCGTTTAAGCATTAATGACAGGTAGAAAGGCGTTAACTCAAATAATTGTAATTTTTCAGGAGAAGGCTGAAACGTAATAGAAGCTGTATTATCATAATGTAACTTTTTTTTGTAAAATTGTTTTTAAATCGCTGAAAAACTCATTTTCGTAAAAAATACCGGGGCCTTTCTACTTGTAACCGTCGAAATGTAAGTCGACGTCCACATTATGGATTATTTATTGCAAAAGTTTTGAGTTTTTTTTTGGTGAAAAGGGTACAATATTTTGTTCACTTCTGTTATTTTCTGTTCTTCTTATTCTCTAAGAAGCTTGCATATGACGGTATTTAAAAAATTAAAAAAAAAATGTGTAAGCCGAGTCTCACTGTGCAGACACGAATGCAATTTCCAAAGAGAATAAAAAAAAACTGTCTGCAACAAATGATCTGTAATATGGACGAGGACTATGTTAAAATCATATGAAAAATATTCCATCACAGCGTGTTCTATATTTATCTGACAACGCATTTAACATCAACTGTTTTTGGCATAACAGAAATATGTTTGGCTGAACAATATTGCGATGATGACTTTGTTATGCTTTTCAAAATGATAGAAAGAATGGAAAAATTTGGGTGGGTTTTACGAACTAATTTTTTGGGGTGTGGAAAGTTCTATCTATAAAAATTAACTTATTTATTTTTTTTGGATTTGACATGAATTTTTGATTTAAAAATTTGAATATCGAAATATTAAAATTTTGAATTTGAAAATTTTGTCAGACTGAAAATAAAAATTGAGGCAGTCGTCTGTCTGAAACAAAAAAGGAAATTTTAAAGATAAATAAGTTTTGCAAATTTCTAAAGAGCTGTAATTGTAAAAGTACAAAAAGTGCGAACTTTTTAATACTGTTTATTGACTTAAAAGTGTGTGATAAATTGAAGCTGTGGTGAAAAGGATTACTAGTTAATCTTTCAATTGGTCTACAAGGGGACAATTCTCAATAATTGGAAGTTACTTTTAAATTCCAAATTTGTTCTGCAGCTGAACATTTTCATATGAAGAATATTGACGATTTATCTATGGTTTTGTGAGCTTTTTTTGAGAAGAAGAAAATACAAAATGGTAAAAGACGCGTGGTAAATATTTAAAGGATTTTTTTTTTAAATTAAATTTTTTTTTAAATATTTGAAATTTTATTATTTTTAATAAGTTTGAATTTTTTTTAGATATTTTTTTTTGTGAAAATTAAATATTGCGGTGGACATTATTTTATATTCCAGCTTCCATATAAAAACATGTCCGGAAACATATTTTATATGTTAATAGGCAAGTCGAGTTATTGTCACGCAGTTTACGCTTATTTTATTGAACCAATTTTATTATATCGTCGGCTTAATACGCAAACCTGCTTAATTCACTTTTTATGTAAATTGAGATTTTGATGCCAGAGAAAGATACGCCTCGTCGACCAACACGTAATTTTTCTTCAATTTAAACCTTGAAGTGTGTAAAAAGGTTTGATAAGAGAAACTGCCAAGTCCTCTCACATAAAAATTTTTGTAAGAAAAACTGCTAAATCCAGTACATTATTAGTTAAGTGTTTATTACTAAATCCAATTTGTTTTTTTTATTTTTATAAATTGCAGTCATGCATAAAGAATACTATAAATAAAACCAACTATATTTTTGGTTTTCCTCTCAAGCTATAAATATGAAATATAAGAGTTTTTAAGTTTTTTGTCTCTCCTGTAAAATTTACTGAAAGGGAGTTAGCAGGTTTGCATATGTAACCGATGATATACCATTTGAAAGATATTTTCCTGATGATGTTTACAATTTAGATTAAAACTAATACTATGTTCACACACGCGCCTTAATTGTCAATTTATAATATTATCGCAATTAAAGGCCTTATTGAGCTCAATTTACCATACTAAAAATTATTTTAAAATTGAGCAATATATACTTAATTGTTTCACTTATTGTATAAAACTCGAAACACAACTCTTGAGAAGTATGTTCAGTGAGAAGAAAATTCTATAGGTGGCATTTCAAATGTCAAACAAATAAAAATACAAAAAATAAAAATTAAGAAAATGGAAAATTTTTGATGAAAATTTAAAAAAAAATGTTTAAATAAATTCAAATACATACATTTAAGTATGTATATGTATAAATATAATTGTTTATATATTTTATTAACAGGAAAAACGCTAAAAAGAAGGCATTATTTGATTTGGTATCAATACATCGTATTTTTACAGCTATCAAATGCTAATGGAGTAAGATAAATTGAGTGTGTGTGAACACTTATTTTAAATGCTCAATCAACACTAAATTTTGAAACAATTAAAAATATCTGTCTGAACAGGGTATAATTTAGATTAAAACTAATTTAAGACGATTTTTTATAACGTTTTAAGAATGTTACCAACACATAAGCAAACTACTTATATGTAAAAAAAATAAATAAATTAAAAACAAAGTAATGGAAGTTGATAGAAATTGTTATCGCAAAGAGTGCTTTTTTGCATACTCTTGGTGTCCAAGAGTATATTTAGGTTTCTCATTCCGTTTGTAATTTCTAAAATTATCATTTCCGATCCCATAAAGTACATATTTTCTGAATGCCTTTTGAATGGCGGAGTCGATTGAGCATTGTCAGTTTGTCCATGTGTAGGTTAAAATCAACTTTTAGAAGCAACCACATGTTTTTCAGACCCGTGTGTATTATCAATCTTTGGGAAATATCCGGAAATTAATCGCTATTGAAATTGAGCACGATCTCTCAATGGCTTTTTGAGATATAAGCAAATAAACACGATTGCCTCTGTTCTTCCCCATATATTCTCCACAATAATTAATATTTTCCAGCCCTAGAAAAATGTATAGAAACCTATGTTATTTTTTGTACTCCTCCAGAGATTATCGTAAAAAATGTTTTGGTAAATCGGTCACTAATCGGCAAAGTTATAAGTAAAAATTTTCTGAAAAAAATATACATATGTATATATGTAGACAATCGATAATATGGGTATCATATGAAATGGCTTGACCAGTAAAATTCAATGAAAAAATAAAAATCCAAGATGGCGTTCTAAATAAAATGGCGTATATATGGGATATTGTATGGCTAATATATGGCTTTGTCCCATTCAACTCCTACAATATTGTTATCAAATGAAAGAGCTTCACCAGTAGAATACAGTTATTTATTATTACACGCATTAATATGGGTATCAAATGATAGAGCTTGACTAGCAGAATACAGTTAATTTCTCAAAAATTCAAAATCAAATATGGTGTCAGAAACGAAAAGAAAAGTGGCGTATAACTTGAAATTTGGGCTAAATTACAATGTGGCTATTATACTTATCTACATGATATTGATGGGTATTATGAAATTCGGCACGGCCGAATATAGCACTCTTACAAGTTTCATTTTATTTTTCTCTGTTTTTGATTTAGTGTTCACAGTCATTTGGATTTACTTTAGAAAATAAGTTAAAGTCGAAATAAATTACTAGATAAGAAATAAACTGTTTTAACAAAGTTATACTATTAACTCAAAACATCGTTTATAAATAGATTACGTATGAATGGGTCGACCGCAAAACATACTAGATTAAATTATTTTTCTTAAATTCCTTCTAAGAAATCAGTAAAACTTTTGACGCAAAAAAAGGAGCGCGTACTTTAAATAACAACTCTCCCACCAAAACAATTTATTCATTTAAATGAAATGACCAATAATGCTAAAATAATGCAATAAAAAACCACACCAACATTAAGATAAAAATCAACGTAAAACCAACAAAACACACTCAAATCTATCAATACAATTTTTATATGGGATTTTCGGTAGAAAATTTCAACCGAATCGTTTAAATAATTGTAACAAATTTATGAAAGAGCAAGCAACAAATAGAATAGCAATTGAATTAGTTTAATGATAATGAAACAAAATTTATGCTAATCGTTAAATTTGTAGAGAAAAAAAGCAATAAATAAAACAATAACAAAATAAAGGAATACGAGTATTTTGTTTGTGTTTGAATGTGTAGTTGTTACATTCAGCAGACTTTTCAATAATAAAGTTCATACATGAGAGTTAAATATGTACATATGTATGTGCTCCAAAGGGGGGAAAAACAGCCAAAAAATATAAATTCGCAAACTGTTTTTGTATGTTTTAGATTAAGAATAAACTTAATATAAAGAGTTGATATGGTGGTGCATTCGTGTACATCGATAATAGAAAAGCCGAAAAAATAAAGAAAAACAAAGATCTAAATGCACAGTAGTGTTAAAAAATACAATATGATTGATGTTAAGGTGTTTTTAACAAAAACTAATATTTTTGTTAATAATTGCCGAGCACTTTGGCTGTGAAGAGGCCATACGTAGTAACCCATCTACGTATGGCCTCTTCACAGAGGCCTTCTTAGACCTACATATTGATATAGATTTGCTACTGTTCTTAGTTTAATTAGAAAATGTAGAAAAGTTAGGAATAATTTAAAAAGAACATACTGTCCAGTATTTATACAACTGTGTGCAGCGTGCAGAAAGGACTAATAATTTTATTAATATCCTATCAACTACCAAATAATAATGTAAGGCCCCTTTCGCATTAGGCAACTATAATTGCGCAAGTATAATTTTAATTTTTATTTATTTTCTTTTGAACTTGCTTTTGTGTTCACATTGAGCAACTTGGGTGCTCAATTTCTTCCAGTTTCTTCCAATTTCTCATCATTTTTAAATATTTGATTCACTTATAAACGAATAAAATTTTCTCACACACAAAATTACACAACACACCGAAGAAGAAATAAAAGACAATGTCAAAAACAAATAAATATTCCAAGACAAGAATGACAGCAGAAGCAGAATTGCCAAGTACAAGCAAGTCTGTACTCAAATCTCGGCAATTCTTTCCCCTTCACACCGACCTTTCCGCTCACACCAACAAACACAAGAATTGCGCAATTATAGTTGCCTAATGCGAAAGGGGCCTAAGCTTTTCCCAAATTCTACTAGAGATTAATTCTGTTAATTCTAATTTTATAGAAATGACTGCCAGCAGAATGAGTTAAATGAGAGTAAATATTATTGTATGTATACGAAAACAAACTGCTACTTGTCAAGAAGAACCAGCTGTAAAGCTATTGCTGATTAATTTCTCAATATGGTGGAAAAACCACACACGAAATATATTTTTGGATTTTGTGGTGCTGATTCACCGATATTCACTGACCGCATGTCATTAATAAAATGGAGGAAATTCAATTGTGTGAATATGTTTTTCTATTGCATGTATTTTAAACTTGCAGCAATTTTACTTGAGCAACTAAATAACATCTAACGCCAAAATTTGGCGCTAAAATATAAGATAAAAAAAAACGAATAACTTACCAAGTAAAAGCGCATCTTTACTAAAATATTTATATGCTGGGTCACATACATTAGGTCTACTTGATCAGATTTTGTAAAATTTTCTTTTTAACCTGCGTTTACATTTATACACGAAAAGTTTATTTCATTAAGTTTCTCTATATCACTTATAACCAACCACAAATAAAATATTATAAATAAGAAAAGGACAACACAAGGTTGACTAGTACGGCCCGGTAAAGTCTGTATAGCTTTCCATTTTCATCCTATCCTTACCAAAAAATAAAATCTTAATCAGACTTAACTTGATGTGTGTGACGCAGCATTATATTTATCGTTTATGAAGAAGGATTTGATAAACTTGCTTTCGAAGACATATGAGGAGCCGCAGAACAAAAGGTGCTTTTTCGCATTTCGCGAAAAATAGGTTTTTTGGTATTTTCATAAAATTTAGGTTGAGATCTTGCAGAAACAATCAATTTTTTTTTACAAAGTAAATGGGTTCTAAAGTAAAGTAAATTATTCCAACACGTACATATAAACAGGATAAAGATATACGGAGGATTCAATAGACGAAAATGTTGGATGTTCTTGCCTAGAAGAAGATGTTGGAACAAGAGCTTAACTATTTAACAAATTTTATATATATTTAATTTAAGGCTAAGAAAGAAATGTTTAAGTTGGAATTTATTTTAATAAAACGACAAAAATAATATACTATGCTTAACATTTTTTAATATATTAGATCAGGTTTAACCACATTCAGTAAAAATTTTATCGTCATATATGTGTATTCGCATTACACAATGTATTTTTTCCTTCTATTACCAAAACGTGCTTTTTTACTTTTTTTTTTTGCAAAAGGTGCCTTTTCCAAAATAAAAATGAAATTATATCAAACATCCTTAACATTTAATGTGGTGACTTATGACAGTTAGATGCACCTGTAGATAAGTAAAAATCGTGTTAGCATTTCCAGGTTCTTGCAGTTCTTAAAAGGGGCGAAAAAAATAAATCTCAATTACCCAAAAATTTTAAGTGAGCGAAAAAGCACCTTTTGTTCTGCGGCTCCTCATATGGAAAGCATTTGATTGCAAAGGCATTAGAAGTCTATAAGTTTTTTAAACAAGTAAGAATTTATTAAAGAAATAACACTTGATAATAAAATACAAATAAGATTTAACGTGTTGCAGGTATGCGTTATGTCCAGTTTACTACTCAGTTGAGCATAAAGAAATTTACTAGAGTCTATAACAATGGTTAAATGATAAGGATCATAGAAATATATTTATAAAACTATAGTGTCGGAAAAACTAAGAAACCAACTGAAGAAAACTTGGAAGAAACTGAACTTGCAAAAAGTTTATTTGTAATAAACTGAACTTGCCAACTAAATTATTCTCTTTGTGGACTTAAAATTTGTATTTCTAGAATTATACTCAGTAAAAACTTTTTCCACAAATAACAAGATAAAATGTAACAAGTAAGAGCACTATATTCGGCTGTGCCGAATGTTTTATACCCACCACCAATTTTGTATACATTTAAAGCACAATATTTATTATTTTGCTAATCGCTATGGAATAATCTATATATATAAAAGAGTAACGTGACTGACTGACTGACTGAATGACTGACTGACTGACTGACTGACTGACTGACTGACTGATTCATCATCGCACAGCCCAAACGCAAAGAGCTAGAGACATGAAATTTGGACAATCGCTTCCTCTTTCAATGCATAGCTCCACTAAGAAGGGATTTTTGGAAATTCGTACTTTAAGGGGGTAAAAAAGGGTAAAAACGGGTAAAATCGGTAATCTTATATCTGCTAAACTAAAAATGATACAAATTAAATTGAAAAACTATTGTAATTTGCACAAAAAATAAGATGACAGGTGTCTGGCCTTTTTTAGAATTTTCAACCCCTAAGGGGAAAAACGGGTAAAAACTGTAATTTGGTACCCTATGTAACTTCCAAACCCATAAAGCTAGGAAAAAAATTTAAACTGTATTAAGTAGTCCGTAAAAAAATATTAATAAGAATTCGGCACTTTTTTCAAATTCATATGTATAAGGGGTAAAAATTGTCCCTTTTTTTGGTACTTTTTTTAAAATAAACTTTTCTTATATTATTCAATGGGACAAAATTTGACAATTATTATTTCCTAATAGAATATGGACAACTATTTAGGTGAAATTTTTGGAAACTTTTTTGGGAACAAAAAAGGAATTTGGAACTTGGACTAAAAATGTACTTTTTCGCTTTTCTATGGTACTTTTTGTATTTTCTACGTTTATAAAGGTAGAATTGTAAAATAAAGGACTATTGATTCCAGGTTAGACTAAAAATGTTATGGGTGACCAAAAAGGTACTTTTTTGAATTTTTATGGTAATTTTTATATATTCTACGTTTGCGAAGCTAGAATTTTAAAATTAGTGGCTATTGATAAAAGGTGAGACCGAAAATCTTATGGTCGACCAAAAAGGTACTTTTTTGAATTTGAATGGTACTTTTTGTATTTTCTACGTTTATGAAGGTAGGATTGTACAATCAAGGACTATTGATTTCAGATGAGACCAAAAATGTTATGGGCGACCAAAAAAGTACTTTTTTGAATTTTTATGGTACTTTTTGTGTTTTCAACGTTTGCGAAGCTAGAATTTTAAAATTAGTGGCTATTGATACAAAGTGAGACTAAAAATGTTATGGTCGACTAAAAAGGTACTTTCTTGAATTTTTATGGTACTTTTGGTGTTTTATACGTTTATGAAGGTAGGATTGTACAATCAAGGACTATTGATTCCAGGTGAGACTAAAAATGTTATGGGCGACCAAAAAGGTACTTTTTTGAATTTGTATGGTACTTTTTGTATTTTCAACGTTTGTGAAGGTAGAATTTTAAAATTAGTGGCTATTGATACAAGGTGAGACCGTAAATATTATGGTCGACCAAAAAGGTACTTTTTTGAATTTTTATGGTACTTTTTGTATTTTCTACGTTTATAGAGGTAGAATTGTAAAATAAAGGACTATTGATACAAGATAAGACTAAAAATTTTATGGGCGACCAAAAAGGTACTTTTTTGAATTTTTATGGTAATTTTTATATATTCTACGTTTGCGAAGCTAGAATTTTAAAATTAGTGGCTATTGATAAAAGGTGAGACCAAAAATCTTATGGTCGACCAAAAAGGTACTTTTTTGAATTTGAATGGTACTTTTTGTATTTTCTACGTTTATGAAGGTAGAATCTTGAAATTAGTGACAATTGATACAAGGTGAGGCTAAAAATGTTATGGGTGACCAAATAGGTACTTTTTTGAATTTTTATGGTACTTTTTATATATTCTACGTTTGCGAAGGTAGAATCTTGAAATTAGTGACAATTGATACAAGGTGAGGCTAAAAATGTTATGGGTGACCAAATAGGTACTTTTTTGAATTTTTATGGTACTTTTTATATATTCTACGTTTGCGAAGCTAGAATTTTAAAATAAGTGGCTATTGATTCCAGGTGAAACTGAAAATTTTATGGGCGACCACAAAGGTACTTTTTTGAATTTTTATGGTACTTATTGTATTTTTAACGTTTGCGAAGCAAGAATTTCGAAATTAGTGACTATTGATACAAGGTAAGGCTAAATATGTTATGGGCGACCAAAAGGGTAGTTTTATGCATTATAATGGGACTTTTTGAATTTCCTACGTTTAAAAAGTTAAAATTGTGAAATAAAGGATTATTTATTCAAGTTTAGAATTAAAATGATATTAAAGACACAAAAAAAGCCTTTTCGCATTTTTATTGTACTCTTTGTATTTTTACGTTTGTAAACATAGATTGTTAAAATTAGTGTTTTTTGATGCGAGGTCTAAGTCCTAATATTATGGACGACCAAAATTACTTTTCTTCTTTTTATTTTTTTTTATTTATTTATTTATTTAAATTTCGGCAACCAAGCCTCTAGGCCATAATTGGCTACAAACTTCTACTAAAAAAAAAAAAAAATTTACAATGCTTTTTACTTAAACTATAAAAATATAATGTAAAAATTTAAATATAAGTAAATATAAGGGAATTAAAAATATATATATTTTGTATACATAGAATTCTAAATAAAGGTAATAATAAACCAAGTGGAAGTTTTATTGAAGGAAAAAATGTTTCTTTTATTATTTTAGGGTAATTTTTGCAAAATATGAATCTTAATTTTTGAAACTCAGTAGCATTGATCTTTTTAGTTAGGAAATATATGTCCGATATATCCTTACTCTACTTTTTATATTTCTAAGTAAATTGAATCAGAGATACAAATTTTTAATAATTATAAATAGAACTTGAGCATTCAATAAATAGTAAGAACTGCGCTAACGAAGTAGCGGGTTAAATGCTAGTCTCTTTATAATAGAATATGTATCATTTTCTTTGTAGAGGGTGGTTCAATTTTAAGGGTCCATGTTGAAGGTGAACCACACATAAACATCAAGTTTTTTTTTTGCATTTCATTTGACATTTCTCAATCTCAAACTTACTCAATTTGATCCGTGAAAAGATACGCAAATGAGGAACGCTTTAAAGTTATTCAGGTTTTTTATAAAAATGGGCGTTCAAATCAAAATGTATTTTGTGCACTTCGTAATTCTTTTCAACATCATAATCGTTCAAATTCGTCCACAATCGGGAGAATTGTAAAAAATATTTTAATTTCTGCAAAACAGGTCTGTATAAAATGTTAGAAAATCTGTGAATGCCTTCTTAGTTCGTTGAATGGGAACCACTGCTGTTTTTTGCGATAGTGTGGCAAAAGAGCAGTCAACCTTGTCTCATTATCATGCCCAACAATTGAGCATCAACATTGTCATTGAAAATTTGGACCATCAGATAGAGGAGTGGCGCCAAGGATGGGGTGGCCATTTGGCCGATATTTTGTTAAATACATAATTGAACGATACAAATATTATCATTGTAAAAAGAAATGGTAATAATTTCTTCAATAATTTGTGTTTTATTTAAAATCAACATCGGCCCTTAAAATTTGATCACCCTTAATAACTTCGATATGATAGTAAAGTGTTTTCGTAAATTTAGTCTTTTAGTAAAAGTGGGCGTTAAAGTATGCGTGTCAATAAAGTTTCTGCTAATAAATACAACTTAGATATTTCAATATAGTCCTTTATTTTTCCAACAACTTTGTCAATAGAGAAATTACATGAATTTAAGATAAACAGTTATATGGGAGGTAGGCGTTAAAGTGGGCGTTCCACCTAGACTTTTTGGCACAACAATAACATTGATTAGAAGAATATATGTAGCAAATTTTATCATCATACCTCTAATTTTGTCGGTTTTATGAGCTTTTAAATTTCATTAACGGTATATAACGTGAAAAGTGGGCGTTATAGTAGGCGTGTCAAAGTAGTTTTTTCGAATGAGTTCAACTTAGATGTTTCAATATAGCCCTTTATTATTCCAAAATCTTTATTAGTAGAGAAATTATATAAATTTAAGGTAAAACGTTATATTGGAGGTGGGCGTAAAAGTGGGCGTGGCACATTGATTTTCCGTTACAATAAAGCGTCTCACCAATAAGCAAGTGTGCAAAATTTCAGAGTCGTACATCCAATTTTGTTGCTTTTATGACGTTTTTGTTTTTATATATACCGAAAAATACACTGTGCGGTATAAGTTTTCGTACATTTTGATCGATAACTCCTCTCCTAATACATAGATTTAAATAATTTTCGGGGAAAAATATTGTTTTTGCTCAGGAAATATATATTCGAAGTTTCATGAGTCTACGTTAATGCGTTTGGACACAATTCCATTTTATTCGATGTTCGAAGGACACGGTTTTTTCGACCTACTCTTGCTTTTCGAGCTATAACTCTCTTCCTAATATTCCGATTTAGCCCATTTTCAATACCGAACAAACCTTGTCTATAAGAAAGATTCTGGTAAAATTTGAGCCCCCTAGCTTTTTCGGTGCGACCTCTATCGTGCTTTCAACAGACGGACAGACTGACAGACGGACGGACATAGCTAGATCGTCATCAAATCAAACCCTGATTCAGAATATATATACTTTATGGGGTCTAAAATGGATATTTCGATGTGTTACAAACGGAATGACAAAATGAATATACCCCCACCATTTTTTTGGGGGCGGGTATAAAAATGTATTGAAAATAGTATTCGCCTTACAAATGAATTGGTAGCTTTACTTTTTAAGAATATTAACATCAAATGTATTTAAAACACGTTAAAATCCAACATCGCAAAAATCGCTAGATTTCCCGCTAATAGATAAATCATATTTTTTTCCGGAAAAAATATTTAAAAATCGCTAGATTTGACGAGAAAATAGCTGAAATGGCAACAGTGTCTTTGTTGAAAAGCCAAAGAAAAAAGTGTACATTATTTTTTTTAGTGAATGCATGATTTTTAAGTGGTGTGTAGATTTTTGTTTTTATTGCTGTGCTGTGTAGAGTACAGAAAAAATACGATCATATATGTATAAGTGAATGCAATATTTTTAATAATTTTTATTCAATCTCATTTACTTTCTTCATATGGTGTGTGCTGTGTGGTGTATTGTGTCTCAGTATTAAGCTCAATTCACTGTTATTTAAAGCATTCAATGAAGTAGTGCAGGTCTCCAATGAACATTGTTAAGTTTTAGAACTCAAACTTATCTTAAGTATTCGTTGATATCTGTACAATAAGGCTTTTAAGTTAAAGTCCATGGCTGTATTCATCAGGCAATCGTAGTAGTTCGGAGAGAATTTCTTGTTTATGTTTTTTATATATGAAATTTTACATTTGCAGTATATGAGAGAAACGAAATTGTTTTTTATTAACAGAATCTACGGTTTAAAAATAGTGAAGAAAGAAATAATTTGCCGACTAATCAACACTAGCTAATGAATAAATTTGGCTTGGTTAAAAACGTTATAGATGGACATATTGTGTAAAGAGAAAAAGAGATAAGACTATATTTATGTCAACTAGTACAAACAATTAAATAATTTCCTATTTTTGTAAAAATGTAAATAATCTTTATTTGTTAAAAATTTTGTCATAAAATTTTATTTTGGTGTTTTTAAAAGAGAAAGAAATATTTTCTTAACAATATTACTTTGAAAATATTTCAATTACAAAATTGTATGTATTTTATATGAAAAATTTCTATATTTAACCCACCATGCAACGTTTAAAGACCAATTTAGTTTTTTCTATAAATAAGTATTCGGAGAAAAATAATGGTAAAATGTTTTAAAACTCTTTGGAAAGAACATCATTATTAGTCGTTGTTGGCTATAAAAGGTTTGTGATAAAAGCTTTTGAAAAAATCTAAAAAAAAAAACATTTTAGTTCAACAGCAAGTCAATTGCAGGCAGCACCAGTAAAAGTCACTTGCATCAATAAAGATGAAAAAAAAAACTGTTCTAAAATGTTAAAAAATAACTAATAAAAAATTCGTATAGTAAAAAAATGCCATCATTATACAAGTCAAGACTCCAAACCAAAGGCATTTTTTTGGTTTGTGTAGCATTGATGTTTTAGTACAAAGAAACACAAACATCTCCTATGGCTCAATGGGAACAGCAACTAGAACAACTAGATTAGTTGCCACCCATCCAAAACCATCACAAAGATGTGACTTTGTACTTATCCATTTACTGGTTGTTAGTGAGTTACACTTTTTCCTCCCATAAAATAGTTTGATGATGGCGTTTTAGTAGTTCAGCTGCCTTTGCTGATTTTGTTTTATTGTTCTTGGAAAAGTCACATAGAAAACGTATTCATAACCTACAATTTTTTGGGGAAAAATATAATAATAATAAAATACAAGGGAAGAGAAAACCCTTGAGTTCAAGGATAATTTGCCAACCAAAGTGGAAAAAATTTAGGTTTTTTCTTTTTTTTTAGTAATAAATTCCATGTTCGAAATAACTTTGTTACAGAATTTTATTGGCATATTTTACATCACTCATATATAATCTATAACTTTGGATATTTTTTGTAAAATATCCAACTATTGAACTATCCAACTATTGTAACTATTGAAACAGTAAAACAGGACGAATGAATTGCTAGATGCAATATTTTTTGTGTTTGTGGTTTGGGAATTATACAATAATGCAATTATTTTTCTTTATAAAGAAACTCAGCGAAATTTCAATGATGTTGAAATTAAGACTGCAGAAAAATATAATAAACCTGGTTCAGTTGCTTTTTATGGAGCTTGCGAAAGGTTGTGAATTTATCGAAAATTAAAAACAAAAATATATTGAAAGATATTCTCAGCAAAGAGAAGTAAAATAAAAAATAACAATAATTTCAATAATTTTAAATTTATTAAAAATAAAGAAAATTATTGATTGAGGAATTGATTCTTTGAGGTACTTTTACCGACAGCTAATCATTTAGCAAAACTTTAAGAAATGAAAAAACTGAAACTCAAATGATTCTCGAATTGTGCTTATCTTGAGATAATATGGTCACCAGGTCATCATTGTATAATCAGAAACGAAGCAGCCGAAAAAATTTTTTAAATGAGATTATCTTTAAATATCATCACTATGAAAAAGTTCTTTCGGAGTTTCTAAACTAAAATTTAAAAGTGTTGTTACGCCACATTTTCTAAAGATCTGTTTTTTTTTTTAAAATTTGCGCAAGAATTTCCCGATGGTAGACACAGTTTGATCCACCATGCTGACAAAAAAAATTATAACGAAGTGCACGAAATGCTTTTTAGTTAAAGCATCCATTTTCGTAAAAGGCTTAAACAATCTTAACGTGTAGCTGAATTGTACACCTCTCCATCGTTTATAAGACTCTGCAAAAAAACAATTTAAGTTGGGCCTAAGACTTGTCGTAAAGCTGTGACTCACTATTAACGTCGTAAATTATCGTTGAACCATTCTTCAGTTTAGGAATTAGATAATAAAAAAATAATAAATTCGAATCCATATTTCAACGCTTATTATTACTATAATTAAATACAGAAACATACAAACAAACATACAGACATACATACATGCATACATACATACATATTTACTCATATTTTTATTAAGAGACTAATATTTAACTTTCATTAAATGCTCACAGTCTAAAGCTACAATGCTATTGATTCATTTAAAAAAGTTTTTAAGCATCTAATTTATAGTTACGTATTTGCAAATTTTGTAATATCTCGAAATTTATATTAGTTTAATTTAAATTGAATTTTTAAAATTAAAGTTTTCCTATATTGTTCTTTGTTTATGAACATAAATATGTTAGTACATACACTGTTGGACAAAATAAAGTGCAATTGTCTGCGGTGTAGAAAAAATATTTGAAAAACCTTTTAAGGAATTTATAAAAAAGTTATTTTGCCATCTTCTTCTTTTTAAAATTGTAAACAACTTTGTAAAAAGGAAAAATTATGATCATTCTTATCTTAATGTGGTGAAGACAAAATCAGCCACTAGGGCATTTTTGCCGCTGGTTGTTGTTGCTTTTAAAAAATTTTCATTAAAATTAATTAAAAAAAAATGTTTTTTTAAATTTAAGCACGTCTACAGAATAGTATTTTTTTTGAAGTACCTTAGAAAGTCCCAACAGCCAAGAGCATCTTATACTTTTATCCAAAGAAGTGAAGGATTTATTAATAAAAGAACTTAAAAGTGTCCCATATACAAGACTTTAGCTTAAAAGTATAATATTTCTTGGTAAGGAGAAAAAAAAAATGGTGGAAACGTACGATTCCCGGAACTTTAACAATAGTTTCAAAAACTATCACCACACACGCAAAGAAAAACCATGGTTACGACATGATCACCCATGTTGAAGGTGAACTACACCTAGTCTTTAAATTTGTTTTCTGCATTTCATTTGACATTTCTCAATCTCAATTTGATCCGTGGAAAGATACGCAAATGAGCAACGCTTTAAAGTTATTCAGGTTTTTTATAAAAATGGGCGTTCAAACAAAATGCATTTTGTGTACTTTGTAATTCTTTTGATCAATATAATCGTTCAAGTTCGTCCACACTCGGGAGAATTGTAAAAAATACTTAAATTTCTGCAAAACAGGTCTGTATAAAATGCTAGAAAATCTGTGAATGCCTTCTTAGTTCGTTGAATAGGAACCATTGTTGTTTTTTGCGATAGTGTGGCAAAAGAGCAGTCAACCTCGACTCATCATCATGCCCAACAATTGAGCATCAACATTGCCATTGAAAATTTGGACCATCAGATAGAGGAGTGGCGCCAAGGATGGGGGAGGGCCATTTGGCCGATATTTTGTTAAATACATAATTGAACCATACAAATATTATCATTATAAAAAGAAATGATAATAATTTCTTAAATAATTTGTGTTTTATTTAAAATCAACATCGGCCCTTAAAATTTAACCACCCTTTATAACTTCGATATGATAATAAAATGTTTTCGTAAATTTAGTCTTTTAGTGAAAGTGGACGTTAAAGTAGGCGTGTTTCTGCTAATAAATACAACTTAGATATTTCAATATAGTCCTTTATTTTTCCAAAAACTTTGTCAATAAAGAAATTACATGAATTTAAGATAAACCGTTATATGAGAGGTATGCGTTAAAATGGGCGTGTCACCTAAACTTTTTGGCACAACAATTACATTGATTAGAAGGATATATGTAGCGAATGTCATCATCATACCTCTAATTTTCTCGGTGTTATGAGCTTTTAAATTTCATTAACGGTAGATAACGTGAAAAGCGGGCGTTTTAGTAGGCGTGTCAAAGTTGTTTTTGGTAATGAGTACAACTTAGATGTTTCAATATAGCCTTTTATTATTCCAAAATATTTATTAATAGAGAAATTATATGAATTTCAGTTAAAACTTTATATGGAAGGTGGGCGTAAAAGTAGGCGTGGAACCTTAATTTTCTGGCACAGTAATGACATTGACTAGAAGGATAGACGTAGCAAATTTTATCATCATACTTCTAATTTTGTCGGTTTTATGAGCTTTTAGTTTTCATTAACGGTAGATAACGTGAAAAGTGGGCGTTATAGTAGGGGTGTCAAAGTTGTTCTTGCTAATGGGTACGACTTAGGGGGTTCAATATAGTCCATTATTATTCTAAAATCTTTATTGATAGAGAAATTATATGAATTTTAGGTAAAACGTTATATTGGAGGTGGGCGTAAAAGTGGGCGTGGCACATTGATTTTCCGTTACAAAAAAAGCCTCTTACCAAAAAGAAAAGTGTGCAAAATTTCAGAATCGTACATCTAATTTTGTCCGTTTAATTAGGTTTTAAATTTAAAATATACTGAAAAATACACTGCGCAGTATAAATTTTCGTACATTTTTATCTATAACTACTTTCCTAATGCGTAGATGTAAGCAATTTTTGGGGAGAGATATGGTTTTAGCTCGAGAAATATATATTCGAAGTTTCATGACTGTACGTCAATGCGTTTGGACACAATTCCATTTTATTCGATGTTCGAAGGACACTCTTGCATTACGATCTATAACTCACTTCCTAATATTTCGATTTAGCCCATTTTCAATACAAACCTTGTCTATAGGAAAGATTCTGGCAAAATTTGAGCCCCCTAGCTTTTTCGGTGCGACCTGTATCGTTCTTTCAACAGACGGACAGACGGACGGATATAGATAGATCGTCATCAAATCAAGCCCTGATCAGATTATATTTACTTTATGGGGTCTAAAATGGATATTTTGATGTGTTACAAACGGAATGACAAAATGAATATACCCCCACCATTTTTTTGACTTTGACTTAAAAATGGCTGTAGAACATGGTTATATTTTAAATAAAAATTTTAAGACTAGTGCTTGAAAGGCTGTCTTTTTGCAGGATAACGATCCCAAGCAGACGAGTAAAGTTGCCAACAATTATTTTTGAGACAATAATATTTAAAAATTGTATTGGCCGCCACAGAGTCCGGATTAAATCCAAACGAGCACTTTCGATGATAACATTCCCTTAAAATATACTAACCAATATAATGATATTTGAATGTAGGTTTATTTTTAGAGAATATTATAAAAAAACCCTGCTTTAGGTATGCCCTACAGGCTTAGAGAGGTCATCATCAATAAAAATATGTTAAATTTTCACTTTATTTTGTTGGTTTAATAATATAGATTTTTGGATTTTTTAAGGTCACATACTGAATTAAATAAATCAAATCAGTAAAATTTTAAACACTAAATATAAATTTTATTCTTTTTCTTTAATATAAGCAACATACATGTAGAATTGCACTTTATTTTGTCCAATCGTGTATATATCTGTGGACTTTTGGCGAAAGCACATAAGTCGACTTAAGAAAATTTTCCAGATTTTTTGCTATAAAAGTAACTTCTTATGGCGGATTTTTCTGTCTTATCGGCATACGCCTATGCCGTTTAGTTTACGAGATATCACACACGATAAATCAACTTAACTAAAAGTTTGATTAGCTTACATTTGACAAAACAGCTTATTTTAAATATGTTGAATACATTTAGAAAAAATCATAGAAATAAGGTTAACTTCCTTTTGACAAAACATCTTATCTTATTTTAATAGTCTGCTTTTTCTCTTGACATACTTTTCACAAAACAACATATCTAAATATATTGGCATTTGTTGTAAGTGAAATAATTAAAACAGCAGACTCAAATCGAAATAAGTTTATTAAATGAATCAAAATTTTTGAAATTTACAATGCGACAAAACAACTTATATTAAAATAAGAGCTTTTGTCAAAATTTTTGAGCTAAAATATCATTTTTTATGTTGTTATAAGGGGTTTTGTCAAATGCATTATACGAGAAAATACAAATAATTAAGTTGTTTTTTGTAGAAATATACGTTATTTTCTTTTATTTTTTTTTTGCTTTTACATTTATTGCATACGATTGTCAACAAAGAACTTCGTAAGAAAAATAATTAAATTTCGCCAGTAGCATTTTTAATTTCAACAAAACAGGTTCGTATCGCATTAGTTTCAGAATACTTTGTTGCTCTCTGTTTGAGATATATATATATAAGCAAAATGAAGAGAGGACGTATGCTTACAGGTTTGGCAAGGCAAAAACCGGCTTTGAGAGATGAAATAGAAGCATGTTTAGAAAAAAAGAGTCTGGAAAGTTTAGCTAGCGAAGAAGAGTCAATATGGAAGCAGCTTCCCCATGAAACAGCAACTTTGCACGATGTGGAATTGATTGAATATTTGTTGCTTAAACTTCAGTCAAAAGATTACAAAGTTGTTAATAGTAGTGTTGGAGAAATTGACAGCGAAAGTGAAGAGGATGTATTTCACGAAACTGACTTATTCCTTCGAGAAATTTCAGAATCAGAATTAAATAGTTCGTCAGAGAATATTAGGGCTATGGGAGCTATCTTAGAAGCTAAATTGAACAATTTCAAATCACGTGAACAAAATGAAAATGGGTTGCCAAGTTCATCACTTAAAAGAAAAGATAATAGACGCAATAAAAATCTAGGAAAAGAGTATGTACCGTAAAAAAATCAAGTTATTTCTGCTAAAGAAGCACATGAGTTGGGAAACTGTAGACAGAAATGCAATACAGAAATGCAACACAGAAATGCAACACAGAAATGCAACACAGAAATAAGTTTTAAACAACAGAAATCTTACGATCAAAAAAGAAACGATAAAGAGCTATCTAAAAGTTACCAATCCGTAAAAATGTTTTCATTTGATTTACAGCAATGTCTTCCAACTCCATACTTGAACGCATCAATATTCTTCTACAAACGTCCTTTATGGACTTTTAATTTTACTATGTATTGCAAACGACATTCCTGCATTTTTAAGTGTCTCACTGATTAACCTAATTTGGTGAAACATGTTATTTTATATAGCGATTCATGCCCCGGCCAAAATCGAAACTCCTACATTATCTCTATGTTCTTAAAAGTCACACAAGATCATCCAAGTATTGCCACCATTGATCTCAAATTTCTTGTTGTAGGTCACACTCATCTTGAATGTGACACCACAGTTCACGCACAAATTGAAAAAAAGAAAAAAAAATCTTCAGGCTCTATTCAACATCCTCATGATTGGGTTAATTTAATTGCTGCTACAAGTTCAAAGTATAAGTTCACGAATTGAAACAAGAAGGCTTTTATGATTTTAAATCTTTGTTGAAAGAAAGATATAACTGGAAAACATGTAACATTGCAGGTTTGTTAAACTAATCTATTTACCATTTTTGTATATCATCTTCATTGGATGCGTTATGAAAAGAAACTACCAGGAATTTAACAGTACAAATATTCTCTAGAATTAGCGGAGGAGTTCAAAAGGTTAAATATCGAACCGCGTCGTCGAAAAACTGAATGTGGTCCTTAAAGCAAAAGCTACAGCAGTGAGCTGCCTATTTCAATTAACAAAAAACGAGATTTGATTGAGATGCTGCCGTTAATAAACAAAAGTTTTCACCAATTTTACCATGATCTGAAATTCGAAGGTGATTGCGTAATTGAAATCGATTCAGATTTGGATGAAGTTGATGAGACACAATAAAAATTACATACTTACAATCCATACTGAAGTTTAAAATTATTTTATCATTATTAACTAATAAACATTAATGTATGACTTACATATACAAGTAGTATGTAAAACTTATACACATGTATGAAATAATCTTAATTTATTTAAAAATACAATTTTATTTGACACAACTTTTATTAAAAATAACTTATTTAACATATTTTAAATAGATTTAGTCTGACAAAAGACCGTAAGTAAACATAGGTGGCAGGAAATTTTTTAATTTTACGTTTGACAAAATATCGTATCTCAAAAAATGTTACTATTTCTTGTAAAAGTTCGTATGACAAAAGAACATATTAAGTGTTTTATTTCTTTTCTTGAAAAATACTACTGTAATAGCTTTTTTAAAAAACTTCAAAATTAAAGAAAAAAAACTAAATAATACAAAATTTTACTTTTTTATTAAATAAGAACACAGAAACAATGATATGCATTTAATTAGTATTTCTGCTCTCCTGAAAAGTTTGAAAAAAGGACTTATGTGCTTTTGTCAAAACTCCACAGATATATTGTGTCCATATGTAATATGTATGATAATAATTCAATTAAATTTAAATAAATACTTTAATTTCTTTTTTATTATCCTTATTGCTTTATGTACATATGTACTTACGCAATTGATGTAATACCTTAAAACATATATTTGCGCTAGATATATGTATTTAGTTACTTGTCAGTAAATTTGTTAAGTTTAATGTCAGTAACACAGGCAGATGCTTGACAACTAGAAATTTCGTAAGATAAATTATAAGCGTTTGACAGTATGAGTGATGTGTTAATGTACATATGTAGGTATGTATGTATTGTGTAAAGTTTTATATATTTTCCTATATATGTGTTCATATGTATGTTATTTAAAATAATAAAAACACATTTTTGATGATTTTTTATTAATTAAAATAAAGACAAAATGTCAATTTATATTTGTAACATGAGGTAAAAAAAAATATATATATAAACACAGCTTTTAATTTAATTTTATATCAATTAGTTATTCTGTTTGTTTAAGTGTGTGATGTATAATGCCAGGCTGGAATAGAAAAAAGATAAGAAACATTATTTTGGCTCTAGTTCATTTTAATACTAAATTTCTTATTTATATGTATATGAAGAAATCAATTTTTATTTGTGATAATGAAAGAATTTATTGGAAGAGTAAGTTTTAATCCCGACAGCAGCCGAGTGGAGTGCATTTTCGAAACCAGCTACGGTTTCATCATCATCTAAAGTTCAACAATAAAGTAAAAATTAACAATATACACACGGCACGAGGTATCGGTCATATAGACCGGTCAGTACCAACTTTCCATTAAATAACTGACTAAACAAAAAAACATGTATGATTGAGAAATGTTGTGTGTATCACAACCAAAAAAAGCTTTCATTGCCATCAGACTGATGCCTTGAAGCAACAATAAAAATCTAATAATTAAAGGAATAACAAAGAGGGGAAAAGCTTAACTTTGATATATATCGTTCTAACTCACTACAGCAAAAAATATGAATTTGTATGTGAAGTTTAATTTACAAAATCAGTTTCATATAAACTTGTGAGTTAAATAGATGATATTAAGATCCAACACTAAGACATTTCGATCAAATAGTGCTGATGATGAAACCGTAGCTGGTTTCGAAAATGCATTCCACTCTGCTGGTGTCGGTATCAAAACCTTCTTTTCCAGTATATTCTTTCAATATCACAAATAAAAATTGATTTCTTCATATAGAAATGAGAAATTTAGTATTAAAATGAACTGGAGCCAAAAAAAAAATAATAAAGTCTTTAAAAACATTTAAGTTCAACAACAAAATAAAAATTTATAAGAAAAATTCAAAAGATCAATCTTAATATCCCCGTGCCAAAATTATTTCTTGCTTAAAGTCAATAAGTAGATCATTCTGTGTTGAGGCCGCACAATTGGTAAAATAGATATTGTAATTAATGAATAAAAAAAAGTAATTTTTCAATTGTTTACGAGTAAACATAGAACTAAATTTTTAAGTAAACAAAAATCTTCACTATAAGTCTATGGGAATGGGCAAATGAAAAGAATGTACTGATTTATATATTGATAGTTTCTATCATGTATGTTTTTTCATACTTAATTAAGTGTTCAGCTGGAATAGAAAATATGTATGCATACCAATTACAAAGTTTTCAAATTCTGATTTAGTATAATAAAAAAGAGATAACAAGGTCATAATAACTGCTATCCTTTTATGGTGTTCCGAACTGGAATTGTTTACCGGTATTGATGAAGCTGCAAAAATACCTAAACTCAAGAGGAGGAAAACCCAACTAGAAGACAATATGAATGCTGATGTATTTTAACCGCATGAGTCTGGCCAGACCTTTTTTTTGTTTAAAATGTAATTCTAACATATTTAACACTTAGTTGGAGGCGGGAAATTTTAGATGCCGTCCTATAAGACATTAAAAGATATTAAAGAAATTTTTTTCGAATGCATTACTAAATACATTACATTTATAACACCATATATTGAAAATGAATGAATGAAACACATTCACATACTCAAACAATTTCGTACTCACTCAGCTATGTTATTGTTTTAAGGTACACCAATATATGTAAGTATTAGTTAGTTAACTTCATTTCTTTTGACGAATTTAAGTAGATTACACCAGTAGTGGTAGTGCTGACACTCTGGTAAAGAAATATTTAATTATATTTAAAACCAAGTGGATCTGTCAAGACTCATGTGTTACGAATGTGAAAGGCAAATTATGTGTAAGTCGAAGAGTTAAATATACATACATTTGATGCTTTCAAACAAAGAAAACTAGAACATAGCGTCATCTACTTATTTTGGAACATGACATTTTATTTATATGTATTTTCCTTTTTAGTTTCAGATAATTAATTCACCCATTTGTTAAAAAAAAAAAATATCTGTCCATAATATATTTGTTAGATTTACAAACCTTGTTCATATACTTATCTAGTTTATACGGCAGCTTCAATATTCCGAAGCAGGGAAATTTGTCAACAAAATTATATATTGTTGCTATTATACACGGCATACATACATAATAAAAAGTAATAATGAATATGAAATAAGAGTGAAAAGAGAAACAGTGTAATAAATGTGAAAAAAACTTAAATTCAATTGCATTTTAAATTAAGGTGAAATAAAAAACTCAAATGACTTTGGTTTGGAAAGCAAAATTATAATTAAATTCTTTTGATTTTCTCTCATGTTTATATACGTAGATATGTACATGTATGCATATTTTAATGTTTTTTTTACAAATTTTTTTATATACTAATGTATATGAATATGAACAAGTAAATGTGCTGGATAAATTCAGTAGTAAAATTTTAGACAGTGTTTGACTACAGTAAAATTTGTAATAAAGTAATGTAAACAAGGTAAGTCCTAATTGAAGCAGAGTGATCCGTTAATAGAGAAATGGAGAAGGATAAGAATAAAAGTAGAAAAACCAATTGATAAATCGAAATTATTATTAAAGAATAATAAAATTGTAGTTCGTTTATAGAATTTTTATTAACTTTTAAATAATTTTTTTTTTAAACTTTAAAAACAGTTTACCATAATATACAAGAGATTAAGAAAAAAGAGAAAACATATTATTAGTGGAAAAAGAATATAAAGAAAGATAAAAAGAAGAGAAGTCGTTATCAGGTTTGTCATCTGCTTTGAGGAAATTAGCTCTTTATAGGGTTAATTACCAAAATCTGGACAACCAAATTAGTGAACCATCCAGACTGCCTTATAAAGGTAGAAATTTCAGGAAAACTAAGCGTTGCTATATCCCACAGCATAGAGTCTGCAAACTCAAAAAATTGCTCCTTGAATATTTTCCACCTCCTTCGTTAGAAAATTTTTATAGAAGCCATTGTAGAATAGTCCCTTTTCTCCGGAATGATTGCCAAATATGCAGTCATCCTCATCCACTTCCTATAAAATCCAAGAAGCCGCTTGATTCGTTGAGAATTCATTCTAGATAATGTAATCCTGGCAATAAAATACTTAGAATCTCTCATTCATCCCGTCCGGGATGCTATTAGGACTAGTATCTGTATGAGGTTTGCAAATAGAGAGGGATATGGGAAATAGTGATCGATTTTCTCTTCAGTTGCCATCACTGGTCCGTATTTCCGCATTCATATAAGGGTGATATTTGAATGCATCGCCATCCATTTCAAGGATTTCAAACATTTTTAGACGAGTTGTAGTGTCGGGCCTAATGATCACTTGTTTACCGTTAAAGTTTCTAATATTTCCATAGAAAATCCTATAATAATAAAACAAACGTGCAGCCCACTTAATAGCAAATAAATCTACCTGAACTCTTAATACCAAATTTTTTCCGGCAGTCTAAAATATATTTAGTCTCTCTCCTATTTAACATAGATGGCACCACCATTTTATTTCTCCGCTTTGACTTAACTGTACATAAATAAAAATTGGCTTTATCGGAGTAAAAGGCTATTTTTGCCAACTTCTCCGAGATGATGAAGAAGAATCTTCTGAAGAAGAATGAATTAGAGTGCTGTAATTAATGGAAAGCGAGATGAACTTAAAGCTCACAATAATTCTTATATGATCCTATGCACTATAGTGACATCCGCCCTTAGCAAGGAGTCTTATTGCCGAGTTAATAGTGAGTTTTTTCACCAACAGACCCATTAGCAGCCAATTAAAAATTTCGAAAAGGTCCTTGGTTAGGGGCGACTTAATCGTACCCGTAATCGTTATATTGTGCAAAATTTTACCAACCTATCGTCGATTTGCGGCGTGGTCCATAACCTACTATCTGATCATAGTTTTGTAGAAAATAATCATATAGCGTGCGCTTAAACCCATGATCTCTTAATGGTATGTCTGCGTACGTAGTAGCATTTCACTTTTGTCACTCTTTCCTCTTTGTTAATTTTTCCAAAATAATTCCAAGATATTTGGCACAAGACTCTTTTTTTAATATTGAAAAATATTTAACGAAAAATACAAAAAATTAAAAAAAAAAAATAAAGTTTTTCATAGTTTTCATAGTTCGATTCTTAGTTTTTTAATACTTTTAAACCGACTCACTAATTTCTGTTTCCGGATTTCTTAAACGATTAAACATAGTGGCCTTGTGTGAAATAAAAACCAAAATAAACAAAGTGATACGAAGACTGAATGCATGTATGTCAACACAAGTGCTTTTAATGAATAGAAACGAAACGGGAAACGAAGAAGCCGTAAAAAAGGCTTAATGTTTGGCTAATAGCGGAACAGAACAGGAAGTGGCAAACTCTTAGTTGAAAACTTGATTAGCTCGCATTACACTTTTAGATATAACAACATTTAAAGCTTTTGTGGAAGAGGGCGAAATATTGCCACATTATCTTTGCCAGTACCCTGCATTTTGGCATATAAATTACGGGGTTTTGAAAGTTTACACTCTGTCAATTGTTGAATATCCTATTACTTAGGACTGAAATCCTTAAGAAATTACATTGTAGTGACTTGTCTACTATTATTTGAGAAAACTTCCTTAGAGCACACAATATCCCAAGGGGTCCATTTGTTTTCAGAGGCTTGGGCTTATATTGTGTTTTGTTTATTGACCTTACCTTACATAACATAAACAGTATTTAAATCGTTTTTTCTAACTACACCACTGTTTGTATAATTTATACGTTAAGGTTAAGAACTGCACTACTGCCTTTGTATATGAACAGGTATTTCTTTTTATTTTTTAATTTACATCCACAAGTAAAAAAGAAAGTAAAATAAAATTGTATTAAAATATTTATTTAACAGTTTATGTTGTTGCAAAACAACTTTAATTATTTTTAATAATTCCTTGCATTTCGTTATTTATAAACGCAAAACATGTTCCATGAAATGAAGCAGGTGTGCGTATACTTTATGCGTGTGAATAAATTCATGAGTGCAGTAACACTCATACGCAAGTAGGTGCAATACAAATATTGTTTGTAAGCATAAATTACATTTTATATAAAAACTACAAAAAATTTAAATAAATAAGTTTGATTATTATTAGTACGTTTTTATTTACCAAGAATTTCTTTGTATAGAAAATAATGTAATTTTCAAGACATATTTTTTGATTATTGAAACTTATTGTTTGAAAATCCTTCTTTTTGAAATTATGTGTTCTGCCGTATTGTGGTTATGTAGAGAAAACTAAAAAATGTTCCTTGATAATAAGATTGTTCGTTTGCCTGCTAGTTATAATCTTTACTATTTCCATTTCTTTTCTTTGAAAATGTCTAGGGCATTAAACAAAAGTACATATAAAGTAGCAGCGAAAAGAACAGGTCCAATATTAACTTGAATCTTTTTTCAACAACTTTCAATAGTTATTTTCTAGCTTAACAATTAAGTTTCATGAAAATAACTATATAAATTAAAAAAAAAATAAACCAAAATTTGTTTGTTGTGTTTTCAGTTAGAAATACAAAGACGGTTAAATATGTTCATGTGAACAAACAACAACAACCATAAATAATTTCTTTTATTAGAATTTATATATTTTTGTGAGATAAGTTTTGCGGCTGTTTATTATTAACTGAAAATATTATTTTTTTTTAAACTCATGATATACTTATGTTTATTAAAAAAAAATATTCTATAATGAAAATTTTTAATTTTTGTAAAATTATTTGAAAATTTTCTTTGTTGTCAATTTTTTGGAATTTTAAGAAAAATTTTCTTCTTACTTTAAAAAACTGTTTGAATAAATTTTCTTTTTCTTGGTCTTATATATTCCTTTCTATTTGTATAATAATTAATTATTAATATAGAATTAGTATAAATATATTTTAGAAACACACATAAATATATAAAATATATAAATTTATAAACAATTTTGCAAAAAATCGGTCTAACCTGTCACTAGTGTAAGTATTTTAATGTCTATTATTGTTGAAATTCAATGGCTTTTTCAATATTGTTTACTCTTGCTGCTGCTTGCCAACGGTCAGGTTTTATTTATTATAATTTACAAACCAAAAAGAAGCACTGTTATTGTACTAATAGAATACACTCTACTATATTAAACAAAAAGGTGTGTTCATTCGAGCACAGCTAATTTATAATAGAGTTCAAAAACTGCACCATAATAAAAATGGTAGCAACAATAACAAAATCGTCATCAACAGCAAAAGTTGCAGAACAGTAACAATTTTCGTTGTTCGTTGTACATACAGTTACTAATATACTGGCCCATCAAACTAGATACGAAAAAAGAAGAAGAAAATTTAAACACAATCAACAACAAAATCTTTAAATAAAATAATAAAAATAAAAATACAACAAACAATGAAACAAAAGCAAGAACGAAAAATGGTAATAATAACAACAAGAGTTGATTGAAATAAAGTAAACGATGCAATCAAGTGTACTAAAGAATAAATATGTACGTAAAATTATGCAATAAACTCTCTACTACTACTACTACACTTGCACTCACTCAACTTAATATGTATAACAATAAAAGTGCAGTAGTTTTACAAAAGAAAAAAATAAACGAAAAAAAATAAATAAATAAGAAAGAACTACAGCACATCTACAATAATAACAATAAAAAATTAACTAAAAGTAGTTGTTGAGAAAATTCAAGAACTTTTAAACAACAACAACAACACCAACAATAAAATTTCTCTTCTTTTTAATGTTTTAAAAAGTTATGCGAAACAAAACATAAAAATAACGTTGTTTTGTATTCGTATACGAGTACATGTGCGAATGAGTGTGCCAGTATGTTGAGCATTGATTGAAAGAGGAAGTGGTTTGTTTATTTGCTGTTCATCACCATCACATTCTATGATTATCATTTCATCATTATTATCATCACAATCATTATTATTGTTATCATCTCCTTCTGTTCTTGGTCTTTTTATAAACTTTAAGAACGTACCGTCTACTTTTACAGTAGGGTTGGACAGTTCTTTTTCATTTATTTATTAAGGATTTACCAGTACAAATAAGCCAAATGCTGTTGTTTATAATATACTTCTAGAACAGGAAATTAACCAAGCTAAGTATAGATAAATAAATACAAATTTATTCCAAAAACATTGTTAAGGGTTTTAAAAGAATAATGTTTTTATTGAAAGCATATGCACCACATAAATCTAAATCATTAAAATGTGCTTGTATTACAAAATTTTATTTTATAACTTTCTCTTTCAAACTACGCTTTCTTTAAGCTCATAAAATATCCCTACAGATTCCAGGTTAAATATATATAGATGTAGGAGGGAGTTGTTTGTAATTTTTCCTAAATATTTTCTGAATTAGCTTTACAAATAGATGTTTTATTGACAAATTAGGTTTTGCCAGAATTTAATAACATACCATTTGAACGAACAAATTCATATAATAAAGTTTAATATTTACGGTATTACCTCTTAAAAAAATATCATGCTATGGATTAATTTGTTTAAATCATTCCAGTAAATCCAAATCAGCAAAGGACCTATTCCAAATCCTTGCATTACATCAGTTTTATACAAACTATCAGTATTCTAATTTTTCCTAAATTTTTTAATGGCCACTTTAATAACCCAACTTAACTTTTTTAAAACTATTTTAATATTTTCCTTATTATTTGATATACGATGCTCCTTAATAATCTGTTACTAGATAATATTAACTCTTGGAGAGAGTTAATATTGAATCGGCTTTTCATACCCTTCACACAGTGAAAAAGGGTATATATAGGTTTGTCATTCCGTGTGAAATTTCTACAATTTTCATTTTCGACCCCATAAAGTATATATTTTCTGAAAGCTTATGAATAGGGAAGTCGATTAAGCTCTGTTAGTCTGTTAGTCTGTCCGTCTGTTCTTCTGACCGTCTGTCCGTGTGTATGTTGAAATCAACTTTTTGAAGTCCCCGACATATCTTCGACCCGGGTGAGGTATTAAAATATCAAAAATATTCGGGAGTAGATCGGTATTGAAAATCAGAAACATCGGTACATAAACAACTGAGATATGAGCAAAAACCCACGACCACCTCGATTTTTTTTCACAAAAACAACATTACAACAACAACATACATACAAACGTGTATACTGGTTAGAGAAAACGTGGCATCAAATCCCAGCTGAGCCCAAAAATTTTTTTTTTTATATTTTTTTATATTTTTTTTAAAATTTTTTTTTTATTTTTTTTTATTTTTTATTTAATATATTATTTATATTTTTATTTTTTTTTTTTAAATTTTTTTTTATTTTCTTTTGTTTTATATTTATTATATATATTTTAATTATTTTTTTTTTAAATTTTTTTTTTTAAGTTTTTTTTATTTTTTTATTTTATTTATTTTTTATTAACATACATACGTAAATTTATGATTTTACAATGGCATGTTTTAATATATGTATGTACGTATTTCATATGAGATAAATGGTGATACAAACTGCTGTTATTGCATGATTACACGTTGTGAAGGGTATATAAGATTCGACACGGCCGAATATAGCACTCTTACTTGTTTAACTTGGATTTGGTCATCGAGACTTATCGCAATCACAATACATTTTAGATATTTCCATGTTCTCTTTACCATTAAAAATGTATTCCAATTTAAGTACATGATACAATAATATTTGGTGGTTTGAACTCAATCCAACAATATAATCAATATAGAGCCTCTTAGACAAACTGCTAAAAATATGATCTATGCATGATTGACTTTCAGGTCTTGTGTCAAGATTATGAGCACTATTAAAATCATAATTTCTAAAGGTCCGTTTGATAGATGAAAAAGTTATCAACTGATGGATATTTGAGTCCCCAACAATCAATTAGCAATTTTGACCTAAGTCATCTAATAAATCGACCAGCAAGTTAGTAAAATATGCATAGCTACGTTTTTGAGAACAATATTGGCGTTGGTAGAAATTTTTTTCTGGGGGTCGCAAAAGCTTTAAAATTTTTTTTCTGAGTGAATAGGAAAATTCGTGAACAGAGTAAAATTTATATGTGTGTTGTATTTAAAAAGTTAATATTTTTTAATTCTTGGTGAGGTGATATTGGTTTAAATGCATTTTGTCCCACAGAATGGTATAGTTTCGCCAATGGTGAACGATAGTACAACACCATGCTAAGAATCTATTTCGAAGTTAATTAAAATAAAAACTTAAAGAAATTTTTGGCACTAAAGCCACCACGACGAAGTATATACGATGTTCCATAAAATCCATCTTCTCTACATGAATATATTCTAGTAAAACCAGTTATTTCATATATCTGCATAATATCGTTTTTGAGCCAAATTTATTAAGTTGCTATTAGTTATAATAGGTAATTTTGGAGATTAACCTGAGAGGTATTTAATATTATTAATTTTTTTCAGAAGCATTTGAAACACTTAACATAAATCTCAAAAATTACATAAAAATTATTTTATTATAAAATTTTTATTAAAATGAATATCAAAAGAAGAGTAAATAAGGTATATTGAAATAGAGGGTCAGCCAAAAGACTTTTTTTTTTGAAAATGCTATAAAAAAAGTGTTTCTTCGGCTATGTGGCACGTTCCGCCGCACAGTGAGACAGCTCTAAAGTAACAGCGGCAAAAAATAGTTTTTGGCGTGTCGTCCAATTTGGATGAAATTCACAGTATATTAACAGATATATGAGTAACAATTCCCTGAAATTTGAGATTCATAACTTCATTACTTTTTGGTCTAGAGCAAGTCAAAGTTGAGGTATGCTAACGCGCTTGAAATATGTTGGTTCAATATGTAATATTCAAAAGCTTATCAATAAAAAAATACATAATAAATATAACCGTAAAGTATTTTTTTAATTAATTTAGTTGTTGTAGAATGAGTAGATAAAAAAATAAATTTAAAAAAAGAAACACAAAAAAAAATTTCTTTACAACAGAATTGTGGTGTAAAAATTTAACATTTTGCATTTTCAATGGACTAGGAAATATAGAGCAGCCCCTCGCCCTAGGTGCAGACTTATATCAAATGAAAGATTGAAGTCTCAGCTTTCATTTAAAGTAGAGGACATATAGCAAAAGTTTGCAAAAGTACTTTAAACATACAAAAAACTACAAAAAATACGCAACGTGCACATTTTGTCGCTATACGTACTTATGTACATATGTTAGCATGCAATAGCATGTTTACAAATTTTTAATTTTTTTTTTTTAATTGTTTGTTTGATATTTTATATTGTGCTCACAAACTTTTTAAAAACAAACTGTAAAAAAATATTACATTGTTGTTGTTTTAAATATTATTGATCAACAAACGGTAATTGCAATTATGTATATGTTTAATTCACAATCTACATATTTGAGAGTGCAAGTTTATATAAAGTGTTAAAAAAAGTTTACAAGGTCATGGATAATTCAATAATTTTTTATAGTGCAATTTCTGATATTTGGATCGATAGCAATAAAGATATTGAAAAAATTAGAATACCATGATGATATTAAAAAATTATTGATAGAATGAAAAAAATTGTTCTTTTTTATTGCATTTTAATGGGAAGTGGGTGTAAGAGTGGGCGTGTTATTGTAATTTTTGCATGTAACATTTTAAATTATATAAATAATAATAATATCAAATTTGAAGATTGTACCTAAAATATTTTAGAAAATATGGCACTTTTTATGTTGAGGTTGTATGGGGGGTGGGGGTAAAAGTGGGCCAAAGTCCAAAACTTTATTCCGATAATGTTTGTAACAATATAACATTCAAGTATACCAAAATTTAAAGTTATCCCTTAAGTATTACGGACAATACGGCATTTTACAAATTTCGATTGTATGGGAGGTGGGCGTAAAAGTGGGCGAATTTTCTTAATTTTTTTTTTAAACTGGAATTGTCTCAAAAGTAACCTGTGCAAAATTTCAGAACTCTGCAATTACTCCTTGTATTTAATGCCGGCGTTGTCTCACTGTGCGCCGTCCTGTTGAAACCAAATGTTGCCAATATCCTCCTCTTCAATTTTTGTGAAAAATGGCCCAATTGGACCAAAATTTGCACCAAACAGTTTTAGGTGTATCGGCATTTTAATGTATGCGTGCGGGTTTTTTGTGTCCCAAATGCGAAAATTTTGCTTGTTTACATACCCGCCAAGATCAAAATGAGCTTCATATGAAAAGATTATTTTTTTTGACAAAATCGGCCAAAGTAATGTCGCAATATTTCCCAGCGTTGTTCAAGCGTAGACACAACCATCTTCGTTCAGCGGAAGGATAAAACTAATTATCTGTCAAATCAAACATAAACTAAGTGTTACCATTCACGAAATAAGCACTAGTTGAGAAAAAAAACGTTAGATGGCGGACCCTTTATAAGGTAAAATAAATATAAGGTAAATTTGAAAAAAGGTATATTTTAAAAAATTATTGTATATAAAGTGGATAAATTTTTTATTGATATTTCTAATATCTTGTTTCTTTAATTTTATTTAAATGGTTTAAATTAAATTTCTGCCTACACATATAGCTTAGTCTTTCCATATATAAAAAAATTTATTTTTGGTAAAGATTAAAAAATGTCTCTTTATAAAAATTTTTGAAATTTTTTATTTATACTATTACATATTCTCAAATTTTTTTATCTATAGATGTTGTGAAAATATTTTCTATATTTCATAAGACAACATTAAATATTTTATAAGAGCATGTGCTCTATTTGTTAAAAATATTTGTTGAGTTATCTGTCTATTTAAAAAAATTTTTGAACCCACTATATATTACTGGTAGTAGAATAAAATGACCTTTCATAGTCTTCCTCAATTCTGCTTTATTGTTTAATATATAGTGTTGTTGTTGTTGTTGTTATAAAACATCTCTGCTGCCATTATTATTGTTATTGCTTAAGAAGGTCAATATTATTAAAAAAAGGAAAAGTTCTATATATAACAAGTAAGAGCACTATATTCGGCTGTGCCGAATCATTTGTACCCACCACCAATTTTGTGTACATTTAAAGCACAATATTTATTATTTTGTTAATCGCTATAGAATAATCTCTTTATAATAAAATATGTATCACTTTCTTTGTAGAGGGTGGTTAAATATTAAGGGCCCATGTTTAAGGTGAACCACATCTAAACTTCAACTTTTTTCTTGTATTTCATTTGACATTCTCAATCTCAGATTAACTCAATTTGAAACGTGGAAAGATACGCAATCGAGCAACGCTTTTAAATATTAAAGATTTTTATAAAAATGGGCGTTCAAATGAAAATGCATTTTGTGCACTTCGTGATTCTTTTGGTCAACATAATCGTTCGAATTCGTCCACAATCGTGAGAATTGTAAAAAATATTTAAATGTCTGCAAAGCAGGTCTGTATGAAATGTGAAAACATCTGTGAATGCCATCTTAGTTCGTTGAATGGGAAACATCGCTGTTTTTCACGATAACGTGGCAAAAGAGCAAGCAACCTCGACTCATCATCGTGCCCAACAATCGAGCATCAACAGTGTCATTGAAAATTTGGACTATCGGATCGTGGTGTGCCGCCTAGGTTAGGGGGCCATTTGGCCGATATTTTGTTCCATACATAATTGAAGCATACAAATATTATCATTATAGAAATAAATGATAATAATTTCATAATAATTTTATTCAAAATCAACATAGTCCCTTAAAATTAAACCACCCATTATAACTTCGGTATGCTAGTAAAATGTTTTCGAAAATTTAGTCTTTCAATGAAAGTGGCCGTTAAAATACGCGTGTCAATAAAGTTTCTGCTAATAAACATAACTTAGGTATTTCAATATAGTCCTTTAGTATTCCAAAATCTTTATTCATAGAGAATTTACATGAATTTAAGTGGAAGAAAGTGAATTTAAGGTTAAATTTTAAGGGCCACAGGGTGATTTAAAATATACATTCTCTGCATTTTTCTAAAACGGGAAATTTATTAGTAAGATTTTGATTTTTAAACTTCTATAACATTTTGCTTTTAAAAGATTTTCAAACGAAATAAGTTTGGTATAATTTTAAAATTTGTTAGCCATTAGCACATGAAAATAAATTGTTTATAATGTTTAGAGATAATTTTTTTCAAAATTCAAAATTTTCCTAAATTCGCATTTTTAATAGAGCATAAATTCAGGAGAACATAAGCATAAGTTGTTAGCATGCCATCTAGTAGTTGCTAGTAGAGTCATCAATCTTATCATCTTTATCTTATATTTAGCTACAGTACAATAAATGGCGCAGTGTAAGATGAATAAATGCTAATATATATGACTAATATATTTTTATAAAAATTTAAGGAAAAAAGTGTGCGTGGCACATCTATTTTCCGTTATAACGAAGACTTTGACCAAAAAGCCATGTTTGCGAAATTTCAGAATCGTACATATATACACTGTGCGGTATAAATTTTCGTACATTTTTATCTATAACTTTTTTCCTAATTCATAGATTTAAGTGATTTTCAGGGAAAAATATTCTTTTGACTCGATAAATATATATTCGAAGTTTCATGACTACGTTTATGCGTCTGGACACAATTCAAAAGTTAAAGTGGGCGTTATAGTAGGCGTGTCAAAGTTGTTTTTGCTAATGAGTACAACTTAGGTGTTTCAATATAGTCCTTTATTATTCCAAAATCTTTATTAATAGAGAAATTATATGAATTTTAGGTAAAACGTTATATGGGAGGTGGGCGTAAAAGTGGGCGTGGCACCTTAATTTTTTGGCATAGTAATGAAATTGCATAGGTGGATAGACGTAGCAAAATTTATCATCAAACCTCTAATTTTAGCAGTTTTATGAGCTTTTAAATTTCATTAACGGTAGATAACGTGAAAAGTGGGCGTTATAGTAGGCGTGTCAAAGTTATTTTTGCGAATGAGTACAACTGAGGTGTTTCAATATAGTCCTTTATTATTCCAAAATCTTTATTAATAGAGAAATTATATAAATTTTAGGTAAAACGTTATATGGGAGGTGGGCGTAAAAGTGGGCGTGGCACATTGATTTGCCATTACAAGAAAGCGTGTCACCAAAAAGCAAAGTGTGCAAAATTTCAGAGTCGTACATCCAATTTTGTTGCTTTTATGACGTTTTTGTTTTTAAATATACCAAAAAATACACTGTGCGGTATAAATTTTCGTACATTTTGATCGATAACTCCTCTCCTAATGCATAGATTGAGACAATTTTTAGGGGAAAATATTGTCTTTACCCAGGAAATATATATTCGAAGTTTCATGAGTCTGCGTTAAGGCGTTTGGACACAATTCCATTTTATTCGATGTTCGAAGGACACGGTTTTTTCGACCTACTCTTGCTTTTCAAGCTATAACTCTCTTCCTAATATTCCGATTTAGCCCATTTTCAATACCAAACAAACCTTGTCTATAGGAAAGATTCTGGCAAAATTTGAGCCCCCTACCATTTTCGGTGCGACCTTTATCGTGCTTTCAACAGACGGACGGACGGACGGACATAGCTAGATCGTCATAAAATCAAACCCCGATTCAGAATATATATACTTTATGGGGTCTAAAATGGATATTTCGATGTGTTACAAACGGAATGACAAAATGAATATACCCCCACCATTTTTTTGGTGGCGGGTATAAAAAACAAGAGGAATTTCATTGTTTTATTATTGTTGAATGCTTTCGACTTGTTCACTCACTTATTGTGTCGAGCTCAAATTATATCTTGATATTAAATTTCTTACAAAAATAAATATTAAAAACCAAAATCACTTAATCGATGTCGAAGTAAAATAAATAAGAATATTTTTACTTTCAAAGTACTTTACCAAATGAAATTATCATAGTCAAAATTTAAAGATATTAGAAAAGTGATAGTAAGATTTCCAACAAATAAATAATTTTATTGTTATTGAGATACAAATTAAAAACAAAGGTAATTTCTTAGTAATTTATTGCATTAGTTTGTAAATATGTATGCCACATTAAGTCAACAGAGTTAATTTTTAATAATGCTTGCCCACAAAACAACAAAATAATTTTTAAAACAAAATTGTAAAAGACTGCTTTGCATTACAGTTATAGTTACAAGAACTGTTGCATACTTTCAGGCCAAATTATGAACATGTGCAAGACATTTCTATGATATCGAATTTTCTATAAAGGCTTTTTTCTCAACCCTTTATTGATTTTTATATTCAAACCGAAGGTAATAAACTGTCATTTAAAATTGTATCAAATTAACATAACAAAGAAAATGCTTACGAACTGTAATATTGAATTAAATTTACCCTTTAGACAATAGAAAGATTTTCTTTAGGTTATAGAAGATTTAATTTGGTTAGCATAAACTTGATAACAGACTTGCAATGTCAAATTTAATTTACCCTTCTTACAATTATCTTATATAAATGTAATAGGCTAGTAGATTTTTGATTTAGCTGTATTTACTTAAATTATACAACCGATTTTAATAAAAAATACCTTTTGAATATAAAGAGATTTGCACAATTCTAAACTTATTAAAATTATTTCTGTATTTTAGGAGTTATAAGCGTTCAAATTTGCTACTAAAACATGCAAAAACACATCAATGTTTAACTAAAAAAAAAAGAATAAAAAACATGCTGAATCAATGTTGTTGATATAAATTGTTTTTGCAAAAAGTGTTCTTTGTGAATGATATAAAAAAAAGGAAAGAAAGAGAGTATTGTGACATTTATAGCAACATATAGGCAAAAAGATCAACCGGAGAATATGTGGTTTATATAAGTTTATAACTCAAAATTTTTATTTACTAAATGGTTTCATTTGTATGGGAAATGAGACTTGGAAATAAACCCACAAGGTCCAGTTCAATAGGGTAAAATAGAAAGAGGTAAGAAGCTGAATTGTGTCAAAAGTTCACTTTTATAAATAGGAACGTAGGTTAGAAAGGGGGTTTAAAAAGCCAGTGCTACTTCCAACACAAGTATGGTTCACTGTCTTCGTTTTATAGAAGAAAAACCGAGATAAATTCATTAGAAAAAACAGTTCCCAAAGGTATGCTCAATAATGTATGAAATGGAGTAAAAGACACGTGGCATAACGGGCTCTCATTGTCTGTTTCATCAAGTGTTTACTTCGTCATTTGTTATAATTTTCAACTGTCCCACTCTACAGCTATAAAACATTATTCTTAAGTTTCTTATTTTTTTGTTAAATATTAAACTTTGTGCATATATAAAATTTAAACAAAAAATAATAATTTGGAACTACGATAATCTAGTAAATACCTACTAAGCCTTGATTTTCTTTATACATACATACATAAATATTAAATTCAAAATCGTAATTTTTTTTTAATTTTCTGAAAACCTAAAAACTGTCTTGACCAAACTTGCCGATATATTTCGAATTATAATTAAAAAAAATGATTTACATATAAAAATATAACCGTCCCCATCACGTGTAAATTGAAGGGTATTAAAATGTACTAAAATGAACTTAAAATCGCACACGAACGTCTCTTGTCTAGTTGCTTTAATAAAAACAACCCACATATATGTAAGTGATTGGTTAATACATTAAAAATGATTGCGTGCTAGTTATGCTGTTTTAAGTTCAATATTAACAGAGATTTTAAACGTATTGGTTTCATTTGTTTTTCATTATTTGACAAAATTCAATTTTTTTTTTATTTTTAAAAATGACACACAACACGAAACACTAATCGAATTAAAAGAGCCACAATCAAAATGATTGAAAATTCAATTTTATGTTTTGGCTATAAAAAGACGGTTGGCACAAGTGCAGAGATTACTTTGATTAGTGTGAAACGAGCAGACAAGATTTTTGCCAACAATTTTTTAGTTGCAGTGGTGGCTGCAGCCCATAGGAGCCACCTGAATAAATGGTGGAGAAATTTTAAATGTTAAGTTAAAAAGCGAATGAAACTAACAAGTTCAAATAGGACAAACATTTAATAAGCAATAAATTATAAAAAAAGGCCAGAGAGCTGGATGGAACAATGGATGAGTTTCTCAAATCACCCAGATTTGAGGCTCAAATGGGCAATGGTTCAATGTTGGACAGAGTAAGATTTATGGTGTTTTGTTTTGTTTAATAAAATAATTATTATGTGTTTGTTAGATCACACCCGATATGGCCCATTTGGTGAATCCCTATTGGAGTCGTTTTCCACCTATGGACACTAAGATGAATCAAATTTTAGGAGTTTTTACTTTTGTCATTTTCGTTATATCTGTGTGCGGCAATGGTGTGGTTGTTTATATATTTGGTGGCACCAAATCTCTGCGAACTCCTGCCAATTTACTGGTACTTAATTTGGCTTTCTCCGATTTCTGTATGATGGCTTCCCAGTGTCCGGCAATGATTATAAATTTTTATTGTGAAACCTGGATTTTGGGTCCATTATGGTGTGATATTTATGCTGTATGTGGTTCAATGTTTGGCTGTGTCTCAATATGGTCAATGTGTATGATTGCCTTGGACCGCTATAATGTGATTGTAAAGGGCGTTTCGGGTAGACCCATGACCGTTAAGTTGGCGATTTTTAAAATAGCTGCCATTTGGACGTTTGCTACGTTTTGGACCATTATGCCGTTGATAGGTTGGAATAGGTAAGTTTCTTTGTAATTATTAAAAAAAACAGTTTGTTGTTACCATTGAGTTAGATATAAATTTTTTTTTCTTTTTTTTATAAAAAATATTTTTTATTAGTATAAAATTTTTTAATTGAATTTGATTTTTGTTTATATGATTTGAATATTAACTTTAAAGAATTTACCCAATACAGAGGCAATTGATCTCCAGATCAGTAATAAAATTAACATATTAAGAAAAAGATCAAATATAAATATTCAAAAATTTTTGGAAAATACGAGAATTTTTTAGGATTTATTGCATTAAAAAATCAAAATAAAATATTCTTTAATTGCAAAATATTTTACTACAGACACATAGATTTCTTCAAAAATAATTAAAAAAAATTTTTTTTAAATTTTTTTTACCATTAAAAATAGTCCTGAAAAGAAGTGTGTTAAAAAAATTTACTTAAATTTTTTATACAAAAATGTCATTGAAAATTTTATACGAAATTTAAATCTTTTAGAAAACAAATTACAAATTATTTAATTGTTCAATTTAAATGCAAAATTAACTTTTTTATTTGCTATTTCTTTACTAATTCGATTAAAATATTGAAAATAAAATTAAAATTTTTATTTAATCTACAAATTTAAAAAATGCTTAAAAATTTTACCGTAAAAATACAATTGTTTTCCTTTATTTAAAAATATTTGGAAAATTATGACAATATGACATTTAAAACTTTTTGTCAATACAGCAATACAATTGAAAAGTCAAGAAAAAGCAAGAAATAATTATGAAAACAAATTGCTTTTTTTTTAAACAAAATTTACTTTTAAAAAAAATTTTTTTGGAATTTCTTATAAATGAAATATCATAAATTTTCTCCAAGGCATATCCATAAGGTACTCGTATCCAATCAGCTGACTGTTTTTTTTTTAAATACATTTTAAAAGCGTTACCAAGGCATATTCATACAGGTATATGCAACGGCGAATTGATACAACAAAACAAAGTTTTAGGGGATTTTTTCTTTCAAGGTCAGTTTGTATAACAAGGATGGAAAAGTTGTTTTTATATGTTTAATTCAATAAAATTTTTTTTGCCTTGATTTTCTCCAAAGGAAAATGTACATATTCATAATTTTATAGAAAATATTAAAAATTTCACATCATAAATATTTTACTATTTGCTCAGATACGTTCCAGAAGGCAACCTTACTGGCTGCAGCATTGATACCATGACCAGAGAATGGAATCCTCGTTCATATTTAATTTGCTATTCCCTGCTCGTTTACTATACGCCACTGTTTTTAATCTGCTTCTCTTACTGGTTCATCATTTCTGCAGTAGCGGCTCATGAAAAGGCAATGCGCGAGCAGGCCAAGAAAATGAATGTCAAGTCACTAAGATCATCAGAAGATTGTGAAAAAAGTGCCGAAGCGAAATTGGCCAAAGTGGCTTTGACAACGATTTCCTTGTGGTTTTTGGCATGGACACCATATTTGATTATATGCTATTTCGGTCTATTCAAAATTGATGGCCTCACACCCACCGCCACCATTTGGGGAGCAACATTTGCCAAAACAAGTGCTGTCTACAATCCAATAGTTTATGGAATAAGGTTTTCAAAATTTTTGAAATTTATTTTTAAATAATATAAACAATTAAAATTTTGCGTTTTTCAACAGCCATCCCAAATATCGTATTGTTTTAAAGGAAAAATGTCCTCTGTGTGTTATTGGATCTACCGAGGAACCCAAACCGGACAACTCTGATGCAAATACCACTTCTCAAGCTGAATCTTCAGCTTAGCTTTTGGTTAGCAAAAATGTACATAAATGTTTTATCGGTGATTTGTAAAACCTTAAAGCAATGCCAGAGCAAATGGCCAAAAAAAAAAAGTACAAAAAAAGTTTAAAGCAATTATCTTAAAGAAGATACAAAAATGTTAAACAAAAAAAAAAATAAATAAAAAAGGCAAATAAATAAATAAGAAAAAACTATAAAATAAAAACCAAAAATATATATTTTAAAAAATATTTACGTTTTGTGTTTAATCGGGAAAATTTTTATCCGTTTGAGGGTTAAGCTAAGAAACAAAATTAAAATAAAAACATGTTTTTGGTGTGCTAGAAATAAATACCTGCCATTTACTTTTTAAAAAGGGCAGCTGTTGACTTCCAGGGCTGGAACTGTCGCTGACATATCTGTGTACAAAAGATGCTTTACGTATCTGAAACCTAAAACATTAGATTAACTACTCACCAAGCCGCTTCTCAATAGGTTTATTGTATCGTGTTCCATGGCATCGTGGCACTGTTTTGTTTTAATCATGTATTAACCAATTCCAGTTCTTTCGTTTTGGGCAAAAAAGTAGGTTATTATGGTTGTTTATTTGACTAAAATGTTTCGTTTTTTTCGTTCTCTCTTATTTGACACTGGCCGGTAAATCAGTAGTCTTTCCTCCGTAAGTAGTCTTCGCATACAGGTTGGTGGATTAATGCGCAATAAGATGAAATTGGTGTGAAGGTTGGTCGCAACAGGTAAAATAGCCTATTCGGAGAGTTGTTAATATTTATCATTACCTAGACGTAGTTCACGAAGACAATTCTCACACACTATGAATTTAGAAGAAAAGTAAATAAAATGCAATGATTAGCAAAAGTTGTTCGTTTGTTAGTATTTGCATGGTGATATGAACAACCTTATTTTGTATTATTGGCATTGCCACATATCACACATACATTTATTACGCTAAAAGAGCAAACGAAAGAAAATTTCCGTTTATTTGACTTACTCGAAAAGTACGCTATCACGTAGTATTTTTAAAAATCTCTTAAGGTCAAAATAATTATTAAGCTTCTTACTTAGTAGGATTTCTTGAAATATGTTTGTATGTGTTACACCAAAAAATAAAAGATTTTTTTATTTTTTCACCAATCATCGTCGGTTTAACATAACCAATCACACTTTCAAAAAACCTGCTACAATATGCTAAGTATGCTTGACGTATGTCTATTGAGTAGAGATGTCAATTAAGTGCTTTTCGTTTTTTTTTTACAAAAAAATAACACCTTATTTTCAACGAATAATTCAGCGAATAATTATTTGATTAAATATGTTTTGTATGAAATATACAAAAGCTTACCTATGTATATTCTAAGACTTCAATACAATATTAAATATTATAAAGGGTGTCCAAAGTATCAAAATTATCAATGGTCATTGAAAATCGCTATAGGATGATGATCTAAATAAAGTTTTTTGTGTTGGAAAATTTTTGTTTAGATGTAAGTAATATGTGGTTTCAACTTGATGGTATACATACATTTTCAAACAATGAATCTTTTGAACGAAAAGTTCGAAAATCGCATTTTTCTCGTAGAGGATATGTGATTTTAAAACATTTCACACAAAAGTGAAAAAGTGTATACATATATAGGTTTGGCATTCCGTGTGAAATTTTTATAACTTTCATTTCCGACCCCATAAGATATATATTTTCTGAAACCTTGTATATAGAGGAGTTGATTGGGTCTTATATGTCTGTCCGTGTGTGTGTTGAAATTAACTTTTAGAAGCCTCCTGACATTGCCTGGACCCGCGTAAGGTACTTAAATAGCAGATATATTTGGAAGTAGTTTTGTATTAAAAATCAGAAAAAACGGTACATAAACGACTGATATATGAGGTAAAGCCACGTTTTTTTCACAGCAACAACATACAAAACACACATACAAACGTGGTATAATGGTCAGGGTGAACGTCGCATCAAATCCCATCTGAGCCAAAAAAAATTTTTGTTTATTTTATTTTTAATTTTTTTTTAATTTTTATTTTTTATTTCTCAATTTTAATTTTTTTTTATTTTTTTTTGATTTTTGTTATTTTTTTAATATTTTTTTTATTTATTTTTTTTAATATTTTTTATTTGTATTTTTTTTTTCATTTTATTTATTTTTTAACATACATGCATAAACTCAATTTATAATTTTACAATGGAATGTTTTTGTATAACGGTGGCTTAATATAAAAAGGGCGTATCTTGATTTTTAACAGAAACGAGTTTTCAATGTTTTCTGGTAGTCTACATACACACACATCAGCCCCAAAACATTAAGTGAGCTATGGTTGAAAATAACGGATTTATGGCCAAATAAAAATTATTTAGTTCTATTCAGTTTTTTCCTTCTTCTGCAAAGTAGTAAAATATCGAGTTAGGCCTTTTTCATATTCAGCCATCGATATGTATATTAAGAAATTTGGTAAATTATTGTGAGAATTTTAGTAAATTATTGTGAGCTTAAAGACCCAGTTGACTCACTGGAATAACATAATTTTTAACCGGAATCTATTTGTAGTAAACTGAAATAAAAATATTTTTAATATAACAAAAAAACTCTTTAATTTATTTTTATTTTGAAGATATCTCATATTTAGACACCCTTTTTTATCTTAAATAAAATATGTATGATATAGGCATTTGATATTATATATTACTTTTGCTTCGTTTGCTACTTAAAGCATTTACAAAATCACCTTAACCCGTGTTAAATTCACAAAATTATGAATAAGTTCCAAAATCAAAGCAAAATAATTAGTTTAAGTCAGTGTTACTTAGTCCCCTTAAAATACAAAAATAGTTTAATTCATATAACGCTATTTTTTTCAATATTTATAAACTATTTTGGAACATTATTTTTTAAACTTAACAGAATAAAGTTAAAACTGTAGCCTTCATGTATTCAAATTTCATTGTTAAATATTTTAAAATTTTTATTAATATTTTGTGCTTACTAGAAATGATTTCCTTTACCTCTTATTATAAGGATATTAATTCACATAAGTAATGCAGCTTAAAGTTTGCAATTCTTTATGCAAACACACTTTATATTCTCGTAGTTATAGATGCCTTAGGATTATGTACCTAAACATATACTTCTTCTACATAAGACACTCATATTGAACTAAAATAACATTGGCTATCGTGTGTTCCATTTGGAATTCATATTCTTCATTACACTCAAGGGTATTTAAAATGATAAACCTTGAACGTTGCACGTATAAGATGGAATAATTTCTCTGTTTTGTTGGATGACAAGGTAAACTAAACAAAGTTGAATTAAGTACATATGTATATAATAAGGTGAATAGTATATTAGACAAGATGTACTATGTTCGTTTTTAAGAGCTACACAAATCATTTTATAGTTCATTTTTTACTAACACACATTATGTTCAAGTACTGTAGTTTACTGCTTTTTGCGTTCTAGTAATAAAACTAAAAGTATTGAAAATTTTTATGCAACAATCTGTATCTTTTTAAGAGCGTCTTTTTACAGCTTTTGTGATACTTGTGTTATATTGAGTAGTTAATTGAAGGATCGCCGCGAATAACGTTGCAAATGACAAAATACTAATTCTTCAGGAGAGCAAAAAAACGTATTTAAAAGGTTTGATTAACTCTTTTTTTATTTTTTTAGTTTATCAAAAATAATAAAAATAAAATAAATAATGCACAAAATCAAGAAATTCAAGTTTCAAATAACATATAAATTAAGTGTTTTTATTTTTTTAATGGAAAAACGTTTCATATTCAAAATTTTTTTTTGTTACATATGATTGTTCACTATTTCTAAGCCTTTTATTTTTATTGTCTTTCCAATTTTCGACAAATACTTTTCTTTTTGTACCTCAGTTACGCTTATTAATCACTTTCGGCAATTCCGTTCGTAGCATTTTTCTTATAACTTACAACGTTCTCCCACTGACTGACTCATTGTAATTGCGTTTTGACGGTAATAAAATGCGTAATTTTGATGTTTTGGTGTTTGAACAAATGTAAGAGAGTAATTTTAACGGTAATCTGAAAAAAACAGGTTATGCAAAATTTGTCTTTAACAACGATATTCGCGGCTTTGCTTCAATTGTTAAATCGACTTTAAAATTTAAGTAAATGAACAATTTTTCATAGTAAGCTTAGTTAATGCAGCTAAACATTGAGGCGTAAACAACTAAAATTTATACATTTCTTATGTTTCCACTCAAACTTACTCAAAGTTCCAATCAAAATGGCATTTAACATTTCGATTGGAATTTTTGTATTTTCGATTAGAAACAAGATATCAACTTGTCATCAAAAGTTCCCTATATATAAACCTAAATATCAAGGTAAGAAATTTTAAGATAATCTATTCAGTAATCTTTAATACAATTCAGTTTATGGACACAGTCGGAAAAGTAGTAAGAAAGAAGGAGATACACAAATTTCAAAATATTGTTTTTTATATTTTAGATCGTTGACTATTTTCAAAAAATATTTTATACAATTCTTCTACAATCTTACTTTAAGTATAGATACAAAAAAATGTTACAATGAGATACTAGACATAAAATTAGATAGGTTGGGTTAGGTAGAACAGGTAGCTGTTGTGCAGCTTACTTGAGTCTATTCTTTTGATCTATTTGTGATACCTGAATGGAATAGAAGAGAAAGAGAAGCGGACCTGTCCAGAGTCTCTGTCGGGAATAGAACACGCAACCTTTAGACTAGCAGACCAGCACACTGCTGGCTAGTCCACAGGGGCACCCTTAATATTTGTTATATTTAATTATTAATTTCCTTATCATTTGTTTTTTTATAAGACTTTACAATTTTAGAGAATACAAAATTTGGAAAATATTTTTTTAAAATAAAATTATAATTTTTTTAATATTTAATTTTTTTATTAAAAGAAGCTACTAGGGCTATCACAATTTGATTTGTCTGTTATGGATTATGCAGGTTCTAGTACTATACGACTTCAAAAAGTTTGTAGCCTGAAATGTGGAAATCTTGTTGGACATGTGAAGTTTATGAAATACCTGATTTATGACTCCATAGTGAGAGTCAGGGATATAGTCATACGAACTCAGGTTTTTACCAGACAACTCAGTGTCAACATTTTTCTATTTGGTCATGGATACCCAAGAGAGGTGCTCAGGTTCGGTTCATGGATTGTTATAATCAATCAAGTGGCGATACTGGTGGTGGAAATGTCGGTCCAGATTTTCAAAGGGCTCTGCCTATGGGCACGTACCCTTCGATATTTTAGGCTGAAATTTATGCCATTCTTATCAGTACCTATAAACCTTTGAGAAATAATGTGAGAAGAGTCCACTTTTACATCCTTTTGGATAGCCGAGTGGCCTGCAAAACCCTTTTGGCTTATGATGTGAACTAGGTTTTAGTGCTGGGTTGTAGTTACGTCCTTAACTACCCTTGCATTCAAAACTGTATTACACTGCTTTGGATTCCGGGTCACGCGGGCTATGAGAGTAATTAAGGTACCCACCGTTTTGCACATTGCAAGACGAGTCGTGTAATTATTGGCTCGGAGTCTTTTTCATGTTATATTAAGGATAAATTTCCGCCCACATTGACGCTGAGTTTTCTTTTTACTGCCAAAAAGCTCTGGGTCAACGTTAGGTTAAATGGTTTGTGATTCTCTTAAGAACCAAATCTAGGGCACTTATTTCCCAGGAAGGAGCTGAGGGTGTTTTCACATTCTCTAAGAAGGCATTACAATCTTTGGTAGCATTTAAGTAAACACGGTGCGTAGAATGTAGTGACGTGCCGGTTTTGCAATATGAATGATTGGATTGCACATCCTCTACAATTGCCTGATACTCTGTACAAGGAGATTATATTTTCTAGAGTGTAGTGTTATTTTACCAAGGGGCATTTAGGAATTCTTTGCCTCGTAGGGCATTAGGCTTTATTAAAAGCTTTGACTTGTAGGCATGCTAGTAGCTTTTCTTAGTAGCTGCGGTTATAGGCCAATTTATAATTACTACTACTACTAATAGCAGCAGAAGTTATACTATGCGAAGTTTGATTAAATTAGATATCAGTTAAATAAATAATTAATCCTACTTTTAATGAGTTAACAAAATACACAATTTTTTATATAATTTCCCAAAAAAAATTGGATGTTGTATAAAGTAAATTTCATTTTAACTGCTATATTAATAGTTCACTTGGAATGAATACCTTTATTCATTCCAAGTGACTCCCTAAATGCGAAATAATTTCTCATAAATGATGTATCTCGAAATGACTGCAAAATTATGCTGGATATTTTAAACAACTCATGTAAATAAACAATATTAACAATAAACATCGGACTCTGTTAATGTATTTTCATAAATTCCAAGATTTTATTAAAATAGAGTTTAGTTCATTTATATATTCATATAAACACGTGATGTCCAATGATACGCCAATGTTAAAATCACTAGTGTTTTCAATTAAATTTAGTCACTTTATCATCAGTTGAACACCTGCAAAGTCACCTACTTTTCATTTCTTTTTACTGTGAAATTAAGTAATTCACAGTCAAAATATTATATCATGTGCTGCATACCTTGGGGGGTAGTTTTTTTTCTCTTATACTTATTGTTACGTTTATACCTTTTATAAAGTTGGATTATTTCCTTTAAATATACTTTGAGTTCTTTTATTGCAATTAAAAACACTTGAAATTCGTTATAAAATTAAGAGCACTTTATTTAGTTAAACACACTCAGATATTGTTTTTATATCACTTTACTTATTACACTTATGGTTATACTCTTTTATTATCAAACACACTTTGATACGCACCTTACAAGCTCTACTGTAATACTGATCATGTTAGCTGTGTTGTTTGTCTATTTATAGTAACAAAGTGGTGTTCGGTAACATTCGACAAATTTCTTGTATGTACATTCTAGTACATTCGAAAACCGTTAAATTTAAATTAAGACATTAAGTAATATGCAGGAATAATAGAAGTGCCTAAAAGTATAATAACAAACATCATGTTCGAACAACCAACGAAATCTATATATATGAAAGTGAAACTCTGTGTGTGTGTGTGTGTTAGCTATAGACTCCGAAACTGTAAAACCGATCGGGCTGAAACTTTGGTAAGTTGTTGTACACATACCAGGGAGTGTTTATGGGTGAAAAAAAGTGGGCGGGGCCACGCCCATAAAAAATTAGTTATCATTTTAGATACTTGCACTTGACCGCTTTTTCTGAAACTTTGCACACATATCGAGCTGTCATGACTAAATAATTTTGTGATAAGAAAAGTGGGCGGGGCCACGCCCCTAAAAAAGTTTTAATTTTGAGGTACTTGCACTGGACCGATTTTTCTGAAACTTTGCAAACATATTGAGCTGTCATGGCTTTATAATTTTGTGATTGAAAAAGTGGGCGGGGCCGCGCCCATAAAAAATTAGTTATCAGTTTTAGCTACTTGCACTGGACCGAATTTTCTGAAACTTTGCATACATGTCGAGCTGTCATGACTAAATAATTTCGTGATTAGAAAAGTGGGCAGTGCCACGCCCATCAAAAAAAGGTATCATTTTGAGGTACTTGCACTGGACCGATTATTCTGAAACTTTGCACACGTATTGGACTGTTATGACTTTACAATTTCTTGATTAGAAAAGTGGGCAGGGCCACGCCCATTAAAACAATTATAATTTTGAGGTACTTGCACTGGTCCGATTCTTCTGAAACTTTGCACACATATTAAGCTGTTATGACTTTACAATTTCGTGATTAGAAAAGTGGGCAATGCCACGCCCATAAAAAAATTATAATTTTTAGGTTTTTGCACTTGATATTCAACTAAAATTCAGAATGCATTTCGATTCATTAAGGGGCGTAGCAACGCGCGCCGGGTTTGGCTAGTAAACTAATACAAATAAAACTACAGTAACTTAAACTACTACAACTAAAATACATTACAATGTAAATTAAGCTATTTAAAAATAAATCTGTAACAATATATTTAACATTAATATCTCGCTTTTCGTTTAAATTTAACGGCGTCTGGTAATTACTAGAACATACTTATGTATTTATTCGGGAATTTTGTAGAAAGTTTCAAATTATCAGATGGAAGTACAACTATAAATAGCTTATCTAGTTGTCAGCAGTAGTACAACAGAGTTCGTTGCGTGAATATCAAATCTAATAAAGGTGGTTGACAATAAGTAAGATAATAAATAAAGCACGGCATAAGTTTATTTGGGTATTGTGTTAAAAACTAATTAAGTGTTTTTAACTTCTGTAACGTAAATTTCGAGTATTATTATTTGCAATAAACAGAATACCGGTTTAATCAAAAGAAACGAACTAATGTTTATAAAAGGTATAAACCTAACAACACTTTTTTTTTAATTTTCAGCGATTAATGATTTTAAAATAAGCGTGTCATTGGCGATCCTGTGTTTACAAGAATATTTTAACAAGTGCACAGAACTCATGTATATATGGTGAAAAGCATCCGCTGTTACATGAGTTAATATTGTTTGTTTACATGAATTGTATAAGATTTTTTGAATAATGTTGCATTCATTTTTAATCACATAATTTTTGACAAATTGCTTCGCATTGAGGGAGTCATTTAGAATTATTCCTTTTACATAATTAATTTAGAAGTCTTTAAAATGAAATTCGCTTTGCACTGCTTCCAATTTTTTTTGCTGGGATCCAATGCTTTTTTATTGTGGACGTATACTTGATAATGAACAAATAAATATTGATCATACGTAATGGTGGTAACGTTTTTATTTGGTAAATTTACAATGGCAAAATCAAAGGCATATTTATTTATCTTGATTCGACAGCTGATTAACAACTTCAAATCATTTTTCTTTCCTCTCTATTTTTTTCCTCATCTTTGATATCCTTATAAATAAAAAATTCAAACAAACCAACTATCTCCGAACTGCTACTACCGGATGAATAAGTTTGCCTGGTGTAAAATCTTAAATATGTTCATGAAAAATATTCATTAGATATATGTATGATATAAACGCTTAATAAAGTGTACATTTTCTTCAGCTCCAAAAATATAATTTTTTAAAATCAAAAAAAAAAAATAAAAAAATTATCTAGCTTTTCTGAAAATATTCATAGCTTTTGCAAATGTTTGTAGCAGCATGCCATATTTTACAGCTTGTGAATTTTTATAGATTTTTTATTTTTTTTATTTTTACCCGAACTCAAATAGAAAATTTATAAATTTTTTCTTGTTGCAAAAAAAAAAAAAATAATGAATTTGTCTTTTTCTATTAACAATTGTTACACAATATTTCTATCAATAAGTATGTACTTAGTTCCTGTGCTTGTGTACACACCTAATAATGCTTTAACACGATTTTAAAAATTCGCGTAAAAATAAAAAAATAATAAATAAAAAAATAAAAATATTGTGTAAAAAAAGGTGGGGTATCCATGTAAATTGACAAAATTGATTTTACATATTTAATATCAGGCAATAAGATAAATATGTAATTTAAAGAAGTGTTGCTTTGTAAATTTATTTGAATTTGGCAAAAAAAAAAAAAAAACACGATAAAAACAGAAAAATAAAAAACATAAGATCGTAAAAATTAATATCAGATCAGTATTACTATTTAATGCATTGGAAAATATTCACCAAATTTATCCGACATGGAGTCCTTCTTGAATTATGAATGCAGTGTGTATATGAATTTCTTCGCAATCAGTCCTAATTTCTTTGGTATCAGGGGTGTCAGGCGCATAATTATTATTTCGTCGTTGCTAAGTGCTTTATCTTCAATATCTGCAGACAATAAATTAACAAAGCTTCCAATATCACGAGCTCTTACTTTGATGTTGAATACTTAACCGTGTTAGGCACTGGGCTGCTATTTTAAATGGATTCTGGCCAAACTATTCTCTAACATTCGTTTAAAAATGATTCTTTTAATTCTGTAAAAATTTATTTCATTAGTTTCTGAATTTAAACTTAGTTTCATTAAATAGTTTATTTAAAATCTACACTAAGTTTGTTTTTGATAGAAGATCCTTGAACCAGCGGCTGTGTTCGCGATGTTGTGTTTGGAGACAAAAAACAAAACTGTACACTGGAATGCCCTACATTTGGATGAATTGTTTGTATTGTCTACAATCAACAGAACTATAAAATCTAACACTTTATAGCTTTTATAGTACCGAACTCCCGATACAAAATTATTATGAAACTACTTGGTAAAAATATCACTTTTTTACCCAGGAGCTTTTAGAAGTAGCCCAGTAAGGTGGTAATAAGTCTATATTTATGCCTTTATTCGACTGTAAATTGAGAGCTTGTTTTACAGCTAAGGGCTTAAAATTTAATTTCCTGATGCGTTGGAAGAGAACATTAAAGTCACACGATCTGTGGCTACTTTAAACTTACTGGCGATTTTTTTTGGATTGAAGATAAATAGCCAGTAAAAAATCTATGATAAAGGAGTGATTTTGCAAAGGTTTAACTGGTAATGAAGTGCTAAATTTAAGTGCTAACCCTTATGATTCTAACATTTTTGGAGCCCATGTGCCATTGGAGCTCATGTGTTAATATGAATATGTCAATGAACTATACTTCATTCAAATAAATAAGTGCATAGAACTCATTCATATTTGTTGGAAAGCATCCGATGTTTTAGGAGTTAATTTTCTTTGTTTACATAAATTATTTAAGAGTTTTTTTATGATGTTGCATTCATATTTAAACACATTATTTGTGAAAAATTATTTAGCATTTAGGGAACCATTTAGATTGAATGTTTTACACTATTAATTAAGAAAAATGTAATTTGTAATTTTGTATTTTGGCGTTCATTTTCTACTTCATCCGCTCTTTATACCTGATCCAAAATGCAACCAATATTATTTATTATTTTAGTCAGCTCTGCGGAAAACTCTTTAGCGGTCGTTTAAATAGCAAATGCTATTTCACCCTTAATTTTAAAATTTTGAAGCACATGTCTTTGCAAGAAACCTGTCATCGAACCTATACTGAAAGAAACTTCAAATTTCAAATGAAGAAAAATACATATAAAAACGAAACGAGATGTTTTTGGAATCGCCTTAAATCAAATTCGCTTAAAAACCTCGCGTACATAGAGAACTTGGTGTAAATATAAGATAGAACAAAACTGTACACATATGTACACTTGTTGTATATTCCTTGTGGTCTGCCATGCTATCGATACACCTATGGCAATTATTAAACAAACATGTATTAAGTTAGTTCGAACAAATAAATGCAAAACAAATTGTGCAAACATTTTAAAATGCATTCTAAAAACCTTGAAGGGATCATCATCATCATCATCATAGTAGAAATCGAATGCAGTGCAGCTGTATGTTTATAAATTTTATTGAATGAAAAAGAATCTGAAATAAATAAATTAATGAATGTGATACTATTTTACTGCTTTATTAAAACATGCATAATTCGGTTACAATAATACGTATCAAATAATTTGATACTACGTACATACACAAACACATATATAGTCATACACATATACTTAATTATGAATATTTTTTGTTTTGTTTCTGAGAGCTCTGGGTTATGTTTTCACAAAGTAAATTCCATAATTTAACTTGAGATGTTTTTATTTGCTTCTATTTTAAAAATTCTTATAAACTATCATGTGATTGTAGAAGGATGTTCTTAATAAATTTAATTTGTATTTGTTGTTGTTTCTAGAAAATTTTAATTATGTTAAATATTTTAAAGAGATCTTATATTTAATGGAATACTAATACTTTCAGGCAGGATTTAATTAAAAATAAACATTAACAATTATTAGCAGGAAAAGGAATGGGTTGTAATTTATAAGATTAACTGAATTTTTTAAATGATGCTTTGGAGAACATTCAAAAAAAAAGCATGATCAGGACGGTCACATTATATTCTTAATAACAACATTTGGCAGTTGTAAATCAGCTCTGCTCGGGTCAAAAGCTCGCGCGTAGTTGCCATTATCGTTTAAGGGCAATCAGGCCGTCCGCTTTAATCTGACTTTGGGAGTTTTACGTCTCACTCTCGCGTTGTTACTTGTGTAGCGTCGCGTAACTGTGCTGTGGATACAGTTTTCTCGTTTTTATACCCGCCACCAAAAAAATGGTAGGGGTATATTCATTTTGTCATTCCGTTTGTAACACATCGAAATATCCATTTTAGACCCCAAAAAGTATATATATTCTGAATCAGGGTTTCATTTTATGACGATCTAGCTATGTCCGTCCGTCTGCCCGTCTGTCCGTCTGTTGGAAGCACGATAGAGGTAGCACTGAAAAAGCTAGAGGGCTCAAATTTTGCCAGACTCTTTCCTATAGACAAGGTTTGTTTGGTATTGAAAATGGGCTAAATCGGAATATTAGGAAGAGAGTTATAGCTCGTAATGCAAGAGTAGGTCGGAAAAACCGTGTCCTTCGAACATCGAATAAAATATAATTGTGTTCAGACGCATAAACGTAGAGTCATGAAACTTCGAATATATATTTATCGAGTCAAAAGAATATTTTTCCCTGAAAATCACTTAAATCTATGAATTAGGAAAAGAGTTATAGATAAAAATGTACGAAAATTTATACCGCACAGTGTATATTTCAAATTAAAAACGTAATAAAACTGACAAAACTATATGTACGATTCTGAAATTTTGCAAACATGTTTTTTTGGTCAAAGTCTTCGTTATAACGGAAAATAGATGTGCCGCGCCTACTTTTTTCTTAAAATTTTTGTAAAAATATATAAGTCATATTTATTGGCATTTATTCATCTTACACGGCGCCATCTATTGTACTGCATGTAAATACAAGATAAAATAAAACAGTAGATGACTCTACTAACAACTACTAGATGCCATCGTAACAACCTGTTTCATTCCACAAGGAATTTTTAATGAGGGTTCGTAAAATCGAAAATACCTCGGTCATTGACAAAAATTAACTAGAGTAACAATCTGTGCCTAACTCTAAACATACATATTTGTTCCCACAGTTTTATGAGGTTATAGATTTAAAAATATAAAAAAATGTGCATCAGTAGATTTAAAATATGTACTTGAATATTTAAAATACATTTTTTAGTCAAATTATATTTTTATCTATCTATTCTTTTGTAAAGGGTGGTTAAATTTTAAGGACCGATGGTGATTTTGAATAAAATACAAACTATTTACGAAATTATTATCATTTCTTTTTATAATGATAATATTTGTATGATTCAATTATGTATGGAACAAAATATCGGCCAAATGGCACCCAACCCCTAACCTCGGCGCCACACCACCAACCGATGGTCCCAATTTTCAATGACAATATTGGTGCTCAAATGTTAGGCACGATGATGAGTGGAGGTTGACTGCTCTTTTGCAAGACCATCGCAAGAAACAGCAATGGTTCCCATTCAACGAACTAAGAAGGCATTCACAGATGTTCTAACATGTTATACAGACCTGTTTTGCAGAAATTTAGATATTTTTTACAATTTTCCCGATTGTGGACGAATTTGTACGATTATGTTGACCAAAAGAATTACGAAGTGCACAAAATGCATTTTGATTTGAACGCCCATTTTCATAAAAAACCTGAATAACTTTAACGCGTTGCTCATTTGCGTATCTTTCCACTGTTCAAATTGAGGTAGTCTGAGATTGAGAAATGTCAAATGGAATGCTAAAAACAAATTTGACGTCTAGGTGCAGTTCACCTTCAACATGGGCTCTTAAAATTTAACCACCCTCTACAGAGAACGTGATACATATTTTATTATATAGAGATTATTCCATAGCGATTAACAAAATAATAAATAATGTGCTTTAAATGTACACAAAATTGGTGGTGGGTATAAAAGATTCGGCACAGCCGAATATAGCGCTCTTAGTTGTTTTATTTTAATTGGTTTAACTGGAAGAGTAGCAAATGAACTCATTTACGTGTAACTTTTAAAGTTCTATAAAACTCATTGTAATTGTTGTTCAGATGTCTCTTACTTCATATACAATAGTGTAGGTCGACTTGCGGTAACTGTACAAAATATGCAATTTTGTGGTACTGCAGTGTTGTTCAACAAATACCAACAGCATTCGGTCAAGTGAAGAGTTAGTGTGGAGTGACATCAGAAAGAGTTATAGGCACCTATTTTTTCAAGAATGAAGTTGGTAATGCGGTGGTGGTAAATTAAGATACGTTTCGTACTTTGATTAATAATTTTGTATACCCTGTGTTTCCAGAACATTTAAATAAAATAAAATTTTGGGTTACAGAATTATCTCAAGAAACTCAAAATTCAATTGGCCAGCACGTTCTTCAGATTTAACTGCCCCTGACTATTTATCTAAAAGAACGATTAAGTGTAAAAAAGCCCAAAACTGTAGAGCTGATATCCCAATATCGAATCTGAGATAAGGCAATAGAGCCTAGAACTTTGCATGCAGTTACCCAAAACGCCTACCTAAGAGCCCAGTTTTTCATTGGTGAGAATGATGGTTACCTTTCTGATATTAATGTTTTGAAATCTATATCTTACAAAGTATATATTATTAAAAAAAAAAAAAAAATAATAAAGAAAAAAATTATTCAACTTCCACACGCAGGCCCACCCTGGATTTTTAAAAATTGCTTTGTAGACTTTTTTACAATTTAATAATAATTAAAAAAAAATATTTGTTTCAAATAGGAAGTCGAGAATACAAAAAAGTTTTTAAAAAATATTCCTGCTTTGGTTTCTTCTTTTAACTTTTAGTAAATAAATATACACATACATATGTATCAGAGATCTGCAACGAATACTAATGAAGTAAGTTAACTTAAATCATTATTCATTATTTCGTTGATTTATACGCATTCAAACTAATTGAAAAGTCTTCACTACTTATACGCATTTTTAAATGAAATGTGCTTACAGTACTCATATTCATCAACACGTATGACTCAGTTGATTGCTATTGTCGTTTATGCAAGATAAAAGATGACCAAAAGCACGTATGACTTGCGTCGTCATTATGAAGTTGTGTTTTTTAACTAGGCTTGCCAGATAACAATTTGGCATTCACCATAATAAATAAATTTAACAAAATAATACAAAAACAACAAGCAAATATAAAGTGCTTGCTTTGGTGTCTGTTTAAGAGATTTTGTTTTTGCGTATTATCTCTAAAATTTATGTGAGCACCTAAGAACGCAGTTTTTTTAATTCGCTGCAAAAAATTTAAACATGAAAATAAAAAACACAAAATAACTGTTATTGTTTACCTCTAAGAAGACAACCAAAACTTAAGGCTGTGGCACAATGAATCCGTCGTCCGTCAAACTTTAACTTATTCAACAGACATCAACGTATTGACGGAGAGGGGTTGGCACAATCAGTACTTTGTGTTGACGGATCATAATCCGCAGTTAAATTGTTGACTGCTGCGACTAATCATAAACAAACAGCGGCGGCTGAAGGCCGATAATAATTATATATTTTTTTATTTATCTTCGCAATAACAAAAAATTAATGGAACAAAATAATATTTTTTTAAGAAAATGTCAATTTAGCTTCAAATTCATACAAAAAAGAGGTTTGAACCGAAAAAAAAACTGCATGCTTCTGTGGAGGCTCATGCATCACAAAAAAGTACGGCGGCTGCTGTAAAGCCGGTTGACTTCGCTTTTTGCGCACAACCATATGGTAGTTGTCAAAGTGCTCGACGTACGTCAAAAGTTGGTAAACTTTCGTACTTTGCGTTGACGGAGACGTACTGAATGTGACAACACTCATAAGATAACATGTATTTTAACTTAGTTGTCAGTTGAAAAAGTTGAAGTTTAACGGACGACGGATTCATTGTGCCACAGCCTTTAGCCTAAAGGCCATAATCAGTTGCATTAATTTAAAAATTAAATAGTGATACTTGCAAAAATTGTATATTACACATTGTAACATTGCAAATTTTATGGCGGCCAAAAAATAAAAAAAAACATTGTTTATTCTTCATACAAATGAGAGCTGTTTATGTTTTTGTTGTTGAGTCAACTTGCATCTATCTATCTTATCTATGAAGATAAGTAGTTTCTTAAATATATGAATCAACGTGCGTAGTCTAGCAAATCATATAAAAATGGGACGCTATAAATATAAGTACGACGTAGTACTTATCATAAATCAACGTTGTTGTAGGTATGCGTACGTCAGCTCAGTTAAATTTCAATAATTTATACGCACTTATACTCAAGTTTTATGGCTCACTATGAATGTCGAAAAAACGACTCAAAGACGATCACTGATATGTATATACTCACGTACATATAAATACAAATGTGGATGTGAAAGTTTTCACTTTAAAGCATAATAACATGTCCGCTTGTGGTCTCCTTTAATTTCACATTTGATCTAGCTTGTTTGCATTAGTTAAATCGTTGTTTTTCAAATACGGTTAAAACTTGAATTTAATGAACACAGAAATACACACAATAAAATACACTCAACAATACACTCATAGAAGTGAAATTACAAGTTGTGACTTTAGTAAAATATCATGAATACGGCTTTCTGGAAAATTCTGTTGGCTTTTATTTTAAATGGTTAACCGTTTTGTCCAGCTTAAAAAATTATTTGGCTGAAATCGTAACTTTACGTTCATAATACATGTTCGCATTCGAGTAAAACTCAATAGAAACAAGTGTTATATAAACACAAATCTTTGTCTATTTGGTCTTCTTCCCATGGCCATGTTTCCTAAGCTAGTGTCAAGCCTTAGTGTGTTGTCAGTATGCGGCTGAGTGGTAAGACCAAAATCTCTTGCTTTTTGAAGCCATAACTTGCGAGAGTTAAAAATCTGGTTTCACAAGAATCTGTAAGCCCCTAAACTGGTTACTGGTGAGGTCTCTCTGGATAGGCACCTGGAGGCAGAGAAGCAAGCCGATTGAAAAATTTCGGCGGCGGCTTAAAAGCAAAAATCTTCGGCGGCGGCGGATAATCGGCTCTGCGCCGAGTCTTTTATCGGCTGAAAAAATATTTGGCTCAACCGAATTTTTAGTATTGCTTTTTTTATTTGTGAACAATTTAATATTTACATTTTAAATATTTTTAAGCATTTTCTTACTGGTTTTCTGACTTTTTTAAAATAGGTTCAACAATATGGTTGTTATCATGAATAAATAGCTGTCTCTTTACAGTCAGTGGGTTGAGCCTACTTCTTTTTGCAGTAATGCAAGCCCCTGCAACCGAGAATGCTTCTTCTGAAGAGGCGGAAATATCACTAAAAATCGAAATAAGTAATTTAATTGTAAAACGATTATTTGAAAATATTGCGAAAGTACCCTGTGATTTTGCAGAACTGCAACTGATGATGAAGTTAATAAATTTAAGTGAAAACAATAATAACTGTTACATTAGCGTGTCATTTTTGAATATACCAATATCAATATTTCGAAAAAAGCAGAAAACTGTAAAAAAAACTAGTTGGATGTCGAATAAATAAATTAAAAGTAAGCATAAGCATATAGTTTTTAGCAAGGCATATTAATTCAATAAGTGAAGAAAAAATAATCAGCTGACGAAACAAGACTACCTGTTGAATAAATATGCCTTGGTTTTTAGTTTTTATCAAAACTAATTTTGTGATAAGTTTGACAATAATATTCCGAGATATTTTTTGCAGTAACCTATGATTCATTTCTAATAGAAGAAAAAAATCAAATTTCAAGTATGTAAAATCAGCTTCAAACTGAGCCGCCGGTCAGCCGAACTCATCGGCGGCGGCGCGACTTAAATAAAAAAATCAACTAAGCGGCTAGCCGCCAGCCGCGCCGATACGGCTTGCTTCTCTGCCTGGAGGTTATTGATATTTCCAAACCAGAATAAAAATTTGGGGTCAATAAAATGTTTGATGTTCGACACTGGCGGGGCTTCGACCAATCACTAGTGTTTCTAGGTGCTAAAATAGAGAATAAAAGTTTGTCAACTAACGCTTGCAGAGGTTTTAGAGCTGCAGATTTCGGGCAACCATATCGACCCCTGTGTGCGAAATTATCGTATGTTACGTTTTTTTGAAATCGATTTTTTTAATGCAAGTTGGGTTTACATCCATTAATCCATCTGCTGATAAAATATTATAGCGATAACTGTTTTAGTTATGGAGATAACACTATGTACATTTTTTCGTATGTAGCAGTGTTATTTACGTTTTTATTTATTTAAAAGTAATAAAAACGCGCTCCTGTAAAATTGTGTTTTTGTAACACACGATTATTTTGCGCAGAGGGGTCGATATATGCCTCGGGATGCTGTTGACTTTCGATAGAAGTAATTTTTTGTTGACTTGTTCAGCTTCTTGTGGACAACAAATTTCACTTTCACACTGAACAATGTCACAGTCTTATAGCAAAAAACATAATAAGGGATTTAATAGTCCTTGGTCTTTAGCAAGGTGCATTTGCATTAACCACTCGATGCCAGTGCAGACGTTATTTAAACCATTCATGTCAATTTAGTCAAATAATTGGCCCCTTCATTTAAAATAAAGCATAAAAACTACTATCCAGAAGGTAATTTTTCAAGCTGAAATAATATTATTAAGAAGCGTATTTGTACTGTATTCTCGACGAAAACCTGTCTTAAATTTTGATAATTAATTTAATCTATAAATTTTCTTCAAAATATATAACCATGTGTTCATTAAAAATATACTCAACTATTTTTGAAGGAAACAAATATTGTTCGAAGATTTGCAAATCTTATTCTTTTTTATTAAATAAACTCTAGCATTCTTCTATTCATCTGGAAAAATAGAAGTCATTATAATAGCATCTGCTAAACAAAACAAAAAATGGTAAAATACTTAAGGAATCATTTTCTTAATTAATTCTAATGTTAAACAATCATGAAAAGCTGCATTAGATTTATTTCTTCAAGTGCCACATAAAACTCACTTTGATCGATACAACAAAATGAAAATCCATTTCTAACGCTATTAAAAAATTTAAATAATAATTTAAGAAAAATACGTATTCAAAAACAATATATTTTAAAGCAGGAAAAAATAAAACAAATTTAGGTTAAATATATTTTATTTAATAGCTTAAATTACATTATTCAATAAAAATGTTAATCATATACATGTAGTTAAAACCCATGCAAATTTAAAAGATATTTTTAATTGTTAAATAATACTGCTCGACAAAAATCATTTTTTGTCTTCCTGTTAATTAAAACTGAACTCAAATCCATTGTTGGTTTTTTTCCATCAGATCGAGATTTTTTTTATGGGCGTGGCAAATTTTTCCCCCAAATTAGTCAGGTACGGAGACATATTTCATCCTAACTCGAGAACAAGTCATCCGATTTTCAAAAATAAAACACCAAAAGATGTGTAACAAAATTGTATTTATTTTACTTGAATAAATAGAAGAACTTGAATAGATAGAAGTAAATAGTTGCTATTTATTGTTGCTATAAGGCGCTTTAGTGCGCCCACTCTGACATACACATATTTGGTTAATATTGGGTACCTGCGGTAAATTGACAATAAAACCGATTTTTATGGTCTATTGCTTTTTTCATTTTCAGGATAAGTAGCTCTCAGAAAAAATGTTGAATAGTTGTTTTATATTTTTTTAATTCCATTTTTAATTGAAAAATATCTCGAATTTTGCACGAAAAAAAATTTGTTCTCCATTAATTTTTGAATAATTCCCAAACGATAAGAGATAGAGAAAAATTCTATTCGTCTTAAATAAAAACAATTTTGTTACACATCTTCTGGTGTTTTATTTTTAAAATCAGATGACTGGTTCTCGAGTTAGGATGAAATATGTCTCCGTACCTGACTAATTTAGGGGGGAAAATTTGCCACGCCCAAAAAAAAAAAAATTCCGATCTGATGGAAAAAAACCGACAACGGATTTGAGTTCAACGCATCAAAATTAGTCCACATAGTTTTATTTAATGGAGGATTTTGCTGCTGAGCAGTGTAATTATTTACTCATGTAAAATTGTGCAGAAATAAAATTGTATAGAATGTTTTTTTTATACCCTTCACACAGTGAAAAAGGGTATATATAGGTTTGTCATTCCGTGTGAAATTTCTACAATTTTCAACTCCGACCCCATAAAGTATATATTTTCTGAAAGTCGATTAAGCTCTGTCAGTCTGTCCGTTTGTCTGTCTGTCCATCTGTCCGTGTGTATGTTGAAATCAACTTTTTGAAGCCCCCCGACATCGGTTGGACCCAGGTGAGATATTGAAATATCAGAAATATTCGGGAGTAGATCGGTATTGAAAATCAGAAACATCAGGACATAAACAACTGAGATATGAGCAAAAACCCACGACCACCTCGATTTTTTTTCACAAAAACTACATTACAACAACAACATACATACATATAAACGTGTATACTGGTTAGAGAAAACGTGGGATCGAATCCCAGCTGAGCCAAAAAAATTTTTTTTTTAATTTTTTTTTAATTGTTTTTTATTTTTTTTTTATTTTTTATTTAATATATTATTTATATTTTTATTATTTTTTTTTTAAATTTAAAAAAAATTTTTTTTTATTTTTTTTTATTTTGTTTTTTAACATACATACGTAAATTTATAATTTTACAATGGGATGTTTTTAAATATGTATTTCATATGGGATGAATGGTGATACGAACTACTGTTATTGCATGACTACACGTTGTGAAGGGTATATAATATTCGGCATGGCCGAATATAGCGCTCTTACTTGCTTCTGTTAAAACGTAGTAATAGATACATTTTGATACAGATGCTTTTAATTAAATAAACAATACCATTGTACTGAATTTATTCTTTTACAAAAATGTTTATTGTTTCTGCTGTTATTTTTCTTCTCAATGTGTGCATATGTATTTTAACTTGAATTTTTAATTGAACCTTGAGTTGTTTTGTTAGTATAATGATTTGAGAAAGAAATTTTAGCAGGTGTAACTTAAAGAATGTTAAATTATAGCATTTAAAGATGACAAATTCATATTCATAGCTTAAATATTGTAATATATGAGTATAAAGTTTATTTGTTTCAAGACAATTATCGTTATGTGAAACTGTAAAGAAATTATGCTCAAATTTTCAATACCTCAGTTTTCAAGAACAAGAATTGACATTACGTACAGTAGTTGTATTGCCCTAATGTACATACATATAAACATATGTACGCTATTCATGTGGCGTGCTAAGTATGTAAAAATGCATGCTTTGCAAATTTGTATCTGCAAAATACATACATCCACCTTCATTTAGTTATACATGTGTTGTTGTTGGCTTTAAAAAAAAAATAATTTTCAATTTAAACATAACAAAAGAGCTTTTTATATTTTCGTTCGTTTCTGTTGTTAGTTCTGGTATTTATTTCACTAGTAATACGAGTGATTTAACTCCAAGTAAATACAAAAACTGCAAACACACGATAAATGAAAACAAAATAACTGTACAAAACAATGGTGTGATGACCATTTGATGTACATATTTTGTTTTCAACTTGGTTTATGAAGCAGCAAGCTTTTGGTTTAAGTTAATTGCAAAATATGATATAAATATTTTGCATTAAAAGTAAAAAAGGTTTGATAACATTTAACTGCTGAAACACCAAAATGTTGGTTGGGTAATTATGCTTTTAGTATTGAATTACTTTCAAAATTAAATTGATTTTTACCTCTAGTACAGGTTGGTTTTAATGCATAAAGTTTTGTAATTGATTCTTCTAATGTGTATCCAAATTTAGGTCAAGCTTTAATTAGTAGCTTTGGTTTAAAATTTTTTTATTAAAATTTTTATCAAAAACAAAATGTTTATTATAAATCATTTAAATTCTGGCTTAAATTAATTTTTCTAATATTAAACTTCATAAAAAAATGTATTAAATTAAATTGTAATCATTAAAGAATTTTAAAAATTATTCCGATATTTGCCAAGTGGAATGCACTTTTGAAACAAGCTATCATCAGCACTATTTACAGGTACACTCATACGTAATTTAAAACTACTATTTATGTTACAACTTAATGAAATTACAATAATGAAAGCATTAATTTTTATATCCGCCAGCAAAAAATGGTCATTCCGTTTGTAACACATCGAAATATTCATTTTAGACCCCACAAAGTATATAAAGGATCCGCCATCTAACTTTTTATCAACTAGTGCTTATTTCGTGAATGGCAACACTTGGCTCATGTCTGGACAGATAATTAGTCTTATCCTTCTGCTGAACGAATATGGTTGTGTATACGCTTGAACAACGCTGGAAAATAGTGCGACATTACTTTGGCCGACTTTCCAAGAAAAAACAAGGAAGAGCACTATATTCGGCTGTGCCGAATCTTTTATACCCACCACCAATTTTGTGTACATTTAAAGCACAATATTTATTATATTGTTAATCATTATGGAATAATCTCTTTATAATTAAATATGTATCACTTTCTTTGTAGAGGGTGGTTAAATTTAAAGGGCTCATGTTGAAGGTGAGCCACACAAACAACAAGTTTTTTTTACATTTCATTTGACATTTCTCAATCTTAGACTAACTTAATTTGAACAGTGGAAAGATACGCAAATGAGCAACGCGTTAAAGTTATTCAGGTTTTCTATAAAAATGGGCTTTCAAATCAAAATGCATTTTGTGCACTTCGTAATTCTTTTGATCAACATAATCGTTCAAATTCGTCCACAATCGGGAGAATTGTAAAAAATATTTAAATTTCTGCAAAACAGGTCTGTATAATCTGTTAGAAAATCTGTGAATGCCTTCTTAGTTCGTTGAATGGGAACCATTGCTGTTTTTTGCGATAGTGTGGCAAAACAATTGAGCATCAACATTGTCATTGAAAATTTGGACCATCAGATAGAGGAGTGGTGCCAAGGATGGGGGGGGGGGGGGGTCATTTGGCCGATATTTTGTTAAATACATAATTGAACCATACAAATATTATCATTAGAAAAAGAAATAATAATAATTTCCTAAATAATTTGTGTTTTATTAAAACTTCAATATGCTACTAAAATGCTTTTGTAAATGTAGTCTTTCAATGAAAGTGGGCGTTAAAGTAGGCGTGTCAAAGTTCTTTTTGCGAATGAGTATGACAGAGGTGCTTCAATATAGCCCTTTATAATTCCAAAATCTTTATTAATAGAGAAATTATATGAATTTTGAGTAAAACGTTATATGGGAGGTGGGCGTGGTTCATTGATTTTCCGTTACAAAAAAGCGTCTCACCAAAAAGCAAAGTGTGCAAAATTTCAGAGTCATACATTCAATTTTGTTGCTTTTATGACGTTTTTGTTTTTAAATATACCGAAAAATACACTGTGCGGTATAAATTTTCGTACATTTTGATCGATAACTACTCTCCTAATGCATAGATTTAGATAATTTTCGGAAAAAAATATTGTTTTTACTCAGGAAATATATATTCGAAGTTTCATGAGTCTACGCTAATGCGTTTGGACACAATTCCATTTTATTCGATGTTCGAAGGACACGGTTTTTTCGAACTACTCTTGCTTTTCGAGCTATAACTCTCTTCCTAATATTTCGACTTAGCCCATTTTCAATACCAAATAAGCCTTGTCTGTAAGAAAGATTCTGGCAAGATTTGAGCCACCTAGCTTTTTCGGTACGACCTCTATCGTGCTTTCAACAGACGGACAGACGGACGGACATAGCTAGATCGTCATCAAATCAAACCCCGATTCAGAATATATATACTTTATGGGGTCTAAAATGGATATTTCGATGTGTTACAAACGGAATGACAAAATGAATATACCCCCAAAATTTTTTGGGTGGCGGGTATAAAAATAGACAAAAGATCAGTTAGGAGTGGGCTGTAAATTAATAAAGTTGTCACGTTTTTAGGCTAGAAAAAAGAACTAGACAGTGTTATATAAAAGAATTATTATTATTCAGCCTGCAAACTATTGGAATAATATACTTCAAATTGAAATGTAAATTAGTTATGAATATCCAATTTGTTGTCAAAATAATTTAATTATATCCCAAGTTCTCAAACTAATGCAAGATGTTGATGCATATCGATGCCTTACTTCCTCAACCTCGTTACTTAAAAAATACGGGTTTGACTTTTTCATATCAAACAATTGTTTTATGCTTTAACTAAAAAAGATTAGTATATTATTACTACTAATATACATAAATACAATCAATTCCTTAAAATTGCATTTAAACTTTTAACCAAACACTGAAGTATAAAAAGATGAACCGTTTTTTTTCTCTCCTGAAAATTTTTATTTTTTAAGATACGAGGTGGAGGAAGTAAGGCATCAATATGTCAGTATACATATAGATATTCAAACAGCTATCTAAGGTATAAATGTATATAAAGTTATATTTATTTATAAATGAATTAATCACTTTCTATTTAATGCCAAATAAATTTTCTTCATACATTTATATACATACATATGTATGTAGTAAGTACCGTTCGCCCATGATGGTAGTGTTAGAATAGGATATTTACTCCATCCCCAAATCAATTTTTTTAAAGTAATAGTTTTCAAAGCCATTAATCAGACAATAAATATAATTTAATAAAAAATCAAGCCCCCAAACAAAATGCATACGATTGATCCGCGTCTGTATGCGTATGTATGTATACAAACGTATCTTTACTATTTGCAATTCAATCGTGTTTGAGATCACACTTAGGAAAATAATTAGATTTCCATTTATACTACTGATAAATATTGTAGCAAATTTGGTTTTCCAAAAAAAAAAAAAATAGATAAATAAATAAAGAAGTATAATAAATATTTACACAAAATACTAACGACAAAATATAGCTGGAGGAAATACTTAAAACACCAATACACCCGCAAAAGTTTCAAGTAGACAGATGAACTATATTTTTGCAAGGAAATGTGCACAGAGTGTGGTATTGGCAACAGATGCGAAAAAGAGTTGTATTAATATTGAATTAAATTTTGGGACTAATTTGCTTTAAAGTATAAATTTATAAAAAAAGAAAAATAATTAAAAGGGCTATGTTTGAATCCACCATCTTAACAAGATTTTATTAAAAAAATTATACCAGAAAAAAGATCTCATCAAATTGTTTTCTTAAGCAAAAATGTATCAAAACATTATTTTTGTATAATTTTTAATAAAAATGTATAAAATATTTGTTTAAATTTATTGAACATTTTTTATTAATAGAGAAGTTATCAGTAATTTCCTGGCAGGGATTTTTTTTAGCAATATTTCAAACAGAAACTACTCTGTATGTGTGCGTATGATGGGTCAAAATTTAGCGTGTATTTTAAAATATAATAACATTTTCGTTAATATATATTTTCTTCAGATTATGTATATAAATATCACATGAAGAATAAGTACTGGAGAGATTTGCAATTGCACAAATAACCGGAATAATTGAATTTTTTTATTAAAATCAGTGTTCAATTATTTTAATGCAAAGAGTACATCGTCAATATTTTAAGTTGAGAATTTTGCCCTCTGAAGCAATGATTCATTGATTAGTTTATCATGACCACCAACATGGCAGAATAAGGAATTTGCCTCTAACTTGTTAAAAACAGCAGAAACATCTTTTAGTCCTGTAACTACGGCGAATTAAAAAAAAAATATATATATTTTATTCCCATATAAAATTAAATTGTTGCAAGAATTATAGACCGAAGATTGTCGGCAGTGTCTAAATTTTGCAGTTAATGTTTAACAGTTGGGTAAAAATAAAGAGATATAAAGATGCAGGTGCTAGATGTTACATGGTGTGGTGGTGAGACATATCGTGGAGCAATATAGCGTTGTCAACTCGGGAATTTAAGCAGTGTTCTTAGTGCTTTTGAAATTTTTGCCAGTGCTCGGTGCGTTTGGTTTTTTAATTTTCAGTGCTTTTCTCTTTTCTTTGCTGACACTAAATACCAAATTTAAAATTATTATTTTTTTAAATTAAAAACAACTTTTGTTAGGATAATTTAGGGTACGAAACTAAAAAATATTTACTCATTGTAAAATGATATTTAGATGAAAGTATGAAAAAACTTAGCAAAAACAGATATGCGAAAGAAAAAGTGAATGCGTGAGTTCAATACATGAAAAAGTGGTTCAATTTAAGTGAAGCATGCATGACTTTAATAAGTGCATAGAACGCATGTTTAGTAGATAAAAAAAATTAATTATTTAAGATTTTTCTCAAGCATTTGCATGTATTTTGAAGCACATTAATAATAGGTAAATATTTTGTATTTGGAAAAGGCTTGTATACTTGCAATTATAAATAAGAAGTCATACAAAATATGATTCACATTGAACTAGTGCAAAATTTTTTGCTGAGTACGTATTAAAACCATGTAAAAAAAATGTATGAATGGATTATTATATTTTAATCTAGAAAAGCCCGGCGCGCGTTGCTACGCCCCTTAATGAATAAAATTGTATTCTGAATTTAAATGGAATATCAAGTGCCAAAAGCTAAAAATTATAACTTTTTTAATGGGCGTGGCAATGCCCACTTTTCTAATAACGAAATTGTAAAGTCATGACAGCTCAATATGTGTGCAAAGTTTCAGAAAAATCGATCAAGTGCAAGTAGGTTAAAAATGATAACTAATTTTTTATGGGCGTGGCCCGCCCACTTTTTATCACCCATAAACACTCCATGGTATGAGTACAACAAGTTGCCAAAGTTTGAGTGCGATCGGTTTTACAGTTTCAGAGTCTATAGCTAACACACAGACAGAGTTTTACTTATATATATATATAGATTATTTAATGTAATTTAATTCTGATAATCTATTCTGGATAGCCTGTATATCTTATGAGATAAAGCACCCACTTTTCATGAAATTACATTTTCGTGATAAATTATTATATAAATAAAGTCTTAAGTTGATCGATTCTTTTGAATAACTAAATAATTGCATTTGAATTTTAAACGTGCTTTTCAGTTTGTATGAACAAAAAAATTCATATTCATAAACTTTTTTTTTTAATTACAGAGAAATAATTAACACCCTGATAAAGTAAATATTTACATTGATAGAAGTTTTCATATTGATAGCTTCATAATATTTGGCCAGATTATATTAATAGAACATCTGTAGACTTAAAAAAGCTGTAAATAATTTTCCTGTAAAATAGTGATAATATTGACAACTTGAAGTTTAGGTTGCCATACTGTTTAAAAACTTATTATCTATAATAAAGAGAAAATGTGTGTTTCTATGTTTAAAGTTTTCTTCGAAACTAAATATCCAATTTCCAAAATGTTCCAACTAATGCTCTAGGTCTATCCTCCGAAAGGTTGTAAGCTATATTTTTGTAATATTTTTTAGGTGAGCGTGAAACCTCTCATACAAATTTAACATATTTTGAGAATTATATCAGCTATTCCCATCAAACATTGTTAGAGCTACTTTGATAACAATTTCCTTATTCAAGAAACAAATAGTTAGGATTGGAGCAGGAGGCATGGCATCCCCCATAAACAAAATAGACACATACATACATTTGATTGCGATCGGAGCAGAGGTAGTTTATAGATAAGGCAGTGTATTTTTGGTTTTACACTATCCACGTGATGTAGGAGAGATTTAAACATTTTATTACGACTGTAAACGGAATTCTGAATAAAATAAGCTGCATTAAAAATCGCCTTAAATTATAAAAATTAAGGTCCATATGCATAAAAAATATTTAAGGTTTATTGAAGGCTTATTTGACAAATTTCTCTACAACATCTGTCAAATAAGCCTTTAACAAACCTAAAATACTTTTTAATAATACGGCCCTATAACTGCACACACATGTATAAAACAATTGCCTATAAATATAAATAAAACCATAAAATTTACCTATTGGGTATAGCGAAGCGCACCGGGTTATCTGGTTTAAAATAAAATTAATAAAAATTTTATCTTTTTAATCCTTATGATCCTTAAGATTAGCGATGGAAACTTATTATATTTTTATGGGGAAATTTATAATTTAATAAAATAAATAGAATCAGAAGTAAAAAATTTTATACTGCGTGATTTTTTTTAAGTTTTAAATTTCAAAGTTGTCAACGCTGAGGCATTACTTCTAAAATATGGATCTTACTTCTTTAAAAATTAAAATGTATGTGCTATAACCTTAACTGGAGAGCTGTTTTGGCTTATGTTAAAACTTTTTTAACGCCCTACTCTTAAAGACAGAGCTGAGATGTGGTTTTAGCAGGATAGAGCCCACAGTCCACAATGCTCGAGACAGAATGTCATTTTGAAGTTAAAAATTTAAAATGCGAATGACTTGGAAAAACTTGGAAATTATGTTATGAGAAATACCATAAAAAGAGTTCATCATTGCGAGACTAATGGTCATTATTTTCCTTACTTAGTGTAAAAAAATTTTCATTTTGTATATTTTATAATCCGAAAAAAAAATATAATAAAAATAGTGTATGAACGAAAAAAATTACTAAATTTTTCAGCCGTGCTTTTTTACAACTAAAAATATCATCATCTTGCGGTGTTTCTTGGCGCAAATAAATTCCTTAATCTTGTCTTGTGTAAATATTTTTGTGGTTGTGCCTGTAGCCAATGAAATTAGTTTTGTGTTAAGCCTTTTATCTGCACTAACTTGTTAGTAACTCAATACACTCACTACTACAATTTACGTATAAATTTATAAAAGTTCTTAACCGATACGTAAAAGAGACATAGTTGTTGTATCAACTGTTTGTTAGAGGCAGAAAATACGGAAGTGCGCAAGATTTCCTTAAAAATATGCAAATGTAATTATCTTGAAATAAAATTGAAATGAAACTTACAGCAACGGAGGCAGCAGTAAAAAAATCATCAAACATCGAGGGAAATTCTTTTTTTGACTACAAAAAATACAACTCTTTGTAAAATTTCTACAATGCAAATGAAAAGAAGATAAAAATGATAAATATAGTCGACAAAGTTCGAACATTGTTTACCCTAAAGCTTTTGTCAGAATTTACCTGCAATTAATTTGTTCAATAAGAAAATTGAATTATTCCAAACACTATTGGTTTTATACAGCAGATTTTTATAGAACTAGTAATATTTATAATGGATGGGTGGAGCTTCAATTTGGGTCCGTTCGGTAGGCAATCATCGTTTGGAGTAGTGACCATGTTGGTTTGCCGTTTGCCTCTTTATATATTAAATAGCAGATTAAATTGAGCACAATTCATTATGGAGTTTGCAGATCTAAAAACAGCTAAAACTATAGTTATCCTTTCAACGAAATGAAAAACTTAGAACAAAAGAGCAGATTTTTATGTTTATTATTAAAATCTTGTTGATTCTGAAAACATATTTTGTATTCTAGTAGTTACGATTAAATTAAGAGCAGAAATATGGATTAAAAAACTAATTTTAAAAACTCTAAATAAAAATATTCTAAAAAATCAACTTTCAGAACTATAAGTCGTTTTGTGAAGTGGTATTTAATAAATGTGTCAAAAGATATATCTTTAGGATTTCCAAAATATTAATCGGCAAAGGCAAAGGTGTAAGATTTTTACTTGCAAAATGGTGAATATCTCATAGGACGTTAAAAGGTATGATATGATTTAATTTTAAAAATTTCAGGATATAATTACTTATTACGAGGACGACATAAATTGGCCAACAATATTAAATGCAAAGTATGGGCAACATACCATAGAACATCCCAGCAAAAACAAGGTAATGATTTACTCTTACTAAGCATCATACTTTTCAATGACTATTGCATATCGTCTGTCTTACTATGAAGTATTTTATTAATGACTTGATATTTTCCTTACATACACACACAATACAATTTCTTGTTGCAAAATTTGCTAGAAGCCATTCAAATATATAACAGTTTACAATTCTCATTTGGTTCGATACGCTTAGGGCATAAGTAATAGTTATTTTGACAACATCAACAAAGAAGATGACTTATAGATTTTTACTGATTTTTAATTTCAAATTAACATATCGCAGAGTAATCAAACCGAATTTTCGTCCTTAAAAAAACCGAACAACTTCTGTAAGTCCATATTAGTAATGGGTTATTTACGCTATTTAAATCAAGTACTTATTTATTGCTATAAAAGTTAGTAGTGAAAAACTGTTTTCTAGTACTTTTAAATCATGATTATGTAATGTGTCATTTTAATGGGATAGAACAGACGAAATATGCTGTTGGCTATACAACAATATCATTGCTAAGAGTTCAATCGCTATAGATATTTGAATTGAGGACAGATTAAAAATATATGCGAAACGAAAGCAAGGAAACGAGGTGAATAAAAGGGGTTAGACAAAATAAAGCCATAGTGCAATGAAGCTGGACGCATATGCCATACGGAAAAGTTTTATCATGATGAAGAAAAAAGGTTATAGCCCAAGTTAATTTAATTAATATTTAGGAATGGACAACCAAAATTTTTTATCAATTACTCAAGAAAATTCCTCTAATAGTTTTAAAAAAACAATTATGAGAAAATTTATTTCCGTAAAATATTTTTCCTGTGGAATTGATTGAAGCGTACTTACACATTGAAGAAATTTTAATGACACCAGCTGGTGTCAATTCATTTTTATATTGCTCCAACAACAGCTGCACACTACAGGTATATACAAAAACAATTGGCTGGTGCCATCATATAATTGAGCCAAAAGCTGGTGTCGTGCATTCGTCGTATAAGGTTAATTACTACTTTTATAAAATGCTGACCGGGTAAGGCTATTATCACAAATATCTTTTTAAAATAAGAAAATTTGAAGACGAAAGTTGTGTATGAGATATTGGTGATGCAGAATGTGCTTTCTTCAATTTGAAACGATGGAAAAATGTTAAAATGAATTTGGAGAAAGAGTTTGGTCCCGTAACTGTTGAAAGTATAGTAAAGAAATTTTACGTGATAATGAAAATTAGCAAAGGTAGCGAAATAAGCGCATGTCCTTTAAATGAAGAAAATTAAACTAAATAAGGGATCACAATGATCCTGCTGAACGCAGACTATAGATGATGGTGGATAAGCCACTCTTTTTCTCTATCTAAAGTAGTGAGAATGAGTATAGGAAAGCTCGAAGAAGAAGGCAGGCTTTTAGTGGTACCACCATTTTTATCAAGCAAAAAACTAAATAAATAAAAAAATAAACAAATATATGGATAATAGCCTAAAATAATATATTTATACGATAATTTTTAGCCAGATAACAACATAAATAAAAACAAGTAAGAGCACTATATTCGGCTATGCCGAATCTTTTATACCCACCACCAATTTTGTGTACATTTAAAGCACAATAATTATTATTTTGTTAATGGCTTGGAATAATCTCTTTATAATAAAATATACATCTCTTTCTTTGTAGAGGGTGGTTAAATTTTAAATTTAAAACAGAGGCCGAATTACGGCACTCGAACGTGATCGAAATTTGAAAACTCTTATTAGAATCTATATACCTAAAGCATACTCGATCGTTCGAGTAAATTTTCGATCAATATCGAATGCCGTAATTCGGCCCCAGGTCTGTATAAAATGTTAGAACATCTATGAATGCCTTCTAAATTCGTTAAATGAGAAGCATTGCTGTTTATCGCGATAGTGTGGCAAAAAAACAGTCAACTTCGACTCATCATCGTGCCAAACAATTGAGCATCAGCAATGTTATTTAAAATTTGGACTATCGGATCGAGGTGCGCCGTTGAGGTCGCGGGGCCATTCGGCCGATATTTTGTTCCATACATAATTGAACCATACAAATTTTTTTTTTTTTTTTTTTTTTTTTCAAACTAATATTTATTGTATCTTCATATATGTTTATGAACTAACAATAAGTAATCAAATCTTAAATCTATAATTAGTAGATGAAAGTCCAGCCAATGCCAGACAAAATCTGGTTTTCGAAATTAAAATAAATTGTAGAGATTGCGATTATTTAGTTCATCTAAGAGAGATGGTGTCCCTTCTTCTCAAACGAACATGTCCGCGATATTGTAAGATGTTTCGGCCAAGTGGGTTGGGATGAGTTTCCAGCTTTTTTAAGTAGCGGCCAACGTGTCTAGTGATTTCGCTTTTTATCAACGGAACATCAAGATCTTTATGTAAATTGCTGTTTTTTATGTACCAAGGGGCAACGGTTATCATTCGTAGTATTTTATTTTGACGTCGTTGAATTTTTTCTATGTTGGAGGAGGATGCAGTTCCCCATAATTGAATACCGTAACACCAAATTGGCTTCAAAATTGAGTTGTAGAGCAAAAGTTTGCAATCGAGCCTTAATATCGAATTTCGACCTATAAGCCAATGTATTTGAGCAGTCCTTAATTTCAATTGGGTCAACTTTGCATCTATATGATTTTTCCATGTGAGACGGCGATCCAAGTGAATACCAAGGTATTTAACGTGAGAGTGTTGTGGCACCACCTGGTTATTAATAAAAATGGGGGGACAAGATTCCCGACGTAAAGTGAATGTTATATGTGAACATTTAAGTTCATTTATTTTTATTCCCCATTTTTTAGCCCACTTCTCAACATCGGTTATATGGTGCTGTAGTTGGCTTGAGGCATCTTTTGGATCTTTATGAGTGCTGAGAAAAGCCGTGTCGTCAGCGAATGTTGAAGTATGGGTTAAACTGCTTGTTGGCATGTCTGCTGAATATATTAAATATAACATTGGACCTAAAATACTCCCCTGCGGTACTCCAGCCAGGATTGGTTGGGGGCAGCTAACAACGTCTCCTTCTTTTATAAGAAACTGGCGACCGATAGTGTATGTTTGTAGAAGATTGAGAACATTAACTGGGAAGTTATGCTTCAATTTATGTAAGAGGCCTTCATGCCAAACTTTGTCGAAGGCTTGAGAAACATCAATAAATAGACCCGAACAGTACTTCTTTTCTTCAAAGGCTTTTCTTATAACTTGTACCAATCGGTGAGTTTGTTCGATAGTACTATGTTGTTTTCTGAAGCCAAACTGGTGATCTGGAATGCAGTTGTTAACATTCAATATCGGTATCAATTTCGCTATTATCATCTTTTCGAACAATTTTGACATTGTTGGCAATAGACTAATTGGCCTATACGACTCAACTTTTGAGGGATCTTTACCCGGCTTAGGGATCATCTTGACCAATGCAACTTTCCATTCTGACGGGTAGTAATCAAGGCGAACGATAGCGTTAAAAAGAAAGAGAATAATTCTTTTTGCGGTGCGAGGCAACTGCAAAAGCATTTTATTACTGATTTTGTCAATGCCAGGAGCTTTTCTGATATTTAAGTTGTCAATAGCCTTAACAACCTCTACGTATTGAAATTTTATTTCTACAGGTGGTCTTTCAACAACAGGTGGTAGTTCACTGATGTCAGTACTTACATTGGGAGTGAATACATTCTTTAAATGACTTGCGAAAAGGTTACATTTTTCTTCGTCATTTCTCGCCCAACTGCCATTTAAATTGCGAAGTGGGGGTTTTGAGGTCACGGGTCCCCTGAGTTTACTAGCTGCGCGCCATAACGAATAATTGGACTGAGTAGTTGCATCTAGACCTTTCAGATAATTATTAAGAGAAGCTTCTCTTTGTGATTCTAGCAGTTTCCTAAGCTTTTTTGTACATTCTCTTAAAGTAATTTTAAGTTGGGGCGATCTGTGTTGCTGCCATTCTCTTCTGACTCTTCTCTTTTCAGACAAAAGTTCTTGTACATCTGAAGAATAAATACGAGTGTACCTGGGCTGACGAAAAGTATAGGAAGCATGTTCCGCGGCATTTTTCATTTGCTCTTTGAGGTTGCCAATACATGAGTCGATGTCTGCTGTAGTTCTTAGAAGCAAATTTTCTGTACAATGTGTGCTGATGTACTTTTTATATTTTAACCAATTAACTCGTGTGGAAAATAGTTTCTCCGTTAACCTTTGGTGAGGATTGCAGATAGTGACAATGGTTGGTGAGTGATCCGACGAAAGCTCCAGCGATGCTTCCGCCTCAATAAGTTCAGAGTTTATTCCTTTCATAACGCCGAAATCAATAAGGTCAGGGACTTTACGAGCATCAGTAGGCCAATAAGTAGGCTGTCCGGTTGAAATAACGTTAAGTCTCAATTCAGAAATGGAATCATATAAATTGCGGCCTCTGGGACTAATAAGTCGTGAACCCCAAAAAGTATGCTTTGCGTTGTAATCGCCAGCTGCTATGAACCGAGCACCGAGTGACTTATAAAACTCTATATATTGACTTTTCGTTATTGCTAACCTTGGAGGAGAATACACTGACGATATTATTAGATTTTGGCCAAAGTCAACTACACAGATGTTTGTTGCCTGTAGATGACTTTCAGAAAGACCAGCCAATAAATGGTGTTTTATTCTGGATTTGATCAAGATTGCTGACCCACCACAAGATCTATCTCTGGGGTCCTTGGTGTCGTAAAAAGTGTATCCATTTATTTTGAAAGTACTTCTTGATGTCATGTGAGTCTCGGAGATCAGCATTATATCAATTTTGTTGTTCACAAGGAAACACTCAAGTTCGTTTTTATGTTGGCGTATGCCGTTTGCGTTCCAGAAACATATTTTTAGACAGTTCATGGCCTATTTAGTATAGCCTGCAGTAGCGTGGACTGCATTTTTTGCATCTCCTGCATCATGCTGGTCGTATTCGTCATAAAAAGATTCATTGAATTGATCAGATTCTCCAACATACCTTCTAGTCGACTAAAAATGGAACTTGATTGTTCAGTGGTCGGCATCTCTTTTTGCATTGTCGGTTGGTTAGTTTTAAGAATAGAGGCATATGACATTTGATTTGAGGCTGCGTGTGTCAAGACGGGTATATTTGTAATAGGTGGTTTTTGTGACTGTCCAGCAACAGAAACACTTTTGTTGGTCAAAGAACGTTTGACGACCTCAAAAACAGGGCATCCTCTATAGTTGGCAGTGTGATTACCACCGCAATTGCTGCATTTTTTAACCTTAGGGTCGTTCCTGGCTTTGTTGCACTTAGATGTCTCATGCAAATCTCCACACACAACACAAACAGTAGGCAATTTACAGTAAGTTTTGGTATGACCATATTCTTGGCAGTTTAAGCACTGTACCGGACCAGTTCGTTTATGTGGCTCTTCCATGATGCATCATGCGGTGCATGATGTATTTTAGTTCGTAAATGGGGTGCGTTTCACTTTTCTTTAGCTTCATGTCATTAGGCTCCAATTCCACTCGGAAAAGTGGTTGTGGGATCCTTTCCCTGTTCCTAATGTTGGATACCGCTTTGACATTAAAGCCCTTGTTGATTAAACACAGTTTTAACTCCTGAGGATCAACATCAGAATCAATACCCTTGATAACGACTTGGAGGCCTTTTGCACTTTTAAGTTGGTAAGTATAAAAGTTCTTTTTATGCCTCTCCAGCTCGGAAACTGTTTTGCGATAATCGCCTTCACAATTAACTTGAATTTTTGTCTCGCTGATGTTCCCACGTTTCAATGGCGTCACATAAAAAGAGTTTTCTCCAATCAAAGAAATTAACATCTTAACTAGATTATTTGAGTTCTTTTCTCTTAAATAAATTGGAGGCGGCTTAATAGATTTGTGCAATGCATTTGGGGCGTCAATTTCTTCTTGGAGTATAGCAAAACGATTTTGGGATCTGGGTTTTTCACTGTCTTTTGTAATTTTTGCAGCTGATGCGATTTCCGCAGATTTTGGGCTTCTGCCTCTTTTCAAAACTGTAATGTAACGGTCCATTCCTACCTGTGTTTTGGGTTTTTCTACTGCAACTATTATGCTTTTTGGACTTGGCGTGGCTTTTGCAGCAGTTGTCACTCCTCCAGCACTGGACAGCGAACACCGGGATGAGGACAAACGTTCCGAACTTCTTAATGGTATATTCAAGTCAGATTTAGCTAAGTTTCCACCTTGCTCAATACACTTATTTAAGTTTGGCGCACTAGCACTTAATTTTATAGCTGGAGTAATTTTAGGTTTCACCGTTAAATAATTTCTATTAAATTCCGGATCTCTAATGTTTTCAAAACAGGCACTGTCGGAGCTTAATACAATATGAGCATTTCGACCGCTGTGCTCAGTTACATTTTTGGAGTTTTCACTCATTCACAAATAAAAAATTTTTTTTTTTTTTTTTTACCTATTACAAATTTTGCAACTTATTACAAATTTCACTATGTATATCACTCGCGCAGCGAACACGTCCGTACTCTTGAAGAGTCAACGCGAGAATGAACCATACAAATATTATCATTAAAAAAGAAATGATAATAATTTCCTAAATAATTAGTGTTTTATTCAAAATCAACATCGGCCCTTAAAATTTAACCACCCTTTATAACTTGGATATGCTGGTAAAATGTTTTCGTAAATTAAGTGTTTCAGTGAAAATGGGCGTTAAAGTAAGCGTGTCAATAAAATTTCTGCTAATAAATACAACTTAGATAATTCAATATAGTCCGTAATTCTTCCAAAATATTTATTCATTGAGAAATTATATGAATTTGAAATAAAGCATTATATAGGATGTGGGCGTAAGAGTGGGCGTGTCACCTAAATTTTCTGGCATAACAATAACATTGACTAGAAGGATTTCCGTAGCAAATTTTATCATCATACCTCTAATTTTGTCGGTTTTATAAATTTAATTTTCATTAACAGTAAATAACGTGGAAAGTGAGCGTTATAGTAGGCGTGTCGAAGTTATTTATGCTAATAAATACAACTTAGATATTTCAATAAAGTCCTTTATTATTCGATTTATAGAGAAATTATAAGAATTTGAGAGAAAACGTTGTATGGGAGGTTGGCGTGTCACATTTATTTTCCGTCAGAAGAAAGCCTTTGACCAAAAAGCAATTCCTGCAAAATTTCAGAATTTGTCACTCTTATTAGGTTTAAAATTTTTAACATATTGGAAAATACACTGCGCGGTATAAATTTTCGTACATTTTGATCTCTAACTCCCTTCCTAATACATGCATTTAGGCAATTTTTCTTTCTTCCTTATACTCCGATTTAGCCAATTTTCTATTCCAAACAAACCTTGTGTATAAGACATATTCTGGCAAAATTTGAGCCCACTAGCTTTTTCGATGGGACCTCTATCGCGCTTTTAACAGACGGACAGACGGACGGACATAGCTAGATCGTCGTCAAATAAAACCCCGATTAGGAATATACATACCATTTTTTTGGTGGCGGATATAAAAACTCAAATACTTCAAAAAAACACATTACAAAAAAATTTGTTTAGCTCTTTTACTAAAATTTTGCAAAAAATATTTGACCTTGTGTCACAAAAATTGGTCTGCTGATCACGGTCGGATCGTAACGGGTATAAAATGGGGTATAGAGGTATAGAGGAGAGTTTTATCTACTAAATGGTGCTAATTTCTTTTTGTTATCTTATGTTTTCTAGAAGTTATGGTGTATTAAAAAAAGGAATTTAGGAAAATTTAGACCTAAAGATAAAAAAAAATTATTTCTAAACATTATAAACAATTTATTTTCATGTATTAATGGCTAACAAATTTTAAAATTATACAAAACTTATTTCGTTTGAAAATCTTCTAAAAGTAAAATGTTATAGAACTTTAAAAATCAAAATCTTACTAATAAATTTCCTGTTTTAGCAAAATGCTGAGCATGTCTATTTTGAATCACCCTGTGGCCCTTAAAATTTAACCACCCTTTACAAAAAAATAGATAGATAAAAAAAAAATTTGTTAAAATATGTATTTTAAATATTCAAATACTTATTTTAAATCTACTGATGCACATTTTTTTTAATATTTTTAAATCTTAAACCTCATAACACTGTGTTTACAACTATATGTAAAGTTGGGCACAAATCATTACTCTAGTTAGTTTTTGTCAACAAACTTCGGTCATTTTCGTTTTCACAAACCCCTATAAAATTCCTTTGTAGTTTGTGCAAAAAAATGTTACTAGAGTCATCTAGTGTTCTACGTGATGTTTAGCAAAGACATCATCCTCAGTGTTTGCAAAATGTAGTGGCGCCTTCAACAGATGTCGCCATCTGCAATGAATAAATGCTAATGAATATGACTAATATATTTTTATAAAAATTAAAAAAAAAGTGGGCGTGGCACATTTATTTTCCGTTATAACGAAGACTTTGACCAAAAAACCATGTTTGCAAAATTTCAGAACCGTACATATAGTTTTGTCAGTTTTATTACGTTTTAAACTTTAAATATACACTGAGCGGTATAAATTTTCGTACATTTTGACCTATAACTCCTTTTCTAATGCATAGATTTAAGCAATTTTTGGGGAGAAATATTCTTTTGACTATATATATATTCGAAGTTTCATGACTCTACGTTTATGCGTTTGGACACAATTCCTTTTTTTTCGATGTTAGAAGGACACGGTTTTTTCGACCTATTCTTGCTTTACGAGCTATAACTCTCTTTCTAATATTCCGATTTAGCCCATTTTCAATACCAAACAAACCTTGTCTATTAGAAAGATTCTGGCAAAATTTGAGCCCTTTAGCTTTTTCGGTGCGACCTCTATCGTGCTTTCAACAGACGGCTAGACAGCTAGATCGTCATCAAATCAAACCCCGATTCAGAATATATATACTTTATGGGGTCTAAAATGGATATTTCGATGTGTTACAAACGGAATGACAAAATGAATATACCCCCACCATTTTTTTGGTGGCGGGTATAACAAGTAAGAGTGCTATATTCGGCCATGCCGAATCTTATATACCCTTCACAACGTGTAGTCATGCAATAACAGTAGTTTGTATCACCATTCATCTCATATGAAATACGTACATATATATAAAAAACATACATATATAAAAACATCCCATTGTAAAATTAAAAATTTTAGTGTGTATATGTTAAAACAAAAAATATAAAAAAAAATAACAAAAAAAATTTAAAAAAAAATTAAAAAAAAAAAAATTAAAAAAAAAATAATTAAAATATAAATAATAAATATAAAACAAAAAAAAAATAAAAAAAATTAAAAAAATAATAATAATAATATATTAAATAAAAAATAAAAAAAAAAATTTAAATAAAAATATAAAAAAAATTAAAAAAAATTTTTTTTTGCTCTGCTGGGATTCGATCCCACGTTTACTTTAACCAATATACAAGTTTGTAGGTATGTATGTTGTTGTTGTAATGTTGTTTTTGAGAAAAAAAATCGAGGTGGTCGTGGGTTTTTGCTCATATCTCAGTTGTTTATGAACCGATGTTTCTGATTTTCAATACCGATCTACTCCCGAATATTTCTGATATTTAAATACCTCACCCGGGCCCAAGCGATGTCGGGACAGACGGACAGACGGTCATACGGACAGACGGACAGACTGACAGAGCTTAATCGATTCCCCTATTCATAAGCTTTCAGAAAATATATACTTTATGGGGTCGGAAATGAAAATTGTAGAAATTTCACACGGAATGACAAACCTATATATACCCTTTTTCACTGTGTGTATAAAAAAATATTTTTTAATATTTAAAATAAAGTTCAAAGAGAAAATTACAAATCGCGAAAAGAATGATTTGTTCATTGTAGACCCGAACTTTTTCTATAGTGGTAAATAAAGCAAATCTCAAGTCTATATACAGTTTTGCAACAATCCGGATAGTAATTTTATGACAAATCTATTTTAACCAGAGTACAAACGCATACTGCCCTCTCAACGATCAGGGTGTAGGGTATAACAAAGATTATACAAAAATTGTAAATACAAGGTTGTGTACCTAAATTGTACGTATTTTTGCAGTGAATAAAAAGTTTGGAAAAACAGAGAAAAGTATGCACATGAAAAAAGTTAAATAAGAAATAAGCAAAGTTCAAGAATAACTAACTCATGGGTATAATCTCATGCATATGTATTCGCAAGAGAATGTATCTGCATTTATTCATCTTCATATTCAAATAGGAATACAAATGTTGCCAATCAGTTGATATCCATGCAGTTGCATACACATCTACATACATATTTGAAAATTTGTCTACTGTACCGTGTGTGTGTGTGTGTTTTAAGAAGAGTAAGGAACAGAGAATCACTAAAAATCAAGTCTATAATATTTATAGTTTGACTTTGAAAGTCGTTTTTATTCAAATAATGAAGTATCATCAGCAGCATCATTGTCATTGTCACTGCCACAATCACTATCATCGTCATTGTTATTTTTATAAGTAGTAAAATAAAAAAAAAATATTAAAAAATGTCTAAATATTAGTCATATCTTAGGGTTGATAGGGTTGCTGTCTATGCACAGTGTGAACAATTATAATGGGTGTCTCAGTAAGAATGCGTTTATTAAACTAAATGTTATTTTTTTTGTGAATGTTTTGCTGTTGTAATTGCAGTGGCTATAAAAGACGCCATTTGCCACAATATGCTTGAAATAGTCAGCGAATTATCCTAAAAAATTCTGATGTCAACTGGCCGGAAAGATCATACGAATTAACGTCGTGCGATCTTATTTTTTGAAATTTTTTGAAATCTTAATTCCTGAGAATTAATCCGAGATCAATCGCCTCATCGGTAAGATATAGCCACATCTCTATGAAATGGTAATGGAAAATTTCATAAAAAGAGTAATGACGTGTAATCACAGCAGTGAGGCAGTTTGACGAATATTTTATTTCATACTTAATCGCAACTTGTCTTCTTTGCAAGCCAATAAAAAATTACAGCCATTTAAAAAAAAAAGTGGTTTTATTTTAAAATTAAAATAAACAAGTTTCGTTTTATTTTCATTTTTAATATTTATTAATATTGATATTAAAGAGCAATTATGACTCTGATACTTCAGATAATTTATAAGATATTTTTTCTTGTTGTATTAGAAAACCAAATTCAATAAATAAATATAAATAAAACAAGTAAGAGCACTATATTCGGCTGTGCCGAATCTTTTATACCCACCACCAATTTTGTGTACATTTAAAGCGCAATATTTATTATTTTGTTAATCGCTATGGAATAATCTCTTTATAATAAAATATGTATCACTTTCTTTGTAGAGGGTGGTTAAATTTTAAGGGCCCATGTTGAAGGTGAACTACACCTAGTCTTTAAATTTGTTTTCTGCATTTCATTTGACATTTCTCAGTCTCAAACTTACTCAATTTGATCCGTGGTAAGATACGCAAATAAGCAGCGCTTTAAAGTTATTCAGGTTTTTTATGAAAATGGGCGTTCAAATCAAAATGCATTTTGTGCACTTCGTAATTCTTTTGATCAACAAAATGGTTCAAATTCGTCCACAATCGGGAGAATTGTAAAAAATATTTAAATTTCTGCAACACAGGTCTGTATAAAATGTTAGAAAATCTGTGAATGCCTTCTTAGTTCGTTGAATGGGAACTACTGCTGGTTTTTGCGATAGTGTGGCAAAAGAGCAGTCAACCTCGCCTCATCATCATGCCCAACAATTGAGCATCAACATTGTCATTGAAAATTTGGACCATCAGATAGAGGAGTGGGGCCAAGGATGGGGGGGGGGCATTTGGCCGATATTTTGTTAAATACATAATTGAACCATAATAATAATAATAATAATAATAATAATAATAATAATAATAATAATTTATGTTTTATTTAAATTCAACATCGGCCTTTAAAATTTAACCACCCTTTATAACTTCGATATGCTACTAAAATGTTTTTGTAAATGTAGTCTTTCAATGAAAGTGGGCGTTAAATAAGGCGTGTCAATAAAATTTCTACTAATAAATACAACTTAGATATTTCAATATAGTCCTTTATTTCCCCAAAAACTTTGTAAATAAAGCAATTAAATTAATTTTAGATAAACAGTTATAGGTAGGAGGTAGGCGTTAAAGTGGGCGTGTCACCTAAACTTTTTGGCATAACAATTACATTGATTAGAAGGATAAATGTAGCAAATTTGATCATCATACCTCTAATTTTGGCGGTTTTATGAGCTTTTAAATTTCACTAACGGTAGATAACGTGAAAAGTGGGCGTTATAGTTGGCGTGTCAAAGTTGTTCTCGCTAATGAATACAACTTAGGTGTTTCAATATAGTCCTTTATTATTCGAAAATCTTTATTAATAGAGAAATTATATGAATTTTATGTAAAACGTTATATGGGAGGTAGGCGTTAAAGTGAGCGTGTCTCCTAAACTTTTTGGCATAACAATTACATTGATTAGAAGGATATATGTAGCAAATTTGATCATCATATCTGTAATTTTAGCGGTTTTATGAGCTTTTAAATTTCATTAACGGTAGATAACGTGAAAAGTGGGCGTTATAGTTGGCGTGTCAAAGTTGTTCTCGCTAATGAATACAACTTAGGTGTTTCAATATAGTCCTTTATTATTCCAAAATCTCTATTAATAGAGAAACAATATGAATTTTGAGTAAAACGTTATATGGGAGGTGGGCGTAAAAGTAGGCGTGGCACCTTAATTTACTGGCACAGTAATGACATTGCCTAGGGGGATATACGTAGCAAATTTTATCATCATACTCCTATTTTTGGCGGTTTTATGAGCTTTTAAATTTCATTAACGGTAGATAACGTGAAAAGTGGGCGTTATAGTAGGCGTGTCAAAGTTATTTTTGCGAATGAGTGCAACTTAGGTGTTTCAATATAGCCCTTTATTATTCCAAAATCTTTATTAATAGAGAAATTATATGAATTTTAGGTAAAACGTTATATGGGAGGTGGGGGTAAAAGTGGGCGTGGCACATTGATTTTCCGTTAGAAAAAAGCGTCTCACTAAAAAGCAAAGTGTGCAAAATTTTAGGGTCGTACATCCAATTTTGTTGCTTTTATGACGTTTTTGTTTTTAAATATACCGAAAAATACACTGTGCGGTATAAATTTTCGTACATTTTGATCGATAACTCCTCTCCTAATGCATAGATTTAGATAATTTTTGGGGAAAGACAATGTTTTTATTAAGGAAATATATATTCTTAGTTAATGCGCTTGGACACAATTCCATTTTATTCGATGTTCGAAGGACACTGTCTATAAGAAAGATTCTGGCAAAATTTTCGGTGCGACCTCTATCGTGCTTTCAACAGACGGACGGACAGACGGATGCGGACATAGCTAGATCGTCATCAAATCAAACCCTGATTCAGAATATATATACTTTATGGGGTCTAAAATGGATATTTCGATGTGTTACAGACGGAATGACAAAATGAATATACCCCCACCATTTTTTTGGTGGCGGGTATAAAAATAATTTCTGGTATATGGCTTCCTCTTATGATAGTCGTCGAGGCAGTCTATTTTTGTAACACTCTTTCGAGCGTAACCGGTCTTATATCGTTAATAGTGTATCAAAATTTGACATCTAAATAGTTGGTGTTTTATCAGCATAGCCCAAAGATTTGACTTACTTCCACAAAAAGTAGTCCAAAGTAGTCACACAGACGAGGTAGCCAATTCTCAGGATTATTTGTTGAGGTAATTCAGTCAGCAAACGTTTGGTTAAATAGTTGCACACGCTTTATGTACTGTTGCTCTGTGCTGTTGTAATCACTTCTTTTCCGAATGAATAATGTAAAGAAGAAAAAAAATCATGTTGAGACAGACATCAAATCGATAAGCTCAAATTCTCTGTCACACTCGCGTCTTTAGTGGCGATGGCTTCTTTTGTGCGCACGGTACTGGTTCGATTGAGATAAATATGATTCAAAAGATTTAATGAGGTCATGAACCGATTTATAGTATTGCGTATTGTCTGCTAAGATGGACGACTATGTGAACTGCAAACATGAAGAAATATTCTTTAAGTTTGGCAAAGCGAGCGCAGATTTTGAAAATAAATGTCCACTATTTATCGTTGTTCTAGAAATAGTATTTGTAAGGTGATTTTGAAACAGACTGACTTTTAGTTTTGCATCCTTATTGGAAGTTCTTTAGGTTTAAAAAAATACCCTTTATAAGCAGGTGACTGATATTAAGGTTTTCCGTAGTGCTTTTTGTAGCTTAGTTCTGATTAAAAAAGTTAGATTATTTAGAAAACACACACTATATTTGCAAACAATGAAATTAACGATACAAGAAAATCGTTCACTAGACCCCACTGTAAGTGTCATAATAAAATTGCAATTTTTGCAGGTTTCTTTTCGTATAACAATTGGCACTTGCCAAGTGTTTTGTCGCTTGCAATTAATGTATGGCTGTGTAAATGTAATTTTGAATACAATTGATGTTTTGTAGGTTTCAAATGAGATAAAAGAAGAAACTAAGGAAGGAATAAGCAGGGATATAGCAAGTCAAACATTAATATGCATACACACATCCATACATAAATGACAAATGCAATAGAAAACTAACAAAGCGATGACATGATACACATTTCTCTTTTGACTAATAAATTAACAAAATATTAGATTTTAAGTTGTAGCAACAAAACATTGAATTAGAAGGGAGACTGCAAGGATATAAATGCAAAAATAAGATAAATTTGTTATTTGAAAACTTTTACGAAAATAACAAATTCTTAAATATTGAAATAAGCCCTCTTTTTCGGAGTATTAAATTAAAAGAATTTCTTAAATTTCTTATAATTTCTTCATTTTCTTTTTTAATATTTATAGAAAAAGAATATAAAATTGTTTACTGTATAATTTTGTTAAAAAGTTAATTTATTTCCTTCTCCTGCTCTCTTCTTATTTTTAAATTATCGACATCTTTAAAGTTGGTTTCTAACTTAAGTTGATAAGAAGAAGAAAAATAATAAAGATGTGCGACAGGGTTTAGGTTTTTTTTTGCAAAAATTATATAAAACAGTTCAAGAAAAATCTCTTTGTGGTCTGCTGCTTTCCATACAGACATGTTTAAATAGGCATAAGGTGTAAAAACTCATTTAGAAAATTCATTGAAAAGTTTTTTTTGTTTTTGTGTTTTGAATAAATTCCTAAGAAAACAGGAGAAATCAAATATGAATAAAAAGAAAACATCCAGCTGATTAATTATTAAATGAAAATATATTTAAGAGCTTTATCAAAATTACCTCTATTCAAAGGAGTAAAATAAATGATATATTGAAGTTTACAAATAAGTTCAATAATACTTTCCAATAATTTCGTTGTTTTACTGCACTGTATGGGGTATTGATTCGTGGCTCTGGACAGAATTATATTAGATTAAAACTTAAACACGAGCGTTAAGCGATAAACGCTAAAATTTTGCATGATTTTTGTTAATGTAACAAAAACAAAACAATTGAAAATCCCTACCATAAAGTATATATATTCTGAATCAGGGTTTGATTTGATGACGATCTAGCTATGTCCGTCTGTCCGTCTGTTGAAAGCACGATAGAGGTCGCACCGAAAAAGCTAGGAGGCTCAAATTTTGCCAGAATCTTTCTTATAGACAAGGTTTGTCTGGTATTGAAAATGGGCTAAATCGAAATATTCGAAAGAGAGTTATAGCTCGAAAAGCAAGAGTAGGTCGAAAAAACCGTGTCCTTCAAACATCGAATAAAATAGAATTGTGTCCAAACGTATTAACGTAGACTCATGAAACTTCGAATATATATATATATCCTGAGTAAAAGCAATATTTTTCTTCGAAAAATATCTAAATCTATGCATTAGGAAAGGAGTTATCGATCAAAATGTACGAAAATTTATACCGCACAGTGTATTTTTCGGTGTATTAAAAAACAAAAACGTCATAAAAGCAACAAAAATGGATATACGACTCTGAAATTTTGCACACTTTGCTTTTTGGTGAGACGCTTTTTTGTAACGGAAAATCAATGTGCCACGCCTACTATTACGTATTAAAAAACAAAAACGTCATAAAAGCAACAAAAATGGATATACGACTCTGAAATTTTGCACACTTTGCTTTTTGGTGAGACGCTTTTTTGTAACGGAAAATCAATGTGCCACGCCTACTATTACGCAGATTTTGAAAATAAATGTCCACTATTTATCGTTGTTCTAGAAATAGTATTTGTAAGGTGATTTTGAAACAGACTGACTTTTAGTTTTGCATCCTTATTGGAAGTTCTTTAGGTTTAAAAAAATACCCTTTATAAGCAGGTGACTGATATTAAGGTTTTCCGTAGTGCTTTTTGTAGCTTAGAACGATTTACTCAAAATTCATATAATTTCTCCATTAAAAAGATTTTGGAATTATAAAGGGCTTAATTGAAACACAATAGTTGTACTCATTCGCAAAAATATTTTTGACACGCCTACTATAACGCCCACTTTTCACGTCATCTACCGTTAATGAAATTTAAAAGCTCATAAAACCGCCAAAATTTGAGGTATGATGATCAAATTTGCTACGTATATCCCCCTATGCAATGTCATTATTGTCTCAGAAAATTAAGGTGCCACGCCCACTTTTACGCCCACCTCCCATAGAACGATTTACTCAAAATTCATATAATTTCTCCATTAAAAAGATTTTGGAATAATAAAGGGCTATATTGAAACACCTCTGTCGTACTCATTCGCAAAAATAACTTTGACACGCCTACTATAACGCCCACTTTTCACATTATTTACCGTTAATGAAATTTAAAAGCTCATAAAACCGCCAAAATTAGAGGTATAATGATCAAATATGCCACGTATATCCTTCTAATCAATGTAATTGTTGTGCCAAAAAGTTAACGCCTACCTACGGTTTATCTTTAATTCATGTAATTTCTCTATTGACAAAGTTGTTGGGAAAATAAAGGACTATATTGAAATATCTAAGTTGTATTTATTAGCAGAAACTTTATTGACACGCCTACTTTAACGCCCACTTTCATTGAAAGACTACATTTACAAAAGCATTTTAGTAGCATATCGAAGTTATAAAGGGTGGTTAAATTTTATGTTGAATTTAAATAGAACACAATTTATTTAGGATATTACTATTATTTCTTTTTGTATTTATAATATTTGTATGGTTCAATTATGTATTTAACAAAATATCGGCCAAATGGCCCCCCATCCTTGGCGCCACTCCTCTATCTGATGGTCCAAATTTTCAATGACAATGTTGTTGCTCAATTGTTGGGCATGATGATGAGGCGAGGTTGACTGCTCTTTTGCCACACCACTGCGAAAAACAGCAATGTTTTCCGTTCAACATACTAACAAGGCATTTACAGATTTTCTAACACTTTATGCAGACCTGTTTTGCAGAAGTTTAAATATTTTTTACAATTCTCCCGATTGTGGACGAATTTGAATGATTATGTTGATCAAAAGAATTACGAAGTGCACAAAATGCATTTCGATTTAAACGTCCATTTTTATAAAAAACCTGAATAACTTTAAAGCGTTTCTCATTTGCGTATCTTTCCATAGATCAAATTGAGTAAGCTTGAGATTGAGAAATGTCAAGTGAAATGCAGAAAACAAATTTAAAGGCTAGGTGTAGTTCACCTTCAACATGGGCCCTTAAAATTTAACCACCCTCTACAAAGAAAGTGATACATATTTTATTATAAAGAGATTATTTCATAGCGATTAACAAAATAATAAATATTGTGCTTTAAATGTACACAAAATTGGTGGTGGGTATAAAAGATTCGGCACAGCCGAATATAGTGCTCTTACTTGTTTAGGTTAATTTGTTGTAAAGTTAAGCCATTAAAATCGATTGGCGAAAATTCGTTGTCATCGTATTCTGTCTTTGCTTAAGGCTCTGTGACAATAATTTACAATACAATTTAATGGTTGGAAAAATGGGCGGTGGAATGCGTATAGAAAGTAATTTTAACTTCGGACTATATGCTTTTACCTGCAGACAAGTTATATACCTAATTTTTGCATCTGTCAAGCTTTTGATTTTAAAATAAGGTTATCATAAGAGCCCAACAAGTTCATTTTTATATAGTTTTATACCAGTTTAGATACAATATATGGTTATATCAGCCGTATGCAACAAATACAAATGCGTTTTCAATTATAAAGGTTTGGTAAGTGAAATCAACTTTTTGAAGCCCCCACATATACTGCAGACTCTTTAATGTTATCAATATATAAGATATGCTTTCAAAAAAAAAAAAAAAAAAAAATAACATCAAAACTAACAAGAATATTAAGACAATGTAACAACAAAATCAAGAGGAATATTGACACAATGCGTCACTACAATATAATTAAACAATTTTATCGATTGTTGCTTTGTATTTGTCAAATCGTTAGTATGACATATAAGTTCAATAAAATAGATTTAATGTATGTGTGTATGTGTGTATGTATGTATGTATGTATATATGTGTCATAGCGACCCTTTTCAAATTTGAGATTGTACAATAATTTAGTGTAAATTATTTTACATTTCTTTCGTTTAAATCACCGAGACTCTGAAATAAAAGTTAATGGTTATACATATCACTTGTTTATTTCAACAATGTCATAACTCAAAAAAAACTTGTTTTTTTTAAATTTTTAAAAAACTTTTAACAAAATCGAGTGTTGAATGAAAGAAAAGGCAAAGAAAATTTATATGTGTGTAATTTTTCTAACAAAATTTGTATTTATTGAATCAGCACCTAGTTTTAAGAACTTAAAATAAGACCTCGAATCCTACTTCTTATAAAATATATATGTGTGTATGTTTATAATGTTCCAATTACAGCCAATGCCGGACGAAGAACTCGTATTTAGATTTGCCGCTTACCTTATTGTTCTTCCCATTTTTCCTTTGCTAGATTGGAAGTGTATAACTATTTTTAATACAATATTACCTTGGGCTAGTTGATTTTGATGGGATTAACGTTTCTTAAGAAACGATGACTCATGTTTTGCTATAACAGTTTCAACAAAGGGCACTTTATTACAAAAAATTATTTTAAACAATATTTTTGATATTGAAACTTAAGATCAATCTTTTTTTTTTTTTAACTGCCGTTCGCTAAGAAAAATAACTCTAGGTCCGAAATTATTTGTAATTTTAAAAATATTTTTTTAAAACTTATTTACTAACAATTAACTTAAAATTATAATACATAAGCAAAGTTAATAAAAGCAGCAATCGAAGCTTAGATCTTCTGCTTAATTGGCATGTATTTAAAAAGGTGCTTATGAATTTAGCGTGCTTGGTTGATTGGTTACCGTGGTAGTTCGCTGCCCGCAAACAGTCAAGTAGAGTCTGTATGACTCCGTTTTGACAGGACCACATCACTCGTCAGCTCTAATGTATCTCAGAATAAATCCAAGAGTAAGCATGATACTAGATCCACCCCGTGGCCGTGAGGTATCTCAGTAGATAATTCAGTCCAACTTCAGATATCGCAGAGAGAATTTCATTTCATTTATTAATTATTTAAACAAATTTAAAAAATATTTTATTGATTGAAAACATAGGGTGGCGTGTTTTGCAAAACTTAAGTTAATTTAAATTATCAATTACAGTGCCACCTCGCTTAACGCAATCCTCGATAAGCGCAACTTCTCGATTATTGTAACTCGTAAATTGTTTGCAATGTCGACTCAGTTAACGCAACTTTTCAAAAAAAAATCTTAAGTTCCATTAACATTGAATAAAATGCCGGTGATTATAAAATTTGTGAAACTTTCTATTAAACAAAAAAGTGATATTCGTAATAAGCTTGAAAAGAGCATATCTGTAAAAGTGATTTGCGATGAATAAAAAGTGCACAAATCAACAATATCCAAAATTAAAAAAAAATTAAGCTGCATAAAAAAAAATTCAACAAAAATACAACAAGAGCTTGTGAATATCCAAAAATGAAAAAGGATTTGTACAAGTGGACTATGAAGCCATATTAAGCCAAGAAAGAGAATTTGCGCCCTAAACAATTGAGACTCGGTTATCGCAACAACCTCAGTTTTCACAATGGCCAAAATTTCTATTAGTTGCGCTAAGCGAGGCTGCACTGTACCTGCAAAAAGGAGACTTGAAAAAAATAATTAATAGGTTAAACATTTAGTGCACATTATATATTTCGCTACAAAATAAAACTATTTATAAAAAATTACTAATATTTTGTAGAAAATCGTTTGTTTTTAAATACCCCAAAGCATCTCTTGGGCACGCTTACGACTTAAAGTCCGCAACATTGCTTTAAAATGGCATTACATACAATTTGCGTTTCATGCCATACTTCTGCTAAATTTTTAGTCCTAACTGCTTTTCAATATCGATTCATAAATGTTCCAACTGACCTAAAACCGCTGATTGCGGTGGTCACTCAAACACTTTTATATATTTCTCTTCTAAGCATTTGTTAACCAACTTCAAGTGTGCTCAACGTTGTCCTGCATAAAATACCATAAAACTGGTATATTGTCATATGAAAATGGAATCATTTGGTCTGCTGATATATTTTTATAAACACGTTGATTCACTTTTCTATCTACATCGTGCCAAAAAAAAGCGGCATTAAGCTCACATTAGACATAACATAACCATAATGCCATAACTATAGAAAGTTATTGGTTTTCTATGCAGTATAATCAAAAATATTGTTGTTCATAAGTTTGATTCAAACAGCTGTTTTGTATAGTTATGGTCATTAGGGTTAACACCAAAACAAGGCCCTATTACCACGCTGTAGCCGATGTTGTGCTGAAACTGAAAAATGTTTCCTCAGGTCATTTCGGAACAAAAACGTTCCGCGTCGTAGTCGATTTCTGAAAGCCCTTTAAGATTTTTTTTTATTTTTTCATAATTTTTTATTTATTCAAAATTTTTATTGACTTAAAAATTAAATTTTTCTAGAGTTTCTTTGATGCCATTGAAAATAGTTTCGCTTTCCCATTTTCCAGAACTAATGCAGCTACTTTTATTTATTGAGATTAATTTTTTACAACAACTACCTGTACTTCTTGTCGTCCAATTTTTATTTTTTTAGAACTTACTGATCCCAAACTTAATTGCATTTGACGCGGAACCTTTTTTAACGATATCGAAAATCTAAAGATGCAGTTTTTATTGTTTTTTTATGCAGTACATGGTATGGATAGGGCCATTTTGATATTTTAGAAACTTGTAAAAAAGTTGTCTCCCTAATGGTCATGTTACGTCTAATTTGAGCTTTAGCCATAAGGCTCCTGCTAACGTGCTTTACTGTTGTGATTGTGTACTTTGGCGTATGTTTCACGTTTTTCCAATACTAGCAAACAAAAAAAACTCAGATTTGCTTCTTCTTCAAAATTTTATATATTTTTATATGATTGCTTCCTTGTAAACTGATTTCAGTCTTCAATATCTGTCTTAATACTTATGCAATGGGGCGAAATTTAAAAGAAAAAAAAAAACATATCGTCGCTGTACCGAAGCCATCGGTTATTTGAAATTTTTTTAAATCTTCTATGTCATACAATTTTAAGCCTTTACATTCTTTCACCAAACTGTTTAAGGATATCTTTATTTGGTTCAAAAATAAACAATGGTGTCTATGTGTAAGTGTAATTCTACATATTTACGAAGGAATTTTTTTTTGAAAACATAGTGAAAAATAAATAACTGAATTTTTTAGAGCAAAGAAGATAGTGCTTATTGTTTTCTTTTCTTTTTATATTAAATAAATTTTTGTAATTTTTTTTTTCGTTTAAAATAAATAAATTATTATGAAAATTATTATTAATAAATTCTGCCGTATTTTTGTTATATTGACTTATTGGCCTTTAAGGCTTAAAAACTGCTTCAATTAAATAAATAAAAAAACATTATTTTTTTCATGCGCATAGTTTTTTGAGCAATTTAATCTTTTTTAGTCTTTGTTTAAAGATTTTTGGAAAATACACTCAGTGCATGTTTCACTTCTAACTGATTTTTTTTTATAGAATTGGAAGTCATTAATAGGTTATAAGTTGATATATGAAATATAATGTTAAGAGCTTATATTATTGTTTCTAATTTATGCATGTATCACAAAGGAATCAATATGATGGACCCAAGTAAGCTGCACAACAGCTGCCTGTCCAAACCTAACCACGAAGTTAATAGTATACTGAAGTCATTACAAAAATGTATTGCTTAACTAGTAGTGGAGGGATTAATATTAATCTTAAATAGTTTAAACCTGAAGAATTTTTTCTAGCACTTGATTTTGAGTGTGCAAATTTTGACTTATGACACTCTTTAAGTACATTTGTTGTTGTTGTTGTTGTTGTGCAAATCAAATGTGGACAAAGTGTTGGCTTTTATATTATATTTAAACATACATATGTACATATATATGGTTTAAAGCCATTATTTTTTGTTTTAAGGATTTTATTAATGTACTTGTGTATGTAAGTTAGTATTTGTTATAACTTTTTTATTATTGTCGGCACTGCTGCTTTCTAATGCCTTTTATTTGATTCTGTTGTTTGTATTTTTGCATGTGTTTTATTTGTATTTATACGATGTTTATTTATGTACCACTCGAATTTCCCTTTTTGTCAATAAAAATCTCTCAAAGAAAACAATAAAAAAAAAACAAGTGAAAAAGATAAATAAATACATTTTAGCCAAAATAATGAATGAAATAAAAGCGAAAATTAAAAGCAAAATATTAACAACAATGAAGGAATTTAATAAAATTTTTTTACGCATTACATATACGCCCCTACCAACATAAATCAAATAAAATAAAACAAAATTGGAATCAAGCTAAAGTGAAAGAAAAAGTTTTTAATGTAAGAAAAGTACAACATTAAGATAAAATTGTTATGTACTCGCATAAAAACAAGCATAAGTATATATTTTTGTATACATGCCAAAAATTGACGTATTCATAGATTTTATTGAAAAATTCTGGTTTAAAGAAGACTTGCTTACATTTAGTAAATTAAAAAACAACACAAAATTAGATAAAATGAGCAGAGAGCCGGTGAAACATTCTTTAAAGCCATCTCTGTATAGTCGGTTAAGTAAAATCTGTTAGTTTAAGTTTATTTTTAATCGGTTACTTTAGTTTATTTTTGCAAATAACCAAATAACCTTTCCATGAACCGCAATTTATTTTAAGTGGGCAAAAATGACCTAATGTAATGAGTTAGACTGGAGACTGGAAAATAGTATTTACTGATATTTTTATTTTGTTGTTTTTGTATTTTGCATTTTCACTTCTACGTATACTTTTTTTTAGCTGACCTTTAGTTTTTTTAAATATTTGCTTTGGGTATGTAACTTCAAAATACGAGTTGCACAACAGATAGTGTATCCTTTGAACTCGGGTTTGGTCCTCTATAATATTTATGTCATTTAGAATTGTACATATCTGTCATTTGTTCTTACGTAGTTATTTAATATAACAGTGTTAACAGCAAAACTTTTTTTCTTCATATTTATTTGGAAAAAAAGTTCCGCTACAAACCGCTAGAAACCAGGGTGAGAACAGAAAGGATATTACCACACCCCAACCCAAAACCAAATTTTTTTGTTTTGATAAGCTATTTTTTTGTCCGCCAATAAAAAAAAATTTCATATATTTTAATGTTTACTAAAGAAGTACCCTGGATCCGCATCCTTTTATGGTGAATGTATTTTACCGGCTTTGTTTGCGGCTGTCTGGTGTCATGCATGTAAATAAAGCGGCTCGTGTGGACGGTCTAGATATGGTTGTCCTATATGGCAAGACCCAAATTTGTAGTGTGGTGAGTTGGCGCTTATGGCGCGGCGGCAGGTTTTTCTTGTTCGCTTAAGTATTGACTTTTTTAGTTCTTGCTTTAAATTTATTCCAAGTAGACGCCGCGGTGCGCCGGCAGGCAAAAAAAAATTTTTTTTACATTTTTTTAATATATTAAAAAAAAAGAAAACTAAAAGAATAAAATAAAAAATAACGTGAACAACAAATATAAAATTATTAAATATAAATTTAAGAAAAACAAAAACTTGTGTTTCAGCGACACTCAACCACCGTCCGATCATTCTTGTATAGTTTTCTGGAAGCCACCAAGAGGTAATGAGGTTTGTTTGTGCTGTTTCAAAATTCCAATTATCTCACGGAATTGAAAAATTGCTCAGGCCAGAAAAACCAAGAGCATGAATTGCGGCTTTTTTTATAAGAATTTTTGTCAACTTAACATAAGCTTATAAATTCATTGAGTGCTACTCAAGAAACAATTTCAAAAAGTTTGCAAGGATTGCAGGATTCACTCGAAATATGTAAAATTTCATACCATATGAATTGAAGCCAATAAATCATGAAGGACAATTTTGCATATTCGATAATCTGCTTGGATGATATTAAAGAAAATGATTTTTGAATCAAATCATTAGTGGCGATGAAAAATTTATCCATTATGATATCGTATAATGAGATCGTATGTCAGGTCTGGCCAACCAGCTGAATTCACATCAAAGCCTAATATTCATTTCATAGACCATCTGGCCAAACCATCGCATGGATCTTATACCGAATGCAACTGTTTCGTCGAAAGCGAGAAATGGCCAAAAAGCAATTAGAATATCTGGCTAGACATAAACCTACAATATTTTACCACGATAACGCTTCGCCACATGTTGCAAGACCTATTACAACTATTTGGAAAGAAGTTTTTGGGAAATTTCCACTCATCCACCTTACACTCCAGAACTTTCCCCGTCGAATAACTCTTTGTTTCGACCGATATAAAATGGTCCCTAGAACTTTAAATCAGGATATCTGAGATTGGCTTTAAATCAGGATATCTGAAATTGTTCTTTACCTATAAAGTGGCGTAGAACTTATATGTTGCAAGCAAACTGAGAAAATATCATTGTTAGCAAATGCCGACACTTTGAATAAATTTTTACTTTACAAATTAAAAAAAAAAAAAATTGCGCATTTAGTTATACGCCCCATCTAATTTATAACTTGTTGTGTGCAAACAAAATTGTGTTTTTTTAATAGATTAGTTAAAAAGATGGATATTGAAAGTCCAAACATATAACAGGTGTACACTTATGCAAAAATCAAAATTTGGCATATTGTTAACGTTAAAGTTTTCGTGCCTCCCAACCGCAGTACATCGAAAAAGATAATCTTCCAAAGCCTCATCCACAACTTCGCATGTAACTTATTAGTACACTAGTTATATATATATATATATATATTCCCTTCGATCCTATAAGGAGCATAGGGCCTCAACAAACTTCCTCCACTCAGATCTATCAATCGCTATATTTTTTACTTCGCTCCAGCTTTTACGCATTTTTCTTATCTCGGACTCGATTTGTCTTCGCTACGTATGAGCTGGTGGCCCTGTTCTACGACTTCCCTGAGGGTTCCATTCAATAGCATTTCGGGCAATATCGGACGGTTGTTTGCGGAGTGTATGTCCGATCCAATTCCACTTTCTTCTCTGTATTTCTACGCACAGCGGTGTTTGCATTGTTTCGCGCCACAGGTTGATGTTCGATATGGTTCGTGGCCAGAAGATTCGTAGAATTCTTCGAAGACATTTGTTAACGAAAACTTGCAAGGATTTAATGTCTCGGGAGGCAGCGTTCCAAGTTTCGCATCCATATAACAACGTTGATTTTACGTTGGAGTTGAATATATTAATTTTAATACGACGTGATATTGTGGACGATTTCCACACTTTATTGAGCAGACCAAAGGATTGTGTGCCCTTTTTTATTCGACTAGCAATATCTTCACTAGATCCTCCAGTTCGATTGATAATGGCTCCGAGATAGCAGAATGTATCGACTTCTTCTAAAGTTTCATCATTTACCAGGAAGGAATTTACGTTTTCGGCGTTAATACGCATGACTTTTGTCTTTTTTATATTTATCTTGAGCCCCGCCTTCTCTGATATGTCTATAAGTCGTTTCAATTTTGTGGACATATCAGTGTGGCTGTGAGAAAGGAGGCATATGTCATCTGCGTATTCGAGGTCCTCTAATCGCTCGTTTAAACCCCATACGATTCCTTGGTTGCCCACCATTGCGTGCTGCACCACAATATCTAGCACGATATTAAAGAGCAGTGGTGACATTACACACCCTTGACGAACGCCTGTACCAACCTCAATCTTACGGCTAAGCATGCCATCGTGTAGAATTCGGCAACTTGCTCCTGTGTATAGGCATTTTATAAGTTGGATAAGTTTACGTGGGACGCCTTTACACTCAAGAGCATTCCAAATCACATCATGTGCCAGGGTGTCAAATGCCTTTTCAAAATCGATAAATATAAGGTAAAGAGGAGATCGCCATTCAACTGACTGCTCTACTATTACTCTTAGTGAGTTAATGTGATCAACGCATGACTTTTTGGGGCAGAAACCAGCCTGTTGTCTTCTTAAATCTGGCATTAAAGAGTCCGATAACCTCTTAGTTATAACTTGGGCTAAAACTTTATTGATCATACTTAATAGTGCGATGCCCCGCCAGTTGTTGCGATTTGTTAAGTCGCCCTTCTTGGGGATCTTCACTATAATACCTTCTTTTAGCTCGTCTGGAATTATCTCTGATAACCAGATTTCCTCAATAATGCGAAAAATAAGTTCTGCGCTCGTTCTGGAGTTTAACTTAAGGAGCTCTGGAGATATGTTGTCGTTGCCCGGACTTTTGTTGTTTTTAAGCGCTTTTACGGCTTGTACAATCACAGACATTACTGGAGGGGTAATACTGATATTTGATCGTGTGTGTGTACACTAGTTAATCTTCCAAATTATCTCTAGAAGTTTTTAAAATAAGTATGTTATTTAAATAAAAATATTTTCTTTTAAAGCACATTTAAATACAATTCTTTTCTCTTAAAAGCACATTTAAACAAAAAACGCAAACATTTAATAATAATTTTTATACTTTTGTTATAACTTCAGCGCAATTAATGTGGTCATCTTTGTAGGATTTAAAATAAAACGAAAATAATTTTTATTGGTTCACATAATTCAAGTACCTAAACCACCAATACTTAAAAGATAACCATTTATATTCTAAAGCTGCTTGATATTAGGAGTTTTGCTTTAAGTTATTGTTTGTGTGACTATATTTGTTTGTGTATGTATATGACATAATAAAGTTTCTAATTTAACTGAGAGCTCAAGGCATTAATATGATGAACATTGCACAATGTAATGGAAAATAAATTTAATTAAAAAGTGATTTGAGATTTTTATATAACCTTGCAAGTGAGCAATTTTCATGGTCGTATGCACCATTCATTTTGCGAAACCTTTTAAATTTTTTTGCAAAATTTTTGCGGAGAGAAATTTTAAATATTTTAAGTGAATTTCAATTAATTACTTTAAAGCAAAATTGCTCACCACTGAGTGGCTTAAGGCTACAAATATTTGCTAGGCTTTAAATTAATTTTCCATAATATTGTCCATCCTTTTCCTTATTTCTTCTACAATTGGCTTGGGCTATGTAATTTATAAAAAAAGACATTTTAGTTATAAAACTTTTTACTTACTTTTAAAAGTTAAATAAAAGTACTTTAGTTCACGCAAATTAATACATTAATACTAAGAAAAAAGTACAAATTAGTTACAAACACATAATAAAATACAACAAATGAGCCAAACAGCCGCATACATATTATAGTATTTCCCTTTCCGCTTAATGGCAAAAAAACTCATCAAACGCTAAAAGTTTTACAAAAATAATAAAAAAAAACAATGCTTGATACATTATCAATACAAAAGGGAATGGACCAAAGAAAGAGTTTTTAATAAAAAAAAAAACACTTTTAACATCCCTGCAGACAGTGTAACTTGTTTGTGGTTAAAAATTTACTAGTTTCATCTAACTCCAGACTAGTAAGACATCCGTCCTTCTATCATATATCAAACTATCGATTTTTACTTTAAGTTGTCACAGGACCGCAACTTATATACCAGTTATTGTGAAGAGTGGTAACTTCACACATACTTAAACAAGTAAAAGCGCTATATTCGGCCGTGCCGAATCTTATATACCCTTCACAACGTGTAGTCATGCAATAACAGTAAATTCACGTATGTATGTTAAAAAAAACAAAAAAAAAAATAAAAAATAAAAAAAAAAATTAAAAAAAAAAATTAAAAAAAAAAATTAAAAAAAAAAAAAATTATTATATACATATATAATATATATATAAAAAAAAAAAAAAAAAAAAAAAATTAAAAAAAAAAAAAAAAAAAAAAATAAAAAAAATATATATAATATATTAAATAAAAAATAAAAAAAAATAAAAAAAAAATTAAAAAAAAAAAATTTTAAAAAAATTTAAAAAAAAATTTTTTTGCCTCAGCTGGGATTCGATGCCACGTTTTCTCTAACCAGTATACACGTTTGTATGTATGTATGTTGTTGTTGTAATGTTGTTTTTATTTAAAGAAAATCGAGGTGGTCGTGGGTTTTTGCTTATATCTCAGTTGTTTATGTACCGATGTTTCTGATTTTCAATACCGATCTACTCCCGAATATTTCTGATATTTTAATACCTTACCCGGGTCCAACCTATGTCGGGGGGCTTCAAAAAGTTGATTTCAACATACACACGGACAGACGGTCAGACGGACAGACGGACAGACGGACAGACGGTCAGGGCTTAATCGACTCCTCTATTCATAAGCTTTCAGAAAATATATACTTTATGGGGTCGGAAATGAAAATTGTAGAAATTTCACACGGAATGACAAACCTATATATACCCTTTTTCACTGTGTGAAGGGTATAAAAAGAATTATTACAAACTTTAACATAGCAATCTCAAGCATCAAACACTATGAAATGTTTCTTGTGTCAGTTGGTAGATGAAGCGGACTTCTTCGGTTTTGAAGTTTTACGCTCTAATCATTGCAGCAACAATTTTTATTTAAATATTTTTGCTGATGTTGTAAAAATATTTGTTTGGTTTTTGCTTGTTGCCTGCATTATAAGTACATTGATGTACTGTTATATATACTTAATGGTAACAACAATAAAATAACAATATCCAAGAGATACAGCAAACATTGCTGTGAAATAATTCTTCGCCCAGAATTGTTTATGAGAAATATTTTTTATAAATAAACTCAAATGTATTGAAGTGGGGAATTGAGAATGTTTTACTTGGCTGCAACGAATCTTATACACACCACCAATTTTTAGTTTGAGAGAACCTAAAATTCCAAGAATTTTCAGCACACAATTACCTGAAATGTTCTGTAATTCTCTTTTTTAATAAAATGAATTAATTTATTGTATTTTCTGATACAAAATGGTTTATTTATTCATTAAGGGGAATTACATCCGCAAGTCTACATTTTTTTCGTCAAAGTGGAGGTCAAAGTGTTCAAGGTGAGAAGCAGGTGTTTTATAAACACTGGTCAAAGTAGCCAAATGAGGTTCAATAGAGAAGCAGAGATACAGCAGAGATATCAACAGAGTAGTAGAAGATCAGCGAAGAGGTAGCAGAAAGATCAATTGCAAAGCAATAGCAAAGAGAAAAAAATTACCAACTTATGAAAATAGAGGATAAAAGAACAGTTATTGCCATGGTGTAATTACATAAGGTGATAGCGTAAAGGAGAGTAATTTTTGGCTCTCTTTTTTTATGTATAGAGTTTGACAATTTCCCGAGTATGTAGTTTGACATACTCCAGAACACAAAAAAGAAATAATCAGCTGGGCTGGCACCGCTACCTTGTATAAGTGTATCCTGGTTATAACTACAAAAAAAAAACGTACTTATAAAGCACACAACTTCAAAGCAAACATTAAAGCGAACACAGTGGAATGTATTAGCTACAAAGCAACAGACTTGTAACTACGACATTTTATAAAAGCAGATTTATGAAAACGACAGTCGTCATTAAATTCTATTATATTCTTGTGTTATTAGATTTGGCATAATCTCTTAATTGATACTGTTTTTCAAAAATCTTTATCGGAATAATGTTTTTAATATAAAAACGACTTAATTTAAGTTAATTGTGTTCTCAGTATCCTTAACGAATTGCACTTGAGGTTTTTTAATTAATTCGATGTTGTAAATTTGTATTTGCGATGGTGTGACGATAATGAAAATAAAAGTTGGAAGAGGCTCATTTGGCATTATTTTGATCGTGTAATTATATTGCAATATTTTTGCCTTTTTTTTGTCTGGACTACAATGCAATGACAAGTCTGAATGAATCGACTTCCAAAAAAAAATTTTGTTTTGAACGAAGCACATATGTATGAAAGGAAGAAATGGTAAAGATTCACTTGCATAAAATTTGTAGGTCGAGTTACCGGCTCGAAGCACAACTTTGAGCACAAAATGAGCGATTTTTAAAGCCTATTGTAATATATAAATAACAGGCTTACGCAAAGATTGTTTTTAATTTTCCCCTTACAAAAAACTTTTTTAGTAGTAATGAAAGAATGGATACATTTGTAATAAATTATTACAAGCATTAGTGTATAGTTTTTTATTCGAATCGCATATAAACGTGCTTTAATCCTGAAACTTTATATAAGTGCTTAAAATAACTCTAACTTCACTTTTCTTCTACTGGGAAGTGGAAGGAATATTCACTAATTCCATATGTCTAGGGATTTATTCACTTTGATGAAGACTTTAATTATACATACATCACTATATATTTCATTCAAGTTTCATGGTAAGTTTTCCAATATGTTACAAACCGAATGAAGGAAGTATACATATACCTTGTACATTTGTTTGTTTTGTGGTGGTAAATAAATAAAAATAAAATTAGCAGCATACAAGGAAATACACTTAAAACACATCCTCTTTTCATGCTTCATCGACTAATTGATGTTGGCTGGTTCATTGATTTCACGCAATTTCATTTGAATTGTTGGCGTTCTTTGTTTGCTCGTTTGATCTTTATTTCGTGCACTTGTGTATCAATTGTTTATATTCACTCAGTCTGTTGTGGCTGTTGGTAAACGAAAATTAAATATTTGTGATTTTTTTTCGGTTGTCGAAAATACTTAATTTGAAAAATATTTGAAAAGTTTTTCTCCTCAAATGAAAAAGAAGTAAAAGTAATACAAAAGGGTGTTGAAATTGATGTATTTATTTTGTATTTACATACTTGTGGTAACAGTTGGTATAGTGCAATATTGTCGACTACAATATGGATATCTATTTTTATTTTCAAGTCAGAATTTTTACTTTGCTTTGGGCTTAAACTACATATTTATCATAACATATATTTATCGGGTTTAATAAAAAATATTTTCTCTTTTTTCATATAAAAATGCTTAAGTAAATAGTTAAATGCAGAGTTCAGAAAATACACACATTATACACACAATGTACTGTTCAAAAGCAACACACACATATTTATATTTTCATAACATTTATGTATGTTTCTAAATGTTGAATTATACCCATCGCAAACACGAGTGTTTTTTCTTGTAATTTTTGGTTGCATACACGTACGTGTATAGTTCACGTATCTTCCATCGCAACATACTTCAACACAACATAGGTTCGAGTGTAGCTATATTTTTAAGTTCGTGTACTCTAAGAAAACAGTTCGTGTACGCTAAAATAAAAGTACATGTATTCTTACATGTAAGAATACATGTACGAGGGTATTTACGAGAACATATAAGAGTGCATTTATGAGTTCATGTACATACATATTTCTGTAATTTTTGACGCCATAAATACTATGATTTCCTTCGTATACATATATAAATGTATATTGATTTTTATAAAAATAAAAAAACCATAAAAATTTTGACCCTAATTCTTAGAAAAACTATGTAAAAAAACAAAAATTTCCAAGGAAAAACCACAAAATCAAAAATCAACATCAATTAAGGACGGTACAGTTGAGCAGGTAGTGGTGACTGAATAGATGATGCAAAACATCAGAAAAACGTAAAAAGGCTGCGTTTCCATTAGCGATTGAAAAAAATCTGATACATGTTAATAAAATCGACAATAATTAAATAACAATTTTTAAAACAATTCATTAAATTATCATATTTATTAAAAAAATTAAATAATAATTAAAACAAAAAATTAAATTACAGAATTCATTAACAAAAAAAAAATAATAATAAATAAATAAATAGTATAATAATTAACGAAAAATATTATAAAATTTAACTGTTGTTTAATTCTATTTTAAGGGCTGAGCAGTCGAGCAAGTCAAAGTTTAATTTTGTTATTAGTATATTAGACATAGATTTTTTTGAGAGCTTAGATCTTAACTTGGTTAAGACTGTAGCAAGTGCACTAAATGCACGTTCTACAGAAACCTGCGTTGCAGGTACAGCAAGTGCCACTTCAGCAAGCTGGCTTAATTTGGAATTATGTTGATGTTTTTTTCTCCAATATTCCAACACGTTAATTTGTAACGCTTCCATTCGTTGTTTATTTAAAGCAAGAAGTTCGGTTTTTATGTCATCATTTTGATTTGTTGCTGTTAAATTACATATATTTACTAGATGGTAAATATGTTGTGCTAGTTTCGAATGTGCCGCATTCGATGTGCTTGGAGCAATATCTAATGAGCTTGAATATTCGGAAATCGAATTGTTTTCGTTCTCACCCTGCGTAGATGTTGGATTCGATATGTGATTAATCATTTCATATGTTTTTATTAAATGATCCTGAAGAAAAAATTATATATAATTATTTCTTTAACATTTGTGTTACAAGTTAAGTAAATATTTTTGCAACTTAAAAATCAAAACTTAAACTTACCATTGCAGTTTGTTTTTGATTGTTTGTAAGTAGTGGCGTTCCTTGAAAATTAAAGCGAGGGTCTAAATAAAGTGCAGCTACGAAGGCATCATGTTCAAGAAGCTTAACTTTCCTTGTTATCATTGCTTTATGTAAAGCCTTTGCATTCTCGTTTGTTTGGATCATATCTTCCAATTGTAACTCACATTCCAACCAGTCGCGATAAAAATCTCCAATTATATATTGCTCTTTTTGCATATGTATTGTGCATTTGGCCAATGGTTCAAATGCAGTAGCAAAACTTTCTACAAATATCCAATTGACGGATATATTTGTAGAATCATCGAGTTCATTAATATACTCTTTGAGACCTAGTGTGGAAATAATCATATCGTAGGTAGAATTCCACCTAGTAACATTATCTAGACATGGTAGACTTATATCTTGATTTCCCGTCCTTATGATAGTTCGAATCTTTTTTACATTATCTCGCACTTCCTTTATTTCTGTTTCCAGAGTTCCAATAACATCATATGCCGCCAGTTGTATTGAGTGCGCTGCACACCGAACCACTGAAAATACTGAGGAAAGTTGGGTCTCAATTATGTCATATGTATTGTCAAATTCCGCATCATCTGCTGTCGTTAAATTGTCATCCTGTAATTCCTGTAAAAGCTTTGAAACTTTAACTACGTTAGCACCATTGTCGGTGGTGTTTGAATAAATTTGCTTTATGTCGATACTATATTCTTCAAGACATTTCATTATTTCCTCTTTCAAATATTGGGCTGTGTGTTTCTTATTTAGTTGAATCATACCTGCTTAAAAAATTTATTTATTGTTAAAACTACATTAACAAACCTGTAAAACGTCTTTCAAAATAATACCTATAGTATTTATACAAATTTTAAAATCATGTATATATTGTATGTTTACTCCCAAAATATGCTTGTTTTGCCGACTAGCAACGTCAATTTTTAAACAAATCATTTTGTTTCTCACGATTTTCGCTATGACTCCTTTTATTTGTTGACTGGTATCATTAAGAACATTCGAAATATTTTTTGAGTTTAAAGATATTTCAAACTTTTCTTCGTAGGGCTCTATAATTTTCTTAAAAAAATCTTTGTCGTCAAAAATACGGAACGGAACATTTTTTTTTGACACTAGCCCAACGCAACATTTTAAGAACTCATCTCTGTTTAAAGTTGTGTTTAATTTAGTTATAATGTCACGGAAATTTTTTTGTTTCCTCATTAAAAGTTGCGAAATTTTTGAAACAAAATTTTTTTCTTTTATTGTTTTCCATTTTTTTACGCGCTTAAAAAATATTTCCAACTAAGACAAACAACGACCATTAAATTTCTGACAGAAAAAACAATATAACTTTTTAAACAGATGCAATCGTACATGTACTCGTAAATGCACTCTTATATGTTCCCGTAAATACACTCGTACATGTATTCTTACATGTAAGAATACATGTACTTTTATTTTAGCGTACACGAACTGTTTTCTTAGAGTACACGAACTTAAAAATATAGCTACACTCGAACCTATGTTGTGTTGAAGTATGTTGCGATGGAAGATACGTGAACTATACAAGCAGCGTTACCGTTGGATATTTTCAAAAAGTATCAAAAAAAGGGGATTTATGCAACAAAAGTGGCAACAAAAAGGGGATTTTTTTATTTTAAGGGGCACCTCTTTAAAAATCAAAAAAAAGTACACCAAAACTTTTTTTAAGTATTTTGTTAAATTTATTTAAAATAGCATATTAAAAATAATATAAAAACATAACAAAAATATTATTTAATGATAATATTTGATTTTTATTTAAGCTTGAGATCAACTTTTTTGTTTTTTTATAAAAAATTATTTATTAGAAACCAATATTTCGCTACCAAACCAAAATGGGTAAATTTGTATACAAATTATATTAAACAAAAAAACAAATTCAAAACATATTATTACATATTTACCCTGAAGAAGTTACCCATTGTTTGGTAGCGAAATATTGGTTTCTAATAAATAATTTTTTATAAAAAAACAAAAAAGTTGATCTCAAGCTTAAATAAAAATCAAATATTATCAATTAAAAAAGATCAAAAAAAATTAGACGATATATTATTTAATGATTATAAAACAAAAAGATTTTCATGACATTGTTTCATTAAATGGGAGATATATACATATGTATGCCTGTATTGAATACATTTGATTTCATTTATTTGATATTTAAAATAATATACAAAAATATGTATTAGTATGTGTATATACATATGTATTTGTGTATATATTTAATACATAAGCTTTAGTTATATACGTTGTGTACAATTAATTATTTTTAAAATGGTTTTTATACTTTTGTATAAGTTCTTTACTTGGAACCCAATCTTCAAGGCATATAGTATCTAACAAACTTAGGGACAAAAGCATGGATTCGCAAGTATTTACATTTAGCCTGTTAGTTACTTTATTTCAATATAACATATAAATTTGTTTAGGTTTGAATATACACAGAAAAAAGTAATTTTCTAATTCAAACACAAAATTTACCGATTCAAATACTTTTTTGTTCAATTAAGGTCCTATAAACAAATTTGTATATTCAAATACAAAAATTTGTAATTATTTGTTTGAAAAAATCCGCTGATTTTTTCAATTAAAATATTAGGTTATTAACTAAAAATTAAAATTAAAAATCCAATTCATTACACAATTTTTGATAAAAACTAAGTATTTTAGTTTTGATGTCAATTATACAAATTTTAGAAAAATTTTCAGTACACAGTAGTTCGGTTTCGGCTTCATGACCTATATATATATATGAAAGAATTTTTTAGTGTATAAAATATTGTTAAAATCAATTGCTTTGAGTTCTGTTGTATTTATATATTCTTTTCTTAAAAAAATTTTTTAAAGCTCTAATAAAATGTCTTTGGTTGAAGAAACAAGATATACTATTTGAGAGGACTCACTTTGAAAATTTTTGTTAAATTTGTTTATAGTTCTTAAAATATAAGTTAGAAATTTTAAATATGTTTTGTTTACAGGCGACAAAGAGTCACGAATAACACGAATTTTTTTTAAATTGGAAGCACATTTTTCTTCAAATTGTGCCCGGATAAAATTGTGCTGCAGAACCGACCACTGCTCCAGAATTCTTGTTGCAACATATAAATGATAGCCATCTAGTATCACTTAGCCTTAGTATTTTATGTTCAGGTACATCAAAAATACCTTGCAGCTCCTTCAAATCGTGTTGTCTTTTTGCACTCTTAAAATACGTAAAAACCTTTTTAAGTAACTGTTCAACGTCATTTGGAATGCCCGATAATGATGCATTGTTCACTAGATTTATAGAATGGCACACACGGCCGATATGAAATAAATGCGGAATCTTTTTATACCCTTCACACAGTGAAAAAGGGTATATATAGGTTTGTCATTCCGTGTGAAATTTTTACAATTTTCATTTTTTTTTATTTTTTATTTAATATATTTTTTTTTTATTTTTTTTTTTTTTATATTTATTATATATATTTTCATTATTTTTTTTTTATTTTGTTTTTTTAATTTTTTAAAAAATTTTTTTTTAACATACATACGTAAATTTATAATTTTACAAAGGGATGTTTTTATATATGAATATTTTTCATATGTATGTACGTATTTCATATGGAATGAATGGTGATACAAACTACTGTTATTGCATGACTGCACGTTGTGAAGCGTATATAAGATTAGATTAAGATTGTTGCTACACCATTTTTTTCCACCATTGTAGATGCGTTGTCTGTAGCAAGACCTATTAAATTTTTTAGTGGAATTTGATTTTCTTTCAGTGATGACAGTATGGAGTTACAAATTCCTTCTCCAGAACAATCGCTTTGCTGCACTAACCGAAAGAAGCTATCAACAGTGTTTCCTTTGCAAATATCAAACTGCCCAACCACCAGCACTAAACATTTTTCCGTAGAAATACCCGTAGTTTCATCAATTATTAGGCTAAAACATTGATTGATTGAATTCGGCACAGCATACACCTTATTTAATGTATTTTGGATATAAGTATACGCAATCGCAAGAAACATATACATAAGCTAAACACGCATGATAAGCAAAAGATTTCATATGAAATTGCTTACATGTATATTAAAACAGTGTAATGTATATGTATTAAAGTTGGGATTTTTAAAAAAACAAAAGCCGCGAAAAAGTATCTTTCCATTTCGTAAAAAGTATCTAAAAAGTGGCACGATTTATAAAAAGTATCACATTTGGGGGCATTTTGACAAAGTGGCACAATAGTATCCAAGCATTTGAAAAAGTGGCAAAATGCTACTTTAGTGGCCCTAACGGTAACGCTGTATACAAGTACGTGTATGCAACCAAAAATTACAAGAAAAAACACTCGTGTTTGCGATGGGTATAATTCAACATTTAGAAACATACATAAATGTTATGAAAATATAAATATGTGTGTGTTGCTATGACCTATGTTTTTTTACATTTATGTACGAGTTTTTTTATTAAGTGTGTGTTTTTTCTGAACCTTGGTTAAATGATAACTTCTAGTTGAAAGTAATCGATTATTTGTTTAAAATTTTGATTAATTATTTAATTAAAAAAAATATATTTAGTTATTTTTAAAGGGAAACTTTTAATTTTTGAATTTTTATACCCGCCACCAAAAAAATGGTGGGGGTATATTCATTTTGTCATTCCGTTTGTAACACATCGAAATATCCATTTTAGACCCCATAAAGTATATATATTCTGAATCAGGGTTTGATTTTATGACGATCTAGCTATGTCCGTCCGTCTGTCCGTCTGTTGAAAGCACGATAGAGGTCGCACCGAAAAAGCTAGGGGGCTCAAATTTTGCCAGAATCTTTCTTATAGACAAGGTTTGTTTGGTATTGAAAATGGGCTAAATCGGAATATTAGGAAGAGAGTTATAGCTCGAAAAGCAAGAGTAGGTCGAAAAAACCGTGTCCTTCAAACATCGAATAAAATGGAATTGTGTCCAAACGCATTAACGTAGACTCATGAAACTTTAAATATATATTTCCTGAGTAAAAACAATATTTTTCCCCGAAAATTATCTAAATCTATGCATTAGGAGAGGAGTTATCGATCAAAATGTACGAAAATTTATACCGCACAGTGTATTTTTCGGTATATTTAAAAACTAAAACGTCATAAAAGCAACAAAATTGAATGTACGACTCTGAAATTTTGCACACTTTGCTTATTGGTGAGACGCTTTTTTGTAACGGAAAATCAATGTGCCACGCCCACTTTTACGCCCACCTCCCATATAACGTTTTACCCAAAATTCATATAATTTCTCAATTTATGTAGATTTTGGAATAATAAAGGGCTATATTGAAACATCTCAGTTATACTCATTCGAAAATATAACTTTGACACGCCCACTATAACGCCCACTTTTCACGTTATATACCGTTAATGAAATTTAAAAGCTCATAAAAACGCCAAAATTAGAGGTATGATGATCAAATTCGCTACGTATATCCTTTTAGGCAATGTCATTACTGCGCCGGAAAATTAAGGCGCCACGCCCACTTTTACGCCCACCTCCCATATAACGTTTCACTTAAAATTCATATAATTCCTATATTAATAAAGATTTTGGAATTATAAAGGGCTATATTGAAACACCTAAGTTGTACTCATTCGCAAAAATAACTTTGACACGCCTACTATAACGCCCACTTTTCACGTTATATACCGTTAATGTAATTTAAAAGCTTATAAAACCGCCAAAATAAGAGGTATGATGATAAAATTTGCTACATATATCCCCCTAGGCAATGTCATTACTGTGCTAGAAAATTAAGTTGCCACGCCCACTTTTACGCCCACCTCCCATATAACGTTTTACTCAAAATTCCTCTAATTTCTCTATTAATAATGATTTTGGAATAATAAAGGGCTATATTGAAACACCTAAGTTGTACTCATTCGCAAAAACAACTTTGACACGTTTACTATAACGCCCACTTTTCACGTAATCTACCGTTAATGAAATTTAAAAGCTCATAAAACCGCCAAAATTAGAGGTATGATGATCAAATTTGCTACGTATATCCTTCTAATCAATGTTATTGTTGTGCCAAAAAGTTTAGGTGACACGGCCACTTTAACGCCTACCTCCCATACAACGGCTTACCTTAAATTCATGTAATTTCTCTATTGACAAAGTTTGTTTGACACAGCTACTTTAACACACTTTCATTGAAAGACTACATTTACAAAAGCATTTTAGTAGCATATCGAAGTTATAAAGGGTGGTTAAATTTTAAGGACCGATGTTGTATTTAAATAAAACACAAATTATTTAGGATATTATTATTTCTTTTTATAATGATAATATTTGTATGGTTCAATTATGTATTTAACAAAATATCGGCCAAATGGGCCCCCTCCCCATCCTTGGCGCCAGTCCTCTACCTGATGGTCCAAATTTTCAATGACAATGTTGATGCTCAATTGTTGGGCATGATGATGAGTCGAGGTTGACTGCTCTTTTGCCACACTATCGCAAAAAACAGCAATAGTTCCCATTCAACGAACTAAGAAGGCATTCACAGATTTTCTAACATTTTATACAGACCTGTTTTGCAGAAATTTAAATATTTTTTACAATTCTCCCGATTGTGGACGAATTTGAACGATTATGTTGATCAAAAGAATTACGAAGTGCACAAAATGCATTTTGTGCCCATTTTTATAAAAAACCTGAATAACTTTAAAGCGTTGCTCATTTGCGTATCTTTCCACGGATCAAAATGAGTAAGTTTGAGATTGAGAAATGTCAAGTGAAATGCAGAAAACAAATTTAAAGACTAGGTGTAGTTCACCTTCAACATGGGCCCTTAAAATTTAACCACCCTCTACAAAGAAAGTGATACATATTTTATTATAAAGAGATTATTCTATAGCGATTAACAAAATAATAAATATTGTGCTTTAAATGTACACAAAATTGGTGGTGGGTATAAAAGATTCGGCACAGCCGAATATAGTGCTCTTACTTGTTTATATTGTATATGTATATTCAATAAGTTAATTATTCTTTGCACAGTCAAGGTCACAAGGATATGTTTTGCTTTGCCATTCCATTTCTGTTTTCTGAATCTTTAAAGACGGAATTCGATTAAATGATGTCCGTGTGTTGGTTAAAATCAATTTGTTAAAAAAGCCCTCATATATTGCCTATACGCATGTATGTAAAAATTGCTATTACAAACAAGTCATTCTGTAATCTATAGTATACTGGAATATAAGCAAAGAGACACAATATTTTTCCACATTTTTTAATACAAAAATTAAACATTTATAGCCCTCGGATACTCTATACAAATGCGCTGTTTATTTATGTTGTTATTTATATATAGGTACATAACTGATGGAAATTAAGGATGATGATGCTTATAAAAAGTGCCTGCAGATACTGAGATAAAAGCACATGTAATATTCGAATGCCTAGCATTAGCTAGCGGAAGATGGAGTATCAAATACAGGCTCATATTAAGTATAGATGCTAAAAAGGATCTCAGTCTGAAGATTATGCTGGTGATTACGAATATCCAGTTGGCAGTGTGGAATCGTTTTCTAGTCTACAAAAGTTGGTGGCAAGGGATCCGGTGATAAAAGGAATGGTGGTCGGGGTCGAAAAGAGACCCGAAAACAGATTGGTTTGCTTTGATATTGCCCCAACACACATATATAATACATAATTGGTAAATTTGCTGGATCTCCTGGATTTCGTACTGCTATATCATACTTTTAAACATTTTAAATAGGTGCAAAATATTGTAATAAACAATACAATAATTTTAATATTTTAGTATTTTTTCTTAACACATCGAATATGCTTCTGCGATAATTATAGAAAGTTTTGAACAAACCAGCTAATAATCGGCGAAGATATAAGCAAATAATAATTTGGAAATTTTTTGTTTTTTATTTTTAGTTTCCTATAACTCACGAATAATTTTTAAACTCTATAATGACAACAACTTATACGTTAATGTCTCGAAACGAAAACCCAGAGAATGAATAAAAAGTATGCTTGAAGCTGACTGTGATAAAAGCACTTAAATATAACTATCTTGGCAATTATAATAAACTAACAAACAAACAAGTAATAGCACTATATTCGGCTGTGCCGAATCTTTTATACCCACCACCAATTTTGTGTACATTTAAAGCACAATATTTATTATTTTGTTAATCGCTATGGAATAATCTCTTTATAATAAAATATGTATCACTTTCTCTGTAGAGAGTGGTTAAATTTTAAGGGCCCATGTTGAAGGTGAACTACCCCTAGACGTCAAATTTGTTTTCTGCATTTCATTTGACATTTCTCAATCTCAGACTACCTCAATTTGAACAGTGGAAACATACGCAAATGAGCAACGCGTTACACTTATTCAGGTTTTTTATGAAAATGGGCGTTCAAATCAAAATGCATTTTGTGCACTTAGAGATTCTTTTGGTCATCATAATCGTTCAAATTCGTCCACAATTGGGAGAATTTTAAAAAATATTTAATTTTAAAAAATGTTAGAACATCTGTGAATGCCTTCTTGGTTCGTTGAATGGGGACCATTGCTGTTTTTTGCGATAGTCTGGCAAAAGAGCAGTCAACCTCGACTCATCATCGTGCCTAACAATTGAGCACCAATATTGTCATTGAAACTTCGGGCCATCGGTTGAAGATGTGGCGCCGAGGTTAGGGGTTGGGTACCATTTGAACGATATTTTGTTCCATACATAATTGAATCATACAAATATTATAGTTATAAAAAAAATGATAATAGTTTCCCAAAAAATTTGTGATTTATTTAAAATCAACATCGGCTCTTAACATTTAACCAGCCTTTATAACTTCGATATGATAGTAAAATGTTTTTGTAAATTTTGTCTTTCAATGAAAGTGCCCGTTAAAATAGGTGTGTCAATAAAGTTTCTGCTAATAAATACAACTAAGATATTTCAATATAGTCAATTATTTTCCCAAAAACTTTGTCAATAGAGAAATTACATGAATTTAAGGTAAGCCGTTAAATGAGAGGTAGGCGTTAAAGTGGGCGTGTCACCTTAACTTTTCGGCACAACAATTACATTGGTTAGAAGGATTTATGTAGCAAATTTCATCATCATACCTCTTATTTTGTCGTTTTTATGAGCTTTTAAATTTTATTAACGGTAGATAACGTAAAAAGTGGGCGTTATAGTAGGCGTGTCAAAGTTTTTTTTGCTAATGAATGCAACTTAGATATTTCAATATAGTCCTTTGGTATTCCAAAATCTTTATTCATTGAAAAATTATATGAATTTAAGATAAACCATTATATGGGAGGTGGGCGTAAAAGTGGGCGTGTCACCTTAATTTTCTGGTATAGTAATAATATCGACTAGAAGAGTATACGTGGCAAATTTCATCATCATAGCTCTAATTTTGTCGGTTTTATAAGCTTTTAAATTTTATTAACGGTAGATAACGTGAAAAGTGGGCGTTAGAGTAGGCGTGCAAAAGTTATTTCTACTAATGAGTACAACTTAGGTATTTCAAAATAGTACGTTATTATTCCAAAATCTTTATTCATAGAGAAATAATATGAATTTTAGGTAAAACGTTATATGGGAAGTGGGCGTAAAAGTGGGCGTGTCACATTGATTTTCCGTCACAACAAAGCCTCTCACCAAAAAACAAAGTGTGTTAAATTTCAGAATCGTACATATAATTTTGTCAGTTTTATTAGGTTTTAAATTTGAAATATACACTGCGCGGTATAAATTTTCGTAAATTTTGATCTATAACTCCTTTCCTAAGCCATAGATTTAAGATCTTTTTTGAAAGGGATATTGTTTTTACTCTAGAAATAAATATTCGAAGTTTCATGCCTTTACGTTAATGCGTTTGGACACAATTGCAGTTTATGCGATGTTCGAATGACACGGTTTTTTCGACCTACTCTTGCATTATGTGCTATAACTCTCTTCCTAATATTCCGACTTAGCCCAATGCGAACAATACAAACAAACCTTGTGTATAAGAAAGATTCTGGCAAAATTTGAGCCCCCTAGCTTTTTGGGTGCGACCTCTATCGTGCTTTTAACAAACGACAGACGGACGGACATACCTAGATCGTCATCAAATCCCGATTCTGAATATATATGCTTTATGGGGTCTAAAATGAATATTTTGATGTGTTCCAAACGGAATGACAAAATGAATATAGCCCCACAATTTTTTTGGTGGCGGGTATAAAACACATTACAAAAAAATTTGTTTAGCTCTTTTACTAAAGTTTTGCAAAAAATATTTGACCTTGTGTCACAAAAATTGGTCTGGTCCCAGGTATATAGTGGTATAGAGGAGAGTTTTATTTACTAAATGGTGCTAATTTCTTTTTATTATCTTATGTTATCTAGCAGTTGTGCTCTATTAAAAATGGGAATTAAGGAAAATTTGGACCTAAAAAAAAGGTAAAAAATTATTTCTAAACATAAACAATTTATTTTCATGTGCTAACAGGTAACAAATTTTAAAATTATACAAAATTTATTTCGTTTGAAAATCTTTTAAAAGCAAAATGTTACAGAAGTTTAAAAATCAAAATCTAATAAATTTCCCGTTCTAGCAAAATCCTGAGAATGTCCATTTTGAATCACCCTGTGGCCCTTAAAATTTAACCACCTTTTACAAAAGAAAAGATAGTAATAAATATAATTTGGGTAAAAAATGTATTTTAAATATACAAATACATATTTTATGCACATTTTTTTTATATTTTTAAATCTAAACCTGTTAAGACTGGGGTACACCTATATGTAAAGTTGGGCACAAATCATTACTCTAGTTAATTTTTGTAAACAACCTCGGTCATTTTCGTTTTCGCAATCCCCTAAAAATTCCTTTGTGATTTGTGCAAAAAATAAAAGAGTTTGTTAGCAAAAATGTTATTAGAGTCATCTAGTGTTCTACGTGATATTTAGCGAAGACATCATCCTCATTGTTAGCAAAATGTAGTGGCGCCTTCAACAGATGTTGCCGTCTGCAATAAATAAATGCTAATATATAAGACTTATATATTTTTATAAAAATTAAAAGAAAAAAGTGGGCGTTGCACATTTATTTTCCGTTACAACGAAGACTTTGACCAAAAAGCCATGTTTGCAAAATTTCAGAATCGTACATATAGTTTTGTCAGTTTTATTGCGTTTTAAATTTCAAATATACACTGTGCGGTATAAATTTTCGTACATTTTGATCTATAACTCCTTTTGTAATGCATAGATTTAAGCAATTTTTGGGGAGAAATATTCTTTTGACTCGAGAAATATATATTCAAGTTTCATGACTCTACGTTTATGCGTCTGGACACAATTCAATTTTATTCGATGTGCGAAGGACACGGTTTTTTCGACCTACTCTTGCTTTACGAGCTATAACTCTCTTCCTAATATTCCGATTTAGCCCATTTTTCATAACAAACCTTGTCTATAAGAAAGATTCTGGCAAAATTTGAGCCCCCTAGCTTTTTCGGTGCGACCTCTATCGTGCTTTCAACAGATGGACAGACGGATGGACATAGCTAGGCCGTCATAAAATCAAACCCTGATTCAGAATATATATACTTTTTGGGGTCTAAAATGGATATTTCGATGTGCTACAAACGGAATGACAAAATGAATATACCCCCACCATTTTGTTGGTGGCGGGTATAAAAACTTTACTTAAAGGTGCTATTATATCTAAGAAAATATAGGTAGTGGCTACATCCAGCTAAAACCTCATCTGAGGTCTGTTTTTAAGAGCTGGACGTAATAAATGTTTTCCATTTACGGTTATAGGGTTTTCATCTTATTTTTTGAAGAAGTAACTCCCAAAAATATTTTCAGATGTAACGCCATACCATAATGTAAACCCCATGAGGTGCAATTAGCGTTGATAAATGGCTCTTGGATATTAAGAACGTCCGAATCTTCAGTTCAGCTTTTATTAAAAAAAAAAAACATTCAAATGAACTTCATCATCTTTAATCAGATTATCTATAAAGTTTATTTAATTTCTAGACAACTGTTGATATTTAACTACAAAAATTTAGAAATTTCAAATGATTTGTTGGTTTTATTTTTTGCATCGGTTGCGCCTTTTTAAAGAATAAAAGTAAATCTTTTTCTTAAAAATCGGCGTAGCTAAGCAGAACGGCTTCTGGTAGATGTTTCTGGTGCTATGTTAAGTTTTTGCTCTAAACGTTCAATATTTTCTACAGTGCGAATTAAACATGAACTACCGGTTCGCGACAAATCTCCTACTACACAAAGCAACGAATCATTAATGCAGAGCGCGAAATTGTGACGTTAAAATGTCAACAATGTACTCGTTGCGCTAAATTAAATTCTGGTTTAAGTATTAAAGTTCAATCGTTCTAGTCCAATTTTTGGTTATTTTTCAGGTGTTATTTATATAATACTAGCTAATACCCGGTGTGATTCGCCACCCCAAATTTTAGTATTTAATTCATATGGCAGGTGCCACGCCCACTATTGTTAATGGGTGTATTTCTTGCCTAAATGTTCATTTGGGTGTCAAAGTTGCTCTTGCAAAATTTTACTACTCTAATCGATATCGTTTTCCAAATATACGAATTTTAGTATTTAATTCATGTGGCCACGCCTACTTTTGCAAGTCCGCCCATTTTTTACCCAAATGTTCGTGTATATGTCAAAGTTTACCGTACTTAATTTGAAGACTCTAGCTGCATTAACTTTCTTGATATATAATATTAAATACTTATTATTTAATAGGGCGTGGCACCCCGCCCACTTACAATTTCAAACCAAGGTATAGCCTATAGTTCCTTCCAGACAAACAGAAAGATTATGTTAAAATTTCAAGAAAATCGGTCCAGCCGTTTAACCGTATATATATATAGATGAAAAAAATATATCAATGAAAAAGTAATTATATTTTCAAACCCCATAAAACCATGACCCTCATATTCAAATGAGTCAAATCAAGCAAATTAAAATTTATCCTCTTTCTATCCGCTCAACATTGTTATCGAATGAGAGGGATTGACTAGAGGAGTATAGTAAACTATTGAAGATTCAAAAAGCAAGTTGGAGTATTAAACAAAATGGCCGTCAAATATATTTTCTTATTTCTACCAATATATGTATCAAGTTAAAAGCGCTGTAGTACTATTACTAGTTTTTTTTTATAAAAGTTTTGTTTAAAATCAAATGAAACTTGACAAAAATATGATCACTGTTCTAAATATTATTTGTTTATGCTGTCTTTATTAGTGTCCTGATTTTTTAAATTGCTTCTATTCCATTCGGTGATGTTTTAAATACATACACATGTAAAAGTGTATGCATGCATCACAAAAAACCCACAATACGAAACTAAACATAAGAGTGTTATGAATAGAGATCGAAATAAAAAAATTAATAAACTCAATTACATTTTAGTTTGAGTTAAATTGAACTGAATAGAGCCGTCAAGAAATTAACACATCGATACATTTCTAGTTGTTGGATTAGTAACTACAAGTACTTTGGATTTGTGTGGATGATTAAATGTGGTTTTCTAACAAATCAATCATTTAAACAGTCATTCATTTCGATTGCTGATGTTTGCTAAAGAAATGATCCGAAATAGAAAGAGAGGAGGAGGAAGGGAGAGAAATTTTGTTTTTTATTAGATGATTTAATTTTCAATTTGTGTTTCTGTTTTGTGGTGATAACAGTACTTTTTTGTTGTTTTCCAAATGACTTTTCTGTTTCAAAATGACTGTTTTAATTGACGACAACAACGTTTGTGCTGAAACAACAAAACTTATGATTAAAAGAAATCTTTAGTGCTATAGGAAAAATTGGTTGGTGTTTTGTTAGTGCACGAGCATATGTAAGTGAATGAATAATTGTGCGAGCATCAAAGCAACTTTATATGACATAACACTTTAATTGTATGTCCTTCTATATGTCTCTTCGCTTATGTTAGTGTCTAGATGTTTTTGAGCAGCGTGCATGAGTTTATCTCTGTGTGTGTCTTTTTATATGCATTATGTGTTTGTAAATGTCATGTCGTCAACTTAACGTTACAATTTATTTCTTAATACTCTTTCGCATAATTCCTTGTAACTCTTAACTAGAACGAACAATGGGCTGCAGGAAAAAAAATAATATGAATAATAATACAATAGATATTATAGGGCATAAATTTGTTCTCAATATGTTTATATTTTTTCAGGATTTGTTACAAGAAATCTAGATTTAGTACCTAATCATTATCTACTGATTTTATTAAATCGTTTCTATTACCTTAAAATTTCTTTTGGCAAAAAATCAAATTTAATTGGAGTTATGAAATACTACAAAACTATTAGTTTAGCTATAATGGTATGAAATACAAAACTTTTAGCTACTTTAAAACTTGACAAAAACACTATGGGCCGTATTCATACAAAATATTTTAGGTTTATTAAAGGCTTATTTGACAGATGTTGTAGAGAAATTTGTCAAGTAAGCCTTAAATAAACCTAAAATAATTTTTATGAATACGGCCCTAATAGTTTAATATAATTTTATTATGTGAATTTTTGACTTGTTATTTTTATATAATAAATGATATGAAGAAAAGTAACACGTTTCAATAGCAAATCACCTTGAAAAATGGGAACGTGTGCCTTAAAAAACTAACCAATGCCAACTTTTTAATAAATTGCGTGGTGGGTTAGGAGAACTTAATAGCTGTATAAATTTTCATAAAAATTGGTCTAGAAAAAATAAAAATTTTATTATACAGGGTGGGCTAAAAGTCAGCATAGGGTTTGGAAATTTAATAACTATTTCGTTTTTTTATTTACTTTTCTTCAGATTGTATTAACAACACATCAAAATAATATAATGGAGAACATCACTGCTAAACAAAGAACCTGAATTATAGTTTTTATTATTTAAATCAGCGATCAATTATTTTAATACAAAGAGCATATAATCGGCAATATAATGTCAGTCTTTGCTCTGTGAAATAATGATTTGTTGCTCTGTGAAATAATGATTCGTCACGACCAACATGACGCATTAGAGATTTGCTTCGAACCGGTAGAACACGTGTAATTCGTACTACGGAAAGAATTGAAAATGTAGAGCAAAGTGTCATAGAAACACCAGAAATATTTACCAGAATGTATTCTACTCAGCTAAGAATAGCTTGTTCAAATTTAAGGCGTATTCAAAAATATTCGTTTTTATTTCCATACAACGTGCAACTGATACATAAAAAAAATCCGCAGTTCATCGAAAACGTTAAATTTCAACGCCCATTATCGTAACTGAAACATTTTGGCGGTAAAATTCTCCCTAGAATTGTATTGCTCACCCCCCAGAATTTTTAAATAAACGCCTGTGTTCTGCATTCCGAGTGATTTAGTTTTATTCGGAATGCAGAACATAGGCGAATAACTATTTAAAATTTAAACACATATAAAATTATTGAATTTAAAAAAAACTTCCCGCCTCCGTCTATAAATTCTTTTAACTTTTGCCTCCACCAGAAAAAAAATTTTAATTGACGTTAAAAATAATAAGTAATGAAGCTCATATTTTTATTGAAATGTTGTTATTAATAAATATAACTGTAGGTTTTGGAATTCTAAATTTTTAAGTTCGATTCATGAACGCCAATTGTGCCATTTTAGATTGGGTCTTACTTCTTGGAAACTTACGATGGAAGTGCTGGGTCTTTAAACTGAGAGTAGTATCGATTGATTCTAAAACATTCTTTACGTCCTGATCTTGAGATGTGGTTTCAGCAGCACTGCCCATACTGGCCGAGACGCAATGGTGCTTTCATCCAAATTTTTGGAGAGCAAGTAATTATGAGGAGTTCTTAAATTAATTGGCCAGAGCGATAATTTGTGAACAGGCGTGAGATGATTATTTTACTCAAAATTGTTGCAAAACTAAAAGCTAAACGGGGGTTCTTAGTCTAAAAAGATTTTCTGTTGTGTATTTTTTAATAGATATTTTTATTTAAATATATTTTGAATAACCGTGCTTCATCTTTCCCAGTGTGAATGAAGACAGTTTACAATTACTATATAATATTCTATATGTTTTTATGTCTGTATGTGTACATATTGGTGTGAGTGTAGTTTGTAAGTATTTCTCTACAAGTGGATGATGTGTGTATAAAATAAAGCAGTCAATGTCGTTTAAATGACAATCTTGTTAAAGATCAGTACCAGATACTAGTATTTAGTATATACTTTTTTTTTCTTAAATATGAGAACATAAAACTGCTTTAGGGTGATTTACTTTATAAGAGCGCCATCCGAGTGATATCAGCGAAAACTCGAAAAGTAAAGGATTTCGATAAGATTTAGATTTTAGTTGTTCCATAAAAGAAGTGCAATTTTAATAAAATTTAAAATTTGTTTGCGAAATTCTTTTTTACAAAAAAAAAAACAAAATAAAAAAAATATTTTTGATTTGTAACACTCTAGCAGAACTCGGACCCAATGGCTGGTTCTAACAATATATTTGTATTATGTTCATTGTTGTTAGTGAAACTTCATTTTTTAAATTTTTCTTTCTGTCGTGTCGCCGTATGAATTTTTCCTAACTAACTTAACGTCATCAGTATGATTAACGTGATAATAAAATATACTGTCTGGATCTAAACTGTCTAAACTGTCCTCACGTCATCAAAGTTTGGCTTGATAACTCGCTTGGAAACATTTTTTCTTAAGTTATTATATAGTGTTGCATCCGTTTATGAATTAATAATTAAATTATAATTACCACCTTAAAAATTATCCTGGGTTCTGGTGAGTGAACGTGCTTTTGTCCCTTGAATTCAGTGGGTATTAAGTTTTATAAAAATCGGTTTAGAAAAAGTAGTGGACAAGAAAACCAATGCAATAAACCAAAATCTGGTACATAAATATACTATTTTTTATTTTTTTAATTTCTTTGAAATTTTCTTTATAAACAAACTTTTTAAAAATTTTTTTTATCACCCCAATTCTAAATAACAATTCCCTGGGAATTTTTTCCCTATTCCCTGTTCCCCTATTCTAAATAATTTCTCCCGGGGAAATTTGTTCCCTTTCCCTTTTCCCTTATTCTAAATGAACTTCGAAATTGGGAAATTGTTCCCTGGGAAAAAAGTAGGTATTACGAAAGGTAATTAAAGGGAGAATGTAATAACAATTTTTGGGAAAAAATCCGCCAACAAATTCAAAGGGAGTTGTGACAAAAATGTAAGTATTTAATATTTTTTTATAAAAATTGTGATAAATATTGTAATTTATTGTTACTTTTAGGATAAAAACAACAAACAGGAAGCAGAATAATGAATTGTTTTTTAGTTTTAAAATAATTTTAATTTTTATTTATCTTTTTTGAAGTTTTTAAATTTTTTTAATAAAATGTTATATTTATTTAAAAAAATGTATATACTACATACCTATAAAAGAAATGGCTTTATTACAGAAACTTATTAGAGATTATTCGGAATATTTTTTCTAATATTTTTCTATTATATTTTCTAATATTTTGGGCAATGGATAAATATTGTGGTGAGTCTAAGGATACCACCTCATTATCCTGAGCGCTCAAATAATCTAAATTTTCTACATCGTTTACTTCAGCATTGCATTTAAAATTAATGCAGATATTATGCAACGCACAGCAAAATTTTGTTATTTTAGCAGCCTTTTTTGGAGCGTAGTGCAGCTGTCTAGCACCAAGAATGCACCTCCATCTCTTTTTTAAAACACCATTAATGCGTTCAACCACATTTCAACACTTGGAGTGAATTTTATTTCAACAGGCTCATCCTGGCATCTATAAGCCTCCTAGAAAAAATGCATGTTTAATTTATGAATTGTCTGTTATCATTCAAAACTTTACCAAGAAGCCAATAATTGCTGCCACCTCTAAGGTATTATTGCTCAAGGTGAGCACGCAATTCGCCAGAATTCCAAATAAATGAATCGTGACACGCTCCGGGATGTGAGGCATCAACGTACTGAATCCTCAGCTCATGATCACAGACCTTTAATTTTTTGAGTTCCGTCAACACATCCAATAACGTTTGGAATGCCATACTTCACATAAAGAGCTAACGCAACTTTCCGTTTTTGCACTTCAGTTCTGCAGAAAGTTATCTACATTGGGCGTAAATGTTCCTTATATATTAATAACTTCTGCCAGAACTTTGCTAACACTACACTGAGCCACAGACACACCGTAATCTTTATCAATACACGTTTGGTACAAACCTTCAGCAAAGAAGCGGAAAGTCGCACTTAATTTCACGATTGGAGAAATTGCAAAGGACTTACGTTTGGGCTGAATACCTTAACACGTCCAACAGATATTTAAATGCCGGTTTACTTATTCTGTAATATTTTTCTTACCTTCCAAAAGTAAAATTTACAAAGTGTGCGGCAACTCAAGTGGGTTGCTGGCGTCACATAGCATTTTCCTTTCTACCCTTTGCTTATTCTTGTCAGATTGATATGCTTCTGAGTTTTTTGCTTCAGCTATTATTATCAACGCTACACTAAACATTTTTATTCACTTTTAACAATTTCTTTTTATTATTTACGAATATTCGCTTTTTACGTTAAAAATTATTAGCAAATATTTTGTCAAAATAAAACAGCAAAAGCAAACAGCTGACTTCGAAAATGTAAAATTCTCTCTCCCTTGTTATTCCCTTCCCCGACTGTTTAGAATAGGGGAATTTTATTCGCGGGAAAAATGAATTCCCGGGGAATTCAATTCCCTGGGAATATTTAGAATTGGGGTGTATATGTTTTTCTATTAAACAGACAATATTTCAGAATATTTATTCTAAATAAAACTATATACATACATAATTTTTTATTAAGAGTTTTTTATAAAAAATAATCTGTTGTATCCCTCTTAATAATCAAATATTGAAGCAATTATAAAACTGAATTTCCATGTAGTAGTAGCCGTAGTATGTAGCCTTAGCTGTGCATGAAGTGCAAAGTGGCTAAAGAAATCATATGTCATATGCAATATACATATTTTAAAAGACATTTTTATTTGTTTACTGACTAGTTTCTTTTTCATTAAGTTGATTTTATTTAAATGTGATTAAATTAGTAATAAAGATATAGGACATAAGTAATATGTTAATACAAGTTACTTAATTATAATTTCAATGAATTATTTCATCACTTTAGCTATGTGTGCCATAAAAAGTTAATTTTATATTCAATATTTTGGTAGATTTTATTCCGGACATATTGGTTTCTTAAACAAAATGTGAAAAATTGAGATTTGTATGTGTATAAGAATGTGCTTTTAAAATGTATATAATTTATCTACAATAATTCGCTTTCATGTAAAGCATTTAAAGCAATGAAGAAGTTATATAGTTTTTACAAGGGCACACATACACACGCATATACTTTCACTTTGTCAAGTATATTAAATTCTTAGTCGTTTTTTTCAGATATTGTTGTTTTACATAATAAATTCCATTCTTTTATTCAAAGAATTCGAAAATAGAAGAAAATCATCATTTTGTATTCAGTTCACTGAACGTTTTCTTTAACATTTATTTTCATACACGTCATATCGTCATTCAGGCAGAATGGAAGAGTTTTTATATGAATAAATTTTATCCTGTAATAACAAGAAAGATTGCAATATGTGATTGTGCCACATCTTTAATACCCTTCATCAACGCTATGGTACTTGGAAAAATATTTAAATTTTTTATTAAAAAGTGTTTGTCAATATATTGCAAAATAGTCTGATCGCATTGTGTGATTGACGTTAAAGCAAATTGATTTCAAGTAATTAATAATAAAAATAAACACGATCACAATATGGTTTAAAGTTATCATAGTATTGTTATGTTTTTACCTTTTATAAAAGTTGCCATATTTATTTAAAATAATTTGCGTTTTCTACTAAGTAAGACTTGATGACGCCGCCTGCTCAAAAGCCATACTATACAGTTACTCTTTGTAGATTCATTGGTTTTTCAACAATCACTCCTGTATTTTTATTCGTTCAAGTGCGGAAATTCTGTTTGTTAACAAATTCACTAAGATGGAAGTGTGCCTCGACACTGAAGATTATTTTCATCGTAAAGTAACCATTAACTTTTGTGTGTTCAACCAACCATTCGGCGTGTTAAAGACTCTTGAATGAGCAGAAACGGATGTTTTCGTGTTTCCTACAGACCAAGTGTGCTGAAATTTGCTCAGAATTCTCCGGATGGTGGACATATGGTCGATTGTACTGACCAAAGACATCAGGATATTGACTATATGAATATTTATTTGAACGCCAATGGTCAAATTTGTCAAATATTAAAACAAAGAAATGTCAAATTAAGTTGGGCCAAAAACTTAGCCTTAAGGTGTGACTAACAATTAATATCGTGCATAATGGTTGGACCACCACCACTACTATTTTGAAAAGACAAGCATATTAAAGTTTTCATGACAAAAATATTTTTGAATTTTTTTATGGCCATTTAGAATACTATTTTTATAATTTTTATCTGTATGTCTTTCTGTTTATTTTCCTGAACTCGAATTAATAGATTTTTACTAAATTTGGTATGGACGTGCCCTTCCTTATTGATATAGAAAATATATTATTGAGAAATACAATTTTATATCCAAAAGAAAATATAAAACAAAACCGAATGTACGCTTTTTTAACAATTTGAATAATATTAAAGAGTTAGCGAGAAATAAAAAAATCCACTGACATAACAGAAACAGCGATACAGAACAATTAAAACTAACAACAATATTTATATAAATGAAAAAGAAAGGAAAGAAAACTAGAAAGAAAGATATATAGATAAAATTATGTTTCCCACTCTTAGAACTAATATTTATTTTTAAATAATTTTCATTTCACATCACTGATGTAAACCAAGTATTTATTTTGAATTTCGAGTTTCTAATTTTATGTGAAACATGTTTGGAGATTGGAATCCGTCTCTGATCTTGGAATCTTATTAGATGCTTAGCTGAATTTGATTCAGCATATTTGTTTAACTGTTAATAAAGCACGTGCAGACCTTGGATTCATAAAATTTTGGGCGAAAGAGTTTACAGATCCATATATAACAATACAATTGTATATTTCTCTTGTCAGGCCTATTCTTGAGTATGGTTTAATAAATTGGGGATCCAACTTACAATGCTTACATTAATAGTATGGGATCTGTGCAAAAACAGTTCCCGTTATTTTGTCTTTGTGGCTTACAGTGGAATTTGTTAAACCTGCCGCATTATACTAGTAGACTTGCACTTGTGAAGCTGCCAACTGTAAAAAGTCGAAGAACAAGGCTAAATGTTACGTTTGTTATAAATCCTTTAATTATTAATTCGGCTTGAGGTCATTTATTGAAAATTATTTATAAATAAATTAAAAAATATATATGTACTAATATTTTTGTTTTTGTTTTATTTATTTTCAATAATTGTTTTTCCCCAATATTTCGATCTAACTTCGTTGATCATCTTCAGGGGATAATTTTCTTGAAAATAAAATTTAATTTAACGTCAATTATTATCACAGAATACAATTATTATCAAAAGTTTTCTTATCACTCTTATTACTCTTATTACTTTATGCTGACTGAAGGAAAGTAATATATGTACATCATCCAAGCTAGCATTCATTAGATCTTCCTAGAGTGATGTCAAGTCAATATTTTTGTAGTCCCGAAATGTATATGTATGTTATCAACGCACAGTGGGTTCGATCGTACCCAAAGTGGCGATTAATACATAGACGCCGTAGTTTTAAAATATTATATTTTTTTATTGATGGGTTATTATAGGCACATAAAAACACAGTATGTAAGAAAAAGGTAAAAAAAAAACTCTTTTTAACCCGTTAAGCGCAATTTTGTTTTTTGGAAAAAAAGACGTTAGTTCACAATTTATGCTGTAACTTTGGAATAAAAAACAATAAATTAATGAGTAAAGCTGAAAGTTAAAGTATACTCAATGTTTTATTAAAAAAATAAAATAATAAATAGATTATATGTATTTGTATAACTATAAATCTCATCTAAAATTCAATTTTTGTTTTCTACAAAATGTTATAAATATACAAATTTTTTCGAAAAAGCTACGAAAGAGAATATTACAATTTTTTAGCAATGAATTATTATAAATACATAAAAACACAGCTTAAAAAAAAATTAAAGAAAAAATTTTTTTAACCTGTAAGGCGTTTTATGTTTTTCGGAAAAAACATGATCCACAATTTTCGCTGTAACTTTGAAATCAAAATAAATTTACATAATAAGTTAATAATATGTGTTCCTATTATTATCCAGCTTTTGCCTTCTCTAAATTCAGTAAATTTAAAAATTAATCTGAAAAAATAAAAAATTTAAAACTTTTGGGGCTTGTTCCTAAAATAGATTTGATTAATTTAAAACAATGTGAAAGTTTTATTCGATTTCCCCTTTACCAAATACCGAATACCTTATTTTATCCAAAATACATTAAACACATTAAAAACTCTTTACATTTTGAACAACAAATAATATAACAGAAATACAAAATAAAGAAAACAAAATCCGAATAGAGATGGACGCGTGACATAATTTTTCAGATATCAAGCGTTATCGTAGAGACGGGAATAAATCTAATTTTAAAACTTGTTTGTTTAAATTATTATTAAATTAAATTAATATAACATAAAGTTTATGGTAATAATAGCTTTTGGTTACGAAAAGTACGTTTGAGTAAGTTCGTGAGCGTGCGAAACCATTTGTGATCGTGATTAAATTAAAATTTAATCACTTGAATCTAGCTAAAAGTATTAAAAAGATGTTTACTTCCTGTAAATTGTGCGTGATACAATTTTTTGTACGTGAGCTTAAGTGACCGAAATCACTCACGCACTCGTCTCTTAAAAAAACAAAACGCATCAACAAAAACAAAAACACTAAAATAAAATAAAAAAAACAAGTAAGAGCACTATATTCGGCTGTGCCGAATCTTTTATACCCACCACCAATTTTGTGTACATTTAAAGCACAATGTTTATTATTTTGTTAATCGCTATAATCTCTTTATAACCTGAAAAGTGGGCATTGTAGTAGGCGTGTCAAAGTTATCTTTGCGAATGAGCACAACTTAGGGGTTTCAATGTAGCCTTTTGTTATTCCAAAATCTTTATTAATAGAGAAATTATATGAATTTTAGGTAAAACGTTATATGGGAGGTGGGTGTAAAAGTGGGCGTGGCACATTGATTTTCCGTTACAAAAAAGCCTATTACCAAAAAGCACAGTGTGCACAATTTCGGAGTCGTACATCCAATTTTGTTGCTTTTATGACGTTTTTGTTTTTAAATATACCGAAAAATACACTGTGCGGTATAAATTTTCGTACATTTTGATCGATAACTCCTCTCCGAATGCATAGATTAAGACAATTTTCGGGGGAAGATATTGCCTTTACCCAGGTAATATATTCGAAGTTTCATGAGTCTACGTTAAGGCGTTTGGACACAATTCCATTTTATTCGATGTTCGAAGGACACGGTTTTTTCGACCTACTCTTGCTTTTCGAGCTATAACTCTCTTCCTAATACTCCAATTTAGCCCATTTTCAATATTAAACAAACCTTGTCTATAAGAATGATTCTGGCAAAATTAGATCCCCCTAGCTTTTTCGGTGCGACCTCTATCGTGCTTTCAACAGACGGACAGACGAACGGACATAGCTAGATCGTCATCAAATCAAACCCTTTTTATACCCGCCGCCAAAAAAATGGTGGGTGTATATTCATTTTGTCATTCCGTTTGTAACACATCGAAATATCCATTTTTGACCCCATAAAGTATATATATTCTGAATCAGGGTTTGAGTTGATGACGATCTAGGTATGTCCGTCCATCTGTCCGTCTGTTGAAAGCACGATAGAGGTCGCACCGAAAAAGCTAGGGGGCTCAAATAAATAAATTATTCCATAGCGATTAACAAAGTAATAAATATTGTGCTTCAAATGTACACAAAATTGGTGGTGGGTATAAATGATTCGGCATAGCCGAATATAGTGCTCTTACTTGTTTTTTTTTTAATATAAGCTGATAATCTATACTTTTCTAAAATACATAAAACTAATTTCAACTCTTACTAACTTAATACTTGTGGCCCATTAAATGCGGAAATTCTCCCAATTATGGACCTATGTTAAAAAAATTATTTAAAATATTTACACATAATTTTTATAAAAACAAAATTTTGCTATGTACTTTAATACCCGATGTTGAAGGTTCCATTATAAAAGGTTTACTTTTAATAGATTTAACACTAATAATAATCGCTTGAATTGTAAAAATTTCCAATTTTTTCACTTTTTTTAAAAACAGCAATAATTGGCTGACTTTGACCGCTCACTGAATAGAAAGTAAACAACTTAGTTGATTAACTTCTACAACTGGTAATGCAGAATTTTATCTACTTTTACCCGATACTAAAAATTATTATAAAAACATTATTTCTAAATTTCAATTAATCGCCACTTTGATTCCATTTGAACCCAATGTGCGACGGTTTAGCTTCAAATTTATAGAATCAGAAAATAATATCATGCTTTGAAAAAATTGGTGCCACCAACTGATCATAATGTTTTATTGACAGTTATTATTCACAAAGAAGGGGTCCAATAAAGAAAACATTAGTTGCTGTTATATGTGTAGGTCTTAAGTAAGTTAAATTAATAGCATTGAAAATGCAAAACCAAGCTGTTTAAGGCTATAATACACGGCATATTTTTTACATCTGACTTGACAAATTCCACACTGATAAGTACAAACATATCGTGTGTTACCTTTAAAACATTACTCTCTGTAAAAAGCATGTGTTGAGACATCTCATAAAATTTCAATTAGAGCGCGCTCTATTTTCTTCTGTCAAAACATGTGACATCAACCGTTGGGAGAAATCTCTGCTGCTGCAAAGTTGTCAGCGTCGGTTGCCTGTAAAAGAACAATTTTGATAGAAATGTAGATTAAGATATGTCTCACAAATTTTAAAGTCAGAAGTAAAAAACATGCCGTGTATTATAGCCTTTACTGTAAATATCAAAACAGACTCGTATCCTGTTTAAATTTCACAAGCTAATAAATAAAAATATTGTCTCTCATAGTAGAGTTAGTTGATTTGTATCGCGATGCAACGAATTAGCTGACAAAATCCGTCACATAACCTAAACGTATTACAGTTTATTTGTTATGCATCGTTACTTTCAGTGAGATAAAAGTCTACAGACAATAGATTTTAACGTTGACATGTTGCTTAAAGAGAAAAAGTAACAATACCACGTTTTTTCTAACTAACACACACTTTCTAATGATACTGAAAGCTGTTAAGTTAAACGATACATATATGATAACTAAACCATCGCACGTTATATGTGTTAAGTTTAAGTAACCAAGTAACTTTGTAAGTTTTGCTATATAAACGCAGAGTTATGCTCTAGAGTCTAGATTATAGAGCCTTTTTATTTTACAATTTTACTTTTATCAACCCTAAAATGATCTGAAAATGATCTGAGTACCTTTCTTTCCTTTCCTCGTGTACAATATTTCTCTTAATGTGTAGTTTAGAAGTTAGTGATGCAAAATTCTTTATTGTAATATGACTGAAGTTTGTTTCTTCTCTTGAGCTCCTTATGAACAAGATCCTACTACATAAGTTTAGCCCGCGGATGTTTTATTAAGGAACCCTGTTCTAAAGCCATTGCAAAATAATATTTTTGAAGTTTAAACAATACTATTCTTTATTTACAATATAATTTAATTTTAACTAACTAAAATGGCTTAAAATCATAGCAATTAATGTATTGACACGTACACGTGTTTTTGTGCATTCATATTGACAGCAACTATTTTGTATCATTCTATTTTTATTTCAATAAATTTATTTTTAAATATTTATATTCAAATATGTATGAATGTATGTAGTCTTTTATATGTTTATGTGTTTACACAAATATTTAACACTTATTTATATTCTTTTTAATTTGTTTCATTAAACAAAATACGAAACTAATTAAAAATTTGCTTCAACATTATTATCATCATCGTCATATGGGAGCATCATCAAACTATTGTTTGTACTGCGACAAACATTTTAATGAACGAACGTTAAAATGTTGATAAACTGTTAACTACTAACGACAACAGCAACAATAGCATTTTAATACAAGCGATATTGCAAATACACAGTGACAGAAAACTGAATGAAAAAAAAACTTAAGTGTCAATATTAATGAAACGTTGGACATCAACAAACAACAAATGATAGTGACAATGCGAAAGAAGCAAATGAGAGTGTATACCAACTAGTGTTGCCAGTTCTTGGTGACCTAAAAAGTTTAAATATCATACAAAAGAAGAGCTAAAATGGGTTTAAAAAAGGTTAAAACCTTTAAAGGAGATTTTATTGAAAATAATCAGTTTTCAGTTAAAATCCCGTTTATTTTTTAAATTCACTTAAAAAATTATGAGAGCAAGTGGCTGTGGTTTATTCAAAGAGTATTTCTTTAAATAATTTTGTAACAAAAAATTTGTTAAATTTAATTAAATACTGACTTTTGGGACATTTTAAGATCTCCAGTAATTCAAATTTAGCCAAAGTCTAAAATGGCGTTGTTGAGGAAAGCGAGTTACCTAGTAAACAAAAAGACAAGAAGTTGAAATACGAATATGGATCTTAATTCCTGAGTTAATAAATTGATAATAATAATTAATATGATTTGATTCTATGCAATTTTAATGAGGGACCATCAAATTGATTTTTGCACGCTGCTGACAAATGATTTGTTGAAAAAATTTAACTTTCTACTGCTAAAAACAGATTCCTGTTGCTAAGTTTTCATATTAATCGATTTGAAATGCTATAGATTTGTGTAATTAATGCTAAGTTCACGTTAAGATGTTTGCGGTTTTTATGTCAGCGGGAAATATAAAAAATTTACAATTTAAGTATTATGCATTCACTTAATCATTCTTTAAATTTACTAGTCCGAAATTTGCAAAATTTTTGGCGATATTTTTTGTTCATTTTGCAAGTCTTGTTGTATTAAATATCACTTTGAAACCAAAATTCGGTAAATCGAGATAATATATACAAGGTAAACTCAAACAGCTATTCTTTAAACACGTACCAGAATCATATGCAAAATTTATAAAATAAAAAAAATCGCTGTAACTAAAATTATAAAAATGGTTACAAATAAGGCTTTAAACCAAAAATATTTTTCTTCGGCTAAACACGATGAACAAATGGTTAAATTTACCCTGAAAAGGCTAAATTGGCAACCCTAATAACAACCAGCTTTTCATTACACACCATTTTTAATTGCTACATCACCCTGAGCACAATTCCTATAGAAAATAAACTAAAGCAAAATGAAATGAATTTAAAACAAATTTTGTTTGCTTAGAAACGGTCGCCCAAAACATTTTCGGTCTCATCTTGGACCAGTGTTCACTAATTTAAAGAAACTATATTCACAAACGTGAAAAATCCAAATCTACAGCTAGCTGCCCAAACGTAGAGAGTACAAAATGTATTGTACCATTGCATTGCGAAATGTGCTTATCGTGTGTAGCTAAAGAAATAAATGCAGGGTTTTAGTTTTCAATACCGCTGGAATTACAATAGCGCGGGGTGATTGTGTAAATATGTATATAGATGTGTGAATTTTAACAAAACAGTTACCCACACACATGAACACAAGTATTACGTGCTGACGATTTAAAAAAAGTTTTGCCACTGGAGATAAATTGCGTGTCACAAGAAGAAAAATACGAGTCAAAAAAGTAAAAAAAAAAAAAATTTTAAGTTCGTGTTATGTATGTTTGTGTTAAGACTTAAACACTTTGGCGGAAATAACAATAAAAATTTAAACTTAATATAACAAATGTCAGAAGATAATATGCCACCTGTCTCCACTTTTGGTACGTAACTTTAGGCATAACAACCAGCTGTTTGAGATGAAGCTTTCTTAGTTCCAACGCATTGTAAGCCAAGTGAGTATATCGGTAATAGTGCCTACATGAAAAGTTGTATATTAATTCATATTTCTTTGATGTATTAGTTTGAAATCTGTTTTATATGTCATTAAAATGGACTTTATTTCTAGTCTCCACTTAAGATAAGTTAAAACATGAAACATTTCTGATAGAATTTTAATTTCAGGGTTAATTAGGATATTTGATTTAAGTAAAGCACGTTTAATTGAAATAAAAATTTGGCGATAAGTTGATTTCAAGAAGTTAATATATCGATTCGCTGATTTAGCTGCTTCAACTTCCAGCTGACACTGCAACGTGTGCCTAGAGCACCCTTTTCCTCTGCTGTCTTAAGGGTTCCAGTCGATAGGATTTCTATTAATGTCGTATTGTGGCTGGCGCAATGCATTACTAATCTACCTCCATTTGCGCCTTTTGGTTTCAATATCTTTGGGTGTTAGAGTATAATATCACACAATCGGCTTATGAAGATGGTGTTTGGCCATTAGATTTTCAGGATGCGACTTATGCAACCGTTTACAAATATTTGTACAGCGTTCGTATCTCAATTGGCTGTAATGTAGGCTTCATAGCCGTATAAAAACAAAGATTTTATACAGCTTCTAAATATGCTGCATTTTACGCGTATGGAGACGTGAGCTAGATTTCCATACTAAGTTTAGTTGTACAAATGTTCTCTAGTCTTGTTGATACTTGAAATATCTTTATGGGAGCCACCAGACTTTGTAATGATGCTTCCTAGGTAACAGAAAGTATCTTATTCATCTAAACAGATCTGCCTAAGAGTGAGTTAGAAATATTCGAGATATTGAATTTCTTAAGGCCATATTTTGCTACTTGGGTTGCTATATTTCTGAAAAGTAGAGTGCCAGTAGACAGTTATCAGTGCATAGTTTAAATTATTTAAAGGATTATTCAGGCACCAGATGACACATCTGCTTTAGGAAGTAACGTACTTTATTACACAGTTTTCATGAGATATACGACAGTAGGCGTTGTCGTGTAGGGATTGAAGGAGAGATATAATTTTCTCTGATATGCCCTTGCACTAAAATGTGGTCCATAATATTGTTTGGTGGACGGTATTAAATAGTTTTCCAAGGCCGACGAATGTTGTATATAACGGTGATTTCTATTCGCGTTATTAATCTGTTTTAATGCGTAGACTGTTGATATGATAAAAGGGGTTTTTTGGGTTTAAACCCAGCTTTCTCTTTAGCAATATTACCTTAACGTGCATCAGGCAATTGTTTTTTTTTTAATATATTGATTATGACTTTATTTATATTAGAGAGAAGTGATATCCTCCTTCGGTTTTCGCATATAATCCAGTTGGCTTTTTGGGAATTTTATTGATCATTCCCTCCTTTGTTCGACTTCTACTGTGCTTGTTAGCTAGAATTGATTTATTGTGGGAGCAACAAGTTGGGCACTTGTTATTATATAAAATTTAAGACGTTTGGGTGAGATGTTGTCAAATCATGTTGACTTGTTGTTTTAAAGATATTTTATAGTAATTTCTATTTCGTTTACATCTGCGCATTAAGTGTGTAGAGAACATGCATATGAGCTTCTGTTTGTTAGTGGCACTCAGGGTTGCAAAAGTTGGTACAATTGACTTTTTTGTGGTACAATTTAAACCTCAAAAGTACAATGGTACACCAATTACCCATTTGGTACAATTTACTAACTTTCTCAATTTATGTTTACAAATAGCATAGTGCCACTTCTAATAACATTTTTTCCAAACGAATACAAAAATTTTGACTCAATTAATACACAGTTTAGATCCCTGGCGGATATAGAAGTATTAAAAGATTTCAAAAATGAAAGTATATGCAACTTTGGGCTAAAGTTTCTGAAATGAAAAACCAATGGAATGAATTAATGTTTCCGGAACTTTCAAGAGTTGTAGGTGGGATATTATCTGTTCGCAGACGATTTTTTCCTTCCAAAATATTATTAAAACGAAATAACGAAATAGGCTTCATATGCCTACAGTTTCCGGTCTTATACAAACAAAAGATTTGTTAAGGTCATCAAATTTTTATTTTAGTTTCAAAATACCAAGTAATTTGTTATCAAAACCAATTTGATCTCATGAATATATCGGTGGACTTTATATGTAATTTATTTTATGTTTAAATATGTACATATATATGTATATATATATATATATCTTAGTGCAGTTTCTTTTTTTAAAGATATACTTTTAAAGTATAAATGAATTTTTAAGTACAAATGTTAATTTTAATATTACAAAAATGAATTTTTATGTACAATTGTATGTTGTGTTTATGTTTTTTTCTGGCTTTTATTTAAAATAAAAAATATTAAAAAAATTTTTAAAATAAAATTTTTTGGTACAATTGGGGACAAAAAAGTACAATTTTATGAGCTTCTTGGTACAATATTGATGTTCTCATTTTGCAACCCTGGTGGCACTACTTTAAATGGTTCTGATAAGTGCTTCAAAATGTTTATTTTTCAAGGGTTAATGACAAGTATTTTTATTTCGAATAAACCTTTTTTTATTGAAATTTATTTTTTTTGTGCAATTGAAATTTAATTTATTTCTATATTTTATTGGACTTTTAATATATAAATAAATAAAAAATAAATCATTTTTGTTTAAAAAAGATTGCATATATTCTCTCTTAATAATCGAATAATTTTTGTTAAAGGACAACTTCACTTATTACTCCAGACAATCATATTCGTTAATTGCAAAGAAGTTTAAGTGTATATTTTTCAAAAGAAATCTTAAAGAGAGAAGCACAATCATGTTGCTGATTTAGTAGATGAAATTAAAAATTCTTTGGGGAGATGAAGATATTGTAGCTGCAAGTAAAAGTAAGTGCATTAAATGATTGAAAAATTGTTTTTAACGAAATCATATTCAAAAAATTAGCTAATAAATCCGTTAGTTAAAATATTTATTTTTATACCCGTTTTTTCTACAAGCTGTTACAACCTTCTTAAAGTACTTAAGTTAAATTTATGTTGTAGTGTAGTTGCATAAAGAGGATAAAAAATATATTTAGATACAAAACATTTGTATGTATGTACATAACACTAAGCAAAGAAAAAATGGTAAGAATAATGTGAAACAATAAAACACTCAACATTTCGCATAAAGTTATGTGATACCAGTAATAAATAAACAAACTTAAATAAATGTTTATTTTATCCTTTTGTTTAAGTATGTACGAAAAGCGTTAAACTGCTGCATTTTATTTATAAAAAGCCAATGCGGTTTTAAGAAAAACTGTGAAAAATTGATTTGGTGTAGAAAAGATGCATTTATTTAAATTGTCATGAACATTTTCATTTGTAAAAGTCATAGATTTTGTAAAATGTTACAAATGCCACAAATGTTATGTGGCTTTTAGGAGAAAATAAACAAATTTCATTTGCTTTTGTTTTATTTGAAATGCTTATTTCTTGGGATAAAATTGTATCAAATAAAATATAAAACAAGTAAGAGCACTATATTCGGCTGTGCTGAATCTTTTATACCCACCACCAATTTTGTGTACATTTAAAGCACAATATTTATTATTTTGTTAATCATTATGGAATAATCTCTTTATAATAAAATATGTATCACTTTCTTTGTAGAGGGTGGTTCAATTTTAAGGGCCCATGTTGAAGGTGAACTACACCTAGTCTTAAAATTTGTTTTCTGCATTTCACTTGACATTTCTCAATCTCAAAGTTACTCAATTTAATCCGTGGAAAGACTCGCAAATGAGCAACGCTTTAAAGTTATTCAGGTTTTTTATAAAAATGGGCGTTCAAATCAAAATGCATTTTGTGCACTTCGTAATTCTTTTGATCAACATAATCGTTAAAATTCGTCCACAATCGGGAGAATTGTAAAAAATATTTAAATTTCTGCAAAACAGGTCTGTATAAAATGTTAGAAAATCTGTGAATGCCTTCTTAGTTCGTTGAATGGGAACCACTGCTGATTTTTGCGATAGTGTGGCAAAAGAGCAGTCAACCTCGCCTCATCATCATGCCCAACAATTGAGCATCAACATTGTCATTGAAAATTTGGACCATCAGATAGAGGAGTGGCGCCAAGGAATGGGGGGTGGGGGGGCCATTTGGCAGATATTTTGTTAAATACATAATTGAACCATACAAATATTATCATTACAAAAAGAAATAATAATAATATCCTAAATAATTTGTGTTTTATTTGAATTCAACATAAAATTTAACCACCCTTTATAACTGCGATATGCTATTAAATGCTTTTGTAAATGTAGTCTTTCAATGTAGTGGGCGTTAGAGTAGGCGTGTCAATAAAGTTTCTGCTAATAAATACAACTTAGATATTTCAATATAGTCCTTTATTTTCCCAAAAACTTTGTCAATAGAGAAATTACATGAATTTAAGATAAACCGTTATATGAGAGGTAGGCGTTAAAGTCGGGGTGTCACCCGAACAACAATCACATTGATTAGAAGGATATACGTAGCAAATTTGATCATCATACCTCTAATTTTGGCGGTTTTATGAGCTTCTAAATTTCATTAACGGTAGATAACGTGAAAAGTGGGCGTTATAGTAGGCGTGTCAAAAATATTTTTTCGAATGAGTACAACTTAGGTGTTTCAATACAGCCCTTTATGATTCCAAAATCTTTATTAATAGAGAAATTATATGAATTTTAGGTAAAACGTTATATGGGAGGTGTGCGTAAAAGTGAGCGTGGCACATTAATTTTCCGTTACAAAAAAGCGTCTCACCAAAAAACAAAGTGTGCAAAATTTCAGAGTCGGACATCCAATTTTGTTCGTTTTATGGCGTTTTTGTTTTTAAATATACCGAAAAATACACTGTGCGGTATAAATTTTCGTACATTTTGATCGATAACTCCTCTCCTAATGCATAGATTTAGACAATTTTCGGGGAAAAATATTGTCTTTACCCAGGAAATATATATTCGAAGTTTCATGAGTCTACGTTGATGCGTTTGGACACAATTCTATTTTATTCGATGTTCGAAGAACACGTTTTTTCGACCTACTCTTTCTTTTCGAGCTATAACTCTCTTCCTAGTATTCCTTTTTAGTCCATTTTTAGTACTAAACAAACCTTGTCTATAAGAAAGATTCTGGCAAAATTTGAGCCCCCTAGCTTTTTCGGTGCGACCTCTATCGTGCTTTCAACAGACGGACAGACGGACGGACATAGCTAGATCGTCATCAAATCGAACCCTGATTCAGAATATATATACTTTATGGGGTCTAAAATGGATATTTCGATGTGTTACAAACGGAACGACAAAATGAATACACCCCCACCATTTTTTTGATGGCGGGTATAAAAATAAAATAAGTCTAAACGCAATATATGATTTTTGTTAAATTTATGTTATCGTGTCGGTCGAATAGTTTCGAAGATATAAGTGTTTTGTTTGTGTAAGTATATCGGAATTGGTTCCAAACCAAACCAATTTCATGACTATTTATTACAATGTATTTATTATATTTTTTTTCTAAATGAAAACAACACACACACAGACATTCATTCGTATATATACTTTACGTCACTTTACTGCAACTGTAATAGTGATTGTAATTGTTATTTTGATTACTGTTACTGCTAGTTGTTATTGTTTTAATATCCTTTTTGCCTTGAATAAATGCTTTATTGCAAACTGATACAGAAATTTATGACTGGACATTTACAACAATACAACAACAACAATAATTGACAATGAAAGGGATTAAACAAAATATATATATTTTACCACTAATTTATTTTATACATATTTTATACTTATCCAATGTGTAGATCTCTGGTTGTATGTAGATTAATAAGCCTACAAAGTGTAGTTATTATTGTTATTCTGTAAGAGTGTATAAACGAGAGAAGAGAAGTGAATATTAAAAAGTATCTCATTGATTCGTAACTAATTAAATTAAAGTTAAAAATTATATCGTTTTTTGTGTAAAACTTTTTGTCAACTTACATATCTGAACTATAGAAGCTAGTACGTATTTTTTAAAGAGAATGACAAAAGATATCTGTTATAGAATTTTAAATAAATATTGAAATTTACACACTTACAAGGTTTAACTGACTGAAGAATTAAAGCTTACTGACTATTTCAAGCGTCTTCAATACGCCGAATGGTTGTATGAACAGGCGAAAGTTAATAGGGAATTTGCTAAAAAAATAATCTTTAATGACGAGACATACATTCTCCTTAGTCAATTCGGAAAGATGCAGAACTTCCGCATTTAGACAAATAAGAATCTACAAGTAGATGTTGAAAAGCCAATGCATCCACAGAGAGGGACTGTTTGTTGCAGTTTATGGACTGGCGTCATCACAGCGATATTTTTTTTTTTCGAAAACGAGGTCAGCCAAGCAGTTACCGTGAATAGTGTTCGTTATCACGAAATGATAATAGACTTCTTGTAGCCAGAAATTGAGGAAATTAACCTGAAAGATATATGGTTCCAGCAAGATGGTGTCACTTGTTATATAGTCAACGAAACAATTTCTTTTTTGCACAAAAAATCAATAGCATTGTTATCCCATATCGTGCCGATCTTAATTGACCCCCATGATCATGTTATTTGACTTCGTTGGACTCCTTTACTTAGGAATATAAAAAACAAAAAGTGTACGTCAATAAAACATTATGAAATGAGATAACACATTAACGACATTAAACCTCAATTATGTCTCAGTGTCATTAAAAATATGGACCATCGGGTAGAAGTATAGTACCGAATCTGTATACCTTAAAATCAAATTTTTCAGGAAAGCCACAAAACCATTTTTATAAAACAACGGGTTAGGTGTTGAACTTTTTAAACTTTTTTACCATTCATGTCAATAAGGATCTTAAAACTTTTTTATACAAGTTTCAGACAAATATCATTTGAAAATTAGATCATAGCGACGACCAAAATAAACAAAGTGGTACGAAGACTAAAAGTGTGTGTAGATAAAACAGCGTATGTCAACATAGGTTGTACACAAGTAACTATTCTCCTTCTAGTAAACTGATAAATTATCAGAAATAACAACGTATGCGGTTGTGTGTTTTTCTAATAAAGGAAATAATTTGCCATTAAGCACACGTAAGTCAACATACTGCGTTCGTGCTGAACGCTTTTTAAATAAATATAGAAGTAACGATATAATGCCATTATAAAAATCGGAATGGGTCCATTTTATTTTAGAAATTTTTACAACCAAGTAAAGGGTATTTAAAATCAAGCAACATGGCATTATTAACACAAAATCGCTAAAAATAAACAAACGCAGTTGCCCATGAAAACCACAGGTATTGCTTTAGACATAATTGTCATGAATCCTTTTATCATAACAAAAAAAAAAAAAAAATAATTATCTGAAAAATTTTCGTTTTATTTATAGTTAACATCGTGAGTTTGGGTTGGACTACCCTGAAGAATCTACTCACTCGTCAGCGAGTACTTTATATTTTGTCAATACTCATGTTCATCTTTATTATCCGTTTCTAATAATCAACCATCATTTTATGTATGATTTGCTGAAAATCAGAAATAGATCCCACTATCCAATTTGCATCTCTACCCTTTTGCAATTAGACTATGCAATGATGGACCAATTAATTATGTAACTCTTATACAAGTATTTAAAAAGATAAATATCTTTCTTTAATACATGCTTCCAATTTTGGAAATTTTTTCATACAAACGACTAGTGCGTACATTTCCACAAATCCCCTGATTTCCTGTCTTGGTATCTCTTATATGAATATAAACACTTTTTGAAATACACACTTAATGTAGATTCTGGTTTTATGGTTTCCAATGATAATGTCAAATATAGATAGATAATCGGCTTGACATATACCTGAAGACAAATTTAGATGCGTACATACAATATGATGTTCTCATCTAAATACATGTGTAAAATCTATGATTTAATACATTAAAAAAATTTAATCTTCCATGTATGTATATATGTAATATATAGTAATCAAAATGATTTGTTGATTTATCGATTGTGTGAAATATATGCATGAATACATATGTGTGCATCAGAAACTGTATTTATCTGCAAGTAAAACGTATTTGTCATAGCCACTAGTTAGGGGTAAAGTTGCATGGGTTTGTATGTTTGAATTTTGTTTAAATTAACTGATTTATCATTAAATACAAACTGACTTGAAGGCTGAACTTAATGCAATTCAGCAAGTACCTTCAGGTTTGTATGTTCGTAGAAAGTTGTGTGGTTATGACATTAACAGTAACAGTGACAGTATAGTCTATTGTAAAAAAACGAACAATTTGAAATTTCTTTAAAAAAAACATTTAGAGGATGTAGAGTAGTGTCGTACAAGTCACAGATTTTGTAAATCCAGTTTAAATTGCTGGCAGATAAGTGTTTCTGGAAACACAGTATTGATAGAATAAAGAAACAAATGTTTGCTAAATTTAAGTTTCTTTCATAGTAAACATTGTTTTGTAAAATTATTAAAAAAATCGACCGACCGCTTCAAACTGGACCCTTCTGATTTAGATATATTTTGTACTAACCATGCCAATGCTCTTGTGCAAAATTTTGTTGTACTCCATAACTAAATCGAGAGATACAGCCACTTGAAAATTTAAAATTCTACAAAAAAAAACTATTATAGAGTTAGAAATTTGTTTTTTGCGGATTTTTTTTTGCAATATTTTTAGTTGTAGGATGCAATCAAAAGAGAGAGAATCTGAGCTTTTAAGGAGGTTTAATAGTAGATTTTTTTTATTAATGAGATGAAAATATTGAAAGACCCCGGTACTTAAGTCAGCTAAAAGTGCGGGACTCTAATACGCTAAAACACCTCGGTACACTTACCTCAATTCCCCGCGGAACATACTCCAAACTATGTGCAGAGGACAACATAAATTCCTCTATATGATTGTGATCAACACTATGGCCTATCATCTCTTTAAGATATGTTTGTTGGAAAGAAAATAATACGTGTTCAGCATTCAACTCGATATTATCATTACAACTCGGACAGAACGGAGAAGTATTGTGACCATATCTGTTAGGTTCGACTGAAAACTACCATGCCCACTAAGCATCTGCGTAACATAGAAAACTAGATCCCCATGTGTACGCTTGAACATGTGACCAAGTCTCGGACAGCTGCAGAAATCGATTTATTTTCTAAATTAAGCTACTGCATAAAATAATTATTTTGATAACCAGTGCATTGATAAACAGTCTGAATATGCTTACCAAATTTTCAAATCTGTATTTTAGAATACTCTAGTAGTATCCTACACCAAACAATTATTTTTAATACTACACACCAGTATCAATAATATAAGACCAACACGTATTATTATCTTTCACTAGGTGACCGACTATATCGAAATTATATTTTTAAATGAACGAAATTTTCTCATATAGTTAAATAAACAAATCAAGACTAATAAAAAAAAATATTTAAAAAAGAAAAATTTGTATTAAAGCCAAAGCAAAATGTATGTAATGTATTGAACCTCAAGTACAATATATAAAAAAAATCCTTTATATCGTGAGAACGGTCCACTGATTTCATAATGTATTTATATTTATAAACACATGATCGCCAAGAATATGCAAATATTAAAATCATACATATTGCACCTAAATTGAACCACTCATCATGGGTTTAACTATATCATTACTGCGTATGATTGAATCATATGATTGTGATTAAACATATTATGGTTGTCAGTTATCATATAAATTGAAAAATAGTTGTATATTTTAAAACATTGATGTTTAATCACATACATGTACCCATGTACTGTTTATATGAAAATACTAATGATTTTAACTTTATCGTTTCATTGAAAATCATGTGTCGAAGAAATTGCACTCCATTATAAAACGTGATTAGATATCCTGCAAATTAGGCGAGAAGAATATTATGTTTCATCAGTTATTGTTGTGTGTTTACATGAATTGTTTAAAATATTTTACTTGATTTTGCATTTATTTGTAAGCACATTATTTCTGTGGCTTGGAGCTAAAAGGGCCAATGTCACTTTTTTGCTCTTTTGAGTTAATCATTGCATTAGATTTGTTTTCTTGCTCTATTTAATTATGGTAAAACAGCTAAAGTCATACTTAATCCAACTACATAAATAAAATGCTGGCCAATGTCACTATGAAAGCATCTATAAAAGCTTAAGTTCAATTCCAGTTTTCTCAAAAATAAATATTTTAACATTGGCCGTTTTAGCTCCTAGCCACAGATTTATGACAAGTTATTTAGAATTTTGGGGGGTTGTTAATAAACAACGATATGTAGTTTGTTGTTGCAATGTGATGGTACCGAAGCTAAACTATACGTTGCACAGAGGAATATTTGACCTGAAAAGCTGGCCAAAAAGGCAAAACTGAATGTTAAGAAATTTTAAAAACTAATTACATAGCTCGACAGACAACAATATTTTACATTATATTGTTAATTTTCAAGACTTTTAGTTGCGATTTGTAGCTCTGAGACCCTGCTAAAGTCAGGAAAGTGAAGAAAAATATATGAGATTTAAATGTTTTTTTCGGTTTCTGGATGTTTATTTGATATTTTTTTGTGGCCAAACGAATAAAGGTTTAACAATATTTTTTTTCGCTGAAAGGTTCGATATAAAGTTATTTAAAAAAGTAAAAGATTTGAATTTTAAATATGTTGAATATTCATGTTGAAATAATTAGTACAAAAGCTAAAAAAAAAATTATGCACTTTTTTTTGCAAAAAAATGAAAATGAAGAGGTTTTTGAAAGTGAGGTTAGCATCTCTGCGAATTATGTTTGATACCACAATAAAATCTGGAATCTCCAATTTTAGAAACAAACAAAAAAGTGTGCCCAGGTTTGCGCCATTATTTTTGACGATTTTTTTAAATTTTTACATTTCTTCTATTTTTGTTCATCAGGCACTTTTTCTTATACATTTATATCGTCATAAATTTTATGTATTTCGAATTATTGATTTCAACTGTTATTCACATCACTTTTAACACTTAACAATGTTAATACCTGCCTATAATTATAAATTTGAAAAATTCTTTATTATCGATAATAGTTATAAGGGAATGTCCCACGCATCCCCATAAAGGATATTTTTATATACCTGCTCTACAAAATAATATATGTTAAAAAAATAAACATACGTACTTTAGAAGAATAATTATTAAAAGCATTTATCACAAAAATAAGTTTACAAAAAATAAATATAGGTAGATAAAAATTTATGAGCACCCAGGTATCAGGCTACCATCCAATTGTCAGCAGAAGCTGCCGAGGCCAGAAATAAGCCATTACGATTATATCGTACAAATTATTCTAGGAAATTTAGCAGAAGCAATACAAATCGAGATGTCTTGAATAGGTAATTTCTGAGCAGTGACCCTTTTATAAGCTGCGGATTAATAAAAAAACTTTTTCATCAGAAACCATCACACTTCTTCTTCCTGACACCGATGATGCAGCTAATAAGGATATACATACGACATAATAATTATTAAGGAATTTTTATTAGTTTAACTTTTCCGTATATTAAGTATTAAATAATATAAAGTAAATATAATAAAGCCTTTTTTCATAAAAAAATACTGTTTTATAAGAGCCTTACAATTTAAAAAAAATTTTTTTTTTTAATTAGACCGTATGCATGTACATACAGTTTGTTAAGAATGAGTTTAAACCTTTAAAATCAACATTTGTTAATTGAGTTTTACTATTTATACCGACTGTTATTCCTTAGGAATGTGGCTTTTGGAAAAATTTTAAAAATTTAAAGTTTTGGTTCTTAGATTTTTTTTATGGCATTTTGAAAACAAAAAATTTGACGAATTTTGCAGGAAAATTTTTTTTCGCCATATAATTTTTAATAACTTCGAAATAGTAATAGATAGAAAAGAAATGTGTTGAATTAGTTTAAGCAAAATTTTCCGGTTCATCTTATGATTCTTCTCCTAATAAAATCGGAGAACCCGTTTACAAGTTATGATTAAATAAATTAGGCAACCCAATGATTTAGGGGGTGAAATATGCCACGCCTTTAAAAGCAAATCCTTACGTACTAGAGAAAAACGGAAAACAGATTTGAATTAAAGGCATCAAAATGCATATAGTCCACATACTTTTATTTCTTGGAGAGACAAAAAATTTTTTTTTGCGCAGTGTACTTTTGTTGCGCAGTGTAATATTTTCAAAATCTGCTACTAGATTTCTTATATCATACTACAACTAAAACTTTCAAAAAACTAGAACTTTTAATTCAAAAAACACGTTTAATAATTTTGGCCAGCTTTTCAGGCCAAATACTCCTCTTTTTCATATTTTTTTACATCTGTTTTTAAATAAATTTGCTTATGCTTGACATATGGAGCCTACTTTCAATAGTATTTAGGACAAGAACATATAGTTTGACTTAGCCAGCTTAGTTTAATATGACTTTAAACTCTATTGAAAATAATACTTTCTACAGACACACCATTAAAAGTTATTAAAATTGGTATATAAGTAATTGCGTGTGTATTTGGTAACTGAATTTTTGTTTAAATTTTCGATAACTATAAAAATAATTTAAAGACAATAGTATAGCCCACTTTAAGGGGGCAAACTGTTTCATGTACTAAATACAAAATTTTCTTTAAAACTTCACATAAAGTATCCCAGGATCACTGGAATCTTTTTGCCTAATGAAAGTCTGGCATAAACTAGCAAATGCTTATATCTTTAAGTGTAAAAATTACAATAAAAAAACCCTTAAAATATATTCTAAAAGATTTCCTTAAAAATGAGTAAGTGCAAGATTGCCTACATTAGTGTTACTTAATTTCATTTTGAAAGAATGGCTATAAAAGACATTTGTTTGGGATTCCATTTGATTTAAATGCAAATATTTCAATGTCACTTGAGTTTTAAAAGTATTAACAGAAGCTTAGTGTAACATCAACATTTCTGCTTTATTTTGCTTTAAATTTGGTTAAATTATTTTAACACATACAGGAGAACGCACATAAGGAAACACTTTTTGTATATAATGTTAATGATGTGCGTATATACAGTATGCCAGGTAAGTCTTGGTAAAAATTTTAGGTTTTTGTTGTTAAAATTCGTATTATGTTTTGTTTGAGTAAATATTTTTAATATAAAACAACTGTCATGTATTAAATATTTTTACTGAATAAAATGAATTTCTTTTAAAAGAAAATAAAAATGTGATATATTTGTTGAGTATTTTCCTTGACACACTGTATGTATGTATGTATACATATGTATGTTATCTTGACACCCCATTTACTAAGTGAGCATTTGTTTTGTTGTTATTTTTAGTTTAAAATATTGCGCTGTTTTGAAAATTTTAATTTATTTTTTCTTTTTTTTTTTCTTGTGACGGATAAAAGCACTTTGTAATGTAAAATACGTAAGTACAACAGAAAGTAAAAAATTTAAATCATTTAGAAACATAATAAAGTGTTAGCAAACACATCAGCAAGTGTTGAGTACTTTACTTAACAGAGCGTACTAAATAAGTACTTTAATATATTTAAATTGAAATTACATTAGCAAAACAAAAACACCGAAATAAGGTAGAAACAGACAGACATATAAACATTCCTGGGATTATAATAATGAAGAGATACATATGAATATAAGTAAGAAAGTAGAATTTGAAAGTGTTTATTTTGTTTACATTAAAAGAACCCAACTTTGAAAGACTAAATATTAAAAAGAGTTTAAATGTAAGCTAAAGTGATTTTCGTAAAATTAAAATAAAATTGAAATAATAATAGTATTACATATAACGGTTGACCATGGTTTTAATTCAGCAACTAAATTAAGGGAAACTCAGGTGATCTTTTAATCATTTTTGAAAAATAATGCCAAAAATATGTGATAAAACAAAAACAATTTTTAAAATATTAATTTATCATGTATATGAGACATTTAGCAAATTAAACAAATACTCTTTTTATAATCTTTATCGTTAGCTATTAACTTGAAAAATTCCTACTAATATAATAAATTTGAATATTTGTAAGTTTGTTACTCAATCATGCAAAAACGGCTGCAAGGAACTAAATGAATTTTATAACTCAGATGAACAACAACCTTAATTAATACATAGGCTTCCCTTTATCACAAATCTCAAGCGAATTCTCAAAAATGTGGAAATTGTTTTTAATTAGGGTTTTATATGTCGAAAATATTTACGTACGGACTAAAAAATTAAGCCATCCATCGTCGTCCATAGAAGTATTTTGTCTTAAATATTTGCATTAAAATCTATCCAATTAATAAAATAAAAATTAATGTTTGTATGTTTAAATGTGTTGATATTTTTACTCAATCATCAAAAAAAATGTCTAAACAAAATTAAATGAAATAAGTTAAGCCAGTTGATAGCAACCTGAATTATTTCATAAATAGCCTATCTTTCGTCCCGATAATTACCCACACGAAGTCGCGAGCATAGAATAGTATATGAATAAATACAAAATTAAAAAAAAAAAAAATAGCAAATAAGAAATGAGATCGAAAAAATCTTAACACACGTTGTGATGAAATACGTTCTAGAATAATTAACAATTTAGTAAAAGTACAAATTGATCTTACAAAATTGTTTTCATTTTAAAAGTTCTGGCGTCAAATTGTATGAAGAAATTAATTAATGGTACGAGAAAAATTTGGCTATTGATAAAAAACTTAATTCGAGAAAAAAAAGGTCTACATGGTATTGGGAAGGCCTAAAAAAAAGCATATTAAAAAAAGAAGTGCATTGAAATATCATATAGAAAAGTAGAACCGTATGATCAGTTCTCTGACTACTTGTTGAAAAACGCTAAAGCTAATGCTGGCTTAAAAACGTACCAAGTCCAGAAAATAAAATTTAGAAGATCAAAATACGGCACTGAAATTAAAATCAAATTTCATACAAAAATACCAATGTTGTATAATGATTGACTTAATTTAAGAATCGGCAGATTTTATCGCAACTTTTAGGTAAAAATTGTGTATATTGAGGAAACGTTGGAGACCCAAAAGCAGATAAGGTTTCTCAAAAAAAATTTTATATAACAAGCTTTATGCAATTATGGCAAAAAAGCAGGTTATTTGCTATGTTTGCAAAAAAGCCTTTTTCCTTTCATAAGAGATCACAATTTGGCCACATATTTTCTCTGGGATTTTTCAACATATCACTATTGTAGGAATGATCTGATGTGGTGCCAAAACAGTAACATATTTTCTTACCAAGAGTAACCAGTATTTTAAATCTTAAATGGAATGGTAGGACAAAGATGCATGGGTTCGACATGTCTCTAGAAAATAATAACAAGCGATATGTGTTTATCCTATAAAATGAAATGGTAACATTAAACAAGTTATATATTCTTATAAAACATGAAAATTTTAATTTTTTTTTTTTACTAAATGTCGCAACTAAAAACCACATTCTTATCATGTTTAACTATATTATGGATGATCTAATAAGCCAAATAACTAAATTTTCCTAGATATTCTGTCATTGTCACATTGAACTTATATCCCAGTAATTAAATTAAAATTATGTATAACAAAAATTTTCTTCAATAAAATAAAATAAATTTTTTTGGCTCAGCTGGGATTCGATGCCACATTTAGTCTAACCAGTATAGATATATGTACGTATTTTATATGAAATAAATGGTGATACAAACAATTGTTATTGCATGACTACACGTTGTGAAGGGTATATAAGATTCGGTACGGCCGAATATAGCACTGTTACTTGTTTTTTTTTGTATGTTTTTTACATGAATGTATGTATGTATGTTGTTGTTGTAATTGTGTAAAAAACGAGGTGGTCGTGGTTTTTTGCTCATATCTCAGAAAGTTATGGGGTGATTGTGCTGAATTTCAATAACGATTCATTCCTGGATATTTCGAAGAGATTGATACCATAAACAGATCGGAGGAACATATAGTTGCTTCTAAAAGTTGATTTCAACCAACACACGGACAGACGGGCAGACGGGCAGACGAACAGACAGTCAGGGCTTAATCGACCCTGAATTTTATGTGGCAATGGTTATGTATGTAAGTTTTGCCCATTATCTTCCATTAGGTGTGCTGTATATGGTGATGTTTACTTCACAAAAATAGTTAAAAATAGTTGATATGATCAAATCTAATCAAAAATAATCAAGAAATCTAATCAATTATTTTTTGGATTAGTTTTGATTAGATTTGATTAGAAATGCTAATCGTCACTAATTGTGATTAGATTTTTGATTATTTCTAATCTAATCAATTAGTAATCGTCTTAAATGGCTAACTAATCATAATTAATCAATTTTTCAGCACAAAAAAATTTTTGATCCAATTGCTAATCATTAGGATTTCTAATCATTATTCCCAAGCTATGATGCCTACATAATCCACAGATATTATTGAACGTTCTAAATACGTATACGTAATATACAAACAAATTTTTGATATAAATTACGTATACGCACCGAACTCTTATCAAAGACTTATATTATACCCACCACAAAAAAAATGGTGTATGGATATAATCGTTTTGTCCTTTTGTTTGTAACACATTGATATATGGGCTAATCCGAAAATTTTTAAACCAAAGACAGATATTTAAAGTTGCCCAAAATCCAAATGTTTGTTAATGGAATAATACGATACATATTCAAGCTCCAAAATATATAAGCAATACGGTTTTACAGTGATTTGTTTGGCATTGTCAGAAGCTAACCTAAACGTAAAAAAGGGTATATTTAATGGTCAAAAAAAGTGGGCAAAACAGTCGTTTCAGTATTTAGCGTTTAGCAAAACTTTATTTTGCTTAATTTTCTTTTTTTTGCGATGCAAATCATATTTGTAAGTTATCTAACAACAATTCAACTAAAAATGGGTACATTGTGTGTAACGGTCGTAACGGAAAATTTTAATAATTTTGTTTTCCAAACTAGCTTTATAAACATAGTTTTTTAAGCACTTTAATCTGATGAAAAAAAAGAAATACCTTTATTACACTGTTTTTTAAATATAAATGACAAAGTGTGTAACGTTCGTAACGGCATGAAAATACCCAACAAATTTATTTTAATATTATGATGTGGAAGTAATTGTTTATAATGGATTTTGACCTACTGAATCTGAATCTGGGCTCTAGGTTGCCGAGAACCCAAAAAACTTCACCTCAAAGTAACAAAAAGTGTGTTTAAATAACATGCGATCCCCAATCTGCAACTTAGATTGAGATGAAATTCAAATTCTTCTGAAACCTAAAATAATTCCTAAAAACCAATAATTAGTAATTAATAACCATGTTGTAAACCGCAACCCCGATATCCCCCTTCAAATATTTGGCGGTACGCCCATGCATGCAATGTTTAAGTACTGGATTTGCCGTTAGAAATTAGGAATTTTTTGCTACTTCCCAGCAAAAAAATCTATGACAAAAAAGTGATTTTGCAGGGGTTCAAATGGAGACGAAGTGATTAAATTTAGGTGAAAACACTAATGATCTTAACATTAGCGTGTCATTGGAGATCATGTGTTTACATGAATATTTAGATGAACTGCACTTCATTCTAATAAGTGCATGGAACTCATGCATATTTGGTGACACTTATCGGATATTTCATGTGTTAAATTTGTTTGTTTACATGAATTCTTTAACATATTTTGCATGATGTTGCATTCATTTTTAAGCACATCATTTATGACAAATTATTTTGCAGTTAAGAAGTCATTTAGAATTAATGCTTTTACACAATTGATTTAGAAGTCTTGTAAATGTAATTCGCTTTGCACTACTTCCAATTTTTTTTGCTGGGTTTGCATGGAAAAGGAGCGGTGGATGGTGTTGGCGCTTTTGTTAAGCGAAAAGTTTGGCAACTATTAAAAGCCCAAAATCTCATCTTAAAAAATGCTCGCGATTTTCACAAATTAGCAAAAAAAAAAAAAATATAAATGGCGTTTTCCTAATTAACGTTGATAAAAATTATGTCAAAACTATATCTGACAAAATTTAAAAAACATGGATAAATGTAAAAAATATCCAGCTCTTAAATCATATCATTATTTTTCGGGCTTTTCTAATGACAATATGTACTATAAAAGTAGCTCGAACAGCTGGGTCTATTAAACGTAAGATACAATGTTAAACAGTAAAATAAACAATTAAATATATGAGTAGTGAAATATTCTATAATTTTTTTGTAACTAATAAATTAATAATTACAAGGTTAAAAAGATTTTTAAATGCATGAATGTTTTTTATATACACAATTTGGTTTAATGGAAAAAGTGTAACGTCCGTAACAGACAAAAATTAAGATTTTTGCTTAACGGGACTACTTAGACTTTTTTTCTATGCAGGATTGATATCGTCATATATTCCAATTAATTTTTTGTATATGAAATTTTTTGGTTTATTATGCAAAATTAGCTAAAAAATGTGCAAATGCACATAAGCCTCAATTTCATTTTTTGTAACGTCCTTAACGGAACTTTAAGCTAGTATAACTTTTTTTCAAAAACAGTTAGCCTTTAAGTTTAAAACAAGTTTTAAAGTACTCCCAAAGAACTGCATTTTGCAAAAAATTTCATGAAAATATTCCAACGTGAACGCCAGCTTGTCAATCTTAACGAGCAAATTTGCGAGCGAATGTAACGTCCGTAACGCAGGATTAGCCCATATCCATTTAGACTACATAAAGTATATATATTTTTTGAGCCCTGGTTTCGTTTTAGGATGATCTAGCTATGTCCGTCCTTCTGTCCGGCTGTTGAGAATTTCTAATAAATTTTTATATATTTTGTTTTGTCATATTAAGTTTATATTATTATTTATGGACAAAAATTTTGGAAAAAAGAATTTAGAAAGGATTTTCTAAGTGACATTAAAACATTAATGATATTGTTAAGAAAGTATGAGGTTCTATCTATGACCACACAAATCTAATATTATTTTTTAACTACCTCTCGTTACCAAATTCTGCTCTTCATATCTGTAAAAATAAAACCTGTAGGAAAATTTTAAGTTTCGTTGCAAGATTAGAGTTAAGGAAATAGCAAATTGAAGTAACACAAAGAAAGTAAAACATATTTTAGTATAAAGGGATTATACCACAGCGATTACTGTTAATAATAATACAATAAATTTTGTGCAATAAAAGTATACAAAATTGGCGGTGTCCTTTTGAGAAAAATGGTTTGGTTTTTCTTCAGATTCTTTTATTTGCAATTATATCTTTTGTATATCTTTTATATCGTATCTTTTATATTGTTAAATTTTTTTTTTAAGTTTGACCTAAAATAATACTATTAAATCAACACTTTTAAATATATATTTATTGATTGATTGAATTGTAAAAATAATTTTGCCATAACAAATAAAAATTAAATTAAGAAATAAATTGAGTTAGATTATAACACATTTACAAAATGAAACAAATAAAAAACCATGAAAAACTCGAATTATTATACAAACAATAAAATAATAATACATTTATTCAAAAATTTAAAAACATTTAAGCAAGATAATCAGAATAACAATTTTTTTAAAATGAATTGCATTGCCGTTTGTTTATTTTGTGGAAGAGAATTAAAAAGATGAATAGTATTTATAAACAACTGCTTATCAGAAATTAGACAACGAGATTTTGGAATTATATTTTTTATCCCTAGATGACCTAGCAAAATGAAATTTTGAAATAAAAATTTTGAATCTTCAGAGTAAATAATTAGCATTCTTATCTTTATCTATGTTAGAAGATCAAAATTTCCCAAAGTATTAAAGCAATTAGAATACAACTTACAGCCATAAGTCAAAACCAAATAGGCCTTCGCCAGTAGTATTCCTACTTTCAATATCGTAATGAATTACATTGGCTATAATGTTCTTAGCTAATTGTTTACTTTTAGAACTAGTGAGTTGATATGTCGTGACAATGGTAGATTGTGGTAAAATACTATTCTTAAGCTTTTTACTGCTGTTACTATGTCAATCTTTTCATTATCTATTACGATGTCTGTTTTAGAAGAAGCGATGGTTTTTTTTGGTGCAGCCAGACATGAGGTACATTAAGTATGGGGTAAAATTACAAAGGTAGTGGCGATGTTGGTATAGTTGTGCTGAATGATTGAAGTACTCAGGAGACGAGTGAAAATATTAAGCATACCCAAAATTTTTCAAAAGAGTAACTAAGAAGCGTAAATCAACGCAAACACATAAAAGGGAATAAAACTGTGAAAATAGTCGTTACAAACAATCTATATAAAGAACTTAATAAGTATTCAGAAATAATACTAGGGTATTGTAAATGTAGCGGTAATAGAGGATCCACTAACTAGGGTTTCAAAATCATCCAAATATATTAGAAATGCTACGAATATGTAGCCGATTTATACAGCTTTTTTTTAGAGATTTCACACAGGCATTTGATAGTATAGATAGAGATTATTAGATTATTTGTATTTGAAAATCGTTCTAGAAAACCTACCGGACATATTTAATATTGACTCAAAAGTTAATTAGGGATATGGGTTGTTATCTTTTAATTGGTCAATTAGTCTGACTAAAAAATCTCGAAGTGCACAAAATGCATTTTAATTTTAACGCCCACTTTTATAAAAGACTTTAAAAATCTTAACTTGCTATTCAATTGTATTCAATGGTTGAATTTGTCAAACATTAAAATAAAGAAATGTCAAATTAAGTTGCGAAAAAAACTTGATGTTAAAGTGTGACTAACAATTCACTTTATGCATAATGGTTGGACTTTTAATAGAAGTGTTTTAGTTTTTTTTTTTTAACTAAAGACATGTATGGGTTTGATCTGGCTTACTTTTTATATAAATTTAAATAAAAGCTAGATAGTTTTTTTTATACCCGCCACCAAAAAAATGGTGGGGGTATATTCATTTTGTCATTCCGTTTGTAACACATCGAAATATCCATTTTAGACCCCATAAAGTATATATATTCTAAATCGTGGTTTGATTTTATGACGATCTAGCTATGTCCGTCCGTCTGTCCGTCTGTTGAAAGCACGATAGAGGTCGCACCGAAAAAGCTAGGAGGCTCAAATTTTGCCAGAATCTTTCTTATAGACAAGGTTTGTTTGGTATTGAAAATGGGCTAAATCGGAATATTAGGAAGAGAGTTATAGCTCGAAAAGCAAGAGTAGGTCGAAAAAACCGTGTCCTTCGAACATCGAATAAAATAGAATTGTGTCCAAACGCCTTAACGTAGACTCATGAAACTTCGAATATATATTTCCTGGATAAAGATAATATTTTCCCTAAAACTTGTCTAAATCTATGCATTAGGAGAGGAGTTATCGATCAAAATGTACGAAAATTTATACCGCACAGTGTATTTTTCGGTATATTTAAAAACAAAAACGTCATAAAAGCAACAAAATTGGATGTACGACTCTGAAATTTTGCACACTTTGCTTTTTGGTGAGATGCTTTTTTGACACGGAAAATCAATGTGCCACGCCCACTTTTACGCCCACCTCCCATATAACGTTTTAACTAAAATTCATATAATTTCTCTATTAATAAAGATTTTGGAATAATAAAGGCCTATATTGAAACAACTCAGTTGTGCTCATTCGCAAAAATAACTTTGACACGCCTACTATAACGCCCACTTTCACTTTTGAATTGTGTCCAGACGCATAAACGTAGTCATGAAACTTCGAATATATATTTATCGAGTCAAAAGAATATTTTTCCCTGAAAATCGCTTAAATCTATGAATTAGGAAAAGAGTTATAGATAAAAATGTACGAAAATTTATACCGCACAGTGTATATTTCAAATTTAAAACGTAATAAAACTGACAAAACTATATGTACGATTCTGAAATTTTGCAAACATGGCTTTTTGGTCAAAGTCTTCGTTATAACGGAAAATAGATGTGCCACGCCCACTTTTTTCTTTAAATTTTTATAAAAATATATTAGTCATATATATTAGCATTTATTCATCTTACACTGCGCCATTTATTGTACACTAGCTAAATATAAGATAAAGATGATAAGATAGATGGATGACTCTACTAGCAACTACTAGATGGCATGCTAACAACTTATGCTTATGTTCTCCTGAAGTTATGCTCTATTAAAAATGGGAATTTAGGAAAATTTTGACCAAAGTAAAAAAAAAATTATCTCTAAACATTATAAACAATTTATTTTCATGTACTAATGGCTAACAAATTTTAAAATTATACAAAACTTATTTCGTTTGAAAATCTTTTAAAAGCAAAATGTTATAGAAGTTTAAAAATCAAAATCTTACTAATAAATTTCCCGTTTTAGAAAAATGCAGAGAATGTATATTTGAAATCACCCTGTGGCCCTTAAAATTTAACCTTAAATTCACTTTCTTCCTCTTAAATTCATGTAACTTCTCTATGAATAAAGATTTTGGAATACTAAAGGACTATATTGAAATATCTAAGTTATGTTTATTAGCAGAAACTTTATTGACACGCGTATTTTAACGGCCACTTTCATTGAAAGACTAAATTTACGAAAACATTTTACTAGCATACCGAAGTTATAATGGGTGGTTTAATTTTAAGGGACTATGTTGATTTTGAATAAAATTATTATGAAATTATTATCATTTATTTTTATAATGATAATGTTTGTATGCTTCAATTATGTATGGAACAAAATATCGGCCAAATGGCCCCCCAACCTAGACGGCACACCACGATCCGATAGTCAAAACTTTCAATGACACTGTTGATGCTCGATTGTTGGGCACGATGATGAGTCGAGGTTGCTTCCTCTTTTGCCACGTTATCGTGAAAAACAGCAATGTTTCCCATTCAACGAACTAAGATGGCATTCACAGATGTTTTCACATTTCATACAGACCTGCTTTGTAGACATTTAAATATTTTTTACAATTCTCACGATTGTGGACGAATTCGAACGATTATGTTGACCAAAAGAATCACAAAGTGCACAAAATGCATTTTGATTTGAACGCCAATTTTTATAAAAATCTTTAATATTTAAAAGCGTTGCTCCATTGCGTATCTTTCCACGGTTCAAATTGTGTTAGTCTGAGATTGAGAAATGTTAAATGAAATACAAGAATACAAGTTTAGATGTGGTTCACCTTAAACATGGGTCCTTAAAATTTAACCACCCTCTACAAAGAAAGTGATACATATTTTATTATAAAGAGATTATTCTATAGCGATTAACAAAATAATAAATATTGTGCTTTAAATGTACACAAAATTGGTGGTGGGTATAAAAGATTCGGCACAGCCGAATATAGTGCTCTTACTTGTTATATAAAAATTTCAGTAAAAAATCATGTTTCAATAAACATAGGGGCATATTCACATTATTAATTCGAAAACTTAATGTTATCTTAAATAATCTCTCCACTTTATTAAGGTTGCAAATTAATTTTGTGGAAATTACAACTGAAAGAAATATGCAATATATAACCATGCCACTCATCGTGAAGGGTATACAAATTAATGGATTATTTATTTACTCTTCTGTATCATAGGGCTTGTGTGTGTATTATGGTTATCTGCCTCTGTGTGGTTGTGCTGATAAATAAATAACGGAAGTGAAGATAATGTTGACGTAAATTTCAATTTTGTTAATATAATACCTTCAATTTCTTTTCATTTCCATAAAAAGAACGGAACATGACTCAAGCTAATGAATCAATACACACTCACACTGATAAAATGCTACACATGCAAACACATGTACATTTAGAACTTAAAACACAAAGACAATTCGTTAGAACGTTACAAGGGGGAAAAAAGTTAACGCCAGATTAGAATCAGAATCAATTTAAATAAATTTACAAAAAAATAAGTGAAATGAAATGAAATGAAATGAGTGTAAGAATAGCTTTTTAGTTAGCAGCACAAATCCCTTTTGGATGATATAAAAATTAAATTTTATTTTATTTTTCTAATGATATTTTCCTGTTATTGTGGCTTTTCTTTTCAAACAGCCACTAAAAAGAAAAATGCTTAACATTGAGTTTGTGCAAGAAGAAAGAAAAAAGTTAACTGTCAAATGAATAAGAAAAGAAATTTGAGAAAAATTCTTGCATTTTACAAAATAAAGAAAGAAAAAGAGCTAATAAAATAGCAGTATTAAACTATGGATAAACAGAGAAAAGAAAAAAAAAAAACGATTTTCAAACACGTATTTTGTTGGCAAAAACTAACTGAAACTAAAATTAGGTTTTAGTTCCTCGTCATGTTGGTAGCCAGGGCTTTAAACTAATCCGACAAGTGGAGGGAAGTTATTCTACTGCTCAAAAGTCAAAATAAATTTTTGTAAAATCCAAAAATTTTTTTTACAAGACGTTAAAAAAAAATCTTAGAAGAGTGACCAAAATTAGTCAATAAAGCTATCGTTTTCTGTCTGTCTGTCTGAATGTTACGGGTTTGTTTTCAGCCAGAGTTTCAAGTCTGTTTTTTTAAAACGGATAAATATCTGTGGCTTGGAGCTAAAACGGCCAATGTCAAAATATTTACTTTTGAGAAAATTAGAACTGAAATTTAACTTTTATTGGTGCTTTCATAGTGACCTTGGCCAGCATTTTATTTATTAAGCTGTTCTGGGTTAAGTATGACTTTAGCTGTTTTACCATAATGAAAAAGGTCAAGAAAACAAATCTAATGCAATGATGAACTCAAAATGGCAAAAAAGTGACATTGACCCTTTTAACTCCAAGCCACAGATATATAATATCTCATTCTCCATTCTACTAATAATATTAATATAACATTTGATTGCATTATAATAAAAAATTTGCCATATAGATTTACTGGCCTCAATACAGTACATCCCATAATACAAACATCATGGCAATCTAACTTCCCTGTTAAAAAAAAAATATTAAAAAAAACTTCTTCAAATTCAATTTGACAGTTGTTGTAAAAAATATTAAATATTTTCGTTGCGTGCATATGTAGTGTGTATGCATCTGAGGACTAAAACTTTTGTTTTGAAAAAGACCAAACATAATTTAGTACAAGTCATGCTTTTATACGTTCTTCTTAGTTTCTACTAGTTTAAGTTTCACTTTGGAATACTGTAGTAAATTCAGAGTTTCGATACGTGAATTCATGACAGAATAGATTTTTTTCAATGAAAATTAATGTCATAATTTTTCGTATCGCAATTTGGCTTGCTAAGACAGGCATTTATAGAAATCAGGGCCCTGTTACAAATAAACCAAAGACTACTTACCAAAGATAGGATATTCTTAACATTTGGAGAAGGCAAAGTTTTTAAGTTTTTTAGTTTTGTTTGTCCAAGACTGTTCGAATGTTTTGCCTTTCTCGGGTTCTGCTAAGCACTCTTACGGACGTTTCGTACACACAAATAAAAAAAATAAGTGATTAAAAATTTAACTTATTTTAAAGCTTATATCGTTTAATTTAAAAAAATGGGCTTAAACAACTTCTAAATTAATTTTAATAGCCTTAGAGTGCTCTGATTTTATTATATTATCCAGGAAAAAAATTTTTTAAATAAGAAAGATTATTTTAAAAAACTAAGTGCTTGCAAATCTTATTTTCGCAAGGTAGAAAGTACAGTTTTAAGATACCAATTATTAACAGTTTTGCACAAATAAATTTTCAACTTTAAGGTGAACAAAAGAGGGCTAAGACAACACAATTTTTCTTTTAGGGAACACACATTATTAAGTATTAACTTGAAGAAAATTCCTGTCAGCGCACAGTGGTCCCTGTAGAACAAATAAGGTTGCAAAAATCAAAAATTTCATATGCTCCAAGAAAATATAAAGGAGACCTATATTACAAATCAAAGATTTTAAATATCTTAGTTTTTGTCCATCAAAGTTGATTGATTTTTAGTGTTAGAAAAAATAGACACTTTTAAGGTAACGGAAAGATTTAAAAAAAAAATTTTACTCCTTGCTTTTTGGTTGTTCAGGTAAATCAATATTTACCATCTATATATTATTTCTATATATCTTAAATTTAATGGAAGATTAGAAATAAGTTCTTTCAATTTTTCTTTAACCTAATGCAATAATTTCTAGCTTTCGTGAAAGTTGGAATATAAATATAAACTCAAAACTAATAAAAACAAACTGTACGACTGAAAGATTTAATTCCAAACAATACGACAGACTAAATAATTATACCATATTGAATGCAATGACAGAAGATGAATCTAGCACAATAAAACGGACGTGCAAAAGCAAAGCCAAGATAAAACACGGAACAGTGCTAAATTTTTACTAAAAAGAGGAAATTGGCTTATATGGAATCTTAACATTGCACGCATGAATAAGCTGTATAGGGTTCTTGTTAAACTTAGCGTAAACGCTTTTACAAGAGGAGACCACATTAATAAAAATACATAAAACAGAGATCAGGAAAGGGTCAGAAAAAATCGAAAACAGAATACGTTTTTCAAATAAGTTGAGCCTAATGTAGACTTCCCAAGATACGTAAATTTAAACAATAGAAATCAATTCGAGGAAATTTTTTGAAATTGATGAGGATGTACGATGGAAAATGGTTAGACGAATTGCTATGGACATGATGGTGAAGGGTGTTATTATATTTGGCACGGTCGAATATAGCATTATTACGTGTTTTTCTTAAGGAATTCACAATAACATCAAATGTCTATAAATTGTTTAATAACCTGTTATAAGTTCGCGCCACTCTCACACGAAATGATCGCTTAAAAATTGAGACGTTTGTACGTCTGGAACAGTTTAAAATTGTTAAGGGGAAAATATTATTTAAAATAACTGCAATTTGTTATTCAAAGTGTTGCCAACTGCAGAGAAAAGGATATTTGAATTATGAAACCATGACATGAATTATGAGAATCCTGGACCTCGTGGATAAAGAGGTTAGGGAGGCTCAGATGCGCATGGAGCGCATGAGTCGGGTGAAAGTGGTCGAAAGGTTACATCACAAGCTCATAGCTCATCGTGCATGGATAATGACATCGATATCTTTACTGGTGTTTACTCATCTAAGTTGAACCTATCCTGCACCTTAAATCTGGAGGAGTACGTGTCTATAAGTCTATAAGGCAGAAATGCTTGATTTACTGCACTCGTTGGATCTCTTGTTGGAATGTCAAATAAATGGAAAGAGAATTTTTATTGCACTTGACAACCCGTCGGTTATAAAATGTATGCAGCGGATAGATATGAACTCCTCTTTGGTGCTTGAGTTTGTTCTAAAGCTCAATAGGTGTGCCTCTACAAATGAGGTAACGCTGATGTGGGTTAAGGGACACGTGGGCATAGCTGGGAATGAGGCTGCTGACGAACTTGCGTAGAAGGGGTCTGAGGCTGCATTCTGCGAACCGGAACCCAGAACTGCTCTGGGCAATGGGTTAGTTCGGGCGAAGGTCTTTCAATGGGTGAACTTTATGAACTTGCGAAGGTAGAGAATGGAGGGAAGCACGTGTAGACAGGCTCGTATGGTGCTCAGAGAGCCACTTGGCAGGGATGCAGTGAAGATACTCGGTTTTAATTAGAGTACGATGGGCTGGATCACTGCGTTGATTACAGGACATGAGAACTTCAAATATTATCTAAATTGGATGCATTTCGTGGATGATGATATTTGTAGAATGTCCCTGGAGGATGCCGAGACGGCAGCGCACGTTTGAGGATCACAGGCAAGCACACATTAAGTGTGAGTGCTATGGGGTCCTTAGTCTGAGGGAAATGCTGGTGATTACAAAGGACTGTGCGATGAGGATTTTCGACAACCACCAGTCGGCAGTGTGAAATCGCTTTCCTAATCCAGAGCAAACGCCGATTGTGGCGCGGGACTGAGTGATTGAAGGATACTGAATGGTGGACACGAAATCACTGAGAAGCGGAGGGGGTCGAAAAGGGACCCGTGATAGTAGTGGTGTGCCTCGATATTCCCCCTACATGTGTATATATATAAACCAAAAATAAACCGTTTTCTGTTCGCTGCAATGGAATATTTCGAAAAAAAAATAGGGCATAGGAATTATAAAGTAGTGAAAATAGGTTAATTAAATGCCGTTGGTAAGGCCACCAAACAAAATACTCGATATTGTCACACAGTTTGTTTCTAATTGCGTTATATCGTTTGAAACAATATAAGTTTTTTCATAAAAAAAAATTTTAACTTTATGTTTTTGCTATCAAAAAAGATTAAATTCTTTTAAACACACTTGCAGCATACTTTAATGCTAGTTATATTCTAAAACAGCAAAAGCACGCATGTTTTGTAAATGAAAAAAGTTTGAAAGGAGTTAAGAAAACCAAAATCAAAACTATAGAGAAAGTCCAAGGCAAAAGATATGACTTAACCAAATTGATATGCACCACTATAATGACAACTGAAATCCACAATAAATGCTAAACTCTGTTTGTATATATTTTTAAAAAATTACCTTAAACCAAAGGTTAAATAGCACTTAAATGCAATTGCAAATATTTAATTATCAAAGTTGGAATACACGTCTCTAGCACAAGTACAAATGAAAGCAATAATTGAACAAATTTGATTTTCGCTGGGAAGAATTTAAATGCAGTTTGTTTTTAATATTTTTTTTTTAAAGTTGGAAAGAATGGAATCTATGCACACATATTTGAATAGTTAAGTTTGCCACATTTATAGTATTTGTTCTGTGTGAAACCTTTTGGTACATTTTTCAGAAGTCATAAAATATATTTTCTATAATTTCAATTTAAGGATAAAGAATACATTAATATGGTGGCAATGTAAGAAAACAATTATGTAACGGCCACACTAAAGTAAAGTCTAAGGTACGCTCTTCAATACACACACATACGTTACATACCGTTTTAGTTGATTAAGTAAGTGGAAGGTCACACACGACGATTTAAATTGCCCAACTTTTGCCATATTTTCTTTTGAACTTGCTTTAATGTTCGCACACCACAATTTCTTTCGCAAATTTTCTGTTTTGTTTAGCTCTTATTTTCTTACAATTTGACATTTGTGCTTTAGCCGTAAATAGCAATAATAAAAATAGAAACATACATAAAATAATATAATTGATTTTAACGATTTTAATTAAAATGTGTTTTTTTTTATTTTGAAATATTTTAAACGTTTAATTTGTGACGTTTTTAATTCAAATTTTTAAATACTTACACTTAAAAACGAGGCGAAATACCGAATGAAAAGAAATGTCAAATACTCAACAAAAAAAAAAAAAACAATTGCTTCAAATAGCCGAGTACCGGCGATTATTTTTCCCCTTTTTGTTCTCCTAAACTAAAACTCCTAACCGGTAAAAAACATCTATAAACTTAAGAATTGCCCAACTATAATCGTCGTGTATGACCATAGACTAAGTAAAGTAATCTAGGCAAGTTATAATTTTCATTTGTTTAATGTAGTTTAAGGTAAGTAGACTAAGTTTATATATTATTTGAATATATAATTCAAACCAGACGAGAGTACGTCCAATAATACTTTAAGATTATAATTATTTAATCTGAAATGAGCCGAACAAAATGGCTTTATTGTCGAATACTTAAACTACAGTATCAGTACCCAGCTAAGGTAAATATTGGGGGCTTATAAATGCGGCTTCGGTTGACTAATCCCCACAGCGGCTTAGGCGGGAGAATTATAGTTAAAGTATATCTAGAACCGTAGCGTGTAGAGAAACACTAACCCTTTAGAAAATAAGGCACAGTTAATTATTTAGGAAATTTTTAATGCACGCAAACACTCACATGGAGTCTGTATGACACCATTTTGAAACCTGATTTATTACTTGATTCTGAATTTGAAGCCGACATCAACAGCCGACCAAGCATCTAACCTGCATCCAACCTGCATCCAAGAGAATAAAGGAGCTGTCGACCGAATATTCACCGCCACTAAAAATTGATTGAATCTAGGTTATCGCCAATATTTAGCTAATTCTTATATTTTACGAAATTGAGTTTCTCAGTGATAATAATTTTACACTCAATTTTACAAAAGAAATTACATTGCGATAACACAGTTTCTATTACGTTTATAATGACAATACATTCTAACGGTTTACATAGCGAAACAATTTGAATAGCGAATCACATCCTTACACAATTCAATAACAATATCTTAGTTATCCTTTGAGGATCATACATAAATCCTTAAGCTGAAAGACAAATAGTTTTAGCATAAATATCGAATCACTTGCCGGAAAAGGCCAAAGGGTTATTTATATTAAAAAAAGCTATTAAACATTTCAGTGAACACATATTTTAGGCCAAATATTTTTATAAATATATAAATCCATAAATTTGTTTTATTTAATAAATTTTTTAATTTTTTTTTCCAAAACTTCCCTGCAAGAATATTGATTGTTATTTGACCGGTTATATAACTCATTATATATCTTATAATACGTATGTATTACGGCTTATAAAATCATTGTGTGATCTATGGGAAATAAGCAGCTGTGTTGTGCGGATTTTATAGAGGCCTTAACTTTTTAAGATGAGGTCGAAAGTGCAGTAGTTGCAAAAGGCAATTATTACAGAAACATGATAAGGGAGTTCTAGCCTTAACTGGACGACATGGATGAAAAGATGGCGCTATCTGCCATACGCACATGAATCATTCCATTTATTACAAAAAAAAAATCTCAAAAAAAAAATCTAATGTCAACTGGACATCAAGTTCATGTTATTTAAAAGCGTGTGCTTTTTTCGCTTGGGGATTTGTGAAATCTTAAATTTATGCTTATAAACCTGAAGCAATTTCTGAGCTCAAATTTAATATCCAATGCGTCATCGGTGAGTTACACTCACATCTTTGTGAGAAAGCCATGGAAAATTTCATGAAAAATTCAAAAAAATTAAATAAATTAAAGCTGTGCGGCTCGTTTTACTGATATTTTCTCATATTTGATCGGAATATGTTTTCTTTGCAATATTATAAAAAAATCACAACTACCTTAAAAAATACGTATTTTTATTAAAAGAAACTGTATTCCAACCGGGAAACCCTTTATGAGAGAATGAAATGAGTTCTTGTTTTTTTATGTGACTTCAAATCCATTATTTTCAGCCATGGCTTACGAAATTTTTCGGAGGTAATGTGTTTGTTAATGGCTTACCAGAAAACGTTAAAACTGCGATTTTGCAAAAAAAATGGAGATAGTCCCTTTTTATATTAAATCATCGATATAGATAAATAATAAAATTTTAGAATTTCTTTAATATATTTGAAATTTTTTTCTTATTACAACATTTGGCTTAGTTTGTTAATTACTGTAAATCAGTTTATGTAAAGAAATTTTGTCAATCTGCTTTATAGTTTCCGTAAAATTGTGACATTTGTTTTGTCAAAACTATATACAAAGAACAAAATACGTTTGAAATGCAACTTAATTGATCGATTCCTTAAGTCTGTATTTTATTTTAAAAAAATATTTAGGATTGAGTGAATCTTGAATCTCTTGGTCGGATACATATAAAATTTTGAAGAAGTGCTAAGCGAGTTACATTTTAACACTTCAAAACGAATAGTGAAAACTTCTTTGTAAAATAAGGTGTCATTAATGAATGCAAAACTGTGCGAAATATCTTAAACAATCCATGAAAACAGACATAATTTTCTTATAAATGTTGGTATTTTTTCAGCTAATTTACATTACAGTTCATCCATATATTAATATAAACACATGCTCTTTAAGGGCACGCTTATGCAAGAATCATGAGTGTCTTCACCTCCGTTTAATCACTTTTTCATCAGCGGAACCCTTGTAAAATAACTTCATTGTTGTCATATCTTTTTGCTAGGAAGTTTTTGAAAATAAGGTTCAAAAAGGTGGAAGTAAAAGGCAAAAGGGCAGAATATAAATAACATAACACTTTACAGTATTATGTAATACAACCACAACTCTTAGCATGGTAATAGTACATGTATGCACAGCTCTTACTTTTACTGCTTACTGTTCAAACAATCCTAACTATCCCATTTAAATGCGGCAGTTTAGTTTGAAGTCAAGTACATTTATATAACTTGCTACTTGTAATACCAACAAAGTAGTAAATCAACTTAATAGACGTATGACTTTTTCTGTATACATGCATGTCTACATACATATATCCATACATATGTAGTTGTTGGTGTTATCTATTAGGATGAACTCGCTTATAATTTATTACTGCCCAAGTTAAATTTAACTTTTTTTATTTAAAACATAATTTGTACAACACAATTTATTATATCTTTATTACACGCATAAATATTTTAACAAAAAATAATTTGTTTTCTATTTTTCAACATTAACTTTTAGCAACATTTTTAGGGGCCACACTAGTGAACATATGAATATGCTACAAAGAAATTACTCAAAGAGAAAAATAAAAATTCCTGAAGAAGGTCAACATTTATAGATAATTTTTTCTTATATGAAAAAATAAATATTACAAACATAACAAATGTGCATTTGTTTGTGTTGTAAGTTGTTCGTATAATTTTATTGACTTTGTTCAACTTAAACATTGTACAGCTTTACTTTATACATAAACTATTAGCATACTTTTGGGAGTTTTAAGTGGTGAGTTGAGAAATACAAAAAAATAAATCACACACATACGGTATCTTGTTCAACACACCATTAATCATAGAAATTGTTTGTAAAAATAATATGAAAATAAAAATTATAGAAAATATTTGCCTTAAGGGTTTGGATATAAAAACTACTAGTGAAATGAACTTAATTTATCAATTCCGTTTAATAGTCTTTTTTTTTTTCTTAAAAATTTTTTTTTGGGGGGTTTTCTTCGCAATTATGATAAAAGTCGAACATAAAAGTTAGAAAAATAATTAAAGAAGTCCTTTACTGCAAAGAAGTATATTTGTAAGACATTATTAAAAACAGTATTTTGGCATATAATTCTTTAAAAAAATAAATAAATTAGAACAGCCAAAGAGCAAATATTTTGTTTTTTTTTATATGTTATCTACTTCAAATTCATTATAATTAAAAATTGCTTTTTATATACGGAGTAAGTATTGATACAGTCTATAATCTGTATAGTTACAACTGTAATCTGTATTGTTTTGTTAATTTTATATTTTATATACATGTGTAAAGAAATATGCTAAGTAGATTTTTTTGTTTGCATTGTGATTTCTTATCCAAAAATTTTGACAATATGTCACTGCATTTGCAAATTAAAAGTAATACAATAAAATTTTAAATATTTTTGTATTCCTAAGGGATTACAATTAAAAAAAATCTGATTTGTGTGGCTCTTTTTATATTATATTTTGTATTGCACTAAGGGTTTCTCAAAGAAAAAAATTTGGACACATTTTTTTTTGACGGTAATGAAAAACTAAGCGCTTTTAGAATAAAAAATATTTATTTCAGAGGTAATTTTTGGTGTATCCAGTTTCCCTGCTTTTAAATAAATCCTGCCGTTCACATTGGTTTTAAAAATTTTGCTTGAGTAGTTTTCAGTGATCTTTTTTTTCGATAACAATATACATAGAGTAGTGCCTATAATTCTTGCTCTTAAAGCCTTTTTGGCTGACTTTGGCGTTTCATGTTGAATCACGCTTTAAAACCGATGGGTTAACGAATGGTTAAAGAAGTAAAACTCGACATTTTTGAAGCAAAATAAAATAAAAACTTGGAAAGATTAATCAGATGGTCGTATGCAAACAACTGATTGTTTTTTTAAAAACTTGACATTGTCTATTTTGGCAAGTTTTTTTTTTGTTAATTTGCCTGCAGAGTTTATTTTTATTATTGTTTGTCTTCAATAAATAATTATCAGTTGCATTTGATTAAAAAAGTTTAAACAAATGTGAACCAGAGAAGTAAGTTGTTTAACATTTGAAGGTCAATACATAAAAACAAATTGTTTGCTGTTTTTGCATTGTTCTATTTGTTGATGTTAATATATCTTTTAAATATATGTTTGTACTTTATTGACATTAAAATGTTTAATAGATAAATAAAAACACAAGGTGGGCCGAAAGTCATCATGGTATTTTTTTAAGATAATTAAAAATACCAAATACAAAATTGTTTTAAAATAATTTTGGAAAATAAATGTCCCCCGTTTTCAGGTTCACAACTATGGGTCAGTTTTATAGCATTTTAAATTCTTTTTAAATTTGTGGCTGTAGCGATCGAATTTCTAATACAATGTTCGCCATGAGTTAAAGGTTTTTTTTCGAACTTGTTTCCATATGCTCGCTGCTTTAAATAATTCTAAAGAAAATAGTCCTGTGTTGCAAATCTGGCTAATGCGCTGGCCAAGTAATTTCCAAATGTTTGCAAATTTTTTGCTTTCCAAGAATTTAGCTTAAAATTGGCATTGTATCTTGGGCGGTGGGTGCAGTGCCTTTATCCTGCTGAAACCACATCTGAGATCTGTTTTTAAGAGCAGGGCGTAAAAAATGGTTTATCATAAATCGATATCACCTTACATTTACTAATACAGGACTTTTATCTCTATTTTCGAAGAAGTAAAGACCACTGATCTGATATTTTCAAATGTAATTCCACACCAGACTTAACATTTAATGAAGCGTAATTGCTACTGATAAATGGCTTTTGGTTTTTAAGAACCCAAGAGCCAACAGTTCTGCTTTTTAACAAAACCGTTCAAGTAAAAATTAACATTGTTAAATTTAAAAAAAAATTGATTTTATTTCTGGACAAGTGCTAAAATTTAACTGAAAAATTTGGCCGTGATATCCAGATCTTAATTTTTACATCAATTGCATTTTATATGGGAACAAAAGTAATTTTTTTTTTATGTGCGGCGTACTGACGTATAAGCCTTTGCTTTACACATTTTTCGCAGTTCGTATTAAACGTGATCTACCGGTTTGAGGCATATCCCGAGCGCTGGTATGTTGGTGGTGATACTGAACTAATCAAGGATTTTTTGTTTATAGGATGAAGTTCTGACGTTAAAGTGTCGACGATTTAAATAATAAAATTCTGGCAAATTTCTCCGTTATTTATTCTCCAGGTTGATATTTATATAATCAAGAAAAAAAAATAATTTAAGAAAAACATATAAACGAAAAAGTGATTAAGTGCCGAGTTAATAAAAAAATATTTTAGGTTTATCAAAGGCTTATCTAACAGATGTTGTGCAGAAATTTTTCAAATAAGCCTTCAATAAACCTTAAATATTTTTTTTTATGAATACGGCAGTAAATATTTAAACCTCATGGTGCTCACCCTATAAATTAATAAATATATACAATTAAAAATGATATATATGTAAGTTATTAAAAGCAGCAACCGCACTCAAAAGATAGGCCATCTGCTGGGAGTAACTCATTTTTATATCATGCATCCAATATATTGAACTTGTTAATTTTCTAATGAATAATGTACAGTGAAATTAAACGATGTCATAATCATGCTTTGCTTTAGCAAAGCCCAAATATATCTAATAATTAAATATTTTTTTTTATTAAAAATAAAATAAAATATAATATATTTAAACTTTTCTTAGCATAAGAAAGAGTGTTTTATTAGTTTTTCAAGAACAAAGAAATCCACAAAATTTGGAAACCCTTATTACAATTTATGTATGAGTGTATATGTGTGTAATGCATTTCATAGATAATCGTCTTTATTTCTCTTAATTTGATTACAAAATATATGTTTGTTTGTATGTTGCTTGAATGTATGTTTGTATTTAAATAATCGTCCATTTAACAAAATCGCATTAAATAAATCTTAAATGGATATTTGTATTAAACCGGTGATGTTGATGAAAATTTATTTGAAACAAGTTAAATGAAATAGATTTATTTAATTGCTGATTCTAATACATATATTTATATTTGTGTTTGATTGTGATCTGTCAAATAGTAGTAAAATTCATATGAAAATTTACATAAATAAATAAATAAATTGAGAGTGTTTATGTTAATTAGAATTAGTTAAGTGGAACAATTTTAAATATATTTGAAAAAAATATTTGCAGAAAGCAAACAAAGTATGTGGGAAGTCTTATAACTACATCAGAAAACAAAAATTAATTTGCTTCTGTGGAATGAAAGGGTACTATATGTGAGTGACTAAATAAATTATTATATAATATACGATTTAATTAAGTTATTTAATGTGTAATTTGACTAAGAAAATCAATCATATAAGATTGAAATTCGCAGCTATGGTATGCAGGCAAGGTTAAGATAAAACAAATTTTTAGCAATTTTACCTTAAACTAAAGTAAATAAATTAGCCGGTAAATAGTTAAGGGATGTCAAATGTTATTTGACTTGTTAAAATTGAGTAAACAAGCATAGATTAATCATTGAAATAAAAAAAAATGGTGATGTCCTATATTTAAATGTAGTGACTTGAAAATATGAAAAAATACTACTGCTATGAAAACCCCTTATAACTACCCAACTTCTCATAAAAAAATAGTGAGTAAAATGTACTAAGAAACAGTTCTTCACTACTAGCAATTTGGCATCTAAACTCATTAGTTTAACACGTCGATGTCATTGGAGCCAACTACTTACCTCGCTCGCTTACAAATAAAGACTCGAATATGTTTTTATTACATTCACTTATAAATAGGGACTTAAATAAGTACTTGATTTCAATAACTTAAATAACCCATTAATATTATGGACTTAAAGAAGTCCTTTGGTTCTTTAAGAGAAGAAGAAGAACTCGGTTTGATTATTCTGCGATACCTTAATTAAACATTTACAAACCAATGAAAATTATAAGCAGCATTGTCAATTCGGTGATTTTAGCACTGTGTTTTAAGAAGTGTTTAAGTCAGTGCTCCGTGCTTTTATTTTAATTTTTTGTGTTTTTAACTTTTTCTTCGGTGACATCAAATACTAGATTTTAAATAAATTTTTTTAATTGAAAACAATTTTCAATTATCTTGTATCTTGACAAAACTAAACAATATTCATTCATTGCAAAATAACATTATAATGAAAATAGTTTTAACGACATTTATAAAAAATATAGACAAAAGAATTCTCTCCAAAATGCGTTTAGCTGATCCCGAACCGAACCGAATTTGAGAATTTAATAATCGATCGAGTAGCTGTCGAGGGAAATTTGTTTATTGGAAAAATTTAGATTTTTTTTACGAATATTAATTTGAAGAGTTAACAGAAGAAGTATTGGAAGCTCTGAGCACTCGTTCTGTTGCTGAAAATGTCGTGGATGTGCAGTCAGCTTTAACTAAAGGGTGATTTTTTAGCTATTATCTTTTTGGCAACGCTGGTTTAAAGAGCTGACGCACGTTTCGTGTTTTGTTTCACTGTCAAACGTCTTCAGTTTGGTCTATAATTTAACCACGAATCGTCTTACAAACGAACAACGCTTGCAAATTATTGAATTGTATTATCAAAATGCGTGCTCCGTTATGAAAGTTCATCGCGCGCTTCTTATCGAAAAATTGTGTTCAGCGACGAAGCTCATTTTTGGCTCAATGGGTACGTTAATCAGCAGAATTGTCGATTTTGGAGTGAAGATCAGTCAGAAGCATTGCAAGAGCTACCAATGCATCCAGAAAAAGTCACAGTTTGGTGCGGTATATGGGTTGGTGGCATCATTGGATCGTACTTCTTCAAAGATGATGCACGTAACGTAACTGTGAATGGTGAGCGCTACCGTGAGACGATATCCAACTTTTGTTTGCCCAAAATGCAAGAGCTTGACCTGCACGACATGCGGTTTCAACAAGACGGTGCCACATGCCGCACAGCACGCTTAACAATGAACTTATTGAGAGGCGAGTTCGGTGAACATTTATTTTCACGTTCGGGACCGGTCAATTGGCCGCCTGGATCTTGTAATTTAACGCCTTTAGACTATTTTTTGTAGGGCTATGTTAAAACTCATGTCCATACAGACATGCCCGCTACAATTGACGCATTGGAAGACAACATTGAAGCATTTATTCATGAGATACCGGCCGAAATGTTGGAAAGAGTTTGTCAAAATTGGACTAAGCGGATGGACCATTTGAGGAACAGTCACGGTCAACATTTGCATAAAATGATCTTTAAACTTTAAATTATATGGACCGTTTCATCAATTAAATTCATATAATTTCTCTATTAATAAAGATTTTGGAATAATAAAGGACTATATTGAAATACCTTAGTTGTACTCATTAGCAAATTCAACATTGACACGCCTACTATAACGCCCACTTTTCACGTTATCTACCGTTAATGAAATTTAAAAGCTCATAAAACCTACAAAATTAGAGGTATGATGATGAAATTTGCTACGTATATCCTTCTAATCAATGTAATTGTTGTGCCAAAAAGTTAAGGTGACACGCCCACTTAAACGCCTACCTCCCATATAACGATTTATCTTAAATTCATGTAATTTCTTTATTGACAAAGTTTTTGGGAAAATAAAGGACTATATTGAAATATCTAAGTTGTATTTATTAGCAGAAACTTTATTGACACGCCTACTTTAATGCCCACTTTCATTGAAATACTATATTTACAAAAGCATTTTAGTAGCATATCGAAGTTATAAAGGGTGGTTAAATTTTAAGCACCGATGTTGAATTTAAATAAAACACAAATTATTTAGGAAATTATTATCATTTATTTTTATAATAATAATATTTGTATGATTCAATTATGTATTTAAAAAAATATCGGCCAAATGGCTCCCCCATCCTTGGCGCCACTCCTCTATCTGATGGTCCAAATTTTCAATGACAATGTTGATGCTCAATTGTTGGGCATGATGATGAGGCGAGGTTGACTGCTCTTTTACCACCCTATCGCAAAAACCAGCAGTGGTTCCCATTCAACGAACTAAGAAGGCATTCACAGATTTTGTAGCATTTTATACAGACCTGTTTTGCAGAAATTTAAATATTTTTTACAATTCTCCCGATTGTGGACGAATTTGAACGATTATGTTGATCAAAAGAATTACGAACTGCACAAAATGCATTTTGATTTGAACGCACATTTTTATAAAAAACCTGAATAACTTTAAAGCGTTGCTCATTTGCGTATCTTTCCACGGATCAAATTGAGTAAGTTTGAGATTGAGAAATGTCAAGTAAATTGCGGAAAACAAATTTAAAGACTAGGTGTAGTTTACCTTCAGCATGGGCCCTTAAAATTGAATCACCCTCTACAAAGAAAGTGATACATATTTTATTATAAAGAGATTATTCCATAATGATAACCAAATTAATAAATATTGTGCTTTAAATGTACACAAAATTGGTGGTGGGTATAAAAGATTCGGCACAGCCGAATATAGTGCTCTTACTTGTTTTATACTAGTTTTGTCTTGTTAGTTAGCGACAAGAACAGATTATCAACAACAATTCAGTTCTGATTTAAGGGTGATGATATCGAAATTTCATTAGTTCGACTATTGTCGGCAATAATATATTTTTGCATTACTACAAATTAATTTCTTTAAAAAAGAAAATTTATAAATGAACATAAACCTGAATTATTAAAAACTAATATTTTAATTTTTTTTGTTGATGAATGTAGAGGTCGCTTTTTTTTAACATTTTTTGTGGCAAAAGTTCTTAGGGCAAAAAAAAATTTCTCTCGAGAAAAATCGTTGGTATATCAGTTTTTAATATCAAAGTGTAAATACCAAAGGTGCATGTGTAAGTAAAAAATTCTTTTTATACCCGCCACCAAAAAAATGGTGGGGGTATATTCATTTTGTCATTCCGTTTGTAACACATCGAAATATCCATTTAAGACCCCATAAAGTATATATATTCTGAATCAGGGTTTGATTTGATGACGATCTAGCTATGTCCGTCCGTCTGTCCGTCTGTCCGTCTGTTGAAAGCACGATAGAGGTCGCACCGAAAAAGCTAGGGGCTCAAATTTTGCCAGAATCTTTCTTATAGACAAGGTTTGTTTGGTATTGAAAATGGGCTGAATCGGAATATTAAGAAGAGAGTTATAGGTCGAAAAGCAAGACTAGGTCGAAATAACCGTGTCCTTCGAACATCGAATAAAATGGAATTGTGTCCAAACGCATTAACGTAGACTCAAGAAACTTCGAATATATATTTCCTGAGTAAAAGCAATATTTTTCCCCGAAAATTATCTAAATCTATTTATTAGGAGAGGAGTTATAGATCAGAATGTACGAAAATTTATACCGCACAGTGTATTTTTCGGTATATTTAAAAACAAAAACGTCATAAAAGCAACAAAATTGGATGTACGACTCTGAAATTTTGCACACTTTGCTCTTTGGTGACACGCTTTCTTGTAACGGCAAATCAATGTGCCACGCCCACTTTTACGACCACCTCTCATATAACGTTTTACCTTAAATTCATATAATTTCACTATAAATAAATATTTTGGAATAATAAAGGGCTATATTAAAACACCTAAGTTGCGCTCATTCGCAGAAACAACTTTGACACGCCTACTATAACGCCCACTTTTCACGTTATCTACCGTTAATGAAATTTAAAAGCTCATAAAAGCGCCAAAATTTGATGTATGCTGATCAAATTTGCTACGTATATCCCCCCAGGCAATATCATTACTGTGCCAGAAAATTAAGGTGCCACGCCAACTTTTACGCCCACCTCCCATATAACGTTTTAACTAAAATTCATATATATTTATAAAGATTTTGAAATAATAAAGGGCTATATTGTTATATCTAAGTTGTTCCCATTAGCAAAAACAACTTTGACACGCCTACTATAACGCCCATTTTTCACGTTATCTACCGTAAATGAAATTTAAAAGCTCATAAAACCGCCTTAAATTCATTTAATTTTTCTATTGACAAAGTTTTTGGGAAAATAAAGGACTATATTGAAATCTCTAAGTTGTATTATTAGCAGAAACTTTATTGACACGCCTACTTAAACGCCCACTTTCACTAAAAGACTAAATTTACGAAAACATTTTACTATTATATTGGTTAAATTTTAAGGGCCGATGTTGATTTTAAATAAAACACAAATTATTTAAGAAATTATTATAATTTCTTTTTATAATGATATTCTTTGTATGGTTCAATTATGCATAAAACAAAATATCGGCCAAATGACCCCCCCCCATCCTTGGCGCCATCCTCTATCTGATGGTCCAATTTTTCAATGACAATGTTTATGCTCAATTGTTGGGCATGATGATGAGGCGAGGTTGACTGCTATTTTGCCACACTATCGCAAAAAACAGCAATGGTTCCCATTCAAGGAACTAAGAAGGCATTCACAGATTTTCTAACATTTTTTACAGACCTATTTTGCAGAAATTTAAATATTTTTTACAATTCTCCCGATTGTGGACGAATTTGAACGATTATGTTGATCAAAAGAATTACGAAGTGCACAAAATGCATTTTGATTTGAACGCACATTTTTTTAAAAAACCTGAATAACTTTAAAGCTTTGCTTATTTGCGTATATTTCCACGGATCAAATTGAGTAAGTTTGAGATTGAGAAATATCAAATGAAATGCAGAAAACAAATTTAGAGACTAGGTGTAGTTCACCTTCAACATGGGCCCTTAAAATTTAACCACCCTCTACAAAGAAAGTGATACATATTTTATTATAAAGAGATTATTCCATAGCGATTAACAAAATAATAAATATTGTGCTTTAAATGTACACAAAATTGGTGGTGGGTATATAAGATTCGGCACAGCCGAATATAGTGCTCTTACTTGTTTTTAATTAATATATGAAAGTGTAATGTATAAGAAATATGTTTCAGGACGTCCTAGTGTAAAGACATTATAAATAAAACACACAAAATATTTAAATAAGGCTCGAACACTCGTTCATTTATTCATTGAACATTGAATGACCGGTTATTGGGCACAAAAAAAATGCAACAGCCAATGTGAATTCTATGAAACGAATACAATAATTTATTGTCAACTTGAAACCCGAATAAAACCAAAAGTAATCTGTTAAAAATTAAAATATCAACACAAATTGAAGGTACGAACACCAAGAAAAAGTTTTAAAAACAAGACAAAAAAGACAGTCTTATTTTTTTAATAAAAAATTTTGGAATAGAACTAAGATTGGTTTTTCTCAATTTAAGAATTGTATTGTAAATGTAGGGATTTTTCTTTTTAAAATCAAAACTAATTATTCTAGCCTTTAAGTTTATGACTTTTAAATTAAAAATATACCTTTCTTAATTGAAAAAAACGACATTTTAAATTAATAATAAAACTTTTCGATTTAAGAATGGAACATTTTTAATTTAATAACGGATCATTTTTAAATTAATAATGAGCATTTTTTTGTCTACATTGCGTCATATTTGTTTGCACTTCTTTCATTGTATTGCAAATTTCAACAGGAAAGCTATTTCCAGGTTTTTACCTTTTTTTAACCGAATATTTACGTATCTGGAATATAGCTTTCGGAAAGAATTTTTTACCTTGTCGGGGTATACATTTTAAAAATAAAAAAGTAATAAATTTTTAAAATTTCTTTTGTGGATGTTTTCTTTTTGTACATACCAGAAAACTTTCAATAGGAAGAACTTGAAAAATTTGTTCTTCTACTCAGCAAAAAAAGATATAGTGAACGCATGAATTCGACCCATGATGAAGTGGTTCAATTTAGGTGAAACAAGGATATTTTTAACACTATCGTATCATGTCTTGATATAAATACATTAACAAAATTTACTTCATTCTAATAAGTGCATAGAATGCGTACATAGCAGATGAAAAGAAACGCATGCACACCATTAAAGGCTAAATATTTTTGCTTTGTGGAAGGCATTCTTCATGCCTTCTCTTGCGCTTATTAATTTGAGGTCATCAAAAATGTTATTCGCTTTAAACTAAATAGTGCAACATTTTTTTGCAGGGTAATTTTGACTTTTTCTTTACATTTTATTTTAGATGTAAATTAAAAACGCTCTTTATACCACGTTTTTAGTTTTTAAAACAATACCTTGAAATTAAAAAAATTGTGGATGTTTTTTTATAAAAAGGTTTTAAAAGCCCATCCGATTAACTGAACTTATGACACATTTTAAATGAATATTAAAATTTTTGATAAAAATATTTTCTTTTCTTCTAAAAATGAAAACTTTAAACCTTTATATGTGTGTCGAAAAGAATTACTGCTTTAGTTGACATGAGCTAATATTAAGATATTTAGACCTTTGCAATAACCTTTTTTGTTTTATAATTTAACTAAATAAATATACAATAATAATACAATAATATTCTAATTTATTTATACAGCGCAGAATTTTTATAAAAGTATTTACTTTAAAGGTAGGCAGATAGAACAGGCAGCTATTGTGCAGCTCACTTGGGTCCATTTTATTGATGCTTTTGTGATACTTGAACAGAAAAGTAAGAATAGAATAGAAAAGAGAAGGAGACAAGTCCAGAGTTACTGGCGGAAATCGAACCTAAGAACCCCCAAGCTAGCATACCAGCCCACTACTGACTAGTCCACCGGTGCACCCTACTTTAAAGGTTATCAATTTATAAAACTCAAGTCAAAACTTTAAAAGTGCTTTCATAAAAAACTATAAAAACAGACATAAGCAGTTTATCCTTAATGGCGAAGATATGAAGAAAAAAAAACTTTATTTTTAAAATGTTTAAGTATAAACAAACAACAATTTTTCGCTTTTAAAATAAAAAGCAGTATTTTTGCTTTAAAAATGATTTAATCTTCTTATTGTATAATTAAAGTTTTATAAGTTAAAATAAAAAATTTAATATTATTGTTTTAAAAATAATGCAATGAAAAATATATAACTTTAAACGAAAAATACAAAGTTATTAATTTAAAAATGCCTTTTCGGCTCAGTGTACATATGTATGTATATCGTCGCTGCTCCGTCATGATCCGGTTATGTGATCATTTTTTAAATTATTTTAATGCACTGTTTTGAATCTTTATTGGTAATACATATATCCACCGAACAGTTTAAGGACATCTTCATTGTTTCAAAAATAAACAATAGTCGATATGTTTATTACTATAAAGCATCAACACAACTAAGCAAGAAAAAACAATGAAGTGGTAATAAATAAAATTTCTAACCTTTTAAAAATGTACGAAAATGAATGTATTGACTCTGAGGTGAATTAAAGTTTTTAAAGATAAAAACGTGGTTACTTCATTATTTGCAAAAAAGGTTTACTCCTGAATAATCATTTATAAAGACCTATAAAGAAACAAAAACTCTAAATAAAGTTGATTTACATTTTATAAGTTGTACAATATAATATGATCGGGTTAAACTGACTGTATTTATTTTTTTTTTTTATTTTACTGAAAAAATATCTAAAATATTTTTTATATTAAATACATTTACGTACAAATATCTATGTATATAAAGATATTTTTATTTATTTTCACCGCTTTACTATAACATTTTAATACAATAAATAATTGAAATGCATACATACACATTTACACATATAATAAAATAAGTTACACATGAAAAAATCTGCATTTGCAAAGCAACAACAGTAATTCACAAAAAAAAAAAAAACACATCAGAATTTTATGAATTTATTAAAATATTGAATAAATTGTCGCAAAAACGTTAAAACCATTAAAATAATATTGACACAAAAATAGTAAAAAAGACACACACATTGAATCATCAACAGATTGAAAAAAAATTGTACATTTTTCACAACATAAGTTCACACAAATAATACACAGATAAACTGGTAATTTAATATTATTTCTGCCCCATTCTGGAAACCAAGAGAAGAAGGAAATTTTTTTTTTAAATCATACGGAGTATAAAGTAAAGTTGTGTTCATTATTTTTTTGATACAACTTGAGGTGCGTAGCTTCTATAACATTATTTGTACCTTTAAATATTAAAATTTTTATACCCACCACCAAAAAAATGGTGGGGGTATATTCATTTTGTCATTCCGTTTGTAACACATCGAAATCGCCACTTTAGACCCCATAAAGAATATATATTCTGAATCAGGGTTTGTTTTGATGACGATCTAGCTATGTCCGTCCGTCTGTCCGTCTGTCCGTCTGTTGAAAGCACGATAGAGGTCGCACCGAAAAAGCTAGGGGGATTAAATTTTGCCAGAATCTTTCTTATAGACAAGGTTTGTTTGGTATTGAAAATGGGCTAAATCGGAATATTAGGAAGAGAGTTATAGCTCGTAAAGCAAGAGTAGGTCGAAAAAACCGTGTCCTGCTAACATCGAATAAAATGGAATTGTGTCCAAACGCATTAACGTATCGTCATGAAACTTCGAATATATATTTCTCGAGTCAAAGGAATATTTCTCCCCAAAAATTTCTTAAATCTATGCATTATAAAAGGAGTTATAGATCAAAATGTACGAAAATTTATACCGCTCAGTGTATATTTGAAATTTAAAACGTAATAAAACTGACAAAACTATATGTATGATTCTGAAATTTTGCAAACATGGCTTTTTGGTCAAAGTCTTCGTTATAACGGAAAATATATGTGCCACGCCCACTTTTTTCTTTAAATTTTTATTAAAATATATTAGTCATATATATTAGCATTTATTCATTGCAGACGGCATCATATGTTGAAGGCGCCACTACATTTTGCAAACAATGTGGATGATTGATGTCTTTGCTAAATATCACGTTGAACACTAGATGACTCTAATCACATTTTTGCTAACAAACTCTTTTATATTTTGGACAAACTACAAAGAAATTTTAAAGGGGTTTGTGAAAACGAAAATGACCGAGGTTGTTTCCAAAAATTAACTAGACTAATGATTTGTGCCCAACTTTACATATAGGTGTACCCACAGTCTTAAGGGGTTTATGATTTAAAAATATTTAAAAATAAATTTGCCACAGGGTGATTCAAAATAGACATTCTCAGCATTTTGCTAAAATGGGAAATTTATTAGTAAGATTTTGATTTTTAAACTTCTATAACATTTTGCTTTTAAAAGATTTTCAAACGAAATAAGTTTTGTATAATTTTAAAATTTGTTAGCCATGAAAATAAATTGTTTATAATGTTTAGAAATAATTTTCAAAGTCAAAAGTTTCCTAAATTCCCATTTTTAATAGAGCATAACTTCTAGAGAACATAAGATAACAAAAAGAAATTAGCACCATTTAGTAGATAAAACTCTTTTCTATACCCCTATACCCCATTGTATACCCGAAACGATCCGACCGTGAGCACCAGACCAATTTTTGTGACACAAGGTCAAAAATTTTTTGCAAAATATTAGTAAAAGAGCTAAACAAAAAATTTTTTGTAATGTGTTTTTTTTAAGTATTTTAGTTTTTATACCCCCCCACTAAAAAAATGGTATGCATATATATATTCTGAATCGGGGTTTTATTTGATGACGATCTAGCTATGTCCGTCCGTCTGTCCGACTGTTGAAAGCACGATAGAGGTTCCACCGAAAAAGATAGAGGGCTCAAATTTTGCCAAAGTATGTCTTATATATAAGGTTTGTTTGGAATTGAAAATGGACTAAATCGGAATATTAAAAAGAAAGTTAAAGCTCGTAATGCAAGATCAGGTCGAAAAAAGCCGTGTCCTTCCAACATCGAATAAAATGGAGTTGTGTCCACCAGCATCAACGTAGAGTAATGAAACTTTAAATATATACTTCCTGAGCAAAAACAATACATCTACCCAAAAATTGCCCAAATGCATGCATTAGGAAGGGAGTTAGAGATCAAAATGTACGAAAATTTATACCGCGCAGTGTATTTTTTAGTATGTTCAAAATTTAAAATCTAATAAGAGTGACAAAATTAGATCTACGATTCTGAAATTTTGCAGGAATTGCTTTTTGGTCAAAGACTTTCTTCTGACGGAAAATAAATGTGACACGCCAACCTCCCATACAACGTTTTCTCTCAAATTCTTATAATTTTTCTATAAATCGAATAATAAAGGACTTTATTGAAACATCTAAGTTGTATTTATTAGCATAAATAACTTCGACACACCTACTATAACGCCCACTTTTCTCATTATCTACTGTTAATGAAATTTAAATTTATAAAACCGACAATATTAGAGGTATGATGATAAAATTTGCTACGGAAATCCTTCTAGTCAATGTTATTGTTATGCCAGAAAATTTAGGTGGCACGCCCACTCTTACGCCCACATCCTATATAATGCTTTATTTCAAATTCATATCATTTCTCAATGAATAAATATTTTGGAAGAATTACGGACTATATTGAAATATCTAAGTTGTATTTATTAGCAGGAATTTTATTGACACGCTTACTTTAACGCCCATTTTCACTGAAACACTTAATTTACGAAAACATTTTACCAGCATATCGAAGTTATAAAGGGTGGGTTAATTTTAAGGGCCGATGTTGATTTTGAATAAAACACAAATGATTTAGGAAATTATTATCATTTCTTTTTTAATGATAATATTTGCATGGTTCAATTATGTATGGAACAAAATATCGGCCAAATGGCCCCCGCGACCTCAACGGCACACCTCGATCCGATAGTCCAAATTTTCAATTACACTGTTGATGCTCAATTGTTTGGCACGATGGTGAGTCGATGTTGACTGTTTTTTTGCCACACTATCGCAAAAACAGCAATGCTTCTCATTTAACGAATTTAGAAGGCATTCATAGATGTTCTAACATTTTATACAGACCTGGGGCCGAATTACGGCATTCGATATCGATCGAAATTTTACTCGAACGATCGAGTACGCTGTGCTTTAGGTATTAAGATTCTAATAAGAGTTTTCAAATTTCGATCACATTCGAGTGCCGTAATTCGGCCTCTGTTTTAAATTTAAAATTTAACCACCCTCTACAAAGAAAGTGATGTATACTTTATTATAAAGAGATTATTCCAAGCCATTAACAAAATAATAATTATTGTGCTTTAAATGTACACAAAATTGGTGGTGGGTATAAAAGATTCGGCACAGCCGAATATAGTGCTCTTACTTTTTTGAACTTTCTATTTGTTTTATTTTCAAATTTAAAATTTTAGGCTATAAGTTCAATGCGATAACGACAGAATATCATGGAAAAATTAGTCATCCGATACTAGCTGAGTGGAATGCATTTTCGAAACCAGCTACGATTTTATCATCAGCACTCTTTTGATCAGAACTACAGGTGTTGTGTGTAAATATATACTATTTAACTCAGTATTGTGTTGAAAACTTAAATTTAAATATCAACAATTCTTTCTCCAGCACAACATGGTTTTTGTAAAGGCAGATCTACATCCACAAACCTAATGGAACTGACGTCCTTCATCAATACAGGATTTTGTAATGGTAACCAAACTGATGTAGTCTATACTGATTTCAGTAAAGCCTTCGATAAGGTTAACCATGATTTATTGTTAGTGAAGCTCAAAAAATTAGGGTTTCCGGTTAACCTTTTAAAATGGATTAGTTCTTATTTAAAGGATCAGAGACAATGTGTTTTTTATAATGATTGTATATCAAAACATATTGAAGTAACTTCCGGAGTTCCTCAGGGAAGTCACCTTGGCCCCATCTTATTTTTATTGCTTATAAATGATCTTCCAAAGGCTATTCAATACAGCAATATTTTAATGTTTGCTGATGATGTTAAACTTTATTCATGGATTAGAACTGTTGACGACAGTTTTTATCTCCAAGCTGATTGAAATAATTTTTTTAAATGGTGTACGGTAAATCTTATGGAATTGAATTCAACAAAATGCAAATCTATGACTTTCTGCAGATATTCACCGATTTCGAATATTTACTCTCTAAATGGCTCTAATTTGAATGTTGTTGACTCGTTTTTGGATCTTGGAATTCTCTTTGATGTAAAAATTAATTTCAACTCACATGTAATAATGACAGTAAATAAAGCTTATGGGGTATTAAGTTTCATAAAGCGTTGGGCTAAGGAATTTAATGATCCTTATGTAACAAAAAATTTATTCACGTCATTGGTAAGACCTTTACTGGAATATGGATCAGTAATTTGGGATCCCCAATATGATGTTTATATTCAAAAACTTGAATCAGTCCAAAAACAATTTTTGCTGTTCTGCCTTCGTAACCTTCGTTGGAATCCTAATACAAACTTACCGTCATACCGTAGTCGTTTACTACTCATTGCGCTCCCAACGTTACAAAGTCGAAGAATTGTTTCCAATATTGCATTTGTCGTAAACATAATTCAAGGCAAAATTGATTCTACATATCTTCGACATAAAATATGCATCAATGTTCCTAATAGGCAGCTTAGATTTTATGAACCGTTATATGTACCATTTCATAGATCAAACTACATTAACTTTGATCCAATTAGAAGAATTTGTGCTGAGGTAAATAAGTTCTATGTTCACATTGACTTTTCTGATAATGTTGCTGTAACAAGTGGAAAGCTGATAAGATTTCTAAACTCAAATGCATACGTTTAATGTTGTTTTTATTTTTCTTTATTTTTGTAATTAAATTAAAAGTGTTGCTCAACTGTAAATATTATTATGTTGATTGAATTAAATAAATAAATAAAAAATAATAAGATTTAAAACACTTTTAATCAATTATTTACCCTTATTTATTATTAATGTGTATAGAGACAAACAGAATATTTTTTAAAATTGCTGGAGAGCTCAGTGTGAGCAGGGCATTTTAGGTGTTTGGTCAAACAGTGTTTTAGCAATTAAGAAATAGACATTTAATTAAAATTGTTTTGATAATCAAGATGAGTGTGAGTGTTTATTACATATTTAAAAAAATTTTAAAAAATAATAGAAAAATTAAAAAAAAAAAATAAAATTTTCTGAGGGCACGTAAATTTATTCTAAATCAAATATGTTTTAAAAAAAATATGTGCAAATTCATCCGGCGAAAAATAAAATTCAAAAAAAAAATTTTAGTTTATAATTTAAAGAATATTATTTCTTACATATTTGCTATAATTATTTCTAAAACTTAAAAATAAATGAATTTTTGCTAAGTAACCTTAGTATTAAAAGTTCGAATCGTTTTTAAATATGGATGCAAAATGATTCCAAAGAGGTTAAGAAAACAACTCTTTTAATTTATGTTATGAAAATTAATGAAAAAATATCCTTTTTGAAGATGTCATTGGTGTCATTGGAATCCATATAATAGTCTTGTTACGTCCATGTTGTTGAATTAGGTTGGACCAGAAGTGGTGGCAAAGCCACAGTGGTTTAAAATATTTGAAGTCCTGAAATGGCAATTGAATCGCATCTAAGGAAAATTTTAACATTTAAAATTTTTTTTTAAAGATAAAACGTACGTCGCAAGCTTGGTATAGGCTTGTCGGCCCCAATTACCATATTCAGAAATGTCTGAGCAGAAAAAGGCAAAGAAACAGATCTATTTATAAACGTGTGACCTTATAAATTCCGAAAGATTTTTTCAGAAAATTGTTAAGAACCTGTTTAACTTTATATTAACATCCTAATAAAGGCTTTTGGCAGTCAAAGTTTTGTACAGATTTAGAGATAATTTTTAAGCGAAAAAGTTGCAATAATACTTCTACAAATGCTTTGAATGCAGAGGATCAGAAAAAAAGAAAAATTTTAAAATATAATTTAACGATACTAAACAACATGAACATTACCGTCAATTGATCAATATTTATTAATTATTAAATAAAAATAAAGCTTATTAACTTTTATGCATTGCATTGATTAAAAAAACTTGAGCATCGTTTCAAATATATTCTTATTTGAAACAAACTAATGCTCCTAAAACACATTTTTAATTCCTTAAATAGTGGTTTTCAACATTATTGTCATTTTTATCTAAAAGCGTTCTTATTGAACAAATTGAAAAATTAATCGGATATCTGCATTAAGTCCTTAAAAGCATCAAAAAGTAAAGTGTGAGAAAAAATAGTTTCATGTTTTATTTATTTATTTATTATTTGAGAAATGCAACACAACAAGATCAAGTCTTATATTACAGTGCACTGCAGTGGTGGGTAGAGATATAATTATTACAAAATTGACAAAAATATTAGGAAAAGAATTATTTAAAAAAAAGAATTTTTTTTTACATCTTTGAAACATTTTTAACAGTATTTATACGAGCGTAAAATAACAGCAGTCACAATAACAACAATTTAGAAATAGATAAAAAACATATTGTACATAGAAAATCAAGCATATAAATATAATACAAATTGCAGATTTAACCCATTATTGCCCGGTACCCGAATTCGTGAAGCGATTATGCTGAAACTTTGCACTTTTTTGGTCTAACTAAGATATATATTAAGTTTAAAAAAAATGGAACGATTGGTTCATGAGATTTGAAGTGGTAAGTTTACTTACCGTTGGGCTGATACGTATAATATTTTTCTAATAATAAAAGAAGTAGTTTCAAAGAAAAATTCATTATTTTAATAATAAATTTTTATTGAAAAACCAAAACTTATGGTTTTATTTTAGTTCAATTTTAATATTATGTATTTTAATTTTTTCACACTTTGTTGTATTGCAAGTGTTTTAAATATAAAGCAAAACATTTTTGATGCAGACGTACTTATATTGCACACTTAGCATTCATTTGATGTGAGAGTGTGACAAACCAGAGATTCTTGTGATACAGTGAACAGCTTTCTTTAGGTTTGGTAATTTTGACGAGTTTTCTGCTAATGGTGGTTCGTGAGTTGACATTTCTTCAGAAAAAAATGGTCCTGTATCTATGGGCAGTTCATTTACAACAGCTTCACAGAATTGTAGCTGCGATAAGGCTTTAATTTTTTCATTAGATAAACAATCATGTTGCCAAGCAAATTTATAAATAATAGCCACCACCTTTTTATTGATCTTACAGTAATTCTGTAATTAGCGAATGCGTTGTCATGCAGATCTATTCCTTCCATATGCTCATTATACTGCGCTATTGCACCAGGAACTTTTACGTTAATGTGGGTTTTCGCTGAGCGATCATAACGTTTGGCGTTTGATTTTGGATCCATTGTACTGTGATTTGTGAGAACAGTGACTAGTGCATTATCTCTCCAGCGTATAGCCAGCAGCTAATTTTTCTGATCAAATAGAGCTTCACTTTCGCCCTTTGACATTCTTTCTGACAATTTTGTTCCACCTACTCTATTCCGCCGAACAGTTCCTATTGAAATTTGTAAATTTAATTACAATAAGCTTAGTAAACACATAACATGATATGATGTGAAAAAATTATCGAAGTAAATGGTGTGATAAGATAGAGATTTTACAAGTCTAACAAACTGAGAACATTGTCATTTCCTCATTGAATGATAAATTATGCGATTATACCCCGAACTGTATAAAACGTTTATTGCATAAGTCTACTAGTGGTCTAACTTTAGCGAATTTATCTGTTTTATTTATTTTAGTATTATCTGCTAAATGAATAAATCGTATAATAATTTCAGCACGATTTCGTGGAAAAGAAATTTTTTCAACGCCAAAAGATGGGTCGTTTGACCAGTAAAGTTGCCATTCTGGTATTTTATGATACCCAATAAAGAACAAAAATCCGATAAAACGTTTTATGTCATAAGGTTCAACAACAAAGGGTACGTTGCATTGATAAGCATACAAGTATATTAGTTTGGTCTACAATCATTTGAAGCATTTCATCATCAAAAAATATATAAACAACAGCGACAATGTCCTTATCTTTTTATCTTCTAAAATAGCAATCACTTCCTCAAGTCTAAGATACTTCTTTGATTTAGTCTCACTAGTCATAAGCGACAAAAGGGGAACTCCCCGTTTTACAAATAAAATAAAGTAAAAATCAAATATTTATGGCAAGCTCAAAAAAGTGTGTAACATGTAGAGTTTAAAAACGCACAATTCTCCCCAATGGTAATAAAACTTACGGCAATGTTATACGACAATATTTTAAACTTCTAGTCGAAATATATTAAATTAATAACTGCACATAATTAAGTAATCGAAATGAGGATTAGGAATCAGTTGGTTTTTGACACATTTAATTTTTGTAAATAACTCTAATAGTTGGTTTAAATTATGTTATTTTTTGGAACATAATGAAAATGCTTCTAAAACGCGAAAGGATAACCAAAAAAATATATCCTTAAAAATGTTTTTTTAAAAGTCTTTAAGGTAAAGTACAAACTAAAAAGAACACAAAAATTTTATTTTAAGTAGGTTTTATACTTGACTAAATTAGTGATAAGTAAAATTAACGGTTGGGCAATAATGGGTTAAATAAATCGTCTTGCATTGCTTATATTTTGAATTTGAGAGGGTAGTGGTTCCAAAGACGTATAGAACTTATGAAAAAATGCGGCTCAGAAGTAGCTTTTTTGTATCTAATATTATTAATCCTATTGCCTCTGTTTGATCTCGAAAAAGAAATGTTTTGGTATGGGTGGACTGGTTGTTTCGTGTGTATTATTTTATGTAGCAACAGAAGCATTCAAAACTACAATAAATTTTCAAAAGTCATAGTATTAATTTGCTTATCATACCTTGAAATGCTACAAGTTCTTCCGATTTCAAAAATATATCTAGCAACATTGTTATAAGTTACATTGACCGCCTGTTCTTATAATAATAAAAATATTTTTCGTTCGTAATTTCATAATAAAAACAGTAACAAATATCAAAAAAATATTGTTGTTTTAAATATAAATTTACGAACGTAATTTATTTTATTTTTTGTAAGGACCGGAGGCTAGTCTACGTTTAATTACAGCATCACAACTAGAAAAAAGTTCGCATCCATATATTAGGGTCGGCAAATATATATTTTTTTGGCAAGTAGCATTCGAATGTGAGTTGGTGTATAATATTGTGTCATCCAAAGATATCTTAGCATGGCAAATACCTTGTCACAGTTTGTATTAATGTTATCTTTCCAATCGAGTTGTTTTTTAAAAATAACACTAAGATTTTTTACAGTCTCAACATAGTTAATAACTTCGCCATTTATTTTTAAATGTGGTAAGGAGGTCGGTATAAGTCTTGATTTGCCAATGATCATAGCCACTGTTTTCTTTGGGTTGAAACTAAGGCCATTTGCTGACGCCCATAGATAAACTCGGTTGAAGTCCTCACTTATTAATGTTATACAATTAACGGTATTAGATGCTTTACAATTAATATACAGTTATACATCATCGGCGTACATTTGTATATTTCAATACCAAAGTTGTAAGGGTAAATAGAATAGTGTAGTAGTATAAATAGTGTACAATAGGGGACCGAGTATTGAACCTTGTGGTACTCCTCTGGGCATTAAGCAAGAACCGGAAATGTTCGCATTGTGTGAAACTGTTTGATTTCTGCTACCGGAGTATAACTCCATAAGTTTTAAGGCAGTTACCGAAAAATTGTCTAAGTGTGTCTAAGTTAGAAGCGAAGAATAGAATGATGAACTGTGTCGAATGCTTTTGAATGATCCAACAATATAAGAAATCCAGATTGTCTGCTGGTAAGTAAAGAGTTATTATACAAGTAGGACTTGTACTACTTGCATGTATACTGGCATGTTTTTATTTTGTAGTAAAGTGGGAAAACCTTTTTCTTATTTTAAATTTTTATTTTTTATTTATAAACTTTTTTCCTAACATAAGCCACAAACAAATATACACATAAATTTCTCTAAGTGAAGTACAACGACTAATTTTTCAATTACTCAATTTCCTTTTTTTTTGCCGTGTTCTGGTTATAACATTAGTTATATTATAATTAAATTTTTTCACTATAGTAATGTGTTCGCTATTAAAGGAAATCAGACAAATATAAATGAAATGCACAAACATTGAAAATATTTCAATAAACATTCATCAATTGTGAGTTTGTGTTGGTGACATTTGTGTTGTGATGACAAGAAACATTTGTACGAATGACTCGTATTAAAAACTAAAATATTAAAATTGTATGTAAACACATACTATTTGTGGGGGGTTAGTGACGAACATCCAATTGATTTAATACCAACAAATATTTATTCATAAAATGTTTAGAATAGACTTTATATTTTCGAGACAACAATACGTTTGTAGTTTCAGTAGAGTGAAAAAGTGAAAGCATAGTGTTGAAAAAGACACATAGAATATCAAGGTGTAGAAGATCGCAATAAGTTTAGTTCGTATTCACAGTTGAGAAATTCAAAGGCAAACTTTTTTTAATTGTTTTTTGAATTCGCCTAAAGGTTTTATACTTGAGATATTTTTAAGCATAAAGATTTTTTCTTTTCGTTATTGTTTTTAATTTTTGCTATCGCATCGCGTGTAGCTCAAATAAAAAAACCTATGCTGATGGAAAAATGATTTTAGACATGTTTTTGTGGTTTTTCGTAAAATTTCCATTTCGAAACATTTTGGTACTGTAACACCGCAATGCTTTTACTTATATTTGGAAATGTGTATTAAGCGCGAAGTCCTCGCTTTAATTTTAACCCCTTTCAGGATTTAAGTTGTCGTCGATTGTGTGCGGTTGACGATTGTGAACTAGATTTACAAAAAAAGTTCTAGCAAAAACAGAGTATTTTTTAATAAAATCATCTTTATAATCGAAATCGATTCGTAATCATACGAACTAACAAAATTGTATTTAGAAAGTGGAATTCAAAAAATCTACAGGTAAGAAAAGCACCTGCATGATGCGGTTAATGGTCAGGCTTCAATGTCGGCGTGTATCTTTTTTCGATAATAATAATGAACACCGCTTTTAATTCTTTATGCCATCGAACCATGATAACCGATTTTTTGTGGTTAAAAATAATTAATGCCGACATCAGTGATCAGAGCCACACAAATGGTTAAACAATTCGTTTGTCGCAAAATAAATTACTCTTGTAACTCCCCGATTTGACGTTGTCGATGGGCGCCCAGATGCAGAGTACATTTTTAATAGTATAATTTAAAAGACTTGTTTAATTCACACAACAATTGTATTTTGTTTCTTCTATTGCAATACAGTTTTGGTTTGTTTAAGTTCACACAGTTTGTATCATCATGCATATATAAACATAAGTATGTATTAGTGATTGCTAACTTTTATTGTTGTTTTAACTTAATCGCCGCAAATAAGCACTGTGGAAATTGTTATGGCTCATTATTCGTATGGCGGTCTTGTTACTTATCATCATTAACAATTTTAAGACCATAACTTACAATTATATGGTGCAACTGTGATCAAAACTTATTTAGAAATTTGATTATCTGAATTGTTAATTGATATATTCTTTTTTCAAAAATTTTTTGCGGGAATATCTATGTCGGTAATTAATTCAGTTTAATCAAGATTTTCCGTCAATGTTGCGAAAGGTTTATATTGTAGCGAAGCCAATATAAAGCACTGTAGGGCACTTCACTTATAAACACATTTTCACCGCAGGGTACCTGAACTCACAATTATTTAGGTAAACTGTAATATAAACCCTGTTGTGACGATATAAATAAATGTGTGTGAAATAAACCGCGCTTGAGAGAGGATCACATTACTTGAATTCGTCTGGCAAGCGTCTGGCGGCACTTGACAATATAAAGTGTATGTGTGCCGTTACTCTTGCCGTTTTGGCCTACACTATTGGTATGTGTGTGTTACAGTGCGGGCATGCTTCAAGTTACTTTAATTTTTATATTCTTTTGCACGGTATATCAGTGTGGGACTGACAACTAATTTTTAGGTACTAACACTAGCTATTTAATTATAATAATAATTTTAGAAAAAGTACTTAACAACACTAGACTAGTTTTAAGATTCTCATAAGTAGTATATAAGGAAAAAATTTTATGAACAGAAAAACAATTATAATTTAACTACTTTTAGTTGAGCTTCTTAGAGAAGCTCCTAATATTTAATATTAAATAAAACTACAGTGAAGTTCCAAAAGAGCTCACTGGAAAGTAAACCAATAATATGTTTTTTTTAAATTAATTATTAAATCAATCTACAATATTTCATACATATGTACGTAATAAATGTTTCAAGAAAATTTGATTTTATCTCAGCTCGTAATGTGCCAACATAATTGATTTTTAATAGCAAGATTTAGCAGTATACGTGAGCCTTAAAACATACAAACACTCGGAAAGACGGACATACACACGGACAGACGGACAAACTAACGGACAGACGAACAAACTAACGGAAAGATGTACAGATGTATAAATCGGGTGTCCCAACTAGAACGCAGTTTTTAAATTTGGCGCCATTCGAAGTGTCATTGTTTGACATTTGAACAATTGTTATTGTTTGCCAAAATTGTTTTACCAAAATGGTGAAAGTTTTGCGGCTACAGTTCGCAAATTGCGATCATCCCATTTCCATCTTGATGGCTTCATCAATAGGTAGAATTGTCGCATTTGTGGTGAGGAAAATCCTCGAGTGATTCACGAGAAGCAAGTGCATCCTCAACGTGTCACTGTGTGGTGTGGTTTTTGGGCTGGAGGAATCATTGGACCTTTTTTTTATGAAAATAAGGCAGGTCAAGCGCAAACAGTCAATGGTGTTCGGTATCGTGAAATGATAACCAGTTTTTTCTTGCCTAGATGGCGCCACATGTCATACAGCCAGAGAAACAATTCAGTTGTAGATCGTGTGATTTAACACCTTTAGATTTTTTCTTTAGGGTTTTGTGAAGTTGATGGTTTACACAAATAAGCCAACGACGACTCAAGCCTTAAAAGAGGAAATTGGACGCTGCATTAATGAAATACCGCAGCATTTATGCAAAAAGGTCATTGGAAATTTCATTAAAAGATCGCGTGTGTGCCATCAAAGCCGCGGCGGCCATCTGCACGATATATTGTTCCATACATAACCTCATTCTGTCTACTTTACGATATAATGAAGTTTCACGATTTTTTTTTAAATATCTGTGTTTTATTTAAAATTTAAAATTTGTGTTCAAGTTGGGACACCCATTAGATACGGTGAAACAGTCTTTGTTATATCAGTTTATCTACCTATAAGGATTTAGAATTTGTTTAAACTTTATAGGGTCTCAAATGAATATTGTAGAAATTACAAACGGATTGACAAACGGATTTAAACTCTCGTGTAAAGGGTATAAAAGTCAACAAAACATTTTACGATTTTAAGTTTTGAGAGAAAATAAATATCTTCAAAATTATGTTTTGATTTAGCAAAAAGTTTCAATTTCCCATCCCTGTATGAGTACATTACAACTGAGATTGTGAATTAAATTGCAGTATTTACATGAGTTAACCAGCAAAAACTGATGCTGTGAAAGTAGAAATTAACGAGATAAGCGAAGCGAAGACAAGATTTCTGCCAACGAGAAAGAAAAGACATTTGAAATCATATTTCATTATTAATTTTTATATTTCTATTTTACATTGCTAAAAATTATCAATTAGAAACCCAAGTCAATTTATTTTAATAGAAATTAGAAAGTGTTTTAATTTCTTTTTAGGTATTTTCTCTTAATTGTAAATTGCAGATTAATAGATAACTTTCTTTTCTTTGAAAAAATTGTTTTATTCAATATATATTTTTATTACTTTTCCCTTTTATTAATCTTTTTTTTTTAATATTTTCTTATAAAAATATGTAATTTTTTTCTATTTAGAGAATGTATATAATATAAATTCTGTATATACTTTCAAATAAAATTTGAAATAAATTTTATGTTTACAAAAAAATTTCAATTAGTTTTCTATTGAAGGAAAATGTTATATAAATATTCACTAAACAAACATATTTTTTTCAATTGTTTTCCATTATTTATCTATTTTTTATATTATATATCGAAAATCCTTTGATAAACATAGGTGCCGATCTGGCTTATAGATTTCTTTAAGGGAATGGGGGAACGTTTTTATTATAAAATAATAATTGTTTGTCTAATTTTTTTGACATTGTTACTAATCAAAAGAAACATTTATACTCTTATTTTATTAGGAGGATTTAATGTTAAATATCTTATTATCATCCACCCCCCCTTGGCTACGCACTCTGTAAATATATATTATTTTGCAACTAACAAATACTCATTCTGGATGAATGTAAATACAATTGTTAATTTATTAGTCAACAAGTATTTTACTTATATTTTCAATTAAAAAACTGGTTTAATATTTAATTTGTATATCCGTTGTGCACAAATAAAACTGTTACATTTAGCATGCGTTTAAATAAATAATTGTTTGTCCAATTTCCACTAACACAAATGCCCGCAGAAACAAACAAACATCGGCAATGAATAAGTCAACATAATTTGTTAGTATTTCAAGTTAAACAAAAGTAATTACAGCAAAAAGGTTTTTTTTTTAATTTAAAAACTTTTAACTTTCAATTGTGTTTGGCGAAGTTGTAAGAAAGAAACGCAAATAAAGTTTATGGGAATGGATTGAAATAAAATAGAAATTAAAAGGACACTTTTAAACTACATGCAATGACGTGTTGCAAAATTTTCAATCAATTGGCCAAAAAGTTTTGTATTGTTGAAAGTTAGCTAATAGATAGTTAGAAACGCACACCTTTGTAAGTAGTTTAACTAAGTTTGTAAGTTAGAATGATATTTAAGAAAAAGAAAGAAAATATTTAAAAGAATTAAAATATATACTTGGATTCTGTAAGAAAAGAAAAAAAAAAGAAATTCAAATCCTAAGTGGAAATAGTGAAATTAGCCTAACCAATAACTCGAACAATATTGATCTGCAAGAGGTTATTTGCCAATTAACACTTGGCACTACGAACGAAATAAAATGGGGCTTGTAGCAAAGGTAATTTTGACATTACCGTTGTCAGTACAGGGTAATACCACAATTTGTCAAATTTGGCAATAACGAACTTAAAGAATATTACATGGCTTGTAACTTTTGTAAATATAAACAATTTTTAATGATTTTTTGACTTCAAATAACCCCCCATCACAACGTCTTGAAGGCCATTCAATATCACAATTTCTTAAAATAATCGAATTTTCAAACTTTTCTCGCAATAATTTAAATGTTGCATTTGCTGTGTCGCACGTAGCCTCGTCTTGTAAGAACCAAATGTTGTCAAGATCAACATCTTCCAATTTCAGCCATTTCGCTCTCCATTAACAGTAACGATGTTACCAGCTTCATTTCGAAAGAAGTACGGATGGATGATTCCACCAGACCAAAAACCACACCAAACTGTCAATTTAGGTGAATATAATGATAAATGGTTATTGGTGTGTCGAAATAAACCAGTTTCTCTGACAATGTGCCATTCATGACATACGACTTGATTTAGTGGAAAAAAAGCTCGAATATTGGGTTCATCAAATTCGTTCCTGCAGAAAAAGTCATGGAAGTCATTTAAATGACGTGCGATTGTTCTTCACATTAACTAAAAACTTTTAAATTTCCTTAACAATAAGTCTGTTTTTTTCAAAAAATCATATCACTCTTATTGGACAACCTGATAGTTTTTTATAATGGCTTAAGGGGTCTTAAAAAATAATTCTAAATGTGTTGAATATGACAAATTTAAATTAATTATTTGTTGATGAATTAAATAAAAAAAAAAAAATAAAGACTTTTATTACCACCCTACGAATACTTTTACTGTTTTGAATATTTGTTGATATTAAAAATTGTTTTCTGCATTTGTTGTTACTTTTGTAAGTATCGTTAGTTGTTATTGTTGTTATGTTAGCTTTAGATGTTATGCCTCTATGTATTGTTCAGTCAGTTTGTTTGACAACTGCTGTGAAAGTAGAGTAAAGCAAACAAAAGAATTAATGTAAAAAGGGTAAAGTTTTTACAATATTTTATTGACTTAATTTATTTAAAATCAAGCTAAACAACATTTCTCACTCTAACTCTACAATAGTCAAGCAAAAACATTAAAAAGGCCAACACAGCACCCTGGGGAGTAAAAAGAGGTGTCTCTAATAAAGTTCTTCAAAATGTGGTGTTGAGTGAATGAGGCTTAATGTTACTGTTTTATACAATTATAAAGTTTAAATGTCATTACGAACGCAGAAGTGTATACAAATCCCCTCTGGTAAAAACTTATGACTGACTTCGACATTTGCTGTTAATGGTTGACACATTGACGCCATACAGTTGCTCAAATAGAAGTCAATTTTTTCTTGCTGTATTATTTTTTTTTTCGTTCTTTGTTGGTTTTGCAAGGCAAAGGATAATTTGTTCTTAAAGTTCAGCATTAAGCAATCAAGAAAAAAGTTATGCGAGAAATTAGTCTTATATTTATTAATGAATTTAAAAAGTTTCTTTATGTTTTGTTGCTTTATGGATGGTGGTGGTGGTGTGGTGGTGTGACCAGTTAAAATGTTAATTGCATTATTTAAAGAAAAGTGTCAACAAAGTATTTTTGTTTTTAATTAAGTAAATTACATTCGAACTCTATATGATTATAAATGTATGTACATTATATGGTTGATGACAACATATTGTTCAGAAACGTATGTTGGCGAATACATAGCATCAGCTAAAACGTAATTTAATTTGTATCGACATTATTCGCGTTAACATATACAAAAGCAAAACTTCAAGATAAAAAGTGTGTACTATTATTAAATATAAGACATAAAAAGTACTTATTTGGGATATATTATTGGTTTTTACTTTACAATAAACATAAAAAAAATAAATAACAAGACATTACTTTCACTAATAATTAAATTAATCGTCCCTCCAAAAGTTTCTTTCCAGAGATGGGTTAGTGTTTGTATCTTCAAACAAAGTTGAATATCAAAACAATGACAATGAAATATAGAACCGGTAACTCATAGCAAGAACATCAAGTAAGAAATATAAAAAATATTAAATAAAACATTTATCAAGAAGGTGTACGAGTTTTTGGAGAAAATTCACATAACTTTTGCTTTTTAATGTTGATTTTAAACCCAATTCTCCCGATTGTGGACGAATTTGAACGATTATGTTGACCAAAAGAGTCACAAAGTGCACAAAATTCATTTGATTTGAATTCTCATTTTCATAAAGTACCTGAATAACTTTAAAGCGCTGCTCGAGTGCGTATCTTTCCATGGTTCAAATTGAGTTAGTCTGAAATTGAGAAGTGTCAAATGAAATGCAGAAAACAAATTTAAAGACTAGGTGTAGTTCACCTTCAACATGGGCCCTTAAAATTTAACCACCCTCTACAAAGAAAGTGATACATATTTCATTATAAAGAGATTATTCCATAGCGATTAACAAAATAATAAATATTGTGCTTTAAATGTACACAAAATTGGTGGTGGGTATAAAAGATTCGACACAGCCTTAAATAGTGATCTTACTTGTATAATTTGAATTGAATTCTCCATGACATTTTGTAGAAATATGACTACATTTTACCAGTGACGCATTGTATATCGGATTTGGACTTAGAAAATCTTTTCGGTTTATTCAAGACTTAAAAAGCACCTAAAAGAAATATTCGTTGAGATGAATGTCTTATGTTGGCGTAATGCTACCATTGCCATTGCCGTTGCCACTACTGCATTCTTCTTCATTTATCAATATGTCAGCCACAACGATTAATATTAAGTTTACTTATTATATTCTTATACTTATTTACTATAAAGTTTTTTAAAACCAATCTAAACCATACCATGCGATACCAAAAAAAAAAAAAAAAAAAAAAAAAAAAGTTTAAAACCCTCAAAACCGAGTTAAGTTAAACCATTGATGGCATAAATACATGGTGCATACCGCTAGTATCCATATTATCTTGGCTTTATATGGGAAAAGCATGTAAGTGTATGTGTTATATTTTTCTTGCTAATATATTGACGTCCTTCTTTCATGTTGTTTATACGCATTTTTGTTTGGAATTATTTATTTGGTTTGTGTATTTTTATTTTGTTTGAAAGAAATTGGGTGTGTGTGTAAATTCTTTTCTTTTTTGATTACATTTTTTATTTACTCTACCATGTAGTTTGAGTTTGTATATTTTGGCAATTTATACACACATTTTGTTATTGTATATTCTTTAAGGACAAAGAAAGAATTTCAGATAAAAAAGAAACTAGTCAATCTGCAGTTGCAATTCATTTTTCACAATTTAATTTGATTTACTCATTTATTTTACCACTAAGCTGCTGTTGCTACATTTTTGTAGTGTGAAAAAAATAATCTAAGATATAAAACATATTTTAGCCAGTAAACAATTGAGTTTAAAGTCAGGAGAAAATGTTTTCGTTCGGTGATTTGAAGAGAATATAAATAAACTATATGTTACCTTCTCCGGGAAAAGGCACTTAGTCTGTGAAAATGAAGTTTTGAGAAAAACGCATTATCACTGTAAACGCACCTTCGATTGGGAGATGTGATTTGGTATGTTTTTTTCGCTTTAAGTGTGTCAATACCTTTGCTATTGTTGCTGCTCTGTTTGTTATGATTTCGATACTTGATTCTCAAGCCGCAACCAGTGACCGACGCAACAACGTTTTTATGTGGTAAATAAATTTTTGTCAGAAATCTAACTCATTTCATCTTATTCTACATTATTCTAGGTACCAGAATCCACTCTTAAGTCCAAAACCGTTTTTTGACGCAATAGGTCCCTTTTATCGGAGAAGGTGACATATAAAGAATATAAGAATATAAACTAATCTCAATATTAGAAATATAATTGTCACAGTATTCCATCCGATTAATCCAATTTTAAAGTATATTTTCGATTGTTTTATCTTTAATATTTTTTCAGAAATTTATATTTCTTCTTTGTTTCATTATTTCTATTCGGAGCACGAGGCTTTATTTAAGATAATTTTTCGCAATAGCTTTCGAGCAAAGGTTTTTTTGTTATTTTAAGGCTATTGTTATTTCTTTTGTTACCTTGTGTTGTCAGTTTCTATTTTTGCTTTGCCTTGTCAGTTGCGGTAATCGTTTTTTGTTCCAACCAAGTAGAATATTGGTCTGAGGTAGCCGTTCTAGGATAATTAAGTTGCTACCTTTTGTTGCCTATAAACAACGCCCTGCGTGTACTTAATGTAGTGTTGGGTAAACCTGCTAATATTTCCAACCTTTTTCCTGAGTGGCAGGTTCCTGACCTATTGCCATGACGTGTTTCTCTTATTAAAGGTTGTGGGGATTATCTTGGAGGGATATTAAAGGCACTTAATTTTTAAAAATGAAAAATCATGGTAGAAAAATACATTCCTCTGTCAGAGATCAAAGCTGGCATGATTTTGTAGGCAAGCACTTTAACAACTTAACCACGCTGTCCATTTCTAATTTAAAGAGTTTTATATTTTTTTATGTCTTTGTCACAAATTGTCATCGTATGGTTAGTATAATGCTTACACTTAACAAATATTTACAGAAAGTATTCCATTAGCTTTAAATCACAGCGCCGAAGCTTCTAAATACGGTTCAATTGTTAGTTTGGCTGTGAGCCAATTTGTGCCTCCCTTTTTAATCTAAACATTACTTGTGGCATTCTTCTTAAATTATAAAACAAAACTAAAATTAGCTGTAAATTGTTAAAGGTGACTCCTTGTCAAAAACCATACCAAACAGTCACTTGTGGAAATATTGTTGACATATAAAAACAAGCATATTTTACAATCTACCAAGAGAGCCAATATGGGGGTCAAACGAAAGGGCTTGAGTATTAAAATATACTTAGTTCGCTATAAAAAGAAAAAAAATCTAAAATGGCGTCATATATTAAATGACGAATATATGAGTCAAATATAGTAGTTATGGCTTCGTCCCATTTAACCTTCACAATATTGGTATTAAATAAATAAAAGGGCTTGACCAATACAATATAGTAAACTATTGAAAAAAGTGTAAAATCCAAGATGGCGTCTGAAAAAAATGGCGAAACAAATAAAAGGGCTTGACTAGTAGAATAGAGTTAACTAAGTATGTTAAATATTTTAAATCAAAGAAAATTGCATATTGAATGAAATCAAAAATCTAGGGGATTTGGTATTCATAGCTACATACTTGACGGTAAATACCCTTTATCAGACTCGGCATGACCGAATATAGCGCTCTTACTTGCTCTTTAAATTAAGTTAACAATATATTAATTAAGCCAGTATCAGTCTTTCCCTAAAATATTAACAAACATTTATATTGCAATTAAATAAAAATATCCATTAATCCAACGAATGTAATTTATTAAGTAAAACGTCATTGCGTAAATCCGCATAAACCACTTCAAAATTGCATTATTGTTGAATATGCAAACTTGAAAGAAATTTGAAAAAAAAAATTAAATTTAAATAAACCACAGAAATAAATAGAAGAGATACTCAAAGTAAAACCAGTAAATGAGTTAGATGTCTGTAGTATTTTTAAGCAGATTCTTTGTAAAAAAGCAGAACATTTATGAGCTAATGGATTTCATTTCGTTCATGCTACAAAACACACAACTATTTAAACAGAAATAGTTACTCTGTTGCTGAAATCGTATTTTTTGTATTTTTTTCTTATATTTGTTTTATTATTTTGTTGCAAATTCAGTCATAATATTCATTGAAATTTTTACAAAGACACGCGCCACAAATATCTTTATACAAAAGAATTTTAACAGATAGAATCATGGACCACAAAAAAAACTGTGGAAAAGTACCATTGGTATTTAAGGACAATGAAAAATTTGTTGCAGTTGAATTTTGATAATTTTTAATAGAAAAATTTGTTTTATTAAATTTCCTATACTATTTTTAAAAATTTGTTTTTTTTTAATTATAGGTCGCGCTTTTTCAGACAATAAATTACTAATTCGATATAAATATGTTAAAAGGATTCTCGCCTCCTAAGTAAAACATTTTTTTCGCGCAATTCGTATCAAAAAAGGCTAACGTGGTCATCCTTGGCAATTAGAATTTAAGTATTACTTCCGTTCATATTTTCTAGATATATTAACTTTTTAGATATTGACTTTAAATATCTCTTTTCACTTTAGAAATTTTTATAAAAAAAATTGTAGTCGTAACGAAAACATTCTTTGTACAGAAGCAAATACTCAAAATGCTAAAAACCAATTAATAACGTTTGAGTCAATTGAAGCTAACAAGATGCTGGATTTAAACGATTTTAGTTTAATAAACCAAATACCAATCGATGATGATGATTAAATTGAGGTGAATATTTTATTAGTGGTGCATAAAATCATGTCTACTTTTTTCATTTTATATCTAGGGGCACAAGGAACAGAAAATTAATGGGATGATGTTAAAAGCTTAAAAGTTATTGGATTATACGGCTTTGAAAACTTCGCTGTGGTTGGATGTGATTAATACAATTAAGTTTTGAAACGTTTGAAGAAAAAGAAAAAATATCTTTGTAAATTTATTTTCAGAGGGTGGATTGTGCAAGTCAAATTTAGATTTTTTTAGTTGTTTTTAGATAAGTTTTTTTAAAAACTTATATAGATTCACTGTTAGCAAATCAAAATTATATGTCGCATTATTACGTGTAAAAAATTGTGACTTTTTCATACCCGCCACCAAAAAATAGTGGTGGTTCATTTTGTCATTCCATTTGTAAAACATCAAAATATCCATTTTAGACCCCATAAAGTATATATATACTGAATCGGGATTTGATTTTATGACGATCTAGCTATGTCCGTCAGTCTGTTGAAAGCACGATAGAGGTCGCACCGAAAAAGCTAGGGGGCGTAAATTTTGCGAGGAATCTTTCCTATAGACAAGGTTTGTTTGGGTGTTGAAAATGGGCTAAATCGCAATATTAGGAAGAGAGTTATAGCGCGTAATGCAAGAGTAGGTCGAAAAACCGTGTCCTTCGCACATCGAATAAAATGGAATTGTGTACAAACGCATTAACGTAGACTCATGAAACTTCGAATATGTATTTCTCGAGTTAAAAGCAATATTTGTATGAATGTATGAAAATTTATACCGCACAGTGCATTTTTCGTTATATTTAAAAACAACAAGTAGGAGCACTATATTCGGCTGTGCTGAATCTTTTATACCCACCACCAATTTTGTGTACATTTAAAGCACAATATTTATTATTTTGTTAATCATTATGGAATAATCTCTTTATAATAAAATATGTATCACTTTCTTTGTAGAGGGTGGTTAAGTTTTAAGGGCCCATGTTGAAGGTGAACTACAACTAGTCTTTAAATTTGTTTTCTGCATTTCACTTGACATTTCTCAATCTCAAACTTACTCAATTTGATCCGTGAAAAGATACGCAAATGAGCAACGCTTTAAAGTTATTCAGGTTCTTTATAAAAATGGGCGCTCAAATCAAAATGCATTTTCTGCACTTCGTAATTCTTTTGATCAACATAATCGTTCAAATTCGTCTAAAATCGGGAGAATTGTAAAAAATATTTAAATTTCTGCAAAACAGGTCTATATAATGTTAGAAAATCTGTGAATGCCTTCTTAGTTCGTTGAATGGGAACCATTGCTGTTTTCTGCGATAGTGTGGCAAAAGAGCATTCAACCTCGACTCATCATCGTGCCCAACAATTGAGCATAAACGTTGTCATTGAAAATTTGGACCATCTGATAGAGGAATGTCGCCAGAGATGGGAGGGAGAGTGGTCCATTTAGCCGATATTTTGTTAAATACATAATTTAAAGTGACACGCCTACTTTAACGCCTACCTCCCATATGACGGTTTATCTCAAACTCTTATAATTTCTATACGAATAAAGATTTTGTAATAATAAAGGACTATAGTGAAACATCTAAGTTGCATTCATTAGCAGAAACAACTTCAACACGCCTACTTTAACATCCACTTTCTTTGAAAGACTAAATTTACGACAACATTTTACTAGCATATCGAAGTTATACAAAGAAAGTTATAAATATTTTAGTATAAAGAGATTATTGCATAGCGATTACTGTAAATAACAAACAAATACATTTTGTGCTATAAATTGGGTTATTTCCCGGGAATTTGAGTTATTTAACCTTCCCGATTTCCCAGGATTATATTTCGGGATCCCGGGAAATAAAAAGGTGGTTACGATTCGAAAGCAGATGTTTATATTGTTTATATTGAAATTGAATTCTAATGATTTTATTTCTGATCTCATAGCTGAAGTACCTGTATTTTTGTTTGTTTTGTGCTCATATTTGATCTCGTATCTAGAGAATAATATTTTTTTCAATGAAAAATATTTTTACTCAATTTATATTTTAAATTCAAGTTGTTTTATTTACTTTTATAGTTTTATAAACTATTTTATGCTTTTTATTAAAAAGAGTTTTTTTTTAATTAAAAACAAATTTACTTTTTATTTGTTTTGCTGCGGGATCTCGGGATATTAAAAAATAAATCTCGCATTTCCGGGAAATAAAAATGTTCGGGAAAAAACCCTAGCTACAAAAGAACGGAAAATTGGTGGTGGGTATAAAAGATTCGGCACAGCCGAATATAGTGCTCTTACTTGTGTATTTACAAATTAGCGACACCGAATTAAATTAAAATCAAGGCGAATTCAATATCAGGTGATGTTAAGAAGCCAGCTGATTGTTTTTTGCTCGTTTTATTTTTACGGCACAATGTCAAAGTTTGTTTACATTTAAACTAATTTCTATGTGCGTTAGCTAAAATTTTTTTTTTTTTTTTTTTTTTTTGAGTTCTAAAGTTTGGTTGGCGGAGTTAAAAAAACTCACAAAATGCCAGGTTATCCCACGATGGTTCAGTATCCGCAAGTCGACCTATACCTTCATATAGGAAGTCGGAGCTGAACGCAAAATTATAATCATCTTTTTATAAAATATTTGCATGTGGTCAATTGAGACTCCGAGTAACTGTATCTCGGTACAGTTAACCGACGCCACGCAATTAACCAATGCGAGAGTGAGACGTGAAACTCTCGAAGACGGATGAAAAGGACGGCCTGATTGCCCTTAAGAGATAACGAGAGAGAGCTGAATCACGACTGAGCTAAAAATTTATATAAAAGTGGTAATATTTGTGAAAAATAATTGTAAAAATACTAATATTTGTGCAATAACTTATTGAAAAATAAGTAAAATACAATTTATAATTGGAATAAACAACATTTTTAATGTTTTTAATTCAGAAAATACAAAATTTCCGTTTTGCTTGTCCTATTGATTAAAAGTTGTGAAAATTGTGAAAAATATTAAAAAAAAAAATACAAATATGTGATATAATCTAGCACAAATTTATTTAATAAATTAAAAATACTTATTTGTTTTAAAACTTTTCGCGTAAATTTATGAAAATAAAATTTTAATTAAAAATAAACAAAAAAGTTGTTTTTTTGTGTTTTGACACTCTCTTGGCCTTTTTGTGGTTGTTGCAGGGATGTTATCACCTGATAGTGAATTCGCCTTGATTAAAATCTATAATTTCTGCCACCTGTTGACGTTTAATGCAAAGTTTTTACAATAAAATGATGTTTTCGGTTGCGAACGTACGATTAAAATATATATAAGAAATTATGTAAAAAATTACCCGTTAATCGAACTTTTTTTGTTCTCCTTACACTTTTCTCTTCTTATATATAGAAATATATATAATATAGAAATTTTGAAAAAAGATTGCCAACATAATACATTTTTTTCATGTAAGATACTTAAAAATAAAAATGTCTATAGAAGTAGCTTAAAAATAAAATATAAAGTTGTCCAGTTTCCAGCCCAATTTCCTCAAGTATAACAGCTAAGATAAGCTATGACACTATTCTATTACAAAAACATATACTTTTTTTTGTAATTATAAAAAGTAAAATACATTGATAATCAAAATTTTTTTTTTCAGTCCTGGTCGACCATTCGGAGGAAATGCCCATATGTTATTTAAATTAAACTAGTGCAAAACTATTTTGCTGGGAAATTTATGAACAAATTTCTGGAATCCGTTATCACACGCTTCATATCTGTTTCAGGTAAAGTTACAAATGTTAATAAAATAAGGAAAAATTAATCAATAAATTTTTTTTATTTAAAGCTTAAATAATATTTTTTTTCGTTAGACATAATTTGAAAGTGGAAAAAATATGCTAAGCATAAGCTATATTTTGGTTTAGAATTTACTTTGCAATATCTACTACATAATATGATTTAATATGTTAGTGTTTAAAAAATCTCGATATCTAATTGTCTACTATATTGTTGCAACCATGCCAATTGTAGAGTATGACGCCCAATATCATTATTATAGATCTCTCTAGCCATAATAAAATTATATAAAATGTTTGTCCTCTTTCCTTTTCTCTGTACAAGTTCGCATAAGGAAATAAGTTACTTTATATATTAAATGCGAATCGCTGGCGCATTGTTAGTTTCGCTTTCTATTTTATTTTATGTTTTTTTTTTTTGTAGGAATAAAAGAATTTCATGAATTTCTTTTTAAATAATGTACACATTAAATATAATAAACCGAAATAAAGAGCAGAAAGAAAAAAACTTGAAACAAGAATGAACTAAACTCGCAAAAACATACACACCCCCTTTAAAACTAATATTCAACAATAAGGAAAATCTACTTTAAATATAAAAATTTTTTAATTCACTGCACGTTTTGCATAAAAATCCTTAACATAGAGCCATAGAGATGAAACAAGAAGAACTCACGCACACACTTTCAACAAATCTAAGGATTTAAATAAAACTAAAGAAATTGAAAAAAATAAACTTTAACTAAAACTGGGCAAAAAAAAAACAAAAATTATATAATGACCGGATGGACGGTCGCACGGAGAGTAAAGAATAATATGAATTTAAGCAAATTTTAGATGTTTTTTTTAAGGTTGCTCTTGTATACATTTAAAATAAATTAAATTATAGATTTTATTATATTTAATTTGCTCTTTTTGTAATAGTGGTGGTGAGTAACAGGAAGCAAAAGGAAAGCACACAAATTTTAATTTCAGCAAACAAATGCATTTCTCAAAGTGAATGCATAAATTCTTTTTCAGATGTATGTATGTAAACATTTAATGTATGTGTGTTTATGTATATTTAAGAAAAAGAATATTTAATTAAAATTTTTGTTTTTACATATGTGCAAGAATTTTATTTGCATTTCGTATTTTATATTGTACTTTGCATTGTGCGATTTTTAAATAGAAACTAGATGCGAATTTTATTCATGACTTTAGTTATGATCTTTGCTATGAAAAAGTTAAAAGCAGCTTCGCAGTGGAGTTGGGGGAAAAAATATTTAATATAATCACAATTAAAATTTTTATGCAAATGTCAAACTCTTTGGCTTAACACTTGAGGTTAACATCACACAAAAAGCTGTAATAACCCTACAGATAATGTTGGACTACGTCCATTTTAGTTAAATGGACTACTTACATCATGGTTCTATGTTATGCAGTCATGGACCATATCATTGTTAAACAAAAGATTGTATTTAAACGACAAGTGTTCGTGTTTTAACGATAACATATATTGTTATCAAAACGTGTATAGTGGTCATGTAGGTGCTCCATCGAGTAGAGTCAAAGAGCAGTTTTGAGACTACTCCCATGGGTTATATGGTCCAGCCCTAGGACATCGTAATGTTAAATTGACCATGTTTTCTCCATACATTTGGGTGATCTTTGGATTAGTCCTAATTCATTACAGAGTATACTTTACATGCGTGTATGTACTAGTCGCGTTATCTGCAGGGTATGCAGATATACTGAATAGTTTTTTGTAACAAGATATACACACATATAAAGTCTTCAAATCATTTTGTTTAAAAAAAAATAATCCCTTTACCTAGTATTGGTTTACAGTCTGAAACAAGACTGTGATTTTTCTACGATTATTATTTGTTCATCGGGTTTGAAACAAGTCATATTATAGGCATAGTTAAAAGCTGACAAAATTCTAGATTATCTCGCGTTGTTTCAGTTTATGTAGGTTGGAACAGAACGATAAACTAATCTTGAGTTTTAGTAGTTCTTCTCCAGTATTAAATAAAAGCTTGAAGCAACAAGGAACTGTATCACTGTAGAGTTTTTTGGTGCACACAATTAACCGCATGCCAGAGTAAGACGCCAAAGTCTCAAAGTTGAAAATGGTTGGCCTGATTTACCTTTTAAATAATACGACCGACTGACTCGATTAGAGCTGAAGTATGACTACAAATTATGCAAATCTAAATTAGTTTGTAAAATCAAATCAATGGATGCCGACATTTTTAGTAACCATTTGGTCTACTTTTACAATATTTTTCCATATTTTGTTCAGGTGTACTATTAGTATAATTGGGAATTTTAATTGAAATTTAAAAATAATTATGGAATATGAATTTTTTATAAACCAAATTTTTCTCTCAATAGTATAATAAACTTTTACTTTAAGGTGCAATAAACCTTAAATGTCTGACACATACTCAAGCAAAAAGAGTAGATTAAAAAATACTTTTGTTATAATCATGTATTTTCCTTTATTTCATTTGGAACTCACACATCAGAATAATCGTTTGTTGGCAAACCGGGCGAAATTAACGTTTTTTGGTTGATGTAAAGTTTCAACGAGTTTTAACCGGCTTCAATCCCACATTAGCAGCACAAAACCAATACATTAAAAAAGGCATACATACATAAATCATTAGTACACAGTAAAAGCTATATACGTTAACAATTCATGTGTTTAGAGTAGAATTCAAATTGTTCTGTTAACATTTGAACATACTTAGGTGTCCCCTCTCATTCTCCTTTGCAGCATAATTCAATGTCATTTATAATGCTTGTGTTAAAATTTGTGAGCTGTAAAATATTTTAAACATCATCATTCTCTTTATCCTTTAAAATATAAGAAGAAAGCAAAAAAAAAAAAAAATTTAAAAAACTGCTTGAATGACAAAGAATAAATTTTGAGTTAACAACACTCTGTATGTAACGAATAAATGTTAAATGATTTCTGAAAAGCATTAGTCTTCAATGACAAAATTTGTTAGAGCAAAAAATAATTTGACACTTACACATACAAAAAAAAAATGAAAGAAAAAAGTAGTGTAGTTTTGTAAGGGTGTTACATTTTTATGTTTAATAAATAAAATAATAAAATTTAAATAAAATTTATATAAATAGGGAAGCGACATTTGATTTATGTTCGCTATTTAAAAAAAAAACATCTTGCGGTTTGAATCTTGATATTTGCGCCCAACACTAAGACATTCCGAACAAAAAAAAAAAAAAACTACTGATTAGGAAACCGTAGCTGGTTTCGAAAATGCATTCCACTGATGTCAGGAGAAAACTTAACTTTTCAGTTTATTCCTTCGTTACCACAAATTAAAATTTAATTTTTTAATTATATGAGGAATTAAAAATTAAATTTTGGAAATAAAATTTCTACCGCTACAATTTTTTTCATATAATAAAACTATTGTTATAGGTTCCCAAACATATAACTTTTTAACATATTCGAAGAGTCAAGACCACTTTTAAAATGTCTACAATATTGAATAGGATATTAGAGGCTTAGAGCAAAATAATTATTGCTTTTGTAGTTCACAGGTACGTATGTATATACGTTGTATGGGAGTAACCTAGCTGATTTATAAATCAAGGACTCTCACCTTCTTAATTTGCAAGACAAATGATCTTAAATAGTTATTTAAAGAAATAAGGATTGGCGTAGCTTCGTTTTTTCCTGGGAATGAAAAAATCTTAAATTTTGTTTTCTCGTGGGGACAAAATCTTAAATTGAGTTTATTGTAAATATACATAAAATATAAATACCCAGAAAAATAATACTTTACAAAATATTGAGCTGATAGCACTAGAAAACATTTCTTCCCTACTTACAATTTGGCATCTAAACCCATTATTTCAACACGGCGATGTCATGGTAGGCAAGTATTTACCACTATTGCTTACAATTAGGGAATCAAATAAGTACTTACAACCCTAGCTTACAAATAGGGACTCGAATAAGAGCTTATAACGTTCGCTCGTAAAGGGACTTAAATAAGTACTTACTTTTAAGCAATACATAAGTACTTACAGAAGTCGTTCGAGTCTTTTAAAGACGAAAATTCGGTTTGATTATTCTTCTATACTTTATTTGGAAACTAAGAGATCAGCGAAAATCTATAAGATATCAGTTTGCTTATGAACTGCTCTGGCAAAACTTTGTTACTTATACTCTAAGTGTCTTAAACTTAATGAGAATTATTTGAATGACTTCTTAAAAATTTTGCAATAAAAAATTTTATTGTGTGTGTATGTAAACAAATGTCTAGAAATAAGTACTTATTTATCACATTATATATCAAGTCATTACTAAACAAGTAAGAGCACTATATTCGGCTGTGCCGAATCTTTTATACTCACCACCAATTTTGTGTACATTTGAAGCACATTATTTATTATTTTGTTAATCATTATGGAATTTAAAGTTATTCAGGTTTTTTATAAAAATGGGCGTTCAAATCAAAATGCATTTTGTGCACTTCGTAATTCTTTTGATCAACATAATCGATCAAATTCGTCCACAATCGGGAGAATTGTAAAAAATATTTAAATTTCTGCAAAACAGGTCTGTATAAAATCTTAGAAAATCTGTAAGTGCCTTCTTAGTTCGTTGAATGGGAACCATTGCTTTTTTTGCGATAGTGTGGCAAAAGAGCAGTCAACCCCGACTCATCATCATGCCCAACAGTTGAGCATCAACATTGTCATTGAAAATTTGGACCATCAGATAGAGGAGTGGCGCCAAGGATGGGGAAGGCCATTTGACCGATATTTTGTTCCACACATAATTGAACCATACAAATATTATAATTATAAAAAGAAATGATAATAATTTCCTAAACAATTTGTGTCTTATCTAAATTCAACATCGGCCCTAAACTTATATTTATATATAAGTTAAGGGTTATATAACTTCGATATGCTACTAAAATGCTTTTGCAAATGTAGTCTTTCAATGAAAGTGGGCATTAAAGTAGGCGTGTCAATAAAGTTTCTGCTAATAAATACAACTTAGATATTTCAATATAGTCCTTTATTTTTCCAAAAACTTTGTCAATAGAGAAATTACATGAATTTAAGATAAACTGTTATATGGGAGGTAGGCGTTAAAGTGGGCGTGTCACCTAAACTTTTTGGCACAATAATAACATTGATAAGAAGGATATATGTAGTAAATTTCATCATCATACCTCTAATTTTGGCGGTTTTATGAGCTTTTAAATTTCATTCACGGTAGGTAACGTGAAAAGTGGGCGTTATAGTAGGCGTGTCAAAGTTATTTTTGCGAATGAGTAAAACTTAGGTGTTTCAATATAGCCCTTTATTATTCCAAAATCTTTATTAATAGAGAAATTATATGAATTGTAGGTAAAACGTTATATGGGAGGAGGGCGTAAAAATGGGCGTGGCACCTTAATTTTCTGGCACAGTATTGGCACTGCCTAGGGAGATATACGTAGCAAATTTTATCAGCATACCTCTAATTTTGGCGGTTTTATGAGCTTTTAAATTTCATTAACGGTAGATAACGTGAAAAGTGGGCGATATAGTAGGCGTGTCAAAGTTATTTTTGCGAATGAGTAAAACTTAGGTGTTTCAATATAGCCCTTTATTATTCCAAAATCTTTATTAATAGAGAAATTGTATGAATTTTGGGTAAAACGTTATATGGGAAGTTGGCGTCAAAATGGGCGTGGCACATTGATTTTCCGTCACAAAAAAGCCTCTTACCAAAAAACAAAGCTTGCAAAATTTCAGAGTCGTACATCCAATTTCGTTGCATTTATGACGTTTTTGTTTTTAAATATACCGAAAAATACACTGTGCGGTATAAATTTTCGTACATTTTGATCGATAACTCCTTTTCTAATGAATAGATTTAGATAATTTTCGGGGAAAAATATTTTTCTTACTCAGGAAATATATATTCGAAGTTTCATGAGTCTACGTTAATGCGTTTGGACACAATTCCATTTTATTCGATGTTCGAAGGACACGGTTTTTTCGACCTAGTCTTGCTTTTCGAGCTATAACTCACTTCCTAATATTCCGATTTAGCCCATTTTCAATACCAAACAAACCTTGTCTATAGGAAAGATTCTGACAAAATTTGAGCCCCGTAGCTTTTTCGGTGCGACCCCTATCGTGCTTTCAACAGACGTACGTAGCAAGATAATCATCAAATCAAACAATGATTCAGAATATATATACTATATGGGGTCTAAAATGGATATTTCGATGTGTTACAAACGGAGTGACAAAATGAATATACCCCCACCATTTTTTTGGTGGCGGGTATAAAAACTTCTCAGTAAGACAGAGGATATGTAGTAGTCATTGAAAAGTATGTTGTTTAGTAGTAGAAAGTCATTACCTAGTTTTTGATGGGTAGTTAATTTTTTGAAATTTTTGGGGGCGGGATAAAACAATGCTGGGAATCTATTTCTATGCCTTATATATCCTATTGGTTCTGCAACATCTTATATTAATATTTTGCTATAAAATTTTAGCAAAATTTTGTTCCAGTTTTAAATAGAAGCACATATACACACAAACATTTTAAGTTTTTTAACAATAAAATAATTTTATACATAATCATAAAAATATTTGATCGAAACTTCTTTGAAAACCTTGTATTAGTACATATAAATTCTGTAAAAAAATTATTAAAAGCTTGCCTCTAAGAACTTTTGGAATTTAAAAATTATTTTTTTTTAATTCAAAATACCATTAAAATATTCTTAATTGGAAAATAATACTTAAACAAATAGATAAATAAAATATTTTTTAAAATGTTATGAAGCCAAATAAAGCGTAAAAATATCCTTATGATTTATATGTACAGCTTTAAGACGAAAAACTAAAAAAATATAATACAAAGTTTGGTATTTTAGAAATAATAAAGAGAAAATTTCCAAAATGTTAAAAAAAAATTGATAAATATTTATACACGTGCACAAGAACATGTACAATGTACATGTTTGTATAGTAAAGTATTTCGTTACAAAATATTAAGTGTCAACACCCATCCAGCAGTTGTTGTTGTTGTGCATATCAGTTCATTTATGTGGGTGTATGAAGTAAGTTTATTATACTTTAAGTAAAATCTTCTTTAAGTTTTCCTTTTTAACATCATATGCATTTTAAATCGTTTCATTCGAGCTTTACCTTTTTGTAGTTGATGTTTCTGAACATGTTTATATTTGATGAACGCTGTTTAAACGTGTATGCTGGGTGGCGCAAAAATATTCTATAATTTATTTATCATAAAGAAGGTTTATTGTGTATTTACTGGATAAAAAAAAAAATACTTCGCTTAGATAGTGCATAATCTCAGCTCCAGATAATTTTCAGAGCTTTAATATTTTCTGGACTATTAACTTTTTAACTTTAATCACATATGCGGGTCTCTTCAAATCAGTGATAGGAAAAATTAAAAGCATTGAACCCTGCGAACATGGTGGTGCACTCATTAAAATGAAATGAATTTTGTTAATATATTCATATAAACACATGCTCTCCAATAACACGTTAATATAAAGATCATGCATGCTTCACGTAAATTGAACCACTTCATTATGGCTTGAACTGATGCATTCACTATTTCTATTGCATGTCTTTTTTTGCTGGGCAATTTACTTTCATGAAATTTCACCTAGTGCTCAACAAACACAACTTTACATATTTTTTTAAGCTGCCGCTTTTTGTGTTGAACGCTGTTCTAAGGAGTCAATCAATTACAATGTATCATCGTATGCTGGTTGCTTAAAAATATTTTTATGTTTATAATTAAGATTTTTTCTTTTTTTACATATTTTGTTGTTAGTGCTTGCTTCAATTTTCATTTTTTTTTAGTATTTTCATAAATTCATGTTGTTTTAGTTTAGCATTGATAAAAAGTAAGTTATTGTAAAAAGGGGGAAAGAACGGCAAAACCAAGATAGAATGTGTTGGCTGCAGGCAGATTTAAGGCAACCTTGCGTACCAGAATATATAATATATTAAATAATAATCTAAAAGTAGAAGTAAAACAAAAAAAAAATATGTTAAAATTTATAACAATGTATAGTTTAATGTAAGGAAGTTAAGTGTTGAGAAATGAACAACTTAAAGTTAGCAACAATGAAGGTTGTGTTTTGCAATTTAGGATAAGTGGACTTTCATATATTCCGAAGCAATGCTAAATATTACATTGTTGTAATGCGCAGAAAAAAGAGTACCTAATGTGCTAGTAGTATTACTGGACCATATTTTTTAAATAAATTTGAGTTAATTGTAAGCTGTACAGAGACATAATTATTTACGTTTTAATCTCTTAATGGCCTTTCACACCCCAGAACAATTTTTAAGCCAATAATTTTTTTTTTCTTTTCTAAACACGCGATGCAATGTTCTTATGACATACAATTTATACGTATAAAATGTTTTTCTGTGTTTAGAGCTTTTTGCTTGTCTGTGTTTTTAAATGTGCATTTATTGGTTTTTTGCTACTACACAGTAAAAAATTTGGGATTAATTGTAACACCAAGCCGGTGTGTATATATAACAAAGTCAAAAAAGATTAAAATTAACTCCAGTATAGCATAATTATAAAGAGATTGAATAAGAGACAATGAGAGAGCATTACTTTTTACTCAATTTTTCAGAGCATTAAAATAACACTGATATTTATTACATTTTATACTTTTTTTGGTATTACAATTAAACTAAAATATTACATAAATAATACTTGACGAGAATTAATGTAATTCCATATAAAGTAATTTCCACACCGAATGAGGTGTTATTTTGATTATAGAAAGGAATTGGATTAATTACATCCGGAATAAACTGTATTCTTGAAATAGTGTAATTTTCAATATCGCACTGAATAAATTCTATGCTAAACAAGTGTTGCTTTTAACCTAGGTAGAGCTAAAATTAACACCTTTTTTCGTAAAATTTAACTTCTGAAAATAAATAAAAAAAATTTCATTGCATTTTATAATTGTTCTTTTATTTTCAAATTAGTTCTAAATTATTGCCTTAAATTAAATTTTCGGTCACAAATAAAGCAAAAATTTTTCAGGTTTGATTAAAAATTAAATGATTCCTGTGTAACGTAAAATTAAATAACTGAGTTTATAATATTAAGGTATTAACATTGAACCAATGTTTTAAATTTATTTTGAAACTTCGAATGAACTTGAAGCAGTCTTGTGCTGGTCGTCTTTTTGAGGTCAATATTGTATACGAACTTTGCAAAAAAGCGCAAAAAATTGGCCAAAGTTATGTCAAATTCAATATTAAATATATAAAAAGACTTAAAGTACAAATCGAATACCTGACAAAGGTTAAAATTATGAGGTAAGTTAATGAATTTTCCATCTAAACTTTTAAAATATTGGGATATAGAAGATTTCTTTTCTCCAACTGCAATAATAGTTGGCTGCTGAGATCCAAAATTGTACTTTTCAATTGGTGTGTGTACCTTCAATAAAAAGGAAGTCAATTAGATAATAATAGCGAGTATTTTTTTACAAGGTACCTCTTCAGAAGTTATAAAACTGTCTACTGACTAAAACTGTTTCTCCGTCTAAGCAAAACTCTATAAAAAACTGCTGCTGCACTTATATTGCAAAATAATTCCTAACAGGTCATCAAATTCTATTTTGGCACCGTCGCGATCCTTGAAATGCAGCTCTCTTCCATCTATTTCTAAATTTGGTGTGTTAATAATTAAAGTTTAAGAGACAAATATGATGTAATAAGTAAAATTATGGCTTGTGGACAATACTTCCTTGAAATTAATATTCCATTTGGAGTGAGTTCCTCGCTTTCTGCATCACAAATTTTAATAATAGAAAATTTTCCATCACTTTTTATTTTCACATACATTTATAACTTTTTCCTCACACTTTGTTTGTATGAATAAGCATTTTTCAATCGCATGGTTTTTGAATGTATTACTTTAATACCTTTATTGGCATTAATTTTAAAAAGAGAGAGTTATAATTATTTTCAGGAATTGTTTTTAAACCAAAACAAGCACGTTCATGTCTTTTTTTGGGGTTTCTTTTTCAAACATATACTTATTTTTAATTCCTTTTAAAGTATTGCCTTTAAACTTAAAGGAATACAATTATTTTAAGAGAGGATTTTTATTCTTTTTAGGCATAATAATAAAACTCAAAGTAATAAAATAAAATGAGAAAAATTTCTAATACCTGTTTCGGTATTACATGTAAGAAACTAGGAATTGTTTTTTTTTAATAAAAAGTCTCAATTCAATTTTTGGTTTTATTTCTATTCCAATTAGTCATTAAAAAAATTAGATTTTTTTTTTTTGGTTTAACATATAAACTATCTCGGAATTAATTTTAAATTTAATTCTTAAATAGTCTTAAATAAAAACCAATTGGTTTTAAAATTAAACCACAACTTTTTACTGTGTAATACGGAGTTGAAGCTGGTTAAAACTTTACGTCAACCAAAAAAACAAACTCTAATTTTATGCCAAAACAATAAATAAATTTTATGAAAAAGAAAGATCTGTTATCTATGTGGACACTTTGCTCTTTAAATTTTGTGTCATTAAATTAATTTTTTTGAGGAAGGTAGTAAAATTGTTTCTTTACATCGACAAACGTGAAACAATTCAGCAGTTAATGGACAGCATTTTTCATTTTTATTTTATTTATTTAGTTCTCTGCTACAATGAAATACACCCTTTTTTGAACTTGTTCGAACAATTTTGAATACTCTTATATCACTTTTGGCAGGAATAATAATTAAAACTATGTAAGAGCGCCTAATCTGATGTAACCTTCGCCAATGTGTAGAAAAATATGTGAAAACTCGAATTATGAAGTTTAAATTATAAAGTTTAAACCAGACTAAAATAAAAGCATGGCACACAGCGTAGTCTTAGTAAATATGTAAATCATTATTTTCTAATGAAAGTAGTAAGACATTTTGTTTCAGACACTATCTTCGATTTGAAAATTTTCATAGTTTTCTGTATTTTTTAAGTCAACCTCTTTTATTTGGATGTGAAAAAGGATTCTACCCACCATCGCCACTGTTGAAGCAAGTGTGAAAGGTGACTCGCATATATCGATGCGCCCATCTCAGTAACTGGGTCTCGTGATTTGTGATTTTATTATTTTGTTATTTCTCAGAACATGACAAATTATTTGGTGGAAAATGGTTGCAACAAGACAGCGCAACATGCCCTGCAGAACGTGAAGTCATCACATTAAATTTATTTAATAGATAAAGTTAAGTTGCAATAAAGGTTGATTTTTGCTGCTTGTTTTTTTTTTTTTGTTTTTTATTATTCTTTCGAGAAATATATTGCTGCTGTATCGGACAGTGTCAATGAGGTTTGCGATATGTCAATATGTCACTTTTGTCAACAATTATGTTTCTCGATCTACTGGAATATATTACGTAAGAACCTGGGTATGAGATTATACAAAATATAGCTAATGCAAGCGCTGAAGCCTGGTATACCAGAACTTCATTCGTTTGGTAAAGGAAGTTGGATGAATTTCTATTTTCCTATAAAAAAGTTCCCTTTAGGGGCAGACCTAATTTTTGGCTCAATAGGTACGTCCAAAACAGAGTTGGCGAGTTAATGTAAAGACTAGGCAGAGTCAGTAAGAGAACTCCCAAGGTATCTTGAAGGATTCACTATTTTTTACGGTGTTAAGCGCAAGGTTCCATGTTATGATTTTCAACTTGATAAAATTCGACTTGGTTGGCATGTAGTTGTAACAAGATAGTCCCTGTAGATAAATTAACTAGTATGTTAGTTACATATCTGTCAATTTTTCATATATCAAAGTATCGATTTTGACATTAGGTTGTCATAGGACCCCAACTAGTTCATTTGAATATAGTTTTATACTAGTTTAAATACTAATTGTTGTTAGAGAAAAATTAAAGCATTAAGCGCTATTATGAAATTTTTTCTTGTCTCAACTGGGACCTTAACCAGGGTATGTTAGTTTTGAAGTTTCACGCTCTAACCACTGCACCAACACACTATTTTATTAAGTTAATACTAATATGATTAATGTTTGAAAAACAACGAACTTTTCAGTTCTGGTATGGTGTTCATTTAAGGTCAATGGTACAGTCTCGCTACAATTAGTTATATGACTGGTTCAAAACGTTACTAGTTAAATACTTAGCTAAAGGGGTACTATACGCACATGGCACGCTTTACAATTAACCCATTAAAAGGGTAGTTTGATGAGTAATTATTTTCAAGATTTTGATCAATTATATGGCCGCCAAGATAATAGGATTCGATCCCACTACTTAGACTAGTGTTAGTGGGTATAGGTGAAGTCTCTTGTAAACAGGGACAAGCTAGCCGCAATTCTAGTCTAAGAGGAAAACAATTTTATTGCCATAAGTTAGATACAGACTAAATGCCTGAACACATGTATTGACAACCTACGGCAGTCAACATTTACATGAAATGTTTAAAAAAAAAAAAAAAAGGGCAGGAATTCGATCCTCAAATAATTATTTCAGTAAGTATTAAACATTTTCTTACAAAATGGCAAAAAATCACCCGATATACATATGTATGTATGTATATGTGGCAACTGCTATAAAATTTTATGACAAAATCGATGTATGTGATTTTATTTAAAAAAAAGATTCTTCTTAAAGGAAATAAAATGCATTCTTAAGTTTTTTTATATTATTTACAGTAAAACCTCATAAATCTGCTTTACTTAGAACTTTATATTTGCTTAGATTTCTTTCGCAATTTAAGATACTTGACAATTTATTTATTATAGATTTTTCTATTTACTTTACAAAAATGTTCTGCTATTTATTTATTTTTTTGCTTGTGCTTTAGCCATTTTTGTTCTTTTTGTGTGCTCGAAGTTGTTTATATTTGTTTTGAATTGAAAACTCAAATATCCTTTTGGCTAAAATGTTGTGTTGTTCAAATAAAAACTTTGCTTTTAAATTCAATTAAACACATTTTATTATTCGATTGGTTGTACTTTGAATTAGTTACAAAGTTTCATACTTTATTTTCTTTTTTGTTTCTTGTACAATTTTTGTTGTCTTAAGGTTATTAATTTAAAACCGTTTTTTTTTTGTAAAATTTAAAATAAAAATTGGAGACGTTTAAGAAATTAATTGTGGATAATATGATTTGTATTGTTTATTTAAGTAAATTATTTTATTTTTACTTACATTCGTAAGTACATATGAATAAAAAAGGGTGTCCCAGTAGGAATGCAATTTTTTTTTAATAAAGGCACGTAGTTTTTGAGATAATTCTGATTTTGCATTATATATATACCCTTCACAACGAGTAGTCATGTTTAATGAAAAGAAATAAAAACAATGGGGTTTCGCTTTGGTGTTTCATCAGAAACTAATTTTTTTTAAACTGTCTTAAAATTAACTTACGCTAAGATGCTAAATAATTGAGAGTTGCAACGTACACACAGACTATGGGAAAACGAATAGTCAGCGCAAATGGGTGCTCAGGTTTCATCATGTGAACCAGACAAATATGCACCAGGTGTATTAAGAGTCCGTACACCCTACTATCTGCACGTTGGTATTATTACACTAGTCATTAGTGTAACAATTGTGTCACTATTCATCTTATTAATATGAAATACGTACATAAATAAATGTTTCATCATCTTTATAATGACTTTATCCGCTTAAAAATATCACATTGTAAAATTATAAATTGAGTTTATTTATGTATGTACTAAAGAAAAAATAAAAAAATATATAGAAAAAAAATTTTTGTTTGGCTTAACTGGGATTCGAACCTACGTTCATCCAGTTTGTATTGGTTTGAAAAGACGAGGTAGTCTATGTTTTTTTTCATCAAATCTCATTTATTTAAAAAGTTATTTTTCTGATTTTCAATACCGATCTGTTTCCAAATATTTCTGATATTTTGAAACCTTACACTGGTCGTAGAAATGTCTGGCTTCAAAAAGTTGATTCCAACATACACACGGACAGAAGGACGGACGGACATATTGACAGATGAACAATGCTTTAATGACTCCCCTATTTATAAGCTTTCAGAAAATAAATATTTTATGGGGTCGGAAATGGAAATTGTCAAAATTTCACACGGAATGACATACCTATATATACCCGTACACTCACTGTGAAGGGTATAATGACGCATTAGATCTATGTGAGTTAAAAGTATTATTTAGATAACAAGCTCTTCAGTGGAAATATTTATCCTACCAACAAAAAACAAAATTTAAAAACAAAATAATAATTATAAACAAAAGAATTATTCATACTATTTAGCATGCAATTGGAAGAATAATGTTAGTATTTTGACATTATTTAAAAGAATTTTTACATTATTAAACTTAATGTTATAACTTTTTGCATTTTAAGTGTAAAAAAGTAAAAAATTTATTTTTATTAGGTACTAATTGATACTTCTGTTTGCAAATTGAATTAATACATAAAATTGTACGCTACTTCTGAAGTAACCAAAAGAATTTCAAAAGGAATAACTATGATTTCTTTTGGTGGGGTACAATTTCTCGCTTCCGATCAGCCCGTGAGGGTTTGGTATCCATATTGTCTCCAGATGTTCGCAATTTGAATGTGAGTTTATCTCGCCCTTGCATTGGAGAACGGTCCGAGATTCAACTTTCTCTTTTCTTAATATCTGATTGGCTATCCGTAAAGATTTGAATATACTCCGACAACATTATTTTGGTGGTGGGTATAATAAAAAATTAAATGAACTATTGTAAAACATTCTTGTATTTATATGTGTGCACATCTTATTGTCAATAAAATATATTAAGATATTTGAGTATAATAAATAATTAAATAAAACGCTATTACACAACAAAAAAAATACAATTAAACAAAATATAACAAAAAGAATTTAACCCTGCTGGCAGGTAAAAAAAAACTTACAAATCTTAGGTATAGGACCATTTTGGTCCATACCATTTTTTTTATATAATAAATGCACATAAACGCGCTTTTTGACTATTTATAATAATCTGCAAACAAATAGAGGTAAGTTTCATTTAAAATATGGTTTAGTTTCAAAAATAACTAATATATAATAACGGTCAACCTTTGACCACTGGATGACATACTGTATTAATAATTTTATTTACAAGCCTGTTTTAACATTCTGATATATTTTTGTGATTCCCTCAAATTCTATTGCTTTGATGACGATTTGCCGCTTCATATTGAGTTTACATTATTTCTGTGTTTTTCTAATCTATCTCGCCATATAACTAGTAAATATTAGTTTTATTTTAGTTTGTGTTCAGTGTTTGATATGTTTGCTTTGATAAAAAAATTGAAAATCGGCAATATTTAGGATAAAAATTTTAGAAGTGAAAGCAATCTGCCAAATAATTCTGAGTCAGAAAACGAAGAATATGCTGCAGAAGTCACTGATATAAATTTACGTATATTGCTAAAAATAAAATGCAATGGAGCGCAGCTCCTTTAGACCGCCGCGTTGGAACTTTAGCTGAGAATGTCATTTCCATAAAACCAGGGCCAACTCGATTTGCCGTATCCAAATGCCACGATATTTTTTGTTATTTTTTCCGCCTGTGTTATCAAAAATAATAGTTGAAAAAACAAATAAGTATGGATGAATACATTTATATTACTTTCAGAAATCGATGTTTCGTTGGCACCAATTGATCTAAATCGTAGGAGACCAGAATTTTTACGCCAGCTGAATTTATCCTTGGCTCAAGAACACATGATAAAACGATCCCACTTACCTAAAAATAAATCATCTGCAGAGCTTCAGACTGAAATTAGAACATCAACTTCTAATTGTGTAGCATCTATGAGCGGTGTAACAAAAATCTCATCAACTATAAATCGTGGTATCTGCGGCTGCTGTAGATCCAAATGTGATAATAAGTGCATCATGTGAAGTAATTTATATGCAAACTACAACGAAAAATAATTTGCTCATCCTGTACTGAGAATTTTAAATGATTTATCCACCATTTCTTTAAATTTTTCAATAAGATTCGTAACTTTTAATTTTTTTTTAATTTTTTACTTACCATAGATAATTGAAAATTTGTTAAAAACAATACAATAAAAAAATACTACGTGAGCTAAAGTTTTATGTTGATATCTTGAATGGTTGCGAAGTTAAAGCAAAAAGAAAAAAAAAATTGACCAAAATGGTCCAAACCTACCAGCAGGATTAAATAAGGTAAACAATAAAAACAAAAAAATATCAAGTAAAATAAATTAACATTAAATATATTAATATGTATTTACAGCATTAAATAAAACAATATATAAATAAAGTAATATAATATGATATGAAATAAAATAAAACTTAATACATAAAGTGTACAAAATAATTTAAAATAATATAAAATATAACACAATAATTAAATAAACAAGTAAGAACACTATATTCGGCTATGCCGAATCTTTTATACCCACCACCAATTTTGTGTACATTTAAAGCACAATAATTATTATTTTGTTAATGGCTTGGAATAATCTCTTTATAATAAAATATACATCTCTTTCTTTGTAGAGGGTGGTTAAATTTTAAATTTAAAACAGAGGCCCAATTACGGCACTCGAACGTGATCGAAATTTGAAAACTCTTATTAGAATCTATATACCTAAAGCATACTCGATCGTTCGAGTAAATTTTCGATCAATATCGAATGCCGTAATTCGGCCCCAGGTCTGTTTAAAATGTTAGAACATCTATGAATGCCTTCTAAATTCGTTAAATGAGAAGCATTGCTGTTTATCGCGATAGTGTGGCAAAAAAACAGTCAACTTCGACTCATCATCGTGCCAAACAATTGAGCATCAGCAATGTTATTTAAAATTTGGACTATCGGATCGAGGTGCGCCGTTGAGGTCGCGGGGCCATTCGGCCGATATTTTGTTCCATACATAATTGAACCATACAAATATTATCATTAAAAAAGAAATGATAATAATTTCCTAAATAATTAGTGTTTTATTCAAAATCAACATCGGCCCTTAAAATTTAACCACCCTTTATAACTTGGATATGCTGGTAAAATGTTTTCGTAAATTAAGTGTTTCAGTGAAAATGGGCGTTAAAGTAAGCGTGTCAATAAAATTTCTGCTAATAAATACAACTTAGATATTTCAATATAGTCCGTAATTCTTCCAAAATATTTATTCATTGAGAAATTATATGAATTTGAAATAAAGCATTATATAGGATGTGGGCGTAAGAGTGGGCGTGTCACCTAAATTTTCTGGCATAACAATAACATTGACTAGAAGGATTTCCGTAGCAAATTTTATCATCATACCTCTAATTTTGTCGGTTTTATAAATTTAAATTTCATTAACAGTAAATAACGTGGAAAGTGAGCGTTATAGTAGGTGTGTCGAAGTTATTTATGCTAATAAATACAACTTAGATATTTCAACAAAGTCCTTTATTATTCGATTTATAGAGAAATTATAAGAATTTGAGAGAAAACGTTGTATGGGAGGTTGGCGTGTCACATTTATTTTCCGTCAGAAGAAAGCCTTTGACCAAAAAGCAATTCCTGCAAAATTTCAGAATCGTAGATCTAAATTTGTCACTCTTATTAGGTTTAAAATTTTTAACATATTGGAAAATACACTGCGCGGTATAAATTTTCGTACATTTTGATCTCTAACTCCCTTCCTAATACATGCATTTAGGCAATTTTTCTTTCTTCCTTATACTCCGATTTAGCCAATTTTCTATTCCAAACAAACCTTGTGTATAAGACATATTCTGGCAAAATTTGAGCCCACTAGCTTTTTCGATGGGACCTCTATCGTGCTTTTAACAGACGGACATACGGACGGACATAGCTAGATCGTCGTCAAATAAAACCCCGATTAAGAATATACATACCATTTTTTTGGTGGCGGATATAAAAACTCAAATATTTCAAAAAAACACATTACAAAAAAATTTGTTTAGCTCTTTTACTAAAATTTTGCAAAAAATATTTGACCTTGTGTCACAAAAATTGGTCTGCTGATCACGGTCGGATCGTAACGGGTATAAAATGGGGTATAGAGGTATAGAGGAGAGTTTTATCTACTAAATGGTGCTAATTTCTTTTTGTTATCTTATGTTTTCTAGAAGTTATGGTGTATTAAAAAAAGGAATTTAGGAAAATTTAGACCTAAAGATAAAAAAAAAATTATTTCTAAACATTATAAACAATTTATTTTCATGTATTAATGGCTAACAAATTTTAAAATTATACAAAACTTATTTCGTTTGAAAATCTTCTAAAAGTAAAATGTTATAGAACTTTAAAAATCAAAATCTTACTAATAAATTTCCTGTTTTAGCAAAATGCTGAGCATGTCTATTTTGAATCACCCTGTGGCCCTTAAAATTTAACCACCCTTTACAAAAAAATAGATAGGTTAAAAAAAAATTTGTTAAAATATGTATTTTAAATATTCAAATACTTATTTTAAATCTACTGATGCACATTTTTTTTAATATTTTTAAATCTTAAACCTCATAAGACTGTGTGTACAACTATATGTAAAGTTGGGCACAAATCATTACTCTAGTTAGTTTTTGTCAACAAACTTCGGTCATTTTCGTTTTCACAAACCCCTATAAAATTCCTTTGTAGTTTGTGCAAAAAAGTGTTACTAGAGTCATCTAGTGTTCTACGTGATGTTTAGCAAAGACATCATCCTCAGTGTTTGCAAAATGTAGTGGCGCCTTCAACAGATGTCGCCATCTGCAATGAATAAATGCTAATGAATATGACTAATATATTTTTATAAAAATTTAAAAAAAAAGTGGGCGTGGCACATTTATTTTCCGTTATAACGAAGACTTTGACCAAAAAACCATGTTTGCAAAATTTCAGAACCGTACATATAGTTTTGTCAGTTTTATTACGTTTTAAACTTCAAATATACACTGAGCGGTATAAATTTTCGTACATTTTGACCTATAACTCCTTTTGTAATGCATAGATTTAAGCAATTTTTGGGGAGAAATATTCTTTTAACTCGAGAAATATATATTCGAAGTTTCATGACTCTACGTTTATGCGTTTGGACACAATTCCTTTTTTTCGATGTTTGAAGGACACGGTTTTTTCGACCTATTCTTGCTTTACGAGCTATAACTCTCTTTCTAATATTCCGATTTAGCCCATTTTCAATACCAAACAAACCTTGTCTATTAAAAGGATTCTGGCAAAATTTGAGCCCTTTAGCTTTTTCGGTGCGACCTCTATCGTGCTTTCAACAGACGGACAGACGGACAGACGGACGGACATAGCTAGATCGTCATCAAATCAAACCCCGATTCAGAATATATATACTTTATGGGGTCTAAAATGGATATTTCGATGTGTTACAAACGGAATGACAAAATTAATATACCCCCACCATTTTTTTGGTGGCGGGTATAAAAATAATGTATAAATACTAAATTATAAATAATGCTTTAAAAATAATTATTTATATAAAAAATTATTTTTTAACGAAAATAGTTCGTAAGCTGCATATTTTTCTTTTACTTGTTATTAGTAAGAACTGTATTATAATATTGATTTGAAAATGTAATACCAAAAATAATTTGATATTTATTGAAATTTCTTGTTCATTTGTCGAAAATAATAAGGTGAGCTGACACAATAGTCATTATGGTTTGTAATTTCCCCTGATGATTTGTTGTAATAAATATTTATGTATTTTATTCTTACCAAATAATGTTCAATATATTTTAACTGATTTCATTGCAAACTTGTACAAATAAAATTTATCAATCATCAATGGCAATGATTACAGTCACATTTTCAGTAGTGGTGCTGTCTTTGCTTTCATACTTACTGCACGTTTGCTAAACAAATAATATTTATTTCCAAATCGGATATGAACTATTGAAGTATGAAGATGGAAATGGAAGTAAATGACAAATGTAAAATAATGATTGGAAAATTATCATAAAAATGGGGAAAGTTTTGATTTATTGTTGAGTGATTAAATTGAATTTAAAACACACTAATGGGTGAATTGCTTTGCAAGAGCAGAAAATAAATGCTTTAAATTAAAGACTTAAAAGACTGTTTGTAATTTAAGTTTAATTCAGATTAAGTAATTTTACTTGTATACAAATTTTTAAAAAAATATGAATTTTTAAAATTTCAAAACATAAAGTTTTAATTTTGTGAAATTTTGTGTTGATATTGTTAAAAATGTTTAATTCGCTACTAGAATATAAACAATTTTTTAAATGTTTGCTTTCAACCTTGTTGTTACACAAATTATTTTTCATACTTTGTTGTGGTTATTTTTGATTTCACATGTATATATATATATATATATATACACTTGTAGGGGGAATATCGAAGCAGACCACTACTATCACGGGTCCCTTTTCGACCCCCTTCGCTCAACAGTGATTTCGTGTCTACCGATCAGTATACCTTTAATCACTGAGTCCCGCGCCACAACCGGCGTTTGCTCTGGACTAGGAAAACGATTTCATACTGCCGACTGGTGATTGTCGATAATCCTCATCGCACAGTCCTTTGTAATTGTCAGCATCTCCCTCAGACTAAGGTCCTCCATCGCACCCACACTTAAAGTGTGCTTGCCTGTGATCCTTAATCTTCCGCTCGCCAACGCCGGACTCTTGCATACTACATGCTCTGCCGTCTCGGCATCCTCCAGGCACATTCTACAAATGTCATCATCCACGATCTGCATCCTCTTCAGATGATATTTGAAGTTACCATGTCCTGTAATCAACGCAGTGAGCCAGCTCATCATACTCCGATTAAAACAAAGTATCTTCACTGCATCCCTGCTAAGTGGCTCCCTGAGCACCATACGGGCCTGTCTACACGTGGTTCCCTCCATCCACCTTCGCAAGTTTATAGAGTTCACCCATTGAAAGATACCCGCCCGCACTAACCCATTACCCAGAGCAGTTCTGGGTTCCGGTCCGCAGAATGCAGCCTCAGATCCCTTCCTCGCAAGTTCGTCAGCAGCCTCATTCCCAGCCATGCCCACGTGTCCCTCAATCCACATCAGCGTTACCTCATTTATAGAGGCACACCTATTAAGCTTTAGAACACACTTAAGCACCAAATTGGAGTTCACATCTATCCGCTGCATACGTTTTATAACCGACTGGTTGTCAAGTGCAATAAGAATTCTCTTCCCATACATTCGACATTCCAACAGGTGGTCCAACGCGTGCAGCAAACCAAGCATTTCTGCCTGATAGACTGACACGTACTCTCCCAGATTCAGGGTGCAGGATAAGTTCAACTCAGATGAGTACACACCAGCACCTGCCCTTCCGTCCATAAAAGACCCATCAGTAAAGCTACTGATGTCATTCTCCATGCACTCATCGTGCATGAATCCATCCGCTATGAGCGTGTGATGTAGCCTTTTGTCCACTTTCACCCGACTCATGCGCTCCATCGTCATCTGAGCCTCCCTAACCTCTTTATCCACGAGGTCCAGGATTCTCCTATGCCCCAAAACCGATCCAAAGCGATACCACATGCCATCGCTTCGCATCCGAATTACCGATCTTGCCGCCGTCTCCCTTACAAATAAGTCCAACGGCAGCAATCCCAGCATTGCCTCCATCGCTTGCGTTGGTATGGTACGTATCGCGCCACATATACCAATGCAAGCAATCCTTTGAACCCCGTCCAACTTCCGCCTAATCGTCGCCTGAGAGGCCTTCGGCCACCAGACAACAGATGCGTAAGTGATCGTCGGTCTCACCACCACTGTGTAAATCCAGTGTGCAGCCTTAGGTGAGATTCCCCACTTCCGACCGCAAACCCGTTTACACTGATGCAGAATCCTCTTTGCCTTCTTTACCCTTGTCTCAACATGATCATTCCAGGTTAGTTTCATATCCAGCGTTACCCCCAGATATTTCACCTTCCTGTACACGTTGATCTCGGTTCCAAGAAGCATTAAGGATTCAATCTCTATGCCCTTCCTTCTCCGCGTGAAGAGCATAGCATCCGACTTACCAGCATTTATGGTTAGTCCCTGTTCACAACACCATTCTTCGGTTACTCTAAGCGCCTGTCTCATGCAACCTAAAATGGTCTCCATGAACTTACCACCAACCAGAATTGCCACATCAATGTATAAACATACTTTTTAAATGTAGTAGATCTCCACTACTACCCTGTAGCTACTTTTCTAATAAGTTACGTTTTGAATTAGTCTTGTACCTAGTTGTAACGAGACTGTAGCAAAAGTGAAAGATAAAGAATAAATCACTGTCAGCCCATCGCAAAATTGAAAAGTGTTTCTGTCTTTTCAAAGAAAATCTAATTAGTATTAATTTAAAATAATAGCGTATTGGTTCAGTAGTTAGAGGGTAAAACATCAAAACTAAGAGACCCTGGTACAAATCACGGCAAAGACAAGAAAAATTTTAAATCGTTTAAAGCTTAAATTGCTTTGAAAAATACATATTGAATTTTTTATAGTAAGTGTGAGGTTAGTACACTATCTGACTACTATCTAACAATAACTAGTACTTAAAGTCGTATGAAACTATATACAAATGAACTAGTTAAGCTCTAATGTTAAAATTGGTAGTTTGATATATAAACAAGTAAGAGCATTATATTCGGCTGTGCCGAATCTTTTATACCCACCACCAATTTTCCGTTCTTTTATAGCTAGGGTTTTTTCCCGAGAAATTTTATTTTCCGAGAATGCGAGATTTATTTTTTAATTTCCCAGGATCCCGCAGCAAAACAAATAAAAATTAAATTTGTTTTTAATTAATAAAAAAACTTTTTATAAAATCATAAAATTGTTTATGCGTTAAAGCTATTCAGGCTTATTATAAAATGAGCGTTTAAATTAAAATGCATTTCGTGCACGTGCACAAGGTGACTCGTGGTCAACATAATCGTTCAAATTCGTCCACAATCGGGAGAATTGTATTAATTAATAATTGATAAAAAACTTTTTATTAAAAAGCATAAAATAGTTTATAATGTAGAAGAAACGCAATTGAGCAACGCTTTTAAATATTAAAGATTTTTATAAAAATGGGCGTTCAAATCAAAATGCATTTTGTGCACTTCGTGATTCTTTTGGTCAACATAATCGTTCGAATTCGTCCACAATCGTGAGAATTGTAAAAAATATTTAAATGTCTGCAAAGCAGGTCTGTATGAAATGTGAAAACATCTGTGAATGCCATCTTAGTTCGTTGAATGGGAAACATTGCTGTTTTCACGATAACGTGGCAAAAGAGCAAGCAACCTCGACTCATCATCGTGCCCAACAATCGAGCATCAACAGTGTCATTGAAAATTTGGACTATCGGATCGTGGTGTGCCGCCTAGGTTAGGGGGCCATTTGGCCGATATTTTGTTCCATACATAATTGAAGCATACAAATATTATCATTATAAAAATAAATGATAATAATTTCATAATCATTTTATTCAAAATCAAGGTAGTCCCTTAAAATTAAACCACCCATTATAACTTCGGTATGCTAGTAAAATGTTTTCGTAAATTTAGTCTTTCAATGAAAGTGGCCGTTAAAATACGCGTGTCAATAAAGTTTCTGCTAATAAACATAACTTAGATATTTCAATATAGTCCTTTAGTATTCCAAAATCTTTATTCATAGAGAATTTACATGAATTTAAGAGAAAGAAAGTGAATTTAAGGTTAAATTTTAAGGGCCACAGGGTGATTTAAAATATACATTCTCTGCATTTTTCTAAAGCGGGAAATTTATTAGTAAGATTTTGATTTTTAAACTTCTATAACATTTTGCTTTTAAAAGATTTTCAAACGAAATAAGTTTTGTATAATTTTAAAATTTGTTAGCCATTAGTACATGAAAATAAATTGTTTATAATATTTAGAGATAATTTTTTTTAATTAGGTCAAAATTTTCCTAAATTCCCATTTTTAATAGAGCATAACTTCAGGAGAACATAAGCATAAGTTGTTAGCATGCCATCTAGTAGTTGCTAGTAGAATCATCTATCTTATCATCTTTATCTTATATTTAGCTACAGTACAATAAATGGCGCAGTGTAAGATGAATAAATGCTAATATATATGACTAATATATTTTTATAAAAATTTAAGGAAAAAAGTGTGCATGGCACATCTATTTTCCGTTATAACGAAGACTTTGACCAAAAAGCCATGTTTGCAAAATTTCAGAATCGTACATATAGTTTTGTCAGTTTTATTACGTTTTAAATTTGAAATATGCACTGTGCGGTATAATTTTTCGTACATTTTTATCTATAACTCTTTTCCTAATTCATAGATTTAAGCGATTTTCAAGGAAAAATATTCTTTTGACTCGATAAATATATATTCCAAGTTTCATGACTACGTTTATGCGTCTGGACACAATTCAAAAATGAAAGTGGGCGTTATAGTAGGCGTGTCAAAGTTGTTTTTGCTAATGAGTACAACTTAGGTGTTTCAATATAGGCCTTTATTATTCCAAAATCTTTATTAATAGAGAAATTATATGAATTTTAGGTAAAACGTTATACGGGAGGTGGGCGTAAAAGTGGGCGTGGCACCTTAATAGTAGTAATGGCATAGTAATGAAATTGCCTAGAGGGATAGACGTAGCAAAATTTATCATCATACCTCTAATTTTAGCGGTTTTATGAGATTTTAAATTTCATTAACCGTAGATAACGTGAAAAGTGGGCGTTATAGTAAGCGTGTCAAAGTTATTTTTGCGAATGAGTCCAACTGAGGTGTTTCAATATAGGCCTTTATTATTCCAAAATCTTTATTAATAGAGAAATTATATGAATTTTAGTTAAAACGTTATATGGGAGGTGGGCGTAAAAGTGGGCGTGTCACATTAATTTGCCGTTACAACAAAGCGTATCACCAAAAAGCAAAGTGTGCAAAATTTCAGAGTCGTACATCCAATTTTGTTGCTTTTATGACGTTTTTGTTTTTAAATATACTGAAAAATACACTGTGCGGTATAAATTTTCGTACATTTTGATCGATATCTCCTCTCCTAATGCATAGATTTAGACAATTTTCTAAGAAAAAAATTATCTTTACCCAGGAAATATATATTCGAAGTTTCATGAGTCTACGTTAAGGCGTTTGGACACAATTCCATTTTATTCGATGTTAGAAGGACATGGTTTTTCCACCTACTCTTGCTTTTCGAGCTATAACTCTCTTCCTAATATTCCGATTTAGCCCATTTTCAATACCAAACAAACCTTGTCTATAAGAAAGATTCTGGCAAAATTTGAGCCCCCTAGTTTTTTCGGTGCGACCTCTATTGTGCTTTCAACAGACGGACAGACGGACGAACATTGCTAGATCGTCATAAAATCAAACCCCGATTCAGAATATATATACTTTATGGGGTCTAAAATAGATATTTCGATGTGTTACAAACGGAATGACAAAATGAATATACCCCCACCATTTTTTTGGAGGCGGGTATAAAAACACAGATATATAAATACTCTGAAGTGAAAAGCCACAGGTATACTTCTATTCACATACAAGTAAATGCAGGTTACTGGTACTATACAAACACATACATACTTACATGCTTAAGAATTATATTTAAATATACCCCCATTTTCATAAAAATTAAAACAACATGCAAATATTTTATTTCAAAATTTTCATAAAAATTTGATTTCAAATATATTTCTTTCTTTTTTATCATTATAGTGTTTACCTCGAAAATGGTTGTCTAACTTCAGGAGATACAAATGGGGAGGTTGCGTATCGCTGATGTCCAACAGGTTTTGTAGACTGATGCTTTGTTAATATTGCAGATTTTTTCTTAGTCCAAATGTAGTCAGAAAAACAAATAATGGATTAATATCACAGTCGATGTTTTATTGAATAAAATTTTTAGATTTTAAAATAATGCACTTTTTTAGGTTAAATGTTTGCCAAGTGTGAGACTGCATTTAGCTTTATAAATCGAAAACTATTTACCTTCAACTTGCATATGCTTCTCAATCTCTTTTACGAGTATTATACTTTAAAATTTGTTGTTCTTTTTTGTTCTTTGTTTTTTTGGAAAAGTAAAATATTAGAAAACTTTGATGGATACCCATACACACGTTATCCAAGAGCAAACATGCGTTTTATAAAATGGCAAACATCACCTGTCTCCCAATGTATTTTTGCATTATTCAAAAGCAACAAAAACCTAACAAACTACAACTGAATAAAGTGAAACTCTCGTAGTAGCACTCATGGTCGGTGTACTTTATATACGTTCACGGCAGAATTTGCAAAGAATGAATTGTATTATAGAAAATAAAAGTAAATAAAAACTTTGTTTATAAAATTTTCACTAAATTAAAAACCCTAAAAAAATTTCATTATCTTTCTGGTTGCTGCTGATAAGAGTGATTCTAGAAGGCCACTTCGTAGGCCTCTTTTTAGCAGGGTAGGCCAAAACTTACTACGGTGTTTGAATATCTATATATTTTTTTATATTCTTATTAATGTTTTTGTTTAGATTATGTGATTAACACCTGGATAATTTCTTTCATTTTTCTTTCATTAAGGAAAGTCTTATTATATAATTTAAAGCGTTTTAAAGATTTTTATTTCAGAAGAAATTAACAAATTAGACTTAATAAATAATGAAGATATTCAAAACCGAACAAGAACCACATTAATAGAATTCTATTATTTAAATCACCGGTCAATTGTTTTCAAACGAGCGGATTATTGTCGACATTTTAATGTCAGAATTTTGCCTTCTGAAGCAATGATTAGTTACTAAGCTCATTCATCACTACAAACATGACAACGTAAGGGATTTAAAATGATCAGTTCGTACTGCAGAAAGTTTTGAAAGCAAAGTGCTAACGAAACGCGGGAAAAATCTGTTCAGCTAGGAATGGCTCGAACGTCACTTTACTTTAAAAATTGTTTTCTGTTATTTCCATATAAGTTGCAACTGATGATAAAATTATAAACTACAGATCATTCACAACATCTAAATTTTGTAGTTAAATTTCAACAGATGCTAAGAAATGAAATCATCTTTGTTGACGATCTAAATAGGAGTTATGAAGCTTATTTTCGTTTGAATGGATTTGTTTGTAAGCAGAACTGTAGAGCTATTACCTCCCAGCAGGTGTACTAATGATGTTCTTTTCCGAAAATGTAGATGGAAGTGCTTTAACCGTAAGTGGAGAACATTATCGCTGGAAAATATATAGTTTTTTACGTCCTGCTTATGAAAACAGACCTGTGATGTGTTACAGTTTTAGGTCTAAATAATTTTTAGAGAGCAAATAGTTTCGAAACATTTGGAAATATATTGGCCAGTAAGTTCGGCAGATTTGTCAGCACCACACTATTTTCATTGGAGTTATTTGAAGGAGCAAGAACATTTAAACCATCCGGGATAATTACTTATCTTAAGGCTAATATTGTTGCAGAATTTTTGAATGCTACAGTCACAAATTTTGAAAAGAAAATGGAAAATCAAGAGCATCATGCTAAAAATGATAATCATTTAAGTGGCATTACTTTTATACTTGGGGGCATTATTATAACTATAACTAATAACTAAAGTTAGGACGTTATCGGACAGATAACTAGTTTTTCGTTATTACAACCTCACTTTAACCTAAAAGTGTCCGATAAGTTAAAGGGAAGATCACTCTACCTTTAACTTTTAACGTGAGGTTTATAATTAAAAGAAAATATGGTAATTTTCTACAGTATAAGGGAATTGTTTACCATTTGCTTGTCGTTGCCACTTTGTTTTTAAAGAACTAATTAAATTGTTCAGCATTTGCTTTGGTGCTGCCATATTTAAAAAAAATACAATTTATTTTACAGGCAGGTTGTAATAACGAAATATACCTACGGTCCTTTTCACAATCTGTGATTATATTAATTTAACAGGAACATTAACAAACCGCCGATATCGTTAACCGAAACTATTTAACATACGGTTAGTGTTTTGCATTTCACCATTAGTTAAACACTAACATTATAGAAAAAGTATGGTAATACTGGTTTTTATTATTTACGAAAAATAGTGGAATGAAAGAAAAGAATCAAAAAATATTATACAAAAATTCTTAGCAATTTTTTGATGAAAGACAAATATGTATATATTTAAAATAAATTTTTTACTTAAAACAGATTAAATGCAGTTCCTTGGTAAGTATAAATTGTTATATGTTATTTTATTATAATATTCTTATTATAACAGTCACCAAAAAAATGGTGGGGGTATATTCATTTTGTCATTTCGTTTGTAACGTAAATTTTTATCTTTATCTCAACTTCATATAATTTCTCTATTAATAAAGATTTTGGAAGAATAAAGGACTATATAGAAATATCTAAGTTGTATTTATTAGCAGAAACTTTATTGACACGCCTACTTTAACGTCCACTTTGAAAGACTAAATTTACGAAAACATTTTACTAGCATATCGAAGTTATAAAAAGAAAGTGATACATATTTTAATATAAAGATATTATTGCATAGCGATTATTGTGAAAAACAAAATAATAAATTTTGTGCTATAAAAGAACATCAAATTGGTGGTGGGTATAAAAGATTCGGCACAGCCGAATATAGTGCTCTTGTTTATTTTTATTTAAATAAAAGCCTTTAACCGGAAGATTTTGTTCGGTTAAATTTAAGAGAGACTTTTTGATTAATCTCTGCCGGTTATATGCTAACCGTACTTTGTGAAATTCAATTTTGCCTAACTTACGGTTAAAGTTCATGTTAAATTATAATCGCACTTTGTGAAAGGGGCCGTTAGTGGTCAGTTTATTGCTCACGTTAACAAAAGTTAGCTTTTATTAACATTAACTTTGTCGGCAAGTTGTAATAATGGCCCTTAGTGTTATAGAAATAGTTTTACTTAAATATTAAAGGGTCCGCCAAATAACTTTTTTTTTTGAAAATGCTATAAAAAAGTGTAGCTTCGGCTGTGTGGCACGTAGCGCCGTCCTGTTGAAATCAAATGTTGCCAACATCCTCCTCTTCAATTTCTGTGAACAAAAATTCGTTCCACATGGCCCGATAACGATCGCCATTGACTACGGTCAATCCTTGCTAATTTTCGAAGAAAAATGGCTCAATTATGCCTCTGGACCAAAATCCGCACCAAACAGTGACTCGTTTTGGGTGTATCGGCTTTTCAATGTATGCGTGCGGATTTCCTGTGCCCCAAATGCGACAATTTTGTTTGTTTGCATACCCGCCAAGATCAAAATGAGCTTTATCTGAAAAGATGATTTTTTTGGCAAAATCGGCCAAAGTAATGTCGCAATATTTCTAAGCGTTGTTCAAGCGTCTACACAACCATATTCGTTCAGCGGAAAACGTTAGATGGTAAACCCTTTATTAATTTAATTTACATTTAATTTCTAGTCTATTTCTTCGTCACCTACATGTAATTTGGCTTCTTTGTATACTGAATTGGGTATTGTGCACTTTAACGTTACTAGACCATTCTGTTTAACAAAATTTGAAAAAATAAATTTTATAAATATAGAATTAACTCAGTTCAAGATGTTGCCCTTCCTAAAAAAATTTTTAAGCTTTTCCCACCTCCAGAAAATTTTTATGCTACGCCAATGGTTGTTCAGCAATTATAAAAATTTGGACATAATACAACAGTTGAGTATACTTAGTTGTGTCTTCTCTGTGATGTTATTTCACTGCCGTATTATGTGTAAATTTAAAATTGCCTCCCACGGATTTGGAATTTTAGTTGGCATATATAATCGATGATTCTAACACATTCTTTTATTTATAACCAAGATAAGCGATATATTGTCTTCTGTTCAGTACTTGTTGATTATAAAAGCTTTTGTAATTTGGACTTTAAAGCTCATAAGTTTTGTCTCGTTGAATTTTTTTCATAATACGTTTTTTTTTTGCAATGCCGATAAAAATTCCTTTGGAACTAATCGTGTAATGATTTTGTTAAAAAAAATAAATAAATAAAATGTTAACTGCTACCTAAAATCTAATTTGACTTTTGGGTTGGGAACCCTTATCTTCACGGATTTTTTGTAGTGGCAATTTGGTAAATACCAAGTAAGAGTGCTATATTCGGCCGTGCCGAATCTGATAATAGCCTTCACCATCATGTACATAGGTATAATCCCACATCATAGCTTAACCTATATTTCATGTTATACGCCATTTTTCCTTGTTATTTCCGACGCCATCCTTGATTTTGATTTTTTCATTGGTAACTGTATTCTACTAGTCAAGCCCTTTAATTTGATACCCTTATTGATGAGTTTAAAAAATTTGAGCCGCCAATTTGTTCTAGACGCCTCTTGGACTTTAACTTTTTAATTATTTATTGTATTCCCGCTCTTTCATTTGATACCAATATAAATGGGGCTCAAGAAGTCAAATTTTAAAATATCAGATTTTATCCATATATAAATTTATTGTCCGCCATTTTGTAGTGGCGGCCAACATTAATTTAAATTGTTTTTATAGTGCTTATATTGCGCTAGTCAAGTCCTTTCAGATGATAGCAATTTTGACTCTCTCGGTTGTCTAGAAGCTGAAAAAATTTGATTTTCGTTTGTAAATTTTTGGTATATATATTTAAAAAAAATTTGTTGCCAATAACTTTACCGACTAGAACACGCTTTATCCAAAATTTTTCACAAATATCTCCAAAGGCATACTATAATACTACAAATAGTAGCAAAGGTACCTATAAATTATTGTATGGCTGAAAAATTTTAATTTTGGTGTTAAAAATATGGAAAAAAACAGAGGCAGTCATGTTTATTTGCTCATATCTCAGAAAGTTATAGGGCGATTGTGCTAAATTTCAAAAGCGATTCATTCCCGGATATTTCCAAAAGATTGATACCATACAAAGATCTGAACATATGGTTGCTTCTAAATGTTGATTTCAACCAACACACGGACAGACGGTCAGATGGACAGACAGTCAGGGCTTATCGACTCCTCTATTCATAAGCTTTCAGAAAAAATTTACTTATGGGGTGGGAAATGAATATTCTAGAAACTTTAAACGTAATGACAAAGCACAGTTAAAGGATATAAAAATGGCACACAAAATTTGAAGTCAAGTATAACCGGACATGCATTTCTAAATCGCCCTTATAATACTTTCCATTTGACTTATTGTGCTTAAATTATCCATATTTTTATCCGTAATGTGTATGCATTCCTTTATATTCTACTGTTTAACAAACCAAAGTGTAACATGCCTTTGCAAATTTGCATAAACATGCCATGCATGTATGGTCTTACGTATGTATATACAAGAACAAAGACATTTATTAGATTTTTTTTTTGGAAAGCGTAAACATCTACATCCATTTTTTCATCCGCATAGTCAATCTGTCCATACACGTTTTCATCTCGGCTTAAGCTGTTGTTCTTGCCGTTACCAGAGAGGAATAGACTAGATAAATGAAGTTTTTCGTAAACAAATATGAAAGGTAACCGGAGAGTTTGAGTTTAGGGTAAATCCAACCATTCGTTGAATTTGGTATTTAACAATATTTTTTTAAAGTTAATGTTTCGTTAAAATTCTGCATCGTTAAATACATGTTGTGTTTAGTAATAGTTTAATGGTGCACATGTAACAAACTAAATAAAACAGTGTTGTAGGTGGTTATTAGTGTAATGTAGCAACACAGCTAAAGTGAGTCGAAGAAAAAATTTCTAACAAAGCGTGTATTATAAAGTGCATTCGGTTTTTTGAAGTACTTTTAAAAATGGTTTTATTTAAAAGAGTTTCAGTTGCTTTAAAGTTATTTAGTTGGATGGAAAAATGTAAAAGTTAAAGCCGCGATGCCATACAAAGTGATGTTTACAATTTTGTGTTTATTTGTATATATTTTTTTCAAAATTACTAGTTATAGCTTTAACATGTAGTATATATAGTAAAGCCTTGTGATTTTCTACGTAATTTCTACAATATTCATTTCCGATCTCATAAAGTGTATGTTTTCTGATAGCTTATGAGTAGGGGAGTCGATGGAGCAATGTCTTTGTGCCAATAGTTTGGTTTAAATCAACTTTAAGAAGCCCCCCAATGTTGGACAGTCCTGTAGGTAGTACCAATCTTTTTGAAATATTTGGGAATGAGAGTATTCTAATCCGGCACAATCGCTTATAACTTTCTTAGATATGAGCAAATAAGCACAAATACCTCCATTTCTTGCTCATATTTTTTCCACAAAAATGAATATTTTTGAGATCTCGGATAATTTGTTGACACACTTCCTAGCAAAAACTCTTATTACAAAATAATGAGTTGAATGTACTGAAAATAGTTTTTTACGACTTACAATTTGTCATTAATATTACGGACTTACAGAAGTCGTTCGATTATTTTAAAAACGAAAATTCAGTTTGATACCTATGCGATAGGTTATTTTGTAATTTAAAAATCAGTGAAAACCATCATCCGTTTGTTTATGAACTGCTTTGCTAACAAATTTCGCAATAAGAAATTGTATTGTGTGTATCTAAAGAAATATCTGAAAAAAAAATTAATAAATATTCTAGTACTCATTTTTTTATACCCGCCACCAAAAAAATGGCGGGGGTTTATTCATTTTGTCATTCCGTTTGTAACACATCGAAATATCCATTTTAGACCCCATAAAGTATATATATTCTGAATCGGGGTTTGATTTTATGACGATCTAGCTATGTCCGTCCGTCTGTCCGTCTGTTGAAAGCACGATAGAGGTCGCACCGAAAAAGCTAGGGGGCTCAAATTTTGCCAGAATCTTTCTTATAGACAAGGTTTGTTTGGTATTGAAAATGGGCTAAATCGGAATATTAGGAAGAGAGTTATAGCTCGAAAAGCAAGAGTAGGTCGAAAAAACCATGTCCTTCGAACATCGAATAAAATGAAACTTCATGAACTTCATGAAACTTCGAATATATATTTCCTGGGTGAAGACAATATTTTCCCCCGAAAATTGTCTAAATCTATGCATTTGGAGAGGAGTTATCGATCAAAATGTACGAAAATTTATACCGCACAGTGTATTTTTCGGTATATTTAAAAACAAAAACGTCATAAAAGCAACAAAATTGGATGTACGACTCTGAAATTTTGCACACTTTGCTTTTTGGTGACACGCTTTCTTGTAACGGCAAATCAATGTGCCACGCCCACTTTTACGCCCACCTCCCATATAACGTTTTAACTAAAATTCATATAATTTCTCTATTAATAAAGATTTTGGAATAACAAAGGCCTATATTGAAACACCTCAGTTGTACTCATTCGCAAAAATAACTTTGACACGCCTACTATAACGCCCACTTTCACTTTTGAATTGTGTCCAGACGCATAAACGTAGTCATGAAACTTCGAATATATATTTATCGAGTCAAAAGAATATTTTTCCCTGAAAATCGCTTAAATCTATGAATTAGGAAAAGAGTTATAGATAAAAATGTACGAAAATTTATACCGCACAGTGTATATTTCAAATTTAAAACGTAATAAAACTGACAAAACTATATATACGATTCTGAAATTTTGCAAACATGGCTTTTTGGTCAAAGTCTTCGTTATAACGGAAAATAGATGTGCCACGCACACTTTTTTCTTTAAATTTTTATAAAAATATATAAGTCATATATATTAGCATTTATTCATCTTACACTGCGCCATTTATTGTACTGTAGCTAAATATAAGATAAAGATGATAAGATAGATGACTCTACTAGCAACTACTAGATGGCATGCTGACAACTTATGCTTATGTTCTCCTGAAATTATGCTCTATTAAAAATGGGAATTTAGGAAAATTTTGACCTAATTAAAAAAAATTATCTCTAAACATTATAAACAATTTATTTTCATGTTCTAATGGCTAACAAATTTTAAAATTATACAAAACTTATTTCGTTTGAAAATCTTTTAAAAGCAAAATGTTATAGAAGTTAAAAAACCAAAATCATAATAAATAAATTTTCCGCTTTAGAAAAATGCAGAGAATGTATATTTTAAGTCACCCTGTGGCCCTTAAAATTTAACCTTAAATTCACTTTCTTCCTCTTAAATTCATGTAAATTCTCTATGAATAAAGATTTTGGAATACTAAAGGACTATATTGAAATATCTAAGTTATGTTTATTAGCAGAAACTTTATTGACACGCGTATTTTAACGGCCACTTTCATTGAAAGACTAAATTTACGAAAACATTTTACTAGCATATGAAATTATTATCATTTATTTTATAATGATAATATTTGTATGCTTCAATTATGTATGGAACAAAATATCGGCCAAATGGCCCCCCAACCTAGGCGGCACACCACGATCTAATGCTCCAAATTTTCAATGACACTGTTGATGCTCAATTGTTGGGCATGATGATGAGTGGAGGTTGACTGCTCTTTTGGCACACTATCGCAAAAACCAGCAATGGTTCCCATTCAACGAACTAAGAAGGCATTCACAGGTGTTCTGACATTTTATACAGACCTGTTTTGCAGACATTTAAATATTTTTTACAATTCTCACGATTGTGGACGAATTCGAACGATTATGTTGACCAAAAGAATCACGAAGTGCACAAAATGCATTTTGATTTGAACGCCCATTTTTATAAAAATCTTTAATATTTAAAAGCGTTGCTCGATTACGTATCTTTCCACGGTTCAAATTGAGTTAGTCTGAGATTGAGAATGTCAAATGAAATACAAGAAAAAAGTTGAAGTTTAGATGTGGTTCACCTTAAACATGGGCCCTTAAAATTTAACCACCCTCTACAAAGAAAGTGATACATATTTTATTATAAAGAGATTATTCTATAGCGATTAACAAAATAATAAATATTGTGCTCTAAATGTACACAAAATTGGTGGTGGGTATAAAAGATTCGGCACAGCCGAATATAGTGCTCTTACTTGTTTTTTTTAAATTGTGATTTTTATAGGAATAAAAAGAAACGTTTAGAAATTAAAAAAACTTCAGTTTTACTACAATAGGTTTGTAGATTAATGTCTATATATTGTTTTTCATGACGATTAAAAAAAATTGAGTTTTGTTAGACGGTTCCCTTATAAAAATTTTACAGATAGATGTCATTATGATCAAGGCACATTAACAAGTGACAATCTTGAGAACAACTGATAGCATAACTATTTTTTATAGAGCTTGACATGAGATACTTCTTTAGTGGACAGTTTTAATATGTTCAATCTAGTGTAAATATAAGGGTTCTTTTTGTCAATAGAAAGGTCTGTTGTAAAAAAATCATAAATAATTAATAATTCAGTGTTTTAATTTTTTGCTTACAAGTTATTTATTTGACCGAGCTGATGTTTGTCAAACACACGCACTAAAGATAAAAACATTTTTTCCCTCGTCTTCATATTGGTTGTTTAGTAAACAGACTTGAAAGAAAAAAGGTAAATATACCTTCATGCAATAAGCACCTGTACAAGCCAGCAATTTAAGTTTAGTCACGTTTTTTCACACATTCACCACAAGTTTCAAGAAAGTTTAATCTTTTTTCTTTGAAAATTAATGAAATAAAAATAAATTTACTTTGCTTTTTAACAAATCATCAACACATCATTTTTTGTTTTTTTTTCATAAAAACAGCATCAACAATCTCAATATCAATCAAAAACTTTAGTGTGTGCGTACAAACGTATTTATGTATTAAATGAGTTGAAATATGTGTTTTATAGCATGTTACGGAAGTTCATTATAATTTACAAGCACACACATACACATACACACATCCTTCATTCACACCCCTCACTGCTCTTGTTAATAATTCTTGAGAAAATAAAGCAGCTGAAAAGTTTCCTAAATATCCTTAAGTTTTGGTTAAGTTGTTAATGGGTTTTTTTTTATCTTTTCTTCTGTATTATTTTGGATGAGTAAACTCAATGAAAATAAGTTAACGATCAAAAAAATTAAAAACACCGACAGGTTAAAAGATATGAGTAGAGTAATATGCTTACGAAAGTTTTTGTGGAAAAATTGTTTATTTCGTGGAAGGGTTAAGTTTTTAATGTAAAACATAATATTTTTTTGAAAAAGTCGTGGATTTTCTTGTAAAACTTTACACTAATTAAAATTTCTGAAAAGTGTTACTCACTTCTTTGTACTTCTTTGTACGCTATACAATTATAAGAGACGAAAATATAATACGTTTGTCACAATGTTTGTACCGCCCAGTAAAGTAAAAAGGTCTAATTTAGGTTGGTTAAGTTGTGTTGAAAAGGAGGGACACTAAAAGTCCAAACCCACGACAGGTATACACTTATGCCTAATTGGCATGTTGTGCGCTCCATATGAATAGAATGTGTAGTTAGAATAGAAAGAGAATAGAAGAGAAAGAGAAGCAGAACAGTCCAGAGTCTCTGGCGGGAATCGAACCCGCAACCCACAAACTACCAGACCAGCACACTACTGACTAGTCCACCGAGGCAAGTATACAAATCAACTGAGAATAAATTCTTGAGTCTATTAAATGTCACTCCATTTAGCATTGTTATCAATACAATTAAGGATATTTTATGGATTTTGTTAATTGATTAAATTAAATATTCATTCAAACTCCATTAAAAAATTTTGTAATTTGTCGCTGTATTTATATGCTTCGCATGAAAGAATAGAAATGATTACCAAGTATTACGGGCATAAAGCTCAAAGGCACTAAAAAGGTAGCACTAAAGTACTTTTAGTAATGAGCTGAATAGGTGTAAAAATCCAATTGTGTTAATAAATACTTTGGATACTATTTGATTAAAATTAGGTCTATTAAATGGGATCGGAGCATTTTAGATTTTTGGAGGAAGCGAGGACAATAAATTCTAGGTAATGTTTTGCGTACAATAGTTGTCCCTTCGTAAGTGCTTACAAGTTGTTTCATATGGGAAATTTAAAATTTCCGGTGAAAAACGTAAATTATATGTGAGAGCTGGCAATTCTGTCATTTGAGTCATTGAAACTTTGACATTTTTAGCCAGTAGTCCAACAGGTTGCAGTACGTCAGAGTTGTAACAGCAACAGGGAACTTTGATAATTTTTATTAGTACATGAAAAGAAAAAACATGGTTGTGATAATCATAATCAAAATACTATGATTACATTGTATGATTATAGGAAAACCAAATGACTATGCAAAATTCTAAGCTTCGTACATAATGTTATTTTTCTAGAGATATCATACTAGTAATGTTATAATAATTCAATAAATGATATTATTTTTAAAAGACAACCATATTAGGATTTTCATAAAGAGCAAACATTAAATGATAAAATACAGAAAAAAATATATATGAATTTCAGTTACAGAATTAATACTATTAATTAAAATTTTTTTTTGATTTTGCTCCAATCATCAAAATCATACTATTATTTAAATGAAAATTAACATAACATAACATAACATAACATAACATAACATAACATAACATAACATAACATAACATAACATAACATAACATAACATAACATAACATAACATAACATAACATAACATAACATAACATAACATAACATAACATAACATAACATAACATAACATAACATAACATAACATAACATAACATAACATAACATAACATAACATAACATAACATAACATAACATAACATAACATAACATAACATAACATAACATAACATAACATAACATAACATAACATAACATAACATAACATAACATAACATAACATAACATAACATAACATAACATAACATAACATAACATAACATAACATAACATAACATAACATAACATAACATAACATAACATAACATAACATAACATAACATAACATAACATAACATAACATAACATAACATAACATAACATAACATAACATAACATAACATAACATAACATAACATAACATAACATAACATAACATAACATAACATAACATAACATAACATAACATAACATAACATAACATAACATAACATAACATAACATAACATAACATAACATAACATAACATAACATAACATAACATAACATAACATAACATAACATAACATAACATAACATAACATAACATAACATAACATAACATAACATAACATAACATAACATAACATAACATAACATAACATAACATAACATAACATAACATAACATAACATAACATAACATAACATAACATAACATAACATAACATAACATAACATAACATAACATAACATAACATAACATAACATAACATAACATAACATAACATAACATAACATAACATAACATAACATAACATAACATAACATAACATAACATAACATAACATAACATAACATAACATAACATAACATAACATAACATAACATAACATAACATAACATAACATAACATAACATAACATAACATAACATAACATAACATAACATAACATAACATAACATAACATAACATAACATAACATAACATAACATAACATAACATAACATAACATAACATAACATAACATAACATAACATAACATAACATAACATAACATAACATAACATAACATAACATAACATAACATAACATAACATAACATAACATAACATAACATAACATAACATAACATAACATAACATAACATAACATAACATAACATAACATAACATAACATAACATAACATAACATAACATAACATAACATAACATAACATAACATAACATAACATAACATAACATAACATAACATAACATAACATAACATAACATAACATAACATAACATAACATAACATAACATAACATAACATAACATAACATAACATAACATAACATAACATAACATAACATAACATAACATAACATAACATAACATAACATAACATAACATAACATAACATAACATAACATAACATAACATAACATAACATAACATAACATAACATAACATAACATAACATAACATAACATAACATAACATAACATAACATAACATAACATAACATAACATAACATAACATAACATAACATAACATAACATAACATAACATAACATAACATAACATAACATAACATAACATAACATAACATAACATAACATAACATAACATAACATAACATAACATAACATAACATAACATAACATAACATAACATAACATAACATAACATAACATAACATAACATAACATAACATAACATAACATAACATAACATAACATAACATAACATAACATAACATAACATAACATAACATAACATAACATAACATAACATAACATAACATAACATAACATAACATAACATAACATAACATAACATAACATAACATAACATAACATAACATAACATAAAATAACATAACATAACATAACATAACATAACATAACATAACATAACATAACATAACATAACATAACATAACATAACATAACATAACATAACATAACATAACATAACATAACATAACATAACATAACATAACATAACATAACATAACATAACATAACATAACATAACATAACATAACATAACAAAACAAAACATAACAAAACATAACATAACATAACATAACATAACATAACATAACATAACAAAATTCCATTTTGTTCGATGTTTGAAGGACACGGTTTTTTCGACCTACTCTTGCATTACGAGCTATAACTCTCTTCCTAATATTCCGATTTAGCCCAATACCAAACAAACCTCTTCTATAAAAAAGATTCTGGCAAAATTTTAACCCCCTAGCTTTTTCGGTGCGACCTCTATCGTGCTTTCAATAGACGGACAGACGGACGGACATAGCTAGATCGTCATCAAATCAAACCCTGATTCAGAATATATATACTTATGGGGTCTAAAATGGATATTTCGATGTGTTACAAACGGAATGACAAAATGAATATACCCCCACCATTTTTTTGGTGGCGGGTATAAAAATGATTAAAGCAATTTTGAAAAAAAAATAGTCGAAAAGAAAATAATACATTAAAAAGCAGAAATTGTTTTGACCCTTCTAATGTAAAGCCCACCTACTTCTTAAAGCATACTCTACTATTTATTTATTATATTGTTATTCATATGGTTTTAACTACGTATTATGGGAATCTTTGGTTCTATATTAAACTTGAAGTAAATTAGCGGATTTAATGTATCACATGCCAACTTACTAAATTTGAATTATAAATTTCACCGTATAGAGTTCTAGTTACAACACAATATTATAATTGGATAAATGGAAAGAGCCACGCCCATAAAAATATATATTAATGCTAAATTATATAATTTATGTATTTATTATAAATTGTATTAACAATAAAAGTACGAAGTGCCACGCCTACATATTTTATTTCCCACAAATTTTCTAGTCTTATGCAACTTTGCACACTCTTCAGTTGCCAATATATAACGACATTATGTTTTCCTTTTGAGACAAAATATAAGAAAATTAATTAATACTTAAAATAAAGATAAAAAACATTTTCATCCAAAAGAAAAAAGTAATTAATAAATAAATAATTTATACAAGACGATAATGAATTCCCTCGATATATTTGAAGATGTACTGTACTTCTGTGTTCTATTACAGCCTAAAATATTTAAATTAACAACGATTTCGTCAATTAGGTCTGCGCAGTTTTAAGCTATGTAATTTGGATAGAAACTTTAAGAAATATCACAAAATATTTCTTCGCAGGTTGTTTCGTTACAGTCATAAATGTTAAAAGATTAGTAAAACTTTTTATTTGATTGACGTATTTGTGGGCCATCAAACATGTCTGCTCTTATTTATAAAGTCATAACTCTAGTACCTAATGTCATCGTCAATCAGACTTACTTCAAAGACCAATAGATTCTCTAATTTATTTTACATAAAATTTGTTAAGTGAAATGTTTTCTGAACCAGGAACTAAATTTCTTGCTAAGAATATGTTGTAATATTACCATTTTTGACACGTTATTTCAAATTGATTTTCGTGTAATTGCTTCGATTTAAAACTTAAATTAAATTTTAAATTTTTGTAATATTTTAATGTACAGAAAATAGTTTTACTTGTATATTGTTGGTTATTTTTTAAATATGAATTTTGGAAGCAAAATCATGAAATATTTGTGTACTTCTTATTAGAAACTGTATTATTATATTTTTTAATAATTAATTTTAAAATTTGTCAAAGATTTATATATCAAAGTTCATTTTGAAAATCTTTTATAATTTTAAAATATAAACGTTTTGCATAAATTTATCCCAATATGATCATAAGTATTAATATTAGACTTATTTTGTATTGAAATACCAAAATGACTTTATGTCTTTTACGTCCATTTTATAAGTAACAAGTAAGAATGATATATTGGGTCGTACCGAATGTGAAAATATCCTTCACCATCATGTACAAATCTAAAGTGACCGCATCGTAGTAAACCCTTTCGGCCTCAATGTAAAACTTAATACGGCTATAATTACAAAACAAAGTTTTTTTATATACCACAATTGCCCAACGTTGCTTACCAGCAACTTTCTCTACCGCCCAAACGAACGAACGTGGCGACTTGAAATTTTGGCCAGACACTACCTAAATAACTACAAAATGATTAAAAGTGATTTTAGATTTAATGTTATATGACATTTTGATTTATCATTTCCGACGCCATATTTTTTTTATACCCTCCACCAAAAAAATGGTGGGGGTATATTCATTTTGTCCCCATAAAGTATATATATTCTGAATCAGGGTTTGATTTGATGACGATCTAGCTATGTCCGTCCGTCTGTCCGTCTATTGAAAGCACGATAGAGGTCGCACCGAAAAAGCTAGGGGGTTAAAATTTTGCCAGAATCTTTTTTATAGAAGAGGTTTGTTTGGTATTGGGCTAAATCGGAATATTAGGAAGAGAGTTATAGCTCGTAATGCAAGAGTAGGTCGAAAAAACCGTGTCCTTCAAACATCGAACAAAATGGAATTTTGTCCAAACGCATTACCGTACAGTCATGAAACTTCGAATATATATTTCATGAGTAAAAGCAATATCTCTCCCCAAAAATTGCTTACATTTATGCATTAGGAAAGGAGTTATAGATAAAAATGTACGAATATATATACCGCGCAGTGTATTTTTCAGTATATTTTACAAAATTAGATATAGGATTCTGACATTTCGCACACTTTGCTTCTTGGTGAGAGGCTTTTCTGTGCCAAAAAATTAAGGTTCCACGCCCACTTTTACGCCCACCTCCCATATAACGTTTTAACAAAAATTCATATTATTTCTCTATTAATAAAGATTTTGGAATAATAAAGTACAATATTGAAATACCTAAGTTGTACTCATTAGCAAAAAAAACAACTTTGATACGCCTACTATAACGCCCAATTTTCACGTTATCTACCGTTAATGAAATTTAAAAGCTCATAAAACCGACAAAATTAGAGGTATGATGATCAAATTTCTCACGCATATCCTTCTAGTGAATGTCATTACTGTGCCAAAAAATTAAGGTGCCACGCCCACTTTTACGCCCACCTCCTATGTAACGTTTTAACTAAAATTCATATAATTTCTCTATTAATAAAGATTTTGGAATAATAAAGTACAATATTGAAATACCTAAGTTGTACTCATTAGCAAAAAAAACAACTTTGATACGCCTACCATAACGCCCAATTTTCACGTTATCTACCGTTAATGAAATTTAAAAGCTCATAAAACCTACCAAATTAGAGGTACGATGATGAAATTTGCTACATATATCCTTCTAATCAATGTCATTGTTGTGTGTTGTGCCAAAAAGTTTAGGTGATACGCTCACTTTAACGCCTACCTCCCATATAACGGTTTATCTTAAATTCATGTAATTTCTATATTGACACAGTTTTTGGGAAAATAAAGGACTATATTGAAATATCTTAGTTGTATTTATTAGCAGAAACTTTATTGACACGCCTACTTTAACGCCCACTTTCACTAAAAGACTACATTTACAAAAGCATTTTAGTAGCATATCGGGGTTATTAAGGGTGGTTAAATCTTAAGGGCCGATGTTGATTTTAAATAAAACACAAATTATTTAAGAAATTATTATCATTTCTTTTTATAATGATAATATTTGTATGGTTCAATTATGCATTTAACAAAATATCGGCCAAATGGACCCCCCCCATCCTTGGCGCCACTCCACTCTCTGATGGTCCAAATTTTCAATGACAATGTTGATGCTCAAGAACTAAGAAGGTATTCACAGATTTTCTAACATTTTATACAGACCTGTTTTGCAGAAATTTAAATATTTTTTACAAGTCTCCCGATTGTGGACGAATTTGAACGATTATGTTGACCAAAAGAATTACGAAGTGCACAAAATGCATTTTGATTTGAACGCCCATTTTCATAAAAAAACTGAATAACTTTAAAGCGTTTCTCATTTGCGTATCTTTCCACGGAACAAATTGATTAAGTTTGAGATTGAGAAATGTCAAATGAAATGCAGAAAACAAATTTTAAAGTCTAGGTCAAGGCATATTTATTCATCAGGTACTCTTGATTCGCCAGCTGATTATTTTTTTCATCACTCATTTTAAATTTCAGCTGTCAAAATGTATAAAGAGAAAACAATTTTCTCTCTTTTCTAATTTATTTCATATGTCAAACTTCATATATAAAAAATATAAACAAAAAAATTCTCTCCGAACTGCAATTACCTGATGAATAAATATGCCTTGGTCTAGGTGTAGTTCACCTTTAACATTGGCCCTTAAAGATTAACCACCCTCTACAAAGAAAGTGATACATGTTTTATTATAAAGAGATTATTCCATAGCGATTAACGAAATAATTAATATTGTGCTTTAAATGTACACAAAATTGGTGGTGGCAGAGCCGAATATAGTGCTCTTACTTGTTAATTTAAACATGGTTATTTGTTATTTATTCTAATTGATACCCATATTGATGGGTTATTTGACATTTTCTTTAGGACACCATGTTGGATTTTAACTTTTTTATAGTTTTCAGTACTTTATTGGTCAAGCCCAAGGCATATTTATTCATCAGGTACTCTTGATTCGTCAGTTAATAATTTTTTTTCATCACCTAATTTTAATTTCAGCTGTCAAAATGCATAAATAAAAAACTATTTTCTATGTTTCTATTTTTTTTTTCAAATTTCAAACTTTTAACATAAAAAATATAAACTGCATTTACCTGATAAATAATGTGCCCTGGTCAAGTCCAAGGCATATTTATTCATGTTAAATTTCAGCTGTCAAAATGCATAAATAAAAAACCATTTTCTCTCTTTTCTAAATTATTTCAAATGTCAAACTTCATATATAAAAAAAGTTAACAAAAAAATTCTCTCCGAACTGCAATTACCTGAGGAATAAATATGCCTTGGTTAAGTCCTTAAATTTGATACCGAAGTTTGCCTTGATATAAAAAAAAAAATTATAACGTAAAACGTTGGCAAAAATTTCATAATTTTTTTTGACGATGATATTTGTATTTATTTTTAAAAGCAAAATATTTGTCCCTGTTCTGCATTCTGAGTGAAAATTAGTTATTCGATAACACAAAATTTTTTTTTTCAACAACTAAGCTTCATTTGAAATACATGATGTACATACGAGTACAATAATAGATACAAATGTAGATACTTACCCCCTCATACATAAATAAATATATAGGATTTATTGAAAACCTATAAAATATTATTGGGAGGTATTATTGGATCCTTGATCGATATGAAAATTGCAATTATTTATTCTGCGGTTAAACCTTTCAGTAAAGTAGATCTAAAATCTATTTTTTGTTAATAATTATGAGTTGTTATTGTGTCGGAAACCTTTTTAAAGAGATTGTAACATTAAAAACAATATCATGATACATTTAATTAGGCAGTTTCACTTTTTAAGCTGATCGTCAGCTGTTCTTTTTTAAATATGTATGTATACATATAAAGTTCACGTATTTTCACCAGGTAACCTTATATCCTTAATTAATTTTTTAATTACTTATTTAACTTTTAGCTTTTAAAGTCAATAGGTACAAAACCATTTTCTCTCCTTTCCCTCTTATTTCTAATGTCAAATTTTATATTGTACATTAAAAAGATAAATAAAAAAATTATCTCCGAAGTTCGATTATCTGATGAATAAATATGTCAAAAATTGTATAAAAAAATGTTTTTAAAAAACTCTCTCCGAACTACAATCATCTTATTAAATTACATAATGAACAATATTTGTTTAAAAGAAATATGTATGTATATACCTCAGCAAAGGAAAGAATAATCCTTAAGTTTGCTTTTGCATAGAAAATGCCTTCTGAAATCGCGAAACGGAATGAATTATAAGGCTCATAAATTTTTTGATTTTGTTAAGAAATATATTAATGATAAATGTGTTAAATGTGTTAAAATATTTAAGATTTTTCCCATGTCTACTTTACTCTCAATGCCAGTGCACTTAAGTCTGCTTTATATTTTGTCAGCAATTCTTTATCTAAATTTTCTGGCATTTGCTTAGTAACCTCCTTTACTAACCAGGATACCATATGCTTTTGACCAATGCGTTGCTCTAAATTACGGCAGGCCACCTGATAGTCTAGGCGATGTTTGACATCTTCATATACTTGCATTATGGCTTCTCTGTAGGCTGCCTCTAATTGTAAAGCAATATTTTCTCTCTTGGCCTGCATTAGCAAAAGACTGCCTTCTGCTCTCCACTGTTCCAATTCTTCGCGATCAATCAAGTCTTGCAAACCTTTTAATTCAGCTTCATGTTGCTTCTTCCAGTTATTTTCAAATTTTTCAATTTCCTGATCGCAATAGCGGGCCACTTGTGGACCCAACTTTTTGACTGCCACAACGCACAATATGCCTAGGGAGAGACCATTATAAAATTCATGATCGCAGACATAAATCTCTTTTGAAAACAAATAGTTCAGCAAGCCTAAACCAAATATATAGGGTCCAGTTATTCCGGTTTTTGGATAAAAAAATGTAAACCAATTGTCGGGTATGAAGCCCAATCGCACTTTGTCGGGATAAATTGGACGTTTAGTGCCGCAATCACAGTAATGGGTATAACCAGTGCCTATGGGTAGGGCCTGCGGTAAACCCACCTTTCGTAAATACTGCGAAGTCAATAGGGAAACTGGTTTTAGAGGTGGCATTTAATAAGATTTTTTACAAAATATAAAAAAAAACAAATAATGTTAAAGGAACACACGCAAGTTATTTAATTATGAAAAACAAAACAAATTCTAAAAATATTTTTTGTTTAATTTTAACGTCAACTAAAACAACTGTTTGTATAAAGCAGCGATCTACAGCACAACTCGTATAATTTTAAATAAAAAATATTTTTTTATATATCGTCTAAATTTCTTGATCTTTTTTATGTATAAATAAAAAATAAAAAATATTTTTTTAATTTATATTTTTCTTTGACTTCGAACAAGTTAATGACATTTTGTCGCATTGATTAGAAAAATTATTTATTATAAAATAAACATTTGTAATTGTTAATAGTTTTGTTTGTGTTTTTGTATGTATTTAAATTGTTCTCATAAAACTATAAATAATGTCCAAAAGATGCGTCACTAGCTTTTAAATTTATGACAGCCACTCATTATTTCAATAATACAATGCTTTTGAAAAATTTTTGACATAAATTTTAGAACCAAATATAACGAAAATATTTCCTTGCTTTGCTAATAATTTTTTGCCGCAATAAACTTATTCTAAACTATTATAGTTGTACCCGGTCTGCGTTGGTCACCCCAATAGTATTTTTGTATTGTATTCTTTCAAAAATAAATTCTGGATTCGTTCTTTGTGCAAGTTAATAGTTGATTGTGGGTAGTGTGATCGCTTTTTTATATCCTTCACATGTGGTGCCAAGTTTATATCTCTGTAGATTTTTATACCCGCCACCAAAAAAATGGTGGGGGTATATTCATTTTGTCATTCCGTTTGTAACACATCGAAATATCCATTTTAGACCCCATAAAGTATATATATTCTGAATCAGGGTTTGATTTGATGACGATCTAGCTATGTCCATCCGTCTGTCCGTCTGTCCGTCTGTTGAAAGCACGATAGAGTTCGCACCGAAAAAGCTAGGGGGCTCAAATGCCAGAATCTTTCTTATAGACAAAGTTTGTTTGGTATTGAAAATGGGCTAAATCGGAATATAAGGAAGGGAGTTATAGCTCGAAAAGCAAGAGTAGGTCGAAAAAACCGTGTCCTTCAAACATCGAATAAAATGGAATTGTGTCCAAACGCATTAACGTAGACTCATGAAACTTCGAATATATATTTATCGAGTCAAAAGAATATTTGTCCCTGAAAATCGCTTATTTCTGAATTAGCAAAAGAGTTATCGATCAAAATGTACGAAAATTTATACCGCACAGTGTAATTTTCGGTATATATAAAAACAAAACCGTCATGAAAGCAACAAAATTGAATGTACGACCCCGAAATGCACACTTTGCTTCTTGGTGAGACGCTTTCTTGTAACGGAAAATCAATTTGCCACGCCTACTTTTACGCCCACCTCCCATATAACGTTTTACCTAAAATTCATATAATTTCTCTATTAATAAAGATTTTGGAATAACAAAGGCCTATATTGAAACACCTAAGTTGTACTCATTCGCAAAAATATTTTTGACACGCCTACTTTAACGCCCACTTTTCACGTTATCTACCGTTAATGAAATTTAAAAGCTCATAAAACTGCCAAAATTAGAGGTATGATGATCAAATTTGCTTCGTATATCCTTCTAATCAAGGTAGTCGTTGTGCCGAAAAGTTTAGGTAACACGCTTACTTTAACGCCCACCTCCCATAACGGTTTATCTTAAATTCATGTAATTTCTCTATTGACAAAGTTCTTAGGAAAATAAAGGACTATATTGAAATATCGAAGTTGTATTTATTAGCAGAAACTTTATTGACACTATTACTTTAACGCCCACTTTCATTGAAAATCTACATTCTCAAAAGCACTTTAGTAGCATATCGAAGTTATAGAGGGTGGTTAAATTTTAAGTACCGATGTTGAATTTAAATAAAACACAAATTATTTAGGATATTATTATTATTTCTTTTTGTAATGATAATATTTGTATGGTTCAATTATGTATTTAACAAAATATCGGCAAAATGGCCCCCCATCCTTGGCGCCACCCCTCTATCTGATGGTCCAAATTTTCAATGACAATGTTTATGCTCAATTGTTGGGCATGATGATGAGTCGAGGTTGACTGCTCTTTTGCCACACTATCGCAAAACCCAGCAGTGGTTCCCATTCAACGAACTAAGAAGGCATTCACAGATTTTCTAAAATTTTATACAGACCTGTTTTGCAGAAATTTAAATATTTTTTACAATTCTCCCGATTGTGGACGAATTTGAACGATTATGTTGACCAAAATAATTACGAAGTGCACAAAATGCTCTTTGATTTGAACGCTTATTTTTATAAAAAACCTGAATAACTTTAAAGCGTTGCTCATTTGCATATCTTTCCACGGATCAAATTGAGTAAGTTTGAGATTGAGAAATGTCAAGTGAAATGCAGAAAACAAATTTAAAGACTAGGTGTAGTTCAACTTCAACAGGGGCCCTTAAAATTTAACCACCCTCTACAAAGAAACTGATACATATTTTATTATAAAGAAATTATTCCATAGCGATTAAAAAAATAATAAGTATTGTGCTTTAAATGTACACAAAATTGGTGGTGGGTACAAATGATTCGGCACAGCCGAATATAGTGCTCTTACTTGTTTATTATATTTTTAATTTCTAAATTATGCATTTCCGATCCCATAAAGTATTTATTTTCTGATAGCTTATAAATAGTTAAGTTAAATGAGTGACGTCTGAACGTGTGTTGTTTTAAATCAACAAATCTTTTTGTGGCATAAAGCTTTTGAAAATATATGTGAGATGAGTCGTTATTGAAAAACCGCCCAATTGCCCCAGACTTTCTGAGGTATAGGCAGCTTATTTCCAAATTTTTAAAATAAAAGTTAGCATTTTCAGGACTCGGATTATTTATGATAACGTTTGTTCATGTTTATTTAAATGAGAATTGCTTGTTAGGCTAAAAGTTTTCGATAGGTTAACCACAAAGTTATAAGCAGAACTAATTTAGAAAATTATATATTTTTTAAAATATATCAAGTTTCTCAAGGCTTTTATTGTTTTTGGACATATAAGTGACACAACATTACAAACCATAGTTTAGAAAATTATTTTTGAGCAAAAAAATCGATTTTAAACTAACTGAGATATAAAGAGTGGTTAAATTTTAAGGGCCGATGAAAACCACACCTAAACGTTAAGTTTTTTTTATGCCTTCCATTTGACATTTCTCAATTTCAGACTTACTCGATTTGAACCATGGAAAAATAAATAATTATGCAACGCGTTAAAGTTATTCAGGTTTATTATAAAAATGGGCGTTCAAAATAAAATGCATTTCGTGCACTTCGTGATTCCTTTGGTCAACATAATCGTTCCAATTCATCCACAATCAGGAGAATTGTAAAAAATATTTAAATTTCTGCAAAACCGGTCTGTATAAAATGTTAGAAAATCTGTGAATGCCTTCTTAGTTCGTTGAATTGGAACCAATGCTGGTTTTTGCGATAGTGTGGCAAAAAAGCAGTCAACCTCGCCTCATCATCATGCCCAACAATTGAGAATCAACATTGTCCTTGAAAATTTGGGCCATCAGATAGAGGAGTGGAGCCAAGGATGGGGGGGGGGTATTTGGCCGATATTTTGTTAAATACATAATGGAACCATACAAATATTATAATTACAAAAAGAAATAATAATAATATCCTAAATAATTTGTGTTTTATTTGAATTTAACATAAAATTTAACCACCCTTTATAACTGGGATATGCTACTAAAATGCTTTTGTAAGTGTAGTCTTTCAATGAAAGTGGGCGTTAAAGTAGGCATGTCAAAAAAGTTTCTGCTAATAAATACAACTTAGATATTTCAATATAGTCCTTTATTTTCCCAAAAAATTTATTAACAGAGAAATTACATGAATGTAAGATAAACCGTTATATGGGAGAATGGGAGGTAGGCGTTAACGTGGGCGTTTCACCTAACTTTTTGGCACAATAATTTCATTGAATATAAGGATATACGTAGCAAATTTGATCATCATACCTCTAATTTTGGCGGTTTTATGAGCTTTTAAATTTCATTAACGGTAGAAAACGTGAAAACTGGGCGTTTTAGTAGGCGTGTCAAAGTTGTTTTTGCGAATGAGTACATCTTAGGTGTTTCAATAAAGCCCTTTGTTATTTCAAAATCTTTATTAAGAGAGAAATTATATGAATTTTAGGTAAAACGTTATATGGGAGGTGGGCGTAAAAGTGGGCGTGGCACCTTAATTTTCTGGCACATTAATAACATTGCCTTGTGGGATATACGTAACAAATTTTATCAGCATACCTCTCATTTTGGCGGTTTTATGAGCTTTTAAATTTCATTAACGATAGATTACGTGAAAAGTGGGCGTTATAGTAGGCGTGTCAAAATTGTTTTTGCGAATGAGTACAACTTAGGTGTTTCAATACAGCCCTTTATTATTCCAAAATCATTATTAATAGAGAAATTTTATGAATTTTAGGTAAAACGTTATATGGGAGGTGGGCGTGGCACATTGATTTTCCGTTACAAACAAGCATCTCATCAAAAAGCAAAGTGTGCAAAATTTCAGAGTCGTAAATCCAATTTTGTTGCTTTTATTACGTTTTTATAACCGCCACCAAAAAAATGGTATGGGTATATTCATTTTGTCATTCCATTTGTAACACATCGAAATATCCATTTTAGACCCCATAAAGTATATATGACGATCTAGCTATGTCCGTCCGTCTGTCCGTCTGTTGAAAGCACGATAGAGGTCGCACCGGAAAAGGTAGGGGGCTCAAGTTTTGCCAGAATCTTTCTTATAGACAAGGTTTGTTTGGTATTGAAAATGGGCTAAATCGGAATATTAGGAAGAGAGTTATAGCTCGAAAAGCAAGAGTAGGTCGAAAAAACCGTGTCCTTCGAACATCGAATAAAATAGAATTGTGCCAAACGCCTTAACGTAGACTCATGAAACTTCGAATATATATTTCCTGGGTAAAGGCAATATTTTTCTCCGAAAATTGTCTAAATCTGTGCATTATGAGAGGAGTTATCGATCAAAATGTACGAAAATTTATACCGCACAGTGTATTTTTCGGTATATTTAAAAACAAAAACGTCATAAAAGCAACAAAATTGGATTTACGACTCTGAAACTTCGCACACATTGCTTTTTGGTGACACACTTTCTTGCGACGGCAAATCGATTCGCCACGCCCACTTTTACGCCCACTTCCCATATAACGTTTTAACTAAAATTCGTATAATTTCTCTATTAATAAAGATTTTGGAATAATAAAGGCCTATATTGAAACACCTCAGTTGTACTCATTCGCAAAAATAACTTTGACACGCCTACTATAACGCCCACTTTTCACGTTATCTACCGTTAATGAAATTTAAAAGCTCATAAAACCGCTAAAATTAGAGGTATGCTGATAAAATTTGTTACGTATACCCCACAAGGCAACGTTATTAATGTGCCAGAAAATTAAGGTGCCACGCCCACTTTTACGCCCACCTGCCATATAACGTTTTACCAAAAATTCATATAATTTCTCTACTAATAAAGATTTTGGAACAATAAAGGACTATATTGAAACACCTAAGTTGTACTCATTAGCAAAAACAACTTTGACACGCCTACTATAATGCCCACTTTCACTTTTGAATTAAGTCCAGACGCATAAACGTAGAGTCATGAAACTTCGAATATATATTTATCGAGTCAAAAGAATGTTTTTCCCTGATAATCGCTAAAATCTATGAATTAGGAAAAGAGTTATAGATAAAAATGTACGAAAATTTATACCGCACAGTGTATATTTCAAATTTAAAACGTAATAAAACTGACAAAACTATATGTACTATTCTGAAATTTTGCAAACATGGCTTTTTGGTCAAAGTCTTCGTTATAACGGAAAATAGATGTGCCACGCACACTTTTTTCCTTAAATTTTTATAAAAATATATTAGTCATATATATTAGCATTTATTCATCTTACACTTATGCTTATGTTCTCCTGAAGTTATGCTCTATTAAAAATGGGAATTTAGGAAAATTTTGACCTAAGTCAAAAAAAATTATCTCAACATTATAAACCATTTATTTTCATGTACTAATGGCTAACAAATTTTAAAGTTATACAAAACTTATTTCGTTTGAAAATCTTTTAAAAGCAAAATTTTATAGAAGTTTAAAAATCAAAATCTTACTAATAAATTTCCCGTTTTAGATAAATGCAGAGAATGTATATTTTAAATCACCCTGTGGCCCTTAAAATTTAACCTTAAATTCACTTTCTTCCTCTTAAATTCATGTAAATTCTCTATGAATAAAGATTTTGGAATACTAAAGGACTATATTGAAATATCTAAGTTATGTTTATGTTATTTTAACGGCCACTTTCATTGAAAGACTAAATTTACGAAAACATTTTACTAGCATACCGAAGTTATAATGGGTGGTTTAATTTTAAGGACCGATGATGATTTTGAATAAAATTATTATGAAATTATTATCATTTCTTTTTATAATGATAATATTTGTATGCTTCAATTATGTATGGAACAAAATATCGGCCAAATGGCCCCCCAACCTAGGCGGCACACTTCGATCCGATAGTCCATATTTGCAATGACACTGTTGATGCTCAATTGTTGGGCACGATGATGAGTCGAGGTTGCTAGCTCTTTTGCCACGTTATCGTGAAAAACAGCAATGTTTCCCATTCAACGAACTAAGATGGCATTCACAGATGTTTTCACATTTCATACAGACCTGCTTTGCAGACATTTAAATATTTTTTACAATTCTCACGATTGTGGACGAATTCGAACGATTATGTTGACCAAAAGAATCACGAAGTGCACAAAATGCACTTTGATTTGAACGCCCATTTTTATAAAAATCTTTAATATTAAAAAGCGTTGCTCGATTGCGTATCTTTCCACGGTTCAAATTGAGTTAGTCTGAGATTGAGAAATGTCAAATGAAATACAAGAAAAAAGTTGAAGTTTAGATGTGGTTCACCTTAAACATGGACCCTTAAAATTTAACCACCCTCTACAAAGAAAGTGATACATATTTTATTATAAAGAGATTATTTCATAGCGATTAACAAAATAATAAATATTGTGTTTTAAATGTACACAAAATTGGTGGTGGGTATAAAAGATTCGGCACAGCCGAATATAGTGCTCTTACTTGTTGTTTTTAAATATACCGAAAAATACACTGTGCGGTATAAATTTTCGTACATTTTGATATTTAACTCCTTTCCTAATGCATAGATTTAGGTAATTTTGGGGGAGAATTTTGTTTTTACTCAGGAAATATATATTCGAAGTTTCATGGGTCTACGTTAATGCGTTTGGACCAAGGTTGGCAACCGAAACGAATAACGGTATTGGTATCGGTATCGGTATGAAGTTTTTTATTATTTCGGTAACGGTATCGGTATCGGTATCGGTATCGGTATTTTAATTATAACGGTATCGGTATACCGGTATTAGTGCTACAAACCGGTATTGGCTAAAAATAAAAGATTTTGAATATATACATATTTAATCTTTATTTATTTATTTAATTAACAAAAATATTAACTAAACATTAACTTCTTTTCTAAATATTATATTTAGTAAGTAATATAAGGAACACATACATGTTCTTTATCCATGAGGCATTTTGCTCTTGTTATCATACATATATTGTTCAAATATTTTTTAAATGCTTTTAAATTTAGTTTGATCACTTAAGTTGTGCGCGTCACTTTTAATTGCTACAAAGAATAGCTTTTTTCCGTTTTTTCAGTTGTAACAATACAAATTTATACAGGTGACCATAGCTATACAACAAATCTTATATGTTTAATTTTTTTGGTGCAAATTTTTTTGCAAGAAACAAAGAACAGCTGACACACTGCAACCATCTATACAAATTCTCCTTGGCCAGTAGCAAAACAATGGCAGTGTTGTCATCGAGGAGTGTGAAGGTAAAAAAGCTATTTCAACTAACACAATAGTGTTGAACATATAGAAATTTGATGCTATTTGCCTAATTGGTATGCATTTTAAATACCGAAACACTGAAATGATGTTACCGGTATAATACCGGTATTAAGGGAAACGGTATTTGAATACCGGTATTTTACGCAAAAAATTTATTCGGTATCGGTATCGATACCGGTAATCAATTTTAAACGGTATTTAGTCGGTATCGGTATCAATAACGGTATCGGTTGCCAACCTTGGTTTGGACATAATTTCGAGCTATAACTCTGTTCTTAATATTCCGATTTAGCCCATTTTCAATACCAAACAAACCTTGTCTATAAGAAAGATTCTGGCAAAATTTGAGCCCCATACCTTTTTCGGTGCGACCTCTATCGTGCTTTCAACAGACGGACGGACATAGCTAGATCGTCATCAAATCAAACCCTGATTCAGAATATATATACTTTATGGGGTCTAAAATGGATATTTCGATGTGTTACAAACGGAATTACAAAATGAATATACCCCCACCATTTTTTTGGTGGCGGGTATAAAAATGGCGTCGACAACAAAATGGCTAAAAATTGTTCTTAGCCCCATCAATATGGATATTAAATGAAAGGGCTTGATAAACAAATGTAACCAACTATTTACAAATTCAAAGATGGCGTCAATTATAATAAGACAAAATGGCGTATAACTTTAAATTAAGGCTACACTATATAATTCTGTGGTCATTTTGCCTATTTACGTGATGTATTATCAAATGGTTTATTCCTCATTTTGACGTGCCCGTAGTTGCATTTATTTCTTAACAGCCTTCTTTTGCCGTTTTATTTATTTATATTTTATTTTTTTATATTTTCTGCCAAAACTGCTGTATTACCTTGCGAACAAAGTATCCTGTAGATTAACCCTCTGGGCATCCTAAATCTAATTAAACTATATGCAGTTGGTTTTCTTTTCCGTTGAGCTATAAAAGGTCGCCAGAAATACAGGCCGTCGATTTTGTTTGGTTTTTGGTATATTCTAGTTCGCTTTATGTAAACTTGTTTATGTACAACACCATCGAAATAACCAAAAGATATTTCATGTACAGAAACAGTTTTATTAAAATTTTCATATAAGTAAAAGTCAGGGCTGTAAACTAACAATTCCTTTTTTAATTAATAACTAAACATTCTTTTTTTAGTGATTAAAATAAAAATTTATGTGAAATGTTGCTAATTTATGATAAATTAAAAATTCTTTAAATTTATTTTATGCAAAATAAAAGTGAATTAAATTTTAAGATATACACAGTGTCTACCACAAGTCATGCATGTGTATTAAAATGTGAACGATAGTGCCCATTTTAAACGTAAAAACTTTACTACTTTGGTGTGACATGGCTTCTAAAATATAAAAAACCAAATGTTATCTTATTCCTGCAAGCACCCTTGCCTTCAAGTGTAAACCTTTCTTTGAGCATTCTTTTATTTAATGGAAAAGGTTTTTATTTTATATTACTCATGACAGCGGTTAGAATTGCTTAAATTTTACAGTAGGGTGTCTGAAAATTTGAACTGTCGAATATGTTTTGTAGCCAAACTTTAGTTACATTGTCAGCTGGGAACTGAAGCTTTTTAAGTGTCAACATAGTTTTATTTTTCTATTGCATATGACAGTTGTTAGTTACCAATGGTCATTTGTAATACCCTTTTTCAAAGAACAGGCAAAGCAATAGAGTTTCGTTTGCTATTGATAATAACGTAAATCGTTAACCAAATTTTATATAGGGTCCATAATAAAGCTACAGGTTTTACTATAGTAATTAAAATATATTCTTCTATTAACATCGGAAAAAAAATAAAAAAAGAATAGCGTGGGAGGGTTATTTAATGCGTGACTTTTTGAATAATATACATGTTTTTTGACAAAAAATTATTTATTTTAAACAGTCTTCTTTGTGCTCTATACACAAAATCAATCTTTCCCAAAATTTTGTATCCCTTTCAAAAGACAATTTTTGCCAAAATGGTATTTTTTGTTTGAGATGGAGTCAAATTTGTTTTCGTTGAGGCATTTATTTTGGTTGGATTTTCTGTTTTTTTTTTCATGGAAACTGCATATGCATGTGCCCTTGAATTGTTCTAGAGAAAAACAAACTTTGTTTTGGCTAAATGCTGTCAGTTTTTTCAAATCTCAATTAAATCGGGCAATAAATTAGAATATTATTTGATTTGATTTGATGGTAGACAATCAAAGCATATTTATTGATGATAAATAAATTTGCCTTGGTAGACAATGTACACTAACCACGTGCGTCCCAGAAGGCGGTCGTCATGACTTTATTGACCAACGATTTTAACTAGGCTTTCCTTGGCGAGAGTTCAACCCGAAAAACACACTGTTCTGACTGCTTTTTGAAGTGTTGTGTGGGATCTACGTTTTGTGCACGATTACGACTTGACTGAGTGATCTTGTTACACGATCACTTTTGTGGTTGATTGCGAGCTAATCTGGCTCACATCGTGCACAAAGATTTCTTATAGTGTGATCATTCAAAATTTAAACCACTGACATGCGTTAAATGCCTTTCACAGTCTCACATACTTTAAATTTCCAAGCTGCCAACACCAAATCCTAAAATTTTAAAATTGTTTCGGGGGTAGTGAACTCAATTGGACGTCCAAAACTTTCAGCATTTTCCGTGCTTGGAAGGCCCAAACAAATTTTTATAAACCATTTCTTCACTATTAAAACTGATGGTGAAAAGGTCCTGTAGTATATTTCAAGCTTAGTCTTCTTTTAAGTTATGCTTAAAGAGTACACAAAATTCACTTTGTTTAAATTTCCTCCTCCAACCATGTGGTAATCTGCTATCAATTGTTGTCAAATGCAAACACAATGCTCAGCTTGTTGAAATTTTTACAACATTCAACGAAAATGTTGAGAAAAGCATTTATAAAGTGGGACATTCAAAAAGACACGAACTTATTGACCCACACGTGTATAAAAATAATTAATTTCTCTTAACAATTTATTGATCGTTTCATTTTTGATTATAATAACTCACAAATTTTTATTATTGGTCGGTGATTAAAATTTAATATTTTTAGATTATGTTTGTGTGTTTAGCAACCACTTACAGAACTGGTCTTAAATACTACCGTACTCTCCTTGGTCACCTAATAAGTACTTACTAATTTAAACTATTTTATTTTATAATCCTTAACAACAAAAAAAAATAATCAGACATGAGTTCAAAAAAAAAAAAAATCAATACATTCTTCCACACCTCTGTAGTGTTAGTATGAATATTAGTGTTTGCAATAACTATATAAAATACAGCAATAATATTACATACATATTTACAAAAACATAAACAAATCTATTCTTAGTGTAGATAATCAAATATGACAACATTTGTTTGTTTTGCCAATAGATACAGAACATGAGGGTGAGATAGAGAAATGGAGGCTGGTGACAACAAAGAAAAGCGGACAGAAAGACATACATCACTTATCAGATGGCGCGTGAGTGTACAATTGCATGAAAACATTTATTCAAGTTAAAATGTATGTCATTTAAAGTGACAAATGTTTAAATTGTTTTTTTTTCTTTTGGTAAAAGTAGATTTTGATGTGTTTCTTTTTGTGGGTGATCTTTTGGTACTTCAGTCTATAGTTTCATAAATGTTTTTTGATTGTACGATGTCATACGATATGGAAGAATATGTTTTATATTCCTTTTCTTTTTGTTTGCAAATAAAAATTTGTCACACGTTTACTTAATGATTTTTGTTGTTGTTGTTGCTGTAGTTTTCCTATTTAACTTGTCGTAAAAATGATAAAAAACCTTATGGTGTAGAAATATACATCCCACCGTACACACAAACATAAATAAATTTTGTACTTATTTCGGTAGTTTTCTTAATCAATTGGAAATAAGCCTATGGCCAAACTAAATAATTTCTCTGTAGACATGTATATTAGATGTGTTTGCTTTTTTATACCAGCCACCAAAAACAAATGGTGGGGGTATATTCATTTTGTCATTCCGTTTGTAACACATCGAAATATCCATTTTAGGCCTCTCCCCAAAAATTGCTTACATCTACGCATTAGGAAAGGAGTTCTAGATAAAAATGTACGAAATTTTATACCGCGCAGTGTATTTTTCAGTATATTTTAAATTTAAAACCTAATAAAACGGACAATATTAGATGTACGACCCTGAAATTTTGCGCACTTCGCTTTTTGTGAGAGTCTTTTGTGTAACGGAAAATCAATGTGCCACGCCCACTTTTACGCCCACCTCCCATATAACGATTTAACTGAAATTCATATAATTATTCTATTAATAAAGATTTTGGAAAAATAAAGGACTATGTTGAAATATATAAGTTGTACTCATTTGCAAAAATAACTTTGGCACGCCTACTACAACGCCCACTTTTTACGTTACCTACCGTTAATGAAATTTAAAAGCTCATAAAACCGACAAAATTAGAGGTATGATAATGAAATTCTCTAGATATATCCTTCTAATAAATGTAATTGTTATGCCAAAAAGTTTAGGTGACACGCCCACTTTAACGCCTACCTCCCATATAACGGTTTTTCTTAAATTCATGTAATTTCTCTATTGACAAAGTTTTTGGGAAAATAAAGGACTATATTGAAATATCTAAGTTGTATTTATTAGCAGAAACTTTATTGACACGCCTACTTTAACGCCCACTTTCACTAAAAGACTAAATTTACGAAAAAATTTTACTATCATATCAAAGCTATTAAGGGTGGTTAAATTTTAATGACCGATGTTGATTTTAAATATAACACAAATTATTTAAGAAATTATTATCATTTCTTTTTATAATGATAATATTTGTATGGTTCAGTTATGTATAAAACAAAATATCGGCCAAATGGCCCCCCCCCCACATCCTTGGCGCCATCCTCTATCTGATGGTCCAAATTTTCAATGACAATGTTTATGCTCAATTGTTGGTCACGATGATGAGTCGAAGTTGACTGCTCTTTTGCCACACTATCGCAAAAAACAGCAATGGTTCCCATTCAACGAACTAAGAAGGAATTCACAGATTTTCTACCATTTGATACAGACCTGTTTTGCAGAAATTTAAATATTTTTTAAAATTCTCCCAATTGTGGACGAATTTGAACGATTATGATGACCAAAAGAATCTCTTAGTGCACAAAATGCATTTTGATTTGAACGCCCATTTTCATAAAAAACCTGAATAACTTTAACGCGTTGCTTATTTGCGTATCTTTCCATCGTTCAAATTGAGGTAGTCTGAGATTGAGAAATGTCAAATGAAATGCAGAAAACAAATTTGACGTCTAGGTGTAGTTTACCTTCAACATGGGCCCTTACAATTTAACCACCCTCTACAAAGAAAGTGATACATATTTTATTATAAACAGATTATTCCATAGCGATTAACAAAATAATAAATATTGTGCTTTAAATGTGCACAAAATGGGTGGTGGGTATAAAAGATTCGGCACAGCCGAATATAGTGCTCTTACTTGTTTATATTTATTTAATATGTACATTTAATTTGTTATAATCTTCGAAAGTTGCATTTATTGTTCAATTGAAAGTATTAAATCATCATTAAGAAAAAACATATTTTTTTGCTTTGGAATTCTATTCGCCGTAACATCTTTTCATGCAGATCTCTTTGGTACAAAAGCGATTACGATTTCCATTGCAGCCCTTATAGGTAAATTTGCGGCATTGTCCTTTGTCGTAAAACCATCTCGTTTCAGTTTTTGTTTGATCCTTACGGTTGCAAAAATTACCTTCATTTTTGGATGAATAGCAGTTCCATTGATCTGAAAAAAAACCAAATAAGTTACGAATTTATTATTTAAAAAATATGAGCGTAGAGGAAAAGCATGGCTATTATTACATGATCATGATCATCATATTATAAAAAAATAACTTCTTCTTGTTATACTCTTCACCTGTAATGTCATTCCATATATGGTTTCCACAATTTGCAATCTATATATTTTCTACAGGCATATAAACAAGGAATTTAATTAAGTTATGTCCGTTTGTTTGTTGGAATCGTCTATTTGAAGTCCCTACAAGTTTCAAAGACCTGTATGTGATATATCGCTTTTGAAAACCAGTGCAATTGCGTCATTAGTTTCTGTGATAAATTCCTTCATTTTTAAGGATACGTTTGTAACTATTTTTTTTAATAATTTCCACAAATCGGCAAAGTTATAAGCAAAAATAATTTTAAATGTCATATTTTTATAAATATATCAAGTTCCTAAATCTCCTAAATAATTGAACTTCCTAAAACCACTATAATGCAAGCCCTAAGCTATTTTTCATGAGAAAAGTTAACTTATGTCAGTTTGAAACGTACTGAGTTATAACAAACAAAATATAACTGCTTTGTTTTTTACATACCCTTCATATGATAATGTCAAAGTGTTTACCGACGGCAGAGAGGCCCTTTTTTGTATATTTTACGAATTGAGATTTTCAGTGACTTTAGTACATTTCACACAAATACCATTCGACACAAAAAAACTTAATGAAATAGTATTAAAAGTAACAGTTTTACAAGCAATTTTACACAAGAAATTACATTACGATAATACCATCTCCTATACAGTTACAACTTTTTGAGTTAGGGCCTTTCTGCCTTTGACCAGCGATATATAAGTTTGTCATTTTGTTCGTAATTTCTACAGTATTCACTTGCTAAAGTATATATATTATAAATCCTTTCAGATGGAGAAGTCAATATGGTAAAGTCCATCTGTATGCTTATGCTTATTCGTGTGTAAAAATATATGTAATGCGTAGTTTTTCGTTTGTTAAGCAAGCGTGTGTAAATATTCCTGTAGGTAAATATTTAACTATTAACATTTTAAACCAGTCATATTACTGGTTATAACGATCCCATAACTTTAACAAGAAATAAAATAATCATCACAAAAGTGAAGAGTTGTTTGTTTTTCAAACGTAAATCTTATTAGTACACGCAAAGAAAAACCATAGTTACAACATGATCACGACGGTCATACTATATTCGCCTTAACAACATTTGATTGTCGAAAACAAGTAATAGTTATTATACCCGCCACCAAAAAATGGTAGGGGTATATTCATTTTGTCATTCCTTTTGTAACACATAGTGCTCTTACTTGTTTTTGTTTAATTTCATCAAATATTTTGTCACGATAATCAAGCACTTGTTTGAATTGTATCATCTAATGTTTACTTTTCGTAAAAATTCCAAAATGGTTATCATTTAAAAATATTTTGATTTAAAAAAACTAGTCCGACAAAAATAGCATTATATTCAAAAACATTAAAAATTACAAATAATCATTAAATAATTGGTAAGACAAGAGTCAATCTATGATTTTTTTTTATTAATAATTGATTACAATCGTTCTTATTCTTGCTAATTTAATTTTTATTACTTTTAAAGGTTTGAGATGTCGAAAAAATACACTAAATTTTTATAAAAATTGGAGAAACTTGAAAATAAACCAAGAAATTTAAGAAAATATTGGTATAAAATTAAATGGTTAGCACAATCAATATATGCATGTATGTAACTAACAGCAAAATTTAATAATTTGCGATGGAAATTAGCAAAGATAGTCAATTTCAATTGTAGAAATATATGTATATGATTATTGCTTGATACTTTTATTAAACATAATAATGATAACTGGTAACCATTATGTATATGTTTTAATCACAATCATGTAGTTCAATCAAAGTATGTTGCTCTTCTTACCACAACCATGTTTGTTGGGTGTATCAATTAAAAATAATATTTTGTTGGTGCAATGGTTAAAGCTTAGAGCTTAAAACTTTAAAGCCGAATGAGCCTGGTTCGACTACCAGCTGAGACAAGAAAAATTTAATAATTATAATAAAAATAATTTGGTGCTTGAGAATAGCTGTTAATAATAATTTTTTCAAGTATGTGTGATGTGAGTTCACTAACTCCCAACTCTCTTTCATTAACTAGTATAGAAACTATGTAGTACAAAACTACATAATATGAACTAGTTAGGGGTCCTATGACAAGGTAAAATTAAAATCCATAGTTTGTTATATCTAAAAGAAGGACAGATATGTAACTAACCACATACTAGTTACTTATTCTGCAGGGTATTTACGACACACATACAAATATATAAATGTGCATATACATATAAAAAAACAATAAAAAGACTTATATGTATGGTAATGGTTATAGTTGCGTACACTTTTGTGAAGGGTATTTTAAGAATTGGCATAGCTAAATACAGCGCTGTTACTCATTTGTCCTCAAATTTATTATTACTGACTATTTTTTTCTATGTAAAATTAAATTAATTCATTATGACTATATGTAAATAATTGTCTAGGAATACGGTAATTAGGTGTTGCTTTTTTTTATAATTAATAAATAAGTATACAAATTTTAATCCACAACCATACATCCCAACCATGACATTTTCTTCTTTTACACTCTGTTTATTGTTTTAATTTATTTAAAATAATTTAAAAAAATTTGCAAATTTTTTCACACCCTAAATCAACTCAAAGTAACCACCGGTAACCGCATTTTAATTTCGTAGAACAAAACCTTAATGGCACTTCATGTCAATTTTATTATTTTGATGCGCTTTATGTCAAAGATCCTTGAAACTAGTGTGAAAATGCGTGCATGTATGAGTGTTCTTGTCACTGGCTTATCTTTTGTGAAATAAAATTAAAAGTATAATTCACAAAGAACTGTAGAAAAAATTCACATAAATATTTTAATGACCAGAACCTATGATTCACTGCACAAAGGCGCCAACAAAAGGAAATTATATATAACAGAATATGAGAAGAGCTTATATGCATTTTTATACACGCCACCAAAAAAATGGTGGGGGTATATTCATTTTGTCATTCCGTTAGTAACACATCGAAATATCCATTTTAGACCCCATAAAGTATATATATTCTGAATCAAGGTTTGATTTCATGACGATCTAGCTATGACTGTCCGTCTAACCATCTTTCCGTCTGTTGAAAGCACGATAGAGGTCGCACCGAAAAAGCTAGGGGGCTAAAATTTGCCAGAATCTTTCTTATAGACAAGGTTTGTTTGGTATTGCAAATGGGATAAATCGAAATATTAGGAAGAGAGTTATAGCTCGAAAAGCAAGAGTAGGTCGAAAAAACCGTGTCCTTCGAACATCGAATAGAATGGAATTGTGTCCAAACGCATTAACGTAGACTCATGAAACTTCGAATATATATTTCCTAAGCAAAAAAAATATTTTCCCTCAAAATTATCTAAATCTATGCATTATGAAAGGAGTTATCGATCAAAATGTACAAAAATTTATACCGCACAGTGTATTTTTCGGTATATTTAAAAACTAAAATGTCATAAAAGCAACAAAATTGGATGTACGACTCTGAAATTTTGCACAGTTTGCTTTTTGGTAAGAGGCTTTTTTGTAACAGAAAATCAATGTGCCACGCCTACTTTTAGGCCAACCTCCCAGATAACGTTTTACCCAAAATTCATATAATTTCTCTAATAATAAAGGACTATATTGAAACATCTAGGTTGTACTCATTAGCAAAAACAACTTTGACACGCCTACTATAACGCCCACTTTTAATGAAATTTATAAGCTCATAAAACCGCCAAAATTAGAGGTATGATGATTAAATTTGCTACGTATATACCCCTAAGCAATGTCATTACTGTGCCAAAAATTTAGGTGCCACGCCCACTTTTATGCCCACCTCCCATATAACGTTTTATCTAAAATTCATATAATTTCTCTATTAAAATAGATTTTGGAATAATAAAGGACTATATTGAAATACCTTAGTTGTACTCATTCGCAAAAACAATTTTGACACGCCTACTATAACGCCCACTTTTCACGTTATCTACCGTTAATGAAATTTAAAAGCTCATAAAGCCGCCAAAATTAGAGGTATGATGATCAAATTTGCTACGTATATCATTCTAGGCAATGTCATTACTGTGCCAGAAAATTAAGGTGCCACGCCCATTTTAACCCCTACCTTCCATATAACGGTTTATCTTAAATTCATGTAATTTCTCTATTGACAAAGTTTTTGGGAAAATAAAGGACTACATTGAAATATCTAAGTTGTATTTATTAGCAGATACTTTATTGACACGCCTACTTTAACGCCCACTTTCATTGAAAGACTACATTTGCAAAAGCATTTTAGTAGCATATCGAAGTTATATAACCCTTAACTTATATATAAATATAAGTTAAGGGCCGATGTTGAATTTAAATAAAAAACAAATTATTTAGGAAATTATTATTATTTCTTTTTGTAATGATAATATTTGTACGGTTCAATTATGTATTTAACAAAATATTGGCCAAATGGCCCCCCTCATTCTTGGCGCCACTCCTCTACCTGATGTTCCAAATTTCCAATGACAATGTTGATGCTCAATTGTTTGGCGTGATGATGAGTCGAGGTTGACTGCTCTTTTGCCACACTATCGCAAAAAACAGCAATGGTTCCCCTTCAACGAACTAAGAAGGCATTCACAGATTTTCTAACATTTTATACAGACCTGTTTTGCAGACATACAGAAAGATTCTGTGAAAATTTCAAGGAAGTCGGTCCAGCCGTTTAACCGTCTATAAAGTACAAACAAACATACAAACACACATTGATTTTCATATACATATACATATGTATAGATGAAATTCATAAAAATTAAAAAATGTTTCTAAGAAATTTTTAAATAAAATTTTCGTAGAAAATCAATTTTATAACCTTTTTTTAAAACTTCAATAGCTTTAATAAACAAGGGGCAGTAATTAATTTTCAAAAAAGGCTTTAGCATCATTTTGAGAAAATATTTGTTTATAGCAACATTATTATCTCACATCATCAAATATAGTTAATATATATAACAATATATCATTGGTCACTAATAGAAAGGCCCTTACTCAAATTATTGTATTTTGACAGGAGAAGAACAGAAACAGAAACTTTATTGTCGCAATGTAATTTCTTTTGTATTTAAAACTGTTATTTTTGATACTATTCCGTTAAATGTTCGCTTCGAGGTGTATTTGTTTGAAATTTATTGAAATTACTGTAAAATTCAATTTCGCTAAAAGTACGAGTTAAGGCCTCGTTACTCTTACGTAAACGCACTCGTTCCGAATCAGCTGATTCATTTTCCTATAGGAACTTATGTGTAAATAAGTACTATTTCGTTAACGTGACGTTGCGTTGCGGACGAACCTAATAAAATTTGATTTTCTCGCCGTTTTTACGTATAAGCAGTGTTGATTTCTATTTCTGTTTTTATACAGTGTTGTCAACAAAATTTTTAAGAAAAATTTGTGTTGTTTTTTATGTTTAAATATTTTTATATATATTTTACAATATATTATTAATGAAGTTTGATACATCAAACATATTTTAAAAGTAGAAATTTGAAATATTGTTTTATTATAAATTAGTTAAAAAAATATAAACCGCTTTAAAATTGTGGAAATAACTTGCACAATATTTTAAACATCATAAACTTTAGCCCAACTCAACTTGTCGTAGCAGTTGTAAGTTATAGGATACCTTCTTCAACATATTAAAACAAACAAGTTTCCATCTCTAATAAGCGTAGAAAAGACTATTGTATGTATTGTAAAAGATATTGATAGATATATCGAGCCATAACCGCCGAAAAAATGTATCCCACACCATAATCGATTTTTGTTTTTTTTATAGAAATCGATAGTTCAACATCATTTGCATCATCTGTCAAAATTTCATAGCTGTAGATTAAACCGTTATGATTTTATAACAAAAACAATTTTAATGTAAATGCATATGGTGAGTTGTTTACATTTTCTTTGAACGCTTGTGTGGGATACAATTAATTTCTCTTTTAAAATAAATGAAACACATTGGTAAAAAATAAAAAAAAAACACAATTTTTTGAGACTTTAATCAAAGATAAAGATAAAGATTTGTATTTTTGGAAGCTTTAGAACAATATGTCGAAGGTATCCCATGATTTTTTTTTGCAAAATATGTTTTTGTTTTCAATTATTGGATATTTTTACAGCTTTCCCTGGTACCGTATAGCGATTCAGATGAATCTTTCGTTGATTTAAATGGTTTGGAAAGTTTAAAAGAAGTCGAGGAGGAAACGTGTGTTGGGAAAAGTGGCTACAGAAAGCAAAAGAGAATACCTAAAAGGCTGCAAAAAGTTAAGAAAAAAAATATGAGTGTTTTGCCCAACCCGTGCTTAAAGAAAAAATGTCCAAATTCGTGTCATGATAAAATTTCTGAAGATGAAAGGGTAAGAATAAATGAACATTATTGGGGAATAGGCAACAAAATTAGACAGAAAGATTGGCTGTCTTCTTGTGTTAAACAAGTCGATATTAAAAGGCGATATGGAGAAAGTGACAGAAAAAAGTGCAGCTTTAATTATTTTATCAATATCAATAATACCAGTTTTAAAGTTTGTCAAAAATTTTTATTGAAAACGTTGAATATTTCACAAACGATTTTAATATCCGTAATAAAAAATACAAGTTCATATAAAACTTGCCTTGAAAACATAAAAAAGCCAACTGCACACAACAAATCTGATGAAGCAAGCATATCACTAGTAAAATCCTTTATAGAACAATTACCAGCGGTTCCTTCACATTATTGCCGGAATAAAAGTAAAAAATTATATCTACCTCAAGAATTTCGAAACATAAAAACTGTATATCAGCATTATATAGAACACTTGAAAACTATTAATAAAGTAAATAGTCAGTTATCGTTAAGAGTATTCCGTAATATTTTTAGGAACAGTTTCAATTTAGGCTTCCATTTACCTAAAAAAGATAAATGTATCTTATGCGAGAATTACAATAATTTAGACACAGAATCCAAAAAGCAATTGGATTCATCAGAAGAGTATCAAATGCATCTAAAGGACAAAGAGAAATCTAAGCAAATATTTTTGGAGGATCAAAAGCTATGCAAAGAGAATCCGGCTTATTTATGTACAAGTTTCGACTTGCAAAAGGTCTTAAATACTCCCTATGGAAAAAGTTTAACTTTGTTCTATTCTAGAAAATATTCATTCTACAATGAAAGTTTTTATGAGAGTGGTACAAGAGATGGGTTTTGTTTTTTATGGGGAGAAAAGGATGGTAAACGAGGGTGTAATGAAATTTGCACAACTGTTTTCCAATACCTTAAATTAGTCGATGAAAGAAAAACCCAGTCGATAGTCCATCTTTATTGTGATAGCTGCGCAGGACAGAACAAAAACCGAGCTATGCTTGCAACATTAACCTATTTTGTTGAAAATTCTAATTTTGTGACTAATATAAAAATCACATACTTGTTGCCTGGACACACCATGATGCCTGTTGATTCGATACATAGTACAATTGAATCGTTTATTCGGAATAGAACTATTTGGGCTCCAAGTGAGTGGTACACCATAATATCAAATGCAAGAACTAACCCAAGAAAATATAATTGTATTGAATTAACTAACAGTGATTTTAAAGACTGGAAGACATTTTCACAGGCGTTATTTCCAAATTCAGTGAAAATTCAATTTACAAAATTACGCTCTGTTACATTGGACAAAAATATTCCAAATATTACTCTTAAATATGGCTACTTTGATGAATCTGAAACCAAAAATTATGATCTAAATTCAATTCCACGATCCAGACGAAACTCCGAAATAGTTTCTAAAGGACCTACTCAATTATATGATGATATATTAAACATTTCTTCTGCTAAATATAAGGATTTGAAAACGCTTTGCGATAGAAAAACTATACCCGTAAAATTCCAACACGAGTATTTAAATTTAAAATGGCATGGATCTGTTAAAGATTTGCTACCTGAAACCGACCAGGAAGATAGTATTTAGCGTTCTTTATATATTTTTATCTATCGTTATTCTGAAATTTAATTTAATTTAAATAAAAAAAAACGGGAAGTCACTTCCTTAAAATAAATTTTTGTGTAACCCACACACTTTTTTAATAATAGGTTGCCAGAAGGAAAGCAAAAAAAAATGTATCCCACAAAAACAACCGTTATGATGCAAATATCTATTTAAAATTATTAAAATTAAATGTATTACACAAAACAATATTTACATTATAAATTTTAAAATAATGGCTTTATTCAAACTGATTTTATTTAAAAAAAACCTTCCCATGTAAAATTTCGAGTTTGTGGGATACATTTTTTTGGCGGTTATGGCTCGATATTACCAACAGAACTTGTACAACTATTGTAGAATTTTGAATTTTAATTTTTTTATTGTTTACTGTATTATATTGGCAAGGTCCTTTTGTTTGATACCAATATTAAGTGGATTTAAGTGGATACATTCTTAATTATAAGATTTAAACCATATATAAATAAGTCGATAATAATTTATTTTTAAGTGTCCAAAAATCATTTAAGAGCTTTAATGACTTGATATATTTAAAAAAATATATATATTTTTCAAGATTATTTTTGCCCATACATAGGTCGTTCTTATATTTTTCCATAATTTAAGACCTCATTTTCGTAACTAGACAGTTCTAGGATGGGCATTGCCACATAATTAATTGTAAACCCAAAGAATTTCAAAAACCTAATTAATAAATTAATACATTGTTAAATAGGAATTTGCGTTTTTAAACCATGAGAGTGACAACATTTTTTTAACCAATTATTGTCAAAAAATAAAAACAAAATTGTTATTTGTATAATAGTTGTAAAAATAAAAAGAAAATACAAAAATGGACGATGAAATATTGATTACACTCGTACAGGACAAATAATTTTTATAAATATATGCTACAACAGTTACAAGAATCCCGAAAAGAAAAAACAGCATGGAAAGAGATTGGGTTGGCGATGGAAACTTCAGGTAAGACCGTTCAAATATCAAATAAAATAAACTTATTCTTCCCTTAGATAAGCTTAAGCAATAAATTAAATAATTCTCAAGACATACGAGTATGCAAAAAAATTTTTATTCGTCCATAGTTTTCATATTAAGAAAAACTTTTCGATGATTGCCCCCTTTAAAGCAATCTTTATTGATTGGACGTACATTCCATCGACGTTTTCGCTTACATTTTTGTACATAATACACAAATAAGAAAAGCTTAAATAAATAAAAAGTATTTTCTTTGAAATCATCTTAATCACTTCTTACAATTAATTACATATGACACGTTTACGTTTTTTAGTAACTAACCTTATTTTAATTTGAACGCAACGTTAATAAATCCGAAACGTTTGCGTACGAGTAACGAGGCCTTTAGAGCCTTTCTACGTCAATATGTATATTGAACTTTTTGGAATTTAAGAAAAATTTTAATTAAATAAACATTTATACCCATATTCATAAAATTTAAAATGAGCTTGAAATGTATGTATGTATGTTTGTAGAATTTTTTATACACAATTTTCTTATCTAAAATATTTATTTTTTTATGATTATTTGCAGCGAACCTGTTTTCTGTATGTAGTCATGTAGTCAAGCCAAAGATAGTCTACACTATTCCCCATGTCGTTAGATTTTCGTTGGACTTTGTCGAAGCAAAATAAATTGTTTTTTTTGACGTATTGTTGAAAAATCAAAATAAAAAACAATTTCTAATTAAATTTTGTGTCTAAGCTGTCACACTTTATTTAGATTAAATAGAACATCTGCGTAGTGAACAAACAGTAGTATTTTTGTCATGCTATTTTAATATTTTTTTTCAAACCGGTTTCTTTCTACATATGTATGTATCATTTATTTTTTCTTATTTGTTCACATATGTAGCTCAATACAATAAAAATCTTTAAAATTTAAGAATTTAATTTTAACATCAAACTAATTTAAAGATTCATAAAAAATATATATGGCGATAAACAAATTTTCATTTTCCCATCCCTGTGCTGTAATAACAAAACTTGGATTAAATTTTTAGAGGCAACCGGCCTGTGCCCGCGAATGTGTTTACTAAGTTGTAAGGTCAAAAGGTTGCGTTTATTGATTGAATAAGTTAAAATATTAAAACATTAAAGCAAACAATCATTCATATATAAATAAAGGGTAAAGGTAGCTTCGGCTGTGTGGCACGTAGCGCCGTCCTGTTGAAACCAAATGTTGCCAATATCCTCCTCTTTAATTCTTGTGAACAAAAATTCGTTTAACGTGGCCCGATAACGATTGCCTTTGACTGTAGCGGCCACTCCTTGCTTTTCGAAGAAAAATGGCCCAATTATGCCTCTGGACCAAAATCCGCACCAAACAGTGACTCGTTTTGGGTGTATCGGCTTTTCAATGCATGCGTGCGGGTTTCCTGTGCCCCAAATGCGACAATTTTGCTTGTTTACATACCCGCCAAGATCAAAATGAGCTTCATCTGAAAAGATGATTTTTATTTTTGCAAAATCGGCATCTTCTGTAAGTCGATCGCCCACTTTCTCAGCGTCGTTCAAGCGTATTCCATATTCGTTCAGCGTAAGGATAAAACTAATTATCTGTCAAATCAGACATGAGATAAGTGTTACCATTCACAAAATAAGCACTAGTTGAAAAAAAAAAACGTTAGATGGCGGACCCCTTGATATATAAGTAGGATAGGATTTAAAATGCATTTATTTAAGACATAATACTTCTATAGATAATATTGTATAATTAAAATTTTTTCGCCAGTATCTTTAAATTTTGGTTTATGAACCCTTGAAAAGCCGACTAACTAAATGCAAAAAATATATATTTAATGAATATTACCGCGAATTTACTTGTTGCCCGTGGAAAATGGTAGCCTCTGAGTAGATCTAGATTGTTGTCTATCTGTGTGAAAAATTTATTTGGTTCCAAACAATCACATTTATTTTATTAATAGGATAACAAAGTATACTAACCAGTTACTATTTCTATTCAATAAGCTGATTTTTCTTATAACATTCCCAAGTAGTGTAAGTATATTTAAAAATTTGATTTTTGAAACCTGCTACATTTTGATAATTTTTTCTCTTTTGAACCATTAGTGTTGGAAGTAAATATTATCTATTTAACCAACTTTTTTTTAATGAAGTTCATGTGTGGCGATGGAAGACTTTGGTCTTAATCAGTAATAAGAAAATAACGTTAACTTTATAGAAAAAAAATTTTTTTAGTTTTCATGGGCATTCGCGTATATCTTAGAATCAAATTTTTCTAGCTAAAACTATTTAATAACTAAATTTTGTTAACTTCTTAGAACGGTCATGTGAATAAAGATCATATACACTGTTAAAGTATCAAAAGAATATTTCTTAAGGAAAAATATTGTTTCCCTAAATATTGTTAAAATTCATACATTACAAAAGGACTAAAGATCAAAATGTATGAAAACTGAACCCGTCGTTTTTTGTCTTAAACCGACAAAACTACATTTACGGTTCTGAAATTTCGAAAAATATAGGATTTCAGTCAAAATTATTGTTACAATGAAAAATTAAGATAAGGCGCCCACTTCCTATGTACTGCTTTTTCTTTTATTCATATAATGTCTCTATGGAAAAAAATTTGGAAGAATAATGGTGTCTTTGTTTTAATATTGACGTAAAAATCATAAATTACTTTTACATGTTCTCTTTAAAGCTTACCTCTCGCGTATGACATAATCTGCTAAATTTAGAACTTAAAACCTTCTAAAATTGACAAAATTAGATGTAAAATTCTGAAATTGCAAGTATAGTCTTACAAATAATATTATTGTAAAAACAGAAAATAAAAGTAACACTTCTGTTCTTACAACCACCTCCGGTATAATATATATATACGTACCATTGATTTGGAAATTATCGTATATAATTCCGTTGTTTAAAAATGGAAGCAAAATTGAGATATCAAACTATCGTGGCATTGCTAAGCTGAGTGATATTCCCAAACTTTTTGAAAAAATTTTAACTGATAATTTATACAATCAAATTTCTTCGATTTTGTCACCGTGCCAACATGGTTTTTGTAAACATCGCTCTACAACGACTAATATTTTGGAGCTAACTACTACAATAAATGATGGTTTTATAAATAATATGCAAACTGATGCTATCTACACAGATTTTAGTAAAGCTTTTGATAAGGTAAACCATGATCTCTTGCTTAACAAATTGTCATTAATGGGATTTACGGATATGACAATAAAATGGTTAAGATCATACTTGTCTTTAAGAACTCAACAAGTTAAGTATGGAAGTGCTACGTCTAATGCTATCAAAGTTCCTTCTGGTGTTCCGCAAGGTAGCCACCTTGGTCCTATTTTATTTACCTTATTCATAAACGATCTACCTTCAGTTATTTAGCACTCTAAAGTTTTGATGTATGCCGATGATGTCAAAATTTTTCGTTCTTCTAATAATCCTGAAGATCAACTTTTCCTTCAATCTGATATTGGCAAATTGGTAAATTGGTGTGAAATCAACTTAATGGAGCTGAATATAAAAAAATGTAAGCATATGTCCTTTTTCAGAATTAAGAAATTGGATTTATTTTATTGCATAAATGAGTGTAAACTTGATAAAGTTCTGAATTTTCTTGATCTTGGTATTTGGCTTGATCACCAATTAAATTTTCGTGACCATATTTCTTTAATTGTTAACAAAGCAAATGGTATACTTGGATTTATGAAGAGGTGGTGCAAGGAATTTCTAGATCCTTATATTACGAAACAATTATATTCATCGTTAGTTCGACCTATTCTTGAATATGGATCGATTATTTGGGATCCTTGCTATAATATTCATATTGATAGTATCGAGTCTGTACAAAAGAAGTTTTTAATATTTTGTCTTCGTGGCCTTGGATGGAATTCGTTCTTACTACCTTCATACGAAAGCAGACTCTGTCTTATAAAATTACCAACTTTAAAAAGTCGTCGTTCAATGCTGAGTTTTTCTTTTGTGCTGGGCCTAATTCAAGGCGATATCGACCCAGAATTCCTGCTAAGTAAAATATCTTTTAATGTTCCAACCAGACCAACTCGAAATTTCCGTTTTATTAACTTAAAATACTATAGAACCAACTATGCTAATAATGATCCTCTTCGTCGTATATGTGAAAACTTTAATAATTATTATCACCTTATTGGCCTTAATGAAAGTAAAGAAATTGTTAAAAGAAATATCATTTTATATTTAAATCGTTGAATTATTATTGAATATTATTTTGTTTTGTTATTTTACATACTTTAGTCTGTAAGGATTATTATCTATAGACAATAAATTAAATAAATAATGATTATTCTTAATTTCTCTTAATTACTTATTTCTCATTTAAAAAATTATGAACGAAGATTTTGGAAAAATAAAGGATTCATTATTGCAGTATCTATGTTAAGTTCATTTCCAGAAATAGAATTGACACCACTATTTTGAAGCTACTTTGTTAAAAATATTGTGGTAACAGGAAGTTGACAAAAAAAAAAAATCCTATTACAAAAGTATTTAGGTTTTATTTTGAGGCTAAATATATTTAATTAAATTAATAGTACGTTGGAGTTAAACAAGGAAATATTTATTTAAAAATAATAATTTCAATATCATTGATGTCCAATAGTTTTTAGTTTAATTGAGGGTCCTTTAATTTCATCTAACAAATATAATAAACGTAATGATGGAAAAGTAATTTAAGTATAAAGAAATTATTCTATAGTGATTAGAGTGGTTAACAAAATTATAAATTTTGTGGCATGAAGTACTACACAAAAATGGTGATGGTTATCAAAAATTTGGAACAGCCAAATACAGTGCTTTTACTTGTTTTAATATAAACATTTGTTTCAGAATTACAATATTTGACGACTTTAAAAAAATTATTGTTACATAAGTTTTCAAATTATTTGTAAAATAACTCTCTAGTAACTTGTCTAAACGTCCATTAAAATATCATAATACTTAAATATTCGATTATTATGTTTATTGAATTTAGCAGGATTTTTAGCCAGACCTAAGATATGGTACACGCTACTATGTTCTAGTTGAATGATTGTGGTTAAAATTTTTAATAGTTTAACGTTATTATTATTATTATTATTATTATTATTATTATTATTATTATTATATTCGATTAAAGTGTCAGGCAATTGTCATACTGTGACTAAAAATTAAACAGATAATTTTTTCTCTTTTCTTAAACACATTATAGTTTTATAATATATTAACAAAAATTAATGTCAATGCAAAATTCTAAGGGTATATTTTCGCTCAATCTTCAACATTCGTCTGTGATCAGAAGCTAATCAGCTGTCAATCCAACATGAATAACGCAAAAAACAAAAGCTTCTGGATATTTTACACTTGACGAAACCATTATGCTATGTAGCAAAATAATATATAGAATGAACCCCTTGGGATATCTTAGTACAAGCCTACTATCGCATACCTGGAAACGCGAAGTAACAATTGGGATGTGCAGGTCAGACTTTAATTAGAATGAAATTGAACATCGAGCAGTACATATAGAATATTGGATGAAAATTTCTTTGACCATATGCTCCTTGTAGTAGTTTTAAGAAACAAATGCATGTAAACAAAATAAATTATCTTTTTTATCCTATTTGTTGTACTTACTTTTGAAGTACAAATTTTTATATCCATATCTCTAACAGTTTATTTCTTGTTTTAATTATTTCTTTAAATTTTTTAAAATTGTTTTATAGTTTTTCACATGTTAATTTTTTCAATAATAAAAACTAATTTAATTTAATTTAATTTAATTTAATTTAATTTAATTTAATTTAATTTAATTTAATTTAATTTAATTTAATTTAATTTAATTTAATTTAATTTAATTTAATTTAATTTAATTTAATTTAATTTAATTTAATTTAATTTAATTTAATTTAATTTAATTTAATTTAATTTAATTTAATTTAATTTAATTTAATTTAATTTAATTTAATTTAATTTAATTTAATTTAATTTAATTTAATTTAATTTAATTTAATTTAATTTAATTTAATTTAATTTAATTTAATTTAATTTAATTTAATTTAATTTAATTTAATTTAATTTAATTTAATTTAATTTAATTTAATTTAATTTAATTTAATTTAATTTAATTTAATTTAATTTAATTTAATTTAATTTAATTTAATTTAATTTAATTTAATTTAATTTAATTTAATTTAATTTAATTTAATTTAATTTAATTTAATTTAATTTAATTTAATTTAATTTAATTTAATTTAATTTAATTTAATTTAATTTAATTTAATTTAATTTAATTTAATTTAATTTAATTTAATTTAATTTAATTTAATTTAATTTAATTTAATTTAATTTAATTTAATTTAATTTAATTTAATTTAATTTAATTTAATTTAATTTAATTTAATTTAATTTAATTTAATTTAATTTAATTTAATTTAATTTAATTTAATTTAATTTAATTTAATTTAATTTAATTTAATTTAATTTAATTTAATTTAATTTAATTTAATTTAATTTAATTTAATTTAATTTAATTTAATTTAATTTAATTTAATTTAATTTAATTTAATTTAATTTAATTTAATTTAATTTAATTTAATTTAATTTAATTTAATTTAATTTAATTTAATTTAATTTAATTTAATTTAATTTAATTTAATTTAATTTAATTTAATTTAATTTAATTTAATTTAATTTAATTTAATTTAATTTAATTTAATTTAATTTAATTTAATTTAATTTAATTTAATTTAATTTAATTTAATTTAATTTAATTTAATTTAATTTAATTTAATTTAATTTAATTTAATTTAATTTAATTTAATTTAATTTAATTTAATTTAATTTAATTTAATTTAATTTAATTTAATTTAATTTAATTTAATTTAATTTAATTTAATTTAATTTAATTTAATTTAATTTAATTTAATTTAATTTAATTTAATTTAATTTAATTTAATTTAATTTAATTTAATTTAATTTAATTTAATTTAATTTAATTTAATTTAATTTAATTTAATTTAATTTAATTTAATTTAATTTAATTTAATTTAATTTAATTTAATTTAATTTAATTTAATTTAATTTAATTTAATTTAATTTAATTTAATTTAATTTAATTTAATTTAATTTAATTTAATTTAATTTAATTTAATTTAATATTAAGAACAGTTGAAAACAAACTTTGATTAAAAGATATCATAGTTTGCTTGCTTTGTAATCATATTGTTGTTTTAATTATCAGTTAATGATTATTTGTAATTTTAAATGGCTTCAAATATAATATTATTTTTAAGGAGATATCATACTATTATTGTCAAAATAATTGTGTAAATCATACTATTTTTAAAAAGCAAACATTATTTGATATAATTTAAGCAAACGCTTGATTATCATGCTGAAATAAATGATAAAATAAAACTCAAATAACTAGTACTTGTTTTCGATAACTAAATATTGTTACAGAGAATATAATATGACCGTCGGAATCATGTCCTAACCATGATTTTTCTTTGAAACATTTCTATTAAGATAAAAAAATTTTAATTTTGAATAAAGTTAGTATTTAAAAAATTAACACCATTCAATTAGTACACATGTATTTCTGCAATATATTTTTTTAAAGAAATATTTTGCTCCTAAAAAATACAAATAAAAAGAACATCTCATATACAAGCATACACGTTCATATACGAAATTGTGCGGAAATGTGTTTTAATTGAATAAAATTGCAAATTATACACACATTTCTTTAAAACACAAACCAAATGAAAAGGAAAATGCACAAAAGAAAACCCATTTGTTTCACAACCGCAATTATTTTTAAATTCCAGTACAATCCATCATAATTACTCAAAACAATGAAAATCAAAAATTGTTTTCTGTAAAACAATACAGTAAAATAAAATTAAATCAAATAAAATACATAATTATAATTTCTTTCGAGATTGTTCTTACTCAATTCTTTACACTGCCCTGCCGCATTCGTTGATACTGATGACGATGACCACAAAGAACATTCAATGGTTGGCACAAACAACCACAAAATAGAGTTGAAAATTAAATAAACTATTATAAATATGTTCGTCGTTTTTACCATTCTGATTATTTATAATAAAACTCTTGGTAATCGCCGTAGTGTAGTATTTGTTTTGTACAATAAAGTGAAAATCATATACGAGTATTTGATAATTATTGTCACATTTAATGCACACAACCTGCACTTTAATCAAACCGTTTGCTTGAGTAAATACTGCGACCACAATTAAAAGAAAATATTTATTTTGTATTAATTTTAATGGGATTTTTATTTTAATACTTTTAATGTTTATTTCATTCTACTTTATTATTTTTCTCAAGTTATTAATTGTTTGAAGACAAATAACCGGCGAAAAGATGAAAAGAAATCTTGTGTATTTTTGTCGTCTGATCGCTACGACCAAATATTCCGTAATGAATTTTTAATTTTCAATAACAAATTATTCTTCTGGTGTTTTGCTTCATTTGTATTTAAGTTAATTGTGTGACGATGTTAAAAATAAAACTTCATAATGAGCATATTTATAATGATTATTAAGATAATGATAATACAGGGTGGTGCAGAACGAGCTATTTGGCTAAGATTGTTCGTTACTATTTAAATAAGGAGATTTTTATTTTATGACAGTTATCATCTGCATTATTCTCCGCATTACACCTACAAACAAATTGGCTCTTTCTAACATACTTGCCATTAAGTTTTGTTTCTTTCATTGGATATACTTAGTACAGGCAATAAAATCATCGAAATATATTTAAATTTTTGCTTTCAAGTTCAATCGTTTTGAGTTCTAACGAATCCAATAATTTTTATGTTTTTTTTAAACACACAAATACTTGTGCAACTCGAGAGTTATTGATCATATATGTGTATGGACTGATCAAAGATTGCTGGCCGCACCAATATGAGTTTATATGACATAAGCCGAAACAGAGGAAAATATTGCCTGCCAGATCAAAATACTGTTTTACAGGCTGAGACTATGGCAGTTATGGAAGGCATTTAATGGATAAAGGAAACTCATAACAAGGATCGGTTTGGTATCTTTACTGGCTATCTGTTAGTTATCAAAACACTAATGAGTGAGAAGGTAAAATATCGAAAAGTGGTGCAATGTAAGAGTGAGATAAACTCGCATGCGAATTGCAAATGTCTAGAGATAAAATGGATAGCAAGCGATCAAGGCACAACTAAAAACGAAAAAGTTGATAAATTATCTAGAATATGATTATTTTTGAAAACTAACACATAGAAAAATGCTAAACCATTTCAGCGGTTCAAAAATGAACCTAAAGTTTGGATGATGAAGGAAATTGTCAAAAACTATCATAATATAAACATCCGTAAAGTGACATATATCCCACCTTGAGAATCCGAAGGAAATTTTGAAAATGATTAGACCAACATTTAGGAGATTAACTAGTGTTATTATAGGTCAGAGGGAGACGAGAAATCCCCCAGCTCGCATGAGTCTGATGAAACGACTTGTAGAGCTACGAGAAAGATGATGAAACCTTGGAGGAAGATGATGAGACCTGTTTTTGGACGTATCACACGTGAAAAAGTCAACGTGGATATACTTGGCATACCTTTGAATTGTAAATTACTTAGAAATAACATGCAAGGGGCTAGATTTTTGACCTAGTCGACATATAAGCGGAATTTGAATTATGGAATCCTTCAGATTAAACAACATGCCAATTGAGCATTCATGTATACTTGCCACGGGTTTGGGTTTTTAGTGCCATTCGTTTTTAACCTAACCTTACCTAAGCTATGAAACAAATATATTTCTTTTACTTTCTAAAAACTGTGCACACAAAAGTCATTTAATAAAGGATAATGTACATTGTTTGAACGGAAAATGCCAGGAAAAAATCCTATATTTTTTATACCCTTCACCTGTGGTGTACAAGGGTATATATAGCTTTGTCATTCCGTTTGTAATTTCTACAATTTTCATTTCCGACCCCATAAAGTATACATTTTCTGAAAGCTTATGAATAGAGGAGTCGATTAAGCCCTGACCGTCTGTCCGTCTGTCCGTCTGTCCGTCTATCCGTCTGTCCGTCTGCCCGTCTGTCCGTGTGTTGGTTGAAATCAACTTTTAGAAGCAACTATATGTTCCTCAGATCTGTATATGGTACCAATCTCTTGGAAATATCCAGGAATGAATCGCTATTGAAATTCAGCACAATCGCCCCATAACTTTCTGAGATATGAGCAAAAAACCACGACCACCTCGTTTTTTTTCACAATTACAACAACAACATACATACATAGATACATGTAAAAAACATACCAAACAAAAAAAATTACAAAAAAAAAAAATATTAAAAATAAGAAAAAAATAATAAAAAAAAACTACAAAAAAAAAATTTTAAAAAAATTTAAAAAAAAATTTTTTTTAAATTTTTCTAAAAAAATTTTTTGAAAAAATTTAAAAAAAATATAAAAAAAAATAATAAAATATAAATAATATATTAAATAAAATAAAATAAAATTTTTTTGGCTCAGCTGGGATTCGATGCCACATTTATTCTAACGTGTACGTATGCACGTATTTCATATGGGATGAATGGTGATACAAACAATTGTTATTGCATGACTACACGTTGTGAAGGGTATATAAGATTCGGCACGGCCGAATATAGCACTGTTACTTGTTTTTATATATTTTTGAATATGTCCTGGTTAATATGAATACAACAAAAAAAGTTTTATTTAAACCTGTCAAGCTTTTCTTAAGTTATGCTCTTGCATATAGGCGGAAATTTCACAGTTAATTCATTATCTTTGTATTGGGGACACCACTCCGATTTGTAGAATTTGTTTTCATATAATCTTTTTCCTTTTAATTACGAACGCAGCAAAATTAAAATCCGTTTTAATTATCAAGCCGTTCTATGGTTATTCTTTTACAAAAATTTGGCCACGCCCTATATTCTAAACTATTACCTTGATAACTTGATATTAATACGAGAACCATTTTTGTTCAAGTTATTTTACAAGTTTTATTTTATTGTTATCTTGTTGAATAGTAAATTCCAAAATAATATTGTTACGAAAGCTTATTGTGTTGCACCCTGTATATGTAGTGGGATGTACAATTTAAAATAAGATAATACAAAATATTTGCAAATGATTGTACAGAATATTGGACAGACAGTTTTTTTTATATTTATTTTATTTTATAAAAAGGTGGATCCACTTTTGTAGAATAAAAATATTTGTCTTACTTAGTTACCTATTAAAACAGATACAATGCGTTGTTAAACTTCCATTACACTTAAGTTTTTGTTAATGTTTTACCCTTTACAACACTTATTATGGGTATATAAGTTTTTAATGTCATTCTGATTTCATTTAGACAATACCATCAAAATACCACGAAAAAATGTTGAAAGTGTGATGTTGGCTGACACACTAATTATTTTAATATTTTCACTACTAAATCATAAAAAATATGAAAGTTTGTACTCTGATCATTAATAAATGTTTTTTTCTATTACATGTGTATTCTTATATAGGAATTTAATTAAATGTAGCCTTTTTTATGATTGGTTTTTGGTAAGATTTTGAAAATGTTTCTAATTAACCTTTTAATTTATATCACATAGAATTTCAAAAAATATAAAAAAAGGATAAAAAAATTAATTTATTAGCACTAACGGGTTAATAGTAACTAAAAAATATATAAAGGGTGTTTTAGAAAGGCTGTTTTAATTTAAAATAAAAAAACGCGCTTTTTGTGATAGCTATATATTTTTTTATTGAATTGTAAAGAACACATGTTCCTATAAAATATGGAAAAAAAATATCCGTCAAAAAGATCTACTCTGAAAATTAAATGTAGAAAAGCATTGTGTAGTATCAGAAATTGTAACAAAAAATTTAAGTAAAATCAATATAATAATACCTATTGTAAAAGAGAATAATTTGCATTAGAAAATACCAAAGATTTTTTTATTTCATTTGAAGATATAATATGGTAGATAACTGGTAAATATTATAGGTGTGTTCCACAAGATCTCGGACAAGTTCGGACTAATGAGAGTAAAATGAAAATTACTCTCTAAATTATTATTTATGGGAAATTATGTTCATGGTTTTTTGTTTGGGAATTCCGTTTTCCACATGGAGCGCACAACATGCCAACTGGGCATAGGTGTATAGCTGTCATGGGTTTGGGCTTTTATACCCCTCGTTTTCAACCTAACCTAACCTAACCTACTCTCTAAATTTGCCAAAACTACCCAAAATTGCTGGAACGCAAAAAACCATTTTTGCACTTCTTGTAATACTAATGGTGCTTACTTTTTAAATTAAAATCTATTTAGGTGATTTTAGACGCTTAAAAGCAATAACATTAAAAAAAACAAAACATTTGCATCATTGCCAACAGATGTTAAAAATAATTTTGAAAGAAAAGCTGAGCCAGTGTAAATTTTTTAAAAGCATTTTTTTATTTTAAAGAACAAGGGAGATATCTATTCACTAATGTATTTACCACTTTAACTTTTTCATTAAAACCTTCCATTTTGCTTTTTAATATATTTTTTAACAAAAACTAAACTTTTTCTTTTGCTTGCAAATTTTTTGATTAATTTTCAGTTTCATATGTAAACAAAAAACAGCTGATTGTTAAATTCTTGTCCGAACTTACCCAAAGAAAAAGTTCGTGCAAATTTGTACAGGAAATGAAAAAAATTACTCTCTCAATTACTCTCATAATTGAACAAAAGTTGTTATGTGGAACGCTTTTTGGTAACTTTGGGCAAGTTCGGACTGATTCGTTATGCATGTGGAACAGAGCTTATATCTAGTTCTGACAACGAAAATGACGTAACTGTCAGAATTGATATTTTGATGCAGAAATATTCTCCAGCCTCCAACACTTCACAACACAATCATCTGAATAAATATCTAGTTTATGCCAGTAATAGTTACCAACCTTTTTTGTGTCCACAAAAATAACGTAACTGACCTTAAAAATTTAAGATTCACCAACAGGGATGCCACAACAAAAGTAATTTTCTTACCAAATCTTTTTAAAAGACGGACCAAAGCCTACCAGTTTTTCAAATGATTAAAATAGAAAATAATTTATAAAAGTGGCTAAATTATGTATATCTCTATCTCTATATGTGACGCGAAAAATAGAAAGGGAACTAAGAGTAAAAACAGGTTTTGTTCATGGAAGCCATTTTAAGGATTTAAATACGTGTATCTTTGGTGTACCATCACTGACCGTGTTAGTATTGGTCTCATTTGAAAGTGACAGATCTCATGACGTCAGGTAGTTGGTTTTGTGTAGTTGGTTTTTACTGATTTCTACCTAGCGCGCTGTTTCCATGAGTGTGATATCAATTGTGCTCGCGTTTTTTCGAATCCATTTTTTTTTTCCTGAAATTACTAATTGTGAATTATAATAAATACTCATTTATATTTCTTTTAAAAAGAAATTGTTTCATTTATCTGCCGTTTTGCTGAAACTGTTCCTATCACTTTACCTGGACGTCAACAAAATCATCGTGATTATCGTTTATTGAAACTTCCAACTACTGAAAGTAAGAGTTCTGTTTACACTAGATACACCAACAGCGTCGAACTGGGTGGTAAAATCGTAAAACTTCGCACTTTCCAAACGCTGTGGAAGAAATATTGTCCCCACATCGTCACTCACTATGAAGCCGGTATGCGATTTGTGCGAATTGTGTCGAAATCTTGAAAAAGATGCTGTCAATACAGTAAACGTTACTGAAGTTGAAAAAGAAGCAGCATTGAAGGTGTATTCGGATCATTTGCAATCTGCATAAAGGAAAACATACATCTGAGTAACAATATGTACCAGTTTCGATGACAAACAAATTATAATTCCGTCACCAGGCTTATTGATGAAGCGTCAATGGTGCTTGTATAAAGGGATCCGGGGTTTATGTTTTGACGATTAAAAAAAAGATTCGGTTGCTCCTCTTATTTTGGTCTCTGGGGATGGAAACGAAGAGGAGGATTCGGAGGAAGTGGACAATCCTCAAGAAGTAGAGGCAGCAGACGTTCTAAGGAACGAATTCGCAAGAACCGTCGATTAAAATGATTTTTCTATTTTTTTAAATTTTTTATAAGGAAAAAAATAATTTTTTTGTAGTTTCGTAAAATCAAGTTATTTTGTTAATTTAGTAGGGGAAAGAATGAAAAGAAATAAATTTTACCGTTAGGTCCCTTTCTATTTGCGCTTAGAATCGTCGACTTCACTTTTATAAAACGCGCATATCTCTGGGAGATAACACTTTTGGGGCATGGGATCGGTCTCATTCAATGCTCAGATGTTGTCCACATAAAAAAAAAAGTGAAAATTGTTTTTTTTACCCTTAGTTCCCTTTCTTTATGCGCTGTTACATATATAAATATTACGTGTATGTTCGTGATCGATAAACTCAAAAACTACTGGACTGATTTTGACCAAATTTTATGTGCATGCTCTATGGGCCATGAGGAGTGTTTCCGTGTAGCCATCCGACAAATGGCGCAATATTTTTTTGTGTTTTGCCTTATAGAGATTAGCGCGAGGGCCAACCACGCGGACCGGGCCCAGCTAGTAATTTATAATTATTAGTTGTTAATATTTTAATTGTATTAGTGTTTGAATGTTACCAAAATGCATCTATTTGTATTAATATTTAAAAATAAGAATTACTAAATAATAATAAACAAATGCTCTAATATTATAATATATTTAATTACTAGTATTATTTCAACTATTGGAGCAAACTCAAATAATATTTTAATTAATATTATTAATTTCGTGTTTAAAACTCAAATTTATTTTTTTTGTCTGTGTACTATAAAAATATATTTTATAAAACAATACATTTTTAAATCGCTTTCGAAATTTTACAAAAACATTAAATTTTAAGACGCGTCTTGCTTTCTGGGGAATTCAGTATGTCTGTGGCCCTTCGGCAAAAGAATACGTTTCGAATTTTTAAATATTTTAGAAAAAAAGAATATAATAAAAAATGAATAAAAAAATTAAATTTTCTTTGTTATTTATTTAATTTTATGACTCGTAGCAAAACATGATTTAATTAATTTAAATAAAAATGTTTTGCCCTGTTGACTTTGGATAAAATACTATTAATGTATTTCCAAAAATTAAAAAAGGAGAAAATCAACTACGAATTAAAGGATAATAATTAATATAATTAACTCCTTTTAATACGTAATTTCACTTAAGCATTTTGCTGACTCCGATTAGTGGAAAGAAGGCGTGCTAAAGTCCTTATGACACTTTGTTTTTTCTGTCTTTTCTTAATCTAAGACTAAAGGACCGAAAAAGGTAATGTTAAGGAAAAAATATGGGCATATTTTCTGTATTTTTTATATATTTTGAATGTTGCCTCTTCTACAAATTGAACAAAAAGTAAATAAAAAACGCTATATGCAAGTACAAAACTTAAGTTGTTAGCAGTACTGTATCGTTTAAAGCTGGAAAAAAGCAAGAGTCATATGGCCTCAAGAAAGTTTAAAATTTTCTTTGTTTATTCTTTTTTAAATTTTTTTTTTAAATGTAAATTTTATTTTAAACAATTAAAATTTAACTATAAGGTTACACTTAAACATAATACAGACTCTAGTTTTTAACGATGAATAAAATAACGATAGCATTAGCTACAAACATATAACGAATGAAGATGAAAATTAATTTTTGTACAATATTTTTTTGTTTGTTTTTATGTTTTACCATTTGTTTATAATTTCTCTTGTTTAGTAATTAATTTAAATTTAGCAAACCATTGGCACTTATTAAACGCAATACAAAAACAAAAGAGCGTAATAAAGTAATGATGTTTCATTAAAATTAATTGTTCGATATTAATTTCGTTTTACTGTTTAGCCCTTTTCTGTTATTATATTTACGATATTCTTTAATTTTTTTATTTTTTTTATGTCGGATTTAATTTTTTCTCTTGCGATGAAATTGTTATGTTATTGACATTTGCAATAATGAAAATTATGTGAATAATGTGGCTCCTATTTACTAGTTTATCAAAATAATTGCAAAAAAAAATTTAATAAAAATATGTATTGGGTTTGTCAGTTGCAATGTTTGTGCTATCCCCTTTCCATACTCTTAAGGGCGATTGTTTGGGAGAAATAGATTTATTAAAATTAATAATTGTTTTCATACGTTAACTTAGTCATTAATAATATTAAGAAATAGTAATTAATCAATTTTATAGGGAGATTGTTTGGCTCATTCATTTTTCAGTCTTAAAAAATGCTTTGCATGTGGCAATGCCAAAAATGCTCAGTAAGGTTTAATTACCACTTCACCATCAGCAGCCTTAGAAAAGAACAATACGTGCAAATCATTGAAATTTATTGAAATTCATAAAATTTTATTATCAAAATTTGTGCTGTGTGAGAAATGTATTTCGCTAATTACGTCCATTTTATGGTTGGCATAATCGACCCACCGATTAGTCTATTCAAGCTGCAGTAATCAAATTGCACACCAGTTTTACTTTAAACAGAAAATTTCTTTTGTATAAGCCAGTGTTAGAAAAGATGGAAATATATCAATTAGTCAATTAGTTGTAAAATCCTAGAACATAATGTTAATATGTTGTGTTAGAACACGTTGTTAATATAGTTAATATGTATCATGCAGAGGTATTAAACCTTTCTTCTTCTTATTTTAGTTAAATGCTTTTTGGAGGACTTTTGAATTGTAAAATAAAAATTTTAGCATTATTTTATTTACTAATAAATGTTTTACAGTTGTAAAGGATCACTGATCTATTAGAATTGCTTTCCTACTTTTAAAATACTTATGTATAGTGTGTGTTAATTGTGTTAAATTAGCTGCTACCCTGCCAGCAAATATAAGCTATATTTGGTATCTTAAAAACCACTTCTTTGGCTTCACTAGCAACAGTGCTGAATTCTACCATATAACATAAAAGGACATTTCCATGAATATGTCAACCATGACTGTAAAAATGAAAACTCTTGATATAAGTTTATTGATAAAAAAATAACACTAAAATTTTACTATGCGCAGGTATTAAGAGCTTATTAAATTATTTTTAAAGCAATAATAAGAGTTTAATCTGATTATCTCTTGGAATTATTTGAAAGAATTGCAATCAACTATTTTTTTTTTGGGGACTAAATTGTAAAAAGAAATTGTAGTTATGCTTTAAAATTAAGGTAACAACAACAATTTACAAGATCCATAAGAAAATAGAAAATGTAGAGACCAATTAGCGGTATTTATTTTGATTTCTTTTGGATGTTATTTTGGTGTCACGTACGTAGTACAAAAACATTATTTGTCTCCGTCATTCGTATTTGAACAGTCGCAAGAGCACCTAATTTAGAATGTAACTTTTTTTCTTAACATAATATAAATTTTATTACCTGAGAATACTATTAGAGAAAAATCTGTCACGTACGATATATCACGGACGATATTAAATTGAATTTATTATAATATCATTTAAAGATTGTTTTCAATTAACAATGATGGATTTTACATGAAAGAAGTTAAAAAAAGAAAAAATACCTCCCAAGATTCGCAGATTTTTTTATATTTCCGTATATCCCAAAATCACTTCAGTTTTATGTCACGTACATACATACACATACACATGTAGGGGGAATATCGAAGCAGACCACTACTATCACGGGTCCCTTTTCGACCCCCTTCACTCCTCAGTGATTTCGTATCTACCGATCAGTATACCTTCAATCACTGAGTCCCGCGCCACAACCGGCGTTTGCTCTGGACTAGGAAAACGATTTCACACTGCCGACTGGTGATTGTCGACAATCCTCATCGCACAGTCCTTTGTAATCGCCAGCATCTCCCTCAGACTAAGGTCCCCCATCGCACTCACACTTAAAGTGTGCTTGCCTGTGATCCTTAATCTTCCGCTCGCCAACGCCGGACACTCGCATACTACATGCCCTGCCGTCTCGGCATCCTCCAGGCACATTCTACAAATATCATCATCCACGATCTGCATCCTCTTCAGATGATATTTGAAGTTACCATGTCCTGTAATCAACGCAGTGATCCAGCTCATCATACTCCGATTAAAACCGAGTATCTTCACTGCACCCCTGCCAAGTGGCTCCCTAAGCACCATACGGGCCTGTCTACACGTGGTTCCCTCCATCCACCTTCGCAAGTTTATAGAGTTCACCCATTGAAAGATCCTCGCCCGCACTGACCCATTACCCAGAGCAGTTCTGGGTTCCGGTCCGCAGAATGCAGCCTCAGACCCCTTCTTCGCAAGATCGTCAGCAGCCTCATTCCCAGCTATGCCCACGTGTCCCTTAACCCACATCAGCGTTACCTCATTTGTAGAGGCACACCTATTGAGCTTTAGAACACACTCAAGCACCTAAGAGGAGTTCACATCTATCCGCTGCATAAGTTTTATAACCGACTTGTTGTCAAGTGCAATAAGAATTCTCTTCCCATACATTCGACATTCCAACAGGTGGTCCAACGCGTGCAGCAAACCAAGCATTTCTGCCTGATAGACTGACACGTACTCCCCCAGATTCAGGGTGCAGGGTAAGTTCAACTCAGATGAGTACACACCAGCACCTGCCCTTCCGTCCATAAAGGACCCATCAGTAAAGATACTGATGTCATTCTCCATGCACTCATCGTGCACGAATCCATCCGCTATTAGCGTGTGATGTAGCCTTTCGACCACTTTCACTCGACTCATGCGCTCCATCGGCATCTGAGCCTCCCTTACCTCTTTATCCACGAGGTCCAGGATTCTCCTATGCCCCAAAACCGATCCAAAGCGATACCACATGCCATCGCTTCGCATCCGAATCGCCGATCTTGCCGCCGTCTCCCTTACAAATAAGTCCAACGGCAGCAATCCCAGCATTGCCTCCATCGCTTGCGTTGGTGTGGTACGTGTGGCGCCACATATACCAATGCAAGCAATCCTTTGAACCCCGTCCAACTTCCACCTAATCGTCGCCTGGGAGGCCTTCGGCCACCAGACAACAGATGCGTAAGTGATCGTCGGTCTCACCACCACTGTGTAAATCCAGTGTGTAGCCTTAGGTGAGATTCCCCACTTCCGACCGCAAACCCGTTTACACTGATGCAGAATCCTCTTTGCCTTCTGTACCCTTGCCTCAACATGATCATTCCAGGTTAGTTTCATATCCAGCGTTACCCCCAGATATTTCACCTTCTTGGACACGTTGATCTCGGTTCCAAAAAGCATTAAGGATTCAATCTCTATGCCCTTCCTTCTCCGCGTGAAGAGCATAGCATCCGACTTGCCAGCATTTATGGTTAGTCCCTGTTCACAACATTATTCTTCGGTTACTCTGAGCGCCTGTCTCATGCAACCTAAAATGGTCTCCATGAACTTACCACCAACCATAATTGCCACATCATCCGCATACCCTACCGTATGTATGCCAATTACCTCCAGTCTCCTGAGAAGGCTGTCCAAAGTTATGTTCCACAGCAGAGGTGATAAGACCCCTCCTTGCGGACATCCCCTGACCACCCTACCCCGAATCCTGGTGCTTCCGCTCCTGAGATTCACTGCCCTACATCTGAGCATGGCGCCGATCCACTTCACCACACGTACATGTCACGTTCGATATATTCTTATTTTTCTGGATATTTTAGACAACAATGATTCGAATATAAATAATAATTTTTTTTTAAATAAGGTACCCTATGAATAAAACTGATCTAATTTTGTGTCAGTTACTCTTACTTTTGAAAAATTACTCCACTTTATAGCAGTACAAATGTCAGTTACGATGACATGGAAATGCCTATATGTACTATATGTAGGTTTTGATTTTCCCTTTGTTCAGTTTTATTATACCGCCACCAAACAAATGGCGGGGGTATATTCATTTTGTCATTCCGTTTGTAACACATCGAAATATCCATTTTAGACCCCATAAAGTATATATATTCTGAATCAGGGTTTGATTTGATGACGATCTAGCTATGTCCGTCCGTCTGTCAGTCTGTTGAAAGCACGATAGAGGTCGCACCAAAAAAGCTAGGGGGCTCAAATTTTGCCAGAATCTTTGTTATAGACAAGGTTTGTTTGGTATTGGGCTAAATCGGAATATTGGGAAGAGAGTTATAGCTCGAAAAGCAAGAGTAGGTCGAAAAAACCGTGTCCTTCAAACATCGAATAAAATGGAATTGTGTCCAAACGCATTAACATAAACTCATAAAACTCCGAATATATATTTTCTGAGTAAAAACAATATTTCTCCCCGAAAATTATCTAAATCTATGCATTAGGAGAGGAGTTATCGATCAAAATGTACGAAAATTTATACCGCACAGTGTATTTTTCGGTATATTTAAAAATAAAAACGTCATGAAAGCAACAAAATTGGATGTACGACTCTGAAATTTTGCACGCTTTGCTTCTTGGTGAGACGCTTTTTTGTAACGGAAAATCAATGTGCCACGCCCACTTTTACGCCCACCTCCCATATAACGTTTTACCTAAAATTCATATAATTTCTCTATCGAAAAAAACAGCAATGGTTCCCATTCAACGAACTAAGAATGCATATACAGATTTTCTAACATTTTATACAGACCTGTTTTGCAAAAATTTAAATATTTTTTACAATTCTCCCGATTGTGGACGAATTTGAACGATTATGTTGATCAAAAGAATTACGAAGTGCACACAATGCATTTTGATTTGAACGCCCGTTTTGATAAAAAACCTGAATAACTTTAAAGCGTTGCTCATTTGCGTATCTTTCCACGGATCAAATCGAGTAAGTTTGAGATTGAGAAATGTCAAGTGAAATGCAGAAAACAAATTTAAAGACTAGGTGTAGTTCACCTTCAGCATGGGCCCTTAAAATTTAACCACCCTCTACAAAGAAAGTGATACATAGTTTATTATAAAGAGATAATTCCATAGCGATTAACAAAATAATAAATTTTGTGCTTTAAATGTACACAAAATTGGTGGTGGGTATAAAAGATTCGGCATCGTAATAGTAACTTATTAGTTGCTAATACTTTAAATTTAAAATACAACACGGTTACAATACACGGTTACTTTGACAAATTGTCATGCAAAGACTTACATTAAAACAACATTTAAATTATTTTCAAAAATTTTTGCTCTGTTCGTCAAACTAACGAAACGATTTTTTTTTGGTTTAAGGTAATTATAATCTCCCATCTGAGGAGGTAATACACGACACTATTAATCAACTCATTTACCCATTTAAACAATATTTAACCAAATCGAGCCTGTACTTGCTGTACTGTACTTTAAATTCTTCGATAATTTTTGTACTTTCTTTGCACAAATATTTAGTAAACAATATTATCAACTATAAAATATGATACTTTTTCGTCGTTATTGTGGCTTACACGACTAATTTACACAGCGAATTGTTACCGACGAATTCGTAGTGTTAAGCGAAATTCGTCGTTCGTCCCAATTGTGCGCCGAGCATAATTAAAAAAAAAAAGATTTTGGCCAATTGCTTCGTTTGTTCGATGAACAACTTACGCCATAAGCCGAAATTTAAGCTGAAGGGGCATGTAATAAATCGAAATTGTTATTTCTGGATAGAACACAATACTCATGTTGCTACTTTTGGAAAAAAATTAGTGCTGGTTTCGGTTAACATGTCGAAGCCGTTATCGGCACATTTTTCTTTAAGACTGAAATCGGTTTAACATGATTTTGTTTTCCTTATGCCATCGTAAATAATTTGGAGGAGAAAGAGGTTTTAACAACAACGCACAACATGTCATATAGCTCATAAACCCATTGCTTTGTTAAGCCAAACTTTTGCAGACACAATTATCGCGAGAAATGTAATTTTTAATCTTAATGTAAATACTTTAGTCTTTAGTTTTGCTATCAACTACAAGCAATTATTGTTAATTTCAATGCCAAATTCGACGCACTATTGATGAATTGTGATCAGTCATGCTCAAAAAAGTGGTGCAAAATTTAACCAACAGAATGAGATTTATAATTCAGAGTCTTATTTTTAAATATAAATACCATTAAATTTATTGCCAAATTTAAGCAAAAAGTTGGCCAATTTATTGAATATGTTGTGCTCAACTTTAAAGAAATCTCACTTATTATGTTCGGTCTGTTTTTATGTAAAAGAAATTATCTTTATTAGCTCTATGCAACACCTGTGAGCAAATGTGTTTGTTTTCATTCAATCCTATTAAAATTCGGTTATCATTAACCCTCTGACATATTCATTTAAAAACTTTGTATTTAAAACAGAAATAAACTATAGAATTTTTTAAAAGCTTTGGGCTTTAAATTAACAAAACGAAATCATATAATGATTTTCAAAAACATGTAAATAGTATTCTTTACGTCCAATACGTCTTTATTTACGTTCCACAAAAATTAAAGCTTTTTACTTAAAGCCTCTTAAAAATTACATTTTAGTTTAAGAGTGCACACTGAGCAAAAAAGAGAAAATTTCCCTAATTTTCTTCTTGTCATCCACAATGTAGAAGAGAAAAATTTCAAATGAAAATTTGTGTATAAAAACAGAAGTAAAAGAATTTGTTTTACTTACTTTCATAAGCGCACGAAAAATATTTACTTTCTAAAATGTTAAACGTTTTTCCGCATTTTTTATTGCCTGCTCTATGCTTTTTTGAAGGTACCTTAATATGCGTTCGAATAAAATAGTGGTGGCATATGAAATTTTAAAATTATATGATGTACATTTTTTTAAAAGTAAATTGTATTATTTTGATTTGTTTAGGGAATGTTTTTACATAAAAGAACAAAATCATTGTCGATAATCGTAACATCTCCCGGAAGAAGCCGGTGTGGCCATAATGTTAAAACACAAATATTGTGTTGCACTTACAACGTTGGGATTTCTTAGGAACACAAAAAAAATTGGGATGAGAATTGTTAATAAAAGTTTAAATTAGTGGTTAGCAGGTGGGCTCAAAGCTTTATATTGCCCAATCAATATAATAAATAGAGTTTATTGGTGTTTTTAAACCTTGTAAATTATCTTCGAAACGAACATTCTTTTAAAGAAACTTTACATTTTTATTTTTTATATTTTCGATTTTTAAAAAATAAAACATTTACATATGTATGTAGTTGTCAGGATTTAAGCTGGTCTGATAATTCACCTAACAAACAAACAAATATCCAAGTTAGATTAAAAAGCAATCAGCTAACTGTTTGTTTATTAGTGTAACCAACTGTTTTTAAAAGTCTGTCTGCATTTGTCGAACTTAATTCGCAGTTTCAGTTGGATTAAAATGTTTTAAAAAATACAATACCGTGAATAAAAATTTTTTGTTTTAATATATTTTTTTTTTAATTATTAAAATTAAAGAAGAAAAGAAAAAAATTATGTGACACATGCAGGCATATATACAAAAACAAAATGTATTTGGTTTTTAATTGTTATGAATATGGCTTGAATAAATCGAAAACTAAAAATTTGAAAAAATATTTTTTTTAAATGAACTAGAACTCTTTGTAATGAACTGTGTTATAAATAGGACATGTAAGAGCACTATTTTCGGCTGTGCCGAATCTTTTATACCCACCAACAGTTTTCCGTTCTTTTGTAGCTAGGGTTTTTTTCGCAAAAATTTTTGTTTCCCGGGAATGCGAGATTTATTTTGTAATATCTCGGGATCCCGCAGCAAAACAAATAAAAAGTTAATTTGTTTTTAATAACAAAAAACTTTTTATTAAAAAGCATAAAATAGTTTACAATATTAAAATTTAAAAACTATAAAAATCAATAAAGAAACTTGAATTTAAAATATAAATTGAGTAAAAATATTTTTTATTGAAAAAAATATTATTCTCTAGATACGAAATCAAATATGAGCACAAAAAAAAAACAAAAATACAGGTACTTCAGCTATGAGATCAAAAATAAAATTATTAGAATTCAATTTCAATATAAATAATATAAGCATCTGCTTTAGAATTGCAGCCACCTTTTTTATTTCCCGGGATCCCGAAAAATAATCCGGGAAGATTAAATAACTCAAATTCCCGGGAAATAACCAAATTTAGAACACAAAATGTATTTATTTGTTATTAACAGTAATCACTATGGAATACTCTCTTTATACTAAAATATGTATCACTTTCTTTGTATAAGTTCGATATGCTAGTAAAATGTTTTCGTAAATATAGTCGCTCAATTAAAGTGGGCGTTAAAGTAGGCATGTTGAAGTTTATTCCACTAATGAATGCAATTTAGATGTTTCAATATAGTCCTTTATTATTCCAAAATCTTTATTCATAGAGAAATTATATGAATTTGAGATAAGCTTTTATATGGGAGGTAGGCGTTAAAGTGGGCGTGTCATCTAAATTTTCTGGCATAAAAATAACATTGACTAGAAAGAAATATGTAGCAAGTTTCATTATTGTAGCTCTAATTTTGTCCGATTTATGAGCTTTTGAATTTCATTAAAAGTGGATAACGTGAAAAGTGGGCGTAATAGTAGGCGTGTCGAAATTATTTTTAATAATAAATGCAACTTAGGTGTTTCAATATAGTCCTTTATTATTCTAAAATTTTTATTCGTAGAGAAATTATATGAATTTAATGTTAGACGTTATATGGAAGGTGGGCGTAAAAGTGGGCGTGGCACATTTATTTTCCGTTAGCATTTGACCAAAAAGCAATGTGTGCAAAATTTAAGAGTTGTTCATCCAATTTTGTTGCTTTTATGACGTTTTTGTTTTTAAATATACCGAAAAATACACTGTGCGGTATAAATTTTCGTACATTTTGATCGATAACTCCTTTCCTAATGTATAGATTTAAGCGATTTTTAGAGGAAAATATTGCTTTTAAACAGGAAATATGCATTCGAAGTTTCATGAGTCTACGTTAATGCGTTTGGACATAATTCCATTTTATTCCATGTTCGAAGGACACGGTATTTTCGACCTAATCTTGCTTTACGAGCTATAACTCTCTTCCTAATTTTTCGATTTAGCCCATTTTCAATTCCAAATAAACCTTGTCTATAAGAAAGATTCTGGCAAAATTTGAGCCGCCTAGCTTTTTCGGTGCGACCTCTATCGTGCTTTCAACAGACGGACAGACGGACGGACATAGCTAGATCGCCATAAAATCAAACCCCGATTCAGAATAGATATACTTTATGGGGTCTAAAATGGATATTTCGATGTGTTACAAACGAAGTGACAAAATGAATATACCCCCACAATTTTTTTGGTGGTGGGTATAATAATAGACAATAAGTTTATATTGGATCGGCGACATGGTAACGTTAATAATAAAATAGAAAGCAAGATAATAAATATAAATAATTATAAAAATATTATTTTGTTTCTACGTTTATATAAAGAAAAATGCAGGAAGTAGTCCACTTAATATAATATTGCATTATTTATTTAAATATAAATTTAATTTTGCCAAATTTTAAGAACCAACTAAAGGGTCCGCCAAATAACTTTTTTTTTTGAAAATGCTATAAAAAAAGTGTAGCTGCGGCTGTGTGGCACGTATCGCCGTCCTGTTGAAACTAAATGTTGCCAATATCTTCCTCTTCAATTTTTGTGAACAAAAATTTGTTCAACATGGCCCGATAACGATTGCCTTTGACTGTAACGGCTCTGGACCAAAATCCGCACCAAACAGTGACTCATTTTAAGTGTATCGGCTTTTCAGAGTATGCGTGCGGGTTTTTTGTGCCCCAAATGCGACAATTTTGCTTGTTTACAAAATGAGCCGTGATCAAAATGAGCTTCATCAAAAAATATTTTTTTTTTTGACAAAATCGGCCAAAGTAATGTCGCAATATTTCCCAGCGTTGTTCAAGCGTATACAGGACCATATTAGTTCAGCGGAAGAATAAAACTAATTATCAGTCAAATTAGACATGAGCTAAGTGTTACCATTCACGAAATAAGCACTTATTAAAAAAAAAACGTTAGATGGCGGGCCCTTTATTTGAACAGATGTAAATGAAAATATATATCGCTGGCTGATTAACGTCAACATGGAAGATGTAGAAGATGGGAGAAAAAACAAGATAACAGATTAAATATCGAAACAGATGAAAGAACGGTGTAAATATAGAAATTAAAACTATAAGCTGTAATATGATTTAAACAAAGAAGTTTAAATAGCAAAACGTATTGAGAAAAACCTTCACCTTTTAGTGACTAAAGGAAACCACTGGGACATACCGCAGAATAGCTCGAACATTTCTATTTGGCAATAATAATTAAAAAGTTTTAGATTTCAAGAGCGGTTATTTGTAATAAGTGCATTGCAGAAATGTTTACTGATAACGGTAGATCAAGCTTTGAAATATTGGGACCACAACCACTTAAAGTAACTTTGATCAATAAGTCAGAAAAGGAAATTGCAAATATGTCAAGAAGAGACTAAAAAGCATGTGACCCAGATTCTTTCTGAAATCACGACAACATCAAACTTCGTACAGATTTATTTAACTTTATTTGCGATACCAGCCAATTCCCAAAGAAATTGCTTAAATCGAACTTTATACGAATGCCCAAAAAAGTCATGAAAAACATTAAAAGCATGATAGACTAATATGCCTAAAAAGTAACTGCTTTTAAATATAATGAGCAAATCTCAGTTGGGCACAGCCATAGAAATTTTTCCTATAAATATATTGGTTCGAAAAAGTATAACTATCTAAAAAAATATGATTTCTTTTGTTTTCTTTATTACGAAAAACTTTCGATACTATACAGCATGATAAACTCATGAAAATTCTTATGTACATTGGTACAGACGACAAGGAAATTCGATGTTTTCTAATTCGATATTGGAATCAAACAGCACAAGTTATTGTCAATGTGTAGATGACAAAGGGTATTCCAATTTCTTGAGTAGAAAAAATACCCACTAAACAACCACTAAGAAGATACAAAACGCCTACTTTGACAGGGTAGTTTTAAATATCTCGGGGTTACAATTAATGACTACTAATAAATGAATAATTGCCCTAATTTAAAAAAGAAAGCAATCCCGAGTACTTATCTTTTTTATCCGATTGGTCCTCTTTTACTCTTGACTAATATTAAAATAGATTTCGGTAATACATCTAATTGTTTTCAGCTCCTAAACAAGAAAGAAAATACAATTTAAATTTGAAATTTAGTTTATCATAATTAATTGAATTATTAAAAATTGTACAAAATTTTTCATTAGTATACTATTATGATACTTTGTGGATTTCAAATGTACCAAAATTCAAAATTGTACATTTCTATTAGTTTTGCCCTCCCTGGTATAAAATATGTACAAAAGGAATTTCAACATGTACAAATTTCGTTTGTTCTCAGTGAACACGTGCATGCTATGCGAGGCATGTACGAGCTAGCGAACGAACGGAAGAATAAAGTAAAAAATTACATGTTATAAACAAAAAATGCTGAGATAAAATAAGCAAAAAAGAAGAAGAAAAAAATCATTCATGTCTTCGATTCTTTTTTTATAATATTTAGGAATTAATTATGACTATTAAGTGAAACTGATAGCTGTATTTAGAATATTGATTAGATTTATTAAACGGCATAACTCTGAATGAAAGGAAATTTTTATATTAGACTTTATTTTATTTAATTTCAAGACTTATATTAAATGTTTAATTAAAAGCATTTTTGTGTTGGCTTTAATCTTTTTATACCCGCCACCAAAAAAATGGTGGGGGTATATTCATTTTGTCATTCCGTTTGTAACACATCGAAATATCCATTTTAGACCCCATAAAGTATATATATTCTGAATCAGGGTTTGATTTTATGACGATCTAGCTATGTCCGTCCGTCTGTCCGTCTGTCCGTCTGTCCGTCTGTCCGTCTGTCCGTCTGTTGAAAGCACGATAGAGGTCGCACCGAAAAAGCTAGGGGGCTCAAATTTTGCCAGAATCTTTCTTATAGACAAGGTTTGTTTGGTATTGAAAATGGGCTAAATCGGAATATTAGGAAGAGAGTTATAGCTCGAAAAGCAAGAGTAGGTCGAAAAAACCGTGTCCTTCAAACATCGAATAAAATGGAATTGTGTCCAAACGCATTAACGTAGACTCATGAAACTTCGAATATATATTTCCTGAGTAAAAACAATATTTTTCCCCGAAAATTATCTAAATCTATGCATTAGGAGAGGAGTTATCGATCAAAATGTACGAAAATTTATACCGCACAGTGTATTTTTCGGTATATTTAAAAACAAAAACGTCATAAAAGCAACAAAATTGGATGTACGACTCTGAAATTTTGCAAACTTTGCTTATTGGTGAGACGCTTTTTGTAACGGAAAATCAATGTGCCACGCCCACTTTTACGCCCACCTCCCATATAACGTTTTACCCAAAACTCATATAATTTCTCAATTTATGTAGATTTTGGAATAATAAAGGGCTATGTTGAAACATCTCAGTTGTACTCATTCGAAAATACAACTTTGACACGCCCACTATAACGCCCACTTTTCACGTTATCTACCGTTAATGAAATTTAAAAGCTCATAAAACCGCCAAAATTAGAGGTATGATGATCAAATTCGCTACGTATATCCTTTTAGGCAATGTCATTACTGCGCCAGAAAATTAAGGCGCCACGCCCACTTTTACGCCCACCTCCCATATAACGTTTTACTTAAAATTCATATAATTCCTCTATTAATAAAGATTTTGGAATAATAAAGGACTATATTGAAACACCTAAGTTGTACTCATTCGCAAAAATAACTTTGACACGCCTACTATAACGCCCACTTTTCACGTTATATACCGTTAATGAAATTTAAAAGCTCATAAAACCGCCAAAATAAGAGGTATGATGATAAAATTTGCTACGTATATCCCCCTAGGAAATGTCATTACTGTGCTAGAAAATTGAGTTGCCACGCCCACTTTTACGCCCACCTCCCAAATAACGTTTTACTCAAAATTCCTCTAATTTCTCTATTAATAATGATTTTGGAATAATAAAGGGCTATATTGAAACACCTAAGTTGAACTCATTCGCCAAAACAACTTTGAGACGCCTACTATAACGCCCACTTTTCACGTAATCTACCGTTAATGAAATTTAAAAGCTCATAAAACCGCCAAAATTAGAGGTATGATGATCAAATTTGCTGTGTATATCCTTCTAATCAATGTTATTGTTGTGCCAAATAGTTTAGGTGACACGGCCACTTTAACGCCTACCTTCCATACAACGGCTTACCTTAAATTCATGTAATTTCTCTATTGACAAAGTTTTTGGGAAAATAAAGGGCTATATTGAAATATTTAAGTTGTATTTATTAGTAGAAACTTTATTGACACAGCTACTTTAACACACTTTCATTGAATTTCATTTCATTTAAGGACCGATGTTGTATTTAAATAAAACACAAATTATTTAGGATATTATTATTTCTTTTTATAATGATAATATTTGTATGGTTCAATTATGTATTTAACAAAATATCGGCCAAATGCCCCCCCCCATCCTTGGCGCCACTCCTCTATCTGATGGTCCAAATTTTCAATGACAATGTTGATGCTCAATTATTGGGCATGATGATAAGTCGAGGATGACTGCTCTTTTGCCACACTATCGCAAAAAACAGCAATAGTTCCCATTCAACGAACTAAGAAGGCATTCACAGATTTTCTAACATTTTATACAGACCTGTTTTGCAGAAATTTAAATATTTTTTACAATTCTCCCGATTGTGGACGAATTTGAACGATTATGTTGATCAAAAGAATTACGAAGTGCACAAAATGCATTTTGATTTGAACGCCCATTTTTATAAAAAACCTGAATAACTTTAAAGCGTTGCTCATTTGCGTATCTTTCCACGGATCAAAATGAGTAAGTTTGAGATTGATAAATGTCAAGTGAAATGCAGAAAACAAACTTAAAGACTAGGTGTAGTTCACCTTCAACATGGGCCCTTAAAATTTAACCACCCTCTACAAAGAAAGTGATACATATTTTATTATAAAGAGATTATTCCATAATGATTAACAAAATAATAAATAATGTGCTTTAAATGTACACAAAATTGGTGGTGGGTATAAAAGATTCGGCACAGCCGAATATAGTGCTCTTACTTGTTAATTATTCAAAATATCACTTCAAAAAGATTGTATTTATTAAAGTTTTATTGATGTGTAGTTTCAAGAAAACTGTTTCTTTTAAATATTATTTTTTTTAATATTCGTCAATTTTTTAAAAAGATTAAGCATGATGAATGTTACGCTGAAATATTTAATAATAAAGTAACAACGTTATAAGCAGGCTGGGCCAAAAGTAATATCAGTAATACCAATTTTTATGACTTTTTCGTATATTATTGTATTAGTTTTTTTTACAGATAATATAAATAGCCAGTGTTGTCAACTTTAAAATTTCAAAAAACACCTTAACCCGTTAAAAGAGCGCATAATTTTCATTAAAAATCACTGATTTTAAATTTGTTTACTTTTAATTCTTAATTCTTTCTTTTAATTCTTTAATTTAAATTAATTCTTTCATAAAATTATAAATTTCTAAATCGCTTCTATTAGGACTATAAAGAGCAGATAAATTTAAAAATAATTTGAATAAAAAAATTTATTTTGAAACAGTGTACAAATTTAACTTCACAGTTGCCAACATAATCACGTTTTTCGGTAATATTGACAGCTCTTAGAATGTCAGTTTCCTTCTGGAATAATTTATTTTACAACGAAGCTAATGTTATATTGCCATTGGTAATCGAGATATAAGCCTTTGATTCTACCAATATGAAAATTGCTATTAATGTAAATATTAATCTTATAAGGGTGTCAACTATTGCTCTATTACATTCAATTCAATTCTATATCAATTTCATTTTTTTATTTTTTTTTTTAATATTCAATAGGTTTGATCAACTTGAAACTTTGCTTACATAATAAATTCTCGTAACAATTTAATTTTATAAAAAGTATTATGTTTTATACATGATATCAAGCAGTATCTGAATTATATTAAAATTAATAATGTAAAACTAACAATCTACTCAAATAACAGAAACACTGTACACTATCAATTCTTATAATTTTTTAATTTTAATAGTTTAAATATAATAGGTTGAAAGTATTTTTAACATAAGAAGTATCATTTTAAAATGAGTAAAATTTTTTAATTTTGTAATTGAACATAATTACTCTCACAAAAATTGTTTGCAAATAAAAAACTTAATTTGTAATTTAAGTGTCGCCAAAGATAAAAGAAAAAACACTAAAAACTAAAAAAAACCGCCGAGCACTGATTTAAAATTTTTTCACGTCAAACATTTCTACAAGCACTAAAGGCAATGCTTAAATCACCAAGTTGACATACTGAACAAAGAACCAGAACAACAGAACTCTAATTTTTAAATCAGTGACTAATTATATTAAAGCAAAAAGCATATCATCAACATTTTAACAAAATAATTTCAGTACTTCTATATGGTTCTTTGCTTAGTTCATTGCTGCCACCAACATTGCACCTAAATAGATTAGCTCCGAACCGGTAAACCATTATTTTGTAGCACGGAAAATATTGAAAGTGTTAAGCAGATTGTTGACGTAACATTTAAGACATAAACCACAAAGCGTTCTCCTAGAATAGGAATGGCTTGTACGTCACCACCGCGCAGTTAATTTGTTATTCCCATATAAGGAGCAACTGGTGCACTAATTTAAGCCCAAGGATTATTCCGCAAAGATTTTCTTTAGAATCGATATCAAAAATAATAACAAGTAAGAGCACTATATTCGGCTGTGCCGAATCTTTTATACCCACCATTAATTTTGTGTACATTTAAAGCACAATATTTATTATTTTGTTAATCGCTATGGAATAATCTCTTTATAATAAAATATGTATCACTTTCTTTGTAGAGGGTGGTTAAATTTTAAGGGCCCATGTTGAAGGTGAACTACACCTAGTCTTTAAATTTGTTTTCTGCATTTCACTTGACATTTCTCAATCTCAAACTTACTTAATTTGATCCGTGGAAAGATACGCAAATGAGCAACGCTTTAAAGTTATTCAGGTTTTTTTATAAAAATGGGCGTTCAAATCAAAATGCATTTTGTGCACTTCGTAATTCTTTTGATCAACATAATCGTTCAAATTCGTCTAAAATCGGGAGAATTGTAAAAAATATTTAAATTTCTGCAAAACAGGTCTATATAATGTTAGAAAATCTGTGAATGCCTTCTTAGTGCGTTGAACGGGAACCACTGCTGGTTTTTGCGATAGTATGGCAAAAGAGCAGTCAACCTCGACTCATCATCATGCCCAACAATTGAGTATCAACATTGTCATTGAAAATTTGGACCATCAGATAGAGGATTGTCGCCAAGAATGGGGGGGGGGGGGGCATTTAGCCGATATTTTGTTAAATACATAATTGAACCATACAAATATTATAATTACAAAAAGAAATAATAATAATATCCTAAATAATTTACGTTTTATTTAAATTCAACATCGGTCCTTAAAATTTAACCACCCTTTATAACTTCGATATGCTACTAAAATGCTTTTGTAAATGTAGCCTTTCAATGAAAGTGGGCGTTAAAATAGGCGTGTCAATAAAGTTTCTGCTAATAAATACAACTTAGATATTTCAATATAGTCCTTTATTTTCCCAAAAACTTTGTCAATAGAGAAATTACATGAATTTAAGATAAACCGTTATAGGAGAAGTAGGCGTTAAAATGGGTGTGTCACTTTAGCTTTTTCGCACAACAATTACATTGATTAGAAGGATAAACGTAGCAAATTTTATTATTATATCTCTAATTTTGGCGGTTTTATGAGCTTTTAAATTTCATTGACGGTAGATAACGTGAAAATTGGGCGTTATAGTAGGCGTGTCAAAGTTGTTTTTGCGAATGAGTACAACTTAGGTGTTTCAATATAGCCCTTTATTATTCCAAAATCTTTATTAATAGAGAAATTATATGAATTGTAGGTAAAACGTTATATGGGAGGAGGGCGTCAAAATGGGCGTGGCACCTTAATTTTTTGGTACAGTAATGACACTGCCTAGGGAGATGTACGTAGCAAATTTTATCATCATACCTCTAATTTTGGCGGTTTTATGAGCTTTTAAATTTCATTAACGGTAGATACCGTGAAAAGTGGGCGTTATAGTAGGCGTGTCAAGGTTGTTTTTGCGAATGACTACAACTTATGTGTTTCAATATAGTCTTTTATTATTCCAAAATCTCTATTTATAGAGAAATTATATGAATTTTAGGTAAAACGTTATATGGGAGGTGAGCGTAAAAGTAGGCGTGGCACATTGATTTTCCGTCACAAAAAAGCCACTCACAAAAAAGCAGAGTGTGCAAAATTTCAGAGTCGTACATTCAATTTTGTTGCTTTTATGACGTTTTTGTTTTTAAATATACCGAAAAATACACTGTGCGGTATAAATTTTCGTACATTTTGATCGATAACTCCTCTCCTAATGCATAGATTCAGGTAATTTTTGGAGAAAAATATTTTTTTTACCCAGGAAATATATATTCGAAGTTCCATGAGTCTACGTTAATGCGTTTGGACGTAATTCCATTTTATTCGATGTGCGAAGGACACGGTTTTTTCGACCTACTCTTGCTTTACGAGCTATAACTCTCTTCCTAATATTCCGATATTGCCCATTTTCAATACCAAACAAACCTTGTCTATAAGAAAGATTCTGGCAAAATTTGAGCCCCCTAGCTTATTCGGTGCCACCTCTATCGTGCTTTCAACAGACGGACAGACGGACGGACATATCTAGATCGTCATCAAATCAAACCCTGATTCAGAATATATATACTTTATGGGGTCTTAAATGGATATTTCGATGTGTTACAAACGGAATGACAAAATGAATATACCCCGACCATTTTTTTGGTGGCGGGTATAAAAATAACATAAATATTAAAGAAATCTGTAACAAGTAATATATTAATATAACACATATTAAGATTTACACCATTTTTTATGGTTATAATTACGTTTTGTTCAGACAATGGTAATTAGTTGCTTCGCCTATTTACGTATGAACGTCTCAAAAAATTTAAAATTTTGTTCTTCCATATTTAAACTCTCAAGGTCTGCTCCTCAATTTGCATATCCTCCTAACGCAACTGTAAGATTTCATCTGCAGTAATATTACGGAAGGATTAAAAAGATTTTTTCAATTGACCATGTTGTGAAGAAATATTATGGTTTAAGGCATTGGAGTCTTTCATGACAGTGGAGGGAGAATTGGTAATGGTAACACGGCAAGGTTGAGATGAATCATGCTAATCTTTATGTTTTGCTGAGTTAAATAATTTGTATTATAGGTTTTCCAATAGGGATGATATAATTTTGAAGTCATTTGGTTTTCATTGTATTCAGTAGTGTTTTAAATTTCAACATGGAGAGATGTACGCAAGAACAATCTTTACAAATTATTCGGTTTTATTATCAAAATATTCGTTCTCTAATTGCAACTTCTTGTGCGTTTTTGCCATTTTATGGTTGTAATAATCGTTCAAGTATGCTCGCTATTCGTCGGACTGTTTAACATTTTGAGCTAACATTTTCTTTACATAATGTTCAAGTGCCAACAAGACAAAGAACCGCTCGAAGTAATGCAAATATTGCTGCGGTTCAGGCAGGTGTTTTTGAGGAACGCATTTTGTCGATTTCAAGATGTTCTCAATAATTGGCATTGTCTCAAACCATAACCTGGCGGATTTTGAGAAAGGATTTGTTCTCACTCAAGAATTGAAGCCATTGGACTACCGTAAACGTCGTGAGTTTGCTGATTTTGCCTTGGAACAACTTAAAAGTTTGGATTATTTCAAGACATTGTGATATTTAATGGCCTCCAAGAAGTTGTGATTTAACACCAATACAAGTCAATTACAAGTCAATAGTGAAAGTGCCATCCATGACATACAACTTGATTTAGTGGAAAAAGTTCTTGAAAACTGGGTTCATCGAATTCGTTCCTGTAGAAGAGGTATTGGAAGTCATTTGAATGACGTTTTATTTAGAACTAAATTGTCTCGATTGTACTTTACATTAAATAAAAAACTTTTGAATTTCCTAAACAATAGGCGTATTTTTTTAAGGAAAGTATAACGCTATTATTTGAGAACTTTTATATTGTTTTTAACAGTCGATATTTTTTTACGATATTTTGCGTTTGGAAGCCCATCAGAATGGATACCAAATGAAAGGGCTTCTCTAGTCGAATATAGTAGACTATAAAAAATTCAATATACTATTAAAAACAAAATGGCGTACAAACGTTAAATCTAGGCTACAGCACAATAAAGTCATTATAGATGATGGTGAAGGGTATTTAACATTCGCCCTATAAGTTTTTTTAATTTAGTTTTATTTTGTCTCCTCATTATATCTCTGTTAGAAATTCTTATTTCAGCTTTAAACTCACTTTTTCGTGTTCTCGTAAGTTCGTACATTTTTGTTCTTTTAGGAGAATAATAACTGTTTATTATTAATTTTTCGAAAAGTATCTCCTTACAGTATCTTACAGTTTTATGCAGCTTAATTTTTTCGAACTTTGGTTTCCTTTTGCACCTATTAGCTGCGAAGGAAATCAAATTTGTTACCAATGATTTGAAATATGTTGTTGCCATCGAATGACCTAAATGCCTTTAGCTTACAATCAGGTCAAACAGCGCCAATATAACGGTTCTGTATAATAACACAGTTAATAAAACAGGACAAATGAGAAACAAAATAAGATTGAGTTTATGGTGAGTGTTCCTACTTGATAAACTTGAGACACACGGAATATCGATTCAGTTTCTACAGCCAGAATTGTTGTCAATCATAGGATTTACTTAAAGGATCTTCCTTATTGCACTAAAATGGTTCAAAGGAAGATGCTGAAAAAAAATTTTTAAAGTGTAAGAACTTTATAAATAGACTAGCTAATACCCGGTGTGCTTCGCCACCCCCATCGTAATGAAATAAAAATTTTATAGTTCAAAAATATATTTATTTTGCAATTAAAATCTAAAATTTTTCTTACAGATTAGTGTTACTCTAATATTGTGTGATATGCAATATATTTACGGCCTTATTCATAAACGACTTTTAAATTTATCAAATGTTTATAATGCAAAATTTTCGTATAGAATTTGATTCATAAACCTTTGATAAATTTTAAAATCGTTTATTAATAAGACCATTAGTCTACATCAACAATTTAAAAATAATAAATTAATTTACTTAGTTGCTAACATTACTGCAATAAAATAGAAATGTTTATAATATAAAAAATTTTTACTATTAATTAATTCTTATTCTTATGCCTTAGGATAAACGATGTTTTTGGTTTTTCCACCTGGTGCATACACAGAGAGATCTGCGGGTTTTCCAACTCGCGAACATGCAACGTAAAGCTGTTCATGTGAGAAACATGGATTTTCTAGGTGAAGACCACAAACTTGCAGGGACTGACCTTGAGCTTTGTTTATGGTCATTGCAAATGCTAGGCGAATAGGAAACTGCAAGCGCTTAAAATCGAATGGCATTTCCGATGTTGTCATGGGAATACGTGGCAACAATACATCAGTTCCCTTAAACTTTCCAGTAATAATGGTCGCCTCGATTAAATTGTTCATTAATTTTTTTACTGTAAGTCGAGTACCATTACAAAGTCGAGGCGGATCAATGTTCCTGAGTAAAATTATGGGAACACCAATTTTCAACCGTAAATCATTTGGTGGAAAACCCGGTAAATCTAGCGAATTTAGAAATTCAACTGGATAATTCACGACATCCTCAATATTTGTTACTGTGTCTATCGATTTATAAGTTTTCAGGTCACCATCGATTTTGTTCAAAATTTTGCTGTTGATGGAATTAACGTCAATATTTTTGGCTGCCAATAGCGCACGTTCACATAACCATTCATTGTTTTTAAAATTTTGTCCGATGTTGGGAAAAACTTTGGGATGTTGGGAACTTTTGCTAATATTAATGAAATCAAAAACGTTTTTCCAGTTCCTCCAGGTGCGTCAATAAAATAGAGGCCCCCATGTTTGTTTGTTATTGCTGCCATTATAGTATTGTATACAATACTCTGCTCTTGTTGCAAATGTGGTAAATTTACTTCTAGTAAATTTTCCAAATTTTGGTGATCATAGTCTCTCTCACGTCGTAGTTCCTGATCGTTTGCGTGGGTTCCTGATCTGATTGGGGCTATCATTCCTACTTCAAAAAGTGTCACACTCTTTATCTCCAAACATTTGTCTTCTAGTAAAATTAATACCTCATTGTACATAGTTTCATTTAGTTCAAGCGTTGCATTATTGGTGATAACTCTCTCTCTGTGTAAAATATCTTCAGCCATATATGTTTTAAATTTGTGCCAAAGATCTTTTGGATTAGAAGGTGAGCACGACACCAATATTATCGAAAATAGCGATCGTATTTTCCATGGATGGTTTATGACTGAAGCATCTTCAAGCGTTGTTTCCCAATGACAATCGTTCTCTAATAACTGCAGTTTCTGACAGGTCTCACGATTTGTGGCACATACTTCCCCATCAACAGTACGCAAGTTCTCGAAAGATATTGGCCGCCGAACATTAATAAGAAGCATTCTTAAATAGAAGCATTCTGCATTTTGAGGATGGACGGTATACACCCTGCCCAATGCATCGGTTGAATATAAATTTGGCCATCCTTCAACAGGTTTCCCTTGCTTACGACGTTGAAAATTCTTTGATGACGCGTTCCACGTATAATACCTTGGAATTTCGGAATACAACAATGTTTTAGCAAACAAATTATTTCTGCAAAGATTAAAAAAAGATGTTAATGTTGTGGCTGAGGGTGCTGTTGCTCTCTCCCGCACATTTCTTTCTGTAAAGTAAACACGTTGTCCATTTTCCAAGTGCACTGATAAATGAACAACAGTTGGATGGCGTTCATGAATTGTAAATCCCAAAATTCGCCATACTGCTTCATTGCTACTGATGTACCTGGCCATTTGATATTGCGTAATTTCATCGTTTGGATTTTGTAATGAAAATACAGCCATATCTGACCCTTTAGTAACATATTTGCAGATGTATTTGATAGACTTTACTGAATGACAATACTCTACATTAATATGCGCTTTAAATGTTCTTGAAAGCAATGGACAGTAAGGTACTATCCACCGATTATCAACATCAACATCATTTCCACGTACCTTAATTGAAATTGATCGTCCACTATTATCCACAGACCGTCGACGATAAAGTGGGTAGCCATCGTTTCCCGAGATTGTTTCTTGAATCAATTGCCGTGGATATTTCTTTGTGCATTTTCCATCCACCATGCATGGAGAATTCGCATTAATGGTTCCACATGGACCATGAATCATATTTTTGATAACAATTTCGTACAGGCTTGGATCAACATTTGGATCGGGTATCTCTGCAGAAATTATATCATCAATAAGATCTGGGGTAATTTTTGCAACCAACCAAATGAGAATATGGGCATGTGGCAATCCACGTTTCTGCCACTCGACGGAATACATCCAGCACCGTGTTTCTCCAAATACATGAAATTTTACAATAAAATCCATAAGGGATTTTAATTTTTGTTTAAACACGCGTGCTGTTATATCGTGCCGATGTATTGGTGTTTGACCAGTGGACAATTCAGATAGTATTTCATCCCACTTTGGATTACAGGTAAATGTAGTGAATAAATCTGGCCGTCCATATGATCGAACATATGTCATTGCATCTTGACAGTACTCCTGCATATGACGTGAGCTGCCAGTAAATGTTGCTGGAAGAATAATAGCTTGGCGAATTTCAGTGGGATTGATGTCATTATGGCTATTTAATGCATCCCGAAGATGAATATAGTTATCCACTCGTAATTTTGCTTGGTTAAGTCGTATGTATAATAGACGTTCCGTTTCAATTTTCGCGTACATATCGACAATATACTGGTGAAATAATTCGCGGCAATTTAGAATGTGATTAACGGAGTTCTGACGTATCATTATTCGATATGCATAGAAATCCATTGCACTCATTTTTTCCTTGTTGATTCATCTGAAAGTAAAAAAGGACAAAATAAAAAAAAGTATAAAATTAGATTTTAAAAATCTGAACTTACTTGTTTCTGGATTAATTTGCCGTAATTCAAAGTGATATCCATCTTCACCAAATGGGAAAATAATTGGATACTGAAGTGCATCATACGAACGATGAGTTTCAGCTATCCTGTTGATCCTTTCGTTACGGCGGCGAATAATTATATCTCGTGGTACCACTGGATCACCTACCATTAAAATGGCTACGTCATCCATTGTAGGTGCATTGTATCGTCCTTGGTGTTATCCAGATGGTGTTTTATCAGCATGAATAGCGATAATATGGTCATCTGACCTCAATCGTGGGTCATCTTTGGCTTGCTTAAAGATCCTTACTAATTCGTTGTGTTCATGAAACATCACTTGTAATTCGGCCCCTATCCATTGTTTTGTGTCAGGGTTATAATGCTGTCGGTGTTGCACTTGGTCATTGTTATCCGCTTCTCCTATGAAATAAATTTGTAAGAACTTAGGATCTTCATTTGGAACTGGCAACAATGACCCCATTTTATGGTAAATTTGACCTTGAACACGAAACGTGGTCATAAAATTGTGTCGAATTACTTTGGTAGCACCAAACGATGTCATTTGGAAAGTCGAATTATATTTCCTTATTTTACTAAGAAAATGTTGTGAACCCACATTCGTTCCTAAAAATTGAATTTAATATTTTGGTTATATGATAGATTTATATATATCTAAGGCCTAATTTATAAACATCTTTTAAATTTATCAAAGGTTTATAAAGCAACATTTTAATACTTATAACATTTGATTTGTAAACCTATGATAAATTTCAAAGTCGTTTATGAATTAGACCATGAATGTCTTACCTGAAATCAATGACTTTAAAGGTTCTGGTGGAGGAAGCAATTCAGGCAAAACAACTTTACCGTTTGCACAACACATTCCAGGTGTTTCATTTTTGTATTTGAGTGCACTACAATATTGGCAAACTTTATTCATGCCACCTATTGCCACTAATGGGTCTTCGGCATAATCAATATCAGTCCTGTAATTAAATGCAATACGTGCATATGTGTGAAATGCATTCCGATGACTAACCATTCGATTTCGATTTTTTTCACGGCGTAAGTTCAATTGTTCTATCCTCTCTGTTGCTCTCCTTGATGAGGTTCGAATCCGCTGAGCTTCTAAACGTTCTTCACCTTCCAACGGTGTCTCGGTGGCTCGTACTGTTGTGGCGTGACGTCGAATATCTTCAAGGCGTTCCTCACGCTGTAAAAAAGTTTCTGTGGCTCGTGATGATCTTGTACGATTTCGCTGAGTTTGAATACGTACTTCACGTTCCAACGATGTCTCGTTAGATCGAACTGCTACAGCATGATGTCGAAGACCTTCAAGGCGTTCTTCGTGTTGTAAAGGTGTTTCAGTGGCTCGGGATGTTGTGGTATGACTTTGCTGACTTTGAAGACGCCCTTCCCGTTGTGACGGTGTCTCATTAGCTCGTACTGCTTCAGCATGATGTCGAATTCGTTCTAGGCGTTCTACGCGTTCTAAGAATGTTTCTGTAGCTCGTGATGTTGAGGTACGACTTTGCTGACTTTGAAGACGCCCTTCCCGTTGTGACGGTGTCTCGTTAGCTCGTGCTGTTACAGCATGATGTCGAAGTCCTTCCAAACGTGTTTCGCGTTCAGATCGTGTTTCAGAAGCTCTTGATGTTGATGATCGTGATCTTTCTCTTTGAAGACGTTCGTTATGCTGTTCATATGTTTCGGCAGCTCTAGAGGTTGAAGCTCAACTTCTTTCAGTTCTAAGGCGATCTTCACGCTCTTCTGAAGTTTCATTTTCTCTTTGCCATTGCAATGATTCTGCAGATTTGGTGCGTTTAGAAAGGGATGTTTTTTTTGGAGGCATTTTACTTGTAATTTTTTACAGTATATATTCACAAAAAAAAACTTGTAACTTGTTCAGAATCAAAGATTCAATTAAATTATAAAATTGAATGTACGTCAAATTTATAATTTTTTAAATCTTAGGTAAGAAATTTCTTACCAGGTCAGAAAATTTTCTTTAACAAAAAATTACGGATAATAAATGTTTAAAAATTATTTTTTGAACCGATCACAGGTAAAAAAATTATTCACTTGCGTTGCAAAATTTAATGGGTTACAAATTTATATTTTTGGAATATTGGGTAACAAATTTTATTTCAGGTCAAATAATTTCTTATACCGAAAAAATTACAGGTAATAAAATGTAAAAACGTTTGCGGGGATCACAGATTTGGTAATTACGGATAATAAATCTTTTAAAAATGATTTTTTGAACCGATCACAGGTCAAAAAATTATTCACCTGCGTTGCAAAATTTAATGGGTTACAAATTTATATTTTTGGAATATTGAGTAACAAATTTTATTTCAGGTCAAACAATTTCTTATACCGAAAAAATTACAGGTAATAAAATGTAAAAACGTTTCCGGGAATCACAGATTTGGTAATTACAGATAATAAATCTTTAAAAATGATTTTTGGAACCGATCACAGGTAAAAAAATTAATCACCTACGTTGCAAAATTTAATGGGTTACAAATTTATATTTTTGGAATATTAGGTAACAAATTTTTTTTCAGGTCAAACAATTTCTTATAACGAAAAAATTACAGGTGATAAAATTTAAAAACGTTTGCGGGGATCACAGATCTGGCAAGTGTCACGCCTACTATTACTAAATCAAACATTTCTTATTAATCATATAGACATAAAATTGTCTCTTGAAAAATTTGGGTACTTTAACTATTATCGCTACCTTTATATACGATTTTTTGTATTTAATTCATATGAAAAGTGCCACGCCCACTATCGCTAAAGCATTCGTTTCTTAACAAAATAGTCATATAGATGTCAAAGCTTTTCGTGCAAAAATTTGGGTACTCTAACTATTATCGCTTCCCGAATATACGAATTTTAGTATTCAATTGCTATGAGAGCTGCCACGCCCACTATTTCTAATGTACCCATTTTATTCCAGAAATGTTTATTTAGGTGTCAAAGTTGCACTGGCAAAATTTTAGTACTCTAATCGATATCGTTTTCCAGATATAAAAATTTTAGTATTTAATTCATATTGCAGGTGCCACGCCACTATATCTAATGTACCCAGTTTTTCCAAAAATGTTCACTTGGGTGTCAAAGTTGCATTTGTAGAATATTGGTACTCTAATCGATATCGTTTTCCAGATATACAAATTTTAGTATTTAATTCATATGGCAGGTGCCATGCACACTACTGCTAATGTACCCATTTTTTACAGAAATGTTTATTTGCATGTCAAAGTTGCTCTTACAAAATCTTAGTACTCTAATCGATATCGTTTTCCAGATATACAAATTTTAGTATTTAATTCATATGGCAGGTGCCATGCCCACTACAGCTAATGTACCCATTTTTTACAGAAATGTTTATTTGCATGTCAAAGTTGCTCTTGCAAAATTTTACTACTCTAATCGATTTCGTTTTCCAAATATACGAATTTTAGTATATAATTCATATGTTGGTGCCACGCCCATTACTGATAATGCACCCATTTCTTGCCTAAATGTTCATTTGGGTGTCAAATTTGCTCTTGTAGAATTTTAGTACTCTAATCGATTTCGTTTTCCAGATATACAAATTTTAGTATTTAATTCATATGGCAGGTGCCACGCCCACTATTGCCAATGTACCCATTTTTTCCAGAAATGTTTATTTGTATGTCAAAGTTGCCCTTGCACAATTTTAGTACTCTAATCGATATCGTTTTCCAGATATACAAATTTTAGTATTTAATTCATATGGCAGGTGCCACGCCCACTATTGCCAATGTACCCATTTTTTCCAGAAATGTTTATTTGGATGTCAAAGTTCCTCTTGCAAAATTTTAGTACTCTAATCGATATCGTTTTCCAGATATACAAATTTTAGTATTTAATTCATATGGCAGGTGCCACGCCCACTATTGCCAATGTACCCATTTTTTCCAGAAATGTTTATTTGGATGTCAAAGTTGCTCTTGCGAAATTTAACTACTCTAATCGATTTCGTTTTCCAAATATACGAATTTTAGTATTCAATTCATGTGGCCACGCCTACTATTCCAAGTCCGCCCATTTTTTACCCAAATGTTTGTGTGGATGTCAAAGCTTACCGTACTTAATTTGAAGACTCTACCTGCATTAACTTTCGTGATATATAATATTTAATACTTATTCTTTAATAGGGCGTGGCACCCCGCCCACTTACAATTTCAAACGAAAGTATAGCCTATAGTTCCTTCCAGACATACAGAAAGATTCTGTGAAAATTTCAAGGAAATCGGTCCAGCCGTTTAGCCGTCTATAAAGCACAAACAAACATACAAACATACAAACACACATTGATTTTTATATATATAGATTAACTAGCCAAACCCGGCGCGCGTTGCTACGCCCCTTAATGAATCGAAATGCATTCTGAATTTTAATTGAATATCAAGTGCAAAAATCTAAAAATTATAATTTTTTTATGGGCGTCGCATTGCCCACTTTTCTAGTCACGAAATTGTAAAGTCATAACAGCTCAATATGTGTGCAAAGTTTCAGAAGAATCGGACCAATGCAAGTACCTCAAAATTAAAATTGTTTTTATGGGCGTGGCCCTGCCCACTTTTCTAATCACGAAATTGTAAAGTCATAACAGCTCAATATGTGTGCAAAGTTTCAGAATAATCGGTCAAGTGCAAGTACCTCAAAATGATACCTTTTTTTTTATAGGCGTGGCACTGCCCACTTTTCTAATCACGAAATTATTTAGTCATGACAGCTCAATATGTGTGCAAAGTTTCAGAAAAATCGGTCTGGTGCAAGTACCTCAAAATTGTAGCCTTTTTTTATGGGCGTAGCCCCGCCCACTTTTTTAATCACAAAATTATAAGTCACGACAGCTTAATATGTGTGCAAAGTTTCAGAAAAATCGGTCCAGTGCAAGTACCTCAAAATTAAAACTTTTTTAGGGGCGTGGCCCCGCCCACTTTTCTTATCACGAAATTTTTTAGTCATGACAGCTCGATATGTGTGCAAAGTTTCAGAAAAATCGGTCAAGTGCAAGTAGCTAAAACTGATAACTAATTTTTATGGGCGTGGCCCCGCCCACTTTTTTCCACCCATAAACACTCCCTGGTATGTGTCCAACAACTTGTCAAAGTTTGAGTCCGATCGGTTTTACAGTTTCGGAGTCTATAGCTAACACACACACACACACACACACACACACAGAGTTTCACTTTTATATATATAGATAATGTAAGCGTGATCACATTGTTGTTTTTGTATGTACTAGTCTTATCGCATTAAAATTGTTTGTCAAGCGTAGAAAAATCTACGCTGTCAGCGTAGAGTAGTGCTGACAGTATCATTAATGTGAAAACTACTAAATTTTTTTTTTGACAAATTTTAGCAAAAAACTGACTTTTATTAATAAATAAATTTGTATGTACTTAATATGCAAGATATACAACAACATCTTTCATCTAACTCACACAATTATAACAACATTTATATGCATGTAAAGATGCCAGGGCTAAGAAAAACTTTAAATCAATTTATTTAAAAGGTCCTTGTCGACGGGAAGAATGTGATTTATATTTTAGACTTCTTTTATGTTGAAACAAAGATAAAATGATTTCATAATATCAACATTTAAAGTTTAAGCATGAATATAATATTAACTGTCCATCTTAGTTATTTGGCCTTTTTCTTCCTATAGACACCATAAGTATTACACATTCTGTCTTACACACACTCTCTCTGTTTTTTTTTTTTTTTTTTTGTGAAACAAATTCATGCCAAAAGGTTCATTTTCATTCCGAATCCATAATGAAGAGATCACATTTAAATATTTCAAATAGAGTACAAGCGTTTGTTGGTTTTCTTTACGTAATGGGTCCTTCAATTTCATTATGGTTATTTTAACCCAAAAATGTGTTACAATATTTAGATTTTTAATATTATTTTTTGTACTTTATTTCATCATCCCAAAAATCATAATCAGTATGAGATTTTGTGGCTATCTGTTTTGGTTTAGTTAGTTTTTATTTTCGTTCAAGAAATTTTGAAGAAAATATTTGTTTTGTATTAAGAAAATGAAATGCTTGTCTGATATTATGATAAAGGTTATGAGGCTACACGCAAACTGACATCTATATTTATAAACTACGATTGAGTGTAAACGTACAAAAAAAGGGATATATTTTTTTGGAATTTCTTTTAAAATCCTCAAATATGTACATATACAGTGTTTGATATTATTATGGGGACAGTTAATTAAATGAAAATTTCATTTTAAATAAATAGCATATTTTGGTTAAATAAATATAAATTAACTATTTAGTTAAATCTCACTGCCGTATTCACAAATAAGTGTCGGTTTATTAAAGGCTTATAGACAAATGTTTAACAGAAATTTCTTAAATAAGCCTTTAGTAAACCTAAAATATTTATCATGAATATGACAGTTAGTTTATTAAGAGAACTGAGGGACATAAACATAACATAAAAACATTTTATTATATACATCAAAGATCAATTATTTAAATGCAAAGAGTAGATATATTATTAAAATTTTGCCCTCTGTAGCAATGATTCGCTGCTTAGTTCATCGTCACCATCAACATGGCACTGTAAGAGATTTGCTTTAACCAGTAGACCATGTTTGATTTGCATTGGCAAAAACAATGAACGTGTAGAGCAAAGTATTAATAAAACACCAGGAATATCTGCTTATGTTCATAAAGGAATCGCTCGAACGTCAGTACGACGCATTTTAAAAGAAATTTACTACTTCTCATATATAAAGAACAGTTGGTGCAAAAATTAAAGCCCGCAGATCATCGGCATCGTCTAAATATTGCAGTTAAATTTTAACAAATGGCTAAAAATAAAATCAACTGCGGATCTTTATGTTCTGGGGTTCTGATATTCCAATAGCCATTTATCAACACCTATTGCACCCCATGTATGGTGTGGTATTACACCTGAAAATAGCATTTGGCATTACTTAAAAAATTATTACATGAGTACTGTAACCGTAAAAGAAGAATGGTGTCTGTTTATGTTAGAAATTTGTATACGTATTACTCCTAAAAACAAACCTGAGATGTGGTTTCTGCAGAACGGAGCTACAGACGTAAAACATTGGCACTTTAAAGTTAATTTTTTTTAATGCAAATAATTTCCAGAAATTCGGCAGTAAATTTTCCAGCATATTAGGCTAATTTATCTGCACGTGACTATTTTCTTAGGGGTCATTTAAAAGAGCGAGTATATGTGAACAAGTCCAAAACAGTCCTTGAACTCAAGGCCAATAATTTTGCATTAATTCGAAAGCTACAGCCACAAGTTTTGAAAGATGTTGTGGATAATACTACAAAGCGAGCCCCTCAGTAAAAGGGTTGAAACCGGGTTCAGGGTAATTATGTTCAATACCTAGTGTAAAAAATTCCCTTAATAGTCTTTAAAACAAATTAAAAGGTACAATATATAATATATATAAAAAAGTTATACATTTTTAAACTCCACGGTGACCTTTGCACTACTCTGCACCATGATCAAACATACAGATATTAAAAAAAACGTTCGGGATTCTGAAACATTGTTTTAAATTACCTTCTATAGGGTCTTGGATTAAGCGCTTCCTAACACAGTATATTTAAGATGCAGCTTTGCTAGGTGGATTTCTCTCTCAAAATATAGACCCTAGCCCCTCTGCCTGAACAAGAATCACACAGTTCGTCGGAGACCAATCAAAAATACCTACAAAAACAGATTTCCGTGGCCATATATTCCGCTACATTTCACCGACATTGAATATATTACTGAAGACCAGTTACACATAAGATCCTAGTATGGCGAAAAGTACTTAATTGAACAATTACTTTTATTTTTCTTACAACAACAATTCCAAATTTTTAATAACTTCTTAGTTGAAAGTATAAAATCCCTTTTTATATTGTTTTCCTATGATAAATGTATTCTATTTGCGGGAAAAATTTATTATTGATTTAATCAAAATACTTACAAATTTGCTGTTCATCTGTAGTCATGTGTGGAATATATACACAAGTACACGCTTATATACATACATGTATTCATATTTCTATGTTTATTTTACTCTCAATCATGTGTGTGTTTGTGAAAAGATACAAATCATAATAACACATGATTTTTAGGGCAAAAACAAAAACAAAAACAAGAAAAAAAGGAATAATAAAATTACGCACATAACAAAAATACATATAATGGTCTATGTCTTCATAAACGTTGTTGTTATTGTTGTTGGTTGTCGACATCTTACATTCCTGCGAAAAGGGTTGGTTATAATCTTTAACATGTATGTATATGATTTGAAATATTTTTTTTCCTAAATATTAAAGATATCTTGGTTAATTTAAAAAAAAACAAAACAAAACAAGAAATATAAATATCTACTTTTTGAAGAAACACAAAAAAGGTCTTGGGGAAAATAAAAACAAAATATCTGTAAAATGATTTTAAACCACATGAACGTGATGCTGATGTAAAACCAATGTGTAGAAGTAGATTTATTTGAAAAAAAAAGAAAAACAAATAAGATATTTATAGAATTTTATTGGTATATTCTTGCACACATATAGCGATATATTCTGTTGAATTTTGTATTTGCTAAGATATAAGCAACTTTAAGCTGCAAGAAGTCTTTAAAAAAAGATTTAAGCCCAAAGCATTTTACCAAAAAGCACTTCCTGAATGCCTTATGTAGTGCTTACCTGCTCGTAGTAGCGCACTTAATGTGATATTTCACTGTGTAAGTAACTTTTTTGCATTTTCAATATTCTTGTTGCTCTTCTATCATGTGTGTCTACACAGTTGGAAACACATATATTAAAATCGCTCTTCGAATACAATTTTTGCATACTAACATAGAAAGAATTATTGGCTGAAATTTTATGATTATTTAATTAACTGATTGATTTGTTTTTAATTTTTATTATATTTTTATTTGTATTTAATTTTATGAACTTTTATTTGTATTATAGTTTAAATTTTTAATTAGGCTATTAGTTCAATGCGATTACGACAAGAATATTAAGGAAAAATTAGTCATCCGATACTAGCTGAGTGGAATGCATTTTCGAAACCAGCTACGGTTTCATCATCAGCACTCTTTTGATCAGAACTATATATATTTTTATTTGTTTAAAATAATTTTAAAACTATTGACTATTAAGATCCCATTACATTGAAAAAAAATTACTAATCAAGCCAAAGCCATATTTTTTTTAAACCCGGAACCAGTAACAACACTATCGTAAATCGCATACGCTACAGGTAGATGCTTTGTGATTTTTTTCTTCCCCACGGTATTAAAAAATATATAGAGGATAAATAGTTACAAAATAGCCCAATATGATATACAGAGCGTGAAGCCACACTTTTAGAGGCCAAATATTTTGTAACCGAATTATATCAGGCAATTGCCATACAAATTGCCCACCTGGTTCATGTGATTTGGCAGCTTTGGTCTAATTTTGTAGACGTATATCCAACCTCTGGTCTATTTTTGCTAAACCAATAAGGATTGATGATTTCGATTCTAACTTTCGAAACACTATTGTCAATATAAGACTGGGTATACTTAAACAAGTAAGAGCACTATATTCGGCTGTGCCGAATATTTTATACCCACCACCAATTTTGTGTACATTTAAAGCACAATATTTATTATTTTGTTAATCGCTATAGAATAATCCCTTTATAATAAAATATGTATCACTTTCTTTGTAGAGGGTGGTTAAATTTTATGGGCCCATGTTTAAGGTGAGCCACATCTAAACTTCAATTTTTTTCTTGTATTTCATTTGATATTTCTCAATCTCAGAATAACTCAATTTGAACCGTGGAAAGATACGCAATCGAGCAACGCTTTTAAATATTAAAGATTTTTATAAAAATGGGCGTTCAAATCAAAATGCATATTGTGCACTTCGTGATTCTTTTGGTCAACATAATCGTTCGAATTCATCCACAATCGTGAGAATTGTAAAAAATATTTAAATGTCTGCAAAGCAGGTCTGTATGAAATGTCAAAACATCTGTGAATGCCATCTTAGTTCGTTGAATGGGAAACATTGCTGTTTTTCACGATAACGTGGCAAAAGAGCAAGCAACCTCGACTCATCATCGTGCCCAACAATCGAGCATCAACAGTGTCATTGAAAATTTGGACTATCGGATCGAAGTGTGCCGCCTAGGTTGGGGGGCCATTTGGCCGATATTTTGTTCCATACATAATTGAAGCATACAAATATTATCATTATAAAAATAAATGATAATAATTTCATAATAATTTTATTCAAAATCAACATAGTTCCTTAAAATAAAACCACCAATTATAACTTCGGTATGCTAGTAAAATGTTTTCGTAAATTTAGTCTTTCAATGAAAGTGGCCGTTAAAATACGCGTGTCAATAAAGTTTCTGCTAATAAACATAACTTAGATATTTCAATATAGTTCTTTAGTATTCCAAAATCTTTATTCATAGAGAATTTACATGAACTTAAGAGGAAGAAAGTGAATTTAAGGTTAAATTTTAAGGGCCGCAGGGTGATTTAAAATATACATTCTCTGCATTTTTCTAAAACGGAAAATTTATTTATTAAGATTTTGGTTTTTTAACTTCTATAACATTTTGCTTTTAAAAGATTTTCAAACGAAATAAGTTTTGTATAATTTTAAAATTTGTTAGCCATTAGTACATGAAAATAAGTTGTTTATAATGTTAAGAGATAATTTTTTTTTACTTAGGTCAAAATTTTCCTAAATTCCCATTTTTAATAGAGCATAACTTCAGGAGAACATAAGCATAAGTTGTTAGCATGCCATCTAGTAGTTGCTAGTAGAGTCATCTATTTTATCATCTTTATCTTATATTTAGCTACAGTACAATAAATGGCGCAGTGTAAGATGAATAAATGCTAATATATATGACTTATATATTTTTATAAAAATTTAAAGAAAGAAGTGTGCGTGGCACATCTATTTTCCGTTATAACGAAGACTTTGACCAAAAAGCCATGTTTGCAAAATTTCAGAATCGTACATATAGTTTTGTCAGTTTTATTACGTTTTAAATTTGAAATATACACTGTGCGGTATAAATTTTCGTACATTTTTATCTATAACTCTTTTCCTAATTCATAGATTTAGGCGATTTTCAGGGAAAAATATTCTTTTCACTAAATAAATATATATTCGAAGTTTCATGACTACGTTTATGCGTCTGGATACAAATCAAAAGTGAAAGTGGGCGTTATAGTAGGCGTGTCAAAGTTGTTTTTGCTAATGAGTACTACTTAGGTGTTTCAATATAGTCCTTTATTATTCCAAAATCTTTATTAATAGCGAAATTATATGAATTTAAGGTAAAACGTTATATGGGAGGTGGGCGTAAAAGTGGGCGTGGCACCTTAATTTTTTGGCATAGTAATGGAATTGCCTAGGGGGATAGACGTAGCAAAATTTATCATCATACCTCTAATTTTAGCGGTTTTATGAGCTTTTAAATTTCATTAACGGTAGATAACGTGAAAAGTGGGCGTTATAGTAGGCGTGTCAAAGTTATTTTTGCGAATGAGTACAACTGAGGTGTTTCAAGATAGGCCTTTATTATTCCAAAATCTTTATTAATAGAGAAATTATATGAATTTAAGGTAAAACGTTATATGGGAGGTGGGCGTAAATGTGGGCGTGGCACATTGAATTGCCGTTACAAGAAAGCGTGTCACCAAAACGCAAAGCGTGCAATATTTCAGAGTCGTACATCCAATTTTGTTGCTTTTATGACGTTTTTGTTTTTAAATATACCGAAAAATACACTGTGCGGTATAAATTTTCGTACATTTTGATCGATAACTCCTCTCCTAATGCATAGATTTAGATAATTTTCGGGGAGAAATATTATCTTTACCCAGGAAATATAAATTTGAAGTTTCATGAGTCTACGTTAAGGCGTTTGGACACAATTCCATTTTATTCGATGTTCGAAGGACACGGATTTTTCGACCTACTCTTGCTTTTCGAGCTATAACTCTCTTCCTAATATTCCGATTTAGCCCATTTTGAATACCAAACAAACCTTGTCTATAAGAAAGATTCTGGCAAAATTTGAGCTCCCTAGCTTTTTCGGTGTGACCTCTATCGTGCTTTCAACAGACGGACAGACGGACGGACATAGCTAGATCGTCATAAAATCAAACCACGATTTAGAATATATATACTTTATGGGGTCTAAAATGGATATTTCGATGTGTTACAAACGGAATGACAAAATGAATATACCCCCACCATTTTTTTGGTGGCGGGTATAAAAAGTGTTGCAAAATTAAGTCTCCAGAATGGTGTTCATAAGGTGCAGTCGCGGAAGTCATATGACAAAAGGTATTTTTAAATATTGAATGCCATTAAGTTTATAAGCTTACAAAAGCCAAAGTTTTGGACATTCCACTGTTGTTGTGATTGTTTTTAAAAAAAGTTCTATACCTTTAAATAAATCGCTCTATATACACCATAGATAAGGGTATATTGATCCGATTGCATTCTGATCGGTTAATGTGTTTTAAAAATAAACAGCCGACTACGATTTTTATACCCGCCACCAAAAAAATGGTGGGGGTATATTCATTTTGTCATTCCGTTTGTAACACATCGAAATATCCATTTTAGCCCCCATAAAGTATATATATTCTGAATCAGGGTTTGATTTTATGACGATCTAGCTATGTCCGTCCGTCTGTCCGTCTGTCCGTCTGTCCGTCTGTCCGTCTGTCCGTCTGTCCGTCTGTTGAAAGCACGATAGAGGTCGCACCGAAAAAGCTAGGGGGCTCAAATTTTGCCAGAATCTTTCTTATAGACAAGGTTTGTTTGGTATTGAAAATGGGCTAAATCGGAATATTAGGAAGAGAGTTATAGCTCGAAAAGCAAGAGTAGGTCGAAAAAACCGTGTCCTTCAAACATCGAATAAAATGGAATTGTGTCCAAACGCATTAACGTAGACTCATGAAACTTCGAATATATATTTCCTGAGTAAAAACAATATTTTTCCCCGAAAATTATCTAAATCTATGCATTAGGAGAGGAGTTATCGATCAAAATGTACGAAAATTTATACCGCACAGTGTATTTTTCGGTATATTTAAAAACAAAAACGTCATAAAAGCAACAAAATTGGATGTACGACTCTGAAATTTTGCAAACTTTGCTTATTGGTGAGACGCTTTTTTGTAACGGAAAATAAATGTGCCACGCCCACTTTTACGCCCACCTCCCATATAACGTTTTACCCAAAACTCATATAATTTCTCAATTTATGTAGATTTTGGAATAATAAAGGGCTATGTTGAAACATCTCAGTTGTACTCATTCGAAAATACAACTTTGACACGCCCACTATAACGCCCACTTTTCACGTTATCTACCGTTAATGAAATTTAAAAGCTCATAAAACCGCCAAAATTAGAGGTATGATGATCAAATTCGCTACGTATATCCTTTTAGGCAATGTCATTACTGCGCCAGAAAATTAAGGCGCCACGCCCACTTTTACGCCCACCTCCCATATAACGTTTTACTTAAAATTCATATAATTCCTCTATTAATAAAGATTTTGGAATAATAAAGGACTATATTGAAACACCTAAGTTGTACTCATTCGCAAAAATAACTTTGACACGCCTACTATAACGCCCACTTTTCACGTTATATACCGTTAATGAAATTTAAAAGCTCATAAAACCGCCAAAATAAGAGGTATGATGATAAAATTTGCTACGTATATCCCCCTAGGAAATGTCATTACTGTGCTAGAAAATTGAGTTGCCACGCCCACTTTTACGCCCACCTCCCAAATAACGTTTTACTCAAAATTCCTCTAATTTCTCTATTAATAATGATTTTGGAATAATAAAGGGCTATATTGAAACACCTAAGTTGAACTCATTCGCCAAAACAACTTTGAGACGCCTACTATAACGCCCACTTTTCACGTAATCTACCGTTAATGAAATTTAAAAGCTCATAAAACCGCCAAAATTAGAGGTATGATGATCAAATTTGCTGTGTATATCCTTCTAATCAATGTTATTGTTGTGCCAAATAGTTTAGGTGACACGGCCACTTTAACGCCTACCTTCCATACAACGGCTTACCTTAAATTCATGTAATTTCTCTATTGACAAAGTTTTTGGGAAAATAAAGGGCTATATTGAAATATTTAAGTTGTATTTATTAGTAGAAACTTTATTGACACAGCTACTTTAACACACTTTCATTGAATTTCATTTCATTTAAGGACCGATGTTGTATTTAAATAAAACACAAATTATTTAGGATATTATTATTTCTTTTTATAATGATAATATTTGTATGGTTCAATTATGTATTTAACAAAATATCGGCCAAATGGCCCCCCCCATCCTTGGCGCCACTCCTCTATCTGATGGTCCAAATTTTCAATGACAATGTTGATGCTCAATTATTGGGCATGATGATAAGTCGAGGATGACTGCTCTTTTGCCACACTATCGCAAAAAACAGCAATAGTTCCCATTCAACGAACTAAGAAGGCATTCACAGATTTTCTAACATTTTATACAGACCTGTTTTGCAGAAATTTAAATATTTTTTACAATTCTCCCGATTGTGGACGAATTTGAACGATTATGTTGATCAAAAGAATTACGAAGTGCACAAAATGCATTTTGATTTGAACGCCCATTTTTATAAAAAACCTGAATAACTTTAAAGCGTTGCTCATTTGCGTATCTTTCCACGGATCAAAATGAGTAAGTTTGAGATTGATAAATGTCAAGTGAAATGCAGAAAACAAACTTAAAGACTAGGTGTAGTTCACCTTCAACATGGGCCCTTAAAATTTAACCACCCTCTACAAAGAAAGTGATACATATTTTATTATAAAGAGATTATTCCATAATGATTAACAAAATAATAAATAATGTGCTTTAAATGTACACAAAATTGGTGGTGGGTATAAAAGATTCGGCACAGCCGAATATAGTGCTCTTACTTGTTAAAATTGTCAAAGTAAAAGGTTAGTTACAAAATTTGCATGAATTTTTTGATAAATTGTATTTTTGAAAATTTTATTCTATATTTTCTTGGTATCCATTGTCGTTAAACTATATCGACAATAAAAATCCTTTAATTCAATCTGTAAGTAATGAATTTCGTTATTTAAAATTTCTTCACATCTTTAAGAAATTGATGGGCTATTTTCTAAAAGCCTTTGTATGAAACCAATAAAACAAAAATTTAAAACTTATTTTAACTGAAAGAAGAAGAAACAGAAAAAACCTACTTCCAGTCAATTGATTTTTCTTTTGAGATAAGGTTGGAGCTTTTTTTATTTTTGCTTATATTCAGTTTTTGTCAAACCAGAAAAACTATATATTAAACTAAAGCTATCTTTGAGTGTTAATAAACATATACATAAAGAAATGTATATACACACAAACAAACTATATACATGCTAAGACGTGTCTAAGTATGTCTGTATATTTTAAGCTAAAGAATGAGAAATATAAAAGAATTTCTTTGTATAAATATATAAATGATTTTTTCTTTTTATTTTGGTTTATTATTAAAATATTTGTCCTTGGCCATTGTAATGAACAATAAGAACAATGACATGATATTTTTTATTTCTCTCTTTTGCCATGTTAACGGAGCTGTTTTCTAGAAAAATTAAAGTTTTTTCTTTTTTTAATATTTTTTTCTTATTATTCCGTTCGGATTTTCTCAAAGAAATAAGAATTTTGTCTTTTTTTTAACAGATTGTAATTTAAAAAGAATTTTTATGCAAATATTAAATTATTTTTGTTTGCTTTATTGTTGTTGGAATATCTAAATTTGGTAGAGGGTAACCAGAGTGGTCAAGATTTTTTTTTTTTTTTTTTAATTCTTAAAATTTAAAATTGTTTAATTGTTTTTAATCATTATATATTAAAAAAAAACTTATAAAGTATTTCTATAGTTAAAAAAAATTTTTTTTCCTCTTAAACCTGGTCAGCTTAATGGCAATTTACACCATCTTAGCTTTTTTTTCATTTCTTTTTCATTTATGTATGTACATTCATATACATTCACATAAGCTGACGTCACTTTAATTTTCGTTTTATGTTTTGTTTTTTGTAAGAATAGTTTTAGTTATTTCAGTTATTTTTTCTACCAATTCTTTGAATATTTTTGTAAGGTTAATAAAACAAAGACTTAGCAGCATATTGTTTTAAATAAAAAATGGCCAGCATAATATTTGGACGCATAAAACCAGCAGCACACTTTAAGAAAATTTAGATTTTGTTTTTTAGTTTGGGACTACAAAATTACAAATTATGTATATTCTAAACTTAATTACTACTCAACTTGATATAGTGCTGAATAAGGAATAAAGCTGTTCCACCTATTCTGCCTTCTCAGTTATAAATAAAATATCCCCATATATTATTAATATTTTTTGGAGAACATTCTAAATAATAATCTAAACCAGCATATAAAAAACTACAATTTCACACAAAAATTAAGTTTTCCGCAATATGATAGATAACTCAGAGACATGACTCTTTACATTTGTTTATTAGATATGGTTGACTACTGTGGTAGTTTACTTTGAGCGAACTGTCAGGTGGAGTCTGCGAGACACCGTTTCGAAAAGATCACTCGACAGATGTGGTGTCTCTAAGAGTAAGTTTAGGAGCGATTGTGCTGTTACTCCACACTGTAGCCGTGAGGTTTTTTGCAGAGGTTACCCACTTTATAATTGTCTTGCATTCTACGTGTCTTTGCAGCCAGGAGAAACAAAAAATTCATTTCAAATTTTCCAAATCCAGACAACTGCGATAGTGTTCGTTTGAGAGAAGTTTTGATCGAGATACACATTTCCTTAACCCTTATGTGAGTGACAGGGTACCCGGGTACCCATTTCATTTTCAAATAAAAATATTTTATGGTGGCAGATGATTTATATTGCTCAAACTTTTTGAGAACTCTTAACTTTTTATTGTTTTTATATTTTCATTGATATAAGTCCAGTATATACCTTTGGATGGGCGAGGTATATAGATATTTATTTTACACCCTCAAGCGAGTGACAGGGGTACCCAGGTACCCAAATTTATATATATAAAAGTGGATGGAAGAATTGTTATTATTTTTTTAAAAAACATTTTCTAAAGCATATTTCTTCGAAAAAATGAGAAAATTTATTTTAGAAAATAAAAAATATAATATCTGCGCTTAAAGTTAATAGATTTTAAAGCTGTAAGAAACCACACACATGTATAGTATTTAGATTTATATTTTTTGACAGACTTATAATATTTACGTAAGTTATAATTCAACATGTTCTAAATATCTCGGAGTGCAGCAGCTTTGTCATTTTCGACACGTGACTCACGAGTAGCTTCGTTATCAAATCGTATGAAACGTAAAAGCAGTTTAAACCTATCATATGATATTGCAGCCCGAGTAAGGGGTAGGTGATTAGATTTCCACAACTCAGTCAAATTCTCCTTATTAGATTTGTAAACGCCACAAACAATCAATAAACCAAAAAATGCCTCTAGCTCATTTTCAGTAAATGTTGTGAAGATTTTATTTTGTGACTTTTTATTAGAATTCGGATACCTGCTGTGTAAATTTCCATTGTATTCATCAGTTAATCGTATTCCCTTTCGATTTTTTCACGTAAAATTATATCGCACATTTCGCTGGAAAAAAAACTTTTGAATATATATTTTGGTGTAGAAATGTGCAAACCAAGTACTGCGCCAAAGCGTTGCCTTAAAATATTCCGGCTTATTGACTGAAATTCTGGAAATTGGTCAAGAAACCAAAAAGTTCCATATTTAGCACAAAGTTCACTATTCGATTCCACTTCTTCGCTGTCATTTGAGTCGTATGAGTTTTCATCAGTTTCTACACATGGGTACTAACTGATGCTTCTGATCTCATATCGCCAGAAACGATAAATTCTTCCTCATCACTTTCACATTCACTTAATATATTTTAAATTTCCAATAAATTTAATCCTTAAGGACGGACTCTGTCTGTCATTTTATAAAACTTAATTCACTTATTCCCGGCCAAAAACAATTAAGAATGAAATTGTGATGTCATTGTATTGTTGAATATGCTACTGTTTATAAAATGGCAAACCACCAATATAATGGATATGCGTTGTTGTTAAGGCTCATAAAAAGAGGAATCACAAATATTAAGTTTTGTTCAAAAACTATTATGACAATATAGCGAGTAGTAATATAAAATTCATAAAATAGGAAGTACCAAATTCAAGCTGTAGGGATTCCTGCTAAAATATTTTTGTTTTATATATTAGTGCTAGTGGTTAAGTAAATTTTTGTACTAAAAACTTAAAAAACGGAAAGACCAAAATGCATGTTATATTATAAGATGAATCCTTAGAACAAAAAATCATTTTATGTCAATTTAACTTACAGCAGTATGGAAAAAATATGCAATTTTCATACAATTTGTGTGTGGGTACCCGGGTACCCCTGTCACTCTAGAGAATGTGTTTTTTTTGTCACTCACATAAGGGTTAAAATCCAATGGGCTGTGAGTTCCACCAACCACGGCTTGTAAACTGATATGCCTGATACAAAAAGAGGCCAACGTAAGCCTGTCGACTCTACATGTATCAAGTATGACTAGGAATCGGCTTTAATAGTCCTGAATAAAGTAGAAGATGCATTTACATTGGACATATCCAGGGTTAATCTATTTTTGGCGACCTCATTTACTGGTTCTTTACCATATTGTCCTCTATTACCATATTATCCTTCTCCGCCCAGACAAAAGCAACGTCAGTCGGCAGACTAAGGCTGCATTGGCAAAGTGAATTTGAGGTTTCGGGGTATGGCCTGAGTAACAAGAGTACCGCCTGACCATGTTACATGCCTCCTAGATAGCGAATAGCTTAGAATGAAATACGCTTCATTCAACCAAAAGGCAGAAGAAGATTTTTATACCTTGTTTGCAAAAAGAAAGGATACCAGATCCAAATACATAGCTCATCCTAGTATTGTCCGTATAAATTCTAATGGCGAAGGTCCCTACAAGGTTCCCCTTTCGCACACACTCCTAGAGGAGATAAAATTCTAAACGTGTTTTGAAATTCATATAGAGGGTGAAATAATCAGAAGATTCAAAACCAAAGGCAGCCCTATTAGGATTCCAATATGCCCGTATATTGTCGATCTCCATGATGTAGTTTAATTGAGCCTTATTGTATTATTTGCAAATATGGCCGTAATATAAAGATCAATGGGATTAAGTTTAAATATAGTACTCAGTACCCCTAAAGGACTGATTTGCAATGTACCCGAAGTTTCAATGCATGCTGATCGTTAGACCCTGTACAACTGGTCTAAAAAATTTGCGTTTCAATGCAGTCCACCATAATAATTGGCTGTTTACATCCATTTAACTGTGTTAGAGTTGAGTCCTTAATTTACACCAAACAGCTTACGACATGTGCAGTAAGCTACCATAGCCTTCTTTACTCTATGTTGGATGTTTAGTTTCCATCATAATAATTTAGACTTCAAAATAATAATTTATTCTTTCTGTTTGGTTCGTGCAAAGTCTTAAATTGGTTTAAACCCGGTAAAAGAAAGCTGACTCACTAAGATATAAACAAAAAAATACATCTGACTCTGTGTTAAATAAATAAAAATTTTCAAAACAAAAATAATTTTTCTTAAGCTTTGAGACACATGCATCAAACAAATTTTTTCTAAGAATATTAGTCCAAAAAGTTCATAAATGGCCACAGGTTGAAAAATACATTTGAAAACAAATTTTATCATCTGATCTATGTGGTTGTTATATAAACTGAGAAAAACTTAACAGAATTATATGATGTAATGTATTTTATCTGCGAGCAGTTTCATTATTTTATAATTGTAAGCGGCTAAAAATTGGTTGCTTGCACTTGTACTTTGCCGAAGAGTAACAGTTTTAAAAGACTTAAAAAGAATTAAGAATTAAAAGATTTAAGTTAGTTCAAAAAACAAAAAAAGGCGAAGACCACAAAAATATTTTTAAATTTTAGACTTTTTAAATCATACTTAAAGTACTAATATTTTGAACCTCTTTACACCTTGTTGATTATGTTTTATTGTTCCCTTGTACATTTGTTTCCTTTCATATTATATTCTTCTTCATAATGAAAAGTAAATAATATCGAGTATACAAAAGTCGGCGCTGCCCGATGTATGTAATAATTTTACATATTTTAGTATATGCCAACATAAAAACATATTTTTTGTAAAGTTTTGTTTTTTATTGTGGTTCAATAAAATTCATCCTACAAAACTGATTGATGAAATACACAACTTTTTCAAAGTTGTTAAACAAATTTGAAAAATTATCCCTCCTATTCATGAATAATTTTTGTATACAACAAATCCTATTTGTTTTTGTTATTCTGTGTAATTTATGTAGGATATTTAGTCAAAACTAAAACTGAAACTAAAACTTTAAACCATAAACATAAAGAATAAAGTTTAAAAACTAGTTTAACAACAAGTTTTTGACACACACACACACCAAATTGACCGTTTGACCGTATGATTGGAAAAGCTAAAGAAGTTGTAAATTATTACGAAAATGGCTAAGAAGTTTAACTAAATAAGCAATAATTAAGGGTATACAAATGTATGGTTTTATCGTTATGTAAATAATGTGGTATGAAATGGGCATAAAGTTTTGTGATATTTTGGAAGAATAGGAACAACAAAAGGATTTGAGTTTGAGTTATAATAAAAATACAATATTATGTGTTTATGTATGTGTGTGTGTGTGTGTGTGTGTTTGTATTTATGTTTGTATACCCGGTGGGAAATTTGAGAGAAATCATTACAATGACATTATCAATTATCAATGAATCATTGCCGCAAAATCAGTATTAAGTCGAAATTCGCACGAAATTATCGTAAATGAAAATGGCGTTGATGAATCCACGTTCCAATGACATAAACAAAAAGAGTTATGCATGACAAAATCATTGAGGGGTCACTTAACTTATGAAAGTTGAAATTTAACGGCATACAGAATTATGGATATTGGCTGTTAGGAGTCACTAATACGTGGAAGCTTACAACTTAAGGCATTTATAAATGTTTGTACACTTAATTGAAGGAAAAATTAGAACTTGTCATCGATGACTTAATACTGTCAGCATTTGTAACGATGAAGCATGATTACATTCGCCACCGGGTATGTATTTATTTAAATATGTTTGAATATGTATGTAAGAAACTGATGTAATTGCAGCTAAACTTTTTTGAGTTTAAAAATATTCTGACAGCAAAACCCGTTGACGATTTATTTTTGTTCCTGTCGCCTCCCTTTTATAATTGTCAGTCATTCCAATCAAGTACCCAAATAATTTTCTTAGATAATATGTGTGTATTTCCAGTTAACTACTTGTTTGAAGTCTATAGTTATAGCATAAAGTTATATTAATTTTTCGGTTTTCGGGGAAAAACAAAGTATTTCTAGAATTTATATAATACAATTTTATTAAATTTTTAATATTGAAGTAAAAATTGCTTCTATTATGCCATGCAACAAAATTGCATGAACATGAAAAAGTTTATATGGACAATAACATGCGCAAGAAAATTTCGCAATATTGCGTATTCACATTTTAGTTTTCTGAACTTCTGCCCAGTTTTTAGGACTTTAAATTTTTTAAAATATTAAAAAAATAATACAATTATTTTTCAACTAAAATATGTAGTTTTTGGGTGTGACATAAAATACATAAAATAACCCTTAGAATTAAAACAAAGTTTTCTGTTTTCATCAGTTATGAAAAAATAAAAAGTTCAATAATTGAACCTTTTATATCCGTGAAATTTTGACAGTGGGCTTACCCTCTTACCCTCACCCGGTCACCATTATGGTCCATTGTGAAGCCTTAATATAGAAATAAAGAGAAGAATAGAATAAGAATAGAAATATTTAGAATAGAAGAGAAATAGAAGCAGACCAGTCCAGAGTATCTGGCGGGAATCGAACCCTTAACCACCAAACTAGTAGACCTGCATACTACTGACTAGTCCACCGAGGCACCCTAGAATGCAGAAAAGGTTATTTCTGAAATATATAAGCAAGTTTTTTTAAATCTGATATTTCAAATGGGTTTAAAGTCGAAATAAATAAGCCAACTTTGGATGCTTTGATGCACCCAAGCTTCTTTGCTGATATTTAAACTTCTTCCTTGTACACAAAATAAAAAAACTTAATTGATCTTAATGTCACTGAAGTTAAAATTAAATTATCAAAATTATTTCAATGGTGTCCCAGTAAGAATGCAGTTCTTAAATATAGTGTCAATTTTAAAATTGGCCGCTGTCACATGTAAATTTTGATAGTTAATAGTGCAGCGCTTTACGAAAGCTTACTACAAAAACTTGGATATTTATGCTGAGATCGGTCGTAAGCTTCAAAGAATTTTCAGTCTAAAATGTTTACCTAATATGTAATTTATTCAAAGATTCGTAAAAAGACTTAAAGAACCTGGTTCAGTTACAAACAGCAAGACTCCAATGGGTCAACGTATAGATCCGTTTCTTAAAATCAATGCTATTGTAAACGAGAGTGCCGCCGAAAATCCAAAAATGTCAATTTGGCATCGTTGAATTTCACGGCGATTTTTAACAAAAGACCTTCACCTTCATGCATACAAAATTCAGCTTACTTAGGAGCTTTTACCAGTAGACCACGAAAAGCGCCGGCAATTTGCTTAATGTGTAATATAAAGCAAAGTGAAGTCAGTGAAAATTTTCTTCAATGCCATTTAATTGGCCTATAAAATTGTCGAATTTGAAGCACAAAAAATCCAAATGCAATCGAAATAAATGCATTCAAAACGAGCAACTTCCTGCTGTGGATATTGGTTCAGCGGCATGATTTAGTCCTCCTTTTTTATGACGAAACCGAAATTGCAGTCACTTCGAACGGCACTCGTTATAGCAACATGATAATAAACTTCTTGTGACCGCAACTGGATGACATGGTTCTAAACTATATGTGGTTTTAACAAGACGGCACCAACTGCCATTCTTCTAATGAAACAATGCATTGATTGCAGCAATGATTTCCAAAACAACTTACTTCAAGAAATTTTGGATTTCAAGTGGTCACCTAAATCATGCTGTTTAACGCTGTGAAATTTTTTTCTTTAGAGTTTTTTTAAATAGTTCTTGAGCTCAAAGCCACACTGGTGAGGCACATCCTCATCTCTGTGAAAAAATTATGGAGAATTTCAAGAATAGAGTAGTAACCTGTCATCAGATCTGTGGAGAACATAACTTTTTCTATCCATATATATAAAACAGAATGTATGTATGAATGTAATTTATTGACTCCAAAACGGCTGGGCCGAATTTGGAGAAATTTGCAGGGAATCTTCAGAATATTTAGGCGTGTGACACACATATTGCACCACCAATGACATGAACATATATTTATTTTGTTTGCTTTTTTTATTTTTTTTTTGAGGCCGTTATCATATTTTTCAAAACGAGATATTAGACTCTTAAATAGGTTATGTAGTTCCGAAGATATTTACAATAATGATCCAATATCAAAATTTTAAAACTTTCGAAATGTTGCATTCAAAAATTCGAGGTTTGGTTTATTTACAAAAAATATTTACAGCTCAATAAGCAAATTAAATTAAAACTGCCCGGTAAATTAATCAAATGCAAATCGATCGACACAGTAATGGATGAATAACAAGTCAATTATCTCACTGAATTTTTTAATTCATTGGAATCACCTGGAATTCGACCGCATGTACTAACTAAGGTTGGATCACCGGTAATTCTTATTCGCAACTTAAACGCACCAAAGTTATGCAACGGAACCACATTGACCATCAAAAATTTCTCACCAAATATAATCGAGGCAACAATCATCGGTGGCAGATTCAAAAGCGAAGACAAAATTCCGATGATTTCCAACGATTTACCATTCTTCTTCAAGCGGCTCCAATTCTCTTTGCGTCTTGCATTTGCTATTACCACATATCACAAAGCCAATCATTTACTATTGCTGACTTAATTTTGGAATATTCATTCTTTTTTTTCACACGGCCAGTTGTATGTGGCTTGCTTCTGAGTTGGTACGCCAAAAAATTTATACGTTTTTACACCATATAAAAAAACAAGTTAAAGCGCTATATTCGGCCGTGCCGAATCTTATATACCCTTCACAACGTGTAGTCATGCAATAACAGTAGTTTGTGTCACCATTCATTCCATATGAAATACGTACATACATATAAAAAACATACATATATAAAAACATCCCATTGTAAAATTATAAATTCACGTATGTATGTTAAAAAAACGAAAAAAAAAAATTAAAAAAAAAAAATTTTAAAAAAAAATTTAAAAAAAAATTAAAAAAAAAATTATTATATATATAATATATATAAAACAAAAAACAAAAAAATAAAAAAAAAAATTAAAAAAAAAAATAAAAAAAATTAAAAAAAAAATAATAATAAAAATATAAATAATATATTAATTAAAAAATAAAAAAAAAATTTAAAAAAAAATTTAAAAAAAATGAAAAAAAAAATTTTTTTGCCTCAGCTGGGATTCGATGCCACGTTTTTTCTAACCAGTATACACGTTTGTATGTATGTATGTTGTTGTTGTAATGTTGTTTTTGTGAAAAAAAATCGAGGTGGTCGTGGGTTTCTGCTTATATCTCAGTTGTTTATGTACCGATGTTTCTGATTTTCAATAGCGATCTACTCCCAAATATTTCTGATATTTTAATACCTTACCCGGGTTCAGCCTATGTCGGGGGGCTTCAAAAAGTTGATTTCAACATACACACGGACAGACGGTCAGACGGACAGACGGACAGACTGACAGAGCTTATTCGACTCCCCTATTCATAAGCTTTCAGAAAATATATACTTTATGGGGTCGGAAATGAAAATTGTAGAAATTTCACACGGAATGACAAACCTATATATACCCTTTTTCACTGTGTGAAGGGTATAACAAAAAACACTGTCTCTCCGCTGGCCTAAAGATGAGGTAATAAATAAATATAATTTCCAATTTGCCTTAAATACACACGTTTCTTTTCTGATTGAGCCCATATCTATGAAAGTTAAAGTTCAATTCCAATTTTCTCAAAAGTAAATATTTTGATATTGGCCCTTTTTGCTTCAAGCCACAGAATTAAGGGGTATAACGCACGGCTACGTTTAATTGCCTTCTCCCAATTATAATCAAAATGCTATTTTTAATTAAAGTTTTATGTCAAGGATTACCCTTAATTATTTAATTTTGTCCTTTAATGGGATAATTTTTCCCCTAGACGCTACATATCTAGTTGGAAAGCGTTTTCGTGATTTGCTAAATGGAAATTTAATCACATGAGTTTTATCGTCATTGACTATTCCATTTGTCATAGTATTTACGAGTTAATTTAAGATTATTATCCATTCTCCCAATTATCGCATTTAAACAAATAAAGGCGCTGTCATCTGCGTTAAAAGCTAAATCATGATATCTACTTAATTGGAATATGTATTAAAAAAAAAGATAGTTGTACTATCTTAAAAAGCTCGTGTTTTTATTTTATAATGAAAACTAGCCAAACCCGGCGCGCGTTGCTACGCCCCTTAATGAATCGAAATGCATTCTGAATTTTAATTGAATATCAAGCGCAAAAACCTAAAAATTATAATTTTTTTATGGGCGTGGCATTTCCCACTTTTCTAGTCACGAAATTGTAAAGTCATAACAGCTCAATATGTGTGCAAAGTTTCAGAAGAATCGGACCAGTGCAAGTATCCCAAAATTAAAATTGTTTTTATGGGCGTGGCCTTGCCCACTTTTCTAATCACGAAATTGTAAAGTCATAATAGCTCAATATGTGTGCAAAGTTTCAGAATAATCGGTCCAGTGCAAGTACCTAAAAATGATACCTTTTTTTTATGGGCGTGGCACTGCCCACTTTTCAAATCTTGAAATTATTTAGTCATGACAGCTAAATATGTGTGCAAAGTTTCAGAAAAATCGGTCTGATGCAAGTACCTCAAAATTATAGCCTTTTTTTATGGGCGTGGCCCCGCCCACTTTTTTAATCACGAAGTTATAAAGTCACGACAGCTTAATATGTGTGCAAAGTTTCAGAAAAATCGGTCCAGTGCAATTACCTCAAAGTTAAAACTTTTTTAGGGGCGTGGCCCCGCCCACTTTTCTTATCACGAAATTATTTAGTCATGACAGCTCGATATGTGTGGAAAGTTTCAGAAAAATCGGTCAAGTGCAAGTAGCTAAAACTGATAACTAATTTTTTATGGGCGTGGCCCCGCCCACTTTTTTTCATCCATAAACACTCCCCGGTATGTGTACAACAACTTACCAAAGTTTGAGCCCGATCGGTTTTACAGTTTCAGAGTCTATAGCTAACACACACACACACACACACACACACACACACACACACAGAGTTTCACTTTTATATATATAGATGTAGTTTTTTACTGAGACACTTTTTAGTAGCAGCAGTACGAAGTTGTATAAAAATTGGCTCCACGAAAAGCCCCCCAATGAAATAGCGCCCAAACGAGAAATGAAATATTCTTCAAATTTTTTTCATACATTTTTGGGGGTTATTTCATATGAAATAACTCCCAATTTTTTTGGGCCGTACTTCATTTTTTTTTGGAAATTATTTCATTTCTCATTTGGGGTTTTCAAATTATGAAATAATCTCCAATGAAATAACACCCCACAAATTTTTAAAATTCGGGGCTTGTTTCATAGCGTGTATAATTTGGGTGATATTTCATTTTGTATTCGGGGGTTATTTCATTTTTAAAGCTTTTGGTTTTGGGGGTGTTTGTAAATAAATTATATAAAAATAGGCCTTTTACAAGAAAACTTTTAGCCTGTGAATATATTACAATATCTTTTCAAATACACAAATGATAACGTTAGGGATTTGGATGGTGCGACCTTCGTGACAGACTACAAAATTAGTCTACGGACTGCAATAATTATTGTTTTCCCTAAATCAAAATTAATCGGTTGTTAGTTCCACTTTTGCCAAGCAGTGAGGAGGTCCATAATAATAAAATGTAACCAACTGGCAGCATTTGTACATACAACGTATATTTTCTCCATCTTGATTTCATGAGCAACCATTTTGTTTTAACTTATCATTTCTTACGTATAATGTATTAAGTTTATTATTCATGAAAATAATTTTTTGGTAGTTGGGTTTCAAAAATAAATATATTGGAAATATTATACAAGTCTTTGTCCATACTTCCTCACATCTCCATTACAGAAAATTACTGCCCTCTCTACAATATTATAACTATAATAACGTTTCCCATGAGTTGGATTTTCAAGCCATTCGAAAGTTTTAGGATAGCTCGTTGGTGGCTGATCTAAAATTGCTTCCATCGTATAAGGGAAATTTACTGCACTGGACTTAGTCCATCTACAAAACCAAAAGTAGTCACTATTAAACGAGCTTTGTATGTTCTTTCACAAAAAAAAATTGATTATGAATGCTGGCACACTTTCGAAGTTGCATATATTCTTATTATGAAGAAGACGCCTGCGGGCCTCCACACGATTTATATCAATAAATTTGCGATTTTGCTGTTGGGCATAATTTCATTTTTGTTGCTGATGGGGTTTATTTCATTGGGGATTATTTCATTTTCATCATTGGGATTTATTTCATATGAAATAACTCCCAAATATTGGGGGTTGTTTCGTTTTCGCTTTGGGGTTTATTTCATTTATTTTTGGATGTTATTTCATCCACTGTTTTTGGGTTTTATTTCCAATTTTTTGGGGTTTACTTCATTGGAGATTGTTTCCTGGGCGTTATTTCATTGGGGGACTTTTCGTGGAGCCTAAAAATTTCTAATGTGTCAAATCGAAGAAAACGAATTTTTTATTTCGTCGCTGTCTGACGTAATCGGTTTTGTGGCAATTTAAAAAAAATTATTGCGGCAATTTAAACCATTTTGGGTGGTACATCTATTCACCAAGCCGTTTAAGGATATCTTAATTCGTTTAAAAATAAACAAGAGTCGATATGTGTAGGTTTAATACTATAAATAATAATATTTTTAGGCTTTTAATTTTTTTCTGAAAGTTTTTAAAAATACATCCCATATAATTGTACAACTTAATGACTTATTTTAATAGTCCTACAGGTTATTCTTTTTCTGCTGTTGAAAATTTTAATAAACAATATAAGGATATAAGTTTAAAGTGGGCAATATTTTATATTAGAACAAAAAAAAATGGCACAAATAAGAATAAAAGTATTCGAAAATATCTGTGGACTTTTGTAAACACAGCGTTGAAATTGTAAACAAAGCGTTTTGAATATATTACTTTTATGACTGAGAGACTTGCAAATGTATTATTACAGACTTAAGATGTTTTGTCAAAGCTTTTAAATATATACGATAAAGACTTAAACAGGTGAAGCACTTTAATGAGGTTCCAGAAACTAATTAATTTTTCTGTAAATATTAAGAAATGCTTGTCAAGTCATAACAAGTTTTTTTATTCTCTCTTTTAAGTTAATGAATATATTTTTTTTAGCTGCTGCTAAATGTAGAAATTACAATTTATCTTGTGTTTACTTCAAGACAACTTTTTTAGCTACCAATGCTTATGCTTTGCTACCCTCCTAGTTCGAAACAAAGAAAGGAAATCGAAACAGCAAAAAAAAATAAATCTGACATAAATCCCCATTATGGTGTCTTTGTTTTGTAATCGCTTGTATTTGTTATATTTTCTTTTACTGTCTATGCATTTCTTTATTTCATTTTGTTTTTAGTGATAAAAAAAATCTTTTTCTGGTCGCTTTGCTATTTACTATTGTTTTGTTGTTGTTGTAGTAATTGAATATCTTTAAATTGAATATTGAAGAAAAATATTGAGTTTTCTATCCACTTTCTTTTAAAAAAATTTTTATACTTTTCTGCTGCTCACAATAATTTTAAGAAGACAAAGTTTATATAAAACAAATATAAACACAGAAGTTGCTAGCTTGATATATGTATAAAACAAACAAAAACCTTAACTTTAACATCAAATAAATAATGAAAAATATCAAAATTTTAAATTTTATATTAAAAACTAAACTTGTATTAACTATAGAATTTATAGTAAGTAGCAGTTTACAATTTTAAACCAACCAAATTTCGAAGCGTTTTTTTCCAATCCGATTGAGGTAACTCCAAAACATGTCTTTTGAACGCATTAACCGCTTCATTTGCAACGTTGGGGAGTCATAGTATTTTACATCTATAAATAATGTTGTTCTATTTTTTAGTTACCAGATACTTATAGATTTCATAAGTACGTTTAATTCTATATATCACTTTGGCTTATGGAGGGTAAAAGTGTCTATAAGAATATCATCATATGATGTATGTTGCCTAACGCATCCTGCTTTGTTCCATAAGAAGGATGAAGCAGTGATATAGAACACATCACACTTACTTTTCTACATTGTATTTGATGACGTTATAAGTGAATATATAAAAACAGCGCTATTTTCTGTTTGCACGGCATCTGGAAAACGTTTCTGACTTTTGTTTTTTTGGGCAGTATTATAACAGTCCCTGTAGGATGTCCGGAGGGTATACAAAATAGTTTATCTAGAGTTGATCAGTCTGTTGCTTTCGCTAATTTTTAACAACAATCGAATTAATTTTTTTTCGAATGAAAGTGTAATTTATGTTGAATTTTGAATGAAAAATGAAGCAAAAGGCTAAGTATGGAAAAACTGGTTTTGGGATCAATTAATAAGTAGTAGAGGTCTATATATGTATGCCACATGATGCATCAGAATTGAATTTTTAAAATGCAATATAAAGTCAGTGCTACTCTACGGATCCTTGATCTGCAATTTAACATATCTCGATGTTTAAAAACGGCAAGTACAAGCTGAACTAAAAGAAGTCATACGATGTTGTTTGGCTCTCATTTTTTTTCTGAGTGAAATACTTTGATTCGGTTTATATCTAAACCTTTAGAATTTTATTTGTCAACTTGAGAAGATAATATCAACGAAATGGGCGCCGTCACAAATATAGCACTCATTTTTATAGCTCGTTTTATAGCTCGTTTTATAGCATTTTCATCACTTCGGCGAGAACTTTGGGCGACAGATTCTTGCACTCGTGCCAAATGTTGTTCTTTAGGGCTTCCAGGGTCTCGGACATGTTTACGTAGTCTGGAGCTGCTGCTCACAACCAATACTATTTTTTCTATATATCTTTTCAAACAGTTATTGATCATTGTACAATAACGATACCCATGACCGTAGTGCTAGCTTCGGCTTTATTCGTTGAAGAAATAAAATAAGAAATAAGAATGATTTAGTATCATCTAAAACAGAAAACACATTAAATTTTTTTGGCATATGTAAAGTGTGTTGAATATTGGTTTCACTCCATATGCTGCAATTTCATTTATAAATCAACCCGTTAAACCGAAAATAAGTCCCATCACAAAGCCGTCTATAAGTTGTTGCAATGGCTGACTGACTTTCAAAGTAAATTTAGTCGATTTGGTAACTTTGTTCCAGCGTCAACTTATATATAATAATTTTCTGAAGTTTACCAGTAAACCGAGCAGAATACGATATTTCGTTTGACAATTAGCGCTTTCATATACCTTTTATCATAAATTCTTTGGTGTGTACTGGAAGTCAATTGTTTTTTGAGAAGACCATTTTCATATACCGTACTTTAAGATCCGACTGTAAATATCAAAGACCTAATGAAAAATTTATAAATATTAAAAATATATAATAAATGAATGTTTTCGATCTTTTTAATTTATATAAGCAGTTGGTTTTATACCCGCCACCAAAAAAATGGTGGGGGTATATTCATTTTGTCATTCCGTTTGTAACACATCGAAATATCCATTTTAGACCCCACAAAGTATATATATTCTGAATCGGGGTTTGATTTTATGACGATCTAGCTATGTCCGTCCGTCTGTCCGTCTGTTGAAAGCACGATAGAGGTCGCACCGAAAAAGCTACGGGGCTTGCCAGAATCTTTCCTATAGACAAGGTTTGTTTGGTATTGAAAATGGGCTAAATCGGAATATTAGGAAGAGAGTTATAGCTCGTAATGCAAGAGTAGGTCGAAAAAACCGTGACCTTCGAACATCGACTAAAATGCTATTGTGTCCAAACGCATTAACATACAGTCATGAAACTTCGAATATATATTTCTCGAGTCAAAAAAATGTTTCTCCCCAATGGCTTACATCTATGCATTAGGAAAGGAGTTATAGATAAAAATGTACGAAAATTTATACCACGCAGTGTATTTTTCAGTATATTTTAAATTTAAGACCTAATAAAACGAACAAAATTAGATGTACGATTCTGAAATTCTGCACACTTTGCTTTTTGGTGAGAGACTTTTGTGTAACGGAAAATCAATGTGCCACGCCCACTTTTACGCCCACCTCCCATATAACGTTTTAAATGAAATCATATAATTTCTCTACGAATAAAGATTTTAGAATAATAAAAGACTATATTGTAACATCTAAGTTGCATTCATTATTGAAAATAATTTCGACACGCCTACCATCACGCCCACTTTTCACGTTATCTATCATTAATGAAATTTAAATGCTCATAAAACTGACAAAATTTGAGGAATGATGATGAAATTTGCTACATATATCCTTTTAATAAATGTTATTGTTATGCCAAAAAATTTAGGTGACACGCCTACTTTAACTTTAATTGTTAAAATTATTAGAAATTCTAATAGTTTTTACAATTTTTAACAACTAAAATATTAGAATTTCTTATATTTTATTATATTAGAATTTCTATTATTTGAATTGTTAAAATTGTTAGATATTCTTATATAATAAAATATTAGAAATTCTAACATTTTAATTGTTAAAAATTTTAAAAACTTTCCCTGAAGAAGCTACCCAATGTGGTAGCGAAATATCGGAAAATAAAATTAAAACTACTTTTTATAAAAGAAAGTGATCTCAAGCTCATTACAAAAACAACTGCTTTTATTATATTAAAAATACATATATAAGTATATTGTTTAGTTTTAAAGAAAATATTATACATTTTGTTGTTCTTTTGTATTTTTGTTAAACACAGGCAACCCAGGCAATTTATCTTAGTTGCCTTATGAAAACACTTTTTATTCCCTTGAAATAATTTTAATAAATTTAAAAGTCGTAATCACAATAAAAATTGCATGGTAATGGCAATAAGAGTATTAGACAACTGCAGAAGTTATAAAATTATAAAAACATAATTCCTAAAACATCTTAACTGGTATAGCGTTACTTTTTTAAACAATTAAATGGTTAACAGTTTTAAAAAAAATTGTTTTCAAAAATACATTATAACACTTTTATTTTCCGCTTAGTGTCTGCATAAGCTCAAATTGTTACTGCAAAACCCATTAAACAATTAAATAATAAACAGTCATTCAAATATATATTAACATGTTCATTTAACGTAAATTGCTTTACGTTTTACCTGGGTTTTCTTTAATTTCCAACTTTTTCATTTAGTCAAAACTTCTTTAAAAGCTTAAAAATCATTTACTGTTTTTGCTTTTAGTTTGTATTGAGCTTAATATTTGTTCTTTTAATATATACGTTTACTCGTATACTTCACATTGCTCCCACATACACTGGGGAATAGACTTTAAAAAGGTAAACATGTTCACTGGATTTTAGTGAAACTTAAACCAATATTTAACCATTTTCATTCTCATCGCATTGTTGAAAGTTGATTTCTTTTGCCTGGTCTGGTTGTGTGTTGTCTGCCCTATTTCATTGTCTTGGGTGGCATATTTGGGCTTGAGTTTAGCATTGAGTTCTCAAGCGCATGCCGCACATTGTTATGCGGGTTTAGGTGTATGTATTCTCGCTTTGGCGACTTTAGAGATTTAAAATAAATAAAGAAAATTTTATATTTTTTAAACAAAACTCTTAAAAAAAAACCGAAGAAGAAAAGTAGAAAAACTCACATGTTTACAGATACTTGGTGAGGGTTTGTGAAACAAACAAACAAAATATTAAGAACAGGAAAATGTTTACGTTATTTTCTTTTAAGATTTTATGGAATTGTAAACAATTTGTTTTTAATTTCGGTTTTTTGTTTTGCTCGGTTTGGTGTTTGGTTGCCAGAAACTTTTTAATATGTCGAATTAAATTTAATTTTAAAATTTTTTTATTAAGAAAAACCTAACAACAAACCACCAACAATAGCTACAAACTGGTGAACAGAGAATACAAAGTGTATAGATTTTAAATGAAAATTATACGACTACATGCTTATAATCATGTGTGTGCTATACTATACGAGTATGTAGCTGTGTATAAGTAAAAATTTTTAATTTTCAATTTGATGGAAATAAAAGTTAAAAAAAGGGAGAATACTTTTTAAAATTCGTATGTGTGTGTGTATCATATGTGACAAAACTAATTTAATTAAATCTAATTGCATACTGTCTCTAAGACATGTGTGTAGATTATATCGTACCAGACAAAAAGTTTCAGGCGGAATTTAATTCTTTTTGCAAGACAGATTAAAGTAAAAATTTATTTCTTTTGGTCTAAGTCGCTACAGTCGAATAATAATGTTCTTGTGCGGAATAAAATGACTTTAGGAGAAATTCTATAATTCAAGCCCCACAGAAAATATTAAAAAATGTTAATATGTTAATTCAATACTTTTTTAAAAATTATTAATACCCCTATTGCGGTTCACCACTCAAATCAGTTTGGTTGTGTGAATATCAACCCAACTTATGCAACTGTTTTTAGTTGAGTTTGCTATAAAGTTGCCAACTTAAAACATTGAACTACCAACTTCAAATATTACGTTTAGAAAATGAAAAAAAAATTTCCTTAAATTGTTTTTAACTGCTGAGCCGAATAAAAAGTATTTATCTATATATATAAAAGTGAAACTCTGTGTGTGTGTGTGTGTGTGTGTGTGTGTGTGTGTGTTAGCTATAGACTCTGAAACTGTAAAACCGATCGGGCTCAAACTTTGGTAAGTTGTTGTACACATACCAGGGAGTGTTTATGGGTGAAAAAAAGTGGGCGGGGCCACGCCCATAAAAAATTAGTTATCAGTTTTAGCTACTTGCACTTGACCGATTTTTCTGAAACTTTGCACACATATCGAGCTGTCATGATTAAAAACATTCGTGATAAAAAAAGTGGGCGGGGCCACGCCCCTAAAAAAGTTTTAATTTTGAGGTACTTGCACTGGACCGATTTTTCTGAAACTTTGCACACATATTGAGCTGTAATGACTTTATAATTTCGAGATTAGAAAAGTGGGCAGGGCCACGCCCATAAAAAAAAGTTATAATTTTGAGGTACTTCCACAAGACCGATTTTTCTGAAACTTTGCACACATATCGAGCTGTTATGACTAAATAATTTCGTGGTTAGAAAAGTGGGCGGGGCCACGCCCCTAAAAAAGTTTTAATTTTGAGGTACTTGCGCTGGACCGATTTTTCTGAAACTTTGCACACATACTAAGCTGTTATAACCATATAATTTCGTCATTTGAAAAGTGGGCAGGGCCACGCCCATAAAAAAAGGTTATAATTTTGAGGTACTTGCGCCAGACCGATTTTTTTGAAACTTTGCACACATATTGACCTATCATGACTAAATAATTTCGTGATTAGAAAAGTGGGCAGTGCCACGCCCAAAAAAAAAAGGTGTCATTTTGAGGTACTTGCTCTGGACCGATTTTTCTGAAACTTTGCACACATATCGAGCTGTCATGACTAAATAATTTCGTGATTAGAAAAGTGGGCAGTGCTACGCCCATAAAAAATAGGTATCATTTTGAGGTACTTGCACTGGACCAATTATTCTGAAAATTTTCACACATATTGTTATGCCTTTACAATTTTGTGATTAGAAAAGTGGGCAAGGCCACGCCTATAAAAACAATTATAATTTTGAGGTACTTGCACTGGTCCGATTCTTCTTTAACTTTGCACACATATTGAGCTGTTATGACTTTACAATTTCGTAATTAGAAAAGTAGGTAATGCCACGCCCATAAAAAAATTATAATATTAAGGTTTTTGCACTTGATATTCAATTAAAATTCAGAATGCATTTCGATTCATTAAGGGGCGTAGCAACGCGCGCCGGGTTTGGCTAGTAATAGATATAAGTGTCGATTTATGTTATGATGATGAATATAAAAATTCTTGTGTAGATGTGCTATGTACAAGAAGAAAAATTCATGATTATTCATTAAATGGTGAGAGTACGACTTACATCTGAATCTGACGTTCAAAAAGAAAAATCGGAAACGCTTTGTAAAAGGTCTTTGGAACTGAATGTATAATGTGCACTTGTTTTTGCCTGCAATATGGTATGGTCTATTTGTGTACTATGAGTTTTAAGAGAATTATTTTTTGGTTATTGTCGACTAACTAAATGATTGTTATAATTTTAGTTTTTAAGAAACACTGTAACTAGAAAACAATTTCCATTATTTTTTGAGGTTAAAGAAAAACAATTTTTATTTGCTTGAAGAAAATTTTTGATTATCACATTTGTAACACATAAGTGTAGCCAGATGCACTCGGTTTTAAATAAAATTAATTAAAACAAAAAATTCTATGCCAGGGTATTAGCACGACTACTACTTCTCACTACTAGTGTAATCTAAATCAGTCAAAACAAGTAAATAATTAATATATGATCTAATTAAAATATTGAAAAAAATGTTTTTAAGTAAAGCCTACATTAATTGGTCTTCCTTAAAACGACTCCATAGCTGAGCCAGTACTATAGTATTTGAGTTGAATGAATAATTATTATTTATTCGATTTTCATTATTGGACAATTTACATACAAAATTTCGTCGAGCATCGTTCTTTAAAAAAAGCTAAATTTATTTGAACGAAAAATAATTGAAAATAGTTCAAAAAATTTAATAATACAGTTTGTTCATTAAAAAATATATAATGGGTCTAGCCATACCATATGTGCTATAAATGTGATGTGTGCAGTAACCTATTCGAATAAGTTTCTTTTAATATCCTTTCCAGGTTTTCCTTTTTTAGTGTTTATAGCCAACCAATTTTTAGGAGGATACCTTAAATTTAAAGTTTCTAACAAATTCCTAAAAATTTAGAAATAACTTTTTAAATTAAAACAAGACCTGACCAGAAACATGCGTCATACGAAGGGATATGCTGATATCCTGACCAAGTTTAGGTAAAAGAAGATCCGTCAGACGTTTCTGAAGTGGGGTGGAGAGAATTACTGCTGGTAAGGTAGATTTTATTAAAATATTTAAATTGTTTATTTATGGCTGCTGAACTGTTGAAAGAAACAAATGTTTGTTATTAAAAATGAGCGAAATCGGTTCACTGTAAATAAAGTTATGCCTTGTAGTGTGTGAACATGGCATAAGGATATGTCTTTCTATAATAAATAAATATTTTCGATCTTTTTTATTTATAACAATAGTTATTTTTTTATATTGCACTTTAGATCACTGAAGCTCAGTATAAGAAACAAGTTTTGATATGCCATTCTGATATCGAACAGAATACGATAGTATTAAAAAGCAATGATATAGAGCAATATATTGTTACAGATTTATTTTTAAATAGCTTAATTTACATTGTTATGTATTTTAGTTGTAGTAGTTAAAGTTACTGTAGTTTTATTTGTATAAGTTTATTTCGTTGGTTGTTCGAACATGATATTAAGTTGTTATTATGTGTAGCATACTTTTAGGCACTGCATATTACTTAACGTCTTAATTTAAATGTAACGGTTTTCGAATGTACTAGTGTGTACATACGAGAACTTTGGCGAATGTTACCGAACACCACTATGTTACTATAAATAGCCTAACAACACAGCTAACATGAAAAGTAAAACAATAGAGTTTGTAAAGCGCGTATCAAAGTAAGTTTGATAATAAAAGTGTATAACAATAAGTGAAATAAGTAAAGTGCTATAAAACAATATCTGAGTTTGTTTAAGTAAATAAAGTGCTCTTAGTTTTGTAACTAATTTCAACTGTTTTTGATTGCAATAAAAGAACTCAAAGTTTATTTAAAGGAAGAAAACCAACATTTATAAAAGGTATAAACGTAACAATAATTATTGAATTAAAATTCTGCACAGTGCTTAAAACATCATAAGATCGACTTATCGAATAAAGTATTCGATGTAGAAATTTTGCAAACATAGCTTTTTATGAATGTTATTGCAATATTTTATTTTATTTACTTTCTCTATGAAAAAAGATATTGAAAATGTATTGAAGTTGATAAAATTAGCAGAAATAACTTTGAAATACCTACTTTAACGCTTTTCTCACATATATGTTACAACTTTATATTAATGAAATAATAATATAACCTAGAAATCACGAAACTTCATAATAATAAGCTCATTTAATAGCCTTTTCATGTTACAGCATTTTATAATATCTCGGTATATGTACACTTATTAATTAAAACAAGTAAGAGCACTATATTCGGCTGTGCCGAATCTTTTATACCCACCACCAATTTTGTGTACATTTAAAGCACATTATTTATTATTTTGTTAATCATTATGGAATAATCTCTTTATAATAAAATATGTATCACTTTCTTTGTAGAGGGTGGTTAAATTTTAAGGGCCCATGTTGAAGGTGAACTACACCTAGTCTTTAAGTTTGTTTTCTGCATTTCACTTGACATTTATCAATCTCAAACTTACTCATTTTGATCCGTGGAAAGATACGCAAATGAGCAACGCTTTAAAGTTATTCAGGTTTTTTATAAAAATGGGCGTTCAAATCAAAATGCATTTTGTGCACTTCGTAATTCTTTTGATCAACATAATCGTTCAAATTCGTCCACAATCGGGAGAATTGTAAAAAATATTTAAATTTCTGCAAAACAGGTCTGTATAAAATGTTAGAAAATCTGTGAATGCCTTCTTAGTTCGTTGAATGGGAACTATTGCTGTTTTTTGCGATAGTGTGGCAAAAGAGCAGTCATCCTCGACTTATCATCATGCCCAATAATTGAGCATCAACATTGTCATTGAAAATTTGGACCATCAGATAGAGGAGTGGCGCCAAGGATGGGGGGGGCCATTTGGCCGATATTTTGTTAAATACATAATTGAACCATACAAATATTATCATTATAAAAAGAAATAATAATATCCTAAATAATTTGTGTTTTATTTAAATACAACATCGGTCCTTAAATGAAATGAAATTCAATGAAAGTGTGTTAAAGTAGCTGTGTCAATAAAGTTTCTACTAATAAATACAACTTAAATATTTCAATATAGCCCTTTATTTTCCCAAAAACTTTGTCAATAGAGAAATTACATGAATTTAAGGTAAGCCGTTGTATGGAAGGTAGGCGTTAAAGTGGCCGTGTCACCTAAACTATTTGGCACAACAATAACATTGATTAGAAGGATATACACAGCAAATTTGATCATCATACCTCTAATTTTGGCGGTTTTATGAGCTTTTAAATTTCATTAACGGTAGATTACGTGAAAAGTGGGCGTTATAGTAGGCGTCTCAAAGTTGTTTTGGCGAATGAGTTCAACTTAGGTGTTTCAATATAGCCCTTTATTATTCCAAAATCATTATTAATAGAGAAATTAGAGGAATTTTGAGTAAAACGTTATTTGGGAGGTGGGCGTAAAAGTGGGCGTGGCAACTCAATTTTCTAGCACAGTAATGACATTTCCTAGGGGGATATACGTAGCAAATTTTATCATCATACCTCTTATTTTGGCGGTTTTATGAGCTTTTAAATTTCATTAACGGTATATAACGTGAAAAGTGGGCGTTATAGTAGGCGTGTCAAAGTTATTTTTGCGAATGAGTACAACTTAGGTGTTTCAATATAGTCCTTTATTATTCCAAAATCTTTATTAATAGAGGAATTATATGAATTTTAAGTAAAACGTTATATGGGAGGTGGGCGTAAAAGTGGGCGTGGCGCCTTAATTTTCTGGCGCAGTAATGACATTGCCTAAAAGGATATACGTAGCGAATTTGATCATCATACCTCTAATTTTGGCGGTTTTATGAGCTTTTAAATTTCATTAACGGTAGATAACGTGAAAAGTGGGCGTTATAGTGGGCGTGTCAAAGTTGTATTTTCGAATGAGTACAACTGAGATGTTTCAACATAGCCCTTTATTATTCCAAAATCTACATAAATTGAGAAATTATATGAGTTTTGGGTAAAACGTTATATGGGAGGTGGGCGTAAAAGTGGGCGTGGCACATTGATTTTCCGTTACAAAAAAGCGTCTCACCAATAAGCAAAGTTTGCAAAATTTCAGAGTCGTACATCCAATTTTGTTGCTTTTATGACGTTTTTGTTTTTAAATATACCGAAAAATACACTGTGCGGTATAAATTTTCGTACATTTTGATCGATAACTCCTCTCCTAATGCATAGATTTAGATAATTTTCGGGGAAAAATATTGTTTTTACTCAGGAAATATATATTCGAAGTTTCATGAGTCTACGTTAATGCGTTTGGACACAATTCCATTTTATTCGATGTTTGAAGGACACGGTTTTTTCGACCTACTCTTGCTTTTCGAGCTATAACTCTCTTCCTAATATTCCGATTTAGCCCATTTTCAATACCAAACAAACCTTGTCTATAAGAAAGATTCTGGCAAAATTTGAGCCCCCTAGCTTTTTCGGTGCGACCTCTATCGTGCTTTCAACAGACGGACAGACGGACAGACGGACAGACGGACAGACGGACAGACGGACAGACTGACGGACATAGCTAGATCGTCATAAAATCAAACCCTGATTCAGAATATATATACTTTATGGGGTCTAAAATGGATATTTCGATGTGTTACAAACGGAATGACAAAATGAATATACCCCCACCATTTTTTTGGTGGCGGGTATAAAAACAGCAAGTAATTTTTGAGAATAATAATTTTTTTTTTTGGATTGTAAAGAAGACATGATTTGATTAAATATGAAATAAATTATCCATCAAACAGCATGTATAGATCTAATAACAAGCCGTTGCTACTCTTCATGAAAGACATACAGGAGTCTTACAATTTTTTAACCATTTTGCGAATGGTTTACAGCATAGGTGGACTTTCTCATCTGAAAATGGGAAGGTCTTAGCATAAAATTTTTGTAATTAGTTTTCGTAAAAATCTTATACATATAAAAAAAGTTATTTTGATTGAGATACCGTTTAAAACGATATACATTGAATACTGAACTTTATGTTTGAATACCTATTTAATTTGTATTGACATAAATTATTTTGATGCGTCTACTTTGATGCCTAGTTTTCACATAAGTCGTGGCTTACTATTTGGTTAAGGGCTTTAAATTATGATGGGAATCTGTGGTTCCATGTTATACTTAAAAAAGTTTGTTGATTTATTGTGTGCCAAAATATGCAACGCAGTCACAAAGTTCAAATTATTTTGTAACTACTTGTAACTACCGAGTCCTCAAAATATATAACTTTGTTGTAATAAAATGGGAAATTTCCTTTCTATTGTGATAATATTTTTGGTTCTATTCTAAGACAAAATATAACAAAATAAATTAGATTTAAAAAAGTAGTATTTGAAAATAAAGAAAGCGATACATGCAAATAGGTAATTGTACTGTAGTTATACTTATAGACATGAAAATAAAAGTCGTCATAGGTAATAAAACATTTGGTACTGACGAATATACCATCTGTTTTTTTACATTTATATGGAAAAACTGAAAAAAGTTGTTAAATCATCATCTTGATAGGAGATTTAGTAATTGAGAAAGGGTCATTTATAAGCTAGAAATAAAAACAGGCTTATTTGACAACACAAAACTCAGTACAAAATGCTGTTAGATGGCACTGTTAACAAAAACATGTTTTAAGAATAACATCGTAAAGAAAAGTAGACTTTAATTAAGGTATCCAACATAGATTATTTTTTATGGCCGGATTATTGCATACACTTACAAAGATATGTCTATAGACACATTTGTAGCTGTAAGTGTAAAAATTTAGCTGTACATTTATGTCTTGGTTGAACACATAATAATGAGTCAAAAAGCACTAGTACCAACAATAAAGAAGAGCTAAAACAATAGCATGACAAACACATTAAACAAACACTACACACTAACAATAACAGTAAAAACAATATGTATAAAGAACTTCAGACTTTTCAAAGTAAGCAATAACACCTACAATAAAAACTGATACGCATTGAGTCGTATATTTATACAACTGAAATTACAATGAAAGATCCAGACTATGGAAATATTTATAGCAAAAACAAAAGTAAGAAAAAAAAGTGAATTGCAAAGTTAAAAGACAAATAAAATACACATGTACATATGCACAAAATACATTAAACCCACAACCATAAAGTACATACTAAAATAAGAAAGAGAAAAAATATGAGGCAAAAATAAAATTAACACGCATACACATACACATGCATGTGTACCACTCGTACTATATTCAATGAAGCCATTGCACGGTAGGCAATTTAACCCCAACTCTTGTCTAAACATTATTTTCGGCATTAACAATTAAATCTAGCTCACATGGGACTATAAGATGCAACGACATGTTGAGCATGCGAAGATGAGGATGTTTTATAGGAACACTACCACGTTTGGTATGATTATTTATGATTGGGTGCCGACTTTGTTGACGTTATGCCTATGTGGTGACGTATTTTTTTCGCTTTAAGTGTGACAATACCTTTGCTATTGTAGCTACTCTGTTTGTTATGATCTCGATACTTGATTCTTAAGCCTCAACCAGTGAACGACGCAAAAACGTTGTTATGGAGTAAATATATTTTTATAAGATATTTAACTGATTTCATCTTATTCTACACCCTTTTTGGTACCAGAATCCACTCTAAAGTCCAAACCCATTTTCGCCACATTAGGTCCCTTTTCTCGGAGAAGGTCACATATGGTTTTCGATTAAGAATTTGGTTTCTATAAAAAAAAAAAAATTTCAGCTGATTTGCTGACATTTGAAATTGGTTTTTGTAATTAATTTGCTTAGGGCAGCATAAATGTGTTTTTAAGTTATTCAAAGAGAAGTGAGCTTGTTTACGTAATATAAAGAGGGTTTATCTTTTGGTTAACAAAACGCTGATTCAAACTTAACCTTAAATAATGAATTATTTTAATAAATATAAAATCCAGATAAAATTTAAGCTTTTGGCCATGATTGCCCTTGTAAAATATTGTAATGAAAATAATTTTAATTTTTTTAATAAATTTTATTCTACAATTTTTCTATCGTCAGTTTAAGAAAAAAATCTTAAGGTTTGAACATATTTTATATATTATATTTTTATCTTTTAATTATCCAAATTTATCTAAAAAAATTCTTATCCTTGTTAAACATAAAAGTACGAGTATTTTCATAATCGAGTTCATTTGTTACTTTTTATGTAAGTTTATTAAATATTAAATTACTATTTTTATGACCTTTGATAATGCCGAGTTCAAACAAATTATAATCTAATTTTGAATACACTCAGATTTTTTTATTATATTGTTACAAAAGATTTTTGCCAAAATGAAGCTTAAATAACCCAGTGTGCAATAAATGTTATATTTTATTACATTAAGGTCTTAGCAGAATGTAGCAAGAAAAAAAGTGGGTACATATCATAAATAATTGGAACAAGATTTGGTCTTAATAGTTAAAAGTTCCGTTTTGAAATTAAACAATGAAATATCGCTGATGGTGCTACAAAATTAACAGCAACAAGTAAGAGCACTATATTCGGCTGTGCCGAATCTTTTATACCCACCACCAATTTTGTGTACATTTAAAGCACAATATTTATTATTTTGTTAATCGCTATGGAATAATCTCTTTATAATAAAATATGTATCACTTTCTTTGTAGAGGGTGGTTAAATTTGAATGGCCCATGTTTAAGGTGAACCACATCTAAACTTCAACTTTTTTCTTGTATTTCATTTGACATTTCTCAATCTCAGACTAACTCAATTTGAACCGTGGAAAGATACGCAATCGAGCAACGCTTTTAAATATTAAAGATTGCTACAAAAACGGGCGTTCAAATCAAAATGCATTTCATGCACTTCGTGATTCTTTTGGTCATTATAATCGTTAAAATTCGTCCACAATCGTGAGAATTGTAAAAAATATTTAAATGTCTGCAAATCAGGTCTGTATGAAATGTGAAAACATCTGTGAATGCCATCTTAGTTCGTTGAATGGGAAACATTGCTGTTTTTCACGATAACGTGGCAAAAGAGCAAGCAACCTCGACTCATCATCGTGCCCAATAATTGAGCATCAACAGTGTCATTGAAAATATGGACTATCGGATCGAAGTGTGCCGCCTAGGTTAGGGGGCCATTTGGCCGATATTTTGTTTCATACATAATTGAAGCATACAAATATTATCATTTTAAAAATAAATGATAATAATTTCATAATAATTTTATTCAAAATCAACATAGTCCTTTAAAATTAAACCACCCATTATAAATTCGGTATGCTAGTAAAATGTTTTCGTAAATTTAGTCTTTCAATGAAAGTGGCCGTTAAAATACGCGTGTAAAGTTTCTGCTAATAAACATAACTTAGATAATTCAATATAGTCCTTTAGTATTCCAAAATCTTTATTCATAGAGAATTTACATGAATTTAAGAGGAAGAAAGTGAATTTAAGGTTAAATTTTAAGGGCCACAGGGTGATTTAAAATATACATTCTCTGCATTTTTCTAAAACAAAATCTGATTTTAAAACTTTTATAGCATTTTGCTTTTAAAAGATTTTCAAACGAAATAAGTTTTGTATAATTTTAAAATTTGTTATATTTGTTAGCCATTAGTACATAAAAATAAATTGTTTATAATGTTTAGAGACAATGTTTTTTGACTTAGGTCAAAATTTTCCTAAGTTCCCATTTTTAATAGAGCATAACTTCAGGAGAACATAAACATAAGTTGTTAGCATGCCATCTAGTAGTTGCTAGTAGAGTTATCTATCTTATCATCTTTATCTTATATTTAGCTACAGTACAATAAATGGCGCAGTGTAAGATGAATAAATGCTAATATATATGACTAATATATTTTTATAAAAATTTAAAGAAAAAAGTGTGCGTGGCACATCTATTTTCCGTTATAACGAAGACTTTGACCAAAAAACCATGTTTGGAAAATTTCAGAATCGCACATATAGTTTTGTCAGTTTTATTACGTTTTAAATTTGATATATACACTGTGCGGTATAAATTTTCGTAAATTTTTGTCTATAACTCTTTTCCTAATTCATAGATTTAAGCGATTTTCATGACTCTACGTTTATGCGTCTGGACACAATTCAAAAGTGAAAGTGGGCGTTATAGTAGGCGTGCCAAAGTTGTTTTTGCTAATGAGTACAACTTAGGTGTTTCAATATAGTCCTTTATTATTCCAAAATCTTTATTAATAGAGAAATTATATGAATTTTAGGTAAAACGGTTTATGGGAGGTGGGCGTAAAAGTGGGCGTGGCACTTTAATTTTTTGGCATAGTAATGAAATTGTCTAGGGTGATAGACGTAGCAAAATTTATCTTCATACCTCTAATTTTAGCGGTTTTATGAGCTTTTAAATTTCATTAACGGTAGATAACGTGAAAAGTGGGCGTAATAGTAGGCGTGTCAACGTTATTTTTTCTAATGCGTACAACTTAGGTGTTTCAATATATCCCTTTGTTATTCCAAAATCTTTATTAATAGAGAAATTATATGAATTTTAAGTAAAACGTTATATAGGAGGTGGGCGTAAAAGTAGGCGTAGTAGATATATAAGGTCTTGTCATTTTGTTTGTGATTTTTGCAGAACTAGTTTTTACCACATAAAGTATATATATTACGAATCCTTATAGAAAGAAAAGTCGTTTAAACCTTCGTCGGATGCATGAGTCTGGAAAGACCTGTTTTAGGTGGAAATATTATTTTAACATATTTAAAATTTAGTTAGAGACGTGAAATTTTAGGTACCCTCCTAAAGCTTAGTTGGCTATAACCACTTAAAAATTCAATTCTGTAAAAGATATTGATGGCAGTTAATCTAATTTTTATTTCGACTTATTTAAAATTACACCAGTAGTTACCAGTAGTAACGGTTCGAATTTGTTATATTTAAAACTGAGTCTAAATACTTATGTGTTATGAATATAAAAATAAAAACATGTGTAAAGCGATGTGTTAAGCTATGGCCTTCCATCTGTCTGTCCATCCATCTGTCTATCCTTCCATCTGTCTATCCATCCATCTGTATGTGCACCTGTCGCTTTCTAAGCGAGTACATGTCCAAATGGATAGTGTGTGCTATCCTTTATCAGGAATTCTTTAACAAATTTGGCTATTCAAATTTAAGAACATTTATCAAATAGCTAGTGAGATATGAGTAAAAAACAGTGATGTTCTCTGCTTTACTTAACAAAGTCAACTTTTCAGCAGATAATATCTTGATCCTATTGCTGAATGTCATGGCATGAAAAAAACTAATTTTTGGAAATAATTGGTTCAGTCTGGCCATTATTGGCAAAGATATTGGGAAAAACATAAATTTTTTATTGAGATTGCAACAAAAAATGTATAAGAACTACAGAGAAAGAGTGGTACCTATTTATGTATATGTGTGTGTCTATTAGGGACATAACTATTTTTGCGAAAAATTTGGCAAACGACGACATGGTGGAAAATATTGTACAAGTAATAATATATGACTTTTTCTGGTCCCACAATTTTTACATTATACAGTATAAGCTAAATTTTTATCCACGTATGACATTTTTTTCACACCTTTAGCACTTTTTTCAAACACTTTCCCACAAGCAATTTTAATTTAAATTTATAATTTGATTAATAACGCAAATTACTGTTTGATATTATTATTTCACGATACGAGTTTTCGAATAACTTGCTTTAAATGCTTAAACTTCCTTATATTAAAACCATGTTGATAAATATTATGCAGACCTTGTCAGCATTATTGCCAACATTTCGAAGTTTTTTCGTTTGTTCGCTGTACGTTGCACATTAGTTCGTACAACAAGTATGCTTTTACATTATGACATGATGTTATTCAACAAAAGGCACTAACCACAGAGCAAGTATAAAAAAGGGGCATATCTAAGGAAATATGTTTCACAAACAAGTTTTATGTATTTGCCTATAGTTGCATATTTACACTGTTATGAAGACTATATAAGATTTGGCACAGGCAAATACAGCGCTTTTGCTTGTTTTTACACACATTTTGCATATGTTATATAATACGAATATTTATCCAAAACATGTTGTTAAGTATATAAGTGGTCGGCCGAAGACAATAGCAATTCGATGCACTTGATAAAGTTGTATTTGTTGATGAGAAGAAGAAAGATGAGATGAATAATGTCCCGTTCTAGACTTGAGAAAAAATATAATTATTTCAATAAATATTTTTCAAAAAGAATAAATATAACACATCAATATGTCGATGTCAATTTTTTTAGTTCCAATATATTGTTTTTGTAAATGTACCTCATTCAATGTTTTTTAATCTAGTTGCAAATTTCGTGATAATCGTTATTGTATTTACCGACTACAACTGAAAAATGGGATATATCAGAACAAATTTAGTTCCAAACAATATTACTTTATCGGGTATGATGGTTGTATGTTTAATGAAAAAATTTTCGTTGTAGACGCAAAGGCTAAATAAATCAAATTTTAAATTAATGATATATAAAAATTTTTTTTATTAATTCTTACTTATATTAATAAAATCATAAAATAAAAACCGGCTATTGGAACCGATTTTACGTGTTAAAAAGCAAAAACCGGGTTTTTCCAAATTAGTATTCGTATTATTTAAAAACCGGGTTTTTTATATGCCAATCATTAGATTACTGTAGTTTAAAGTATAGCTTTTACAGCTTTGCAATTACTCAATGATGCTTGTACTATGGTTGGTATAAGTGTTATTTAATTTATGGATTAAATGTTAACACGTATACGTCTAAGGATACGACTACATAATACAAAAGGTAGACTACGAGTAATATGAAAAAATATAAATAAATTGCTGTATATATTGAATTGCTTGGAATTAAAAGGGGTGTTAAATTTTTTTATCGATACAAATTAAGTTTTTATGTTCTTATTAGCTAACAATGGCCAATATTTTATATATTTATATTGTAAAAATGTTTAAAAATAAAAGCATAAAATTTTTAAACCTTATATCAACCGTTGCTTACCAGGATATTTTTTTAAGGTTCAGTTCGATATAAGTTCACCATCTGTCGCTCTATTGACTTCAATTTTATAATATGCACCTACAATGTTGTTTTTTTGTGTCTAAAAGAAACATTTAATATTTTTTTTTCCATTAGTGCAAACATCTAATACAAATTTGCAGTGTTCTGCACAAATTGACTTTAAGCATTCTTCGCTTATGTTTCAGTGGTTACATAGATTCAAAAAAGCGTATATTCTCCTAGAAATTAGTCAAAATCAGATCGACCTTTGCTTTGATTTAATTCAAATTACTTACTGGCGTTTTGATGGCGCTGTTGTAATGAAATGTAGAGATGGACACTATCAGTCGACATTTTTAATATCTAAGCACATACTTACGTTGTTTCTAAATAGAAATATAAAAAAGCAAAAATAATTTTTCTCTTGGATTAGAAAATTTAGGTGGAACAATTAATTTTCTCTTTTTTATTATAACCAACGTAGATAATTGACAGTCCAACATCAAAATTAACGCCAAACTATAACTTGCAAAACAGCTGTCATATATGATATTTTTATTATAGGATGCAGCAGAATGTAATCACTAGAGTAACAGCAAAAACGTCTATTTTCATAACATGGGTGGCAACTTACTTTATTTACCGGTTTAAACTGAGAAAGGGATATATCAGAACAAATTTAATTCCAAAAAATCTTACTTTACTGGGTATGATGGTTATATGTTTAATAAAAAAAAATTTCGTTGTAGATACAAAGAATAAATGAATTAAATTTTAAATAAAAAATAAACTAAAAAAAAAAATTTTTAACTCTTATATTAATAAAATCATAAAATAAAAACCGGTTATTTGAACCGGTTTTACGTGTTAAAAACCAAGAACCGGTTTTTTATATTGAGGTTTTCCGTATTATACGAATTAATTATGTGCTAAATATTAGATTATTCTTGTACAATGGTATAGATTTTACAGCTTTGCCATTACTCAATGATGCTTGTACTGTGGGTGGTATAAGTGTTATTTAATTTATGGATTAAATATTAACACGTATACGTCTAAGGATACGACTACATAACACGGATGAAAATCATGGTACAATTATACTTTTTATGGTACATTTTCGACCTTGCTGGTACCGTGATACTACCGCGAGCTAATTGGTACAATTTAAAAATTTGTCCATGTTCTCTTTAATTTTGTTTGTGTGTGTTTTATTTTTTCTGCCAGCTTCTCTGTTTTTATTGCAATGATTGATCATTAATTTTGTATTTAATTATGTATTAGTGTTTTTTAAATCACTTTAAATTTAATTAATGCTATAAAATAAATTTAAATGTTTTTAGTTTAGTTTAGATACACGCTAATAACAAAAAAAAAAACAAATTAATTTTTGTCTTGTTTTTTTTTTTTTTTTTTTGTTATTTGCGGTTGATATGAATTAAGTATTATATTTTGTAACATGTGACATTTAACATGATTAATCTATGCAATTATAAATATGCGTATAATAAAGTTAATTAAATAGATAAAAAAAAGAAACATTAACGAAGCCGTTATTTTTCAGTGCGATTAGTTTATTTATTTTATTTCTTAAATGAATGTTAGAAAATAAATAAAAATCATTACAAATGTCGTTTATTTAGTACAACGATTGTCATTTAGAAATTTGAATTGCATAACAGCCGAAGAAATTAGCTTATGTGTAGTCGAAAGAAAGAAAAATTTAAGTTTCGACATAGTATTCGTTTTAAAGTTCCCACTACCAATACACAGAAGCCCAGGACATTAGGAAGGGTAGCGTTCTTAAGTCTTAATCTCTTCTTTTCAATCTCACCATGGAACCTGTACTAGTACACTAGTTGATCTTGTTTGTGTTGACCTGCTCAATTTCATTATTTCCTTCGTTTTATTAAGATTTGCGTGTCCCCGTAAATAAACATATAGCGATGTTATCCAGTTTTGTTATTGTACATTGAAATTTTTTTTATTTTTAAAAAATTTATAGATTTTTTGTTTGTCGTAAAAACCGGCCAGAGCCAAGACTCAAATTAGCGTTAAAATTAGATGACAAAAAAAGGTTTCCACAGTTCTTTTAACAGTGCATGTAACCTTAATCATTCTTCATATATTTCTTAAAACATTATGGTGTGTTGGTATTATTCGGCTACAGTATTAAACGCAGTAGGTTTTTCAATATTTGGTCTATAAATTATTTTGTAATATAAAGCAACTTGATTGGCGATATTATTTAGGGGCAAGCTTTTGTCAGAATAGCGAGACAGTAAAATCTCAGTTCTTAGTTTTTTCTATGCTCCAAAAGAATTTAGAACTGGAGATGATTATTTATACAAATGCGAAAAGTTATCACCCCTTTTTACGTGCATGTATTTATGGATATATTTTAAATATAAATATTTGCGCTCTTAGTATAATTTACGTTGGCCAATTTTAACATTTTATATAAAATTAATTTCCTTTCTGTCGGAATTAAATAACAAACAACTAAACAAAATCAATAAAATATATTTAAAAAAAAAACATACGCGATTACTTCAATCATTAAAACATCTCAAGTTTTTCTTTTTTTATATCATATGCATTAAATCTTCTACTTCCCAACTCAATTTTATTTCTAAAAAAGTAGACTAAAAACATTTTTAAAATACACTGATCAAATTGTGATTTCTAAAATTACAACATAAAAATAAAATTAATCTCATAATAATAAAAAAAAGCCATGACAATAAAATGGTTTAATGTATTGATGCCCCAAAGGAGTAAAATGTAAATGACATTTCCAAACCACCAAACAAGACAATAATGGCAACCAGAATAACATGATATAAACAAAAATTTATAAGTACATTCGGCATTAAAATTTCTTAAACGCAGTAAGGCTCATATACAGGCACCGTTATATGTTAAAAAAGCTTATATATGTATGTGTGTACATATGGCTAGAACATCAATAATACAAAAAGTCCGTTTAAAAGATAATTAAGCCACTTTTAGCCAAGCATTATTAAAGACTGCTAATTAACACCTGACTTTACTTCTCTAGCGATATACATACATCGTTGCTGTGAATTCTACACATCTGTGCACTTATACTTAAGTATATGTGTGTCTTAATAAAAATTCCCAGCAAAAAAAAATATGACGAAGAAGTGCCTATTAGAAGGTTCAATTGATGATAAAGTGACTTGATTAAGGTAGAACATACACGTTTTTAAAACAATCAGCCACTTGAGAGCACGTGTTTATATAAAGACTAGCAAAGTGTCTGCTAATTCGATAGCGCAGTTCTTACTTTTTACTAAATACTCTAGTTCCGTCTTTAATTACTGAATCATTTTTTTTATTTATTTTATGATAACTTGTTACTCTGATTTATATTATTTAGAAAAAGAGTACGAAATCTTAGCTCCATAAACGTTGAAAATACAAAATGTACTATAAGAATGATAAAACTACCTTTTTGGTCGCCTGTAACATTATCAATTTCAAACGTAAAATTAAAAGAATGACTTAAAAACTACGAAATATCCCTTTTTTGTTACCCATAATATTTTCAGTGTCACCTGTTATCAATGTTCACATAATTCAAATTTCTATGTTTATAAAAGTAGAAAACATAAAAAGTAAAGGGTGTTTTTTTAAGCCCGATAGAATTTGAAATTGTAAAAAATAACACAAAAAATTAAATTGTAATCAAAATTTTTTTTTTATTCGAAAGATCAATACGTGACATTAACATTTGAAAATGATTTTGGGCATATGGGCACCGCGGCTTGTCTTGACGAAGCGCATTCTGGACGTCCAATTTTGGGCCACTTTTTCGAGCACTGCTGGCCGTATGTCACGAATAACACGAACAATGCTGGCCTCCAAGGCGTCAATTGTTGCTGGTTTATCAGCATTAACCAGTGACTTCACGTAGCCCCACAGGAAATATTCGAGAGGTGTCAAATCGCACGACCTTGGAGGCCAATTGACAGGTCCATTTCTCGAAATCAACTTATCGCCAAATTTTGATTTCAATAAGTCGATGGTTGCGTTCGCCGTATGGCACGTAGCGCCATCCTGTTGAAACCACATCTCCTCCGGATCAATGTCATCCATATTTTCAAACAAAAAATCATTGATCATGGTGCGGTAACCATCTCCATTGACCGTAACGCGAGCTCCGGCCTCATTTTTGAAGAAATAAAGTCCGATGATGCCACCAGCGTGAAAACCGCACCAAACGGTGCATTTTTCTGGATGTAATGGAGTCTGTAGGGTCTCTTGTGGATTGGTCTCACTCCATATGCGGCAATTTTGCTTATTAACAAACCCGTTAAGCCAAAAATGCGCCTCATCGCTGAACACAATTTTGCGATAAAACAACGGACGTCCAGAATGCGCTTCGTCAAGAACAGCCGCGGTGCCCATATGCCCGAAGTCATTTTCAAATGTTAATGTCACGTATTGATCTTTCGAATAAAAAAAAATTTTGATTACAATTTAATTTTTTGTGTTATTTTTTACAATTTCAAGTTCTATCGGGCTTAAAAAAACACCCTTTACCATAAAATCTCAATAAAGTACCTTATTGGTCTTCCAGAACATAAAATACAATATTAGCTATAAGCTCATATAAGTATATTAGGCCTTCTTTAAGGCAACAAATCTTTTAATGAAAGATTTACTGATTGGTACGGAGGTAATTTTTTACATTGCTGGCCGGCGCTCAAGACGCTCAAGGTGAAGTCAAGGCTGGTCAGGAACTATAAAAAGTGTTCTCAGTGAAAAAAAAATTTCACATAAATTTTCGCTAGTTACATACAACCTGGCAAATGTTAAACGTCTCAGTTAGTTGATTACGATATGCTTATATTAGTAGTTTTATTTTTAAGAAGACGATAAAACTTAGCCGATTTGCGCATTTAATGCAGTTGATAGCTTAAGCTTGTGGTTGAGAGAAAATCAAGTTTTAGTCGGAAAAAAATTAAGGAAATAAAAGGCTTCATTTATCTCATGTGGCTGATAAGAACTTGGATTGGCATGTAAAGAAAGTATTTTAAGAAAATCGATGCGCCGCCACTGGAAGTTTGATAATTTTTTCATGCGGTAGGCATTATTAGCTCATTTGCTTTTAAACCTAAAACAGGTGCCAATATTACCGTGAATGACGAGTGGTATTGGAAATTGGTTCGTGGTTTTTTCATTTCTTATATCATTGAAAATCATTTGGAGAAGAATTGGTTCCAACAAGTTGGTGCAACATGTGAAAACGTTCACTTTTGAGGCGAACATTTGGTGACCGAATTTTCACTAGAAATGAAGCTGTGAATTGACAATTACTTGATACTTTTGCACTTTTTTTGTGCATAACTTTTCGTGAGATTATGTTATATATGTGGTTAGTTATAATAAAATAGAAACGATTGATCATTTCGATACACTGTTGACGAAACAAAACCCGTTATTTTTTAAAAATTGATGCTCAGTCAAGGAGTCCATATGCCAGACTTTCTTTTAAATGTAAAATGTGATGAAGTTTGTGAAATAATAATATCAAATTTTTAATTTTCTTTATTTAATTTGTTGTGTTTTACTTTAGAACAAGTAAAAGCGCTTTATTTAGCTTTAAAAGCAGAAGGTTCACGCTTACTACATACTTAGCAAAAGTTGCAAGAAGTTCCATAGTAGTTGCAAAAATCTGACTTTGTTTATGTAAAAAAAGAGACAGTAAACCCACATAAATGATTTTCAATAGCAAATTTTTCGAAAGGGTCTGAAGCAAACGCGGGGGCTTTAAAAAGTTGACTTCCACTTATACACCGACAGACAAATTAACCTAATTCAGTTCCTCTTTTATAAGGATTCGGAATATATATACTTTATGGGGTATAAAATAATTTTTGTAGAAATTACAAATGGAACAGCAAATTTTTATACACTTTGACACTCTCACGTAAAGGTTAAGCTTAATTTACAAAAATCTGAGAATAAAAGATAAAAATAGTTATAACTTACATTTTGTATTTATGTTATCTTGTTTTTTTGCCCTCCTTAAATATAGAAATTAAAAATAAGTCGACTTACTAAAAACAAATAATTTAAAATGTTTATAAATAATTTTAAGTTTTACCGTCAGCTAAATTTCACGGTACTGCGTTTAACTTATTGCCCTATCGTTTTCTTTTAACTTTAGCTAAAAGCAATAGATATGACATATGAGTATTAGCAAGTCGATTTTTATTTTCTACTTTAGGAAACATGTGGATCATGTTGACTATAAGCAATTAAAAACAATATTTTCGATAATGGTCTACGTTATACTAATGTAGAACCTTGAGTTAAAGTTTATAGGTTGGCTGGTTATAATTAAATTTTGTGGCAGAGCATGACTACAACAAATTAATCTGGTATTTGATTTTGCGAAGCATAGTTTTTCGTTTGTTTAATAAAGTCCTCATATCTGGTAGTGGCATGTTCCAAAGTGAGGACAGAATGAATAATATTCAATTTTTGTCATTGTTAAGGAATGAAGTTTAAATTTAAAAAATTTTGAGGATATACTTAAATCTAATAATTTTTCTTAATAAGTTTACCAACTTAAAACAGTGGCAATGTCCAAAAATGTATTTTGTTTTATACAGAAATATAACAACTTTTAGAATAAAGTTGTTGTTAAAACCTAAATACAAATGTCCAAAATAAACCTTTTCGGGACAAATACATTTTCATATATTTTTTTTTTGTGACTTTATGTTTTGCATAAAAGTTGTTCAAACAATTCGCTGCATCTACAAACACTCATTTAAATAAATACACACACAGACACGTAGGCATACAAACGTCTATGCTGTAGCACAGATATTTACCCAAAAAACGTACAAAGTTTTAAGTACATTTTTGCCAAAAAGAAAAACATACACGAATGTTGTTTAGAATTAGTTTTTTTTGTAGTTTGTTTTAATACCCTTCACACAGTGAAAGAGGGAAATATAGGTTTGTCATTCCGTGTGAAATTTCTACAATTTTCATTTCCGACGCCATAAAGTATATATATTCTGAAAGCTTATGAATAGGGGAGTCGATTAAGCTCTGTCAGTCTGTCCGTGTGTATGTTGAAATCAACTTTTTGAAGCCCCCAGATATCGCTTGGACCCGGGTGAGGTATTAAAATATCAGAAATATTCGGGAGTAGATCGCTATTGAAAATCAGAAATATCAGTACATAAACAACTGAGATATGAGCAAAAACCCACGACCACCTCGATTTTTTTTTCACAAAAACAACATTACAACAACAACATACATACATACAAACGTGCATACCGGTTAGAGAAAACGTGGCATCGAATCCCAGTTGAGCCAAACAAATTTTTAATTTTTTTAATTTTTTATTTATTTTTATTTTTTATTTAATATATTTTATTTATATTTTTATTATTATTTTTTGTTAATTTTTTTTTTATTTTTTTTTTAAATTTTTTTTATATTTGTTTTTGTTTTGTATTTATTATATATATTTTAATTATTATTTTTTAAATTTTTTTAAAAATTTTTTTTAATTTTTTTTTTAATTTTTTTTAAATTTTTTTTTATTTTTATTTTTTTAACATACATACGTAAATTTATAATTTTACAATGGGATGTTTTTATATATGTATGTTTTTTATATGTATGTACGTATTTCATATGAGATGAATGGTGATACAAACTACTGTTATTGCATGACTACACGTTGTGAAGGGTATATAAGATTCGGCACGGCCGAATATAGCGCTCTTACTTGTTTCTACTACTGTTACTCTTGTATTTCTGTTTTATTTGCAAAGTAGCAGTTGTTTTGCTTTAAAAAACATATTTTCACAATTGATGAGCACACACTTACAGCCGTACGAAAATAACGGTCATAACTTAAATACGAATTATAACTGAAAAATCCACTTTAAAACAAGTAAGAGCGCTATATTCGGCCGTGCCGAATCTTATATACCCTTCACAACGTGTAGTCATGCAATAACAGTAGTCTGTGTCACCATTCATCCCATATGAAATACGTACATACATATAAAAACATACATATATAAAAACATCCCATTGTAAAATTATAAATTCACGTATGTATGTTAAAAAAACAAAAAAAAAAAAAATTAAAAAAAAATTATTATATATATAATATATATAAAACAAAAAATAAACAAAAAAAAATTAAAAAAAAAAATTTTAAAAAAATAATAAAAATATAAATAATATATTAAAAAAAAATTTTTTTGGCTCAGCTGGGATTCGATGCCACGTTTTCTCTAACCAGTATACACGTTTGTATGTATGTATGTATGTATGTTGTTGTTGTAATGTTATTTTTGTGAAAAAAAAATCGAGGTGGTCGTGGGTTTTGGCTCATATCTCAGTTGCTTATGAACCGATGTTTCTGATTTTCAATACCGATTTACTCCCGAATATTTCTGATATTTTTATACCTTACCCGGGTCCAACCTATGTCGGGGGGCTTCAAAAAGTTGATTTTAACATACACACGGACAGACAGTCAGACGGACAGACGGACAGACTGACATACTGACAGAGCTTAATCGACTCCCCTATTCATAAGCTTTCAGAAAATATATACTTTATGGGGTTGGAAATGAAAATTGTAGAAATTTCACACGGAATGACAAACCTATATATACCCTTTTTCACTGTGTGAAGGGTATAAAAAGAAGGGGGAACAAATAAATAATAAAGTTGTTATCGGTCAAATCTGGTTCTATGCAGTAGAATCTTACTTATGCAGAATTTTTATTGTCTATCGAATTTAGATAGAAAAATTTATAGTATTATTCTAACAGTTTTATTAGCACTTAAGTGGTTTGTGAGAGTGGGTCATACACTGCAATGCAATATTATAACACCAATTTCAATAAGAGTTAAGTATTTATTTCCTTAACACGATTTCAATGTGATAGCCACAGTCTGAAGAACATAATGAAACTAGGAATTATTTATAAGTCAGTAGTGAGTTGGGTCATCGTTGTTGGCAATAAGCTTGAATATTCGATTTGACGTAATTTTTATACGTCTCAAACATATTTCTTTAGCAATTATCTCCCAACCATCAATAATAGTGACTTGAGCTCCAGCGTAGCACATTTAAATAGTTATCATATATGTACAGAAAACGTTTTAAAGTACGAACGTTATTAGTGTTGTTCACAGTAACTAAAGGATGGTTAAATTTTAAGGGCCGATTTTGATTTTGAATAAAACACAAATTATTTAGGAAATTATTGTCATTTCTTTTTATACCCGCCACCAAAAAAATGGTGGGGGTATATTCATTTTGTCATTCCGATTGTAACACATCGAAATATCCATTTTAGACCCCACAAAGTATATATTCTGAATCGGGGTTTGATTTTATGACGATCTAGCTATGTCCGTCCGTCTGTCCGTCTGTTGAAAGCACGATAGAGGTCGCACCGAAAGGGAACTCAAATTTTGCCAGAATCTTTCTTATAGACAAGGTTTGGTATTGAAAATGGGCTAAATCGGAATATTAGGAAGAGAGTTATAGCTCGTAATGCAAGAGTAGGTCGGAAAAACCGTGTCCTTCGAACATCGAATAAAATATAATTGTGTCCAAACGCATTAACGTACAGTCATGAAACTTCGAATATATATTTCTCGAGTCAAAACAATATTTTTCCCCGTAAATTACCTAAATCTATGCAGGAGTTATAGATCAAAATGTACGAAAATTTATACCGCACAGTGTATTTTTCGGTATAGTTAAAAACAAAAACGTCATAAAAGCAACAAAATTGGATGTAGGACTCTGAAATGTTTCACACTTTACTTTGGTCAAATGCTTTGTTCTAACGGAAAATAAATATGACACGCCCACTTTTACGCGCACCTCCCATATAACGTCGTGACTCAAATAAGGGACTATATTGAAACACCTAAGTTGCATTCAATATTAAAAATAATTTCGACACGCCTACTATTACGCCCATTTTTCACGTTATCCACTGTAAATGAAATTTAAAACCTCATAAAACCGACAAAATTGGAGGTATGATGATGAAATTTGCTACATATATCCTTCTAGTCAATGTCATTGTTATGCCGGAAAATTTAGGTGACACGCCCACTTTAACGCCTACCTCCCATATAACGGTTTATCTCAAATTCATATAATTTCTCTAGGAATAAAGATTTTGGAATAATAAAGGACTATATTGAAACATCTAAGTAGCATTCATTAGTAGAAACAACTTCAACACGCCGACTTTAACGCCCAGATTCATTGAAAGAGATTATTGCATAGCGATTACTGTTAATAACAAACAAATATATTTTGTGCTATAAATAGGGTTTTTTCCGGGACTTTGAGTTATTTAATCTTCCCGATTTCCCGGGTTATTTTGCGGGAACGCGGGAAATAAAAAAGGTGGCTACGATTCTAAAGAATTCTAAGGATTTTATTTTTGATCTCATAGCTGAAGTACCTGCATTTTTGTTTTTTTGTGCTCATATGTATTTGATCTCGTATCTAGAGAATAATATTTTTTTCAATAAAAAATATTTTTACTCAATTTATATTTTAATTTCAAGTTTCTTTATTGATTTTTAAAGTTTTAAAGTTTTTTTTTGCACTATAACTATTTTATGGTTTTTAATAAAAAGTTTTTTATTAATTAAAAAGAAATTTACTTTTTATTTGTCTTGCTGCAGGATCCTGGGATATAAAAAAATAAATCTCGCATTTCCGGGAAGCAAAAATTTTCGGGAAAAAAACCCTAGCTACAAAAGAACGGGAAACTGGTGGATATAAAAGATTCGGCACAGCCGAATATAGTGCTCTTACTTGTTATTATGATAATATTGTTATGATTCAATTATGTATGGAATAAAATATCGGCCAAATTGCTGCCGCAGCCTCTGCGGCACAACTCCATCTGATGGTTTACATTTTCGGTGACGCTGAGGCATAATTGAGGTTCTATGCCGTTAATGTGTAGAATAATCCCATGCATTATCACTTGTATTGTTGAAAACGTACACCTTTTCTTTCAAGTAACCCCAAAGAAAGCAGTTCAACGATGTCAAGTCACATGATCTTTGCGGCCAATTGACATAGTCACTACGTGAGATAACACGGCCATTGAATTTGTCGAGCAAAAGAGCTATTATTTCATTAGCTGTGTGTCAAGTGGAACCGCCCTGTTGAAGCAACATATTGTCCACATCCATATCTTCCGATTCGGTCATTAAAAAGTTCGTTCTCATTTCACAGTAACTGTCTGACCGACATCATTTTGGAAATGATACGGTCCGATGATGCCTCCAGCCAATAAGTCGCACCAAACAGTCACACTTGGATTATCATTCGCCTAAACGCGGTAATACTGCTTATTGACGAATCCACTGAGGTGAAACAGTGCCTCATCAGTGAAGATGATTTTCTTCGAAAATTGATTATTCACGAATTCCATTTCTTGCCACCATTCTGACCATTGACAACGTTTGGAATAGTAAAGAGGCATTAGTTCTTGAGTCAATTGCACCTTGTAAGCGTGTAAATGCAAGTCATTATGCAAAATGTTCATCAACGACGAGCGAACAGAAACAATATTTTCTGCAGTACGACCATGCACTGGTACTTTCACATCTCCTACAGAACCGGTTTGCTCAAATTTTTTTACGTTTTTTTTTATTGTTCGCACATTTTTACGATTAAATTGAGCTAAAATATCACGAAGTGCGTGATATGCATTTTTATTTGAACGCTCGTTTTCATAATAAGCCTGACAAACTTTAACGCGTTGCTTGATTATGTATCTTTCCATGGTTCAAGTTCAGTTAGTGTAAAATTAAGAAATGTCAAATGAAATGCAAAAACAGTCAACGTCGGCCCTTTAAATTAATTCATTCATTAATTCATTACAGCTAAAAAATTAAATTTAATCATGAACATTTTCCTACAATTATTCTATATAACTTTTGGCATGGATTTAATCATCGTGAAATATAGGCCACCTTAAATATTAGTGGGACCAGCATACATTTATTATTACTTGAACATATGGCTCCAAAAGTGATTTGATTGTGTTGGATTTCACATAATTTGACAATCGCTTCAAAAAAGGCTCATGTTAGTTGGTAGCAAGAATGCTAAAAAAAAACCTTCGTGGTACTTGAAATGGTGTGTATAATCGTAAGTATATGCGTATGAGTCTGAGAGTAAGCAACAGTCGACTGTACGAATCTTTCAAGATGAAGTCATTGAAGAAATAAAAAAAAAAACAACTGCGAAGGCTGGATAATTCTAGTGGTATATATGTAATAGTTCTACCTTACTGTGGGACTATTCGGCACTTTCACGGTCAAAAATAAATTTCACGCTGCGTAGGTCACTACGAAATGCGAACTCGAACACACCGGCTAAGAAAAGGGACTCTTTGAGCACTCAAAACATCAATTTAATTAGTCATTCGCCGCATAGTTTTAACAAAATGACTTCTTTTTTTTATCGAACAAACAAAAAAATTAAAATTAATCATCACGTTAAAAAACCCGTTGTTTAAGGTAGACCAATTGTAAAGAAGAAAGTGACCATTAAGGACATTGTCGATAACAATTACTTACCTGTTATCTCTGATACGGAAATATAAAAGCCAACCCTCGAAAAAAGAGCTAATGCTTACGTGCGGCTAATATTTTGCACCGAAGTGTATTAGTGTGTATAGTTAATTATATGATCGATGATTATAAAATTTTGTAAAGAAGTTTGTATGTTTGTGTGTGGCATTATTATATATTTTTATGTTACAAACATCTGCAAAATATCTCTGACTTTTATAGTGTTGCATATTAAAAATCTATAAAAGTAAAATAATTTGATTTTTATGATACTGCTTTCAAAATACTCGTGTACAGTTTGTTTTGTGAAGACAGAAACAACTTTGCATTTCAATTTATTTTCAGCCAATAAACTTTTGTAAATGAAAGAATAATTATTTTACTTCCTATTGTTTATCAGGAGTAATAATGTGGAACCAATACTCTCTCTAGAAATAAATAAAAAAGATATATAAAATATTTGATGTTGGCTGCCATCATTTAAATAATAAAACTAATAAATGTGACTACGCCGATACATTCTTAGACATTTGTTTTTCTAAATGTAATCCGTTTCCATGGCTTGTGTTAAAAAATGGTTAAACGTGAAACGTGATCAATAAAAATCTTTTATTTTGTTTTAAGAGTAATTTTTAAAATTTTTAATACTTCCTAAACATTGTACATAAAAAATATATATGTATATGTAAATGAACATAAGCCGCATTAACAGATGACTTGAAATTTTTTTATAGGGTATCCCAACAAGAGCGACAAATTTAAATTTGTTGCCATTTCGTTGATACTAGCTGTACATTAGTTTTGTGTACAGTTGTTACGTACAGACCACGCGTCTTAAGAATAAAGCGAAGTATTTAAAGGAACAACGGCTATTTAATTATTGCAAAAACACTTTACAAAAGCGGTGATTGATTTGCCAGTTTGATAGAATCCCTAGTGGCACATCATCTAGAAGCATAGTGCAACGACTTTTGTAAACAAAATGGTGGAAAGTTTAAATCAAGGTCTCAAAAAAAATTTGAAATCACCTCAATTAAAACAAAAAATTTTTACAAATAAAATCAAAAAAATAACTAATTTAAACTAAAATATTTTCTGACATTTTACACTCACCACCAAAGAATACAAAACACAAGTAAGAATTCTATTTGTGTATGCCGAATCTGATAACACCCTGCACCATCTAGTACATACGAATAGTGACTATAAAGTACAATGCTCAAGATTGCAGATTTAATGTTATATGCATTTTCGCTTTATTATTTTCAACGCCATCTATAAGATAAGGTTATGTCAGTATCTACAAATTTAACCCTTAAATGCATGAGGTCAGCTCCTTGCATGGATACTAACCTACTTTAATGTAAAACCGGTCGCTAATCACGAATTCATCATTATTTTTTTTTGAGAAATGTACATTTTTTTCGGAAAATCGGAAAAATAGACATTTTTTATCCGTACCTTATATGGTACATCATGCATTCTTGCTATTGTTAGGCACACACAACACTTCATCATCACCATCATGAAGCATATCAGCAACCTCATTTGTATTGTACTTCTTTCCATCAATAATAAGGCCATCCATATCTTAATAAATAATAACTATAAAAAATAATAATAAAAAATAACTGGCATCTAACCCAATAAAAACTCATGCGCTGGTGCATGGTGTACCATATAAGGTACCTAGAAAAATTGAGAAAAAAACTATTCTAAAGTACAAAATGTAGGCAAGATTTATTATAATTACTTAAATAAGCCTATAACTTATACACAAACACTTACCTACAGACGAATAAATAAGTTTTTTATTTCGTTATTCACTACTGAAATTTGATTTTAAAATTATGTGCAAAAAAAAACATGTGACCACTTTAGAATGTTATTATTAAGTAAATTAAATGGTGAGAGAGGTATAACGGTATTTTTATGAAGAGTAATATTGTCAGCATTGCTTTAAACTGTACTTAATTGCATTTATATTCACTTGGTTGGAATATTGTACGATAAAAGAGATGTACCTTATATGGTACGATATGCATTTAAGGGTTAAAAAATTTTTTTTTTCTCAGCCTCTATTCAGATTCAGGTTCGCTTTAACCAGTACACATAGTTGATATGGATGTGTTGTGGAAAAACCAAGGTGGTCTTGGTCTCATGTCTCAGTTGTTTATGGCCCAATTTGCATCCGAATTTTTTTTATAGTTTGATACGACACATGTGTCTACATAATATCGAGGAGATTACAAAAACTGATTTCAACATACATATATACGGACAGATGGACATTATTAAATCGACTTCTTTACTTAAATGATTGCAAACGAATATTTGAGAAATTTCAAATGGAGTGACAAACCTATATTGTGATTTATCTTGAGGTTTGATTTTTTTGACAAATTACGCAAGAGTCGTATTAAATTGCGTTGTCATAAGATTTTAAGGATCACGGTGGAACTTTTAATGCTTTGGAAGTCAACATTACTCATGTTATTTTCAAAATACCAGTCGCTATGCATAAACAGACTATAATTGGACCTTCCAAATGAAACACCACAGATGTAGTCGTAGCCATAATTTACATTGTGTCATATGTTATTCTTTTAACCGATAACAAAAGTTTTTAATTCACTTTTACATTTATGTGTTCTATCTTACACTGTAAATTAATCCTCACGATAAATAACCCATTATATATAAGCTGATGTACTCTCTGTTAAGTGTGTAAAAACAAGGAGGAAAACAATTTTTTCTTATAATTGCAAAAGACAAACAGGCAAATCCATCTTTAAAGTCAAATCAAAAAGTGATTGGAATTTACAGCTCTAGCAGTTATGTATCGATAACGTCAACATAAAGAAATCAAACAGAAAACGCTACAAGAAACAAGCCTAAAGTAGTAAAATTTAATGATTTTTATAACATTAATATTTAAGGAGATAATTCAGCTATAGGCAATAGCAGCAGGTTATAAGTTTGTAACATTTGTACCCAAAAGTAACATTTTGTTGACGAAATTATTAAAATTAAAAAAAAACAAATTATTAAAAATACTTTTATACAAAAACCACACTCTCAAAGAAATTAAATGGAATGCATAAATGAAAGAAAATAAACAAAAATTTCAAATAATAATAATATTATCACTGCCAGAACAGGAAATAAAAAGGCATTAAAATCAATTTTATGTTTCTTTACCAGCGAGATTAATGACAATGAAAAGATAACAAAACAATTATTTGTTGTGTTTTCTCTTTCCTTTTTGTTTATTTAGCTTCAAGTTAAAATATCAAAATTGGAAAAAAAAAATATCTGTCAGTATTTTCAAAAATTGCAGTGGTGTTAGTTAGTTATATGCCAATGACAGTATGATTATCCAAAGTTTTGTCACTTTATGTTCAGCAGAATGTTGTTCTTGTCTTGCCCCGAAACAAGGAGAAACATTTTTGTAGCTGCTGAAAGGAAACAACTACAAATTAAACACAAATATATTTTTTTTACTTAAAAAAAACACTAGACAAAGAAAAACTGAATTATTTTTCTATTTTTTAAGGGATTTTCTGTGTGTAAAGCGCTTATTAAAATTTCCTGTTGTATTGAAACATTGTTGATTTTTGGTATAGTGTTCTTGGATTATGTTGTATTGAAAGCATTTTATCGGCTTTACGCAGACAATAGAGAAAGGCAAAGCTTTAAAGTTAAAACAATTTACTAGAGTAAATAAATGTATAAGACTTTCAGAATGTTAAGGCATTTGTTTAATTCACACACCCTATAGTATAGAGTTTTATGTCCAGTTTATCTTAAACAATTTGTATATAAGTACGTTAATATTTCCAATAAAATTATATTACATATGGACCCGAAAATACCTTTAAATATTCCGGGGAAAAAAAATAACCTAAAACAAGAAAGGCTGTAAAATTCAAAACTCAAAATTCAATAAAAACAAGTTAGAGCACTATATTCGGCTGTGCCGAATCTTTCATACCCACCACCAATTTTCCGTTCCTTTATAGCTAGGGTTTTTTTCCCGAAAATTTTTGTTTCCCGGGAATGCGAGATTTCTTTTTTAATATCCCAGAATCGCGCCGCAAAAAAGTAAATTTGTTTATAATTAATAAAAAAACTTTTTATTAAAAAGCATAAAATAGTTTATAATGTAAAAGAAACACTTCAAAACTATAAAAATTAATAAAGAAACTTGAATTTAAAATATAAATTGAGTAAAAATATTTTTTATTGAAAAAAATGTTATTCTCTAGATACGAGATCAAATATGAGCACAAAAAAACAAAAATACAGGAACTTCAGCTATGAGATCAAAAATAAAATCTTTAGAATTCAATTTCAATATAAACAATATAAACATCTGCTTTCAAATCGTTGCCACCTTTTTTATTTCCCGGGATTATTTTTCGGGATCCCGGAAAAAAAAATAAAATCGGGAAGATTAAATAACTCAAATTCTCGGGAAATAAGCCAATTTATAGCACAAAATGTATTTGTTTGTTTTTAACAGTAATCGCTATGCAATAATACACTAAAATTTTCTTTGTATAACTTCGATATGCTAGTAAAATGTTTTCGTAAATTTATTATTTCAATGAAAGTGGGCGTTAAAGTCGGCGTGTTGAAGTTGTTTCTATTATTTAAGGCAACTTAGATGTTTCAATATAGTCCTTTATTATTCCAAAATCTTTATTCATTGAGAAATTATATGAATTTGAGATAAACCGTTATATGAGAGGTAGGCGTTAAATTGGGCGTGTCACCTAAATTTTGTCGGTTTTATGAGCTTTTAAATTTTATTAACAGTGGATAGCGTGAAAAGTGGGCGTAAAAGTAGTTGTATCGAAGTCATTTTTAATATTGAATGTAACTTGATGTTTCAATATAGTCCTTTATTATTCTAAAATCTTTATTCGTAGAGAAATTATATGAATTTGAGGTTAGAAGTTATATGGGAGGTGGGCATGTCACATTTATTTTCCGTTAGAACAAAGCATTTGACCAAAAAGCCATGTGTGCAAAATTTCAGAGTCGTACATCCAATTTTTTTGCTTTTATGACGTTTTTGTTTTTAACTATACCGAAAAATACACTGTGCGGTGTAAATTTTCGTACATTTGGATCGATAACTCCTTTTCTAATGCATAGATTTAAGTAATTTTCGGGAACAAATAATGTTTTTACTCAGGAAATATATATTCGAAGTTTCATGAGTCTATGTTAATGCGTTTGGACACAATTCAATTTTATTCGATGTTCGAAGGACACGGTTTTTTCGACCTACTCTTGCTTTACGAGCTATAACTCTCTTCCTAATATTCCGATTTAGCTCATTTTCAATACCAAACAAACCTTGTCTATAAGAAAGATTCTGGCAGAATTTGAGTCTCCTAGCTTTTTCGGTGCGACCTCTATCGCGCTTTCAACAAGCGGACAGACGGACAGGCGGGCGGTCATAGCTAGATCGTCATAAAATCAAACCCTGATTCAGAATATATATACTTTATGGGGTCTAAAATGGATATTTCGATGTGTTACAAACGGAATGACAAAATGAATATACCCCCACCATTTTTTTGGTGGCGGGTATAATAAGATCTGAAAACGGTAGTCTAATACAAGGTGGCCCAAAAGAAATCGCCTTGTTGGAAGATGCTCTTTGCAAATGGCGATGATGTTTGCAAATGGCGGTAAATTTCAAATCTGTTTTGACATTTGTGAACTAGACAGATGTAAAATACAAGTGAAAAAGCTGTAGAGCGATACAGTCCTTAAGAACGCGGAATAATCCTGTCTATTTTTTTGAGTAGCAATTCATCTGTGGTGTTTGCGCAAAGCGATGAGGCTCAGAAGCTATAGCTTCTAGGGTACCGAAAATGCACGAGAAGCCATTACACCCGCTCTAAGAGACTGAATGGTGCATTGTTTATGCTGGAGGAGTCATCGGGCAATTTTTTCGAGGACAATGACAACAGTTAACAGTGCGCGCTATAAGGCCAAGTTAGCCGAATTTTTTCTGCCGAAATTGAACGGATTAGGACTGGAGAAACGACACACACTGCGCGAGCCATAACCGATATTTTGAAGGCGGCGTTCTCTGATCGCCTCATCTTTCGTTTTTGTGATTTACATTGGCCCACAAGATTGCCTGATTAAACCGTTCCAGACTTTTGTGTGTCGTTTTTTTAAGTCCTGTGTTTACGTGAACAAGCCCGAGAGCAAATAAGTATAATCAGAAAACAGAATCGAAGTTTTTTTTTTAGAGAAAAAAATAATTCTGATTTCTAATTGGTTACGATACAAACAATAAGGATTATTTAAATTACTATTTAAAAACAATAATAATAAAAATTATTGAAAAAATAATTCGGCTACCATAAAAAGGTACTTTTAGCTTTTTTTTTGATTATTTTAAAATTCTGTTGTTTTTTTTCAGGAGACAAAAAATTTTTTTGTTATTATCAAGCTGACAATCGACTTTTACATTATTAAAAATGCTAAACATGAAACCATGGTGTAATTACATAAGGTGATAGCGTAAAGGAGAGCATTTTTTGTCTCTCTTTTTTATGTGTGGAATTTGACAATTTCCGGAGTTGAAATCATTTTTTATATACATATGTATATATGTAGTTTGATAAATTCTAGAACACAAAAAAAATTGTTTTTCAATTTGTAACTGTTTTGAATTTTTTTTTTGTTTATGTAATTTGTATATTTACCCTGAAGAAGCTACACATTGTTTGGTAGCGAAATATTGGTTATTAATATAAAAAAAAATTATAAAAATTTTTTTAAATTTTTAACCCAAATAATAAATGTAACTTAATTACAAACGAAATACTACTTTGATTACCAACTTCAATGAAAAGAGTTGATTTTGTTAAAAATCTTCTTAGTTAAAGGCAATGGAAGAAAAATTTCTTTTTGTTTTAGTCTTATTGTTTTAGTAAAACTTTACGAATACTTCTGCGACTGCAGGGAATATATAAAATTAATTTTAACATTTTTTAAAAGGATTTTTTGTAAGAATTTGTTTTTTTAAACTGAGTTGGATAAAACGTTTTAAAGTTGTGCTAATATATATCGTGCCTTATATACCTTCTCATATCTTAAAAATTTTAGCAAAAAAAAAGTGCATGAAATTGCATCATTGTTTAGCATCTGAAAAAACTACAAATAAGGTGTCAGCTTGATGATAATAAAAAGTTTATCGCCATTTTAAAAGTAGTAAAATTTTAGGTCTCCTGAAAAAATACAACAGATTTTTTAAATAATCAAAAATAACTAAAAGTAAGTTTTTACAGTCAGATAATTATTATTTTTTTTTTTTTTTTACTAATTTTGATTAATTTTAATTATTTATTGTAATTCTAAATAAGCCCTATTTTATTCTGATTATTTGTAATCGTAACCAATTAAAAATCAGAAATATTTTTTTCCAAGTAATGTAATCGATTATTTAAAAAAAATTATTGTAATTGATTAATAATCGTGATTGCAATTTAACAGTTATGGCTAAAACTCAGTTATTTTAAACAAATAGAGGTTATGTTAGATGTAAATATATATAAACGTGTGAAAGCAAATAATATAAACCATCTGTAAAATTACAATTTTAAATTTTGTCATTAAATTTTGATCACAAAAGTGGCTTGCCCTCTAAAAATAGCTCTAGGCAACATTATTACATGATTATTTCGTAAAAATTTTTTAGTATGGAAATCAGCAGCAGGTTTTATAATATATTGCAGAGAGGCTTCACACGAGGTATAAAAGTCAGTTGTAACTTTTCCAAAATCAAATACAATAACTGCTTAAGCACTTCTTCTTAACATATATTAAATTTTTTTTAATTTTTAATTTTTCAACAATAAGTGCATCTGCAATTGCATATGTATTAAATTTTACAAAAGCTATTGCGTAAAGCAATAATTCAAGGACTTTATCAATTAATGTAAATGAATTCCTCATAAGCCTTTAAATCAAAATTTATTAGTGTCATATCTTTTACTTAATAATAACGTTTAATAAGACGAAACTTTAATGCTTAACCAAAAGCAATTATAAGTATGCGATATAAACTAAAGCAGAAAATACCTTCAATCTAATTAATTATATGCTGCCAATTAGCCGTTAACAGTTAATCTTCTATCTATTGCACAACGTTGCGGTTTCTTATGTCAATGCATTTTATAATTACTCAAATGAGATGCTTAAAGTAAAGCGATTAATTATTCAACTAAATATGAGTGCAAGTAAAAGTGTTGCCAGATTTAAATCTTGTATAACTAACTAAGATTAATAGCTTTTTTTCTAATTTTTTGAAATAGTCAAATAAGAGCTAACTAATTAAATTTTTTAGTTTTCTTTTTAGGATCTTTATACACAAAATGCAATTGGCAAATTTATGTAAGACTATAACTTAAATATTGCTTAAACAAATTCACTAAAAATTTGTTGTTATATTTGCAATACCAAGGCAAAGTTTGTAGCATATTTGAAATGCATCACTTTAAATGACTTCTTGGATTTCTTTGAATTTTTTTTTGTCGTATTATAAATACCAGAAAATGTTTTGTATGAAAAACTGAAAAAAAAAATTTTTAAGTAAGACCATCAATTGAGATTTTGCTAGCTGTTTTTGTGTTGTATTTGTAATAACCGGGCTAATGTTTGATTAGATACATAATAAGAAAAAAAAGCGCTGTGTAGCGATTTATTAATAGTTTAGTTTGGCATTTCAACATTAATATACCGACGCATGTGCGACGAAATTGTGCAACATTACTCTTTGCGAGCCAAAATTTGCAAAGCTTACTAATGTTGTAATAAATAGGTGCATATGAGGACTTAAAGCCTATCTTTAATTTGAGAAAAAATTGTTCATTAATTTTCAAACGACCTCTGCATCATGTATGGAAAGACAGATATTTATATACATATAATATTCAGTTCTTTTATTATATTTAAACACAAATCTAAATGTTTTATTGCACGCATATATAATAGATACTAGCTACATACAAATGCTCTAATAGTGAACCATTAATATGTAACAAGAAGTCAAACATGAAAAAAATTACAAATCATGCGTGTATGAAATTAATATCAATATTTTTATACCCTTCACACAGTGAACCACATAAAGTATATATTTTCTGAAAGCTTATGAATAGGGGAGTCGATTAAGCTCTGTCAGTCTGTCAGTGTGTATGTTGAAATCAACTTTCTGAAGCCCCAGACATCGCTTGGACCCGGGTGAGGTATTAAAATATCAGAAATATTCGGGAGTAGATCGGTATTGAAAATCAGAAACGTCGGTACATAAACACAACATATGAGCAAAAGCCCACGACCACCTCGATTTTTTTTTTCACAAAAACAACATTACAACAACAACATACATACATACATACAAATGTGTATACTGGTTAGAGTAACTGTGGCATTGAATCCCAGCTGAGTCAAAAAAAATTTTTTTATTTTCTTTTTTTTTTTTAATTTTTTATTTATTTTTTTATTTTTTATTTAATATATTATTTATATTTTTATTATTTTTTTTTATTATATTTTTTTTTATTTCTTTTTTGTTTTATATTTATTATTTATATTAATTATTTTTTTTTAATATTTTTTTTTAATTTTTTTTTTAGTTTTTTTTTAAATTTTTTTTTATTTTTTTTTTTTTAAATTTTTTTTTTATTTTTTTTTTTTTAAATTTTTTTTTTATTTTTTTTTACATACATACGTAAATTTATAATTTTACAATGGGATGTTTTTATATATGTATTTCATATGGGATGAATGGTCATACAAGCTACTGTTATTGCATGACTACACATTGTGAATGGTATATAAGATTCGGCACGGCCGAATATAGCGCTCTTACTTGTTTTTTTTGTTGTTTTAATTGCTGATTATAAAATTTTATTTTCAAACAATTATAAAAACAAATATATTTTAGAAAAACAGCAACAAAAAATTTCGATAAAAGTAATTACTTAATTAACAAATTTTTAAAATTGTTAAAGGAAATAAAAATGATCAAAAATTTTTAAATAACTGGCGATAAAACTAATTTACCATAAAACTTGTTTCTTTCTTTCTATTGGTATTTTACCATTATTGTAGTTTTTGCAGTTGTGATGCTTTTGAACACATGTATTATTATTACATATCGATGCCTTATTTCCTCAACCTCGTATCTTAAAAAATACGGTTTTGACTTTTTCATATCAAACGATTGTTTTATGCTTTAACTAAAAAGGATTAGTATATTACTACTACTAATATACATAAATACAATCAATTCCTTAATAATTGCATTTAAACTTTTAACCATAAAAAGATGAACCGTTTTTTTGTCTCTCCTGAAAAATTTTATTTTTTAAGATACGAGGTTGAGGAAGTAAGGCATGGATATGCACTATTTTTTTTCAAATACGAATTGTGCAATAAAGTCATCAAGTGCGTATGATAGATCAGGTAGTTCATGTAAATAAAACATGAAAAGGGAACGTAGCTTATAAATTATTAAAAATTATGTTAATTTAGTTAGATGCAATCTTAGTCTGTGTCTACATATTCCTGTAAAAAAAATGTATTTCCAAATATTGATGCTACAATGAAATCTGTGCAACATACAGGCTGTCTAGGAGTTGGTTTCAGCCAACACACAGATAGATGGACAGTGATCAATAAACTCCCCTTGTAATGGGCTATACACTTTTATTTATATTTTTTAAGGTCAAAAATGAACACTGTAGAAAATGCAAGCGGAATGGCAATCCTATATATGGCACCCTGTGGTAAATAGAAACAAATATACGAGCACATCTGCAAAGAAAAAACATGGTTGTGGTAATCACAATCTAAGAGTACTATACTATGATCGAATTGTATGATTGTGGTTGAAACATATAATGGCTGCCAGTTATCATTATTGTGTTTAATTAAAGTATTGTCAAAAGTAGATTGAATTATTATAATCCCTTTTTATTTAAAATTTACTTTTAGTGCGAATGAAACGCTCTATTTAGTAGTCAATACAAAATTCATTCTTTATTGATAAATGTTCTGATTTCTTTTACATACTCTTATATAAATTGGGAGATATATATATTTTAGTTTTTTTTTTACATTTTAAACTTTTTAAAAAATAGAAATATATGTAGCAAGAAGAAGATTGTTGAATTAAAAATTTTATTAAAAAAAATTATAGCTTGATTGCTTTGTAATCGTACTGTTTTCTCACCTATTATTCAATGATTCTTTTTAATTTTTAATGCAAAACGTTATTTTTGTCGAATTAATTTTTTTTTAAATCATACTGTCTTTAAACGACAACCATACTGATTTTTTTACGAAAAGTACACATTAAATAATACAAGTCAAACAAATGCTAGATTCTCATGACAAAATAAAATAAAATAAGAATAACTATTATTTGCCAACCAAATATTCGTATAGCGAATATAATATGACCGACGTGATCATGTCGTAGGCATTTGTTTTCTGATGGCCTTTAAATTTTTGCTTGCATACAACCTAAAGCTCCTTAGATGATTACACTTCAACTACCTATGTCGACATACAGTGTTGTAATCTTCATACAATTTTGTTTATTATACCCGCCACCAAAAAAAAGGTGGGGGTATATTCATTTTATCATTCCGTTTGTAACACATCAAAATATCCATTTTAGACCCCATAAAGTATATAAAGGAGTTATAGATACAAATGTACGAAAATTTATACCGCGCAGTGTATTTTTCAGCCAATTATGGCCTAGAGGCTTGGTTGCCGAAATTTAAATAAATAAATAAATAAATAAATAAATAAAACGGACAAAATTAGATGTACGATTCTGAAATTTTGCACACTTTGCTTTTTGGTAAGAGGCTTTATTGTGACGGAAAATAAATGTGCCACGCCCACCTCCCATATAACGTTTTAACTAAAATTCATATAATTTCTCTATTAATAAAGATTTTGGAATAATAAAGAACTATATTGAAACATCTAAGTTGTACTCATTAGCAAAAACATATTTGACACGCCTACTTTAACGCTCACTTTTCACGTTATCTACCGTTAATGAAATTTAAAAGCTCATAAAACCGACAAAATTAGAGGTATGATGATGACATTTGCTACATATATCCTTCTAATCAATGTTATTGTTGTGCGAAAAAGTTTTGGTGATACGCCCACTTTAACGCCTACCTCCCATATAACGGTTTATCTTAAATTCATGTAATTTCTCTATTGACAAAATTTTTTGGAAAATAAAGGACTATATTGAACTATTTAAGTTGTCTTTATTAGCGGAAACTTTATTGACACGCCTATTTTAACGCCCACTTTCACTAAAAGACTAAATGTACGAAGACATTTTACTATCATATCGAAATTATTAAGGGTGGTTAAATTTTAAGGCCGATGTTGATTTTAAATAAATCACAAATTTCTTAAAAAATTATTATCATTTCTTTTTATAATGATAATATTTGTATGGTTAAATTATGCATTTAACAAAATATCGGCCAAATGACCCCCCCATCCTTGGCGCCACTCCTCTATCTGATGGTCCAAATTTTCAATGACAATGTTGATGCTCAATTGTTAGGCACGATGATGAGTCGAGTTTGACTACTCTCTTTCCAGACTATTGCAAAAAACAGCAATAGTTCACATTCAACGAACTAAGAAGGCATTCACAGGTGTTCTCACATTTTATACAGGCCTGTTTTGCAGAAATTTAAATATTTTTTACAATTCTTCCGATTGTGGACGAATTTGAACGATTATGTTGACCAAAAAAATCACGAAGTGCACAAAATGCATTTTGATTTGAACGCCCATTTTAATAAGAAACCTGAATAACTTTAACGCGTTGCTCATTTGCGTATCTTTCCACTGTTCAAATTGAGTTAATCTGAGATTGAGAAATGTCAAATAAAATGCAAAAAAACTTGTTGTTTGTTGTTTGTGTGGTTAACCTTCCACATGGACCCTTAAAATTTAACCACCCTCTACAAGGAAAGTGATACATATTTTATTATAAAAAGATTATTCCATAGCGATTAACAAAATAATAAATATTTTGCTTTAAATGTACACAAAATTGGTGGTGGGTATAAAAGATTCGGCATAGCAGAATATATTGCTCTTACTTGTTTTGGTCTTATTTAAGATATAATTTTTAAAGGATATTTGCGTGACATTTTTGTAAACAATTTTAATACATATCATATTTTTGCAATTCCAAACATTTTTTACATATCCCATAGTTAGATCTAAAACGGGTTGTTTCGTTTCCTAAAAATTTTGATTTTTAGGCATACTTGGTGGCATATGAAAACTACTTTATTATCACAATAAATTTTTAATGTATCGTTTAATTCTATTTTGAAATCTATAATTTTCTGATATTAGGGTGTACATTAGGTAGTGAAAAAGCTGATTTCAACATATACATAGACAGAAGCATGGTGTAATGACATAAGGTGATAGCGTAGAGAAGACCAATTTTTGTCTCTCTTTTTTTTTGTATGGAGTTTGAAAATTTCCGGAGAAATCATTTTTTAAATATATAGTTTGACATACTCATCAGGGCTGGCACCACCGCATTGTATATGTGTACCCTGGATAGGAGGACGTAAAATAGCTAATCAATTACTCTATACATAAGGAATATAGAAATTACACATTACATTAATTGGAAATGAAAAGGGCAATAAATTATCCAATATGGGAACATTTTTAAAAACTGTAACTTTAAAAAATACTAAATATTTAAACTTAAAGTTTGGGCGATTGAGGAACATGTCAGAAAATGGCAAAACACTGAACTGGCGAACATACTATGGGTTAATCCAAATCTTGAGAAATGAAAGGAAATTCTGAAACTGAATAGACCAACATTAAGAAGACTAGCAGTGTAATAACAGGTTACAAGAAGTTGAGAACTCATCTAGCTCGCATAAGATTGTCGGAGAAAACGACATATGTACATATGCAGTAAGTAAATATAATGATTATCTTACGCTCATCAAATTTTTAAAACATTTAGCTGTTTGGTTACAGCCAAAATTTTAATAATTCTTATCTGGTGCCTAATGATTTAATGTAATTTTCATGTTTTAATTTTTTTTTTTTTTGCAAATTAGACTTTCAAGTCTCCAAGGGTAGGCACACAATTTCTGTAATGCTTCAGCGCTTGTGTTGAAATCATAATTTATGTTTTGTGTTTAACGAAAAGCTAAAATATAATTTAAACAAGTTAATCAAATATGAACGTCCTGGGTATCAAATTAAGTGTTGTTTTCTTTATTTTTACATGTTTTATTTGATTGACTAGCAACATAAAAAAATACAGAAATAAAACACTTAATGCTCATATTATGACAAGAAAATCCCAGATGTTTTCAAATACCAAATTTAGTTTTCAATAAAAGAATAAAAAGTTTATTTATCTTTTTTACGCAGGTTTGAATATTTATATTAATCAAACAGGAGCTCATATTGTATTTTTTTCAATAATGCTTTAGAGCAAGATTTATCATACTTATAAGAAAAGCGTTAAACGAAGAAAAAAATACATTTTCCAATATTGATGATGTATGCAAATATTTAACATACTCGTCATGGTAAGCCTTGCCTTCATAATTCCTTTTTATTTTAAAATCACTAGAAACGTATAAAATAAGGAAATCTTTTTCAATTTCTTTAATATATTTTGTTAAAAAATCATACTTTGCAGTTGAAAAACTAACACGAAATATCGCCCATGTGTTTAAGACGCCATTTTAGATTTGGATTTTTTTCTGAGTTTTCTATATTCTGTTTCTCAATCCTTTTTATTTTATATCCATATTGGAGTGTGTTAAAAGAAAATTTAATCAGATATTCTGATAAGTAAAGCTCAGTCTAATTGTTCTGAGTTGTTTATTTGGCCAATGGTTTAATCTATCTATATATATAAAAGTGAAACTCTGTGTGTGTGCGTATGTGTGTTAGCTATAGACTCCGAAACTGTAAAATCGATCGGACTCAAACTTTGGAAAGTTGTTTACCACATTCCAGGGAGTGCTTATGGGTGGTAAAAAGTGGGCGGGGCTACGCTACTTTTTACTACTTGCACTAGATTAATTTTTCTGAAACTTTGCACGCATATTGAGTTGTCATGACTGTACAGTTTCTTGATTAGAAAAGTGGGCAGTAACACGCCCATTAAAAAAGGTTATAATATTTAGCTTTTTTCACTTGATATTCCATTAAAAATCAGAATGCATGTTTATTCATTAAGGGGCGTAGCAACGCGCGCCGGGCTTTTCTAGTTACTATAAAAGTCAACACTTAATTTATCGCTATAAGGGTTGAATTTCCTATTTCAGGATAAGAAACAACAAATAAATATTAATCAGCGAAAATAATTTTATTGCTTTTCAATTTTTCTTTTACATGCAGATCAATTAAATTTTTAATATGTGTGATCCTATTTTCGAAGCAAATACATGTATTTTGAGTGCATCAATTGATTCATTAAGTGTAGAATAGAGCTGTACTAAATCGTTGGTTTCAGTGATCATCTTCGTTCGATTTGCAAAAATTTACCAGTTCGTTAATCGCTCATTTTTGAACGACAGTAAGGCAATTTGCTATTATTTAAAAATTCATGCAAAAAAAAAAAAATTATTGTAAATAAATAAATAATGTTAATGAGTTAAAGAAACTATATATTAAATTTAATTTATTAACTAGTTTATTGCATTTTTTGTAAATAAATATTTTTAAAATACTAGGCCCATTATCTACAAGCTGGCGTCTATAAAGTTAGGAATTTTTCGGAAACATATACAGTTTGTGATTATTACAAACCTAACTTTAGTCCACCTGATTTTTTATGAGTTAAGTTTTTCGGGCTGGCAGCACTGGTTGGTAATTGTGTCCAAACTACATCTGTGAAAGTGAAAAGAGTTCAATATACTCTGCCATTTCATAAAGGAGAAACTCACAAACGAGCAACGACTGCAAATCGTTGAAATTTATAATCAAAATTCGTGCTCTGTGAGAAATGTCCAGTGTGAAAAATTCTGTTCTGCGATGAGGCTCATTTCTGGATAAATGAATACGTAAACAAGCAAAACTGTCGCATCTGGGTTGATGAACAGCCACATGCCATACAAGAGTTACCGATGCATTCCAAAAAAACGACAGCTTGGTGTGGTTTATGGGCTGGTGGCATCATCGGTCCATTTTTCTTCAAAGTCGACCGTGGAATAAACGTTACCGTCAACGGCCAAGATCATGTAATTTGACGCCTCTTGACTATTTTTTGTGGGGTTATGTAACGTCGTTGGTCTATGTGGACAAGCCAAACACGATTCAAGCCTAAGAGTATAACATAACAAGTGTTATTAAAAAAATACAGGCCGAAATGCTTGAAACAGTTGTACAAAATTGGACCTTACAAATGGACCATTTAAACCAGAGCCGCGGGCAATATTTACATGAAGTTATTTTTAAAAAGTAAATGGAAAAGACCAATTTATCGATTCCGATAAATGTTTGGAATATATGTTGCAAATTTGAGTATTTTATTAGATTAAAAAAAAACTACGCTTAAAAAATCACGCTTTATATGAACAAACGAATATTTGACATAAGATGATTTGAAAAAACAAACATTGAAGAGAACCCTACTGAACGAAAAGTGATCAGAAAAATAAACGGGTTACTTCGTTCAGTATGGTGATTCGTTAACTTTAAACGGTTCATTCATGAACTACACAGCTCTAGTGTAGAAGAACGTTAATTCCGCTATTTATTATTAATCTCAACAAAAAAAATCCATGACAAAAAAGTGAATTTGGTTTAACTGGTGACGAGGGAAGACCTTGCACTACTTCGAATTTTTTTGCGGGAAATGTTTGGGAATAAAAAGAAGTCATAGGGTGCAAAGTCAGGACTCATTAAATCGATGTTTTAAGTTCTCAAAAAGTCCTTTGTCTGAGCAAATATTTACGAACTCGGATTAACGTGACGGAGAATGATCCGTCCTTAGCGGTTAGGTTTTCTTAAGACGTACGTTGCACCAATGGCACTATTGCAACAGATTTAGCACTAAGATTGCACAAACTCAAAATATAAAATAAAAGCCTCGTATTATGTTTTATTATAAGGCTCGATTTTGACCTTGTGAGGGTGCTAATAATCAAAAGTGCTGCATTTAAATCACTTCAGGGAAACAAGTGTCCAAAATACATCAAGTTGATTAAGAAAAGTGTTTTTGTTAAATTTTTATTCTTAAATAATTGATTTTTTCAATACAGAGATAATTCTTTTTGCCTTTTAAGAAGCTCTTAAATGATTGACAATTTTTCCTTAATCCTTGAATATTCGTAGTTTTATTGGTGCAAAAAAGTGAACATTAATTCACTGCTTAATACTAAAATCTCTGCAATTTAAGCATTTAAATATCTACACAAAAGTTACAATATTTCAATAAACGATGTTTAATTTTAATTAACTATAAATGTAGGCTTGTAGGTCTTGCTTTACTCAGCTCTGTATATTTAATATATATTATAATAATGTTAATTACAATCAATGTGGTTAAAAAATACGCGGTTTAGTTAACAATATTACAAAAAATTAAATGCAAAAAAAAACAATGTTTAATAAAAGCAATAATAAATTATTTAAATTGATATATGTGCAAAATAGTACAAAGCAATATTCTGTATCCGTGGTTAATTTTAAAATAATATAAATGAAAATAATAACTAATAATATTAAGCTAATTAGTGATGGATTAAAAATTTTCAAACGGAAAAAACAAATAACAAAAATTAAACTAGAATAAGTTTTGGTAGGTAATCAATTTTTAACCCTTTAGATAGAACATAATAATAAAATAACTAAAAAAAATTTGGTAAAAACAGTTAAGTTGTAAAACAGCGATTCGAAAATTTCCTAGTAACTTTTGTTTACACGGCGTACTTGATCGAAAAGGAAAAAAAAAATATGAGCAGTTAAGGCGATCATAATCTTAGTACGATATATAGTTAGTGCTATGGTAGGACTATGATCGTGGTTATAAGACTGTTATGCGAGTGAATCGAGAAACTTACAGTGCGAGTACGCATAATTGACTGAAACCACTTCTGACAATACTATTCTCAAGTTTGAGTTCCTGTTAACATTCTTGGATTATTTTTGACCGGTTGGACCACATCCAGAACTTTGTAGATAGTATATAGCAGCTGTAGCTAAGAGTATACACAAAGACCGTGGCAAATCAACTTGTCATCGTTTTAAGCGGCTTCACTTGTTATATATAATGTTTTGGCATATTTTACATAAAAAGCTTGGATAAAAGCGTAAAAAAATCAATCTAGGTTCAAAAAAAGCTTAATAAAAATCTACAGCTTTATCTTGAAATTTTGATCAGTGATAAAATACATTTTTGACTTCATGAATATGTTAATAAACAAAATATTTTCGTTGATGAGTAATCTAAAGCGGACCAAGAGCTACCATTATATCCACTTAACATTGGTATGGTGTGGTTTATGAGCTGGTATCATGGGTCAACATTTCTTAGAAAATAGGCAAATGTTTCAGTCAGTCATAACCATTATCGCACCATGTTTATGGACTATATGATACCTGAAATTCAAGCTTATGACTTCTGTGATCTTTGGTTTCCATAAGACGGCTCCACTGGCCAAACAGTGCGCAATACAATGGACTTAAAGAGAAATCATTTTCGGTGAGCACTTAATTTCACGTTTGTTATGGTAAATTGGTCACTTTGATCTTATGATATCACACCTTTGAACTATTTTCTGTAAAGATATGTATAGTCTGAGGCCTTTTAAAATAAACCAGCTACGCCAACATTATTCGTGTTATTCTTGAGATATCAGTCGCTGTTCAAGAACGGGTTGCTAAAAATTTGACCTTCCGAATTGATTGCCATAGATGTAGTCGGGTTAGCATTTAAGCCACATTATTTTCAACTGGTAAAGGCCAGAAATTAATTTTAAAAGCGATTATAAAAATATTAAGTAAATTGTTCAAATTAATGTGTTTTATTTTACAATTCGACATAAACCTCATTATGAGTCATCCTTTTGGATGGCTTAAACTATTGGTTAAACGGAAAATAAAATGACACGTCCAATTTTAAGCTAATTGTCCATATAACGGTTTTTTCAATTCATATAATTTCGCTATGCACAAGTATTTAAAATAATAATAGTCTCTGTATTTTAATATCTAAGTAAAAATCATTAACAGCAATTACTTTGGCAGGCCTTCTTTAACTTTCACCTCTCTAATATCTCATAGTCTTTTTTAATGAAGTTAAAAGATTAAAGAACCGACAGAAATTTTTAAGCCGGTAGAACCGACAGCAATAAAAAAACTATGCTGTAGTTTTGAAAGTGCGATTTTCTGGTCAAAATTATTATAATACCACAAAAAAAGGTGACACATCAACTATACTATAAGTGTTATAGGTGTGTTAATTTAGTAGAATTTTTGAACACAATTTTCACCGCATATGATTTCAGTTATAATTTAAAAATCTATACAAAATTTTAAAAGCAAATCGAAAATAAATAATATATATTTGTAGCTACTACAGTTGTTAATAGAGTAATAAGTATTGTGGTGTATAAAATTGGTGGTGGTTATTAAAAATTCGAAGCATTCGAATATAATACTCTAAGTAGATTGAAGTGGTGCTGTCAGTCGGCCACTTTTAGCGCATTGCCTCATATAGAACCAAATGCGTACAGTTGAGGTTGAAAAAAATTCTTTCAAAATGCACTTTATCTTACAAAATTGCCCTCATATGCAATAAATTAATTTGTCACATTTAAAAATTTAAATTATCTTTCAAAGAAATTAAATTTGTAGGTATTAAGGTTCTACCTTTCTTCATGTCATCATTTTTTTTTTTGCATGTATTTATGTAAGTGCAACAGAGGCACAATAAAATCAAAATAAGGCTACATGGAAGGGGATTTTATTTAGTGGATTTGTTGGAAATTATTTTCAGTTGGATAGACGACTTTTTATTGCCTAAACAAAAATCGTTGTTAGTTTGCAAATATGTTTTCTTAAAACTTGATGAAATTTATATATTTTATTTGTTTTACTTTTATTTTATTAAACACTCCCATACATTTTTTTTTTGTAAATTTTAAAAAACCTTATGTTGGTTATTACCCGACTATAGTTTGTTTAGGTATCTCTTGTTTGCTACACATTTATGCTACAAATTCATTTCTCTATACGTAAAAAAATTATTAAAGCTGCAAGCTGTTTTAAAGCTTTTAAAATACTAAAAGCCTGCCACATAATACACATGTATACACATACGAGTACAATGTACATACATTTACGTACCTAAATAAACAAATCAAATGATGTACAGAGGTACAAAATGAAAATCTTGTTGCACATAATTTTATAATAATAATGATGATAAGAAAAAGGTTCAGAAGCTAAAAATTTATTAAATTTATTATTTTGAAATGTAAACACACACAATGGCGACAAAAAAAACTATGTGTAAACATTTTGTTACAAATTTAATAGAATTTTTTAAATTGAAAAAGAAAATTTTTATAAATAAAAGTTTAGTTTAAGAGTTTTTACCCAAAATTTCATTCTATCTGTGTCGAACATACTGGCAATGCGAACGCAGATGTCAAAATCGGTCACTTGTACTTTCGAGTTGCTTTCGAGTAGTCAATCTATTTTGCGAAAAACAGTTATAAAAGATTGTAACCTTATTTTTTATTTAAAATGTAATTTTGTTAGTTTTTTATATTAAAAACAAGTAAAAGCGCTATATTCGGCCGTGCCGAATCTTATATACCCTTCACAACGTGTAGTCATGCAATAACAGTAAATTCACGTATGTATGTTAAAAAAAAAACAAAAAAAAAATAAAAAATAAAAAAAAAATTAAAAAAAAAAAAATTTAAAAAAAAAATTAAAAAAAAAAATTATTATATACATATATAATATATATAAAACAAAAAAAAAATAAAAAAAAATTAAAAAAAAAAAATAAAAAAAATAATAATAAAAATATATATAATATATTAAATAAAAAATAAAAAATAAATAAAAAAAAAATTAAAAAAAAAAATTTTAAAAAAATTTAAAAAAAAATTTTTTTGCCTCAGCTGGGATTCGATGCCACGTTTTCTCTAACCAGTATACACGTTTGTATGTATGTATGTTGTTGTTGTAATGTTGTTTTTATGAAAAGAAAATCGAGGTGGTCGTGGGTTTTTGCTCATATCTCAGTTGTTTATGTACCGATGTTTCTGATTTTCAATACCGATCTACTCCCGAATATTTCTGATATTTTAATACCTTACCCGGGTCCAACCTATGTCGGGGGGCTTCAAAAAGTTGATTTCAACATACACACGGACAGACGGTCAGACGGACAGACGGACAGACGGACAGACGGACAGACGGACAGACGGTCAGGGCTTAATCGACTCCTCTATTCATAAGCTTTCAGAAAATATATACTTTATGGGGTCGGAAATGAAAATTGTAGAAATTTCACACGGAATGACAAACCTATATATACCCTTTTTCACTGTGTGAAGGGTATAATAATGCTCTTCATCACTATTATATTAATAATGCTTGTTTTTACTGTTTTTTTGCTTAGTTTGTTTCCATCCTTCATTAGAATGTTAGCGAAATATTTTGCTAACCGACAAAATTAATTTTGAACACGACTTGTCTAATAATATATTTTTCGGTTAATATTTTTCAATCTAAAAAATGCGCTTTCATACTTTTTTTAACCATTTTTTTTTAAATTTGATTTTTTTTATTAACAAAACAAACAAACATACACACATATAGAAAATTTACAACTTTTTATTTGTTTCGTTCTATTTTTCTTTTGTGTTTTTTTTTTGTATTAAATGAGAGTCTTATATTTTCGTTAAAACAATCTAGCAGCTTTAGTGCAATTTTTAAGAAAAATCGCTAGAAAAGTTTCCATTTTTGATTCTGGCATTCTGATAACTGTTTGATATGTAACAATCATTACGAAACAAAAATTGACATACGTAAGAACAAGCGAATGAAAACCTTAAAACTAGACAATCCCAAATTTATTCGAAAGTTATTGAAAAACTTTCTTTCGCTTGGATTTTCTTTGGACATCGTTAAACAAGCAATTGACTTGATTTGGTTTTTATTTTAATGCGTAGGTCTTGAATAAAAGGAAGTTTATATAACCGGGATATATTTCAAAAACAGAAATAGCGTGATTCCTTGTTTTTGATATAATGTGCGATCTTGTATTAAAAAATAAATGACTAGGAACAGTTAACAATTTGCTATTAAAGCTGACATATTTTAGGTAGCAAGTTTTTTTTATAGTTTAATTAATCTACAGGTAAATTTTGCCAAAAATTAAATTTTGTTCGAATATTTTGGAACATTCCTTCTCATTACAGTTTTAAGTTTCCCAAATATCATTGTGCAATTCTGACCCTTAAAACTGCTGTGCTTGAGAGGCTTGTACGGCAATATCTATCAATTTTTGTGTGCTATTAAGACAGTGCAAATATTATAAATGTAAATATGAATTAATTAATAATGTTTTTATAAGCCAAAACTCTAAATGGTCTTCAGTATAAGTGCAAGTATTACCAGCACTAAATGTACAAAACAAACAGAAAACTTTAAAAGGCTAATGGTAGTGTTGCTAACTACAAAAATATTGTTTTATTTTATTTTTGTTGTATTTCATTGTTATAGAAAATTTTGTGTTATGTAAATACATATGTATGTGTGTATAATATATTTGGTTGTAGAAAGCTCAAATAATAATTACACTCATATGTGTAAAGTATTATTTAACTTCAAACACACACACCTAAACGAGTGCATATAATATACAATTACATATAATTATACATGTATAAGCGTATCCGGTATTCTTAATACATGTTTATATGTTTGAAATTACCACATGCTCGATCAAGAGCATATGCTGTTAAGGGTTTTCTATAATAAAACCTCAGAATATTATTCGTGAAAATTTTTTCAAAATTTTATAATGAGAATTTGGACGTTATGGGTTAAAAATAATACTTAAAATTAAAAAGTAATTAAAACTCATATCATAAAACTAATAATTTTAAATAAACTTTCTATTTTTAAAATTTGATCATAAGGAGTTTATTAAAAAAATTTTTATTAAGTGTCCAAATATAGAACTCTTCAAAGGTCTACGTCTTTTAAATGAAAAAATCATTTTATAACGCAAAATATATTAAGTTGACTATGATTAGATGTCAAATTATGTTGTATCCATATCACTGACCTGCAGAGAGACTACTGATATATAAACAGCAATTACTAAACCTCTGTATAAATAAACAAGGTATTATAATAAGTGCTGGGCCTCTTAATATCATACTAAAGGGTTCGCCAAATAACTTTTTTTTTTAAATTTCCAATAAAAAAATGTAACTTCGACAGGACGTAGCGCCGTCCTGTTGAAACCAAATGTTGTCAATATCCTCCTCTTCAATTTTTGTGAACAAAAATTCGTTCATCATGGCCCGGTAATGATCGCTATTGACTACGGCCGCTCCTCGCTCATTTTCGAAGAAAAATTGCCCAATTATGGCTCTGGACCAAAATGCGCACTAAATAGTGACTCGTTTTGGGTGTATCGGTTTTCAATGTATGTGTGTGGGTTTTCTGTGAACCAAGTGTGACAATTTTGCTTGTTTACATACCCGCCAAGATCAAAATGAGCTTCATCGGAAAATATGATTTTTTTTCTAAAATCGGCCAAATAAATGTCGTAATATTACCCAGCGTTGTTCAAGCGTATACACAACCATATTCTTTCAGCGGAAGGATAAAACTCATTATCTGTCCAATCAGACATGAGCTTAGTGTTATCATTCATGAAATAAGCCCTAGCTGAAAAAAAAAACAAGTAAGAGCACTATATTCGGCTGTGCCGAATCTTTTATACCCATCACCAATTTTGTGTACATTTAAAGCACAATATTTATTATTTTGTTAATCGCTATGGAATAATATATTTATAATAAAATATGTATCACTTTCTTTGTAGAGGGTGGTTAAATTTTAAGGGCCCATGTTGAAGGTGAACTACACCTAGATGTCAAATTTGTTTTCTGCATTTCATTTGACATTTCTCAATCTCAAGCTTACTCAATTTGATCCGTAGAAAGATACGCAAATGAGCAAAGTTTTAAAGTTATTCAGGTTTTTTATAAAAATGGGTGTTCAAATCAAAATGCATTTTGTGCACTTCGTAATTCTTTTGATCAACATAATCGTTCAAATTCATCAACAATCGGGAGAATTGTAAAAAAATATTAAAATTTCTGCAAAACAGGTCTGTATAAAATGTTAGAAAATCTGTGAATGCCTTCTTAGTGCGTTGAATGGGAACCACTGCTGGTTTTTGCGATAGTGTGGCAAACGAGCAGTCAACCTCGACTCATCATCGTGCCCAACAATTGAGCATCAACATTGTCAATAGAAATTTGGACCGTCTGATAGAGGAGTTGCGCCAAGGATAGAGGGGTCCGTTTGGCCGAAATTTTGTTAAATACATAATTGAACCATACAAATATTATCATTATAAAAAGAAATAATAATAATATCCTAAATAATTTCTGTTTTATTTAAATTCAACATCGGTCCTTAAAATTTAACCACCCTTTAAAACTTCGATATGCTACTAAAATGCTTTTTTAAATGTAGTCTTTCAATGAAAGTGGGCGTTAAAGTAGGCGTGTTAATAAAGTTTGTGCTAATAAATACAACTTAGATATTTCAATATAGTCCTTTATTTTCCCAAAAACTTTGTCAATAGAGAAGTTACATGAATTTAAGATAAACCGTTATATAGGAGGTAGGGTTAAAGTGGGCGTGTCACCTAAACTTTTTAGCTAAGCAATTAAATTGATTAGAAGGAAAAACATAGCAAATTTGATCATAATACCTCTAATTTTGGCGGTTTTATGAGCTTTAAAATTTCATTAACGGTAGATAACGTGAAAAGTGGGCGTTATAGTAGGCGTGTCAAAGTTATTTTTGCGAATGAGTACAACTTAGGTGTCTCAATATAGCCCTTTGTTATTCCAAAATCTTTATTAATAGAGAAATTATATGAATTTTGGGTAAAACGTTATATGGGAGGTGGGCGTAAAAGTGGGCGTGGCACATTGATTTTCCGTTACAAAAAAGCGTCTCACCAATAAGCAAAGTGTGCAAAATTTCAGAGTCGTACATCCAATTTTGTTGCTTTTATGACGTTTTTGTTTTTAAATATACCGAAAAATACACTGTGCGGTATAAATTTTCGTACATTTTGATCGACTACTCCTTTCCTAATAAATAGATTTAGGTAATTTTCGGGGAAAAATATTGTTTTTACCCAGGAAATATATATTCGAAGTTTCATGAGTCTACGTTAATGCGTTTGGACGTAATTCCATTTTATTCGATGTTCGAAGGACACGTTTTTTTCGACCTACTCTTGCTTTACGAGCTATAACTCCCTTCCTAATATTCCGATTTAGCTCATTTTCAATACCATACAAACCTTGTCTATACGAAAGATTCTGGCAAAATATGAGCTACCTAGCTTTTTCGGTGCGACCTCTATCGTGCTTTCAACGGACGGACAGACGGACGGACATTGCTAGATCGTCATCAAATCAAACCCTGATTCAGAATATATATACTTTATGGGGTCTAAAATAAATATTTCGATGTTGTACAAACGGAATGAGAAAATGAATATACCCCCACCATTTTTTTGGTGAAGGGTATAATAATAATTTGTTGGACCAAGGATAAGTTTTGGCTGGAATAGTAATACATTATATTACTATTTATTATATTCCATTTACTTTAACAAAATTAGGAACAATTTTATTAAAAATTCAAAAATAATCATTTGTGGAACATTTTGGAAAATTAGTTTCAATAAATTTTTATTTTATAAATATTTTCAATAAATTCTAAAGTTGTAGAAATTATTTGTTAAATTTTTGTTTAAGGAAGATGTGATGTATAGAACCCTTGATTTCGAAAAATTCTACAGTAAATTCTTATTGTTTACTTTAACTACAACTATAAGGGAGAACCTAAATAAATTTACTATTTTTAACTACTTAGTTTACTTGTAGTCACACGCTATGTCCATTGCTAAAACTGTTGTTTCTAAGCGTACATTTGCACCATGCTTTCGGGCAGCAAACATTCATATTTAACACAAACCATAATGAATTACACTGATGTGTACTTAGTGTTGTAGAACTTGTGCAACACATCTAAATATTGGGTGTTTTTTTTAGTGGCATATAAATTTAAACTAATCGGTATAGAATTTTTGAAAACGAAATACAACAAATTTAATTATAGGATAAAAATGTTGGTTCTATTTACTTTAAAATTTCATTGAATTCGTTAATTAAGAATAATTTCTTGCATGAAGCCTCAGCCACTGCGCATTATGAACGTCTAAATTTGAGCCATATTTTGTAGCATACTTATGCCATTAATAGTGCGTCGACTGTTGGCTCAATCGTTCCTGGTTTTTTAGATCAGATAAATCAGAGATTTGACGTACCCCGACAAAATTAGTCAAACTATATTATGTCACACGGACGAGGTGGCCAATTTATAGTTAAATTTTATGATAAAACGCGTTTATCTAATACTTAGCTCAATACAGTGATGGCTTTATGTGCTCTATGATATATTGCGGTATTTTCACAATTTTCACTTGAAATAACTTACAAATTCATGAGGAATTTAAAGAATTACAAGTCATATGCTTTAGATCTTACCATTCATGGTAATTTTGACATCGGTTTTGGATTTAAAACAGTGAAAGTAAAAGAGTTATGGGAGTCCCGTTATGCTATCTTTACACTATCTGAGTTCTCATCTGAGTTGATTAACTCAGTCACGTTCAGACATTTTATCTTTATTTTTTTTTTAATTTAGAATACGTTCCCACAATTGAGGAGCCACAGAACAAAAGGTGCTTTTTCGCTCATTTAAAATTTTTGGGAAATCGAGATTTATTTTTTTCGCCCCTTTAAAAAACTGCACGAACATGAAAATGCTTACAAGATTTTTACTTATCTACAGATGCATCTAACTGTCGTAAGTCACCCGATTAAATGTCAAGGATGTTTGATATAATTCCATTTTTATTTTGGAAAAAGCACCTTTTGCAAAAAAGAAAGCAAAAAAGCGCCTTTTATTAGGAATAAAGTAAAAACACCTTTCATTAAAAAAAAGTAAAAAAGCACGTTTTGTTAATAGAAGGAAAAAGTACATTTTGTAATGCGAATACACATGTATGACGACAAAATTTTGACTGAATGTGGTTAAACCTGATCTAATAAAAAAATAATAAAAAATGTTAAGCTAAGTATATTATATTTGTCGTTTTATTAAATTAAATTGCAACTTAAACATTTCTTTCTTAGCCTTAAATTAAATACATATGAAATTTGTTAAATAGTTAAACTCTTGTTCCAACATCTTCTTCTAGGCAAGAACATTTTCGTCTATTGAATCCTCCATACCTTTATCCTGGTTATACAAAATGTCCTTGTACCAAAATAATGACTGATTTTCACTCCAGTCTTTACCAAACTGTTTTATTAAAAGACTTTCCACAAATACTTTAACATCTGATTAATTTTACTTTAACTGTAGTTTGGTTTGATCATTAAAGTTAAAAGTGAAACTACACAAAGATTATGGGAAAAGAACCTTTTGTTAAAAAATAAACAAAAAAGCACCTTTTGATAAAAAATAATCAAAAAAACACCTTTTGTTAAGCATAAATTTTTAGAACCCATTTACTTTAAAAAAAAAAATAATAATAATGCAAACTTAATTGTTTCTACAAGATTTGAACCTAAATATTATAAAAATACCAAAAAACCAATTTTTCGCGAAATGCGAAAAAGCACCTTTTGTTCTGCGGCTCCTCAATTATATTTAAGTCAAATTTGAAAAATTGTTAATTTTTTGGAAACTAGAACAGCTTTAAACCAGTATTAAATAGCTCTCTCAGATGAGTATTATGTTCTCTCAAAAAACGACCATTGGCTTCTTTGTATATCCGTTTAATGAGAAATGAGCCTCACTGCTGAAAATAATTTGACGGTAAAGAAATGGTTCAAGATCAACACAGCACACACAGGTCCGGTGGCTTCTATTGTTGCATCAGTTTGATGTTATATGGATGTAGGCTAAAATATATTCCAGTACTTAATAAACGGGCAAAGACCGATTTGCTGAGAACATCGTGGGATCGAAAAATTCAATTCCTTTTTTATACTGGCATATACATCGGTGATGACTTCTTTTTTTTGCATGTTAAGGTCTCGATTTGGATGAATATTATACAAAACAGTAAATATATAAACTTGACGTAGTTTTCTGTAAGTTTAGAAAAAAGCGATCAAAATTTGAAAAGAAATTTCCACGTTTTGTAGGTCTTTACATAAATCTTCAAAGAACACCCTTTGCGAAAACACAAATATAAGTACTTACTACGTACAATAGTAATCCATAATGGTGGTTTACGAAAAACATTAATATTATTTTGACCCCATTACCATTAAGTACTTTTCTCGATAGAAGAAAATAATTTACATTTGCAAAATTTTAGCCAACACTAGGTGGGAATGCAATCGAATTAAGTAGACCACAAACAATATGCCAAAATAAAATAGTGAAATATTTTTCTTTTATTATTAACAAACAACGCCTTCAATGTTGTGTTGAAGATAATTATGGAAAAAAAAAATACTTAACCAATTCAAGTCGACAGTTCACCATCTAATATTATCTTGTTCTTTTATCATTAAACAAAATTGCGCGGTGGGTGTAAAAAACGAAATTAAAAAATTAAAGCGCTGCTGACTAATAATTTAGGTTTGCAGTTTTCAAAAACGATCATAGACAAAAAGAGGATTTAAATAAAATAAATTAACAACTAAGCGCGCTTTAATCTGCAGTGCCAATTTTAATATACGCTTTACCATTATGTGCGAACAAAGGTAGATATCAAATTTAATATTATACGCCATTTTGATTTGCATGCCATTATCGATTTGCATTTGCCTATGTTTTATTATAACCCTCTAGTCAAACACTTATATTTTACACCAATTCGTAAGTAGATGTTGAATTTTAATTTAGTTAGCTGTATTCTACTACATAATCCTGATGGGATTAAGAAATAAATTTATCCACATTTCTTCAATTGCATTCTAATAGTCAAGCCTTTTTATTTAATACAAATATTGTTTGGGTTTTTGTAATTACTACATTTGCCATTTAATTTCACTTGCTATCTTGGATTTGTAACTAATTTGTGTAAAGCTAATGAATAACACAAATGTTTTCCACCAAAATCTTTTTATAATTGTACAATAGGTTGTCATTATTTCATACATGTGAGGTCGTGACCAATATCATTTTACCTTCGTAAATAATTTCTTTAAACAGTAAATTTGTTTTATGCTTAAATTTAACTTTTTATTTATTATTGTATGTAGAGTGTTATAATATTTATATTTTTAGTATCGTAAAGGTATAAAAATAACTAGTTAATAACTAGTAACCTTATTGGTTATTACACCCAAAGAAAAACCAAGGTTACGACATGATCACGACGGTCATATTATAGTTTCTGTAACAATATTAGGTTGTCGAAAACAAGTAATAGTTATTTTTGTTTCATTTTATCATATATTTTGTCACGATAATCAAGCATTTGTTTGAATTGTGTCATTTAATGATTACTTTTCGTAAAAATTTCAAAATGGTTATCATTTAAAAATAGTATGAGCAAGTAAGAGCACTATATTCGGCTGTGCCGAATCTTTTATACCCACCACCAATTTTGTGTACATTTAAAGCACAATATTTATTATTTTGTTAATCGCTATAGAATAATCTCTTTATAATAAAATATGTATCACTTTCTTTGTAGAGGGTGGTTAAATTTTAATGGTCCATGTTTAAGGTGAACCATATCTAAACTTCAACTTTTTTCTTGTATTTCATTTGACATTTCTCAATCTCAGACTAACTCAATTTGAACCGTGGAAAGATACGCAATCAAGCAACGCTTTTAAATATTAAAGATTTTTATAAAAATGGGCGTTCAAATCAAAATGCATTTTGTGCACTTCGTGATAAAAATTTATTCAGCAAGAAGAACAACAATTGAAATCAAATTATTATTAAAAAAAATCATAGCTTGATTATTTTGTAATCATACTGTGATCTCACTTATTATTTAATGATTATTTTTAATTTCTAATGATTTTGAATATAATGTTAATTTTGTCAAGTTAATTTTTATACCCGCCACCAAAAAAATGGTGGGGGTATATTCATTTTGTCATTCCGTTTGTAACACATCGAAATATCCATTTTAGACCCCATAAAGTATATATATATTCTAAATCGTGGTTTGATTTTATGACGATCTAGCTATGTCCGTCCGTCTGTCCGTCTGTTGAAAGCACGATAGAGGTCGCACCGAAAAAGCTAGGGGGCTCAAATTTTGCCAGAATCTTTCTTATAGAAAAGGTTTGTTTGGTATTGAAAATGGGCTAAATCGGAATATTAGGAAGAGAGTTATAGCTCGAAAAGCAAGAGTAGGTCGAAAAAACCGTGTCCTTCGAACATCGAATAAAATGAAATTGTGTCCAAACGCCTTAACGTAGACTCATGAAACTTCGAATATATATTTCCTGGGTAATGACAATATTTTTTCCCGAAAATTGTCTAAATCTATGCATTAGGAGAGGAGTTATTGATCAAAATGTACGAAAATTTATACCGCACAGTGTATTTTTCGGTATATTTAAAAACAAAAACGTCATAAAAGCAACAAAATTGGATGTACGACTCTGAAATTTTGCACACTTTGCTTTTTGGTGACACGCTTTCTTGTTACGGCAAATCAATGTGCCACGCCTACTTTTACGCCCACCTCCCATATAATGTTTTAACTAAAATTCATATAATTTCTCTATTAATAAAGATTTTTAAATAAAAAAGGCCTATCTTGAAACACCTCAGTTGTACTCATTCGCAAAAATAATTTTGACACGCCTACTATAACGCCCACTTTTCACGTTATCTACCGTTAATGAAATTTAAAAGCTCATAAAACCGCTAAAATTAGAGGTATGATGATAAATTTTGCTGCGTCTATCCCCCAAGGCAATTTTATTACTATGCCAAAAAATTAAGGTGCCACGGCCACTTTTACGCCCACCTCCCATAGAACGTTTTACCTAAAATTCATATAATTTCTCTATTAATAAAGATTTTGGAATAATAAAGGACTATATTGAAACACCTAAGTTGTACTCATTAGCAAAAACAACTTTGACACGCCTACTATAACTCCCACTTTTCACGTTATCTACCGTTAATGAAATTTAAAAGCTCATAAAACCGCCAAAAATAGAAGTATGATAATAAAATTTGCTACGTATATCCCCCTATGCAATGTCATTACTGTGCCAAAAAATTAAGGTGCCACGCCTACTTTTACGCCCACCTCCCATATAACGTTTTAATTAAAATAGCTAAATATAAGATAAAGATGATAAGATAGATGACTCTACTAGCAACTACTAGATGGCACGCTAACAACTTATGCTTATGTTCTCCTGAAGGTATGCTCTATTAAAAATGGGAACTTAGGAAATTTTTGACCTAAGTAAAAAAAAATTATCTCTAAACATCATAAACAATTTATTTTCATGTACTAATGGCCAACAAATTTTAAAATTATACAAAACTTATTTCGTTTGAAAATCTTTTAAAAGCAAAATGTTATAGAAGTTTAAAAATCAAAATCTTACTAATAAATTTCCCGTTTTAGAAAAATGCAGAGAATGTATATTTTAAATCACCCTGTGGCCCTTAAAATTTAACCTTAAATTCACTTTCTTCCTCTTAAATTCATGTAAATTCTCTATGAATAAAGATTTTGGAATACTAAAGGACTATATTGAAATATCTAAGTTATGTTTATTAGCAGAAACTTTATTGACACGCGTATTTTAACGGCCACTTTCATTGAAAGACTAAATTTTCGAAAACATTTTACTAGCATACCGAAGTTATAATGGGTGGTTTAATTTTAAGGGACTATGTTGATTTTGAATAAAATTATTATGAAATTATTATCATTTATTTTTATAATGATAATATTTGTATGCTTCAATTATGTATGGAACAAAATATCGGCCAAATGGCCCCCCAACCTAGGCGGCACACCACGATCCGATAGTCCAAATTTTCAATGACACTGTTGATGCTCGATTGTTGGGCACGATGATGAGTCGAGGTTGCTTGCTCTTTTGCCACGTTATCGTGAAAAACAGCAATGTTTCCCATTCAACGAACTAAGATGGCATTCACAGATGTTTTCACATTTCATACAGACCTGCTTTGCAGACATTTAAATATTTTTTACAATTCTCACGATTGTGGACGAATTCGAACGATTATGTTGACCAAAAGAATCACGAAGTGCACAAAATGCATTTTGATTCGCCCATTTTTATAAAAATCTTTAATATTTAAAAGCGTTGCTCGATTGCGTATCTTTCCACGGTTCAAAATGAATGAAATACAAGAAAAAAGTTGAAGTTTAGATGTGGTTCACCTTAAACATGGAACCTTAAAATTTAACCACCCTCTACAAAGAAAGTGATACATATTTTATTATAAAGAGATTATTCTATAGCGATTAACAAAATAATAAATATTGTGCTTTAAATGTACACAAAATTGGTGGTGGGTATAAAAGATTCGGCACAGCCGAATATAGTGCTCTTACTTGTTTCTTTGCGTGTAGTTAATTACTCATTTTTATATCCTTCACAGGAGACTCTAAAAGGGTACATATAAGTTTGTCATTCCATTCGTCACTTTTACAGTTTTCATTTGTACTCCAATTAAGTATATATGTTTTAAAACCTTATAGATATAGAAGTCGATTAAGCTTTGTCTCTCTGTCCATCCATGTGAGCGTTGAAATCAACTTTTCTAAGCACCCTACAGACTCGTGTTTAACTCAATTAATCAAAAACGCTTTCAAGAATTCTGCTATTAGTGTACCTTAGATTTACTTAATCACATACAACAAGATATACCTTTTTGTTATATACCTACATGATGACATGCGTTCTATCAACAACGGCAAGGATTGAGCAAGTGTAAATCTGTTTTATATACAACTTATATGTATACACTTGCAGTATACAACTATTGTAAAGGTAAAATTCAGATTTTAAACAGACGAATATAGCGCTCTAACTTCTTTTTAAGTACATTTGCAAGCGAGGGTAATGTATCAATAAATAGCCTGCTTACTTACTAGAAAAGTAAAGATGGGCCTGTTCGTAAACTCATTACTGCACTGCACAATATCACTACTTTGCGCTGCCACTGCAAATCATATGTTGCTGATGCTTCTTTTTGCTTATTTTTTTGCTGCATTTACGAACGAGCAAACACTGCGGAAAAATGGAAAAATAATTATAGATTTAAATTGTGAATTTGATGATAAAACATTTGACATACATTTCACCTTCTTGGCTAAAAATGTTTAAAAAGTAAAATAATAAAACACCTCATTATTTATACCGAAACATCCATTGCATCAGCCATTTTTGTGATTAGTATTTTGTATTTATTTGCACATAATAGACTTCAATGTTGCATTTACGAACAGATGACAGCTGCAGTGTTGCCAATGTTTGCCTTTACGAACATTGTGCTCATAATATGCAGAGCTGTGATGCATTTGCGAACAGGCCCGATATTGCTTGGTTGTAAGTTATCGGTGAGCTGAAAAGTATTTTCAGGTCAACTACCTATTTTATCTCTTTATTTATTTCTACTAAGAGGGTTAGATTAAACAATATAAGTTCATTACAAAACGTTGGGGCTCTGGTTTAAGTTTGCCACTTCAGAATAAGAACTAAATATAATGCTTGTCACACTTGTGTGGGATTGTCAGTAAAGCAATAAATAAAAAATTTATTAAAATTTTTAAGACCGTGACAAAATAATGAACATAAACGGAAAAACATGTTTTTTCAAATTTCGAAACTTTAACTTGGAAACTGTGGCGAAGCATTTTGATTTCTGCATCCCAGGTTATAGATGTGCTATCCATTCTTCTTATTCTATACCATATAAAGCAATTGGCTTTATGATTTTTCCTTTACTGTTTATTGGTAAAGCCGCTTTGCTTATTACGTATTGGCTATAATTTAAATACAAAGCGAGAAAAAAGGTGATGAACTTTGGTCAACAATAAAAAGATGTATGGATTGTAACGTGCCATTACAAATTGTACTTAGATACCCATATAATATAAAATATTACTTATAATTCTCATTGGGTTTATAACAAGTTTAGTATTAACCGTCAAAGTTTTAAGGAAGAAGAGAGCAGCTACCGACATAGCTCGTGTGGTAATTTGAATTGGCCCTTTAAAGTACGAGCCGAAATTGTGCCGATATCTGTTCCCACACACGTGCACTGTAGATAGAAACTAACTTGTATGTTGATTGTAGCCGAGACTAGTTCGTATTTTTTACCGTAGCCGAATACAAGGCCCTCCGAATTTTCCTTGTGTTCGTTGTCAAAACTAACTCGTATTTTTATCGTAGCCGAATACAAGGCCCTCCGAATTTTCCTTGTGTTCGTTGTCAAACTAACTCTTATTTTTTACCGTAGCCGAATACAAGGCCCTCCAAATTTTCCGTGTGTTCGTTGTCAAAACTAACTCGTATTTTTACCGTAGCCGAATACAAGGCCCTTCGAATATTCCTTGTGTTCGTTTGTCAACACTAACTCGTATTGTTACCGTAGCCGAATACAAGGCCCTCTGAATTTTCCTTGTGTTCGTTGTCGAAACTAACTCGTATTTTTACCATAGCCGAATACAAGGCCCTCCGAATTTTCCTTGTGTTCGTTGTCAAAACTAACTCGTATTTTTACCGTAGCCGAATACAAGGCCCTTCGAATTTTCCTTGTGTTCGTTTGTCAACACTAACTCGTATTGTTACCGTAGCCGAATACAAGGCCCTCCGAGTTTTCCTTGTGTTCCCTTGTTTCCTTACTACAGAAGATTTTTTTCAAACCAACTAACAACTTAGTGTTTTATTATTCTCAAAGGAAGCAGACCTTTGTAAGCCACCCGTGGACAGATTGAGCCTTACCCCGGCTGGGAAATAAAACTGCTTTACAGGATTTAATATGTGTTTGTCATGAATTCTGCCAACTGTGTGTTGCAGTGGAAAGAATGATTGGGATGATTAAATTCAATTAGTAATAAGACCTTCGGCAGGTGATTGGTACTATTATTAACTCAACCACGTTTGAGCTTAAAACATTCTATAGTAGATCTCACAACGAAAATAATTATTGTCGTTGCAAAACATAACTCGCAGCTATTGCATTATTCTAAAATATGCAACACAAATTAAAATATAGATAAAAGCCTAGAAAAATTCAACACGGTGATAAAAGATTTCATATAAATACAAAAAAAATTTGTAAAGCCACAGCTTTAAAGTCCTCTAATTTTTGAAGACATATTTAAATGAATTGAAATATTTTGCTATAAAACAAAATATTTTGAAAAGTTGAATCCTTTTTAAAGATAAATATAAATGCCGTTGTAAACAACATAAAACTAAGGTTAAAAAAAACTTAATAAATATTTTAATGCTAAATCCAATATTTGCAATGTAGTTAACAAATTTAACACACATACATATGCTCATATTTGCCTTCATTTCATCATCTTTAGCACCATCATTATAATCACGATCATCATGACCATCCTTCAAGTCATTTGCATCAGGAGCAAATACTATTTGCTATCTTTGTATACTCGTATAATGACATTTGTTGTTTATTTTGACTTATTTCGTTTTCGCTGATTTTATTTATATATTTTATTTTACAGCTTCTTACTTTTCATTTCTCTGGCATCTACAAGTATCTTGTTGTTTTGTTTGTGAGCAGTAATGCAAATTCCGGTTCGTTTAAAGTTGCTTTTGATGACATGTTGACACATATGTATATAGTAAGGAAACGTCTTGCACATACCCAAACTTTTACTGCACATGATGTACACAAGTGTTACACTAACTTAAGGGTATTTCAATTTAAAGTAAATAAATAATAGTTTGTAGATTCACAATATGTTTATTGACGTAAAAGCCGTGCGTATTGTCATAGTCTCATAGTTTTTCAAATTTTTAAAAAACCTTTTACTGTAAACAATATTTTACATTTTATTTATCTTAAAATTCCAGGGAAATTATAGATTACGACAAAAAGACACTTAAGACTTTTTGTTATTACAGCTATGAAAATAGTAGTCCTATATGTACGATGTATTTGACTTATAAATATGTAGTGTAGTGTAGTGTAGAAAAAATATCGATTAAAATAAGAAATGAAGACTGAGCCATTTATATGTGTATAAAATTATTCATAGAATATCAGCTTAATTTCTGAGATAAACAAATCTAACAACAAATAAAACGTTTTTGATCTAACTGCGTTATTTGTAAAAATGATCTATGATTAATATAAGATTTATAAAACTAATTTTTGCACAATTACAATTTAAAAGTGCAAACAGTTACATATATGACAGCTATACACGCGCACCTAAATTGTATTGTTGTGCGATATAAAAAAATTTTAATTTTTTCTACTAAAACCATAATCCCAAACTTATTTAATTTTTTAACTAGGTCAAGAACTCATTCCGATTTCCAGTTTGTATCCTTAGATATTGCAAGTTCGGCGCAGTGTCAATATGAGGGGTCTCGTGTTTTATACGTCAGAGGTAGAAGACTAACGAAGTGATTCAAAGTGTCATCCTCATCTTTACATGCTCTTCATTTCGTTTCATGCGATAGTTCCATATAAGCTAGATGAGCTCTTAGCTCAAAAAATCTTCAAAAAACAAAAATTTTCATACAAAACTAAACATATATAGGTACATATTTTTTGATGTCTTTAACATAAATAGAAAAAAGGAAGTAATTCTTGAAGAAACTTAGACACATATGTAAATATTTGACGCAAAATAATAACTTAACTTAATTTAATTTATAAATTTTCATTCGAATTCTTATTCTGAATCTGTATAAACTTCATGAAATCACAAGCGGCTTTGTTTTTTTTTATTCTCATTAATTTTTACCACTTTCGAATTAAGTTTGTGGCAGTTGCATAAATTTCTGGTCCCCCAGAGGTTTAAGTTGCAAAAGCACGATTAAACTCAAATATACAACGATTATACATTTCTTTCTTCTTTCTTTTATAATCGTCATTACGCGCTTTATTGAGCTTTATTTTCTTTCGATATATTTGTGCTCTTTCAGCCGCCATTAATTTTGTTGTTTTACTCTTAAAAAAATAAAAAAATAAAATCATAATTAAGCATTTTAAGCTATGAAGTAATATATATCAAAAGTGATGGTCATGAAATGTTTGCCTATTCTGGGTTTTTTCGTAGGCAATTTATTTCTCAAACTTACAAATTATAAAAAAATGAGTTGAAACAATGTAAACAATTATTGTCAACTTCAATTTTTTACATTTAATATATTTACTTTTAAAAAAATTAGCGTGACGCTCATGAAGTTTTATCGCACCCTTACCACGGTGTTCACAAAAACCACGCAAATGCACACTTTTTTACAAAGATTTTTTTTTCGCTTTTTCACTTTTGTAATAATTTAGGTTTGTACTATCCTTACGTTATTTACTTTATTTAAATGCTAATTGAAAACTGGTAATATTACTTGAATTATAAAAAAAGTGACGCTCACTGCAAATTGTGGGGACAACCATTCTTTGCAACACCAAATTCGCACTAATTCAGTTTTGACGACTATAACAAATGAAAACACAAGAAAGAAAATCAATAATTCGAAAACTGTCATTAAATGTTGCATATTTACTTTTTTCTGGATTTAATTTAATTTTGTTTACTAAAAATTCTAACGGGGGACACATGCTTTTGTATGGAAGTAGTCCAAGGGAAAAACAAAACACCATTCTGAAAAAAAAAAAACAAACACACAAATTTGAGAATTACGTTTTTTTGTTACATATTCCTCGCTGATCACTCTTAAATTTTTTATTTTTTTGTTGTTTTTTTTTACCTAAAATAGTAGTGTAACTTGCGGGGACACAAAAATTGCGGTTTTTTTTTAAATTGACCCATATATAAGGAATGTTTGGTATTAAAAATGGGATAAATTGGTACATTAAAAAGAAAACTTTTATATTATGTAAAATTTTAATTTAACATAATGTAAACAAATAACCTAACTTGAAAATCAATAAATAACGAAAATAGTTATAGATCAAAATGTACGACAATTTATACCGCACAGTGTCTCTTTTTTGGTTTATTGAAAATTTAAAGTGTAATAAAGTTGTAACAACTAGATGTAAGGTTCTGCAATTCTGCAAGTATTGCCTTTTCGTCCTACCTTCCGCATAACGTCTTTTCTTAAATTCATGCAATTTTACTATGGAAAAAGATTATGGATAAACAAAGAATTCTATATTAAAACATCTTAGTTGAATTCATTAGTAGAAACTACTTCGATATGTCAACTTTAAGGTCCTCTTCTCACATACAAATCAAAGAAGATACTATCAATGAAATTAACAAGCTTATAGAAGCGAAAGAATTAGATGTGTGAAAGAAATTAAGACAGTGACAGAAATTAAAATTGTCAATTCCACTTTAATGCCATATTCATATAACATCTCTATGGATAAAGATTAAGGATAGATAAAGGACTTTATATTGCACTTAGTAAGTTTAATTCATTAGCAGATATTACTTTAACACGCCTTCTTTAACTATCCACTTCTCGCAAATTCGATTAAATCCAAAAGCTCATAAAACCGATAGAATTGTTGATGAAATTTCGCGTGCATACCTTTATGTTAAATTTTTTTATAATGCCATTTAATGCCTTCTATATAACGTTTTATCTTTAATTCTTATAATTTCTATGTGGACAAGAATTTTGAAAAAGAAGAAATCTAAGATTATCCAAGTTGAACTCAAACATAATTTATATTATTTTAAAAGTAGGAGACACTATGACCACACGAAGTTAATATTATATTTTTAACTACATCTGCCTGCTAAATCATACACTTCAGTTTTCGTTAAAATATAACAATTGCTCAATTCACAAGCTGTCGTATGTGTTGTACAAATTTTTTTAATACTTTCTACTTTAATTTTTGGTCAACACTTACAACAATGTTTCTATAATGCCATATTACAGCTGAAAAAGTAAGAACTATCACCGTTTTTCTTTAAAATATGAAAGTGAATTTTTTACCATCTACGACTCCTAAGGCAGACTGTGCATTGATTAAATGCGCTAAAAGAAAGTAGTAAGCAGTGAACGAAAATAAACGAAACGAAATTCAGTACAAATCATCTAAGTCAGAAGCTTTTCAATTTTCATGAATCGTTTTGTTTGCGAACAAAACAAACCACAAACTTTTCAATGCAAAAGAGCATAAACAAAACAATTGGGGTTTTGTTCTTAGGGTTGCTTTGACGGTATGTTTCGTTTGAGTACGAAACAAGAATGAAACGTTTGCAAACGTTTGCAGAAGAAAAAGATTATAACAATCATAATAACAATGCACCATTGCCAATTCGCAAACTATAGTCAGTGACTTTATATAGTTATTAGGATTATAAAATTAATGTAGTTAGGTAAAATGGTAAAAAATTCCCAACAACAAGCAGCAAGAAACATGTAGATTTTTTCATGTAAAGAGCAAATCAATCAGCAAACGTTTTGAAACGTTTGCAGAAAGTATTGTACTGTATTGTTTTGCATGTTACATGTTGAAGCTGAGTACTTTTCGATTCTGGTTTTGTTTGCACTCATAGTACAAAACAATACAAAACAAAATGCATGTACCGTTATCCTGGGTTTTGTTTCGTTTTGTTTTCCCTCTCTGAAATGATCGAAACAAAACTATTGGAAACGTTTCCTTTTGTTTGTTTTCGTACTCTGGTAGTAAGTAGTATAACTCCTAATGCAGAAATATTTTGCATGAAGTTACACAGAGAAAACTATAAGAGTATACGTAATTGGTGGTGAGTATCAAAAATTCGGTAAGGCTTTTATGTTTTCCATTATGATTATATTCAAAAATAATCTCATTTTGGATAATTTGTCGGCTTCTTGGTGCCATATTGTGCCATAATAGCTGTCGTGTGCACCTGATGGTAAGGCAGTTTTATTGATTGTTAATCGAATAAAGTGGCAACTTCATATTAAGAAGCGAAACAAATATATGTTTATTGTTTTCATTTGAATATGTTTAACTTTGGTAAATATAATAAAAATTGACAAAATGGATAGGTAAAATGGTGACAGTGGAAGACGGTGGAATTTGGTGGCGCGAAGTAAAGATGACCTTTGATGTATAGAGAAAAAGGAGCCATTCTAATTCTGAGTCTGGAGGGTGAAAGAAAAACAGTGTTGTGTGTGGAAAGCTTCTTTTTTGTAAATTTTATTTTAATAAGTAATTTTTACTAATATATAAATAAGAACGTTAAAATATATAAATTATAAACATTGAATTAAATGAAAAACCTTAAATAAAAGAAAAACTTTAAGTTAAGTAAAAAAAAAACATTATGTTAAATTAAAGAACACTTAAATATAATTAAAACGACACAATAAAATAATATATAAAACCTAAAACCAAAAGACGTTAAATTAACATAAACAGAACATACTAAAATAAAATTAAAACAACACACTATATAATAATTAAAACGTTAAATTAAAAGACATAAAAAAGATGCCTTAATCAAAAGCCATCATCCATTGAGCTTTCATCACGCATCAAGCCATCCTCTGAAGCTGTCATCATTTTCTTTACCTTTGTAAGCTGTACTGGGAGTCATCATCCTCAGCTATCTGGTCACCAGACACACTCAACCCGTTTCTTCAGCCGCCAGTGGTTCCATATCTGCCTTGACTGTAACAGGTATTCTGACTATAGACTTTACGAACAATCGACTTTTCGACACATAAAGGTTTATAAAATAAATAAAAATATATATAGTTTTCTTTAAATATTTGTAAATTGTTAGGGAAAACTTACGTTTGTGTTTTTTTTAATCCCCTCTAGAGCATTTAGTAGAGGGTGCGCGTAGGTCCAAAAAGGTGAGCTCACATTTAAGGTCATCGTAATACAGGGTATTTGCCCAATTTAATAAAACTAGATTTCCTTAAAATAAAATTAATAAGAAAATTATTTATATATATGTTTTAAAATTCGTGTATAAATTAATTAGACTAGGACAAAACGTTAGGCAGTTTAAACAAGTAAGAGCACTATATTCGGCTGTGCCAAATCTTTTATACCCACCACCAAATTTGTGTACATTTAAAGCACAATATTTATTATTTTGTTAATCGCTATGGAATAATCTCTTTATAATAAAATATGTATCACTCTCTTTGTAGAGGGTGGTTAAATTTTAAGGGCCCATGTCTAGGTGTAGACTTCAATTTTATTTTCTGCATTTCATTTGAAATTTCTCAATCTCAAACTTACTCAATTTGATCCGTGGAAAGATACGTAAATGAGCAACGTTTTAAAGTTAATCAGGTTTTTTACGAAAATGGGCGTTAAATTAAAATGCATTTTGTGAACTTCGTAATTCTTTTGATCAACATAATCGTTCAAATTCGTCCACAATCGGGAGAGTTGTAACAAATATTTAAATTTCTGCAAAACAGGTCTGTATAAAATGTTAGAAAATCTGTAAATGCCTTCTTAGTTCGTTGAATGGGAAACATTGCTGTTTTTCACGATAACGATAACGTGGTAAAACAGCAGTCAACCCCGAATCATCATCGTGCCCAACAATTGATCATCAACATTGTCATTGAAAATTTGGACCATCAGATAGAGGAGTGGCGCCAAGGATGGGGGGTCATTTGGCCAATATTTTGTTCAATACATAATTGAACCATACAAATATTATCATTATAAAAAGAAATGATAATCGGTTTTTAAATAATTTGCGTTTTATTTAAAATCAACATCGGCCCTTAAAATTTATTCACCCTTAATAACTTCGATATGATAGTAAAATGTTTTCGTAAATTTAGTCTTTTAGTGAAAGTAGGCGTATCAATAAAATTTCTGCTAATAAATACAACTAAGATATTTCAATATGGTGTTTTATTTTACTAAAAATTTTGTCAATAGAGAAATTACATGAATTTAAGATAAACCGTTATATGGGAGGTAGGCGTTAAAGTGAGCGTGTCACCTAAACCTTTTGGCACAACAATACCATTGATTAGAAGGATATACGTAGCAAATTTTATCATCATACCTCTAATTTTGGCGGTTTTATGAGCTTTTAAATTTTATTAACGGTAGATAACGTGAAAAGTGGGCGTTATAGTAGGCGTGTCAAAGTTGTTTTTGCGAATGAGTACAATTTAGATGTTTCAATAGAGCCATTTATTATTCCAAAATCTTTATTAGTAGAGAAATTATATGAATTATAGGTAAAACGTTATATAGGAGGTGGGCGTAAAAGTGGGCGTGGCACATTGATTTTCCGTTCCAAAAAAGCGTCTCACCAAAAAGCAAAGTGCGTCGTACATCAAATTTTGTTGCTTTTATGACGTTTTTGTTTTTAAATATACCGAAAAATACACTGTGCGGTATAAATTTTCGTACATTTTGATCGATAACTCCTCTCGTAATGCATAGATTTAGATAATTTTTTTCGTGGAACAATATTTTTTTGACTCGAGAAATATATCTTCGAAGTTTCCTGACTGTATGTTAATGCGTTTGGACACAATTGCATTTTATTCGATGTGCGAAGGACACGGTTTTTTCGACCTACTATATTTCTCTTCCTAATATTCCGATTGAGCCCATTTTCAATACCAAACAAACCTTGTCTATAAGAAAGATTGTGGAAAAATTTGAGCCCAGTGCGACCTCTATCGTGCTTTCAACAGACGGACGGACATAGCTAGATCGTCATTCAATCAAACCCTGATTCAGAATATATATACTTTATGGGGTCTAAAATGTATATTTCGATGTGTTACAAACGGAATTCAAAATGAATATACACCCACCATTTTTTTGGTAGCGGGCATAAAAAGGAGAGAAAAATTTAAGTTTATGTTGTTATAAATCATTTATATGCAGAAATTTTGGTTTTGATTTTATAAAGGAAAACTTATTACCTAAATTCTTTTATAACTTAAACTTGCTGTAATTTTCATTTATTTCATTAAATTTTATTAGAGAAATTTTTGTATTTTGTTTAATGATTAGTTTTTTTTTCTCTTTAAATATAATTAATGAATAAACAATTTTATAATGAGTTTTAAAAATAAAATTTTAAGTATTTTTAATGGCGGAATAAATAAGAAAGGGTAAGCATAATGGGATGATGATGGAGTGTTGACGGAAGTGAAGTCAGGGGTCCCCAACATTGTGGCTACAGGGGATCATGGTGAAATCCCCATGGATTTCAGTGGGTGGGTAAAAGCTGTTGGCATAACATCCGCCAACTCCCCAATAGATGTGTAGAAAAGGACACCACAGCAAGGGTATGGTGTCATCAGGTCTGCTAGTTTTATTGTATTTTGCGTTAAGTCCATATTCTTGTCCCTTTTCTCTACTTTTGTTCACTTTACTATAGCTGGTATGATTTTTTTTGTATGCTGCGTGCCAATAGCCAGAACGCTGGCAAGAACCACCCCAAGACGGCGAGCTCTAGCCGGAGCAAAACGCCAGCCTGCCAGCGCCGCCGACCATCTGGTCATACTATGGTTTTACAGTTGCTTTACCAACCAAACCGCACGCCTCCACGCTACATAGCCTGATATCCATATGATGTTTAGGCAATCGCAATTTACATTGCAGGGCATTCCATGACTCAATCTTTTTGTTTATTAGGGTCTTGGTAACTTATCGGCTATTCGTAAAGCTATCAGTAGGAGATAGGAGATATAATATCTTATTATCTTAAATAATATATTTAATTTTCATTGAAGGCCTCTATGCTTAAGAGCCATTTGCACATTATGTGTTTGCATTGAATAGGTTTTATTGCTGAAGCTTTTATATTTCTTGCTTTGACTTTTAAACAAAAAATATTTCATGTAGAAAGTTTAATTTTTTAATTCTAAACTAACGGCAGGTGTAAAATTACTATAGATAAAATAAAACAAATTCCCAATAAGTGCAAATGTGAACTTATTTATATTACTTTCTCTTTCTCCCTCACATAATTAGCAAAAAAAGGAAAACTTTCTAAACTAAGCAGGAGTCTCCAAATATATAATACGTAGAACATGATGGAGTTTTAAATCTAAAAGGTTTACGTTGTTTCGAATAAGTCACCCTTATTTTTCATATCTCTCTTATTTTTTGTTTGATTGCACAAAACAATGGCACAGTTATTGGTTGCCAGCCTTTAAGTTCTTCTGATATGCGATAATAAATAATACGTTTGAAAAATAATTATAAATGAATTTAGTTTAATGCATCAAGGGGATGTAAGATGCAAGTTAATTTAATTTAATATGTAAATTAATTACTCAATTTAAGTAGCCATATTGGAAACTTTTTTCAATGTTATGACCTGTTAGATTTAGATACCAGAAGATCATCTCAAATGCGGAAATATTATTTTTTATTATATTATTTCATTACAAATTGACCAAATGTGACACTGTGTGTTGTTAACACTTACATGCTGTTAATAGTGTCGAAGGTATTGTGTGGACACATTTTGACAGCAAAAATGATAAACAACAAGTAATTGCCTCCAGAGGATAATTCGATTAAAGCTAAAATTCTACTAAAAGCAATATTGGATATATTGTTTTTTATTTTTCTTCTTAAAAATATAATCAGACCTTAGGGATCTCAATAACTTTTCAAATTCAATTATATTTGTTGTGAAATACAAAAGGTCTAAACTTACGTACAATTATTTTTTTTAAATAATATTGTCTTGTTATGTGTTATTTTGTGCAAAAAGAAGTTAAGATTTCTGACCCTGAAAATAGTATACCCCACCACCAGTTCTGTTGACGTCGTGTTTTGAATTTACATATTGTTTTTTTAACAGTGACTCACATTTTTTAGTTATTGTTATTAATTTTAATTTATTTGTCGAACTGTTTTAATACTTATGTAATTTGTTGTTCTGGTTCATGTTCACTATTAATATTTTTATTTTTACAAAGCATTTTCAGTTGTGATAAATGAATGTATAATCTGGAAATGTATGTTTTTCCAACACTAGTCGAGTGCATTGCATTTTCGAAACCATCTACAATTTTAACATCAGCATTGTTTAATCGGCAATAACTTATTAGAAGTCATTATTATCTATTAAACTCCACAGTTTTTTTTAAGTTAATCAAATTCGGTAACTAAATTTTTCTTTTTCATATTGTCATACCACAACGAGTTAAATTGAAATTTCCCTTTTTCTTTGTATGTTTGTTTGTGTATTTTATAATTTTGTCCTGCTCTAGTCGCCAGTTAGATAGCGTTAAGAGCAGATGATTTCAGCGATCCAAAATTAAAATATTAGGTTGATTTTGATGATTTTCCAATAAAAATAAAATTTAAAGATCTTTCTTCCACAATTAAGTTTTTTTTGAGATTTAATTTTTTTAATATCTGTCCCATGTCTTTTTAAATTTTTTAAATCTATTTACCCATTTGTTGGCGAAAATTTTTGTCGAAAGTATATTCTTACTTAATCCTTATTTTTTGAAATTTTTTTGGACAATCAAAGCTTTCATATAAATTATATATGAAAATAAAGTTACCTTTACATTTGGCAAATACTTGCTTAAATAAATGTGACCACTATTTTAGATAAATAAATGTTTACTGGCATCTGATGTTTCTTACACCAACTATGTTCGAATCGTTTGACATAAAATTGATATTTCAATTTGTTTAATTTCAAATTTGTTTTTGAAAATTTGTTTAAAAAAATTAACTCTAATTTCTTAGGAAATAAACTGAGTAGACCAACACTTAGGAGTCTAAACAGTTTTAAAAACAGGCCATAAGAACCCATCTAGCTCGCATGAGATTGTTAAGGGAAACGACATGTCGAGCATGCGAGGAAGAGGATGAGATTTTGGTACACTACCTCTGTCATTGTTTGGCGTTTGGGCTTATTAGACACAAAAATTTAACAGTGGATACTTTGCCCAACTTAGAATACCTAGGGAACTCAAACTGAAGATCCATAAGGAATTACATTGAATTACTAGTCCGATATTTATGGGAAATTATGATTATGGTTTTTGTTTGGGAATTGCATTTACCATATGGAGCGCACAACATGCCAATTGGGCATAAGTGTATACCTGTCAGGAGTTTGGGCTTTTATTGCTCCTCCTCTGCAACCTACCCTACCCTAACGTAACCTTAACTAACCTAACCTAGGGTATTTATTTGTTTATAAGTTTACATCAAAATGCAACGTTTTGACATGTAACACAACAAATTTTTAAAAAAATTTTGCAAATAAAGGCATTTATTTAAAAAAAAATTACGTCATTACTCTGTTGTACTTTACAGCCTCCCTATCTTAACCTGCTAATCATCGTTAAAAAAAGCTTATACCATGTAGCATGGTATACTAAACTTGGTAAGTAACGAAATTAAAAAGCTTCGCCACTTTAATTTAGATATTTCTTTTCGTTATCAAATATTTTCTAAATTAAGGAATTCTAACTATGGAAGGCTTTTTGCACACAATTTTAAAAATAACTAGAGCAGGTCTACTTATTTGTCAGGTTATCTAAGTTCGAAGATAATGTTTCGTCTATATTTTTGATTTATGAAGTTGGACATTTGAAATAAATGAGAGAAGAAAGCATTGAGTTTTGAACTGAGTTAATTTTATATGTATAAAAGTTAATTTTTTCAAATTTTTGCGTTTATAGTTCTGGGGGTTATTGAAATTATTAGATTAAAACAAGGTTCACATATATTTGATCTCATGAAAGTATAATTTATAGGCAGTTACAAATACTGTTAATTTTTGTATGTAACTCTTTCATCTTTGAACTTCTTTTTGAATTTTTATCAGTCCTTTAACCATTTATAAGAAAAACAGCAGACAGTTGTCCGAGGCCTTCGGACACAGGCAGGCTGTGTCAGAGACACGGCCATTAAGTTTAACGTAGAATACGCCATCCGATAAGACAGAAAACATATATAACAATAAATGATAAATAATATAAGCAAATGAATTTATTTATTTGATAGTTACTTTTGATAATATACATAAGCTTATGGTAGGAAAAATGGGATAAATATATTTTTAAATTAAAAGAGTAAGGATAAATGATAAATAACAGACGCAAATCAATTTGATTATTTGAAAGTTACTTTTGATAATATGGGCTTATGATAAGAAAAATAGGATAAATACGTTGCTTTCTTGTATTTTGTGTAGGTGCCATTTTGATTAGTAGTTTTTATTTTAATTTACTATACGTCAACTGTCAGCTGCTGTCAAAAAGCATCAAGCAGCATTGTTATTTTGCTTACTTGGCAGCACTTTCATTTAACATAAAAATTTATGAATTAATTTTTCACATATTTTTTATAATTATATATCATGTTAAATTTAAATTCACATTTAACATTTTGTTTCACTTAAATACATAAGTAAATATCAGGGACCGTAAATAACAGTTATCCGGAAAATTTAACTATAAAAACTCTTCATGTTAGAGCCAACGGAGACTTATAGTGTCATATATCAATAGATTTGAACTGACGAGCTCTTTCAGAATCAGTGGTGATCTTAAAAAAAAGAGTTTTATGTTTTCCGTCAAAAATAAAACTCATTTTAGGATAAATTATTTCGTGACACAGATGCTTTCTGGACATGGATACTTTCTATATTACCTACACAGAATCGGAAAGGTAAACACAGGAACCTGTATGTATGGAGACAACTGCATAGACGATGCAGAGCACACTTTCTTCAAGTGTGAGAGATGGAGTGTGGAACGACACAACTTAGAGGAAACCGTAGGGGAAATCCCCAGAAAATATCGTGGATCTCATGATAGAAAATGAGACTAAATGGGAACACGTGGCAGCATATGTTGAAAGGCTACTACGCGCGAAAAAGCGGGACCTAGACGTAGGCATAACGACGGCTGTTCGATAGAAACAGAAGAGGAGCCCCGCCCTGAAGTAATGCGAAAGCGGTCCCAGGGTGGAGAACGGCTCGAAAAAGGGGGGTTTTTAGTGGATGCAAGCTCCACATACCAGAACTGTGACGACAGTATCTGAGATGCGTCAGGCATTTTCCTCCCTTCCCGAAGAAAAAAAAAAAAAAATTATTATTATTATTATTATTATTATTATTATTATTATTATTATTATTGTTATTATTATTATTATAATTCACAAACATTTGTAACCAGTTAAACAGCCAAGAAAAAAAACCCTAAATAACCAACCCGAAGTACTTCAAATTCTATAAAAACACAATGATTTTTGCCAAAAAAAAAATTTACTTTAAATTAAATTATTCTCATAAATTTTTAATTATTTTAAAACATTTTTATATAATTTGCTATTCTGATACAAATCAACTGGCGTTTTTATATCCTTTTGAAATGTGTCAATTAAATCTGAGTTTTGAATAACAAATATAGTTGAATAATTAACGTAATTATGTATGTATTAATTTTAGCACCCATGCACATGCAAACAAAAAACAAACAATACACTCATACACGCAAATACATACATATAAACATATAACTGTCAATCACTTTAAGCTGACAGAATTATACATAGCATACATACATACATGTATATGTGTTATACAAACATACCCAGCAAAAAAAAAAACATGATGAAAAAGTGTTCCATAGATGATAAATTTCTTTAATTTAAGTGAAAACATTGGCAGAAGCCCGTCATTAGAGATAATTTGTTTAACATATTTTTATACCCTTCACCTGTGGTGCACAAGGGTATATATAGCTTTGTCATTCCGTTTGTAATTTCTACAATTTTCATTTCCGACCCCATAAAGTATATATTTTCTGAAAGCTTATGAATAGAGGAGTCGATTAAGCCCTGACCGTCTGTCCGTCTGTCCGTCTGCCCGTCTGTCCGTGTGTTGGTTGAAATCAACTTTTAGAAGCAACTATATGTTCCTCAGATCTGTATATGGTATCAATCTCTTGGAAATATCCAGGAATGAATCGCTATTGAAATTTAGCACAATCGCCCCATAACTTTCTGAGATATGAGCAAAAAACCACGACCACCTCGTTTTTTTTCACAATTACAACAACAACATACATATATACATACATGTAAAAAACATACCAAACAAAAAAAATTACAAAAAAAAAAAATATTAAAAATAAGAAAAAAATAATAAAAAAACTACAAAAAAAAATTTTTAAAAAATTTAAAAAAAAAATTTTAAAAATTTTTTTAAAATTTTTCTAAAAAAATTTTTTAAAAAAAATTAAAAAAAATATAAAAAAACAAGTAAAAGCGCTATATTCGGACGTGCCGAATCTTATATACCCTTCACAACGTGTAGTCATGCAATAACAGTAAATTCACGTATGTATGTTAAAAAAAACAAAAAAAAAAATAAAAAATAAAAAAAAAATTTAAAAAAAAAAATTTAAAAAAAAAATTAAAAAAAAAAAAATTATTATATACATATATAATATATATAAAACAAAAAAAAAATAAAAAAAAAATTAAAAAAAAAAAATAAAAAAAAATAATAATAAAAATATATATAAGATATTAAATAAAAAATAAAAAAAAAATAAAAAAAAAATTAAAAAAAAAAATTTTAAAAAAATTTAAAAAAAAATTTTTTTGCCTCAGCTGGGATTCGATGCCACGTTTTCTCTAACCAGTATACACGTTTGTATGTATGTATGTTGTTGTTGTAATGTTGTTGTTATTAAAAGAAAATCGAGGTGGTCGTGGGTTTTTGCTCATATCTCAGTTGTTTATGTACCGATGTTTCTGATTTTCAATACCGATCTACTCCCAAATATTTCTGATATTTTAATACCTTACCCGGGTCCAACCTATGTCGGGGGGCTTCAAAAAGTTGATTTCAACATACACACGGACAGACGGTCAGACGGACAGACGGACAGACGGTCAGGGCTTAATCGACTCCTCTATTCATAAGCTTTCAGAAAATATATACTTTATGGGGTCGGAAATGAAAATTGTAGAAATTTCACACGGAATGACAAACCTATATATACCCTTTTTCACTGTGTGAAGGGTATAAAAATAAAATATAAATAATATATTAAATAAAATAAAATAAAATTTTTTTGGCTCAGCTGGGATTCGATGCCACATTTATTCTAACGTATACGTATGCACGTATTTTATATGGGATGAATGGTGATACAAACAATTGTTATTGCATGACTACACGTTGTGAAGGGTATATAAGATTCGGCACGGCCGAATATAGCACTGTTACTTGTTATTATTTTTTTTTTAATTTTTTTTATTTTTTTTTTAATTATTTTTTTGTTTTATATATGTATATTATATATATAATAATTTTTTTTTTTAAATTTTTTTTTTTTAAATTTTTTTTTTTAAATTTTTTTTTTTTTTTCGTTTTTTTAACATACATACGTACGTATTTCATATGGGATGAATGGTGATACAAGCAACTGTTATTGCATGACTACACGTTGTGAAGGGTATATAAGATTCGGCATGGCCGAATATAGCACTCTTACTTTTTTTTTTTTGAGATTATTAAAATACAAAATGGAAATTTTTTTAACTATGTATGGAAAACAATGCTATTTAACTGATCTATGTTTTTAGCTTCGCAATGATGGAGTCGACGTAAAGCACTACCCATAATATCATTCAAAAAACACTGTCGACCTTGAGTACAAGGATTGTCTCGCTTTTATAAACTCGCTCTTCAAAAAAGACACAAAGAATACAGTCTTCTGCTGCAAAACCCTGTGGCCAATGTCTCGAGCCTTTTTACATAAGCTCTCTTCTCAAATAGCCACTAAGAATATAGTCGGCTTCGGACAAATCTGTCAAACGCTTTGACCAATTAACTTTCAAACTTGTGTAAATTTTCGCTGTCCAAAAAATGTTATTCAAAAATGAAATTGTATCTCTGGCAGTGTAGGCAGTGGCGTCACCTTGCTAAAACCATTTCTCAGATTTGTCTTCAAGAACATGACGTAAAAAATTTTCTTTCATAAACCGATACCGCTACGGCTACTTCCATCTTCATTTTGGAAAAAGTAAGGCCCAATGATATTTTCGGATGTAATGTCACACAATACTGTAATGGGGTGCAATTAGCGCTGATGAATGGCTCTTGGATTACCGAAATCCCATAATCTTTAATACTGCTTACTTACAAAACCATTCAAATAAAATGGTCTTCATCACCCATAATCAGAATTTCATTAAAGTTAATTAAATTTCTGACCAACTGTTGAAAAATTACAACAAAATTTAGAAGTTGCCGACGATCAGCGAACTTTATATCTTGCTCCAATTGCACCTTATATGGGAATAATAGTAAATCTCTTTTTAAAATGCGCTCCGTGGTGACGTACGAGCCATTTTTAGCTGATCAGAGTTTTTTCTTGTAGATGGTTTTTAGTGTTTCGTTTAAACATAGCCCCACATGTTCAATTATTTGACAATGCGAATTAAGCGTATTCCACCAGTTTGAAGCAGATCAGGTACGGTGTAATGTTTCTGGTGGGGACAAACTAAGCGACAAATCATAGCTTCTGAAGGCGAAGTTCTAACGGTAAAATGTCAACTATACGCTCATAACGATCAAATAGTTGATCGTTGATTTAAATAACAAAATTATATTATTCTGATTTGCTGTTCAGTAGTGAGTTCTTCAATTATTTATGCTTATGGCATTACTTATGTATATAATCTGAAAGAAATTAGAATAAAAAAACTTTATAAAAGAAAAACTTATTAAAGTTTTAAACTACATGGTGTCTTTTGTCATACCATGTATAAACTACACTCCATTTAAATAAGTGCACAGAGCTCATGTTTATTAGATGAAAAGATGTTTTATGAGTAAATGATGTTTGTTTACTTGAATTGTGAAAAATTTTTTCAATGGTTTTTCATGAATTTTATAGCACGTTATAAATGAATTTTTTGTTTCAAATTTGGTTGTTATTTGGAATTAATCTTTTTGCAGTATTTATACAGAAGTCATAAAAATAAAATTTCATTTGGACTGCTTAAAAATTTCTTGCTTGGCAGGTATGTGCAAATGTATATGTCATTGGCTTTAAAAAAAGGGCATATCTTGATTTTCCCGAATTCAAGTCTTCATCGGCTTCAGGTAGGTCACTAACAAACACATCTTCCCTGAAAAATTTTATCAGACATGGTTAAAAAAAATCTTTTTATAGCCATAGAAAAAGGTCCTAACTTATATTTTTCATTTAACTTTTTTCTTCTCCTGCAGAGTGTCAAAAAACAGAGATACTCCCTTTTTGCATTAAGCCACCGATTTGTTTTTGTTAATTAATTTTTGTTTTTAGTGTTACGCTTGCAAAAGTTTTTTTTTTGACCAAATGTGTGCTAATGATGGATTTTATTATTTCTCTCTGAATATATCGTGAGATATTTAGGTTTTAGCCTCATTTTCAACGCAGATATATATATTGAACATATTATACTGACCACTTGTACGAATTAATAAATGACTGACTGAATAAATGGCACTAAATGTGGTTAATGTGCTGATGGGTAAGAGAGACGTCTTTTGTACCCAATTTTGACTGTAAATACAAGGTGGCGCAAAAGAAATCCTCCTATCAGAAAATGCTACAAATTTTGCAATTGGCCCCTAATGTCAGTTCTGTTTTGACATTTGTGTAGTAAACACATGCAAAATATACGTTAATAAACAATGTTACGCTACACTGCTCCAGAACGCGGAATATTGGTGACTATTTATTTGACCAATAATCGGTCGGTGACTTTGGCACAACGTGAATTTCGTCGCAGATTTCCTAGCCTACCAACGCCTACTGGTGAAACACTGCGACATTTAGCCGCTCGCCTCGAAGAGACTGGCACAACACGAGATGCTGCCAGGAGTGGCAGACCCCGGAGTAGCCGTTCTGCAGAGAATATTGCTGCTGTAGCCGAGGATGTCATGGAAGCGCCGTCGACATCGACCAGACGACGTGCCACGCAAATGGCTATCAGTCGACGGTCTTTACAGCGAATTTTGGTACAAGATTTGAAGATGTTTCCGTACAAAGTCCAGACGGTGCATCAGCTGTTAGCTGCTGACCGCCAATCGCGTCTAATATACGCTCAAGCCATCCTGAATCACCACCAAGAGGAAGATGATTTTTCATCAAAAATAATCGTGAGTAATGAGGCCCATTTCCATCTTAGCGGGTACGTAAATAAGCAAAATTTACGCTTCTAGGGCACTGAAAATTCGCGTGTAACGAAGAGCCATTACACCCGCTCAAAGTTACTGTATGGTGTGCTGTTTTCGCTGGAGGAGTCATCGGACCTTTTTTCTTCGAAGACGTCGCGGGCCAAACGGTTACTGTGAATGGTGAGCGCTACAGAGCAATGATCAACGAGTTCTTTTTGCCGCAACTTGATGAATTGGGATTGGAAAACATGTGGTTCCAACAGGACGGTGCAACAGCACACACTGCTCGTGCCACAACCGATACGCTGAAGGATGCATTTCCCGGGCGCCTAATCTCCCGTTTTGGCGATTTAAACTGGTCAGCAAGATCGCCTGATTTGACCGCTCCAGACTTCTTTTTGTGGGGCTTTTTGAAGTCGCGGGCTTATGTCAACAAGCCTCAGACTATTGCAGCTCTTAAAGACAACATCCGTCAAGAATATGAGGACCTATCGCCGGAAGTTTTGGCCAAAGTGATGGAAAATGCCATAAAAAGGGCTCAAATGACAATCAACTGTGGCGGCGGCCATTTACATGACATCATATTCGCGACTTGATGTAAAAAAAATTAAAAGACCAAATAAAAATACTCCACAAGAAGAATCAAAGTTTTTCATTTTTTTTTTTTAATTACAGCCAAAAAACATCGGAAGGTTATTTTTGCGCCACCTTGTAGTAATTGACTCTAATTGATTGCATTTAACCAATGTTAATTGCCATTGGTTATGATTAAAGAAAGTTGAATATTATATTGGTTATTGCGGTGGCACCACATTTACAAAGAAATTCTATCTAGTAAAAGCATTAAGTTTGATGTACATAATTTAATTTTTTTAATAAATAAACTAAATTAAAAAGTCACAAGTCTCGAAAGTATTATTTACCTACAACAAATAATATTAAATAAATATGTACAAATGTAGTTGATACTGCAACTCAACGATAATAATAAAAATGTAAATGTATTCAGTGAAAAACAAATTTCGTTTGACATTTAGTCTTTAATTACAGAATTATAACTGAAAGTCGTAATTTTTGTATTGGGTTATTTTATTTAATCAACATTTAAAGATTTTCAACAGCCCCGCCTCACACGTATGTTACAATTTAATTAAAAATATGTCGAACAAACAAATTCTATATTATTTAAAACTCTTAACAACGTATTATTGCCTTGAATTTTTTTTAGAACAAAAAAGTTCATTTGAGTCCGACAACTTGTTACAACAATCAATTACTGTCATGCCTTCAGATACATACAAATCATTAATCAATATTTTGTTGTAGAAAACCCCAAAGTGTTTTGTTTTTTTGTTGAAAACGTAACTCTAAAATGTAACTTGCGTTTTCGGTTACATGGTACAGACGTGACGCATCTACTCGTACATAAGTTGACTTATAAGTGTAATATGAACAAATGCTAAAAGGCTGGAATTCATCCATCTTAATAATAATGTAAAAAAATGAATACATTTTCAACAAAAAATAAATAAATTGGTTTACTTATAACCATTTATACTAACTACATTACACAGTTTTTATTTTGCGAGTTTATCAAAATTAATGGTTAAAAAAGTAGAATATAAAATATTGAGGAAATTTTTTTAAATCAATTTTTTTAACATAGATATTTAATAACATGGTTTTTTAATAAAAATTTTCCTTGGCTTGTCTCAATTTAAATAATGGGGCATAATATGTAATAACAAAATTAGAAAAAATGGGTAAATAAGTATCAATATAAACTGGGTACAAAAATAAATTAAAAACAAGTAAGAGCACTATATTCGGCTGTGCCGAATCTTTTATACCCACCACCAATTTTGTGTACATTTAAAGCACAATATTTATTATTTTGTTAATCGCTATTGAATAATCTCTTTTTAATAAAATATGTATCACTTTCTTTGTAGAGGGTGGTCAAATTTTAAGGGCCCATGTTGAAGGTGAACTACACCAAGTCTTTAAATTTGTTTTCTGCATTTCATTTGACATTTCTCAATCTCAAACTTATTAATTTGATCCGTGGAAAGATACGCAAATGAGCAACGCGTTAAAGTTATTCAGATTTTTTATAAAAATGGGCGTTCAAATCAAAATACATTTTGTGCACTTCGTAATTCTTTTGATTAACATAATCGTTCAAATTCATCCACAATCGCGAGAATTGTAAAAAATATTTAAATTTCTGCAAAACAGGGTTGTATAAAATGTTAGAAAATCTGTGATTGGCCTTCTTAGTTCGCTGAATGGGAACCATTGCTGTTTTTTGCGATAGTGTGGCAAAAGAGCAGTCAACCTCGACTCATCATCATGCCCAACAATTGAGCATCAACATTGTTATTTAAAATTTGGACCATCAGATAGAGGAGTGGTCGGGGCCATTTGGCCGATATTTTGTTAAATACACAATTGAACCATGCAAGTATTATCATTATAAAAAGAAATGATAATAATTTCCTAAATAATTTGTGTTTTATTTAAAGTCACCATCGGTCCTTAAAATTTAACCACCCTTTACAAAAGAATAGATAGATAAAAATATAATTTGACTAAAAAATGTATTTTAAATATTCAAGTACATATTTTAAATCTACTGATGCACATTTTTTTATATTTTTAAATCTGTAACCTCATAAAACTGTGGGAACAAATATGTATGTTTAGAGTTGGGCAGAAATTGTTACTCTAGCTAATTTTTTGTGAACAACCTCGGTCATTTTTGTTTTCACGAACGCTCATTAAAAATCCCTTGTGAGATGAAAAACGTTGTTAGCATGCCATCTAGTAGTTGTTAGTAGAGTCATCTACTGTTTTATCTTGTATTTATCTACGCTGCAATAAATGACGCAGTGTAAGATGAATAAATGCCAATGAATATGACTAATATATTTTTATAAAAATTTAAAGAAAAAAGTGGGCGTGGCACATCTATTTTCCGTTATAACGAAGACTTTGACCAAAAAGTCATGTTTGCAAAATTTCAGAATCGTACATATAGTTTTGTCAGTTTTATTACGTTTTAAATTTGAAATATACACTGTGCGGTATAAATTTTCGTACATTTTGATCTATAACTCTTTTCCTTAGACAAAGATTTAAGCGATTTTCAGGGAAAAATATTTTTTTGACTCGGTAAATATATATTCGAAGTTTCATGACTCTACGTTTATGCGTCTGGACACAATTCCATTTTATTCTATGTGCGAAGGACACGGTTTTTTCGACCTACTCTTGCTTTACGAGCTATAACTCTCTTCTTTATATTTCGATTTAGCCCATTTTCAAAACAAAACAAACCTTTATATAAGAAAGATTCTGGCAAAAGTTGAGCTCCCTAGCTTTTTCGGTGCGACCTCTATCGTGCTTTCAACAGACGGACAGACGGATGGACATAGCTAGATCGTCATAAAATCAAACCCCGATTCAGAATATATATACTTTATGGGGTCTAAAATGGATATTTCGATGTGTTACAAATGGAATGACAAAATGAATATACCCCCACCATTTTTTTGGTGGCGGGTATTTCCAAGAAAACACCAAAATCAGGAAGTCTCTTGCTTTTAGATAAAATTTGTTTGTGCTAATTAATACTCAGAATTAAAAAAATAAGCCTTGAAACTTCTTACTTTGTTTGGGTCAACATATTTTTGTAAAGCAGATAGATCAGTTTACTGCCTTCCGGACTGCGACGGCCGTGATTTTTTAAAAAACGGACGCAAAATAAAAGTAGTGAGTGACTGCTGGTTTAGCCTATATTAAGTAAATTTTATTTTCATTGTTTTGTTATTCTTCTTTGTTGTTTTGAAGTTTATTATTTTAATTAAACAAAAATTGTTGGACAAACACTTTTTTTTAAATTGTCAATGCTATTTACTTTAAAAGGTTTTTTTCGCAATTCTTGAAACTACATCTGATACATACATTTGTGGTTCACTGAGCTGATTTTAACTAACTTTAAGATAGATGAATACGGCTTTATGGAATCCACTGTTCATAAGAATTCAGAAACTAACTTATGGTTTAGCAAATATAAATTTTGGGAAACATCAACTGACACTAGAAGCTTTTCAATTACTTATTTTGACTAATTGTAAATTAAAATTTTAATTAAATTACTAAATAGCGCAAAAATGTATTTTTAATCTTACAGCTATTCAGTAACAGTTGAAGCGTATGGATTTTTTTTTTAATAAAAACGTTTTTGAACTCCTGGAAAAGTGCTTATTTTTAGTTGTGTCGTTTTGGAAAAATATATAGAACTACAAAAACCTTTCTGAAAAACGGTCCGGCTTACTAGATGTCATCGCAAGACCTAAAATGTGTTAGGAAATTTAATAAAAGAAAAAATTTTACTTTTTTGTTGTTGCTAAGAGCACTTTATTCCTCTTCACGTGAAATGAGTCGGTCTAATGCTTACGGAATTGAATAAACATTGTAATTATATTAATAAAAATTCCCTCTAACAAAAGGTTATCAAGTGGTTAGTCAAGCATACAAGTAACCAACGAGATTAATAAAGGATTGTTTCTGTTATAAAACCAAAAAAAATAAAAAAAAAAAAAAACATTAATTGACAAAATGGGTTTAATATAAAGTCTATAAAGTTAAGTTTTTTTTCTTACAAAAATACAGGGTATCTCAATATTTTTTATTTGTTTATTTATTTAATAAAAGTCTATATAGTCTATAGTCCTTACAACCCAAAAAAAAAAAAATATGTACATGAAAGAAATAAACTTAACTAATTACAAATATTTAAGAACAGAATAATATTACGTTTGATTATATCAACATTTACAGAAAAATCAATGAAATGATAAAGATCATTATAGTTTTTCGATATTCTCCTTAGTGGCTCAGCATCAGCGTAGTTAGTTGGAAGACATCTCAGATAAAGAGGAGTAAAATTTCGAGTAGCTCTAAGTGGATCATTAAAGTTTATATTACTCAGCAAAAATTCAGTATTAACAGAACCATTTAATAATTTCACCATAAAAGTTACATTAAATATAATTCGTCTAATTTCTAACGATGGAAACTTAATTGTGGTAAGTCTAGTTGTGCACGGCGGAATGTTTCTATCAGGATCCCATGTGGTATAACCCAAACAAAATAGAAAGAATTGTTTCTGAACAATTCAATCCTTATGAAAATTGGTATAAGGACGAAGGAACTAATGAATTTGGCACAAAGCCTTTTATAGAATTTTTCTATGATAATTTTTTATAAATGTGGTTGAATTTTGATGATGTTTTCTTTTATTCATCAAGTTTGAGAAGGAGAAAAACTAGGATATCACCTTCACTCACTGAACCACACTCGTGCTTTTAATAAGTAATAGTGTTGACAGCCATAAAACTACAAAAATATTTTTTTTTATAATAACGGCGCTTTATTTTTTCAAATGTTATTTGCCTTCTTAATTCGATATTTCAGATATGTAGGAAATATTCTGAAAAACTTTAATTTTCCTAGTTTTTTTGGTTCGTGCTCTATCGTGCTGCCTATAAAAAACGGTCAGATGGACAGGTGGACAGAATATCAGATGGATGGACGTAGTATCAGGCGGCCGAACATAGTTAGATTGTCCTAAAATGAAACTTGCACCTAGAAACTATGTACTTTGTGCGGTCTGAAATGATTGTTTCGACGTATTACAAACGGAATGGCAAAGTGAGTATACTCCAACACAATTTTTTTGGTGTTGAGAATAAAAAAGAGATAATATTATGATTACAGGGTATTGTTTGATGATCATTTGCAATCATTATATGATAACTGTATTTAATTCCAATGTAACAAAATGTTCAAAAATTTTGTATATCAAAAAATTATCATCATCATAATCACAAAATCAAATAAGATCATATTGTTTTACAATTATGATCACCTTAACCATGTTTTTTAGCATGTACAAACTGACAAGAGAATCTGGCTTTTTCTATTCAGGTTGAGCTATAATCGTAAGCAAAACCATTCAAAATTCTGTGAAAAAAGGACCGGTTATTCATCAACAATGATGTTATCCAATTGATCGCTATAATATTTACAACCAACTGGAAAAGATGCTAAAGGTCCAAAGAAACATTTGAAAAAAGAAAAAATATGAAAGAATGTCATTAAGAGGTTTAGTAAGATTTCAGCGAGTAAGTTTTGGTGAGTCACCCTGTACTATCTTTTATGGTTTTCTTTGTTATAAAATAAATAAAATTTTATTATTAATTTAAATGGAATTTAACCAGTTGCAGTAAAATAGCATTTCGTATAAACTAAATATTACAAGTCTTTTAATTATTACTCCATACAAATTCAGACAGTATGATTTAAAATTCGTTCTTTCACAAAATGTTTGTGTTTTTAACTACAGTAATTTTTTCAATAAACATTTTATATTTGAAAGAAAATCTAAGAATTTTTAATAAATTTTACTTTTTTTTGGGGTCAAAAAGCTTCTAATTTTATTACTAAAATGTAACTCTAACAACATTTTAACCTAGTCCCACAAGAAATCCACACACATACATTGATCATCTAAAAATAATATGATATTTATAACCACAAATCTACAAGGTGTAGTAAGTTTTTATTTATGTTGACCAAAGGGCCACTGCATATTTTAGTATCTTTTGCTTTTTTGTGTTTTTGTTGTTGTTTTGTGTTTCACTCTACTTAATAGTACGAGTAGAAAGAAAGAATATTGTGTATTTGTGCTGGCGTTTGTAACACTTAATAAAAAAATAAAAATTATTAAACTAAAACAGTCTAAAACTTTTACTTTAGGTATTAAAATAGTCATTTAGTTTTGTTCAGGTCTAACGAAAACCCAGCGTCAGCACTTAATGGAATAAAACAAAACACTTGGCGCTTTTGATTAGTTTTGTCTGTTAAAAGTTCAATGGCTTGTCTTAAATAGTACTGTTCAATATTTTAATGAAAGAGAGGGAAAGAATACTATTTAATACATAATTTTTCAGCCATTACAAAAAAAAATTAAAAATAACAGTTATTTTACAGACAACTAGTAAAGTTCGATCAGTCAAAATCATATTTTTCAATTGCAAAGAGTTGACGCTAAGTTATGTCGTTTTCTTAATGCAATATGTTTGCATATAAGAATATTTTATAAAAAAAAACAAGCAACAGTGCTATATTCGGCCGTGCCGAATCTTATATACCCTTCACAACGTATAGTCATGCAATAACAATTGCTTGTATTACCATTCATCTCATACGAAATACGTACATTCGTATACAAAACATCCCATTGCAGAACTATAAATTGAGTTTACGTATATGTTAAAAAAAAATACAAAAAAAACAAGTAAGAGCACTATATTCGGCTGTGCCGAATCTTTTATACCCACCACCAATTTTGTGTACATTTAAAGCAGAATATTTATTATTTTGTTAATCGCTATAGAATAATCTCTTTATAATAAAATATGTATCACTTTCTTTGTAGAGGGTAGTTAAGTTTTAACCCATTTTGTACCAGAGTACAAAAATGTTTAAATATCTTAATAAAATTTTCATGGATAGTCAGATATGGGCCAGAAATTGTTATTAGATTTTTTTTTTTTTTTTCTGACCGTTATTACCCAAGAAAACTGCTGGTCGAGATCTCGACCGCTGGGATAATTAGAGCAATAAAATTTTAGTTTGATATGATATTAAGTAAGCTTAATAAATGAAAAGAATAATATTTTTTTTTTCTAAAAGTGTAAACGGGAACGCCAACCAAATTATTTTTATTAAGTTTCTTTTATTGTATAAAAAATATTATTTTAAATTTTTGTGGTAGTTCTTGAAGCAATTACCCACATGTAAATTTACGTTGCACTTAGTGCAAGTATAGTCAGTATATTTCTTACATAACCCAAAGTGGCCACCACCACTTTTTGCCTCTGATTCTAATCCGATAATTAGCGACAGCATTATCATGCAAGTCAACTCCGCCCATAAACTTGTTATAATTAGCAATAAGGTTGGCTTTAGGTACAGCGATCCGTTTTTTTGCTTTCTATCATATCGCATTACATTTCTAATAGGATCTATCAGATTATAGTTCGCAGCCAAAGTGACTTCCGCATTGTCTCTCCACCGAACCAATGCAATCTTATGTTCCTGATCGAATGCGTAGTCCATATCATGTCGTGGTAATTTTGTTTTTAGGCTTGCTCCTACCAGTCTGTTTGCTCTGATTGTTCCAGTTGCACAAAAACTTTTTTCTTTTAGAAGACAAAGCAAGTGGTATCCGGTAAAAAAATTGTCGAAATGAACGGTATGTTGTCTAGGATACTCACAAACCGACAATAGACTCATAACCACGCTAATACCAAGGCCAAGTTGTTTGTTATACATGTCTGATGCACCAGCATATGGTTGGAATTTAAAAAGATACAATTTCGATGAACACAAACACCAATATTTGTATCCAAAACGAATTGGTTTCCCCTTGATAAACATCTTGCAGCTATTACGACCGAAAGATGGCACCATTTGCTCATCAATCGAAAGATTTGATTCAAAAACATCAAACTGCATAAATCGACTATTTAGAAGGTTAAACAGTGGTGTTACCTTTGCAAATTTGTCATTTTTGTTGATTTTATTGTTATTTGAAATGTGGAAGTTTGATTTTATTTTTTGGAACTTATTACGTGACATTGCTTGCTTTATGATAGCAATTCCATAAGTCGGTTCGTTGCTCCAATAATTTCGCACCTTAGGAACGGAATGGTAGCCAGAAAACAGCAATATCCCAAATATTCTTCTGCAAGCAATATAGTCATAAGAAGTTAAATTGGCAACATATTATTATAAAATACCTAATTTAGACACAATATCATCTTTTATTGCTTTCAATGGTTCATGTACAGGAGCAATATCCAAATGCATACGCTTAGTTCTTAAAAAAATATTATAATAAAATAAAAATGAATCGTATTACATCATATCATTGCCTACCTGCGACTTCATTCAGTGGATTTTGGTCAGTTGCCTCATTGATTGTAATTTCTTCATCATTAAGAAACTCTTCATCTGAAACTTCGTCAACGTTAGGCGGAGGTAAACACACAACATTGGTTAAATTATGCAACTGCATTTCATTATCCCCATCATCACTGCAATTCTCAATTATTTCTAAAGTTTTACTTGTACTCATATTCATACTCATACACATTCTTTTTAATTTGTAATTAAAAAAAATAGATAAGTATAAAAAAAAATTTGGTGCTCTAATTATCCCAGCGGTCGAGATCTCGACCAGCTAAGTTCAAGGCTGTCTAACGGTAAGTTTGAGTAACTGAAATAACTAGCTTGTATACATTAAAGTTTATTCGAAATGTTGTCTATTTAAAATGATAAAACTTTTTATTTTTCTATTTTTTTTGTAAGTAGTTACAACTTATTAAAAAGTAGGCTATTTTTAGTCTATTCTATTGTCCTCCCCGGTGAAAATTTTAAAGGGGGTAGGGGGGGTAAAAAAGTTTAAGTCCGAGAGCCAATAAGACAAACTTAATTATAAATTAAAAAAAAATAATTAATTCCACTTCCTAATATTTTTAATTATTTAATGAAAAACTGCAAAAGTTTATGGTCGAGATCTCGACCGCTGGTACAAAATGGGTTAAGGGCCCATGTTTAAGGTGAACCACATCTAAGCTTCAACTTTTTTCTTGTATTTCATTTGACATTTCTCAATCTCAGACTAACTCAATTTGAACCGTGGAAAGATACGCAATCGAGCAACGCTTTTAAATATTAAAGATTTTTATAAAAATGGGCGTTCAAATCAAAATGCATTTTGTGCACTTCGTGATTCTTTTGGTTAACATTATCGTTCGAATTCGTCCACAGTCGTGAGAATTGTAAAAAATATTTAAATGTCTGCAAAGCAGGTCTGTATGAAATGTGAAAACATCTGTGAATGCCATCTTAGTTCGCTGAATGGGAAACAATGCTGTTTTTCACGATAACGTGGCAAGAGAGCAAGCAACCTCGACTCATCATCGTGCCCAACAATTGAGCATCAACAGTGTCATTGAAAATATGGACTATCGGATCAAAGTGTGCCGCCTAGGTTGGGGGGCCATTTGGCAAATATTTTTTTCCATACATAATTGAATCATACAAATATTGTCATTATAAAAATAAATGATAATAATTTCATAATAATTTTATTCAAAATCAACATAGTCCCTTAAAATTAAACCACCCATTATAACTTCGGTATGCTAGTAAAATGTTTTAGTCTTTAATGAAAGTGGCCGTTAAAATACGCGTGTCAATAAAGTTTCTGCTAATAAACATAACTTAGATATTTCAATATAGTCCTTTAGTATTCCAAAATCTTTATTCATAGAGAATTTACAAGAATTTAAGAGGAAGAAAGTGAATTTAAGGTTAAATTTTAAGGGCCACAGGGTGATTTAAAATATACATTCTCTGCATTTTTCTAAAACGGGAAATTTATTAGTAAGATTTTGATTTTTAAACTTCTATAACATTTTGCTTTTAAAAGATTTTCAAACGAAATAAGTTTTGTATAATTTTAAAATTTGTTAGCCATTAGAACATGAAAATAAATTGTTTATAATGTTTAGAGATAATTTATTTTTACTTAGGTCAAAATTTTCCTAAATTCCCATTTTTAATAGAGCATAACTTAAGGAGAACATAAGCATAAGTTGTTAGCATGCCATCTAGTAGTTGCTAGTAGAGTCATCTATCTTATCATCTTTATCTTATATTTAGCTACAGTACAATAAATGGCGCAGTGTAAGATGAATAAATGCTAATATATATGACTAATATATTTTTATAAAAATTTAAAGAAAAAAGTGTGCGTGGCACATCTATTTTCCGTTATAACGAAGACTTTGACCAAAATACCATGTTTGCAAAATTTCAGAATCGTACATATAGTTTTGTCAGTTTTATTACGTTTTAAATTTGAAATATACACTGTGCGGTATAAATTTTCGTACATTTTTATCTATAACTCTTTTCCTAATCCATAGATTTAAGCGATTTTCAAAAAAAAAAATTCTTTTGACTCGACAAATATATATTCGAAGTTTCATGACTCTACGTTTATGCGTCTGGACACAATTCAAAAGTGAAAGTGGGCGTTATAGTAGGCGTGTCAAAGTTATTTTTGCGAATGAGTAAAACTTAGGTGTTTCAATATAGTCCTTTATTATTCCAAAATCTTTATTAATAGAGAAATTATATGAATTTTAGGTTAAACGTTATATGGGAGGTGGGCGTAAAAGTGGGCGTAGCACCTTAATTTTTTGGCATAGTAATGAAATTGCCTAGGGGGATAGACGTAGCAAAATTTATCATCAGTCCTCTAATTTTAGCGGTTTTATGAGCTTTTAAATTTCATTAACGGTAGATAACGTGTAAAGTGGGCGTTATAGTAGGCGTGTCAAAGTCATTTTTGCGAATGAGTACAACTGAGGTGTTTCAATATAGCCCTTTATTATTCCAAAATCTTTATTAATAGAGAAATTATATGAATTTTTTTTAAAACGTTATATGGGAGGTGGGCGTAAAAGTGGGCGTGGCACATTGATTTGCCGTTACAAGAAAGCGTGTCACCAAAAAGCAAAGTGTGCAAAGTTGCAGAGTCGTACATCCAATTTTATTGCTTTTATGACGTTTTCGTTTTTAAATTTACCGAAAAATACACTGTGCGGTATAAATTTTCGTACATTTTGATCGATAACTCCTCTCCTAATACATAGATTTAGACAATTTTCGGGGAAAAATATTGCCTTTACCCAGAAAATATATATTCGAAGCTTCATGAGTCTACGTTAAGGCGTTTGGACACAATTCCATTTTATTCGATGTTCGAAGGACACGGTTTTTTCGACCTACTCTTGCTTTTCGAGCTATAACTCTCTTCCTAATATTCCGATTTAGCCCATTTTCAATACCAAACAAACCTTGTCTATAAAAAAGATTCTGGCAAAATTTGAGCCCCCTAGCTTTTTCGGTGCGACCTCTATCGTGCTTTCAACAGACGGACAGACGGATAGACGGACAGACGGATGGACATAGCTAGATCGTCATGAAATCAAACCACGATGTGGAATATATATACTTTATGGGGTCTAAAATGGATATTTCGATGTGTTACAAACGGAATGACAAAATGAATATACCCCCACCATTTTTTTGGTGGCGGGTATAAAAATAAGAAAAAAATGTATTAAAAACACATAAAACAATGAAAAAAATTAAAAAAAAAAAATTTTTTAAATATAAAAAAAAATTTTTTTTAAAAATTTTAAAAAAATCAAAAAAAAAATAATAAAAACATAAATAATATATAAAATAAAAAAAATTTTTTTTGGCTCAGCTGAGATTCGATGCCATGTTTACTCTAACCAGTATATATTTATGTTGTTGTAATTGTGAAAAAAAACGAGGTGGTCGTGGTTTTTTGCTCATATCTCAAAAAGTTATGGGGCGATTGTGCTGAATTTCAATAACGATTCATTCCCGGATATTATCAATAGATTGATACCATACTCAGATCTGAGGAACATATAGTTGCTTCTAAAAGTTGGTTTCAACCAACACACGGACAGACGGGCAGATGGACAGACGGTCAGGGCTTAATCGACTCCTCTATTCATAAGCTTTCAGAAAATATATACTTTATGGGGTCGGAAATGAAAATTGTAGAAATTATAAACGGAATGACAAAGCGATATATACCCTTGTGCACCACAGGTGAAGGGTATAAAAATAAAAGTTAAAATGTATTAAAAACGTTTCATAAGCACAAACCAGTATTCAATTGCTATATTTGAATCTTACTAAATATAGTAGAAAATTTGTTCTTAACAACACAAGATAGTTCTGTTTGCTTGATAGTTGGATGTACCAGTTCCTATTTAAAATTCATTTTTTAGTCCAAAATATCTGTGAACTTTTTAGAAAAAAACTGGAGTTAGGAATTCGTTGAGCTTTCTTCATAATAAAAGTAAGATCTTAAGGACGCATTGTTTTCATTCAGTGTTTTTCTGTGTGCAATAAGTACTTTAAGGGATATATCATATTCAGTTTACTTTATTAATTATATTTTTAAATAATTTTTGTTGTTCCTAAAAACTTGAAAGTTCATTAAAAGGTTTCCGTCGAAAGCTGACAGTACACAAAAATGTTCTAGAATTACTTTCGATTTTATTATATTTTGTTCCTAGCCATTCTGAAATATTTAAAAATTTGAAATAAGTTCTTTTGCCAAAAAGCCACAGATATATTACAGCTATTTTAATATTCGACGATAGCGAATATATCATTATAATTTTTTACTAGTTTTTATACTAGTATCTTTTGCTAGCGCTGCAAACTTCAATTGTAGTTCATCTTCCCTTTTCTTTTTACACAAGTTCATTGCACTTTGTATGAACTCTCCAGTTACTTATTTTCCTCTTCATTAATGTGTTTGGTTGTAGGGCTGCTGTTTTGGTAGAAGTTGTTTAATTTATATTATTTTATTATTTTATTCTCATGTTGGTCTTATTATTGTGATGTTTATATCAGGGACAGAAAAAAGTTTAAGTGCAAAAGAACGATACTTTTAGTGTTTTATAAGTTGGATATAAAAATACATGACTACCTACCTAGACCACATATTTTTTTCATATATATTTTTTTTAATTTATTTCAAATAAAAATGGATAAATATTAATAATTTCCTTCTTTTTACAGTTGCATTTATGCCAGATGAAAGATGAACTACGAATTTTTAATAGGAACCAGTACCCCCAACAATCAAGCAAACAAAATTATCTTGTATCCTTAAGAAAAAGTTTTCTACAGAAGTAAGATTTAACTATAGCAATTGAATACTGGTTTGTGCTTATGAAAAGTTTTTAATACTTTTTCAGATTTTGAAACATGACAATCATTTTCTCTTGATATGTACATTTCTAAATATGATTTTTTATAGAAATACTAAAAATTTATTCAAACTTCCCCTAGCAACACTGATAGTTACATTCTTACACACATGCTTATGTATGTATGTGTACATGTTTAAGAGTATAAAATGTATACTTTTCTTGTATGTGCTTAGATTTAGTATAATATAGTTTTTGTTGTTGCTTTTGGTAAACTCTTTGCTATAAATTTTTATTTAAAAAATTAATTTTTATTTATGTTGTGTTTATTTGTTGTGGCTCTTATTTCTATATGCTTTTTATTTTTTTATTGTTAAAATGCTGTTGCTGCTGCTGCCATTTTACGTTACCAAAACACCCTCAACATGATACTTGTTTTTATGTTTTTATGCATGTATGTATGCATGTGTGTTTTGTTTTAATTTGCTTCTATTTTCTTTTTTTTTTAATTTGTTGTTTTTGCAACTGCATGCTGACAATTGCGTTGTGTGCTGTTTTCGTTTTAGCTAAATTGTGTTGTTTTTTGTTGTGTTTAGTTATTTTAATTATATGTGACTGTGGAAATTTAAAGGAGTGTAATCTTGAAAACGAAGAAGGCAGAAATCAAACGTGTTTCTTGTTAATTCCGCAAACAACAAATATATATGTATATAAATATATTCTAATATATTAAATTCTCGTTTCGTGGTGTTTGTGATTAGACTCTTCGGAAATGGCTCGACCGATGTTCATGAGAATCGGTCTATATCTATTTTTCATACCCCTCAAGGCCACGATTTCTTTCACGCACCCTCAGGTATGCCATACTGCTGGACCGATCTTCTTGAAATTTTCACATAATATAACTAAGTCTCTGGTATGATTAATATAATACTTTTTTACCACACCTACTTGAACGCCCACTTTTTTAGTATTTCTATAGGTAGAAAACTAGGAGCAAAAGCAAAGAAGTAAAAGAAAAACCTAAACGGTGTTTGAACAACAACAATAACAATATATTTATGCAATTCAAGAAATTGTAAAATAAACACACAAAACAGTGCATAATTTGCAATAAAAGAAACAACAAAAAGCACTGAAAAACAAATAAAACACAATTTATTTTTATTGAAATAAAAAAATATTTCCTAGAAATAATATATATGGCAAAACAACGTTTGCCGGGCCAGTTAGTATTAATATATAAAACAAGTGAGAATGCTATATTCGGCTGTACTGAATCTGTTGATACCACATTGTACCTTTATCAAGATTTCAGGTTAATTGCCATGCACCATTTTGCTTTCTACTATTCTATTAGTCGAGACATTTTTTTTTTGATTTCCATTTTGATGGGATTGTGAAAAAAGTAATTCGCCATATTGTTTAAGGTATTCTGTTGCTCAAGCCCTTTCATCTGATGGTAATATTGTGGGGTTAAATAGCACGAAGCCGTCAGACAGATATATCCGTTATTTTAGTTCGGACCCCATATTTGATTCAAACTTTTTCGTAGTTTTTTTTATTCTACTGGCCAAACCCTTTCGTTTGATACTAACAGTTAGGGACTTGAAGTGGAAATATTTTTAATTATAAGATTTGACCATATATACATACATAATTTTTGTTCCATCATACATTTTAAATTTGTTTATAGTGTGTTGTTTTTTGCCAGTCATATTTTATTTTTTTTTTGTTGTTATATTTCAGTTAATTTGCAAACGTTTTGTCAGTTTTTATCAGAAACGGCTGATTATTTATTTAGAGCTTTATTAACTTGATGTTTTTATAAAATATATAACATTACCGGTTAGAATAGCTTCAGAAGTATATCAATCGAAACATACTAGACATTAAGAGCGATTCATTCCCAAAAAATATTGAAACCACCAACAAATCTGTTTAACATATAGGTAGTTCTAAAAGTTGGTGTCAGCCAAGGCATGGGCAAAAGAATACAAGTAAATGGTTCCCCATTTTCTTAAAGGTATTTTATTGAAACCACAAAAGACATGACAACACTGTATATAAACTCAGCACCACAGGTGAAGTGTATTAGGTTAGGTTGAGAAGCAGGGGCACTAAAAGCCCAAACCCACAACAGGTATACACTTATGCCCAACTGGCATGTTGTGCGCTCCATATGAATAGAATAGTTAGAATAGAAACAGAAAAGATGAGAAAGAGAAGCAGGTGAAGTGTATAAAAAAATATAATGAAACACTGTTCAACAGAATGAGCTGCTAACCAGTTTATTTACTTCGTTTCTAATTGGCTAAGTGAAATTAAAACTAATTTATTTTATTTTGGTTACATGTAAATCTACTTTTTGTAAACAAAATTATACAAAAAAATGTTTTGTTATTATTTCTGTTTTTCGCCTTACTCTATCTTCCTCTTTCATTATTAAGTGTGACATGATACCACTAAAGTAGTTTAGGTCTGTTTCAATTCGATAGTAAAAGTTAATTATTTATTGCGTTGAATTTTTGATTAAAAACGAAAATATTGGTAATCATGTACAAACAAATGCGAAATTGTTATTTAACACTTTTATTTTCTTTCATTATAGATAAATATTAATGAGATTAATATTTCTTACTTAGTCATTTTAATAAATAATGAAGTTAAAACTTATTGCTCATGACACAGAAAATTATCATGTAGTAATAAGAGCAAAAACGTCCTAGTACTTAACACACTCGCTTTCGAATAACAGCACAAACAAGTTCTTACTTTTATGGTATTAGATTAGGATATGCCTTTTAATTAACTAAGCAACCTATCAATTGTCATCAGAGGTCGACAAATAGCTACTTAAGTATCACATTTTATTTTAAGCCATTACTAATACTAGCATATTCTGCGGTCGACGTAGGCATTCGTAATCTAGTTGTAAATGTGATCATACTTTCTCGGCTTTGGTTGCCATTGAAAGGTATGTTACTAATTAATATTTAGTTCTTGCTGTTGTTGTCACTTTAGTAAATATTATTTTAGTTTGTTATTTAGTTTGTTACTTATTAAGCACTATATTAATTACAAATGCTGAAGTGTATTATTTAATTAATAAAAATATTTAAAGTTCTGGCAATGAGTGCAAGAGTATGCCCAGTGTAATGGTATACATTTATTAGTTACCAACTGTGTACCACAAATCCACTTGAATGTCAAGCAAAGAATAGCTAACAATAAAAACATGACCGTAAAAAATTCATGCGGTGGTGTTTAACTGAATTTCTTAGCAAAACTATTTCAAAAAGTAAAAATAATTGTTAATTTAGAACTATAACATAACACACTATATTCTTTATAACTACAAAAAAAAAAGTATTTTTTCAGTGTTTTCCATTAGCAGAGAATTTATTCAGTCGATAAAAACCATTATACTATCATATCCAATCATATTATGATCAACGAAACCGTGTTTTTTCTTTGCATGCATTTGTTGCTTTTATTAGTCTTTTTATTATACCGTTCACCTGTAGTGTCAAGGGTTTCATTCTGTTATTAATACAACATTAACTTTCTTCCTCAAAAACTATATATTTTGAGAGAGCTAATGAATAGGGGAGTCGATTAAGCATTGTCCGTCTGTCCGCATTTTAGTTGAAATCAATATTTAGAAGCGCTCACATGCTCCACAGGACTGTGGAAATATTTAGGTATAAATTTCTTATAACTTTCTGAAATATTAGTTGAAAACAATACTAAATATGTTTTTTCCTGTTTCTACCACAAAAATTAAAATTTTTCCATTCTAGTGTAACTCTTAGATATGTTTGTTACTAAAAAATTCTAAACAAATTGGTCACTAATCGGCAGAGTTATACACAAAAATTATTAGCAAAATTTTCTTTAAACTACTAAGTGATTTTTGAACACACTGACATCTATAGGTCTTTTACTTGTTTTTTTTCTCATTAGATTTTCTTTTTTCATTTAAGTTAAACACAATACAAAAATGCGATTCACTGGCCTTTTCGAACAATCGTTGGAAAAAGTCAACAGCAATTAAAATTTAAAAAAAGATGTTGTTGCTTTTATCAAAAAATCAATTCTTATTTATATTTTTTATTTATCGACAAAAAATTTTAAATTGTTACCGGGTTTAAATGCCACTTGTTTAAGTCCCGGCTGTGGAGCGATTACCTGTTGTAAGTGCTGTAAGAGGAGAATTTATTTTGAAAACATTTTGAATATCGTTAAAAAGTATTAAGTGGAAAAAATAATAGGTTTTAACCAGTTTAGTACTTGGCGGATCTTTAAAGGCTTATGAATCACACAACAACGGGAAAATCGTAAACGATATTGTCTTTAACAATGTTTTTAAGATATTTTTAAGTTTTTCACATACGACACTGGTTGTTGTTGCTTTAATACAGTCGCCTATATTCATTTTATATACATATATTTATTTAAAAAAAAATTAGCTTTTATGATCTTAAGTGAGTTAAAGTAAGTCAAGGCAACATTTGTTCGAAAATGCCCAATTTGCTGAGGCCGTGCACCTGCCGCTATTGATTTTGTAAGGTATGATGACCGACTCTTCAGATTTTTTTGACTTTGCTAACTAGGCCAACTCTAAATGCATTTGGATTTTCATTATACCAACACATCTGAATTTTATGTAAAACTGTGTAATACAAACAAGAGCGCTATACTCGGCTATGCCGAATAATATATACCCTTCATATAATTTGTATAATCATGTAATAATTAAAACTGTCAATTATATGGTGACCAAAAATTATTTAGGAAATCGATAATTTGACTTTTTAATTGAATTTTTTTTAATGTTATTTCGACGATATCATTAGCCCCTTAACCACGATTTTTCGTTAATTTTGCCAAAGATGCATATTTTATAAATGTATAACAAATATTGCAAGAAGTTTCAAAGAAGCTAAAAAATCTGACTTTATTTTGGTAAAAACAGAGACAATCATGTTATTTCGCATATATCTCAGCTCGTAATATACCCACATAAGTGATTTTTGATAGGAAATTTTTGAAAGCATATCTGAAAAATTCGTACCATACAAGAGTCTGAAGTATACGTGGGGACTTCAAAAAGTTTAATTCAACATACACTCGAGCAGACAGACTTAGATTAATAAATTGTTATATCTACAATGTTTCAGAGTATATATACTTTATAGGGTTTGAATATTATAGACATTACAATCGGAGTGACACTATCGTTTCAAGGATATAAAAATGATAATGTAAACTGTATTTTTTTTTCATAAGATTTGAAAGTTTCTTTCTATCCAATATTGGAATTAAATAAGTCTAACCTAGGCAGAGTGACGTTAACTAAAACCCCTTTAAAATTTCTTTACTTGCAACACTTGGTCAGTATTTATTATTCAGCACAATATGTCAGTAAATACGTGAAAAGTACACAAAAATCCTAATATGGCCAAAGTAAATATAGGAGCTTATCTATGGAGGTTTTTCGCTTCATCTTTTTTTTTGTTTGCACAAATTATATGAAAAATAAATTAAAAATAAAGAATTAAAATGTATTCTTTTGAACAACATTGATGCATCTAACATTAATTTGTAACAGCAATATGTTGGAGTACTTACAGTTGTGTAAATTCTCTAAACCATTCAAAAGCAAAAACGCTTTGTGTAAGTGCACTATAACCGATTTGTCTTTAGTTGGGTTGCCCCTAGTAAACTCTGATTTTTATAAAAAAAATCTATATTTATACATATTATTAAACTTTACAAAGAAACTTAATTTCAACCTAAGTTTTTTAAATACATGTTACTTATTGTTTTTAAAAAATAAATTTTCAGAGTAAAAAAAAAATCATAGAAAGAACTAAGACTTCAATCACATTTTTTTTAACTCAACAATTTTTTTACGGAATAAGACCCAAGCAAGTTTCAAAATGAAATGTGTATTACATCAGAGAATGTGTTAATTGATCTACAGTATTACATGTCGCTATTAGCATGGTGTTAGACGGTAGCTGTGTTGGCTGGCTTGTGAAATATTATACAAAAACACAACGATACCTTTCAGCTGTCTTCGAAATATTAAAGCCAAACTTACAAAAACTCCACCAATTATAATAAATCTCTTTATTAAATTACTCTTTTGAATGGCACTCTGGTACTTTAATTAAATCTAATAATATTTACAAGCTTACAAATTCCTTTCAACTTGTTAGCAGGAGCTTTTGAAACTTGTTTCTCATTTAAGTTTGTGCCTCTGCATAATCACGTTTGATGGTGCGGGATCAATTCCCATCAAAGACTGTAGACTGCTACACTACAGTAGACAGATATTTCTCTCTACTTTGTAAGTCTCTAAAAGTCAAGTATTCGAAATGAAATATAATGAGTTTTTATTTCGAAGAAAAAAATATTTTTTTAAATGGCTTAAATCAAAATCTTAACAACCACGTACTTTTTTGAATAATTTTGGTTTGAGCTCATTCGATGCTTAAACACAAATAAAATATTAAACATAAAATTTAAAATATTAGTTTGACACATTTTTATTTTGAAAACTTGTTAGTTGCAGGGCTACACGAATTTTAATTTTATGAAAATGTTCACATTCTTTTGTGCTGTTTTTTTATGTAGACATTTTCTTACTACAATATTCAAATAAAAACAAAAACATAATCTTTTTAAGTAAATTTACGTTTTTGTAATATACAGTAAAAAAAATATTTTCTTTTATGGCATGGAACATGAAAAAGATGACCTCCACGTTTTGGCTGGCATAAACAGATCATTTTTCATGTGTTGTTTTTGTTGCAGCAACAACCCATTTTTCTTAAAGCATAGTGTCCAAAAATAAAAACACGCTGTTCTTTTGTATTGTGTTCCAGTTTTGCTAATCCCCAACTGTCAGCTATTAATATTTTAACATTTTTTATTGGCAGCACTTTACCGCATAAATAGCGGCAAGTTTAAATCGGGCCTGAATTTCGTAAAATCTTACAATAAAACAAAATATAAAAATTCAGCACACATAAACAAAATTCTTTTGTGGTTTTCTTGTTCTACTGCTACATGTGTATATAGACCACCCTGTAGTTAGAACTTGTGGGCTGTCTTTTGTTTGTAAAACATATTTCTTTAATGTTACAAATCAGTATTTGGATTTAGCATATGTATGTATAAATACACCTGCACTATGATTTGGAAATTTTTGGTATTGTTTGATAATATCACGGTCGTATGTGTGTGCATGTGTGACATGTATTAGACATATCAAAGTAATACTGTATACAAAAAAGAAGAGCAACAAAATATGTATTCAGTTAGGTAAGGGCAAAATTAGTATAAACTAGGGTGATCGATTATTTGAATTTTTTAAGAAACCGGTTTTCAAATAGTTTGAAATTTAGAATTTTAAAAAAACCGGTTGCTATTTTGAAAATTAAGAAAAAACCGGTTAACCGGTTCGAATATAAAAAATATAATATTTAAAGAAAAAATTAAAAAATATTGTTCAAAAAGATTATAATAAAAATTATATCTTAATATGAAATTTTTACAGTTTATATACGTTTGGCTGCACAATAACACAATAACGGACATGAATACAGTTGACTAATTTTTTTTTAATTGTTGAATTTGTTGGATTTAGGACAAAAGTTACTTTTTACAAGTAAAATAAGTAAATACAATAAATTAATACATAAATATATAAGACCTTTTATAAGGCTGTTATAAATTTTTGTATCTCCTTCTGTACATGTTTTAAATGTTAAATAGATCTTTTAAACTAATATGCACTAACGTATTTTGTTTGAAATGATTTCTGTAATTTGAAATACATTTTGAAGACCTGGGACATACAAATATAAGCATAAACTAGTTTGTTCAATTGTTTAATTAAAATTTATGTTGACAGACACTCAATACCATTAATTAAAATTAGGATCTGGAAAAAGAGATTATTGGTTCTTTTTTATTATACCGTTCACCTGTGGTGCACAAGGGTATATATAGCTTTGTCATTCCGTTTGAATTTCTACAATTTTCATTTCCGACCCCATAAAGTATATATTTTCTGAAAGCTTATGAAGAGAGGAGGCGACTAAGCCCTGACCGTCTGTCCGTCTGCCCGTTTGTCCGTGTGTTGGTTGAAATCAACTTTTAGAAGCAACTATATGTTCCTCAGATCTGTATATAGTATTAATCTCTTGGAAATATCCGGGAATGAATCGCTATTGAAATTCGATCGCCCCCATTTCTAAAAAAATTTTTTTAAAAAATTAAAAAAAAATTTTTTTAAATTTTTTTTTGTAATTTTTTTTTGTTGCTTTTTTAATATATTTTTTTTAAATTTTTTTTTTAGAAACATATACGAAAACTCAATTTATAATTTTACAATGGTTTTTTATATGTATGTTTTTTACATTTATGTATGTACGTATTTTATATGACATGAATGGTGATACAAACAATTGTTATTGCATGACTATACTTTGTGAAGGGTATATAAGATTCGGCACGGCCGAATATAAAACTGTTACTTGTTGTAACTACAGTTTTCACCTCAAGGTGATGGATCAGCTAAGTTTATGCTTCAATTACTTTTAACGTAAGGTTTATCTATATATATAAAAATCAATGTGTGTTTGTATGTTTGTATGTTTGTTTGTGCTTTATAGACGGCTAAACGGCTGGACCGATTTCCTTGAAATTTTCACAGAATCTTTCTGTATGTCTGGAAGGAACTATAGGCTATACTTTCGTTTGAAATTGTCAGTGGGCGGGTTGCCACGCCCTATTAAAGAATAAGTATTAAATATTATATATCACGAAAGTTAATGCAGGTAGAGTCTTCAAATTAAGTACGGTAAGCTTTGACATCCACACGAACATTTGGGTAAAAAATGGGCGGACTTGGAATAGTAGGCGTGGCCACATGAATTAAATACTAAAATTTGTATATCTGGGAAACGATATCGATTAGAGTACTAAAATTTTGCAAGAGGAACTTTGACATCCAAATAAACATTTCTGGAAAAAATGGGCACATTAGCAATAGTGGGCGTGGCACCTGCCATATGAATTAAATACTAAAATTTGTATATCTGGAAAACGATATCGATTAGAGTACCAATATTCTACAAGAGCAACTTTGACACCCAAATAAACATTCTTGGAAAAAATGGGTGCATTATCAGTAGTGGGCGTGGCACCCACCATATGAATTAAATACTAAAATTCGTATATCTGGAAAACGATATCGATTAGAGTACTAAAATTTTGCAAGGGCAACTTTGACATCCAAATAAAAATTTTTGGAAAAAATGGGTATATTACCAATAGTGGGCGTGGCATTAACATATGAATTAAATACTAAAATTTTTATATCTGGAAAACGATATCGATTAGAGTACTAAAATTGTGCAAGGGCAACTTTGACATACAAACAAACATTTTTGTAAAAAATGGGTACATTAGCAATAGTGGGCGTGGCACCTGCCATATGAATTAAATACTAAAATTTGTATATCTGGAAAACGATATCGATTAGAGTACTAAAATTTTGCAAGAGGAACTTTGACATCCAAATAAACATTTCTGGAAAAAAAGAGTACATTAGATATAGTGGGCGTGGCACCTGCCATATGAATTAAATACTAAAATTTTTATATCTGGAAAACGATATCGATTAGAGTACTAAAATTTTGCAAAAGCAATTTTGACATCCAAATAAACATTCTTGGAAAAAATGGGTGCATTATCAGTAGTGGGCGTGGCACCCACCATATGAATTAAATACTAAAATTCGTATATCTGGAAAACGATATCGATTAGAGTACTAAAATTTTGCAAGGGCAACTTTGACATCCAAATAAACATTTTTGGAAAAAATGGGTATATTACCAATAGTGGGCGTGGCACCAACATATGAATTAAATACTAAAATTTTTATATCTGGAAAACGATATCGATTAGAGTACTAAAATTGTGCAAGGGCAACTTTGACATACAAACAAACATTTTTGTAAAAAATGGGTACATTAGCAATAGTGGGCGTGGCACCTGCCATATGAATTAAATACTAAAATTTGTATATCTGGAAAACGAAATCGATTAGAGTACTAAAATTCTACAAGAGCAAATTTGACACCCAAATGAACATTTAGGCAAGAAATGGGTGCATTATCAGTAATGGGCGTGGCACCAACATATGAATCTATATATATAAAAATCAATGTGTGTTTGTATGTTTATATGTTTGTATGTTTTTATGTTTGTTTGTGCTTTATAGACGGTTAAACGGCTGGACCGATTTCCTTGAAATTTTCACAGAATCGTCCTGTATGTCTGGAAGGAACTATAGGCTATACCTTGATTAGAAATTGTAAGTGGGCGGGGTGCCACGCCCTATTAAAGAATAAGTATTAAATATTATATATCACGAAAGCTAATGCAGCTAGAGTCTTCAAATTAAGTATGGTAAACTTTGACATCCACACGAACATTTGGGTAAAAAATGGGCGGACTTGCAATAGTAGGCGTGGCCACATGAATTAAATACTAAAATTCGTATATTTGGAAAACGATATCGATTAGAGTAGTAAAATTTTGCAAAAGCAACTTTGATATTCAAATAAACATTTATGGGAAAAATGGGTGAATTAACAATAGTGGGCGTGGCACCCACCATATGAATTAAATACTAAAATTCGTATATTTGGAAAATGATATCGATTAGAGTACTAAAATTTTGCAAAAGCAACTTTGATATTCAAATAAACATTTATGGAAAAATGGGTGAATTAACAATAGTGGGCGTGGCACCCACCATATGAATTAAATACTAAAATTCGTATATTTGGAAAACGATATCGATTAGAGTAGTAAAATTTTGCAAAAGCAACTTTGATATTCAAATAAACATTTATGGAAAAATGGGTGAATTAACAATAGTGGGCGTGGCACCTACCATATGAATTAAATACTAAAATTCGTATATCTGGAAAACGATATCGATTAGAGTACTAAAATTTTGCAAAAGAAACTTTGATATTCAAATAAACATTTATGGGAAAAATGGGTGAATTAACAATAGTGGGCGTGGCACCCACCATATGAATTAAATACTAAAATTCGTATATTTGGAAAACGATGTCGATTAGAGTAGTAAAATTTTGCAAAAGCAACCTTGATATTCAAATAAACATTTATGGAAAAATGGGTGAATTAACAATAGTGGGCGTGGCACCCACCATATGAATTAAATACTAAAATTCGTATATTTGGAAAACGATATCGATTAGAGTAGTAAAATTTTGCAAAAGCAACTTTGATATTCAAATAAACATTTATGGAAAAATGGGTGAATTAACAATAGTGGGCGTGGCACCTACCATATGAATTAAATACTAAAATTCGTATATCTGGAAAACGATATCGATTAGAGTACTAAAATTTTGCAAAAGAAACTTTGATATTCAAATAAACATTTATGGAAAAAATGGTTGCATTAACAATAGTGGGCGTGGCACCTGCCATATGAATTAAATACTAAAATTTGGGGTGGCAAAGCACACCGGGTATTAGCTAGTATCCTATAAAAAATAATATTTAAGCTTAATTATTTTTCTTATTTTGCATTTGTTTTTTAAACAACAAATAGATTTCTTACAATATTATAGAAGAATATTTAATAGTTTTTATTTTCTAATTTTTAGAAACTTTTCGCGTACGATTGGTTACAAAGATATATGAAAATAAACTTAAAAATATAAAAAACCGGCTTTTTCGGATAAAAAAATTGGTGTATTCGATATTCGAAAAATCAACATTTAGGAAAAACCGCCAGCAAAAAGAGGAAAAAATCGGGTTTTCCACCGGTTGTAAAACCAAGTCGATCACCCTGTATAAACGTAAAGAAGACAAAAAATAATTATTTAATTGAAAAAACTAAAATAATAAAATGAAATCTGAAAACAAAAATATATAAAAATATTTCTAAAAGAAAAAAATTTCATATTTTAGAGAAAGCCTCCAAAATTCAAAATTATCGGCACTTTTAAAAAATCGCTAAGCTAAGAAAATTAAAAAATAAAAAAAAACCCTAATAAGAAAAAAAGTGTTTTAAATTCGAAATATTTAAAACAAAAGGGGACTATGCCTTTTGAGGAAAGTGTGCTTGTAGGCTCATAGAGAAAATATATATGGGAAGGTGCACATAATGATTAAATCACATTTACAAAATTGCAGAGTCGTGCATTCATTTGTGTGGGTTTTTTAATTCAAATTCGAATTCGAAACTGATATTTTTTTTCTCTTGCACAGACTAAACCAATTTTAAAGAAACATATTTTTACCCAAGGCATATTTATTCATCAGGTACTCTTGATTCGTCAGCTGATTATTTTTTTTATTACTTATTTTTAATTTCAGCTGTCATAATACAAAAATAAAAAACAATTTTCTCTCTTTTCTAATTAATTTCAAATGTCAAACTTCATATATAAAAAATATAAACAAAAAATTCTCTCCGAACTGCAATTACCTGATGGATAAATATGCCTTGTTTTTACCCAAGAAATGTATGTACATTCAAATATTATTACTTATGTTCATGGCATTGAGGCGCTATGTCTCTAAACTCTTTTTCAAATCTTACAAGCAGTGTACTGTATGGCAAACATGGAATCGCTTAAATTGCCATCAAACTTCTGCACAGCGTATTAAATATTTAAGCAATAGTAAAAGTAAAAGCTTCTTTAGTCTTTACTTTCTGTTGTCGTTCTGTGAATTGCTATTCTGTTGTTTAATTTTTGTAGTTACTTCTTCTGTAAAAAATCATCTACCTCAAATTGTATTTATAAGCAAAGAGAGTATCTCTGTTGCAGCCACCAGAAACAAAATTAATAATATTTTTACACAATATCGAAATAAAAACATAATAAAAATTATCTGATATACGTACATAAGCTTTGGCTTAATAACGGCAAAAGAATTTATAGTGGTTTTTCATATATCCAAATGAATACTTATGTATACATACATACATACATGTATACATATATTTTTTTTTCTTTAAAATATCGCCAGAGGTGCCGTTTTAGTATCAAATTTACATAAAATATTAATATATATTTTTGTAGACTTATTGTCCATTTTAATTTATGTTGTACAAAAGATGGACAAAATCCCGCAAATTGCCCTTTTAAAATACTGAACATTAAATCAAAACACAGAAAAAAAATGTGTTTGTAACCCAACTCAAAATGTAGGTTGTTTTATTTTATGATATTTACAAAATAATTTTAAATCTAGTGTTTTTCGTTTTTAAACAAAAAATTTTTATTTGAATACTGAAAAAAAAATTTTAAATCATATACAACTCATGCCATAATTTACATTTTGGATATGAAAAAACGTTACCATAAAATAGATTAAAAAAAAAATTATAACGGCTTACCTCACAAAGCCAAAAAAAATTGTTCGAACATTATAAAAGGAATTAAGCTTTTGTTTAGTTTGAAGTGGATAACAAATACACATTTTGTATCTCTCTATTAAGTAAGCTGAACGATTTATTTTTATAATACTTGCTTTTTATATGTTCAACTAGAAAAGCCCGGCGCGCGTCGCTACGCCCTTTAATGAATAAAACTGTATTCTGAATTTAAATGGAATATCAAGTGCCAAAAACTAAAAATTATAAATTTTTTAATGGGCGTGGCACTGCCCACTTTTCTGACCCCGAAATTATTATGTAATGATAGTTCGATATGTGTGCAAAGTTTCAGAAAAATCGGTCTAGCGCAAGTACATCAAAATTATAACTTTTTGATGGGCGCGGTCCAGCCCACTTTTCTTATCACGCAATTATTTAGTTATGACAGCTCGATATGTATGCAAAGTTTCAGAAAAATCTTTAAAGTGGAAGTAGCTAAAAATGATAACTTTTTTTATGGGCGTGGTCCCGCCCACTTTTCTTATCACGAAATTATTAAGTCATGACAGCTCGACATGTGTGCAAGGTTTCAGAAAAATTGGTCAAGTGCAAGACCTCAGAATTATTACTTTTTTTTTATGGTCGTGGCCCTGCGCACTTTTCTAATTACTAAACTGTATAGTCATGACAGCTCAATATGTGTGCAAAGTTTCAGAAAAATCGGTTTAGATCAAGTATCTCAAACTTATAACTTTTTTTATGGGCGTGGCCCTGCCCACTTTTCTGATCACGAAATTATTAAGTCATGACAGCTCGATATGTGTGCAAAGTTTCAGAAAAATCGGTAAAGTTTAAGTAGCTGAAAATTATAACTTTTTTTATGGGCGTGACACTGCCCACTTTTCTTATCACAAAATTGTAAAATAATCACAGCTCAATATGTGTGCAAATTTCAGAAAAATCGGTACAGTGCAAGTACCTCTAAATGATAACTTTTTTCATTAGCGTGGCCCTACCCACTCTTCTGATTACGAAATTATAAAGTCATGACAGCTCAATATGTGTGCAAAGTTTCAGAAAAATCAGTCCAATGCAAGTACCTCAAAATTAAAACTTTCTTATGGGCGTGGCCCCGCCCACTTTTCTAATCACGAAATTATTTAGTCATGACAGCTCGATATGTGTGCAAAGTTTCAGAAAAATCGGTCAAGTGGAAGTAGCTAAAAATGATAACTAATTTTTTATGGGCATGGCCCTGCCCACTTTTTTCCACCAATAAACATTCCTTGTTATGAGTACAACAACTTGATAAAGTTTGAGTCCGATCGGTTTTACAGTTTCGGAGTCTATAGCTAACATACAGACAGAGTTTCACTTTTATATACAGTCGAACTTCCATAACTCGAATCACCATTATCCCAAAAAAAACTTCGACTTATGGAGACTTCGAGTTACAGAATTTTTTGCTTAAATAGAAAAAAAGGTTTTTTATTATGTATTTTTATTTAAAATAACCTCGAATGGAAAACTACATACTTAAGAATATAAAATAACAAGCATATATACTAATATATGTAATTAAATGTTCGGAAAGAACTTTCTACATCATTTCTTGTTGGCTTTTGAGCAGTTTCTCATACATATTTTGCTTCTAGTTGCTGAAAACTAATCGAGGACTGCTTTGTCGATTTTTTTGAATTTTGGGGTCCTAACTCTTTTACTACATAAACGAAATCCAGATTAAAATGTGTTGATAATTATTTCCTTATTTTTGAAAATTGTTGATACCGTGCTTGCCGGGATACCATATTAATCAGCCGCTTCCTTTTTCTTTAATCCATCTTTGACGTCTTTTATAAGTTTATATTTTTCAATTGTTAAGCATTTTAAAACATTTTTAGTTGCCATAATAAATTAAAAAAATTGACTTCAACATTTATCATCTAACCCGAATTATGCATAGAACTTATACTTACGCAAACAAAAAGAAGCAAATTTGTAATTACCCAAAAAAAATAAAAATATCACGTAAAATAGACAAACCAGCTTAAAAAACAAACGAGAGTAAAACAAACAACCGATAACTATAACAAAAACAAAAACCCATTTAAGCAAGTAAAATTCTTCGAGTTATAGAGTTCATGTGTACGTTTTTTGTTCGAGTTATGGAGTACTTCGACTTATGGAAGTTCAAATTACGGAAGGAAAATTGTATGTGATTTGTTCTTTTAACGCTACTGCAAACCAAATGAGTCCGAGTTAGAGAAAATTCGAGATAGAGAAGTTCCAGTTATGGAAGTTCGACTGTATATGTAGATTATTTTTTCAAAAATTTTAATAATTTTTTTTAGTTTTAGTCACAGCTTGTTTTTGTTAAAATTAATTATTTTGTTGTTGCAATCTCAATAAAAAAATTTATATTTTTGCCAATATCTTTGTCCGGTAATGACCTGATTGAACCAATATTTCCATTAATGTTTTTATAACTATTTCGTATAGTGACATTCAATAAATAGGTGAAGAAGTTATTTGAGAAATGAAAAATCTGAATTTGTTTGGGTAAAAAATAGAGCCAAACGTGTTTTTTCATTCTTGGAAAGCACATATGATAAATTGATACCTTATAGCAGACTGAAGTACTTTAGGGGATTAAAAAGGTTGCTTTCAATATAAACACGGACAGACGGACTTAGTTTTATTAAATTATACTTAGGCATTAATTATAATGGATACAAATATATAAGGATACAAAATATATATCGTCAACTTAAAGGCGAAATAACCTAACTGCAGTTTTCAAAAGTTTACTGGAGAGGGGAAAAACGTTATAAAATTGAAACTGTTTGCAATATTTTGATTAAAATGAAACCAGAAATATGTGTATATAATCGGCGATTGGCATAATAACAATTCTTTTGCTGTTGGCAAGGTACTTCTAATTCCATGGCAAAAAAGACGTTGAGGTGGCGAATCAAGATTGCTTCTTGGGGTATTCATATAGTTAAGGAGTCCTAAATAGTAGTCGATGTTGTCGTATTTTAATTGCTTAAGGATGTTTTTTTGCCATTTTCACTGCCCTTTCCTCTAACTCATTGCCACTTGGGTGGTACGGCAAGCTTATGCGATGATTAAATTTACATGTCAATGAAAAAAGTTTAAATTTGTTGCTTGAGTAGTCGTCAATAAAAACAATATACTCGTGATTTTTATACCCACCACCAAAAAAATGGTGGGGGTATATTCATTTTGTCATTCCGTTTGTAACACATCGAAATATCCATTTTAGACCCCATAAAGTACATATATTTTGAATCGGGGTTTGATTTTATGACGATCTAGCTATGTCCGTCCGTCTGTCCGTCTGTCCGTCTGTTAAAAGCACGATAGAGGTCGCACTGAAAAAGCTAGGTGGCTCAAATTTTGCCAGAATCTTTCTTATAGACAAGGTTTGTTTGGTATTGAAAAGGGCTAAATCGGAATATTAGGAAGAGAGTTATAGCTCGAAAAGCAAGAGTAGGTCGAAAAAACCGTGTCCTTCGAACATCGAATAAAATGGAATTGTGTCCAAACGACTTAACGAAGACTCATGAAACTTCGAATATATATTTCCTGGGTAAAGACAATATTTTTCACCGAAAATTGTCTAAATCTATGCATTAGAAGAGGAGTTATCGATCAAAATGTACGAAAATTTATACCGCACAGTGTATTTTTCGGTATATTTAAAAACAAAAAGGTCATAAAAGCAACAAAATTGGATGTACGACTCTGTAATTTTGCACACTTTGCTTTTTGGTAAGACGCTTTTTTTTAACGGAAAATCAATGTGCCACGCCCACTTTTACGCCCACCTCCCATATAACGTTTTACCTAAAATTCATATAATTTCTCTATTAATAAAGATTTTGGAATAATAAGAGCCTATATTGAAACACCTCAGTTGTACTCATTCGCAAAAATAACTTTGACACGCCTACTATAACGCCCACTTTTCATAAAATTTAAAAGCTCATAAAACCGCTAAAATTAGAGGTATGATGATAAATTTTGCTACGTCTATCCCCCTAGGAAATTTCATTACTATGCCAAAAAATTAAGGTGCCACGCCCACTTTTACGCCCACCTCCCATATAACGTTTTACCTAAAATTCATATAATTTCTCTATTAATAAAGATTTTGGAATAATAAAGGACTATATTGAAACACCTAAGTTGTACTCATTAGCAAAAACAACTTTGATACGCCTACTATAACGCCCACTTTCACTTTTGAATTGTGTCCAGACGCATAAACGTAGTCATGAAACTTCGAATATATATTTATCGAGTCAAAAGAATATTTTTCCCTGAAAATCGCTTAAATCTATGAATTAGGAAAAGAGTTATAGATAAAAATGTACGAAAATTTATACCGCACAGTGTATATTTCAAATTTAAAACGTAATAAAACTGACAAAACTATATGTACGATTCTGAAATTTTGCAAACATGGTTTTTTGGTCAAAGGTTTCGTTATAACGGAAAATAGATGTGCCACGCACACTTTTTTCCTTAAATTTTTATAAAAATATATTAGTCATATATATTAGCATTTATTTATCTTACACTGCACCATTTATTGAACTGTAGCTAAATATAAGATAAAGATGATAAGATAGATGACTCTACTAGCAACTACTAGATGGCATGCTTACATCTTATGCTTATGCTTCTCCTGAAGTTATGCTGTACTAAAAATGGGAATTTAGGAAAATTTTGACCTAAGTAAAAAAAAATATCTCTAAACATTATAAACAATTTATTTTCATGTACCAATGGCTAACAAATTTTAAAATTATACAAAACTTATTTTGTTTGAAAATCTTTTAAAATCAAAACATTATAGAAGTTTAAAAATCAAAATCTTACTAATAAATTTCCCGTTTTAGAAAAATGCAGAGAATGTATATTTTAAATCACCCTGTAACCTTTAAAATTTAACCTTAAATTCACTTTCTTCCTCTTAAATTCATATAAATTCTCTATGAATAAAGATTTTGGAATACTAAAGGACTATATTGAAATATCTAAGTTATGTTTATTACCAGAAACTTTATTATTATTTTTATAAAAATCTTTAATATTTAAAAGCGTTGCTCGATTGCGTATCTTTCCACGGTTCAAATTGAGTTAGTCTGAGATTGAGAAATGTCAAATGAAATACAAGAAAAAAGTTGAAGTTTAGATGTGGTTCACCTTAAACATGGGCCCTTAAAATTTAACCACGCTCTACAAAGAAAGTGATACATATTTTATTATAAAGAGATTATTCTATAGCGATTAACAAAATAATAAATATTGTGCTTTAAATTTACACAAAATTGGTGGTGGGTATAAAAGATTCGGCACAGCCGAATATAGTGCTTTTACTTGTTAAAATTGAACATGTCTGTTGCATATACCTCGAAACCATGTTAAGATTTTTTTTCGCCTACGTATATATGAACAAATCATCTCATATATCTTCAGAACACTTTGAATATTTTTTATTATTGAGTGGGAACTTTTTTTCAGAATACATTTAATTTATTCATACTTGCGTTCATATTTTTACATTTTTTTATGAACTATTTTTTTATATAAAAATATTGTTCACAACATTTCTCCCAGTGCACTCAAAAAATGCTTGCGAATACTTACTTAATATTTTTATACTTTATATTTTTGTACTGCACCTCCTTTTACAGATGACTGATTTAAATGAAGAGATATGAAGTACTTGACAAATGTTTCCTTACTTACTGTTACGACAATAATACCTGCGTTAACTTATTTAATTTTTTACTGTAACTTTTTTTTAAATAAAATGTACTTTCTTCCTATAAATTTCGAAAAGCAAAGCCGAAATAATTGAACATTAATTTCCTCGTAACAACACAATAGCAAGATTACGTCGAATAGATATGAAATGACAATGACTAACAACTGCTTAATCTAGCAGTCTTCACAAAAAACATCACTAAATATTAATTTTTTCTGAACATTTTTAAATATTTACCTTTTTGTTTTGTGTGATTAATATTATTTTTGCTTGTATCATGTATATCATTTTTATTTACTTCAAATCATTTGATAAATTTAAAATAAACGTTTCGATAAATATTATGGCATTTTCCAAAATCTAATTTTGAATATAAAAGAATTCCTTGCCACAGAATCACCGACTTCTCTTGTGTTATTTATATGTTTTAAAAAAAACTAAAGTAACCGAAAATATATGTATCTTTAGAGAGATGTATTCAGTTGTAATGAAAAATTAATATAAACGTAATGAAATATAAAACAATTTTTTTCTACACATAATAATAAAAGACTTTAGAACAACCTGTGTAACACGTAAAAAAAACATAAACTGCCTGTTCAACGATGTCGAAAGAAAACCCAAGCGAAGTTTCATTCGTACAAATATATTTAAAACAACAAAAAATTTGTTTTTGTTTTCAACGTATTTGTACGAATGAAATTTCGCTTGGGCTTTCTTTCGACATCGTTGAACAGGCAGAAAATTTAGGTTTAGTGAGATTTTTGTTGTTGTTATTGCAAATCATAATGGTGTTTTAAGAATATTACTACAATATGACGCTAGTGTTTAAATTTTTTATTAGACCAGTAACACTGTTGCAAGGAATGCTTTCCTGCAATTTAGCTTTGACTTTGAATATTTCTCATAACGCATAAATATGGCTGAAAAAAAATACTCATCACGTTTAAAAACAATATTTTTTAATGTGAAAAATATTAAAAATTTTTATTAATTTAAGAAGAAACATTTTGAAATACATGTTTGAAAACTGTACGAATTATTTATTGAGAATTAAACAAAAAAAAATTCTATTTTAATGTCAATTTTGCACAAGAGGTTATTATCTCGAAATTCTAAAATTTTCTCTAGAGGACAAAAACTGTTGTTACATTTTAATGGAATGTTTAAATCCAAATAATGTATTATAGTAAAAAAAATTTCACTTAAAGGTATATATAATTTTTATCAAAAAATATTTCATAAAATATAAGCTAGTCCTGCCTAAATGTTTGCATTTAAATAAAAATCAATTTTATAACATTTATCCCAACTTTTCGACAATTTTTGGTGACTTTTTCAAGGGGGTCTATTAAAAGCTTTATTTAAAAAAATATGTTCTATTACAAAACATATAACAATTAAGACTTACAGTGAAAAAACAAGGAATGTTTACAACATTACAAATTTAACATTTAACCGAAACATTTGAGCTTTTATTTTTGTTTATTTAAATTTAAAATTTTTCTATTTGTTTATATTGCAACTCTATTACTGTCATTTATATCATCCGTGTCTTGTTTTAAATTCATTATCTTTCCTGTTTTCTGTTGTATTCTTAAGCTCTTAGAAGTGTACCTTTTATTATTATTTTTTATTATTTATTGTTTTCCATTAATGTTAAAAGACAGATTTTTTTTAATACAAAATAATATAGATTTTTTCAAGAAAAAAAATTTAATTCAAAATGCAACATAATTTGAATAAATAAATTCGATAATATTTTAATTGCATAAAGGTTTACCTCAAAAAAATTAGTATTTTATGAAAATCTAGTTATGATGTATTTTTTTTTTCAATTTTCTTATTTTCTTAAAATAATATTATTGTCTTGTTATAAGAATAGTCACTAAAATATCACAAAAATGCCCGCAAAAAAAATATGGTTGTGGCAGTCATAATCTCTGAGCAAAATACTAAAATGGAATCGTATGATTGTGGTTAAATCATACAACGGTGAACAGTTATTGTAATAATAATAATAATAATAATAATAAAAATAATAATAATAATAATAATAATAATAATAATAAAAATTTAAAGTATCATGCAAGACTTGAATATGTCGCCACTTGTGCAGTAAATTGTTGAAAAAAAATTAAAAACAATTCGACAACAGTTCAAATATTTTTGTTAAATTTTTTCTAAGTTTTAGCATACTTTATATATAAAGTTTAAAATATTAAATTTATTTAGCAAAGCAAAGAACAGTTGAAAAATATGATTAAATTAAGTAAACATTTGATTATCATGGCAAAACATATGATAAAACAAAATAAAACCAAGTAAGATTAGGCAATACCTTGTACATTAAGCTTAGATTTCAGATTAAAATTTATACGCCATTTTGCTATATTATTTCTGACGCCATATTTGATTTTAAATTTTTACAAAGTTAACTGTATTCTTTTAGGAAAGCCCTATCATTTGCTACTCTTGTTAATGGTGTTATCCGACATTTTGTTAAGGACGTCATTTTGGACTTAAACTTATTCATAAAGTACTGCATTCGACTAGTCTAGCCCTGCAAGGAATTCAAAACAAGGTTCGCTATAACCAGTACAAAACGTTTGTATTTTTTGATTTTTTGTTAAATATCTATACCGATTTGCGCCCAAATATTTTTGAAATTTGTATACGACACACGGTTATGAGCGAGATGGTAGGGATTAAAAAACCGGACGGATATTGTTCAATAGACTTTCCTGGTCTTAAGGTTTCAGAAAATATATACTTTATGGGGTCGCATATTGTAGAAATTTTACATGGAATGAAAAATCTATATATAACCTTGCACTCTCTCTTAAGGGTATAATAACCACTACTTCGATAACAAATATTTTTAAAGAAAATAAAGTATGACCACCGTGATCATGTCATGTCATATTTTGTTTTTTTTTTTTTAGGTAAATAATAGGCAAAATTAGGTAAATTTTTTTCAATGTATAGATATAATTTATGAGGTATAAAATAGCAATCGTTCGTTTGAAATCCTTTTATTATATTATTATAAAAATAAATAAATATAGATAGAATTAAAAAATATTTATAAGTTAAATAATTTAATGCGATATCATTATATAGGGATGTTAACATCTTGATCATGTCTACCATGGCTTTGCTGGTTGGGGCGCATGCCTAGCGATCATTTTTAACTAATCAAATAAAACTAAATTTAAACGATGTTAAAGATTATTTTGGATTTGAGAGCCATTGTAGTTTGTAGATTATTTTCATAAATTTGAGACTTACGAAAATCCCACACTAAAAATTGTAAAACGCACAACCCCGCACGCCATTTCATAACACTGCCGTTTGAGGTGATCATTTCCTTAAATCGAAATCTAGCGCCATTTTGTTGAATCAATATATCGTTGACAATATCGTTCAATTTAGGACAAAAGATGTGGCCTTCTTCCTTTCTATATCTTTCTCCAAACTTGTACAGTTCTTTTTTTATCCAAAATTTGACTTTACCGCTAAAGGGGATCTTTTGTTGAAACAAGGAAAGTTGCCAGAACAGATGATTCATTTTGATCAAGCAATGTTTTTATTTGCACATATGTTTGAATGCTATAGCCATGGTGATTTTATAAAGTAATTTGAATTTTTAAAATTTAATCAAATCGATCACTTAATGTTTGACATAATTACTGCAATAAACAAATTTTTGAAATCCCTATTAGAAGACTGTTTGCATTTGGTTTCGTAATGTCTAATTGTTTTGCTGTGAAATTAAGTTTATTATTAAATTGATGCACTTTTGTATCTTAACATTAAAGTTATTCACCTTAGAGAAATTGTATAAATTCATTCTTGTTTAGGTGAGCACCATTATTGATGGTCGAAGACGACGAGGTAAAATCTGTGGCTCTCGACTTTTTGGGTACTTAAACAGCTGTCTGATTGGGGCCTGTCTTTTCTTGGCATTGATATGTGGCTAAATATTTAGGCAATAGTTTAGGGCAAGTGCGATATTATTTTATAAAGTTATTGTTTTGTTTGAAAAAAATAAAACACTTTGTATTTTTGCCAATGACGATGGCATATCAAATGCAACTAGCGGTTGCAGAGAATTATAAAAAAATACATACGGACACTTTCGTTAAGCGGACACTGTTAGCCGATCCTAGTATCATCCCATAAAGAAAGGATTATATTCTCTTGATTAGACAATCGCCTTTTGCCGACGATTCAGTGTTCGCTAAAGGGAGATACTTCTGTGTAGAGTTTTACAATCCGTTTTTTGAACAAGTTCTATTAATGAATAGATTAAAAACAAATCTACTAATCTAATGGAAAAAACATGTTAGAAATAAAAAAGTTAACTAGTTTTTTACACTAAACCAATTGACTTGTTCATAACTGTACTTTAATTTTACATCTGGAACCTCTGGTGCCAAGTAACTTTTACAGATTAAATGTCTTTCTTGCACTAAGAAAGTATTAAAAAACAACATAACTTGATAATTGTTCAGTAAACTCTTTTTTTGGTAGTATTCCTTTTTTTATTTTTATTTATTTTATTACTTCTAGTCTGGTGGTGCACGGGTAAAAAGCATATTTATTTATAAAAACATGTGTTGTCATAAAGTATCGAAACACTAAACAGGATAAACTTCGAGGCAAAACTTATTTTCTTACTTTATTGTATCCTATGATCATCATTATAGTCGAGATTATTATTATACACACATCGTAAATTGTTAACAACTTTTTATATGCTGCCAACCAACCAACCAACCAACCATTCCTTCATTCATTCGCCCATCAACCAAATATTCGTTCCTTGATTTATACAAACGACATCTGTTCGAACATGGAAATAAATAAATAAAATCAAAAGAAAAAAGCTGCTAAACAAAATTGAAAGCAACAACAACAACAAAAAAACCTTCCCTAGGTGTTATAAATGTTGTTGCTGACGTAGACTTTTTGTTGCTGTTGTTGTTGTTTTCTTCAGTTTTACGAGTATTTGATTGCTCATTGACAGTTTAACGAATAAATGAATGAATGAATGAATGTTGGTGGCTGGCTGGCTGCCTACTTATAATAAAACATCTCAAAGTTTTAAAGATTTTGTTGTAAAAGAAAGTCGAGACAATCGCAAAACAACAACTTAACTCGCATAAATATAGTCAGTCACATGTATGTATGTATACGTAAATATTTTAACAATAGCATTAACTAAAGTTGAATGCATACTTTTAAAAACATAAATAATACTGTTTATCTTTTTTATACATAGATAAGAAACATTATTGTAAGGAGCTTAAGTCTTTTGTCAAAAATCTAAGCGGTTAGCATGTTTTACAATAACTTTTATAGCATATAGTTAACAGCATTCATAATCGTGTTTGATAAGATTCTGAAATAATTTTTAAATCTCTTTGCTACTGTTTTCATTCTTCGGGATATAAAAAATAGTCTTCAAAAGAAATTAAATTTTTTTGCAAAACGTAAGTTTTTTGCCATAAATTATATGAAAAACATTTATTAATCGATGGCATGGATTGCAAGGTTAGATCTGGCAGCCGCCCGAAAGCATAGCTCACTTGGGTCCTCCGAGGGTCCCACTGTGATACCATAGGCACCATCGCCCGTTCGTCTATGTCCTATGGCCGTCGTTCCTTAGCCATCCTGTCCTGTTTGCAGATAAGATGTTCAGTCGTCTCCTCCTCTTCCTCGCTATCGCAACTTCTGCAGAAGTCGTTGTAAGGGATATTCAGCCTTTAGGCCATAGGCCAGTGTCCGGTAATGACCGCTATGAGGTTCCTAAGGTGGATTCAGGGCATATTCACTGCATATTGTGTCCTATGCACATCCATGTCAGGCCAGATTTTTCCGGTTTCCAAACAAGTGGGTTCTCTCACCCATCTTTCCTTGGCATCCAAATAGAATCGATGCGAGATTAGCTGCTTACCCTTCGGTAAGGGAATACCCAAAGCACAACTGGATTCAACAGAATCTAAGGTGGTACCGGCTTTTGCAATGCATCAGCTCTATTATTACCATCAATATCCCCATGTCCTAGAACCCACACAAGGGTAACCGTCGAATGTCTCCCTATCTCCGCAAGAGACACCCGGCATTCCTGGGCAATTTGCGATGTGCTGTACACACTCTCAAGGGACCTAATAGCCGCCTTGCTGTCAGTAAATATATAAATATCCCTGCCAGATATTCCATTATACTGAATCTGTTCCGTGGCTGTCTTAATAGCCATTAATTTCGCGCTACAATAGTCCGGTAGCCTCAGGGACAATTCCAAACCCAACTGGATCGAAAAGATACCACATCCAGTTCCAGCATGTGATTTCGATCCGTCAGTAAATATCTGGATGGCATTCTCCGGAGGTCGGAGGCCGTTGTCGTATTCAGATCTATCCGGTATATTCGTCACGAAACCCGGATCGAATACTGTTCAGGTACCTTGTAATCAATAGGAGAAGCAATATTGATCATAACCAAAATTCTTGCATGTCCATAATTCACATACTTCCATGCCCTTGTGGCATTCAGCCTCAGTGCGGTGTCCGAAGCCATCTGCTTAGCCAGGATGTCTGGTGGTAACCAGTTCAAAATAGTGAACAGTGCCTTAGATGGTGTGGTCCTAAGAGCACCTGTTATCATAATCGCAGCCATCTCATAATACGTTCGAATCTGTCCTGGTGGATTCTCTTCTCCAGCGCCACCCACCAGACTGCCGCTCCGTAATAAAGAACTGGTCTGACGACAGAAATGTATAGCCAGTATAAGTTCCTGGCAAGGATTGCAAAATAGAAAACCAATTTTGAAAATACAAAATAATAATTTTTCAAATATACTTATTATAAACTGGAAAATTTTTTTACAACAAAAAGTAATTAAACAATTTATTAATTCAATTACAATTTATTTTTACAATTTAGTCGCAAAAAAATAGTTGATTGCAATTTTTTAAAATAACTCAAAGAGATAATCAGATGAAACTATTACTATTGCTCTTAAAATAATTTAATAAGCTCTTAATACCTGCGCATAATAAAATTTTTGAGTTTTTTTTTATCAATAAACTTACTGTATATTAAAGAATTTTCAAGAGTTTTTATTTTTACAGTTGTGGTTGACATATTCATGGAAGTGTCCATATACAACAAATATAAATCATATTCGTTATTTGTATACCCTTCACACAGTGAACAAGTAACAGTGCTATATTCGGCCGTGCCGAATCTTATATACCCTTCACAACGTGTAGTCATGCAATAACAATTGTTTGTATCACCATTCATCCCATTTAAAATACGTGCATGCGTACACGTTAGAATAAATGTGGCATCGAATCCCAGCTGAGCCAAAAAAATTTTATTTTATTTTATTTAATATATTATTTATATTTTATTATTTTTTTTTATATTTTTTTTAAATTTTTTTAAAAAATTTTTTTAGAAAAATTTTTAAAAAATTTTTTTAAATTTTTTTTTACATTTTTTTTAAATTTTTTTTTTTTAGTTTTTTTTTATTATTTTTTTCTTATTTTTAATATTTTTTTTTTTTGTAATTTTTTTTTTGGCATGTTTTTGCGTGTATGTATGTATGTATGTTGTTGTTGTAATTGTGTAAAAAACGAGGTGGTCGTGGTTTTTTGCTCATATCTCAGAAAGTTATGGGGCGATTGTTTTGAATTTCAATAGCGATTCATTCCTGGATATTTCCAAGAGATTGATACCATATACAGATCTGAGGAACATATAGTTGCTTCTAAAAGTTGTTTTCAACCAACACACGGACAGACGGGCAGACGGACAGACGGATAGACGGACAGACGGACAGACGGTCAGGGCTTAATAGACTCCTCTATTCATAAGCTTTCAGAAAATATATACTTTATGGGGTCGGAAATGAAAATTGTAGAAATTACAAACGGAATGACAAAGCTATATATACCCTTGTACACCACAGGTGAAGGGTATAAAAAGGGTATATATAGGTTTGTCATTCCGTGTGAAATTTCTACAATTTTCATTTCCGACCCCATAAAGTATATATTTTCTGAAAGCTTATGAATAGGGGAGTCGATTAAGCTCTGTCAGTCTGTCCGTCTGACCGTCTGTCCGTGTGTATGTTGAAATCAACTTTTTGAAGCCCCTGACATCGCTTGGACCAGAGTGAGGCATTAAAATATCAGAAATATTCGGGAGTAGATCGGTATTGAAAATCAGAAACATTGGAACATAAACAACTGAGATATGAGCAAAAACCCACGACCACCTCGATTTTTTTTCACAAAAACAACATTACAACAACATACATACATACAAACTTGTATACTGGTTAGAGAAAACGTGGCATCGAATCCCAGCTGAGCCAAAAAAATGTTTTTAATTTTTTTTTAAATTTTTTTTTTAATTTTTTTTTTTTTTTTTTATATATATTATATACAATAATAATAATAATATGGATTTCAAATGAAGGGTCGTAAGATATTTTTATACCCTTCACACAAAAGTGAAACAGTGTATATCGTCGTGGTGAATGCAATAGTCTGTACGTCACTAAATCATACTTTTGCAGGAAAGACAAAAAACTGAATATTTCTGAGAAAAATTGTTTATTTTAGATTCGCTGACTAGAATATAATAATAAATCGCCACGATTAATACTGTATAGGGTTTCAGAACGTTACGTCTGAAACAATTTAAAATAATGTGAAATACGACCTATTGCTGCCTAAGTTATATATTTTTGAATGATATTAGTCAAATTGCCAGACATCAATGTAAATTAATGAAACAAAAACTAAATATTTTTTATAGCTGAAATACTTTTATTTTTTACACACACTTATTTGTTTTAAAATTAATTAATTCTTCGGCAGTGTACTGATACGCAACCACATCGTTCATACAGGGATCTCCAACTTTTCTTCCTGGTCTTTTTCTTTTGTAGGAAACAGGATCAAATTTTAAAAAGTCAGTATACTGTAGATACGTTGTTTTATACGGCCTTGGATTTTGCCTTGCCGAATGTATAATCGGTAAATAGTCTGCAGGTATATACATTTCTTTTTGCTTCGCTAGTTTTTTTTTTCGAAACTTGCATGGATAGAGTCGACTTCTATTTGCGTGTGACCCACTGTCAGGTATGTTTGTTCGATACAGACGTCATTTCTGATGCTTAGTTCGAGATAATTTCACATTTCGATTTTGATGTCCGCAAACGTCACTCCAAATAATTAGCTTAGCAGGTTTTTTTCCATCAATTTTACTGGAAATAGCGTGTTGTGATTGAAGCGAACACATCGCTTTCTAAAGCTCCTGTTGCTTCGTGCCATACATAACACATGATATCCTTAGTAGTATATTATATAGGTTTATCATTCCATATAAAGTTTCTACAATTTTCATTTCCGACCTCATTTCAGACCTCTATATGTCTGTCCGTCTGTCCGTGTGTGTGTGTTAAAATAAACCCCCTGATATCGTCTGGACTTGCGAGAGGTATTAACATATCAGAAATATTCGGGAGCAGATCGGTATAAAAAATCAGAAGATCGTTATATCAACAACTGAGATAAGGAAAAATCTACGACCAGCTCGTTTTTTTCACAACAACATATTATAACAGACACATACAAACGTGGTATACTGGTCAGAGTGAACGTGTCATTAAAGCCCAGCTGAGGAAAAATAATTTTATTTTTTCTTTATTTTTATTATTTTTTTTAAATACTTTTATATATCTTATTTTTTATTTTACATACATACATACATACATAAACTCAATTTATGATCATACAATGGAATGCTTTTAAGCAGATAAAGTCATTATAAAGATAATGAAACATAAATGTATGTATTTACATACGTATTTCATATTAATGAGATGAACAATTGTTATAGCACGACTAAACGTTGAGAAGGGTATATCAGATTCGGAACGGCCGTATATAGCACTCCCAGTTGTTATTGATGGTGAAAGCAGACTCTGCATTTATTTTTTATTTATTTTTTGGTCAAAATTTTAATTTTAAAATTAATTTTTAATTTTTGAATTTTTGCAAATCGGCAGAAATAAATTTAATCAACTTTCTCATTCCTGATATTTTATTTATTTTAATAGATGATAAAGTGGGGTGTTGTGAATTGTGCAATTACTTAGTTACGATAGTTTTGATGGAATTAAAAAAATGCTAACTGAAACCAGTTGCCACGTTTATTTGAAATTTTTTTTAAAATATCTATCTATTAAATCTGAACGTAGTTTAAAATACAAATGTAGTTACATTTGTGAAACATGGTTTTGGTAAAGCTTAAAAACTCATTTTGGTTGACTGCTTGCTATAGTATTTCAATTACCCGTTGTCAACATTTATTAGTCATATTTAATTTTATTATTAATATCTGCTAAAAGTACATTTACATATATATAATTGTTTAATAGGTTACACTCAACTCAACTTTTATTTTCAGCATGAAGGTAAATAAGATTAGTACGTACTACTTAAACTTGGCAACAACTTTAAGTTTTATTTAAATTAGATTATTTATTTTAAGGTGCAGATTCATTTTAATCTCGGCTGACAACCACTAGCAATGCGTTAATGTTATTTGTTAATCTAGCATTAAGTAATAGCAGTCAAGCTATTTATTTTCCTTGGTATTAGTAGATTTTGTTAATAGAAGGAATAGTTGTATAGCGAATTTTTTGTACTGCAAGATATACAATTTAAGTGGGGATATTTTTCACTTAAATTTTAATTCTATTAAGTTTTTAACCCCGACTGTAAAATTACAAAGTGTTAATTGCTTATTTGCTACCTGTGTGTATAATAGAGGATACGTAGTTCTTTTCGTATTTATAGGTGGATGATGTAGATAAGGAATGTCTTAAAGGGGAAATATTTTTTTGTGCAATATAGAAAAGTTGAAATTTTACGTAATACTTTAATTAAATATAATTTAAAATGGATTATGAAAAAAAACTTTAGTTAGGACTTTTAGAATATATTTGGCAAAATTCGTATCAGAAAATTGTTTTAAAAAAAATTTTAAAAAACAGAGATGGGCTGTTATTGTTTATATCGCAGAATACTATGATTATACACTTTCTGGAGTTTCTCTCGAATATTTGTCAAATCTATGTTTTTTTTTATAATTTTTTTAATAATAATAGACGTATATAAAGAATAAAAAATTTTTTGTTCTTGTATTTTATAAACACGTCTATGTTTTTTCATGAGATCAACATTTAAACTTGACTTTTTAAATGACTAAAGGGCAGCTTATGTGTTTCGGTGAGTGTATGTCATAACAAAGCGGTGTACTCTCTTCGATAGCTTGCATATCTAAGTTAAAACAAGTAACAGTGCTATATTCGGCCATGCCGAATCTTCACAACGTGTAGTCATGCAATAAAAATTGTTTGTCTCACCATTCATCTCATATAAAATACGTACATACATGTAAAAAACATACCAAAAAAAAAAATTACAAAAAAAAAATATATTAAAAATAAAAAAAAAATAATAAAAAAAATTAAAAAAAATATTTTAAAAAATATATAAAATTTTTAAAAAAATATATATTTATATTTTATTCGAACTTTTTTCTATATATTAAATTTTAATGTGAACCATTTTTTATTTTGGCTTAAGTTCATTTGTTTAAACAATGAACTTAAATAAACAATAAACAAATGAACTTAAGCCAAAATAAAAAATGGTTCACATTAAAATTTAATAAATTAAAAATAAATATAACAAGTAAAAGCGCTATATTCGGCCGTGCCGAATCTTATATACCCTTCACAACGTGTAGTCATGCAATAACAGTAAATTCACGTATGTATGTTAAAAAAAACAAAAAAAAAACAAAATAAAAAAAAAATTAAAAAAAAAAAATTTAAAAAAAAAATTATTATATACATATATAATATATATAAAACAAAAAAAAATAAAAAAAAAATTAAAAAAAAAAAAATTAAAAAAAAATAATAATAAAAATATATATAATATATTAAATAAAAAATAAAAAAAAAAATAAAAAAAAAATTAAAAAAAAAATTTTAAAAAAATTAAAAAAAAAATTTTTTTGGCTCATCTGGGATTCGATGCCACGTTTTCCCTAAGCAGTATACACGTTTGTATGTATGTATGTTGTTGTTGTAATGTTGTTTTTGTGAAAAGAAAATCGAGGTGGTCGTGGGTTTTTGCTCATATCTCAGTTGCTTATGTACCGATGTTTCTGATTTTCAATACCGATCTACTCCCGAATATTTCTGATATTTTAATACCTTACCCGGGTCCAACCTATGTCGGGGGGCTTCAAAAAGTTGATTTCAACATACACACGGACAGACGGTCAGACGGACAGACGGACAGACTGACAGGGCTTGATCGACTTCCCTATTCATAAGCTTTCAGAAAATTATGCTTTATGGGGTCGGAAATGACAATTGTAGAAATTTCACACGGAATGACAAACCTATATATACCCTTTTACACTGTGTGAAGGGTATAAAAAAAAATAATAAAATATAAACAACATATTAAATAAAATAAAATAAAATTTTTTTGGCTCAGCTAGAATTCGATGCAACGTTTACTTTAACCAGTATGTATGTAGGTTGTTGTTGTAATTGTGAAAAAAAAGAGGTGGTCGTTGTTTTTTGCTCATATCTCAGAAAGTTATGGGGCGATTGTGCTGAATTTCAATAGCGATTCATTCCTGAATATTTCCAAGAGATTGATAACATATACAGATCTGAGGAACATATAGTTTCTTCTAAAAGTTGATTTCAACCAACACACGGACAGACGGTCAGGGCTTAATCGATTCCTCTATTCATAAAGGCTATCATACACGGCATGTTTTTTACATCTCACTTTAAAAATTGTGAGACATATGTAAATCTACATGTCTGTCAAAATTGTACTTTTACGCTGACTGCTTTGCAGCAGCAGAGATTTCTACCAACGGCTGATGTCACATGTTTTGACAGAAGAACATAGAGCGCACTCGAATTAAAATTTTGTCAGATGTCTCAATACATGGTTTTTTACAGAAGTAATGTTTTAAAGGTAACACAAGACATGTTTGTATTAGCAATGGATAATTGGACAAGTCAGATGTAAAAAACATGTCGTGTATTAGCTCCTTAAGCTTTCAGAAAATATATACTTTATGGGGTCGGAAATGAAAATTGTAGAAATTTCACACGGAATGACAAACCTATATATCCCCTTTTTCACTGTGTGAAGGGTATAAAAACCACAGTGGGCAAAATCGGTGTAACAAATTCTTGTTTTGTCATATACAGAGTGGTCCAACCAAAACTCACGATGTTAATTGTAAATAAAACATAAAGTTTTCACAGATTTATTTTAGTGTTTCTTATTATGATATAAGGAAGTCTTAGACACTTATGTGTGAAACATAATACCGTCCAAGTGCTCGCCATGGCTTCGGTGTCTTTTGATGGTCCATATTTTTAAATAAATCGGGATATAATTGAGTTTCAATGTCGTTTTTGAGTCGAACTATCTCATTCTTTAGTTTTGAATTATTTACAGCTAATTGACGTTAACTTTTTATTTAAATATTCCCATGGAAAGAAGTCAAACGGTGTTAAGTAGAAAAGCCCAAGTGGCTATTTAACATCGGCACGACGTTAGATAATACGGTCAAAGAATTTCTCAAGGGGAACAGCCATTGTCTCGTAGGCTGTGTTCCGAAGGCGACCATCTTGCTGGTACGACATATCGTCCAGGTCCACATCCTAAATTTCTAGCCACAGAAAGTCCCTTATCATCTCGCGATAGCGAACCTAATTTAAGGTAACTGCTCGGATGACTTCATTTTCTAACAATGACGGCCCGATGATGCCTCCAGCCTAAAAGCCCTATAAATCTGTCATTCTTTGTGGATGCATTGGCTTTTTCATAATCACCCGTCGACTCTACTTTAACCAGATACGACAATTATTAACGAATACACTGCGGTAAAGGTGGTCTTCCACGGTGAAGATGATTTTCTGAATTCATCCATTCATTTCTGTACGTTTAACCAACCACTTGGTATATTGGCAATAATTGAAATGATCAGAAGGCCTTAGGTTTAGTGTTGCCAAAACTATTATGTTATTTCCCGCCATAAATAGTACCCTTAAAATAGCCAGAAACCACTAACTGCTAAAAAACCCGCTAAATTGATCAACTAACTTGTTTGAGATATTTTATTGATTTTTGAATATTTTTTTAGCAGTTAATAATTTAATTTTTGAACAAATTTTGATACAAATAGATAAAACCAGGTCAATCGAAATCTATGCATTCATTTTGCTACGGATATGTAGCCTCTGGAAAATAGAGTAAATTTCATTGGTTCTAATCAATCTTAAATTTTTTTTCGAAACTTCGTAATCGAAACAGCAGTTGCCATGACGACAGAGTCCATATTTAGGATAATAATAAATATAGTAAAAAAGCGAATTAATAGCAATCTATCAGATATGTTATGAAAATTGATCGAATTCAAATCTCGCAATTTCAAAAAATAAATTTTATAGGCAGCTGACCAACTAATTGCATCTTGTTAATTTCGGCGTTTAGAATATTTTATTTGAACTTATATTTGATTTCACTATATTGCGCGAACGTATTTGGCTATTATTAGTTTTGTAAAATCGCTCGATTTCTAACACACACTTGCATGTTTTACTTACTTTGTAGCCTGCGAAAAATTGCTGAGTTTTAATTTGACTAAATTAAGCTGACTAAAAACTTGCTCAACTTCCGCATTTGACCATGGCATACATAATACTTGCAACGAACACTCAGCTAGTTTTTTATTGTTTCTCGCTGAATCTTCATATTGCAAAACCCCGAACCAAAAAGCTCTAGTATTTGAGAGGTTATTCCATTTTATAACGTTAAATAACAAAATAAGCGATTTTTCACTAAAATGTAAATTTAGATAATTTTGTAAAAAAAAACGCTTGAAACCATCAACGAAAAAGATTTCACAGCTAAAAAACCAACTTGGCGATTTTTTTCACATTCTTTTCACTGTTGATTAAGAAAAACTTCCAGATCTAGCGTTAAAACTATCGTTTTTGCAACACTGTTTAGGACTTGTTAAATCCCTATTAAAAATTAAATTGTTGGTTATGCAAGACACACAAAATTAAATCAGCTGTATTTAAAGGTTAAGAAATATTTATTTGGCAGTTTTTATTGTCATTGAGATACTTTTGATTCTAGGTGGGGGTCTGCCACACTTTCTTTCACCTACTCTAATATCTGCTGTAGCTATTGTATGATTTATGGTTAAATATATAAACATTTTTAAAATGGGTTAAGCTACAGAACAAATGGTTTTTAAATAATAAACAACAGCAAAAAATAAATATATTAATAAAAAAATAATTGTGTTTCACAGATTTAATTTTACAAAATTCACCTGTATTGTCCCGAAAATCTTTGTACATGTTGTAATAAGTTTTTTGTTGGTAATAAATTAAAAATCTGCTTTCTTTTGTCCATTTTGATCTTTTATTTTCCACACTAACGTTACCCCTTAAAGGGAATTATGTTACGGTTAAATGGTCAAATACTAAAAATTAAAGAAAAAAAGAAAATAAATAAAATTTATGTTGGACAACTTCGGAGAGTTCATTACAAGAATTTATAATATCTCATCGAAAAGAAGAAGAAATTCCAGCAGCAGCGCCAACATCACCTACAACAACTAAAAAACTAAAATGTGTGACTATAAATAGTAAACAATATAAAAAACAAGTAAGAGCGCTATATTCGGCCGTGCCGAATCTTATATACCCTTCACAACGTGTAGTCATGCAATAACAGTAGTTAGTATCACCATTCATCCCATATGAAATACGTACATATGTACATATAAAAAACATACATATATAAAAACAACCCATTTTAAAATTACAACTTTACGTATGTATTTTAAAAGAAAAAATAAAATATAAAAAAAAATTTGAAAAAAAATAATTAAAATATATATCTATCTTCTTCTTCTATCTTCTATATATATAAAAGTGAAACTCTGTGTGTGTGTGTGTGTGTGTGTTAGCTATAGACTCCGAAACTGTAAAACCGATCGGGCTCAAACTTTGGTAAGTTGTTTTACTCATACCAGGGAGTGTTTATGGGTGGAAAAAAGTGGGCGGGGCCACGCCCATAAAAAAAAGTTATAATTTTGAGGTTCTTGCACTGGACCAATTTTTCTGAAACTTTGCACACATCCTGAGCTGTCATGACTTTAAAATTTCGTGATTAGAAAAGTGGGCAGTGCCACGCCCATAAAAAAAATGGTATCATTTTGAGGTACTTGCGCTGGACCGATTTTTCTGAAACTTTGCACACATATTGAGCTGTTATGACTTTGCAATTTTGTGAATAGAAAAGTGAGCAGTGCCACGCCCATAAAAAAAAGGTATCATTTTGAGGTACTTGCACTGGACCGATTCTTGTGAAACTTTGCACACATATTGAGCTGTTATGACTTTACAATTTCGTGATTAGAAAAGTGGACAATGCCACGCCCATAAAAAAAATTATAATTTTTAGGTTTTTGCACTTGATATTCAATTAAAATTCAGAATGCATTTCGATTCATTAAGAGGCGTAGCAACGCGCACCGGGTTTGGCTAGTAATAAATATAAAACAAACAAAAATTAAAAAAAAAAATTAAAAAAAAAATTTAAAAAGAAAATAATAAAAATATAAATAATATATTAAATAAGAAATAAAAAAAATATAAAAAAAAATTTTTTTTGGCTCAGCTGGGATTCGATGCCACGTTTTCTCTAACCAGTATACATGTTTGTATGTATGTTGTTGTTGTAATGGTGGTCGTTGGTTTTTGCTCATATCTCAGTTGTTTATGTACCGATGTTTCTGATTTTCAATAACAATCTACTCCCGAATATTTCTGATATTTTAAGAGCTCACCCGGGTCCAAGCGATGTCGGGGGGCTTCAAAAAGTTGATTTCAACATACACACGGACAGACGGTCAGACGGACAGACTGACAGAGCTTAATCGACTCCCCTATTTATAAGCTTTCAGAGAATATATACTTTATGGGGTCGGAAATGAAAATTGTAGAAATTTCACACGGAATGACAAACCTATATATACCCTTTTTCACTGTGAGAAGGGTATAATAAGGAGTTGAACATATATATATATATATGTACATGTGGTATAAATGTTGAAGTATAAAAAAAACAGACAGTGTAAAACACACCAAAAGTTTTATAAGTTGAAATAATGTAGTCTCATATAACATGAAAATTTTAAAAATACATGTACACGCTTGTTCTTAAGCTGCGTTCATACACATGGAAAACATTTGCCTAAATAAGCGTAACTACTATTGTGTGTATACTTTTGGATGTTGTGCGATATTTGTTACAAAATCTGATCAAATATAATATTTAATTAAATAAATATTAATCAGTTTTGGCAGAAGTTGTTAGGCTTTTGTAGTTACCTGAAATTTTCTAAATATTTGCCTATTGTGAACATACCTTAAGACACAAAAATACATGATTACAAACGCTGATATTAAGATGAATATGAACTGTACAAACAGTTAAAGGCTACAACCCAGCAGTAAAAGTCAACAGCGATTTTAGGCCTTCTGGAAGGCGAATTTAACCCTACTTTATTCAGTTTTTTTATTAATAGCAAAAAAAAAAAAAAAATATTGAAAACAATACTTAAACCAAATAAGGAAGTTTGTTACATTAGCCCGTGCCTAACTTGATTATACTGTTCACATTCGTATACATAGTAGCGGTGTTATGACCAGGTGTAATATAATACGCCCAGCCCTTTCATTTGGTACCTTGATGGGGTTAAGAAATAAATATTAAAATAGCAGAACCTGGACCGCTCTGTTGGCGCCAACAAAGTTTTTGCATTGTATTCATTGCATATAAGAGTAACACACACCCTTCTTCCACTTTCTAGTTCTAATTAAAAATACCGAATGTCATAAAACATTATGATACAAGATTTGGTAACTTATTAGGTGACAATAAAAAATCATAACATGGAAAATGGAGGGCATTGTTGATATTTGCTTGGAAATATATAGGAAAATCTAAATGCCATATCTCTGGAACCACTAGATCTAGTTTATGCAAACATAACATAAACCATCTGCAGGCTATCCTTAACGAACCCTAAGAATTTGTTTGATTTCAATCGACCCGTTTCCGCAGTTAGTGGTAGCATCAAAGTGTTAATTTCTCTTTATATATAGATATATATCCTTATAAATTTGACGACTAGTGGCCGATTTGTTCAAAATTTTTACGAATAGCCCTACACACATACATACATTTCAATGTAGAGTAAAAAAAAATTATAAATAATCTATAGGCTGCTATTGTTAATTTTTGTTACGAAAAAATAGGAGACAACAAAGACAGTCGAGCTTATTTGTTCATATCCCAGTAGCGATTTATCTTTAAATATTATTAAGATATTGATACTACATGCAGGAAATATGTCGTGCCATTTAAAAGTTTACTTCAACCAACACAAAGACAGACGGGCTGATTCTATGCTTATAAGATTTAAGAAAATATATACTGATCTGCCATCTTAATTGCAGTAATTCTTTAATATATTTTTTTTATCATAAAAATTTTATGTAAATGTATTTTTTAACAACTCTTCTCACCAATGACTTTCAGAAACTAAAACAAATTATTGGAAATGGTTTACTTGCCAATAACTATTAAAAAAAAAATTAAAAAAATTAATATTGTGTAAATTACACACCTGATAATAAGTTAAATATCAATGCCCACATGTAGAAAGGCCCTAACCTGTATTATTAACGATACCGATAAATATCAGACAAATATACCTCGAAGCAAAAGTATCTAAAATAACAGTTTTGCAGTTTCTAATAAGTTTTTATCTTTTTTGTGAAGTTACAATTATTTGAGTTAGGACCTTTCTACATGTGACCATCGAACCATATATGCAGGAATCAGTACGAATGCTCTTTTATATTTCAAAATAAAAACTTGTGTTTTTTGAGATAGTTGTTATTTTGCAAAGAATTGTGAAGAAGATATGTTCTAATTAAATATGGAGTAAAATATCTACACGGTTCTGATTAAAGGCCATTACTTTGCTTAACATTCATCTGTTCCTTAAAATAAATTACATTCTCTACCCACATGAGTCGTTTTCGACGTTTATACTTCCCATTGTTTTAGGAGGAAAACTGAAATCACGTTTATAAATTTAACAAAAAAAAACTTTTTTTAATGTTATTATGTCTTAAAGAAGGTTATTGTTTATGCACTTAACGCATTTGTACGTTTCTGTTGTGCAAGTTTTTACATGCACCTTTTGAACAAAAGCAACAAATAGTTGTATGCAAGTTATTTTTTGAAGTGGAATTATTTTCTAAACCTTTTGAACATCTTTGCCTTCCTTCCTGCATATGATGTAGGTGCTATATAACTCAAATTTTGTAATGAAAAAAAAAATGACAAGAGAATTTCCCGGCAAAAAAACATAACATATGAAGTGTCGAAAACGACGCACGAGGGTAGCCAACGTAATTTTTTCAAGAGAATCCGCAAAATAAAACAAATTGGAGCATACATAGGCTAAATTAAGCTGATTAAAGTATTTTTTAAAGTCGCTTAATTTAATGGAATTTTAGTCTGTCAATTTAATAAAAATAGAAATTTTGTATTGATTATGCGTAGTATTCGACGTAAAGAGCAGTTGACGGTTAACATTCTCCAAGACCTTTTCATAGATATATCACTGTATCTCACTTATGAAGCCTTGAATATCGAACTTGAGCTTAGGTATAGTTTCTGTTTTTTCCAATAAGTCCGTAATAATACAAACCCCAAAGAAAAAACCGTTCGGCATTAAATCGCAATGATCATGAGTGGCCAGTTGATTTAAAAATTTCTTGAGATAATTTGTTCTAAAAACAAATGGATTGTTTTATGTGTGTTGTGGCAGGTGACGCCATCGCCAACGCCAACGTCGAGTTGAGGACATAATCATGTTCGTGTAAAAAATACCATTTAGGATCACTACAATTTCGGCTACATCTTCAAAATGTAAGGTCGCCAACGCCAACGTCGAGTTGAGGACATAATCATGTTCGTGTAAAAAATACCATTTACGCTCACTACAATTTCGGCTACATCTTCAAAATGTAAGGTCGCCTTGCCAAAATTCGTACCGGATTGTGGGTGTATTATTTTTTTTAATGGATTGAATGATGATTTTCTGAGTTCAAAATTCAAACATTTTTGTCTGCGAAATAAGGCCTTTTTTAAGGCGTACTTACCAATGCTTTTTGCCACTGTGAATTGTTCATGCCTCTAACAGCACTCTCATATTCTCTCTTCCTTTTACTATTCCATGTCCACTATCACACAGTTATAAGTACTTTTATGGAATAGTGATTCCTAGACGGTGAACATTTTAAACTTAAATACATATTTTCAATTGCCAATCGTGAAATATTTTAAAGATTCCCTAAATGTACTTTCTTTCAAAATAAATATCAAAAAATTCTCATTAAAATTCCTTATTTACTGAACTTTTTTTTACTATTGTTTTATAAAAAAAAATTTCTATCTATATACATATATATATATATATGTTTCTGCTTTCTTTATTTTATTTTTGTTAAAATTGCAGAGTTTTTAATCATCCGGTTACATATGGTTTGTTGTGAATTGCTACCTTCAAGAAATCGGGTTATCTTAAAAATTTAGATTGTTGTATTAATTTGTGTTATATTTTTACCATTTTTAAAAATTTAAAAAATTACGGCATTACAAGAACACGGCATTTAGGCTACCGAGTGAATTCACAGTTTATAAAATTATGTTTAATTTAAATGTTTGGATATGATTAGTATTTATATTTTGTATTTATTAGGCCTTTCTTAGTTTAATTACGTTAAAAGAGACTCTCAACATTTAAGTTTATTTATTTTTATACCCTTCATCTGTGGTGCACAAGGGTATATATAGCTTTGTCATTCCGTTTGTAATTTCTACAATTTTCATTTCCGACCCCATAAGGTATATATTTTCTGAAAGCTTATGACAATAGGAGCCCTGTACGTCTGTCCGTGAGTTGGTTGAAATCAACTTTTAGAAGCAACTATATATTCCTCAGATGTAAGTATGGTATCAATCTTTTGGAAATATCCGGGAATGAATCGCTATTGAGACTCAGTACAATCGCCCTATAACTTTCTGAGATATGAGCAAAAAACCACGACCACCTCTTTTTTCACAATTACAACAAAAACATACATATATACTGGCTAGAGTAAACGGGGCATCGAACGCCCCCAGCTGAGCCAAAAAAAAATTTATTTTATTTTTATATTTTTTAAAATTTTTTTTGAAAAAAAATTTTTTAAGTTTTTAAAATTTTTTTTTTTAATTTTTTTTTTATAATTTTTTTTTTGTTTTTAATACATTTTTTTTATTTTTTTTAATAATTTTTTTTTTGAAACATATACGTAAACACAATTTATAATTCTGCAATGGGATGTTTTGTATGTATATGTAAATACGTATTTTATATGAGATGAATGGTGATACAAACAATTGTTATTGCATTACTACACGTTAGTTTTTATTTAAGTTTAAGAATTTTAGGATTTATAGTGAACTAGTTTTTAAGTTTACATTTTATATAATAATTTCGTTTTATTAATTATTTTTAATATATTCTAAGAAAACCTTTCATTAAACTATGAATTTTAAAACACTATTTTTGCCGGTGTTCTACTTGTTCTTCGGGTAATGAATCTCGTAACAAAAACAATTCTTTTAAGATGTCAGCTTTTGGGGGTGTTATTAATTGTTCAGGGTTGGGTAATTCATACATACTTGGGCACAGTCCCCAGGGTGATAATATCACGAAGTTCGGTTTTCACTTAAGAATGTAAAAACTTTCTTGCTTAAGAATCCCTGCTCTAAATAATTTATTTCTATGTGTTTGTTATCAATCCACCGAGTATGAATACAAATACATATAAAAAGAAAGAAGAAAATCTAAGAAAAAATGGTCACGTATTTGGGTAAAAATATTTTATGTTTTTTTTCTTTAATTTTATTTTTTTTTTTATCATAAGCTATGAAACTTACAAAGTGTAAATGAAGTAAATTCCAATATACGCTTAACAGCACCAAAGGAATTTATTCTTTCATTCATTTACTTCGTCGAAGGACATATTTTTGTTGTTGTTGTTTCTGGTTATTTGATGCTTATAGAAATGCTGATTGTTAAACTATGTGGTGAAATAATGAACTTAAAGCTTTAAATGAACTGAATAAAAATATATAACTATAATGTTGCTTGTAAAAGAAATTGATAGAAATTAAACAATTTCCCCTTCTAGCAGTGATATTTATAAATAGAGGTATTTGTATGTGTGTGTGATTTTAAGGAATATAGTACATATTTATTTTAATTTCATATATACATATGTATGTATATACATCTATCGCTTATGTGTGTGTAACGTGCGTTTAAATATTTTTATCTGATTAAATTTTGTTGCATTTTCTTAAACATACAAAAATAAATACTAGCATTTAAATTTTTTTTTTGTCTGTGTATGTTTAAGCACCACAACAACATGTATGGACATGAACAAATCTGTATTAAAGTTAATACATGCAGGAAAGAAATACGTACATTTCCTTTTGCGACATCTGGTCTGGCCATGTATTTTGTAGGAAATTACAATAACATGCATATTTAAGTAGCTTGAATTTACATAAACTGGTTTTTGTTTGTTTGTTATTTTTGCACAAAAAACTGCGTTTTAGCATTTGTTATAAATAAAATATATTTTTAATAAAATTTTAAATTTTCTTCGCTATAAATTAAAAGCTGTTTGCCAATCGAATCCAATTGAATTTCTCTTTATATGTAGAACACGATAGTTAAAACTGGTAAAGTGGCTGATCAAATATGTTTTTACTATTTTTGTTTTTAGAAGGAACTAGTCCATAAAAGAAATTTATTGCAATTACTTTTATTGAAACTACATTTGTCCAAGCAAAGACTCAATGTTACTTAAAATATCTCTGTCTTTTATCTGGATTAAAAATTGTGGCAATTTGTTATGCATATAAATGTACGGTTATTTTCCGCACATAGTTGCGGAACAGGGATGGCATCAGGAAATTTAAAATTGTATTAAATAGATTGAAAAATTTACTTTTTGATCGAAATTGTACTAAAACACATTTGCTTTGAATTATACTATTTTAATACAGATTTGTTATTATCTATTAAGAGATCGGACCTCTCGCTGACACCAACAAATTTTTTGCATTGCATTCATTACATATGAAAGTATCACTCACAATTCTTTCGTTACAGTTCCAATTAGAAAGACCGAATGACATTGTACACATAAGGCATTACGATAAAGAATGGTTTGGTTATTTTGATTATAAAAAATCATAATATGAGAAATATATATGGCATTCTTTTGAAATTTGTATGGGAATATACAGGAAATTTCAAATTGATTATCATTTAAAAATAGTATGATTTAAAAAATTAATTTGACAAAAATAACATTATATTCAAAATAATTAAAAATTACAAATAATCATTAAATAATAAGTGAGACAACAGTATGATTACAAATTAATCAAGCTATGATATTTGTTTAATAATAATTTGATTTCAACAGTTCTTCTTCTTGCTGAATAAATTTTTATTATTTTTAAAGTTTGAGATGTCAAAAATATGAACAAAAATTTTTAAAAATTAAGGAAATTTTACAAATAAACAAGAAAATGTAAAAAAATATTGGTATAAAAATTGCAATTAAAATGGTACGTACAGTCAATATGTGTATGTTACAGCAAAAGGCAATAATTTGCCGTAAAAAAACAACGATTGCCGATTTCAATTGTAGTCAATTATATGATCATTGAACGGTATTTTAATTAAACATAATAATGATAACTGGTAACCATTGTATGTTTAAACGATAATCATACAATTCAATCATAGAATGCTGCTCTTCGATTATGGTTACCACAACCATATTTTTTCTTTGCGTGTATATATTAATCTCTGTTTGTTAAGTGTGGCAGTTGGTAGTTTAATTATTTTTTAGTAAGAAAATATTCTTTCCTCATTTGGTGATGAATATGTAGCTGAAAGTATTCCTCTTATAGTTTTAGAATGTTTTGGAAACATGAATTTATTTGACTCATTTTTATACCCGCCACCAAAAAAATGGTGGGGGTATATTCATTTTGTCATTCCGTTTGTAACACATCGAAATATCCATTTTAGACCCCATAAAGTATATATATTCTGAATCAGGGTTTGATTTGATGACGATCTAGCTATGTCTGTCCGTCTGTCCGTCTGTTGAAAGCACGATAGAGGTCGCACCGAACAAGCTAGGGGGCTCAAATTTTGCCACAATCTTTCCTATAGACAAGGTATTGAAAATGGGCTAAATCGGAATATTAGGAAGAGAGTTATAGCTCGAAAAACAAGAGTAGGTCGAAAAAACCGTGTCCTTCGAACATAGAATAAAATGGAATTGTGTCCAAACGCATTAACGTAGACCCATGAAACTTCAAATATTGCCTGAGTAAAAACAATGTTTTTTGCCGAAAATTGTCTAAATCTATGCATTAGGAGAGGAGTTATCGATCAAAATGTACGAAAATTTATACCGCACAGTGTATTTTTCGGTATATTTAAAAACAAGAACGTCATAAAAGCAACAAAATTAGATGTACGACTTTGAAATTTTGCACACTCTGTTTTTTAGTGAGTGGCTTTTTTGTAACGGAAAATCAATGTGCCACGCCCACTTTTACGCCCACCTCCCTTATAACGATTTAAATAAAATTCATATAATTTCTCTATTAATAAAGATTTTGGAATAAAAAAGGACTATATTGAAACACCTTAGTTGTACTCATTCGCAAAAATTACCTCGACACGCCTACTATAACGCCCACTTTTCACGTTATCTACCGTTAATGAAGTTTAAAAGCTCATTAAACCGCCAAAATTAGAGGTATGATGATAAAATTTGCCACGTATATCTCCCTAAGCAATATCATTACTGTGCCAGAAAATTAAGGTGCCACGCCCACTTTTACGCCCACCTCCCATATAACGCTTTACTTACAATTCATATAATTTCTCTATTAATAAAGATTTTGGAATAATAAAGGGCTAAATTGAAACACCTACGTTGTACTCATTCGCAAAAATAACTTTGACACGCCTACTGTAACGCCCACTTTTGACGTTATCTACCGTTAATGAAATTTAAAAGCTCATAAAACCGCCAAAATAAGAGATATGATGATAAAATTTGCTACGTATATCCCCCTAGGCAGTGTCATTACTGTACCAGAAAATTAAGGTGCCACGCCTACTTTTACGCCCACCTCCCATATAACGTTTTACCTACAATTCATATAATTTCTCTATTAATAAAGATTTTGGAATAATATTTAAAGGGCTAAATTGAAACACATAAGTTGTACTCATTCGCAAAAATAACTTTGACACGCCTACTATAACGCCCACTTTTCACGTTATCTACCGTTAATGAAATTTAAAAGCTCATAAAACCGCCAAAATTAGAGGTATGATGATCAAATTTGCTACATATATCCTTCTAATCAATGTAATTGTTGTGCCAAAAAGTTTAGGTGACACGCCCACTTTAACGCCTACCTCTTATATAACGGTTTATCTTAAATTCATGTAATTTCTCTATTGACAAAGTTTTTGGGAAAATAAAGGACTATATTGAAATATCTAAGTTGTATTTATTAGCAGAAACTTTATTGACACTCCTACTTTAACTCCCACTTTTACTAAAAGACTACATTTACAAAAGCATTTTAGTGGCAAATGAACCCCCCCTCTCCCCAATCTTTGGCACCACTCCTCTATCTGATGGTCTAAATTTTCAATGACAATGTTGATGCTCAATTGTTGGGCATGATGATGAGTCGAGGTTGACTGCTCTTTTGCCACACTATCGCAAAAACCATCAGTGGTTCCCATTTAACGCACTCATTTGCGTATCTTTCCACGGATCAAATTGAGTAAGTTTGAGATTGAGAAATGTCAAGTGAAATGCAGAGAACAAATTTAAATACTAGGTGTAGTTCACCTTCAACATGGGCCCTTAAAATTTAACCACCCTATACAAAGAAAGTGATACATATTTTATTATAAAGAGATTATTCCATAGCGATTAACAAAATAATATATATTGTGCTTTAAATGTACACAAAATTGGTGGTGGGTAAAAATGATTCGGCACAGCTCTTACTTGTTTATTTTAGGTACTGTTGCCTAGAAACCACTAATATTCAATTTAATATTTCAACATTAGCAATTATGAGTTGTCATATAAAATTGCTTAAAGCGGAGAGATTCCCTTATTTTACCTTATAAGGCATTAATGTGCTACTATACTTTTCGAGTTTAAATAGTACCAAAAATAAATAGTACCAATTTTGCCATCCCAGTTGGGGAACCTTAAATCATTCTGCCCTACTCACATTTAAATTTTTCAATTAACCCAGCAAATATTATCATAACCAAATAATGAGTTGAAGTTCTGAAACCCAGTTCCTCACTACTTACAATTTAACATCCAAACCCATTATTTCAATATGGAGATGTCACATGGGTCCAAATACTTACCGCGCTTACAAATAGCACTCCTATAAATAGGGACTTATAGCAATAAATAAGTTCTTGATAAATAATCTATTAATATTATAAACATACAGATGTCCTTTAGATCTTTTAGGGACGAAAATTAGGTTTGATTAAAAAAGCTCTCTAAGTCATAAGTTTGCTAGGGAACTGCTTTGCCTTTATTGTCAAAAATATTATTACTTATACTTTAAATGTCATTATTACAACTTGCCCTTAGTTAAAGGTAGGATTTTTAGTGCCCTATAAAACCTTGGCAGTATTACAACTTCCATTTTTTATTGTAATTATAGTAAACGGCAAGTTTTAATATTCTAATAATGGCTCTAAGTGTGTTAAACTAAAGGAGAATTTTCAAAAAAAATTTGTATTTGAATGGCTTATAACAAATTTTGCAATAAGATTTTGCATTGTGCGTGTGTACTTTTGTATACCATTATAATTCAAGTCAATTCTAAGATACTTCTCGGTTAGACAGACGATATTGTCATTGAAAAGTATGTTGTTTAGTAAGACTAAGTCATTACCTAGTTTTTGCTTGGAAGGTTACTAATATTAAATAATTTCGTCGATCTTTATTAAAAGTAACGTTTTTATAATTTTTGCTTTTGTTTTAAACTTTTTCCATATTCTTTAGTGGTGTTATTTTTTTATAAATAAATAAGGTTCGCGGATTAGGGATAAAGGACTACATGCTGTTCGTCGCGTACACGGATGGTAAGGTTAGAACAAGCATACTTGCTAAGAAAAATTTGAACTTTGCTTTAATATTCTTTTTTAGCACAGATGACATAACTGTCGTTGGGAGAAAGGCCAAAGGTCAACCAGCTTTGACACTGGCCTCAGTATTATGAAACTGCAGATCCACCAGGCATGGACGTTCGGAGGCTAGTCGAGTACGCGAGGAGAAGGAAGGTTGATGTCGTACTTGGATGTGATGCCAACGCAAATCACAGCCAGTGGGGAAGTAGTGACATAAATGAAAGAGGTGAGAAAACTTTTGATTTCATAACTACTAAAAATCTCTATATTTGTAATAAGGGCAGTATGCCGACGTTCAGAACTACACGCAAAGGAAAACCATGGTACCGACATGATCACGACGGTCATAGTATTTTTTCTAAAACAATAATTGGTTGTCGAAAGCAAGTAATAGTTATTTTTGTTTCATTTCATCATATATTTTGTCACGATAATCAAGCATTTGTTTGAATTGTATCATTTGATGATTACTTTTCGTAAAAATTTCAAAATGGTTATCATTTAAAAATATTATGATTTAAAACAAGTAAGAGCACTATATTCGGCTGTACCGAATCTTTTATACCCACCACCAATTTTATGTACATTTAAAGCACAATATCTATTATTTTGTTAATCGCTATGGAATAATCTCTTTATAATAAAATATGTATCACTTTCTTTGTAGAGGGTGGTTAAATTTTAAGGGCCCATGTTGAAGGTGAAATACACCTAGTCTTTAAATTTGTTTTCTGCATTTCACTTGATATTTCTTAATCTCAAACTTACTCAACTTGATCCGTGGAAAGATACGCAAATGAGCAGAGCTTTAAAGTTATTCAGGTTTTTTATGAAAATGGGCGTTCAAATCAAAATGCATTTTGTGCACTCCGTAATTATTACGGTCAACATAATCGTTCAAATTCGTCCACAATCGGGAGAATTGTAACAAATATTTAAATTTCTGCAAAACAAAACTGTTAGAAAAAATTTTAGAAAATCTGTGAATGCCTTCTTAGTTCGTTGAATGGGAACCATTGCTGTTTTTTGCGATAGTGTGGTAAAATAGCAGTCAATCTCGACTCATCATCATGCCCAACAATTGAGCATCAACATTGTCATTGAAAATTTGGACCATCAGATAGAGGAGGGTGCCAAGGATGGGGGGGGGGGTCATTTGGCCAATATTTTGTTAAATACATAATTGAACCATACAAATAAATATTATAATTACAAAAAGAAATAATTGTAATATCCTAAATAATTTGTATTTATTTAAATTCAACATCGGTCCTTAAAATTTAACCACCCTTTATAACTTCGATATGCTACTAAAATGCTTTTGTAAATGTAGTCTTTTAGTAAAAGTGGGGGTTAAAGTAGGAGTGTCAATAAAGATTCTGCTAATAAATATAACTTAGATATTACAATATAGTCCTTTATTTTCCCAAAAACTTTGTCAATAGAGAAATTACATGAATTTAAGGTAAACCGTTATATGGGAGGTATGCGTTAAAGTGGGCGTGTCACTTAAACTTTTTGGCACAACAATAACATTGATTAGAAGGATATACGTAGCAAATTTTATCATCATACCTCTAATTTTGGCGGTTTTATGAGCTTTTAAATTTCATTAACGGTAGATAACGTGAAAGGTGGGCGTTATAGTAGGCGTGTCAAAGTTATTTTTGCGAATGAGTACAACTTAGGTGTTTCAAGATAGGCCTTTATTATTCCAAAATCTTTATTAATAGAGAAATTATATGAATTTTAGTTAAAACGTTATATGGGAGGTGGGCGTAAAAGTGGGCGTGGCACATTGATTTTCTGTTACAGAAAAGCCACTTGCCAAAAAACATAGTGTGCAAAATTTCAGAGTCGTTCATCGAATTTTGTTGCTTTTATGACGTTTTTGTTTTAAAATATACCGAAAAATACACTGTGCGGTATAAATTTTCGTACATTTTGATCGATAACTCCTCTCCTAATGCATGAATTTAGACAATTTTCGGGGCAAAATATTGTTTTTACTCAGGAAATGCATATTTGAAGTTTCATGAGTCTACGTTAATGCGTTTGGACACAATTCCATTTTATTCGATGTTCGAATGACACGGTTTTTTCGACCTACTCTTGCTTTTCGAGCTATAACTCTCTTCCTAATATTCAGATTTAGCCCATTTGCAATACCAAACAAACCTTGTCTATAAGAAAGATTCTGGCAAAATTTGAGCCCCGTTGCTTTTTCGGTGCGACCTCTATCGTGCTTTCAACAGACGGACAGACGGACGGACATAGCTAGATCGTCATCAAATCAAACCCTGATTCAGAATATATATACTTTATGGGGTCTAAAATGGATATTTCGATGTGTTACAAACGGAATGACAAAATGAATATACCCCCACCATTTTTTTGGTGGCTGGTATAAAAAATTAATTTGACAAAAATAACATTATATTCAAAAGCATTAAAAATAAAAAATAATCATTAAATAATAAGTGAGACAACAGTACGATTACAAATTAATCAAGCTATGATTTTTTTATACCCGCCACCAAAAAAACACAAATTATTTAGGATATTATTATTATTTCTTTTTGTAATGATAATATTTGTATGGTTCAATTATGTATTTAACAAAACATCCGCCAAATGGCCCCCGATCCTTCTATCTGATGGTCCAAATTTTCAATGACAATGTTGATGCTCAATTGTTAGGCATGATGATGAGGCGAGGTTGGCTGCTCTTTTGCCACACTATCGCAAAAAACAGCAATGGCGCGCATCAACGAACTAAGAAGGCATTCACAGATTTTCTAACATTTTATACAGACCTGTTTTGCAGAAATTTAAATATTTTTTAAAATTTTCCCGATTGTGGACGAATTTGAACGATTATGTTGATCAAAAGAATTATGCACAAAATGCATTTTGACTTGAACGCCCATTTTTATAAAAAACCTGAATAACTTTAAAGCGTTGCTCATTTGCATATCTTTCCACGGATCAAATTGAGTAAGTTTGAGATTGAGAAATGTCAAGTGAAATGCAGAAAACAAATTTAAAGACTAGGTGTAGTTCACCTTCAACATGGGCCCTTAAAATTTAACCACCCTCTACAAAGAAAGTGATACATATTTTATTGTAAAGAGATTATTCCATAATGATTAACAAAATAATAAATATTGTGCTTTAAATGTACACAAAATTGGTGGTGGGTATAAAAGATTCGGCACAGCCGAATATAGTGCTCTTACTTGTTTAATAATAATTTGATTTCAATTGTTCTTCTTCTTGCTGAATAAATTTTTATTATTTTAAAAGTTTGAGATGTCAAAAAAGGAACAAAATTTTTGAAAAATTAAAGAAAATTTAAAAATAAACGAGAAAATGTAAAAAAATATTGGTATAAAAATTGCAATTAAATTGGTAAGTACAATCAATATGTGTGTGTTACATTAAAAGACAATAATTTGCCGTAAAAAAGCAAAGATTGTCGATTTCAATTGTAGTCATATATACGATTTTTGAATGATACTTAAAATAAACATAATAATGATAACTGGTAACCATTATTATTTTTAACCATAATCATACATTTCAATCATAGTATGTTGCTCTTCGATTATGGTTACCACAACCATATTTTTTCTTTGCGTGTAGAGAAGAAGTCGGACAAGAGATAATTCTACGCTTTTTTACTAAATTTGATTGAGTTAGGAAAATTATTGATTAAAAATGTGATTGAATTAAGTAGTTAAATATTTAGTATGTTAAAAATTGGATTCTACAATAATAAAAACAATTAATTTTAATCATGTGTTTTTATGATTTTTGAAACCATTTTTTACCATTTATTGTTGAAAGTAGGTGTCATTTCTACATCAAATTTCCAAGACCTAGAAAATCTACAAAAACGAAAAGTAAAGTTTAACAAAAAATATTTAAATTAACTTTATCATAAATTATTTAATTACGGCTTTAGTTGGTTTTTTTTTAACATTAAACTCCCTGAAATATTTTTAATTTAAATTGTAAATTTTTTTTGGATATTTAAAAATAATTTGAGTATTTACCGAGTGGCATAAATTATTATATTATATCATCAGCATGCGCTGTACTCATATGTAATTTGAAACTACTATTTGTGTTTCAGTTTAGCGAAATAAGGAAAAGGGAATCATTGAATTTATTTCTAAATTTGTCTTTCTTTCTTGTCAAACGACATTTTCTTTCCGTTCATTATCTCTCATCTTCGTAATACGTTTTAAAATTAACTTTAATTTTTCTTTTGACGCTGCACTTAAAAAGTTAATGCTAATTAACTAATGTAATTTAACTTAAAACCAGTTTTATGCTTCTTTACAGAATGCAATAAGGAGTACCTAACGGACGTGCTACCACAACCCTCTAACCAAAAAACCAAAACCTAAACCAACAACAGAAAGAAGAAAAAACATTTTAAAATTAAAGCTGACAGTCATTAAAAAGTGTCAAGATGTATGTATGTATGTGCATATGTAAATTAAATGCTTAAATTTAAATTTATAAAATTGTTGTAAAAAGTTATAAAATTATGCATTCAAGGATGCATTTCGTTTAATGCATTTACTTGCAAAACTAAATAATGCAAGAATATAAAAAAGTATTTTATAAGAATATATGTGTATGTATGACTATATACAGGGTGGACCAAAAGTCGCGCCTGCGTGTAAAAATTGAATAACTTTTTTGTTTTTTATTATTTTTTATTAAATTTTTTTTTTTAATTATAATATTATCTTTGTATGACCTAAACTTTAATTATGAAAAATAATGTCAGAGAGATGACCACCATTCTCATCAATGCACAGGCTCTTAAACAGGCGTTTTGCATAACTGCACGCAAGGTTTCAGGCTCTATTGCCCTGATCTCAGCTTCAATGTTGTTCTTTAGCTGCTCTATAGTTTGAGGCACTCGTTCTTTGAGATAACCCCACAGAAAATAATCAGGGGCAGTTAAATCCCGTCAACGTGCTGGCCAATTAAATTTTAAATTTCGAGATAATTCGGTCGTCAAAAATTTCATTTAAAAGCGTCATTGTGGCACGGGCCGTGTGTGCTGTTGCTCCATCCTGCTGAAACCACTTGTTGGCTGCCTCAGGGCGTACAAAATTATTAAGCATAGCGCGATATCTGTCCCCATTCACCGTTACTGTATTACCAACTTCATCCTCAAAGAAGTAGGGCCCTATAACTCTTTCTGATGTCACTCCACACCATACTGTACACTTGAGGGGGTGTAATTGGCGCTGGTGAACAACTCTGGGATTTGTAGTACCCCAAAATCGCATATTTTGTTTATTTACGTATCCATTTAGATGAAAATGTGCTTCATCACTCATTATTAAATTGTTAAGAAATTGAGCGCCCATTGGAAAAGTAAAATTCTACCACTTTCGTTCGTTGCTCAGTCGTTAAATTTTGCATGGTGGTGTAACACGAATCGATGAATAAAATCTAAAAAAAAAATAAAAAATATTAATAAACAAAAAAGTTATTCAATTTTTACACGCAGGCGTGACTTTTAGTCCACCCTGTATAATATAAAATAGCAAAATAGCAAAAACATTCAAGAAAACAAATGAAGCAAAACGTTATTTTGTTATTTAAGTAAATAAAATCAAGGATATCAAAATGGTTTTAAAATAAAAACTTAATTGTATATTTACGTATACTAAAGTAGGTTAATTGAATAAATTCATTTAATACACAACTCAAAATATTTATAATTTTAAAAAAGTTAACAAAGAACTAACAAGTAAGAGCACTATAATCGGCTGTGCTAAATCTTTAATATCCACCATCAATTTTGTGTACTTTTATAGCACAAAATGTATTTCTTTTTTATTAACAGTAATCGCTATGGAATAATCTCCTTATACTAAAATATGTTTCACTTTCCTTGTATAAAGTCAATGTGCTACTAAAATATTTTCAGGAAGGACAAGGTTTTTTTGACCTACGCTCTCATTACGGGCATAACTCTCTTTCAAATATTCCGATTTAGCCCCATTTTCATACCAAACAACCTTTGTGTAGAAGAAATATTCTGACGAAATTTGAGCACCTTAGTTTATTTTGTTCGAGCTCTATCTAGCTTTTAACAGACGGACAGATGGACATACGGTCAAACGGACGGACATAGCTAGATTGTCATAAAATTAAACCGCGACTCTGAAAGTATATACTTTATGCGGTCTAAAATGGATATTTCGATGTGTTACAAACGGAATGACAAAATAAAGATACCCACACCATATTTTTGGTGGTGGGTATTATTAAACAATAATTGATTAAATATAATAAAAAATTAACTTAAATATCGCACTAATAAAATAATATAATTGCTCAAACTTTTATGATTTCATAAAAATTTCTGCTATAAATCGTACAGAATACTAATTTAGGGGCAGCCATTAATATAAATGCAAACTATGAAATGTGTGGACTATTTCTCTAATGTAAATGCTTGCAGACACACGACTACAATGTATGATTGAAATAAACGATAATGAGCGAATTATTTACAAATGACGTTGGTTAAAATAGAAAATGTGTAATATTATTTACTCTAATGATCACATAAATTTCAAAGTTTTTGAAATATATTTTATTGTAATTTTTTTGATTTCGTTTCCTCTTATAATATCTGTCAACGTTTCAATCAATCTTCATAAAGTTTTTGACGACAACAATGGAATATTAAATATAGCAGAATGAGTTGGATGTATTTATGTTGACTGGTGGTCACATTAAGTTAATGAGATGCCTTTTGACTTTTACTCTAGTTACTGATTTGTGACAACTACAAGAATCGTTCTCTCACTGTCTGATAGTGCTGTCAATCTTGGCAAATACACTAGCGACAAAGTATGTCTTTGATTATTTTTTTTGTCATTCACTTTATTGTGCACAGAGTTATCGTTTTGCCTTTAAAAATCGTAAACATTAACGAGTGGTCATTAGTAAGGCTTTGTAAATTGTTAAATTATATTATATTATTTTTTTTTTGGGAAAAAAAAAACGGAAATAAAACTTAACATCTTGTTAAATAGTTTGCCATTGTTTCCTGGTTCTGTAATATAGAGTTTGTTTACATTTTTGCAGGAAAGAAAGATGAAAAGTATTTCAAAAATATGGTCCAACTTGTGAAATGTGTAGAATGAATGTAGTTTTGAATGTAACTTAGAATGAATTGTGAACAGTTTCATGTTTGTTCATTAAGGAAATGGAAAGGAAATTACAAATGGCGTTTTATTTGAAAACGGAAATAAAAATATAGGAATTGGGTGAAATAAAAATTGCTCAATTATATCAGATATTTTAAGTTGTCCTTTATGCCAATAGTTAAACAACGATGTACCTGGCCTTGCCAGGAAATAAAGATTTTAATACATATTCAGCCTAATTAGGGTTGTCGAAGTCGTGTTAAGACGTCAGTCGAATTCGTTGACGATTTATTTTTTTATGGTAAAGATTTATAAGACTTTATAGCTTTTGTAATAAAGGGTAGTCCAACTATAATCCACGTTGTTAATTGTGAGTCAAAAGGTCAAGTGTTTTGTCCAACCTTATTTAACATTTCTCTATTCAGCACGTTGAAGGCTTTTATGATAACGGGCATTAAAATTAATATGCAATTCGTTCATTTCGTGATTTTTTTTGTCAACAAACTTAAATTACTGGGGAGCAGACGCCTACTGATTATTTCAAGCTAATACGCCGCATGTTTGGTTGGACATACAAAATAAGAACGATGACTTTTTAAAGAAAATCATCTTTAGCGAGTAGGAAAATTTTACATCAGTGTATTCATTAACAAACAGCATTTTCGCATTCGGGCAAATGAAAATCCATCAGTGATTGTTGAAAAGCCGACTCATCTACAAAGAATGAATGTTTAGTGCGGATAGTGGGCTAACGGCGTCATCGAGACATACTACTTTAAAAACGAGGTCAGTCAAGCAATTACCAATTCTTGAATAGTCTTCGATATAGCGAGATGAAAACGGAATTCTTGTAGCCAAAAGTCGGGTATGTAGATTTTGACGATATGTAGTTCCAAAAGGATGATGCCACTTGTCACACAGCATACGAGACAATTACTCTTTTGCGCGAGATATTCATTGAACGCCACGGTCATGTGATTTGATAAGGTTGAGCTTCTTATTTTAGGGATATTTATAAGAAAAATTGTAGATCAAAAAGTCAATAACAATTCAATAGCTAAAGGATGAGATAATTAACGAAATTAAACCTCAACTACAGGGTTGCCCATATTCGACGGACCCATCTGGGAACGCCATAACTTTTGACAGAGATGTCAGATCGCTTAATGACATACCGCGTTTGAAGCGTCAGTCCAAGCAGATTTTTACCATGCAACAATACACGAGACGCGAGCGCTCTGAAATAGTTGAAATTTACATTCAACAGAACAAGTCAATTGTGAAAACTCAACGTGCTTTTAAAATATTAAAAAATGTGAGAAGATTTGACGCCGCCTGACTTCTTCTTGTGGGGATATTTGAAGTCAAAGGTTTACGTTAACAAGCCAAGGACCTTAGAAGAGCTCAAGGACAACATTCGTGAACAAATAGCCGCTATTCCGGCCGAAATGTTGGCGAAAACGATGGAAAATGCTGCAAAAAGGGCACAATACGCCATCAACGCCAGAGGCGGCCATTTGAGAGATATCATATTCAAAAATTGATGTAAACAAATCTACTTGGAAAAAATTAAATGATTAAGATTGCCAACCGCCAAATTTTTATTTTTTTCTTTGATTTTTTTAAAAAAAACATGGGTCCGTCGAATATGGGCAACCCTGTATGTCTCAGTGCCATTGAAAGTGTGAAGTATATCGATGCCTTACTTCCTCAACCTCGTATCTTAAAAAATACGGTTTTGACTTTTTCATATCAAACGATTGTTTAATGCTTTAACTAAAAGAGATTAGTATATTATTACTACTAACATACATAAATACAATCAATTCCTTATTATTTGCATTTAAACTTTTAACCAAATACCGAAGTATAAAAAGATGAACCGTTTTTTTTTTCTCTCCTGAAAATTTATATTTTTTAAGATACGAGGTTGTGGAAGTAAGTAATCGATATGGAGTATTGTTTTGACATTTCTTTTTTATTAATTTTTTCTAAATACAAATTTAAATATTAAAACTTTTATTTATTTATAAACAAAAATTAAATGAATTATAGTGTTATCTAAACATTTCTCAACTATTATTCGGTATAAATTTTTAAATTGCAAAAGGGCATGTTAGAATTTCCAGCACTAAAACCTTGTTATATTGACTGTAAAAGAATAAAAAAGTTTCTGGTTCATTAGAGACAGTTTGAATTAGGCCACTATTAAACTAATATTATAAAGAAAAATTTTGTTATGTGTTTGGGTGTGTGTGCTTGTATGTGTGTGTAAATTTAATACATGCTTTAAAAACTTATAATAAAAAGAACTATTTTTTTCACACCATAGTTAAAAAGGGAGTAGCATTTATAAATATAATGACCAAAAAAAAAGGAGTTCACTGTCACTTACCATCTCCAAGTTGATCCTTATATCCTTTCACTTTCAAATAAAAATAAATGTTTTGAATAAATTGCTTAAAGGGTCAAACTATTAGTTGTAAATTTTAATACTTTTCAGACAATTAATTAAGGGCTTCTTGTAGCTTGTATTTCCTGAAACTAATCCATTCCTTGTAAAAATAACCACTAAACAATATTGTTAAAAAAAAGATTAAAAAGATTTTATATAAATACTTTAACTACCGTATATATATAGTTAATTTATTATGGCATGTTGGTATTTCGTGTTTATTTTGTGGATTGCTATAATGGTATGGTATTAAAGCATAGTGCTGAAAGATATTTTTCTATTTTATTTATTTTTTTTATCCATCATCATTAACGTAGAAAAATTAAAATGGCCAGGATAATTTCTACCGCTCTCCATAGAGTTTTGTTTTTAGAAAAACATTTTATTTATATTAGTAGAAACGTTTTTCAAGAAAGGACCACCGTCAACCTAATTAGTTTAAAAAAATATAAATATGTATTCCATGTGCCTCTTTTGTTCAATATTTACAATTAAAACCACATAAAACCGAAATTGGTTTTACAGACTGTCCACCGGGAGTATATCTTCCCACTTTGTTTGTTTATAATTTTTGATTAAATGAAGGAGAACGGATCTTATATTGATAAATATTTTAAAATTTTTTTTAATCGATGATTGATTTTGATAAAATGTTTTAACAATTAAATCACGTTGGTTTACCGAATATTTTTCCATAATAAATTTGCACGTCTCTACTTTACGACTGCCAAATATGAACTTTTAAAACTAATTTTTACCAAAATGGCGGTAAAAAAAGTACCTTCCCGGCGGATACCCTGTATATAATTACTTTTTTATTTATATTTAAATTTTTTTCTTGCTTGTTACTGTTTTTATTTAATAAATTAAGTCAAGTCAAAAGGCAAAAAAAAAATATGTTAAGTCTGTAGTACACGAAATGTAAAAAGCCTCATACTCATATGGCTGTGACGATATTTTTTCGTCATAATAGAGCATAAATGTATCTGCATCATCCTCATGTGTTTCGTTAAAATTTTTGGACCGAAATAGATTTCGTATAATATCAAAATCTTACAGCATGCAGCTTCTATGACTATTTTAAAAAATATAACCAAGGTGCTGAACATTAAACAGACTTAAGAATGAAAGCTTTCAAAATTGCTACGGTATCAAATTACATTCTTTGTTCTTGATTTAATTTTAAAAATGTTTTTTTTTTTTGTACATCAAATGAGATCTAAGAAAAAAGATTTAATATTTTATAATCATGTTAATTTACATAAGGTATTAATCACTTTACAATGTTTTTATGAAACATTTAAAACATTTAAATGCGGCAGCTCAGTTCACATTTGTGTAGACCAAAAGTAGAAATTCACATAATTTAAGCCTTAAGTTTTTTGAAAAAAATTTATTCTCTCTCTGTCTCTCATGAATAGAGACGTCTAACTACATTCAATACATTTGTAAGGATTAAAAATTTTTCAAAACCAATTGTTGAATCAATGATAAACTATTATAATTATTAATAATCGAAAAGGTTGTTTAAATCTGCAATTCATAATTTATTTGTTTGTATGTATGTGTTTTTTTTAAATGAAACTCAGAACCATTCAGATTTTTAATCTTTAAATATCATTCATTTACTATGAAGGGAGTTGTAATGGCTCCGAAATTCTTTAATACATTTATTTGATCTAAACAAAAAATAAATTTTAATAAATTCAGCTGTGCTGCCATTCGTTATATTCGTTAGTCTAATGATGTCAATAAATACTTTCAACTATTGTTAACCTTAAAATAACTGTAACTATCTAGTAGGTTAAAAACTATGCAGCTTATTATTTATATCAAAAATTAAATAACCCTTTGAGTCGGGAATTAACTAGAGCAAAGTAAAAAAATTATTTGATATCCGATATTAATAACTAGAGCCCAAAAACCCCAAAAATTTTATTTAAAATTTTCTCCGACAGCTCTAAGATCCTTTTTCAGGATGTACACAATTGCGTACTAACAAACTCCAACGGTGCTCCTCTCAGTAAAAGAGAAAAAATTTCTAAAAACAATGTGATTTTATTTATGGCACTATATTTAAAAAAACAATAGAAAAAAATATAAAAATTCAGTCTTAAAGCTCAAAAAAGAAATTTAATACAAAGTTAATAAACTAAAAAAAAAATAATTTAAAAATCACTTACATTCACACCCTTACTTTGTGTGAAAGATAACAAAGAAATTGCGGTCTTTTGTTAAACACAAGTGCACTTTGCATTTATTGCAATATATTCTTGATCTACCCATACATTGCGGACTTTTGCACCTGGTAGCCTCTTTTGAATTGTCGTGATTTGGTAAGTGACCTATTCCATCATACTGTACTTCGTGTAGCGGTCTCACTTCTCCTCTAACAAACTTATTTGTAGTTGGTGCATTATTTTCGGAAGAATTCGATGGCCTTCCTCTTTTCCGATTCTGTAGCTGTTTGACTATTGTGAGACTTCGCCCTAGTACCTGCTTGTATTCCAACAAATGCATTATATCCTTCTGCGGGACATTATTCAAAGCACAATCCTTTTTATATTCTATCCAGCTGGCACAAACAGCAACATCGACAAAATGAAAGATAACACGCAATGTCCACTTTTTTGACTTTATAAATATTCTATAATAAGACATTAGTTGATCTAAGAGGTCGATCCCTCCGATTCCATTATTATAGGCAGCCACAATGTTGGGTTGTTTTATATCGACATATTGTCTTGATTTCTTATCAAATCGTTGGACAGATTGTTCTTCATTTACTCCAATAAAGTTGCTCGCCATATGAACAGCCTTATTTTCCTGCCATTTTATAAGTACAATTTTTCCATCACGACTTACTATCTCATCAGAGGATCCTCGTCCTTTTTTCTTTAATACTGCATCTGAAACAAATGGCGGATTGTTGAATCTGTTGATCCTTATAGTGCCTGCTGCGTTGATCTTCCGCTCATTCAATATTTCAAATAACTGATAGGTGCTAAAAAAATTTTCAAAATATAACTTATGACCTGTGTAAGATAATCTTTTGATTAGATGAAGTACTGTTGCAGCACCGTGGCCAAATCGAGCGCTTTCAAAAGATGATAATTCTGTATTAGATCCTTGATACAGGAAGAAGTCATAAGGGAATCCACTTTTACCGCATAGCATGTAAACTTTAATTCCCCAAGGTGATGGCTTGCCCTTTATATATTGTTTAATGTTTAAATGCCCAGTAAATGGAATTATCTGCTCATCAATTGACGCAACTTCTTCAACTGGTATTTTTCGACATCCTTCCAGCACCGCATCAATTAATGGCCGTATTTTAACAAACTTATCGTTACATTCGGTTGGAATTTCTAAGTTGTTGATGAAGTGCAGGTTTGATATTAATTGAAAGAAACGTTCGGAGGATATAACAGATGCCACGGATTCTATTTACAGATATTTGCTCCAATTTATATTTGATTTAAATAAGATTTTTACCTACCCAGCACGTCCGATCTCATGAAATATTTGTTCAGACTGCTTTTTTTTACGTCCAGTGTTCTCATTATAATTGGAAGTTTCTAACTGTTTCTGTTTTTTTTGGTTCTCTTTTATTTTTATAACGGTTAAAATAAAACACAACACATAATTAAAACGCAACAGCAATGCAATTTGATGTTATTATGATACAATACGCTCTTCTGTTTGTACACAAATGGGTCCATGTACGCACTTCAGAGAATATGTTCCCAATCAAAGACTCTTTATTATTTTAAACGATTTAATTCCACTCATGATACAAAGTTATGTACGCATTTGTGTACATGCCGACTCAAAGGGATAAACAAATTATTTATATTTCTTGTAGTTTTCAGGAGAGCAGTAAAAGCATTCTATTTTGTTACTTTGCAGTATTAATCTTACACATACTGACTATTGTTTACTTTCGAACAAATCAAGATATCTTTAAACGGTTTGGTGAATAGATGTACGACCAATAATGTTTGAAAATAGAGCAATAAAAAATTTTTAAAAAAATTGTCACATAACCGATTATGTCAGAGCAGTGACAATATACATACATATATCTTTGTCATTCCGTATCTAATTTCTACAATATATATTTCCGACCCCACAAAGTAGATATTTTCTAAAAGCTTATAAATAGGAATATTCTATTTGAAATCCAGTAAAATTCCCCTATAACTTTCTGAGATACGAGCAAAAAGATATGCCAAACTCTGGGATTTCTCTTATTCTTGCGACAAACATAAAAAAATGTCAGTAATAGGAAAATTCACAGACTAGATTGAGACCATTTTAAGATATGATATGCCACTGTAGATATTCGAAAAGAATTTTGGATAAATTGGGTGTTTGGTTAAGAAAAGTAATAAGCAAAAACTATTTGGAAGCGTTTAGAGATATTTGTAAAACAAATTAGACAAATCGAGCACAAATTGACGAATTTTAAGGCAAAAATTATTTGAAAAATTATTTATTTTTTTTAAATGTATAAAATTGTCCAAGCTAAATAATTGATGGACACACTAAAGACACCAGCGTAAAATCCGTGATCTTAGAAGTTATTTCTGAGAAAAATTTTCGAATCGGTTTTAAACTAACTGAAATATAAACACCAAAATACATTTGCTTCAGTGTTTTTCCAAAAATTTACAAACGAAAATCGTTTGTTTTTTTAATTTCCAGTTAACAGAGAGACATATAAAATGAAAGAACTTGGGTGCGCAATATACATATATCATAAAAAAATCGTGGTCAAGAAATTTATAAATATTTGGGTCATATCCGATATCTTAAAATGTACGCCCTTGATCTCCCCAATATTGGTATCAAATGAAAGGCCTTGTGAGTAGTAGACTACAGTTAACCCTGCTGTTTGGGTTGAACTATTTTGGTAAATTTTCATTATTACATTGCTTTGATTTGGCAACTGATCAGGCAACTAATTTAAAACGTTATGGAAGATAAAAAAATTAAAAGTTGCAAATCTTAGCCTTAAGACCATTTTGACCATCCATATATAGGTATCGCTTTACTTAAATAAAGAGGTATTAGAATAAGTGGATAAAACGTAAGTTGTTTCCAGTACAGAATTGGAAAATTATTCTTCGTAATAATTTACTGTAAGTGGTGGATTGATTATCATTTTTGGCGGCTGTGGGTTTAACATAACAAATGGATTTATTGCCCCAAAAATTATTCTAAGCTCTGTAATATTTTGGTTTCCTTAAATTTGAATTAATACGTGCTCATAAAAAATCGATTTCAGAGAACAATATAAATGCAGTAGAGTTGTCTTAATTATATTTGAAAATACCATATTTGGCCATCGATTGATTATTCTCTTAGCACTTGCTAGCCAATTATTTTGTCACTATTATGTATTCACTGAAAAAGAAAAATTGTCACAAAAATGACAAATCTTTACAATGATTTTAACAATATTAAATTCCTGTATTTTTCGCATGGCAATTATCGAAATGAATATCGTTATTTTTACGTCCAATATATAAAACCATTGTAGCAATTTCATTTAAAGCAAACTTATTAACACCAGGTCACATAAATATCTAATATGAGCGAATTTATGAATTTAAAATCATGTGAAAATTATTCTTGGCAGCAAAGAGATCATCCAAATTTCAATACTTTCCGCTATAAGTATCGACAAGCAGCAATAAGTGCATGCAAACGGTCCAATATTTACCAAATTTGACTCCCATACTTGTTGGTATTTGCAAATTATTTTTTCTTTTCTAATACAAAGGCGGTTTAAATTAAGGCATTTGTAAACGGCATATTGTATTAGCCCTGGTTTTGAAAAGATGATACTCTTAACTGAAATTTCAAACCTGGGATCTAAAAAGCAGTACTACTTTGAATTTAGTTTTGGCAAAATGTAACATTCTTTTCTGTAACATCTTCGTTTTAGTACTCAAAATACGTTGTTTTAGTGCTGTTGCACTCAAAATACCAGAAATTATAATATATTTTTTTCACCAAAGCAAACAAAAATTTTCAAAAATCTGATAAAAAATAAACAAATAAATATAATTATACTTTATTTTTTAAAGTAAAAAATAGTAAAAAAAAATGTTAAATACATTTATTGTACCAGAAAAATATTTAGACCAAAATGGCCCTATACCATTGATTTACGTTAATTAACCTTTATTTGTATTACCCTACAGGTGGGTTAAATATGAAATGTTAAAAATCTGAAAGGACATCCTAAATACAATCGAGCATAAGAGCAACCGAAACCGTGTAATATAACCGAATCTGCAGTTTACCATTTCGTCTATTTACCAGTTTATCAACGAATATCTAGTTTGATTGACCCTGTACAAGCTCAGTCACAACTCGTCTAGAAAAGAAAACTGTGTTACAGAACTATACAAACACATTATTATTGGAAGGTACAGAAAATCTGGTTCAGCTGATTAGAGCGTTAGTTATTATTGACAGGAGTGTTCAGGTGCTTAACAACAACTGTACTTAAAACTTAGGTTATACTTAAAAAAGTTTTGAAATTTTAAACAAAAGCTTTTACATTATTGATATAAAAAGCTTTAGTTATAACAAAATAATGATTTAAAATGTAAAGATAAATACGTATTTTATTAAACACCTTATGAATAATAAGTACCCTTCAAAGAATGTTAAAGATAATAAAAAACAATATTCATTTTCTAACAGCTTATTTATTCAACTTTTTAATCTGTTTAAAATTTATGTTAATTTTTTATCCCCCTCCCTTAATGTCAGTGAAATATTTAAAGAAAGAAAAAAATCAATACAAAGTGATATTAGTGATTGAAAATAATTCATTTTGGTTTAAGCTGAGGGTTATAAAATAATTCTTAAAATGTAAATATTTAATAATTCGGGTTACAAAGACATTATTTAATGTCGTTGTTGGTGTTGTGTATTAAACACAAATGCGTTGTAAATCATTATTTATAATAATCCTGTTAAATATTACAACCGGAAAGAAAGTGTTTTAAGCAAACTAGAAAATTTACTCACATACACATATGTACCATAAGCACAAAAGTGTAGAAATTTAAGTCTGTATAAATCGTCAATGCCAACCGCCCAGACTAATGATAAGCTTAAATTCGAACTTTTAATCTATCGTTATCAGTTCATACAATAGCAACACACATATTACACAACTGCCTTAGTAAAAAATTCGCATTAAAGACCATAATTTTTTGTTACTTTAGCAATTTTTTTTCTGTAAAGGTTTTGTAAACTTAGTTACGGCAGTTTGTTTTTGAAGTAATCGTATGTTATGTGCTTCTTTTTAAAACTTTAATTTATATATCAGTTAAAACCGGTCCACACTGCTGGCTCCAGTAAAACATTGTGCTACATTAATTTTAACAAAAATTCTGATATCATCATTGTTACTGTAAATATAATAAATAAATATTTCCGCTGTCGTTGTCTTCGTACATACTTTTGTTTCTTGCGTCATTTTAAATACCACTTTATTTTCCATATATATATTTAGATTTATTACTTCGTGTGAAATTTTTACAATATTCGTGTGTATAAATGCTTATGACTGCTTATAAATGTTTATTGAGTAAAGTCCGTCTGTCGGTATATTTGTTTAAATCAGTTTTTGAAGCCCCCAATTGCTTAGAACCGTAGGGGTAGCGCTCTTGTTTATTATCTATTACAAATAAGATATTATCTCGCTATAAAAAATAAGCTATATTCTTATCTTAATATTAGGGTAGGTAGGTAGGTAGGTAGGTAAGGCTGGTGCAAAGTTACCATCACACCCTCATCCGGAGACCATTACGGTCCATTATGACGCCTTAATATAGAAATAAAGAGAAGAATAGAATTAGAAAATAAATAGTTAGAATAGAAGATAAAGAGAAGCAGACCAGTCCAGAGTCTCTGGCGGAAATCGAACCCGCAACCCCCAAACTAGCAGATCAGCATACTACTGACTAGTCCACCGGGACATCTCCATATTGAATTTTATTATAATTTAATTCAGATTTTTTTGAGTCAATTGATTTCTGTAATGCAAACATAAAAACTAGTACACAGACAGACAGACAGACAAATAGTCTACAAAACATTGTTTTATATCCAAGAACATTGTCTTTCTTCACCATTCTCAGAATTTAGGAAAAGTGTTAAATTTAAAGAGATAACTTGTATTAAAATATTTTAAGCACAGAGTATAGAGTAGTAGCTACGTTCTGTTCTTCAATAAACATTTTTTATATGCATGTGAATGATTTACCTTGTGTATGTGTGAGTGAGTAGATATGTTAGTAAAGTAATGACATGTTGAGTAAGATTACGATTTGAGTTTTTAACAAATAAATTAAATTTTTTTTTAAATATACACGATTTAATCACATCTTACAGCATCTTTTTGCAGATGTACTCATTCTCTTGCTGCCTTAAATAAAACAACACTAACGCACCCAAAAGATAGTGTTTGATACAATATTTCAATTTGTTGATATCGTTTGCAATCGATTTAAATAGTCGTGTTAAAATGGAGTATACAAATTAATTTATTTCATCTGATTTTTAAATAAAAAAATTGTTTTCGTTTGCTGAACTAGAAGTTTAGCTTGTTTCTTTATTGAATACAAATTTTAACTAACTACTTTACAAAAATGAACTTAAAAGCTATTTTAATAAATTGATCATTTGCGTTGCTTTTTATACCGATTCAGCGTCTTGTGCATTTCATGGGAAAGAATTTGAAATAAAATATTCTTTTTTCGTTGATTTAAAAAAATTGTATTTTCAAATTTTGTGTGATTTAACTTCATACTTCTGCAGATGTGAGCGTTTTTATTTTTCAATCAAAAATAATTCTTTTCGCTAACTTATATATTCTGAGTTCTTTTTTATACCCGCCACCAAAAAAATGGTTGGTTCTTTTTGTTATTCCGTTTGTAACACATCGAAATATCCATTTTACACCCCATAAAGTACATATATTCTGAATCGGGGTTTGATTTGATGACGATCTAGCTATGTCCGTCCGTCTGTTCGTCTGTTGAAAGCACGATAGAGGTCACACGGAAAAAGCTAGGGCGATCAAATTTTGTCAGAATCTTTCGAAAATTGTTTGATATTGAAAATGGGCTGAATCGGAGTTTTAGGAAGAGAGTTGTAGCGAGTAATGCAAGAGTAGATCGAAAAAACCGTGTCCTTCGAATATCGAATAAAATACAATTGTGTCCAAACGCGTTAATGTACAGTTATGAAACTTCGAATATATATTTCTCGAGTCAAAACAATATTTTTTTCTGAAAAACGCTTAAATCTATGCATTAGGAAAGGAGTTATAGATCAAAATGTACGAAAATTTATACTGCACAGTGTACTTTTCAGTATATTTAAAATTAAAAACCTTATAAGACGGACAAAATTAGACGCACGATTTTGAAATTGTGCACGCTTTGCTTTTTAGTGAGAGGCTTTGTTGTAACGGAAAATCAATGTGATACGCCCACTTTTATGCCCACCTTCCATATAACGCTTTACCTCAAATTCATATAATTTCTCTATGAAAAACGATTTTTGAATAATAAAGGACTACATTAAAACATCTAGGTTGCATTCATTAGCAGAAACAACTTCGATACGCCTACTGTTACGCCCACTTTTCGCGTTATCTACTGTTAATGAAATTTAAAAGCTCATAAAACCGACAAAATTATAGGTATTCTGATGAGATTTGCTACAGATATCGATTTAGTCAATGTCATTGTTATTCCGGAAATTTAAGGTTACACGCCCACTTTTACGCCCACCTCCAATATAACGTTATATCTCAAATTCATAAAATTTTTCTATGAATAAAGATTTTGGAATAATAAAAGACTATATTAAAATACCTAAGATGTGCTCATTAGCAGAAATAATTTTGACACGCCTACTATAACGCCCTCTTTTCACGTTATCGACTGCTAATGAAATTTAAAAGCTCATAAAACCGACAAAATTAAAGGTATTATGATGAAATTTGCTACAGTTATCCTTCTACTCAAAACCATTATTTAGGTGACACGCCCACTTTAACGCCTACCTCCAATATAACGGTTTATCTTAAGTTCATATAATTTCTCTATGGACAAAGTTTTTGGAAGAATAAAGGACTACATTGAAATATCTCAGTTTTATTTATTAGCAGAAACTACATTGACACGCCTATTTTAACGCCCACTTTCATTGAAAGACTAAATTTACGAAAACATTTTACTAGCATATCGAAGTTATACAGAGAATGTGTTACATATAGAAATTATTCCATAGCGATTACTGTTAATTACAAACAAATACTTATTGTGCTATAAATAGTGTTTTTTCCCGGGAATTTGAGTTACTTAATCCTCCCGACTTCCCGGGAAATGAAAAAGGTGGCTACGATTCGAAAGCAGATGTTTTCTTTTTCATAAAAATTTTTTCTTCAAATTTGTTTTTAACTTTAGAATTAAAAATATTTTTTAAAAAAAATTGGATATACTTTTTGAAGTAATGTGTTAAAAAATTAAAAAAAAAATCAGCCCCAGTACTTTTTTCTATAAAGAAAGAGTTAAAATTTTTTTGAGGGAAGTGATCAAAAAACTCAAAATGTTGTATATGTTTAATGCACTTTTAACTTCGTTCAACATCAATATAAAGTGAACGAGAATTTTCTGTAAAAGGCAATTTGTTATCAAAATCATAAATAGACTTTAAGCATATAAAAAGATTATTTTCTAAGTCTTTAAAAATTTTTACGTTAAATGTTATGTAAATTTCTTCGATCTTTATTTATTAATATGTTGTCTTAATTTTTTTGAGCTAAAGATCACATTTTTATATAAAAATTATTATTATTTTATTCCGAAAACTTTCCCTAAACAAGCTACCCAATGTAGATGCGAAATATCGAAATAAAGTAATAATAATTTTTATATAAAAAAGTGATCTTTAGCTCAAAAAAATTAAAACGACACAATGATTTTTACGTTATATATTTTTAATTATACATTGTATTCACAAGTTTTCGAAAGTTAATTCTAATAATTTTATTTATAATCTGATAGCTGAAGTACCTGTGTTTTTGTTTTTTGTGCTCATATGTAATCTCGTATCTAGAGAATAATATTTTTTTCAATAAAAAATATTTTTACTCAATTTATATTCAAAGTTCAAGTTTCTTTATCAATTTTTATAGTTTTGAAGTGTTTCTTTTACATTATAGACTATTTTATGCTTTTTAATAAAAAGTTCTTTATTAATTAAAAACCAATTTACTTTTTATTTGTTTTGCTGCGGCATCCCGGGAAATTAAAAAATAAATCTCACATTCCCGGGATTCGGCACAGCCGAAAATAGTGCTCTTAGTTGCTTATATTAATATAGAAAAATCGGCAAGTCTGTATACCTGTGTAAAAAATAATTGGAGTGAAATGTAAGATTTGGATAAACTAATTTTAATTCTCCCGAAATTTGAAAATAATTAAAATTGTTAAAATATATTATTTAATTTATAATCATAGATCACTCAACTGTCAAAACTGTTTTCTATGGCAGAAGATTTTAAAGATTTTTATTGTTTTAAGGTTAGAATAATATAACATAAATGATGAATATTCTTGTGGTGGATAAACGCTTAAACAGAGTTTATGTATGTTTCGAAATTAGTTGTTTAGTTTAGATATGTTAATCTTTCTAACAAACAATGTTGCCTTTTAATTGTAAAACACTTTTCAGAGGTCACCTGCACCCTTAAAAAAATGAGACCTTAATAATTTGCAGAATAGAACAGAACTGTTCACGTCTTTTACATGACAGCTATATTTTTACGCAAAACTGCATTTCCTGTTTTAATTTTAATAATTTTAGCACAAAAATTATTTTTTAATAATAGAAAAACTGTATTCTTCTTTTTAAAATCAGCTGATTAAGAAGGCAGCATTCTAATCCTTTGATTTAATTCAGGATACGACATGTACAATTTTTTATTTTTTTTGGGAACTTAATTACAAAATATCTTGTCACCCGTTTATAACATTTCATACTTAATTATATAATATAAAATATTAATGCTCTATTTTATTTAATGAGCGAGATACTTAGCGAATTGTAATATTTAAAAACTAAATGAGATTTGCCGTCCATAAAATGCCAATTAAATTTTAGAAAGTATATTGGCTTTAATAGGAGTTTATGTAAAATTAGACTTTATACACTGAATCAGAAATAAATATGTGTCTTATTATATGTGTTTTTCCAAGGACTTTAAGTAGTAGTTAGTTACTGTAACATACATTTTTATGGTATTTTCTTTCCTGAGATAATGTTGCCTTTATACAATTCACCTTGAGTGTTTTCTAAATTTCTATTGTTCTTTTACCTATTTAAGTTAAAAGAATTGAAAATAAGAATAAAATAAGTCAAAAAAGCTTAAATGATACTTTAAGAATAAACTATTGATATACTTTTCCATTTTATTATTATTATTATTACTGTTTTTTCTTAGTATCATTGCCCAGTTTTCTGATTTGAGCAAAGAAGATTACTGCTGTTGCTGGTGCCACTGTTGTTATAATGTTCGCAGGCAATAGTAAAGAAATGATTACAATAGTTGTTCTTCATGCATGAGTACAAGGTAAAAGGAAATGTTGTCAATATTGCATATTGGTTTTCTTAAGTTTTCGTTTAACTATTGTTGTAGTTGTAGGTATTAGTTCTAGCAGAGGGTGTAAATGTCAATTCAAACTATTGACAATCAATTTGTAGCGATTATATTGTATTAAGCTTAAGAAAATTTATAGATCTCTAAGAAGAAGACAAAAAAAAGAGACAGAAATAAAAAACACAATATCAACAATAAGACATTTGAAGTTTTAGTGTGTAGTCAAGATAACAACATGTATAACATAAGGTTAATGGTGAGAGGGGAGAAGAAAAATATAAAGCAGAATGTGAACAGAGCGAAAGTCTGCAAAAACTTGTTAAAGAAATTAAAGGCAACGCATTGTACAACATGACGTATGAGCATTTAAGTTTTAATAAATTAGATGTAATAGTCTTAAATACACGTTAGTGTTTACATGTTTTCAGTTACAAGAAAACGAAGGTAAAATAATACAAGTCTATATAAGTAATATGAGTGTTGCCAGCTTAAATTTTTTAGGCAACAGTTAAATATGGTCGATTCTGTAAACAATCACTAAATGCCAGTTCGGTAGATTACTAGTAGTCAGTTCTTGCAAACTTGTATGTTTGAAAATGCAAAGAAAAACCGTGCTTATGACATTTATTTCGTTTGTTTGCGTTTCCTCATTAATTGTTTGAATAAAATCTTCGTTATGGTTTTAGTATGATTTCTAAAAAAAATTATGACAACAAAAATAGTATGGCGTCTTCGCAAAAAATAACATTATATTCAAAAGAATTTAAAATTACAAATAACCATTGAATGAAAAAATTTAAAAAAAAATTTATAAAATATCAATAATTGTGTTTATAAAATCAAGTACAATATATCAGTATTCGTTCCTCTACTTAAAATTTGTAACAATTTTTCACAAGTTTCAACTGGATTGAGAGAATAAAATAACAGCTATATTTTTGAGTACACTTTTTAATTTGTAAAATTTAACGTAAAATGTGAACAAATAAACAAACAAACAAAAAAAAGAATGCATAAGCGATTTGTTGTCTTAAATTTAACTATAAATCAGCTTAAAATTTTTGAATTAAAAAATTAAAAACAAATGCAATATAGAAACATATTTTAATAAACGACGTGGAGTTTTTCTGAGCGATTTTTATTTTTTTTACATATTTTTTTGACTTGTAAAATGGATGAGTCTTTGAGTACTGAGTACTATAAGTCTTTTGGCGTAATCAATATTCAAAATTAAATTCTTATATGTTTTATATAATTTACATAGACAAATATGAATTATATTGAAAACATTAGTTTAATAGTTCACCCAAACAAAAAAATTTACACATTTGTGATAATTATTTTATAAAAATTTTTATATAACAAAAAACTATAGTATCGTGTTGAAAAAAAAAGTATATTGCTCCAGCAAAAACTGGGTAAAGTTTTTTTTTTACTAAACAAAATACTTTTAAATGACTAGTACATCTCATCTTATCTAGTAGTTACTTAATTTATAATGTGATACGTAAGAACTTATTTTTAGACATTCGCGTAGATACAAACACAATATAATTTCTTGTTGCGAAATTTGCTTAACGCTTATACCTTATAACCAACTTTTATTACGTAAACGTATACCCAAGTACAGGTGTGACCGGTAACAATTATTTGCATTTTTCCTTATAATTTATTAGCAAAAATTTTTTTATTTATACAATTTGTTCTTTAATATATTAACTAACATTTTAACTGTTTAGAATAAGTTTGCGTACATAGCACCACTTCTATATTTTAGATCTGGCAACGTTCTGCTTTGCGTATTATTAAAAAATATGGCATTTTTACAGCCAAATAATCGTTACAAAATGTGTTCAAATTTATGGGACCTTTATTTTTTAGTATTTGCCTACTTCTACCTGTCGAAAGCATTTAAGATTTTTCATTGTTTTTTAAGTCTAAACAAAGCGTAAACAAAAAAAAATATAAAAAAATTTATGGCAAAAAAACTTTTGACTGTCTTCGAGACAATATAAGAGGTAAATTCAAATACATGTACATATAAAAAATAATATAAACGCAGTGAAAATAACATATTGTCTAGTGCCGATAGAAAAGAGTATGTCCAAAGATTTTTTGACGACAATTTAGAGGACGATATATGTATATCAAAGGAGATCATGAACAACTTTCAATCGATTACAGATTCGGATATTGAACAAACAGAGGAGAATATTTATTATGACGATAATCTTGATAATGAGGAAGATGATGACTAGGGAAGCTACACTGATGATTGTCCTGTGCAAATACATTTGGGTGCAGCTGAATTCGCTACACGTGATAGTACCATATGGTGCATGCAACATATGCCAGCAAATATTTTGCGAATCATTGAAAGTCGGTTAGTCAAGGTTCAGGTATTGCGTAACTCCAACACGAAACTTGGCATAGCGAGTTTTGTAAGTACGGCCATGCAAGAAAGTGTCGACGCTTCACCTTCAACGTCTGCAGCCTCTGGTGTGCGGGGAAAGTTTGAAGTTGTTTTTTGTGTTATATTCACAACGAGCACAGAAGACGAACACGTAGCATACGCTTTACTTGTAAACGGCCATCATGTGTGCAACATTTAAGAAATTACTTTGTATGCGAAATTTGCAATAATTGCGACAAAACTTTAATTTAAGTTATAATAAATAAAATAAAAACATAAATTTACATAAAAAACAAACATTATTTAATTTGTATAGTCAATTCAAACAATTGCATTAGTGGCCACATCTGTACTTGGGTATACGTTCTTGGGGGTCTCGACTTTAACAGCTCATAGCTCCTCAAAGACTTGATCTAGGATAATAATTGAGGTGTCAGTTAACGCAGATTTTATCCATTTTCTTATATCTAAAGTTTCAGTAAAAAAGCATTAACCGTTTAGAAGGTGCATTACACAGAAGTGTCAATGGCCACACCTGTACTCGGGTATAAGGACTAGGGTTAAAGCCATTCAAATACTTATTTTTTTAGTTTAACATGCTTAGGGTTTGAGTAGAAATGATTGTGACAACAGTGGCAATGCATCTCTTTAACAAAGTGATTTCAAATTAACGAAACGCAGAATATTAAACCGTTCTTAAAACAGCCAAACGACTTCTGTAAGTCCGTAATATTCATACGTTATTTAGGTTATTATAATCAAGTATAACTTCTTTATTGCTATAAAAGTAAGTACTTATTTAAATTCCTATTTATAAGCAAGGTACTTATTTGAGTTCCTATTTGTCAGCGAGCGTGGTAAGTACTTGCTTCCAATGACATCGCCGTGTTAAAATAATGTGTTTGGATGTGAAATTGTAAGTAGTGGAGAACTTTTTTTTAGGACATTCAACCCATTATTTTGCAATGATAGTATTTGCTGGGAAGTAATAAAGAGCATACAAATATTACAATACAACGTGTTTAGATTAAGTTAACCATTTTTTTAAAAATCTTCCGATCGTGTACTTTTTGCTCCAATTTTTTTATTCAATATTTATTTTTATTTATATATATTTATTAGGCTTACAACTAAAATTTTTAGCTTATTTAAAAGTAATTTTATCAAACTACTTAGTAATTACTCAGTTACTGCACTTTACTGGAAAATCAAACGAACGGACCTTATATAACAAATAGCAAAAAACAATAATTTATTTTAGAAAAGAGAAAAGTTTATCTATTTAATTTTTAATCATAATAAAAAATAATTGAACGATACTTTAATTAAACATAATAATGATAACTGACAAGCGTTATATGTTCTAATCACAATCATACTATTTAACAATACCCAGCAAAAAAATCTATGACAAAAAAGTGATTTTGCAGGGGTTAAACTGGTGATGAATTGACTAAATTTAGGTGAAAACACTAATGATTTTAACATTAGCGTGTCATTGGAGATCATGTGTTTACATGAATATTTTAATGAACTGCACTTCATTCTAATAAGTGCATGGAACTCATGCATATTTGGTGACAGTTATCGGATATTTCATGTGTTAAATTTGTTTGTTTACATGAATTCTTTAAGATGTTTTGCATGCTGTTGCATTCATTTTTAAGCACATCATTTATGACAAATTATTTTGCAGTTAAGAAGTCATTTAGAATTATTCCTTTTACACAATTGATTTAGAAGTCTGGTAAATGTAATTCGCTTTGCACTACTTCCAATTTTTTTTTGCTGGGTAGTTTGATATTTTGAGATTTATGAAGATTATCACAGCAATGTTTTTTCTTTGCGTGCAGACACAAAATCAATTCAAACAGAAAACAAGAACACAGACACTAAAAAATAAATGGCAAATAATTAAAAACTTACTGCGTTCCTGGAAAACTAATTCATAACCAGTTATTCAAAGTTGTTCATAAATATTTGATAAAGTTTCAGAATTAAAAATTCTTTACAAATTGTTAGTTTTCAAATATTTGTCACTTACTACTACAATTTATCACGAAATAAAAATAATTTAATTTATGAACTTCTAAGTCTACTTCTTGTTTATATAAATGATATATGATATGTATTAAATAATTAAGCGAGCACAGGGTGTACCTGAATGAACCATGGGGCTTTACTAATTTAATAAGTTTTTAGTTCATTTAATTTTTTAATATTAAAATTTTCTTAGATTATAAAATACATGAAATGGAAATTTTTAATTACAAATAATGGGCCGTATTCATAAAAAATATTTTACGTTTATTGAAGGATTATTTGACAAATTTCTCTACAACATCGGTCAAATAAGCCCTTAATAAACCTAAAATAGTTTTTATGAATAAGGCACAATATATTTTATATGACCCCCGTTTTCAGGCTAGCAAACATCTTTTATAATTATCTAAAGCCTTAAACAAATAAAGTTATGGTGCTGACAAATCTTGTTAACATGAGCCTAGTTAATTCCGATTTTCTAAAAAATATTCGCTTTCCAAAAATTTAAGATCAAAGTGCCAGTGATATTTGCAAATACGGATCCACATGATCCGCTCTTGGATTTTCAGAATCCCATAATCTGTAGTTCTTATTATTAACAATGACATTTAAATAAGGGCAAAAACATGTGTTAAGAATTTGCTCTACACGGTCAATTATTTCGCAATGTAAAATTAGTATGGTCTATTGGTACGATAGAAATCATTTACGGTACCATATTGATGGTGGCGACTAAACAATGAATCATTGCTTCAGTAGGGGCAGTTCTTTAGATAAAATGCCGATGATATGCTTTTATCACTAAAAATATTTATTGCTGATTTAAATTATCAAGTTTTCCAATGCTGGTTTTTTGTTTAGTTGCGTTCTTTGTTCTGCAGGTGTGACTTATGAAGTTTGAAAAAAAAAAAAAATAATAAAATTATCAACGAAAAATTTACAAAATTGTTTAACACCATTGTGACTTTTGGCCCCACCTGTTTTAAGTCGATTTAAGAAAACACAATTTTCGTTTTCATAACAAAAGGCATTAGCAAAGGAAAAACAATTTTGATCAGCATTTAAAGCTATAAATTAGGAAACACAAACGCATTAATTAACTTCTGCTTCTAAATTAACTTTTGCCTTTACTTTACGCTATTTTCGAACGAAAAACTCCTCTTGCGGGTCAGCAAAATTGGAAATACATTAGTGAGTTGTTCACGTGGAAATGATTTACACCGAACATCCAAACACACACACACAAATATTTCGTCTTTAACTCACCGGGATATCTTGGCTAAGTTGTAGTCATACTTTTCTATTAAATCGTATTTTGCTCTTTTAACCCCAATATAAACAAAAAAAAAATAATAATCACCTAAGCGAACAATAACCACTTAAGTTTACAAGGACACAAACGAAGCAACAACAACATAAATATCGACCACCAACGGCAACAAAAAAAAAAACAATAACTGACTTTACCTCTAAATAGACAAAAACCAAAATAGAGAGTAAAAAGGAATAAAAAGGCGTAAACCGTTAAGTGACTTATTAGTGAGTACTAAAGCAAAATATGAATAAATAAGTAACGGTGGCGGTTGAATGAACGGTGAGGCGGTTGGTTGAACAAAATATAAACATTTTTAAATAATAAATTTAAATTTTACAACTTTGAAAACTTTACTTTTTTATTATTCCGCTTAAAATATTTAATTAGCTTCATTTATAGGGCTTAAAAAAGTAACTGCTCTTTGTGAGCCTGCCTAATATTTGTACAACAATTTAGTCAAAGTATTGGAATAAGTAAGTGGCTGTTTGAGATGAAGAGTCAAGTGCTATGAATCATTTTTCTTTACAAAATTACTTTTACGTGTTACACATTTAATATTCCACAACAATGGCAAATAGGGGCAGAACAAATAATGCGAACTGTGGTTAAGGAATGAAAACTTAAGCTCAAATAATATAGAAAGTAGAACAGGTTGTGTCGTATGTTTTACACTCGCCACCAGCTGCAAAGTGATGGTAAAACTTTTTCTTAATTTTAATTTTTTGTGTGGAGTATTTTAAGCAAATCAAAATATCATTTGCGAAATTTTGCTAAGTATTTACTAAAATATTACAGCGAAGTTTGTGATTAATACGTATAAAGGAGTTACTGAACAAATTAGTATCGACACTGTGGTAATCCAGAAAGAATCAGTTTAAATATCCAAATTAAAGCGCAAATTCGCTATCATGTAGAAAGGGTTTGTCATCTATTTGTATTTTATAAAATATTAGTTTCAGACCCTTTAATGTATATAAGTATAAGAAATGATTTAGCAAAATCCGTGTGTATGTTGAAATCAACTTTTTGAAGCTACGACGTATAATTAAGACTCTTATGTGCTATCAATTTTGCAGAAACGCTTTTAAGAATTTTCCTTTAGTTCAAATAAGATATTTGAATACATTACGAGAGCACGATTGTCTGTGTTTTTTTTTTACCTTACCAAAGTCAAATTTTGCAGCTTCTATGGAATTTCTTACAGCGTTTTTTAGTTATGTATAAACAATAAACCCTTTGTAATTTTAAGAGAAAATCTTGGTTCGTTCAGTTGGTCAATGAAAAGTAAGCGACAAAAGATTAAACTTTTGACAAAAACTTCATTCAAAGTTACTTGGTTTTATAAGGTACAGCTACCAGGAATCTGTGTATATAATCAAAAATCATTTTGCAAAAAAGGAGTCTAGTGATCATGCCAGCGAGGAAAAATTATTAAACAGGTTATTGAAAATCTACAAGTGAATGTTTTTTATATATCTAACCATTATTTTGAAGCACATTTTCACTTCTATGGCTTAAAAAATTGCTAAAATTGCCGCATCAATATAAAATTGCTGCAATGTTGTTGTAGCTTTTCACTCAATAGTTCAAATTTTGCCACCTTCTGATTATCTTACTCCATATATGGAATTAGATTTTAGATTTTAAATCCCTACAGGAGTGAGTGGGAAAGAGGTGGCCTTGTAAGGAGATTCAACACTCATTTATTGTGGGCTCAGGTATTGAATCTGGTGTTTTCTTTGAAAATTAGGGAAAGAGATATTCTTTCGCCGTTTAAATAAATTTAGCGTATTTCAGACTAAATTTTTTCCAATATAGTATGAAGATTACTAAGTGACAAGAATATCCACAGTAATATTGGTATTTTTGTCGATACTCAGGCGGCACTCATGTTACTTAGATCACACACCAACACATCTATATAAGTCAGTCAATTCAGGAAAGAAATATCAAGGCTTGGTAAGCGGACTGACGTTGCTTACTTCTGGGTACCTGTGTATAGGGGCTGTTGCGATTTTACGTAAAACAGAAAAAAAAAAATAAAATTCAAGCTTTTAAAAATCCCCAATTATTAGTAGTAAAATAAAAATTTTAATCCTTTTCACATCACATACTGAAAACCCTAACTTGTATTTATAGTTCTACATCCTACATACATATACATCACAGGAGAATTCTATATAGTGAGAGTTAATGAGCAACTTGCAAATTTTTGTACTTGGGTTTTGGTTTTATAATTTTTTTTGTTTTTAGCTGCCAGTTAAATTGAGTCAAATGAATCGGTTTTAAAAGAATGTTAATCCCGTTGAAATTAGTTTGTACACAAGGGCAAGTATGTAACTAAAATAAAGAAATACGCTTTTTCTATCATTCATTTATTAATATAAAGCCGAAAAGATCAGTTGTCTACCTATTTACATAGATCAGTGGAAAGTTTAAGTGGATAGAAAAATTAAAATTAAAACCAAATTAAATTAAAGTGAAAAGCTTCAAAAGTTAAATTTAAATCTCACCACTTTTGAAACTTATTAACAGGAAAGGTAAATGTAATTATTAATTTAAATAAGCATTTGAAAAAAAATGTTCCATATATTCTCCTAGAAATTTGGTGAAAGTCACCACATGGTTCCAATTCATTCTCCCTAACCTTTCAATGAAAATTACCGGATTTAGTGTATATTGCAAATCAAGAAGGGACACTAAACTTACAACCCAACGTTTCTTTACAAAATTACTTGAAGGTGTTCATAAAGTGATATCATCATTACCCTACTTTATGAGGAAAGTTCTGTCAGGGTAACGAATCCATGTGATCCTGGCCTCGTAGCCAGAAATCATACTAAAGGCTAACTAAAACGAAATATGACGTAACTATTCAAATATTTAAAATTTTTCTTAAAACATTTAAAAGAAAAAAACTAATGTGTCTTATAAACTTATTTCTTATTTAACCTATATATAATAATTTTCGTTTATTTTGCTATAACGTAATATCGTGAATTAAAACTTAAATATATACAAAAAGTGAATATTAAATTAAATTGAAAATTACAAATGGTATAAAATTGAAAATGGGTAAAGACTTATATCGTAAATAAATTAATTAAAATCTGAAATTAAAAAAAAAAAAAAAAAAATTAAAACAAAAACATTAATTTATATCCTCAAAGTTAGTCCATAGTTTTCAACTTATATAATTTTCTACATTAACAATGACACACTATTAATAATTTATATTTTCTTGTATAAAAAAAAAATTTTAAATTGAATTAAATTAAATTAAATTTCATAAATTATAAAAAGCAAAAAATTTAGAAGAGTAGAAAAAGAAATTAAATTTATATCTAGTTGTTTTTCAAAAAAAAAAGATAAAAAAAAACCAAAAAAAAAAAATCTTGTTCGATAACCCTAACATTTTATTCTTTATTTTTTTTGTTTTGTATAAATATGTATCTTAAGTAGAGAGTAATACAACTATTTTTTAAATATAAGCTTCTTTCCAAATATAGAAATTTTCGTTCCATTCCTGTGCTGGGCCCAACTAAGGAACTGAGCAGCTGTTAAACAACAACACGATTTCTGTAAGTTACCTTTTTCATTAATTATCAATGATAATTTATTATTCTCTGCTTTGATATTATAAATCATATTTCTTCAATTCATTCGTTCCAAATTATCAATAATATAAAAACAAATAATGTAAATTTCTTCTTCGGTATTTCCTTTCTCACTTACATATATTCGCGGTTGTAAAATTTTACTTCTCAATGTGAGAATTGATCTCTTCTTTTGTTTTTGTTTTGTTTTATGAATTACTTTAATAAACAATAGTATTTTTATTTTTTTTTCTCTTACATTCTTTACAAACGTTTATATACATATATATATATATGTACATATATAGATATATAATTTTTTTATACTATTTAAATTTTTTTCCAGTTCTATTTTAAGTACTCATATTTAGTTTATAAATAAAAATGTTACGTTTGAGATTGTTAAGAATGAATCTTTAAATTTTTTGTGTTATTTTCTTGGGAATGACAGGTTTTGGAGATCGTAATGTAGGGTAATGTAAGTCTGATTATAAAAAAGGGACAATCAGGAAAATAACATGGTACTTTGATTGTCATTGGCGTATTTATTTTCGTGAAGGGAGGGAACAATTGTACCTCGATGACATTACATCTTGTCATATATATTACTCTGTTGCATATATTAATACAAGTATATTTTATTCTACTTCTGGTTTCTGTACGTGGCATGAAAGTAGAATTTTATATGTTTACGCGCCTAGAAATTGGGACCAAGAATCACACAACCAGTATTCCAACAGCTAGCTGGGAAAACAATACCTTTCATGTCCTTTGACTACGTTTCTTTAGGGATTATTTTGGCTTTCATATAAAATTAAGTTTGTTTTGTTTTATAATCTAGGCGGCGCGTAACATATATGGCGCCCAACGTAAATGCTGCCCGATTTATGGACAGTTTATTACAATTGTATGTAATAGAGAAAAATGAGTTTAAAACACTAATTGGGTTAAAAATTTTATTACTTGCATTGTAACTGTTTAGATTTGTATAAGACCTAGTAATTAAATATAATCGATATTTTAAATCTAGAAGCGATACACTAAATTTTTGCTTGTAATAGTTTCAACCAGATATTATTATTAGGTTCTTTAAAAGTCCAAAATTTTGGAAGAAGATTTCGAATTTTGAAGCGTTAAAGTTCCTTTATATAGCTGTGAACTGTACTGCGATGGAAGCTTATAAAAAGTTGCGGAATTGCATTATATTCTCAGCCAAACATCTAAGTGTTTTGACGAAATATTAGCCATTTCATTTTAAAATTTTTTTTGTACTTCTAGTTTTCTTCATTACGTTTATATGAATTTGTCATTCCCAAGAAAAGAAACAATATATGATAATTTATTTAATAAATTATAAAATTTTTGCGTAGTCTATATATGTATACATATATACATATATACATACATATATAAACAAACAAAAAAAAAATAAATTTAATTCCATTACCCTTTTGATATTCATTTGATTTAACTTAACATTATCAAAAATTAAAAAAAAATTTTTTTCTATATCACTCATAAAATTTTATATTGGTGTATGAAGTTGGTTCATTATGAACACACGCTCCCAGGGCAACAATTCTAGAGGTCGTGGTAAAAGTTCCTCCTCTTCAGGCAATAATATTTCTATTGAAATACAGGATCGCCCAAACACTTCTAGACCCCGTATTGTGCATTCACCTGTGGTGAAAAATTCACTAAAAACGTTACAAAAAGCAACACAACAAGTGCCCCGTACACAAAGTTGCACTAATTTACCTTTAGATATAGAAATTCAAAATATTCCTAGAATGAGCGATCCAAATTTACTACTACCAGGTATCGCTCCTACAGAAGCACAAAATTCTGGTAACAATCCTATTGTTGACAGGACTAATAATCAATCTGGTGATAATGGTCCTAATCATAGCACAACTACTCCTTTTGAAACATTAATCTCTATTATGGAACAATCTATGCAAAATACCAGAGAAGAATTTCAAAGAGAACTTTCTTCTATTAGGGACAGTATTTCTCAATTAGGTAGTGCGAGCGGTACTAGCTTTCATAGACTGAATAATAATTCTTCTAATAGAGACCATACTTACGGTCATAATTCGAGTTTTAACAGGCCTTTAGAAATAAACTCCGTATTCAACGATTCAAATATAAAATTGGAAAAATGGAAAATTTCCTTTGACGGTACAGGATCGGTGTCAGATTTTCTGTTTAAGGTAGAGACGTTAAGTAGACGTACAAGATGTTCGTTCGAACATCTTTTGTCTAATTTTCACGTTCTTTTGGAAGGAAAGGCTGAACAGTGGTACTGGCTGTTCATGAAACATAATGAAACTGTAACATATCCAGTGATTCGCCAGGCACTTACTAAAGAATTTGGTTATATCGAATCTGAGCACGATATTATCTTAAAAATTTCCTTGCGTAAGCAACAATTTAAAGAAACCTACGACGATTTTCATACAACATTAGTCTCCATGAATTCTAGACTACAAAATCCGTTACCAGATTTGACCATGATTGACATTATTAAGCGAAATTTACAATCTAGTTTACGATTTCTTTTATTCAGTTCGGAAGCTAGAACACTTAACGACTTTAGAGACGTTGCTCGCAAAGCTGAAAGAGTTCTTCGAGATAGTAAATCTACAACACCAAACCTTAGCCAAACGCGGAACGTCAGTGAACTTGAAGTTTCGAGCAATGATACTAATTATGCCGAGTTATCTGATCCACAACTAGATGCTTTGCATATTGCCCAAAATAGTGTTAGACATGACTATTCAAATATAAAGTGCTGGAATTGCCTATCACATGGACACTCTTATATTTACTGCGGCAAGGAAATTACCGAACGTTTTTGTTTTAAGTGCGGTAAAAAAGGAGTGCTAACTCCTTCATGTCCAAATAGGCACTTTTTTCAGGAAAACAGGAAAACGGGCGAAATGGCTACCGGGGACTTTCGTCCATTCCCAAAAACCCCGAGTTCAAATTAGAACATATTTTGGTAAATTATTTCGAGTCATTATAAAGACATAAATAGTTTTCATTTATCTGAACCCACTGCTAATTTTAAAGATGTATCCACACAAACTGAATCAAGCGTCAGTTTCACAAATAAAAATTTTTGTAATAATTTATCACGTAAAAAGCCTTACACATTTAATAGGAAGCTATCGTATAAAATAATTAAATGCCGACAACGTTTTAAAATTCGAAAATATTTTCGAAAATTATTAGAGTCTTCTATCATACATGATATGGATGACCGCCCCTTTGTCAAAATATTAGTTCATGATGACTCGTTAGTAGGTCTACTTGATTCAGGAGCTAATGTCTCTGTCTTAGGGCGTAATTGTTTAAAATTTTTGCAGCGCAATAATATTGGACACACCCCTATTAAATTGTCTTTAGCAGTAGCTAATGGAGAAAAACAAAATGTAATAGGATTTTGCACTATACCTGTATGTTTCAAAAATGTCACAAAGGATATTTTGTTTTACTTAGTTCCTTCACTTAGCCAAGATGCTTATTTTGGCACAAATTTTTGGCGTGAGTTTGCAATTGCTCCAGATATTATTCCTTCCGTGTCCTCATTGCAAATCAATTCTTCAGCAAACGCCCATGAAAAAACAAAATTCCATGAACTTTCACCAGAGCAAAAACTTGTGTTAGAAAAAACTATACTAGAGTTTCCGACATTTGAGAAACAAGGATTAGGTTGTACGGACCTGTTAGAACACAAGATAGATACGGGTAATGCAACTCCTATCAAATGTAGACACTACCCATTATCACCTCCTCGCCAAGAAGAAGCATACAGGGAAATCGACCGTCTGTTACGTATGGGAGTAATCGAAGGATCTAACTCGCCTTGGTGTTCACCAGTGGTATTAGTTCGAAAACCAGGCAAAGTTCGCCTTTGTATAGACTCGCGAAAGTTGAATGCCGTTACGAAAAAAGATTCGTACCCTCTCCCACATATAAATGGGTTACTTAGTAGACTAAAAGACACCTTTTTTATCACAGGCTTAGATTTAAAAGACGCATTCTTACAAATCCGATTGACGCAGGACTCAAAGGAAAAAACTGCTTTTGTTGTTCCGGGTAAGCCTCTTTTTCATTTTAAATATATGCCATTTGGTTTGTGCAATGGTCCCCAAACCATGAGCCGGCTAATGGATAAAGTCATACCCTCTCGTTTGCGTGAAAATGTATTTATCTATTTGGATGAGCTGCTTTTATGTAGCCCAGATTTTAACTCTCATATGGCCCTTCTAAATGAGGTAGCTAACTGCCTTAGAGCTGCAAAGCTTACAATAAACATTGAAAAAAGTAAATTTTGCCAACGAGAGATCCGTTATTTAGGATATATTGTGGGAAACGGGACATTAAAAGGAGATCCCAATAAAGTAGAGGCAATAGCCAACTTTAGCATACCGAAAACACCGAAGCAAGTTCGTCGATTTATTGGAATGGCAAATTGGTATCGGGGGTTTATCAATAACTTTGCAGACCTTGCTGGACCCCTTACAGATTGTTTGAAAAAAACGAATAAACCATTTTCTTTGAGCGAAAACGCAGTTTTATCTTTCGAAAAGTTAAAAACTGCATTATCTTCTGCACCAGTATTGGCCCAACCAAAATTTGATCGCGAATTTATTATTCAGTGCGATGCTTCAAAGATTGGAGTTGGTGGCGTTTTGTGTCAATGTGATGATGACGGTAATGAACATCCGATCGCCTTCGTTTCTCAGAAACTCAATAAATCTCAGAGAAACTACACAGTGACAGAGCTCGAATGCATGGCCGCGGTCGTTTGTGTAAACAGGTTTAGACCTTATATTGAAGGATTGCCTTTTAAAATAATCACTGACTATTCGTCATTAAAATGGTTAATGTCTCAAAAAGATTTAAGCGGCAGATTAGCACGATGGAGCCTAAAGTTGCAAAGATTTGATTTCCGAATTGACCATGGAAAAGGCTCTTTGAATGTTGTACCAGATTGCCTATCACGTATGGAGGTAGAACAAATATCCCGATCAGATTTTCCTATGGAAATTGATCTAAACTCACCAGAATTTGAAAACGTAGAATATTGTACTCTTAGAAAATCAGTTTCTGAGAAAGGTGAATTATTACCTGACTTAATTATTTCTAACAACCTGGTTTATAAACGAGTTAACTTTTCGAAAAAGTCTGAGAACGAAGACGAAAATTTATGGCGGCTATGGGTCCCAAGTTCGTTATCTAAAATTATAATTAGAGCTGCACATGACTCAATTTTCGCTTGCCATGGCGGAATTAGCAAAACATTAGCCAGAATTAGACAAAAGTATTTTTGGCCTTCATTGGTAACTGATGTTAAAAGTTATGTGAAAGATTGCGAAAAATGTAAACTAATGAAATCTCCAAACCAAATTACAAAACCACTTATGGGTGAACAATTTCTTACTAATAGACCTTTCGAAAGGCTCTATTGTGATTTCCTGGGTCCGTATCCTGTCACAAAAGTAAAAAACTCTATTATTTTTATCTGTTTAGATCACTTAACAAAGTTTATATTTTTAAAAGCTCTAAAATCGGCAACATCGGCTAGTGTAATCTTATACTTGCAAACTGAGATTTTTCCAACCTTTGGTGTACCCAGATATATACACAGCGATAATGCTAAACAGTTTGTGTCCCATGAAATGATAGAATTTTATAAGCTGTATGAGATTAATCATATTAGAACTGGATTTTATGCTCCCCATTCAAATGCATCAGAGCGGGCAAATCGCGAAATCATTACAAAAGTAAGATGTTTTTTAGAGAATCATAAAGACCATAGCAACTGGGACCGGTACATACCCCAAATATTATCCATACTTAGAAGTGATTATCACTCCTCTATAAAATGTAGCCCATATTATGCCACATTTGGGCAGAATATGATACAGCACGGTTCAGCCTATAAAATTTTGGAAAAATTAAAATGTTTGTCTGGTGAAGATGTGCAAATTTCCTCCAACGTAGACAAGTTACAAAAGTTAAGAGCTAAAATTCGGGAAAATTTAACCAAAGCTCACGAACGAGCTACAAAAATATATAATTTACGATCCCGTCCAATTCACTTTCAAGAAAAGCAAATCGTTTTTAGAAAAAACCATTCATTAAGTAACATGTCAAAAGCTATAAACAAACACATAAATGGCTATCAGGCAGTTTTGTATACATACTTGATATATATATAGAAAATCGCCCCTGTTTGTCATTCGATATTGAATCTCGGGACAAAGCAGGTTTGTTGCGATTTTACGTAAAACAGAAAAAAAAAAATAAAATTCAAGCTTTTAAAAATCCCCAATTATTAGTAGTAAAATAAAAATTTTAATCCTTTTCACATCACATACTGAAAACCCTAACTTGTATTTATAGTTCTACATCCTACATACATATACATCACAGGAGAATTCTATATAGTGAGAGTTAATGAGCAACTTGCAAATTTTTGTACTTGGGTTTTGGTTTTATAATTTTTTTTGTTTTTAGCTGCCAGTTAAATTGAGTCAAATGAATCGGTTTTAAAAGAATGTTAATCCCGTTGAAATTAGTTTGTACACAAGGGCAAGTATGTAACTAAAATAAAGAAATACGCTTTTTCTATCATTCATTTATTAATATAAAGCCGAAAAGATCAGTTGTCTACCTATTTACATAGATCAGTGGAAAGTTTAAGTGGATAGAAAAATTAAAATTAAAACCAAATTAAATTAAAGTGAAAAGCTTCAAAAGTTAAATTTAAATCTCACCACTTTTGAAACTTATTAACAGGAAAGGTAAATGTAATTATTAATTTAAATAAGCATTTGAAAAAAAATGTTCCATATATTCTCCTAGAAATTTGGTGAAAGTCACCACATGGTTCCAATTCATTCTCCCTAACCTTTCAATGAAAATTACCGGATTTAGTGTATATTGCAAATCAAGAAGGGACACTAAACTTACAACCCAACGTTTCTTTACAAAATTACTTGAAGGTGTTCATAAAGTGATATCATCATTACCCTACTTTATGAGGAAAGTTCTGTCAGGGTAACGAATCCATGTGATCCTGGCCTCGTAGCCAGAAATCATACTAAAGGCTAACTAAAACGAAATATGACGTAACTATTCAAATATTTAAAATTTTTCTTAAAACATTTAAAAGAAAAAAACTAATGTGTCTTATAAACTTATTTCTTATTTAACCTATATATAATAATTTTCGTTTATTTTGCTATAACGTAATATCGTGAATTAAGACTTAAATATATACAAAAAGTGAATATTAAATTAAATTGAAAATTACAAATGGTATAAAATTGAAAATGGGTAAAGACTTATATCGTAAATAAATTAATTAAAATCTGAAATTAAAAAAAAAAAAAAAAAAATTAAAACAAAAACATTAATTTATATCCTCAAAGTTAGTCCATAGTTTTCAACTTATATAATTTTCTACATTAACAATGACACACTATTAATAATTTATATTTTCTTGTATAAAAAAAAAATTTTAAATTGAATTAAATTAAATTAAATTTCATAAATTATAAAAAGCAAAAAATTTAGAAGAGTAGAAAAAGAAATTAAATTTATATCTAGTTGTTTTTCAAAAAAAAAAGATAAAAAAAAAACCAAAAAAAAAAAATCTTGTTCGATAACCCTAACATTTTATTCTTTATTTTTTTTGTTTTGTATAAATATGTATCTTAAGTAGAGAGTAATACAACTATTTTTTAAATATAAGCTTCTTTCCAAATATAGAAATTTTCGTTCCATTCCTGTGCTGGGCCCAACTAAGGAACTGAGCAGCTGTTAAACAACAACACGATTTCTGTAAGTTACCTTTTTCATTAATTATCAATGATAATTTATTATTCTCTGCTTTGATATTATAAATCATATTTCTTCAATTCATTCGTTCCAAATTATCAATAATATAAAAACAAATAATGTAAATTTCTTCTTCGGTATTTCCTTTCTCACTTACATATATTCGCGGTTGTAAAATTTTACTTCTCAATGTGAGAATTGATCTCTTCTTTTGTTTTTGTTTTGTTTTATGAATTACTTTAATAAACAATAGTATTTTTATTTTTTTTTCTCTTACATTCTTTACAAACGTTTATATACATATATATATATATATGTACATATATAGATATATAATTTTTTTATACTATTTAAATTTTTTTCCAGTTCTATTTTAAGTACTCATATTTAGTTTATAAATAAAAATGTTACGTTTGAGATTGTTAAGAATGAATCTTTAAATTTTTTGTGTTATTTTCTTGGGAATGACAGGTTTTGGAGATCGTAATGTAGGGTAATGTAAGTCTGATTATAAAAAAGGGACAATCAGGAAAATAACATGGTACTTTGATTGTCATTGGCGTATTTATTTTCGTGAAGGGAGGGAACAATTGTACCTCGATGACATTACATCTTGTCATATATATTACTCTGTTGCATATATTAATACAAGTATATTTTATTCTACTTCTGGTTTCTGTACGTGGCATGAAAGTAGAATTTTATATGTTTACGCGCCTAGAAATTGGGACCAAGAATCACACAACCAGTATTCCAACAGCTAGCTGGGAAAACAATACCTTTCATGTCCTTTGACTACGTTTCTTTAGGGATTATTTTGGCTTTCATATAAAATTAAGTTTGTTTTGTTTTATAATCTAGGCGGCGCGTAACAGGGCACTACAGTAAGGAGCGGGCGTATGAGCTAGCCAGGTGAGAATCTGCTTTAAATATCACCAAGGCAAAGGTAGTCGAAATTCTACGAAAGAAAGATCTGCAGACACTTACTTGAAAAAGCAAATAAAAGGTTACATAAACTGAAAAGGTGTAGAGTGGTAAGTCTCACGTGGCCCTCTCTTGATATCAGGTGAATATCGTAATTTACGAGTCGGTGAGGGTGAGACATCTCAAAATTGCTAGCAGTTTTTAAGATTCACTGGATACATATAATGGCAAATATAATTTTGCGTCTCTATTTTCTCTTTCTACATATGTGTATGGCTATGCATTTAGTATTGTATTCGAATATTAACACCATTAATTTTTTCTTCGAAAAAGCTCGTCAACATTAATAGTTCGAACTAACTATTAAACTATTAAATTCAACGGCATAATTTATGGGATAATTGTTCTGGATTTCAGTTGCTATTGCTTAAATATCAAATGCCTACAAAACATTGATCTTTATAGAAATCTGTACAATGTTTAACTTTCTAAGTGTTGATTTTAACCACCACAGAAACAGATGAACATCGCATAATCGAGTCCCCTATAAGAATTCAAAAAATATAAGCTTTATGGAGTCAGAAAAAAAAATAATATTGAACGATTTATCTGTCATTCCAGTACATTTCACACGAATACACCCTGATACAAAAATTTAATGCAATAATAACAAAAAACCGTTTTGCAGGAAATTTTACAAAAGAAGTTACATTATAATAATATATTTTCTATTACGTTGTTACCTGTAAAGTCACAATTATTTTAGAAAGGGGCCTTCTATTAATGAACAACGATATGCACTTAGCACCACAGGTGAATTGTATACAAAATAATAATGAATTATTTTAATAGTTAAACATGATTAAAAAACACAATAATTATACCATGTTATTGGATGTGCAAGCCGACATTCCTCAAACGAAAAATGTCCCTAATGTTTAAATTAAAGAGGAGAAATCGGTTTCTTACTTTGTCTGCAAATGTTTTTGGCTGTCAAGGGGAACATAATCGTGGGTAAAAAGTACTGAATAATCAAGTGAATATAGTAGATTAACCATAAACAAGGTTACCAGTACATTTCCTAAAATTATTCACTTGTTTATCTTTTTTCCATTGTATTACTGAGCCCCACTCGGCACCATCCTAATTAACTACATGTCAGCAATTAAAATTCCATCCATATGAGGTACGGAAATCTTAAAAAATATATACCTATACCGCTTACCATTGACAGTAATGTTATAACCATTATTATAAAGGAAGTTTTCATAAAAAAAATAAATATTTAATGATGAAACTCACACAAACGATTTATTATCGTGACAAAATAAATAAATAAATATATAAAACAAAATGTTTGGTTGTTTTTGATAACCAAATATTGTTATAAAGAATTTAATATAACTGTTATGATCATGTTGTGATTATTATATTTCTTTGCATGTAGTTGCTAATACTGTTTTCTATTGCCAATTTTAAAAACTAAACTAAAATTAAAAAGGTGATGCTGGCTATTGACTTTAATACTGCTACTTCTGTATCCAAGTATGTATCAATGATTATTATGGTAATGGGTATTGGGCCACAATATAATTAATGGGCGTCCTTTTAATGTCATTAATTTTAGTTTTGTTTCAAAGTAAATGTAGTACAAAATAACTTAAATGGCACCTGCTTTGCAGTTGTGTTGTCTTCTCCCAAATATTTCATTTTATTTTTTTGTATACTACAGTTAATGCCTTTTTACTTTTAATTTGCCTCCATTTTTATGATAATGGTTTTTATTTTGGCTCTTGTGGCACCTTGAGACAATATATTAATGAAAGTGTTAAGAAATGCTTTAGCTTTGTTAAAGTTTCTTATATATAGTACTAGCTAATACTCGGTGTGCTTCGCCACCCCCATCGTAATGAAATAAAAATGTTATAGTTCAAAAATATATTTATTTTGCAAGTGCCACGCTTACTATTACTAAATCAACCATTTCTTATCAAATAATCATATAGACGTCAAAGTGTCTCTTGCAAAATTTGGGTACTCTAACTATTATCGCTTCCCAGATATATGAATTTTTGTATTTAATTCATATGACAGGTGCCACGCATCCATTTCTTATCAAAATAATCATATAGATGTTTAAGCTTCTTGTGCAAAATTTGGGTACTCTAACTATTATCGCTTCCCGAATATACGAATTTTAGTATTCAATTGCTATGAGAACTGCCACGCCCACTATTTCTAATGTATCAATTTTTTCCAGAAATGTTTATTTGAGTGTCAAAGTTGCTCTTGCAAAATTTCAGTACTCTAATCGATATCGTTTTCCATATATACAAAATTTAGTATTTAATTCATGTGGCCACGCCTACTATTGAAAGTCCGCCCATTTTTTACCCAAATGTTCGTGTGGATATCAAAGTTTACCGTACTTAATTTGAAGACTCTAGCTGCATTAACTTTCGTGATATATAATATTTAATACTTATTCTTTAATAGGGCGTGGCACCCTGCTGACTTACAATTTCAAATCACAGTATAGCCTATAGTTCCTTCCTGACATACAGAAAGATTCTGTGAAAATTTCAAGGAAATTGGTCCAGCCGTTTAACCGTCTATAAAACACAAACAAACATACTAACATACAAACTTACAAACACACATTGATTTTTATATATATAGATTTATAGTAATAAGTACTAGTTGTTAATTTAGTCTTAATTGAATTAAATTTCTAAGATATAAAATATTTTCTTTAGTTTTTTTCTGTTGTGGAAATTTTAAGGTTCGTAGAATGACTGGTGTTAACGGCGATATGTAATTAATGTAAATTAAAGTTAATAATATAAGCTTAATACAGAGTTGTTTGAAGATGTTATTTTAGGTAAATATTATGTGCTTCAATTAGTTGTAAATGCTTATTAGGGTACATATATTTTAAAGCAAAATTTTTATATAATTCTATCGAAAGTTTCCTTACAGAGAAAAAAAATTAATTTGAATTTCAATTACGAAATTAGTTAAAAAAATTTTTGATTTTGCTAAAATCATCAAAATGATACTATAAATTAAATAAAAATTAATAGTTGTAATGGAAAAAATATCAATCAAATTAGTATTAAGAAATTAATTAAAATTTTACTAATTTGCAAAAATGATTTTAATTTAATTTTTAATTGAATCATGAATTAATTGAATAATTGAAATTTGCGATTTATATAAATAAAGAATTTATTGTCTCAGTAATTTATATTATTTAAACTGTTTTAAATAAAAATACCCAAAGAGAAAAAATTTTTTTTTTAATATTTATGCTGAACATATATTTTAAGTAATTACATACATTTCATTACTTATATAATAATCTATATATAAAAAAATGGAAAAACTCTGTCTGTGTGTTAGCTATAGACTCCGAAACTGTAAAACCGATCGGAGTCAAACTTTGGCAAGTTGTTGTACTCATACCAGTGAGTGTTTATGGGTGGAAAAAAGGGGGCCACGCCCATAAAAAATTAGTTATCAGTTTTAGCTACTTGCACTTGACCGATTTTTCTGAAACTTTGCACACATATTGAGCTGTCATTACTTTATAATTTCGTGATAAAAAAGGTGGGCGGAGCCACGCCCATAAAAAAAGGTTATTATTTTCAGCTACTTGAACTTCACCGATTTGTCTGAAACTTTGCACACATATTGAGCTGCTATGACTATACAGTTTCGTAATTAGAAAAGTGGACAGTTCCACGCCCATTAAAAAAAGTTATAATTTTTAGATTTTTGCACTTGATATTCAATTAAAATTAAGAATTCACTTTTATTCATTAAGGGGCGTAGCAACGCGCACCGGGCTTTTCTAGTTATTTAATATAAAATGTAGGATTCCACAAGTACACATACTATGCCATGTCAAACATCGGATTTCTAAAAATAATTGGTAACATCAATAACCTAGACATAGTAGAATATTTACCGGCAAAAAGCTTGATCAGAGTATAGACTTTTACTATTGTAAAATATTGTCTTTGGACACATCTAGAATAAAACTGAAATAATTTATTATATTTAAAACAAGATATATTTATTAAATATGTGCACCTACCAGAACTATCTAATGTAGATTCTCCACTTTTTTTTTATTATTCTGCTCCTTGGATAACAAATATTGAATTTATCCTTTGAAAGCAAATTGTAAAAAAAAAATTATTTAAAATAAAATTTTTTATTTTTTCAACTGACAGAAATCTCAATGTTTTTTAAAAACATTTAAAATATTAAAAAATATCAAAAAAAAAATAATTTAATTAAATAAAATTATAACGAGAATTCAAAAACAAGTCAAAAAACCAATTAATTAAAAAAATTTATAAATGTGTTATACTTTGTTTATGTCTGTTTTTAAAGTTTATCAAAAAATCCTTTTTACAGTTTTAAGTTGATTTTTAATAATTTATTGCTTTTAAAATGCAGGCTTTAATACGAATTTAGTGCTTTACAAAATAAAAAGCATATTTATTTTCAAATGATTTTGTTTTTTGAAAAAATATAGGCAATAAGTTTTTACGCTACAAATTTCTATTACATTTTCCAAAATATAGCCAAAGCTAAAAACTGCAATTTAGTTGTTGAAAAGTAATGCCATTTTGGCTATTTTCAGGTTAATTTTGCGATTTTATTTCTATTTGGTGACTTTTTTTTAACATAAGTGAGTGTTTCTGTTCATTACACAATGTTGACGCTCTTGATTAGGCTTATCATATCACCGTTACCGCCTAGGTCCGTCTGATAATTGGAAATTTGGTAGTTTTGAATTACGGGATTGCAATGATGCGATCATTTCAATTTTAGTCTCTGCCAACTTAAAAATTTTTTCATTTATGGCACATAATAGATTAAACAGACCATGGCAGACATACAGTATTTTTGGAAACATCTTAGCATTTTAGACTGTTAGCGCACAAAATTATTTATAGTTTAAAATTTGAATGCTATTTTATTATTAATGGTCTTGCATCAATACAACATTAGAGTATATTTTTACATTAAGTATTTAAGTTTTAGATTTTTTGAATTTCTTTACTTTATATTTTAACAATAAACATTTCGGCTTTAGGACTCTTTTACAATGAAAATAATGTTTATAATTTTTTTATTTGTCTCAATATTTCGCTAGGCCGTTATATAGCATCATCAGAAATGTTCGTGATGTCACTACACAATGGCGCACCGTAAAGAATATTTTTTTTTCTTAAAAGGACTTAAGCTGAAATAATTATTGTTAATAGTATTTTTACTTTACACTAACAATGTATACATAATTAGAACGCTTTTGCAATTCTGCGAAATTGCAATGACAAATACTCAAGATTTTCAATTGGACTAATGTATATTTGACGTATGCAAAAAACTTAATACAGCTTTGCAGACCATTTTAGTGTAGTCAAATGTTGTGAAGACTATTAGCAGAAAAAAAATGAATATCCCTTTACCCACCCATTTTTTTGGTGGTGGGTAGGTAGACAAATAGAGTTTAGTAAACGTAAATAGTAATAATATTTTTATTTTTATATAATTTTGTCATTCCGTTTGTAACACATAGAAATATCCATATTAGACCCCGTAAAGAATATATATTTTGAATCGGGGTTTGATTTCATGACGATCTAGCTATGTCCTTCCGTCTGTCCGTTTAAATTTCTGTCTGTCTTATATCGCATTAAATTAGATGTTTCTAACTAGATGTTGTACGGCTACAACAGTAGTAAAACTAACATTACTTTCAAAAATGAAATTTTTTTCTGACAATGCCATCAACTGCTATCCGTCTGTTGAAAGCACGATAGAGGTCGTACCGAAAAAGCATGGGAGGCTAAAATTTTGCCAGAATCTTTCTTATACGAAAGGTTTGTTTGGTATTAAAAATGGGCTAAATTCAAGAGTAGGTCGAAAAAACCGTGTCCTTCGGACATCGAATAAAATGGAATTGTGTCCAAATGCACTGACGTAGAGCCATGAAAATTCTAATGTATATTTCTTGAGTAAAAAAAATGTTTCCTCAAAAATTACCAAAATCTATGAATTAGGAAAGGAGTTGTAGTTCAATGTGTACCGTACCGTGTATGTTTTGGTATATTCAAACGTTAAAACGTAATAAAACTGGCAAAATTAGATGTATGATACTGAAACTTTAATATCGTTGCCTTTTGGTCAAAGGCTTTGTTCAAACGGAAAATAAATGTTACACGCCCACTTTTACGCCCACCTATCATATAACGATTTATCTTAAATTCATATATTTTCTCTATTAAGATTTAGAGGATTAAGATTTTGGAAGAATAAATGACTAAATTGAAACATCTTAGTTGTATTCATTAGTAGAAACAACTTCAACACGCCTACGTTAACGCCCACTTTCATTGAAAGACTAAAATTACGAAAACATTTTACAAGCTGATCGAAGTTATACAAAGAAAGTGATACATATTTTAGTATAAAGAGATTATTGTATAGCGATTACTGTTAATAACAAATAAATACATTTTGTTCTATAAAAGTATATCAAATTGGTGGTGAGTATAAAAAATTCAGCACATCCGAATATTTTATGGTAAAAAATTTAATGAACCTGGTTACTAACAAACTAGCTAACGAAATATCAAAAAATAAATAGACAGGATACTGAACAATAAGATATGAGAAAAGAAATTATAAAAAATAGAGTTGAGTAAGTTTTTTTGAATTTTTATTAAATAATAATATATTTGAATAAAACTTAAACTCGGTTTAGTAACCGTCTCATCGTATTCGATGAGATCGTTTGGATATTTGTCTTATGTAATGTTCACACGGTCAGAAAAATTTGACTTTCGCTCACGAAACATGTTTTCATCAACATGTTTTCTCACAAAAAATTTTGGTAGAAAACAATCTTGTTTCATTTGGAATCTTGTTTCGAACAACGAAAAATTTTCTATCATCTCTAATTTTCATAAAAGGTTTTCGCTAGATTTTCTTAACTACCAGCCAGAAAAATATAAACACAGAAAAATCCAAAAATCAATTTATTTATAAAAATAAAAAGTTCATTCACGTATAAATGTATATAAAAATAAAAAAATAATTTAAAATGTACTTATATTAAAGTATAGATGAAATGAAACAAGGACAGTAGTCTGAATACAAAGGTTTGCACTGCTGTTTCAGAAAGTAAACCTAGTGCTTCATATCAGCGTATGCATAGGGCGTTACATATATGCATCGGCTAATCACTTCTGTATACCCATTTTAAGCCGCTAGAATGATTTATAAATATTGAAAAATATTTTCTTTACCTTCAAATTAGTTGTGGATGTCTTATATGGGTTTTAAACATTTATTTTCTAATTGAAAAACAATTCGCTAGTTTCTTCGTTTTTTAATGTAATTTTTTTGTAAATGTTTGATGTTTTTTTTTCACTTTTGCCAAAAAAATGTTTACATATTACTTCGTTTACATGTATGTATGTATGTATGTATGTATGTATGTATGTATGTATGTATGTATGTATGTATGTATGTATGTATGTATGTATGTATGTATGTATGTATGTATGTATGTATGTATGTATGTATGTATGTATGTATGTATGTATGTATGTATGTATGTATGTATGTATGTATGTATGTATGTATGTATGTATGTATGTATGTATGTATGTATGTATGTATGTATGTATGTATGTATGTATGTATGTATGTATGTATGTATGTATGTATGTATAAACGTAAGTTGACTTTATAATTTATCTATTTTTGTGAAATGTGACATTTTGTTTAATAACCCTTGAATATAAAACAACTGCGTTCACTTGCATGAAATCGTACATCCTCTCGTATAGGAGCGTATGCGAACAAGTGACATAATATTGTGTTATTTTTCAATATGCATACGTCTGAGTGTATTTCTTTTATTATTTTAGTGTCTTGCAGTAAATGACGAATATAAAAAAGGAAAATAAATCTTTAATTTTTATGCAACTGACATGAACATTTTTTTGTTTGTATTTGGTGTATATATGAGTGTGTACTTCGGAAAACGAGTGAACATATGTGTTTGCAAAACATTTGACTGTCAATATCAAATGTAACAGACTATATAGTGGCTGTCACAACAATGTTTTATCTTACGGAACTTAAATAATAAAAACTAATTGAAGTAGCGCTCTTGATGAATTTTATACATCATTTAGCATCATGTACGTATTCAAAACTCAAAAAATAAATTAGAATACTTACAAGCAAATACTTATGAGTATTTGTGAAAAGTTTTTTTCTTAAATAAAGTTATTAAGTAAAGATAAAGATAAGTCATAAATAATAGATATTTAATAGAAGTAAATTTTAACGATGCTAACCAGGAGCAAAAAATAATATAATAGTACAAATAAAATTTTTTATTTGTTTCCCAGGAAAATAATCTATGACAAGGAAGTGAAGCGGGTCATTAAAGATCATGTGTTTGCATGAATATATTAATGAACTGCATTCCATTATAATAAGTGCATGGAACTCATGCATATTTGGTGAAAAGCATCGAATATTTCATGAGTTAAATTTGTTTGTTTACATGAATTGTTTAAGATATTTTGCATGATGTTGCATATATTTTTAAGCACATCATTTATGAAAAATTACTTTGCAGTTAGGAAGTCATTTAGAATATTCACTTTTACACAGTTAATTTAGAAGTTTTGTAAATGTAATTCGCTTTGCACTACTTCCAATTTTTATTGCTGGGTTAGTACTCATTGTATTCTGCGTTCATGCAGCACTTTGTCAAATACTATTGCAATGTTGTACGTATGAGTGATATTTAATTATATGTTATTTATTAATACTCATACTCTCAATGTTCACAAAAATCAGTTGCCTACACAGACTTAATTTTTTTTAAACAGCATATGATCCCAACTAATTTTTAATATTTTATTTGGTTGTTGGGTTTAGCTGGTGTATATGCATTTCACTGGTTCTTATACCAGATCTTCAGTAGACCTTTTACCAAAATTATTGAAAAACCTTAAAATGTTATAAGTTTTTTTTCAAATTCTAATTAATAAAATAAAAGTTTTGGAATAAAACAAAACGCAACCAACATTTTGTTCTCTTTTAAAGTATTTTATAACATTTTAAACTTTTTCGAGGATTTGGGTAAAAGGTCATTTGGCGATCTGGTATAAGCATATAGACCTCTTTATGCCCAACAACCAAATAAAATATTGAAAGATAAGTTGGGCGCATATGCCGAATTATTTATTAGTACTTAATAATTATAAATATCATTCTATATACTTTTTATTTTATTTATGATAAATCTAAATTAAATTAACATTCAGCATCTGCATTTTTTATTAAAACTAGTAAAATGTGGCTCACACAAATATTTGCAATATGTTTTTAAAACAAGTTAAGTTAGTGTAGTCAACTGAGCTTGACATGCCTATCTTACATACTTAAGATGTTTGTATTGAGGTCGAGCGTATGATTATTAATAAATAACATATAATTAAATATCACTCATACGTAAAACATTGAAATAGTATCTGACAAAGTGCTGCATGAACGCAGAATATAAGGACCAGTAAGAGGACAATTATGAATACTAAACGCTAGCAAACAAAGATGATTAAAAATAGGCAGTCGGAAGAATTGTTTGTGGCCAAAGTTATTCATAAACATAGGCCGGTTTGTGCCCCAATTGTCCATAATTTTGCATAATTAGCTAAGAAGCTTATATACGCGGGTATCGTTTTATATTATGGTCTTAAAGGTAAAAAATAAATTTTTAACATCGAACTTTCGTTTGTTGCTTTTTAAAATATATTCCATCAAAATTAATTTACTTTTGCAAACGCGTACAGAAATTTTCAAAAATCTTTTTCCATTTCGACTAAGATACCTTTCAAACATAGATTTTAAAAGCATCAACCCGTTCGTCAGCTGTTGAAAAACATTGACATTTGAATAAAATAAGTCTTTAAGATCTAGGTCAGTCATTTCAAGTGATTAAAAGATCCCAGGTGTTAGTCGATGTGTGCGAGCTCGCATTATCGTGATGGAAAATGATTTCTTTTTGGCGTCTTCAAAGACTTTTGGCAAACAAATGGTTATATTTATACCATTCAAAAGTTACCGTTCTACGTTGGTACGATTCAGACAAGTCAAGTTTTTTCTAAGAATACGGGTGACCATTTGCTTTGAAGTGTTTCAAGCCCAATGACTTTTGTAGAGTTTTGCTCATCTTTGCACACTCATACGTTCGAGTGCTGTTTACTTTCGGGTTTGTACGCGTAGAGACATAATGTCAATCATATGTTATGAAAATCCGAAATATAAAAGCAGCCCTCATATAAGCCTGCTACTATCGACCAACTGAAATGTTTTTATTGAATAGTCTTTAATTTTTGTAAACCCATTATTTGAAAATCAACATTTCATACAGAAGAAAAATGAAGAAAACTTTCTAGGAAACAAAATGTGTAAGTAGTTATGAGAAACAAAGGTAGGTAAGAATCTATTTTATATTTCTAATGAAAAATAATTTTTTTAAATCTTAATTATATTGTTGAAATAAATTTAAATTTTGCTTTAGTTGAAATCGAATAAATGTTAAAAATTCCATGCAAATTGGGACAACCTTATTGTGGCGTTGTGTCAAAAGGAAAGTGTCATATATGAAACACAATTAATACAATCTAAACTAAAAATATTACGAATGAAAATGTTATTTTTTTTTTTTTTAACTTCTAACATAAAAATTTAACTGTTAGAAATATACACTAAAACTTGTTTTAAGAAACATTTATCATAAATACTATGTTCTGTGTATAGAGGTTGCCACTTACCCCAAGTATTTTATTTTTTATATAATCTTACCATACTAGAAGCAAATGGTTAAAAAATGTACATGCAATATATTCCATCAAATTATTAAAAAAAAAATTTCGATGTTTTATTAATTATAGTAATGTTGAAGCTCAATAAATTTGAAGTTATAGATTTTAATATACAGTGTGTTTTTTTTAGCTTTTTGCTTTTGTAGTGTAATGTGGTTGTTTTTGTCACGCGCGGGGCGAATGTGCGGTTTGGCTGATAACACAGCCTGAAATATTAGTTTGGCCAGATTGTCGGCGGCGCTGGCATGCTGGCGTTTTGCTCCGGCTAGGGCTCGCCGTCTTGGGGTGGTTCTTGCCAACGTTCTGGCAATGGCACATGCTGACAAAAAAAATTCATACCAGCTATGATTGCATAAAGAAAAATGGAAAGTAGAAGAAGAAAAAGTAAAGGGACCCGAAAATGGACTGAACAAAAAAAATCAAAAACTATGGATTGATTGATTGCACCACTGCTTACACCATCTGTTTACTGCGGCCTTCTTCTACACACCTTCTGGGGGGTTGGCTGATGTTATGCCAACTCATTTTACCCACCCTCCGAAATCCATGTGGACTTCACCATGATCCCCTGTGTTCAAAAGTTTGGGGATCCCTGAATTCTCCTTCATCAAGATTTCATCATCATCCCATTATGCTTACCTTTTATTTATTTATTGAGCCATATTAAATAAAAACTTGAAATTTCAATAAAACTTCATGACAATAATTTATTATACTATGTATAAAAAACTATGTTGTATTGCTAATAAAAACCTAATAAAATATTTACAAACTTAAATTTTGTTTAAAAAAAAATAAATTTTGATTAAAAAAAAGTATAAAATTAAATAATATAAATATTACACCAAAAACAATTCTTTTAATTATATGTTATGTGAAACTCAAATTTTAACAACTTTTTCTTTAAATTTAATTTAAACAGCAGAAAAACAATTTTTTATCATCTCAACAAGATATCTGCCCAATTTGCGTTGTCCGAGTAAAATAAAAATTCACAAAAATCTCTAATATATGTATATAATTTTTTTCTTTATGAAGAAAAATTTACCGAGGAAAACTTCGAATATATATCACGGCAAACGACCTTTTGACGACCTGACCTAAAAAATGTGAGCTCACCCTTTTTATTGGCCTACGCGCACCTTCTCTAAAAACTTGCAGAAGGGATTGAAAATAAAAAAAAACTTAAGTTTTCCCTAATAGATATTTAAATCATAGAAAAAACTATATAAATATTTATAATTCAAAAACTCTGTTCTTGTCTCGTTCGTCTTTTGTTTCTAAGGTCAGAATACCTGTACCGGTCACTTTGGCAGATAGGGAACCTCTTGCGATGTTGCGATGGTGGAAAACCAATGATGTGCCCAGAAGATTTCTGGCCCAAGATTTGTGACGGTTGGAAACGGCTGGCTAACCTGGTGACTTGAAGTACGCTGACAGCTTCAGATGATGACGGCTTTAAATATATGTTGGCCTTTTTATACCCGCCACCAAAAAAATGGTGGGGGTATATTCATTTTGTCATTCCGTTTGTAACACATCGAAATATCCATTTTAGACCCCATAAAGTATATATATTCTGAATCAGGGTTTGATTTTATGACGATCTAGCTATGTCCGTCCGTCTGTCCGTCTGTCCGTCTGTCCGTCTGTTGAAAGCACGATAGAGGTCGCACCGAAAAAGCTAGGGGCTCAAATTTTGCCAGAATCTTTCTTATAGACAAGGTTTGTTTGGTATTGAAAATGGGCTAAATCGGAATATTAGGAAGAGAGTTATAGCTCGAAAAGCAAGAGTAGGTCGAAAAAACCGTGTCCTTCAAACATCGAATAAAATGGAATTGTGTCCAAACGCATTAACGTAGACTCATGAAACTTCGAATATATATTTCCTGAGTAAAAACAATATTTTTCCCCGAAAATTATCTAAATCTATGCATTAGGAGAGGAGTTATCGATCAAAATGTACGAAAATTTATACCGCACAGTGTATTTTTCGGTATATTTAAAAACAAAAACGTCATAAAAGCAACAAAATTGGATGTACGACTCTGAAATTTTGCAAACTTTGCTTATTGGTGAGACGCTTTTTTGTAACGGAAAATCAATGTGCCACGCCCACTTTTACGCCCACCTCCCATATAACGTTTTACCCAAAATTCATATAATTTCTCAATTTATGTAGATTTTGGAATAATAAAGGGCTATGTTGAAACATCTCAGTTGTACTCATTCGAAAATACAACTTTGACACGCCCACTATAACGCCCACTTTTCACGTTATCTACCGTTAATGAAATTTAAAAGCTCATAAAACCGCCAAAATTAGAGGTATGATGATAAAATTTGCTACGTATATCCCCCTAGGAAATGTCATTACTGTGCTAGAAAATTGAGTTGCTACGCCCACTTTTACGCCCACCTCCCAAATAACGTTTTACTCAAAATTCCTCTAATTTCTCTATTAATAATGATTTTGGAATAATAAAGGGCTATATTGAAACACCTAAGTTGAACTCATTCGCCAAAACAACTTTGAGACGCCTACCATAACGCCCACTTTTCACGTAATCTACCGTTAATGAAATTTAAAAGCTCATAAAACCGCCAAAATTAGAGGTATGATGATCAAATTTGCTGTGTATATCCTTCTAATCAATGTTATTGTTGTGCCAAATAGTTTAGGTGACACGGCCACTTTAACGCCTACCTTCCATACAACGGCTTACCTTAAATTCATGTAATTTCTCTATTGACAAAGTTTTTGGGAAAATAAAGGGCTATATTGAAATATTTAAGTTGTATTTATTAGTAGAAACTTTATTGACACAGCTACTTTAACACACTTTCATTGAATTTCATTTCATTTAAGGACCGATGTTGTATTTAAATAAAACACAAATTATTTAGGATATTATTATTTCTTTTTATAATGATAATATTTGTATGGTTCAATTATGTATTTAACAAAATATCGGCCAAATGGCCCCCCCCATCCTTGGCGCCACTCCTCTATCTGATGGTCCAAATTTTCAATGACAATGTTGATGCTCAATTATTGGGCATGATGATAAGTCGAGGATGACTGCTCTTTTGCCACACTATCGCAAAAAACAGCAATAGTTCCCATTCAACGAACTAAGAAGGCATTCACAGATTTTCTAACATTTTATACAGACCTGTTTTGCAGAAATTTAAATATATTTTACAATTCTCCCGATTGTGGACGAATTTGAACGATTATGTTGATCAAAAGAATTACGAAGTGCACAAAATGCATTTTGATTTGAACGCCCATTTTTATAAAAAACCTGAATAACTTTAAAGCGTTGCTCATTTGCGTATCTTTCCACGGATCAAAATGAGTAAGTTTGAGATTGATAAATGTCAAGTGAAATGCAGAAAACAAACTTAAAGACTAGGTGTAGTTCACCTTCAACATGGGCCCTTAAAATTTAACCACCCTCTACAAAGAAAGTGATACATATTTTATTATAAAGAGATTATTCCATAATGATTAACAAAATAATAAATAATGTGCTTTAAATGTACACAAAATTGGTGGTGGGTATAAAAGATTCGGCACAGCCGAATATAGTGCTCTTACTTGTTTTTTTTGTATATATTATTTTTTTTATTTATGTGTTGTGCTTTTAGTAAGGTTATATATAATATTTTAACTTGTAGCAAATTTAGCATAAATTTTATTTTATTTAATTTAACGTTTTTGTTTTATTTAATGCTTTTATTTTATTTTATTTAGTTTAAGGTTTTACTTTTTATATATTTTAATGTTATTTATATTTCAATAAAAATTAATTATTAAAATAAAATTTACACAAAAACTTTCCGCGCACCACCTTTTCTTTTAACTTCCCAACCAGCAATTAACGAATCATCATCATAATGTGGCCCTTTTTCTCTATATCTTAAAGGCCATCTTTACTTCGCGCCACCAAATTCCAACGTCTTCCACTGTCACCATTTTACCTATCAATTTTTTCTGTTTTTATTATATTTAACAAAGGTAAACATATACAAATGAAAACAATGAACATATGTTTGTTTCATTTTATATTCGGCGTTGCCACTTAAAAAAAACAAAACAAAAACTGCATTATCCCAGGTGCACACGACATTTTCCTCGAAATATTTAAAGAAAATAAGAAACACGGGTATTAGTTGTAATTATAGAAATTTGGGTTTCTTTCTTTTCTTAAAAAAAAACCTGGGTTTGTACGTACCATAAAATTCGGGTTTTTCAGGAGCAATAACAATAAACAATAATAATGACAAACAGAGCTTTTCAATAGATGCATACAAAATATATCAATTTAACGAAACTAGTGTAAGACCGACAAACAATGGTTGTGTTTACACTATTCGCGTAAACAGTGGTTATGTCAGAAATGTTCAGTAAGGTTCGCCATTTCACCGTGAGTAGACTGAGAAAAAAAAACAATGCTTGCAAATCATTAAATTGTATTATAAAAATTCGTGCAATGTGAAAAATGTGTTCCATAAATTACCTTCATTTTTTGGTCGGCAGTCTTATTCGATATTAGAACACCAACCCATTCACAAAGAGTGCGTTCCGAGTAGAACATTGCCAATACAATTGCTAGTATCTGTTAAGATAGCAATATGTCAGTTTGTCGCCATTGTCAACAATTAGACTGTTGTGTTCGGCCACCTGAAAAATTTTACTTAACGCTATACAACTGTAACGTGGAAAATTCCACGTACATATATTGTACCTACTGTTTAATATTAATATTAGGATATCAGCCTAATGTGAACACGCGTTCTTGACATGACGCATTGTTAGTGTAACAACATGGTAAGGTACACTTCACCTTATACAAACGTGGGTGTGTGTGTGTTAATGCACACATCACAGGCCATGTATGTTAGTCAAGTAAGTTAGGCTTACGATTCTCAGATAGTCTATTTAAGTTTTAGTATAAGGAAGTTAGATTTAGTTACAGTCGGGGCGTTTCATACCAGACAAGTAAACGCCAAACAAGTCTTGGAGATAATATAAATAATCTGAGATGAGCCGACTAGTCCTTGCAAAACTAGTTGCCGAATACTTAAGTATTAACCAATCAGTAATAGCGTAAGCTAGGTACTGGGAGATTAATAAGTGCCCGTATTTACAGCGGCTTCGGCTGACTGTTCCCACAGCGGTTTCGACTGACTGTTCCTCAGCGGCTTCGGCTGACTGTTCCCACAGCGGCTTCGGCTTACTGTTCACACAGCGGCTTCGGCTGACTGTTCCCACAGCGGTTTCGGCTGACTGTTCCCACAGCGGCTTCGGCTGACTGTTTCCACAGCGGCTTCGGTTGACTGTTCCCACAGCGGCTTTAGCTGACTGTTCCCACAGCGGCTTCGGTTGACTGTTCCCACAGCGGCTTTAGCTGACTGTTCCCACAGCGGCTTCGGCTGACTGTTCCCACAGCGGTTTCGACTGACTGTTCCCACAGCGGTTTCGGCTGACTGTTCCCACAGCGGCTTCGGCTGACTGTTCCCACAGTGGCTTCGGCTGACTGTTTCCACAGCGGCTTCGGTTGACTGTTCCCACAGCAGTTTTGTCTGACTGTTCCCACAGCGGCTTTAGCTGACTGTTTCCACAGCGGCTTGGGCTGACTGTTCCCACAGCGGTTTCGACTGACTGTTCCCATAGCGGCTTCGGCTGACAGTGCCGTAGTGTAAGACACATTGTAAATATTTAGAAATTAGATTTAAGAAATTATTTACAAGATTGTTTGCTATTACCCGAATATTTACAAAATGTTATTATTATACCCGATTGTTAATAGTTAGTATTATACCCGATTATTATTCATTACCCGAGTATTTACCAGATATTTTACCGATTGTTAATTATTTACGAAGTACTCAATACTATTACCGGTTGGTTATTATCTACAAGATATTTAATATTATAACCGATTGTTTGTACTATACCCGATTGTTAATCAGTCATTACCCGAGATATTTAATATTACAACCGACTGTCAATTATTGTAGAAATTGTAAAATCTCCGAACTTTCCCGAGCTGCTGGTAGTCCGCCTCATTATACTGAACCCGATAGCCTGACTCCAAAGAGGTTATTTCGTTAATAGCCGAGTATATATACTTCAAGCCGATTGAATCTGAATCATCGTTTAAATTTTGCTATTGTAATTGTAAATTTGAAGATTTAATAAAATAAATAATTATTGTAACCCCCCGAAAGGGTAAAACAACTGTCTTATTACCTAAGGTTTGAAGATCCGAAAGTAAACCCTGGACACGACCAAGCTATCCCAGCCAACGACAAAACCACGTTACACAACGTACATCTGATGCAAGAACCAGCGGACGTACTAGATCGTTGTTTTTTTTTGGTAAATGGGCCATAAAAAGTTAGACAAATACAAATTTCCCTAAAAAAAAAACTGTCGTCGGTGACAATGGGTACGTCAAAAAACAGTCTTCTTAAATTTTATTTACTGGTGGACGAAAGCAGTATAACAGCTTTCAATGCACCCTGAAAAGGCACTGTTTCGTGCGATTAATAGACGTTTTTCTTCAATAATGGTAAAAATTGCAACTTTGCACTCTATAGAGCAAGATACCGTGAAATGATTTTTCCAACTTTTTGCCAAAAATATGAGAACTTAATTTTAGTTTACCTGTTTTATTAACAAGGCACACGTGCTACACGGACTTTGATATCATAACCTTTTGGAAAGGCGATTTTATTATGAAATTAATCTTTTTATTTAGACCTGTTCATTGATCACCAAGATCATGATATTTGAACTTACAAAACTATTTATTGTTGTTAAACGTAAAGTCTATCACACACATAGATAAGTCAACTACATTTTCAGCCATTGTTTAGATGTCGGCAGAACTGCGTTAAAATTATGCTAAATTTGAAGCTCACTGATGAACCAAATGAAAATTTCTTTAAGAATCAAATGGCAGGTGTTGATTTATAGCCTTAAATATTTATTTCATTAATTTTTCGCAAAGTACTTTTTTCCCAAATTTTCATAACCAAATCGGATGAAATTACTCAATATTATATTTAATTTAAAATACATATACATTAGGCATATAATTGATTTTTACGAAACATTTGACATTTCACCACATGGTTGTAAATATCGTACATTTTTTTATGTGATTTCGGTTTAAAAGCCTTGTAAGGTTTTTTAAATCCGAGGTTGCCAACTTTTGTGCAGTTACCTTGTGCTGATACAGGGTATCTCAGATGTGTCAATTGAAAAAATTAGGGTTGATTCTCGCAATTCGAATAAGTTATTAGTTACTATTAATCTTTTTTCTATAAGGTACCACTGTGCGACTTTGTTTTCAGATAAAAAGTTTCGGAACGTGGTTAAATCAAGAATTTTGGTTAAATTTTGAATTTTCCAAAACTTCAACATTTTCATTATTCTAACAAGTTTCTTTTGTTTATTAAAGATTTTTATTGATCTAAATTGCTTATTTTAAAATTATCTTAGTCAACTATTTTCTATTGCAACGAAAAAAAAATATGCCTTTCATAGGCAGGTTGAAAAGGGAGACTCTAACAAACTTGCCTGTGAGTGTTGATGCAGTTCTTTTTACTGAGTATTAGCTGTTTGGTATATTGGATGCCAATATTTGTATGTTTGTATGTCTGTAATATATTACATATATATTAATATATATTTACGTCCAAGAATTGTCTAGGAATTTGTGCAGAAATATTTATTCTTTCTTCTAACCGTCTTTTTATAAGTATTTTACACATACGTAGAGACATATATGTACATCTTTGGAGTACAGTTTAGTAGCTACTCAATGTCTAAGTTCTCTTATATGAACAGCAGCAGAGAAAGGGTATAAGCGTCATTTAATCAAATACCAATGAAGACAGTAAATTAGAACAAGTAAGAGCACTATATTCGGCTGTGCCGAATCTTTTATACCCACCACCAATTTTGTGTACATTTAAAGCACAATATTTATTATTTTGTTAATCGCTATGGAATAATCTCATTATAATAAAATATGTACCACTTTCTTTGTATAGGGTGGTTAAATTTTAAGGGCCCATGTTGAAGGTGAACTACAGCTAGTCTTTAAATTTGTTTTCTGCATTTCACTTGACATTTCGCAATCTCAAACTTACTCAATTTGATCCGTGGAAAGATACGCAAATGAGCAACGCTTTAAAGTTATTCAGGTTTTTTATAAAAATGGGCGTTCAAATCAAAATGCATTTTGTGCACTTTGTAATTCTTTTGATTAACATAATCGTTCAAATTCGTCCACAATCGGGAGAATTGTAAAAAATATTTAAATTTCTGGAAAACAGGTCTGTATAAAATGTTAGAAAATCTGTGAATGCCTTCTTAGTGCGTTGAATGGGAACCACTGGTGGTTTTTGCGATAGTGTGGCAAAAGAGCAGTCAACCTCGACTCATCATCATGCCAAACAATTGAGCATCAACATTGTCATTGAAAATTTGGACCATCAGATAGAGGAGTGGTACCAAGGATTGGGGGGGGGGGGTAATTTTGTCGATATTTTGTTAAATACATAATTGAACTTTACAAATATCATCATTACAAAAAGAAATGATAATAGTTTCCTAAATAATTTGTGTTTTATTTTAATTCATCATCGGTCCTTAAAATTTGACCACCCTTTATAATTTCGATATGCTACTAAAATGCTTTTGTAAATGTAGTCTTTTAGTAAAAGTGGGCGTTAAAGTAGGAGTGTCAATAAAGTTTCTGCTTATAAATACAACTTAGATATTTCAATATAGTCCTTTATTTTCCCAAAAACATTGTCAATAGAGAAATTACATGAATTTAAGATAAACCGTTATATGGGAGGTAGGCGTTAAAGTGGGCGTGTCACCTAAACTTTTTGGCACAACAATTACATTGATTAGGAGGATATTTGTAGCAAATTTGATCATCATGCCTTTAATTTTGGCGGTTTTATGAGCTTTTAAATTTCATTAACGGTAGATAACGTGAAAAGTGGGCGTTATAGTAGGCGTGTCAAAGTTATTTTTGCGAATGAGCACAACTTAGATGTTTCAATATAGCCCTTTATTATTCCAAAATCTTTATTAATAGAGAAATTATATGAATTTTAGTTAAAACGTTATATGGGAGGTGGGCGTAAAAGTGGGCGTGGCACCTAAATGTTCTGGCACAGTAATGATATTGCCTAGGGGGATATACGTAGCAAATTTGATCATCATACCTCTAATTTTGGCGGTTTTATGAGCTTTAAATTTCATTAACGGGAGATAACGTGAAAAGTGGGCGTTATAGTAGGCGTGTCAAAGTTATTTTTGCGAATGAGCACAACTTAGGTGTTTCAATATAGCCCTTTATTATTCCAAAATCTTTATTAGTAGAGAAATTATATGAATTTTAGTTAAAACGTTATATGGGAGGTGGGCGTAAAAGTGGGCGTGGCACATTGATTTTCCGTTACAAAAAAGCCACTCACCAAAAAGCAGAGTGTGCAAAATTTCAGAGTCGTACATCCAATTTTGTTGCTTTTATGACGTTTTTGTTTTTAAATATACCGAAAAATACACTGTGCGGTATAAATTTTCGTACATTTTGATCGATAACTCCTCTCCTAATGCATAGATTTAAATAATTTTCGGCGAAAGATATTGTTTTTACTCAGGAAATATATATTCGAAGTTTCATGAGTCTACGTTGATGCGTTTGGACACAATTCCATTTTATTCGATGTTCGAAGGACACGGTTTTTTCGACCTACTCTTGCTTTTCGAGTTATAACTCTCTTCCTAATATTCCGATTTAGCCCATTTTCAATACCAAACAAACCTTGTCTATAAGAAAGATTCTGGCAAAATTTGAGCCCCCTAGCTTTTTCGGTGCGACCTCTATCGTGCTTTCAACAGACGGACAGACGGACAGACGGACAGACGGACAGACGGACAGACGGACAGACGGACAGACGGACGGACATAGCTAGATCGTCATCAAATCAAACCCTGATTCAGAATATATATACTTTATGGGGTCTAAAATGGATATTTCGATGTGTTACAAACGGAATGACAAAATGAATATACCCCCACCATTTTTTTGGTGGCGGGTATAAAAAAGGAAGGAAAATGTGGCATATCCTACTAGTTAAAAACTTTAGATTCAAAAGATAAAGAGCAGATAAGAGCCTCAGGTATATTTATAAAATGTTAATACAAAACCACGAATACATAAAGAAATTAAAAGCTAAGTGCTGTTTAACTATGATGTCTTAAAAAAAAGAGAAGATAAACTCGATCATATGTAGATAATCGTTTTTGCATAAATATGTACACACTTGTTTAAAGTCGATAAAATATGAATAGATATTGAATAAGTTGAAAAAGTTTTCATAATAACATTTTTAACTCGCTGATAACAAAATATGAAAAAAAATAAATAAAAAAACATCAGAATAGAAAAAGTTAATTTTTTAAAAAAATAAAAAATAAATAAATCGTTGTTGAAAAAGTTGACATCGGTACAGTATGGCAGTATTGTTTTACAGTATTTTTATGAATTGTAAATCCTTTTGTTTAAAGTGTAATTAAGTCAGTCTAAGAAGACTTTGTGGTATTAATCTATCAGATATTTTTTTGAAAAATTTCTATTAAATATAAGTGCAAGTAAGTGAAAATAGGCAGTCAAAATGATTGTTTGTGATCAAAGTTATTCATAGACAAAAGCCGATTTGTGACACAATTGTCTAAAACAAATCTATATATATAAAAGAGTAACGTGACTGACTGACTGACTGATTCATCATCGCACAGCCCAAACGCAAAGTGCTAGAGACATGAAATTTGGACAATCGGTTCCTCTTTCAATGTATAGCTCCACTAAGGAGGGATTTTTGGAAATTCGAACTTTAAGGGGGTAAAAAAGGGAAAAACGGGTAAAATCGGTAATCTTATATCTGCTAAACTAAAAATGATACAAATTAAATTAAAAAAGTATTGTAATTTGCACAAAAAATAAGCTGACAGGTATCTGGCCTTTTTTGGAATTTTCTACCCCTAAGGGGAAAAACGGCTAAAAACTTTAATTTGGTACTTTTTTGGTGACCTTTGTAACTTCCAAACACATATAGCTGGGAAAAAAATTTGAACTGTTTTAAGTAGTTCGCGAAAAAATATTAATAATAATTCGGCACTTTTTTCAAATTCGCATGTATAAGGGGTAAAAATTGTCCCTTTTTTTGGTACTTTTTTTAATAGAAACTTTTCTTATATTATTCAATGGGACAAAATTTAACAATTATTATTTCCTAATAGAATATTGACAAATATTTAGGTGAAATTTTTGGAAACTTTTTTGGGGACAAAAAAGGTACCAAAAAGGGGAAAATTCCTGAAAATGTATGTAATTCCTAATTAGACCGCCAATTTTCACAAAATTTTTAATTGGGATTTCACTAGACATAAAAAATTATATAATTTAGTAAAAATTGAAACACATTCATAACAGGGTAGAAAAGGGAAAAATCGGGAAGAGTTTGGTACTTTTTAGAACATAATTACCTTTATGCAAAAAAGAGTAGATTTACTGACTTTAAATCGTGTCTATTAAAATATTTTGTTACATAAATATTTGAACATTTTAAACTTTGAATTTGGAACTTGGACCAAAAATGTACTTTTTCACTTTTCTATGGTACTTTTTGTATTTTCTACGTTTATAAAGGTAGAATTGTAAAATAAAGGACTATTGATTCCAGGTAAGACTAAAAATGTTATGGGTGACCCAAAAGGTACTTTTTTGAATTTTTATGGTACTTTTTATATATTCTACGTTTGCGAAGCTAGAATTTTAAAATTAGTGGCTATTGATACAAGGTGAGACCGAAAATCTTATGGTCGACCAAAAAGGTACTTTTTTGAATTTTTGTGGTACTTTTTGTATTTTCTACGTTTATGAAGGTAGGATTGTACAATCAAGGACTATTGATTCCAGGTGAGACTAAAAATGTTATGGGCGACCAAAAAGGTACTTTTTTGAATTTTTATGGTACTTTTTGTATTTTCTGCGTTTATGAAGATAGGATTGTACAATCAAGGAATATTGATTGCACGTGAGACCAAAAATGTTATGAGCGACCAAAAAGGTACTTTTTTGAATTTTTATGGTACTTTTTGTATTTTCAACGTTTGCGAAGCTAGAATTTTAAAATTAGTGGCTATTGATACAAGGTGAGACCGAAAATCTTATGGTAGACCAAAAAGGCACTTTTTCGCTTTTCTATGGTACTTTTTGTATTTTCTACGTTTATGAAGGTAGGATTGTACAATTAAGGACTATTGATTTTAGGTGAGACCAAAAATCTTATGGACGACCAAAAAGGCACTTTTTTTAATTTTTATGGTACTTTTTGTATTTTCTGCGTTTATGAAGGTAGGATTGTACAATCAAGGAATATTGATTTCACGTGAGACCAAAAATGTTATGGGCGACCAAAAAGGTACTTTTTTGAATTTTTATGGTACTTTTTGTATTTTCGACGTTTGCGAAGCTAGAATTTTAAAATTAGTGGCAATTGATACAAGGTGAGACCGAAAATCTTATGGCAGAACAAAAAGGCACTTTTTCGCTTTTCTATGGTACTTTTTGTATATTCTACGTTTATGAAGGTAGGATTGTACAATTAAGGACTATTGATTTCAGGTGAGACCAAAAATGTTATGGGCGACCAAAAAGGTACTTTTTTGAATTTTTATGGTACTTTTTGTATTTTCTGCGTTTATGAAGGTAGGATTGTACAATCAAGAAATATTGATTTCAAGTGAGACTATAAATGTTATAAGCGACCAAAAAGGTACTTTTTTGAATTTTTATGGTACTTTTTGTATTTTCAACGTTTGCGAAGCTAGAATTTTTAAATTAGTGGCTATTGATACAAGGTGAGACCGAAAATCTTATGGTCGACCAAAAAAGTACTTTTTTGAATTTTTGTGGTACTTTTGGTATTTTCTACGTTTATGAAGGTAGGACTGTACAATCAAGGACTATTGATTCCCGGTGAGACTAAAAATGTTATGGGCGACCAAAAAGGTACTTTTTTGAATTTTTATGGTACTTTTTGTATTTTCAACATTTGCGAAGTTAGAATTTTGAAATTAGTGACCATTGATACAAGGTGAGACTAGAAATGTCATGGGCAACCAAAAAAGTACTTTTTTGATTTGTATGATACTTTTGGTGTTTTCTACGTTTATGAAGGTGGGATTGTACAATCAAGGACTTTTCATTCCAGGTGAAACTGAAAATGTTATGGGCGACCAAGATGGTACTTTTTTAAATTTGTATGGTACTTTTTGTATTTTCTACGTTTATGAATGTAGGATCTTACAATCAAGAACTTTTGATTCCATGTGAAACTAAGAATGTTATGGGCGACCACAAAGGTACTTTTTTGAATTGTTATGGTACTTTTTGTATTTTTAACGTTTGCGAAGCCAGAATTTCGAAATTAGTGACTATTGATACAAGGTAAGACTAAATATGTTATGGGCGACCAAGAAGGTACTTTTCTGAATTTTAATGGGACTTTTTGTTTTTCCTACGTTTATAAAGCTAAAACAGTGAGATAAAGGATTGGTAATTCAATTTGAAAATTTAAATGATATTGGAGACACAAAAAAGCCTTTTCGCATTTTTATTGTACTCTTTGTATTTTTACGTTTGTAAACATAGATTCTAAAAGTTAGTGTTTTTTGATCCGAGGTCTAAATCCTAATATTATGGACGACCAAAATTACTTTTTCTCATTTTTTATATTTTGTATACATAGAATTCTGAATGTAGGTAATAATAAACCAAGGGGAAGTTTTAGTGAAGGAAAAAATGTTACTTTTATTATTTTTAGGGTAATTTTTGCAAAATATGAATCTTAATTTTTGAAACTCAGTAGCATTGGTCTTGCTTTTAGTTAGGAAATATATGCCCGATATATTCTTACTCTACTTTTTATTTTTCTAAGTAAATTGAACTTAATTCAAAGATACAAATTTTTATAAATTGAACCAAAAATATTTAATAATTATAAATAGAACTTGAGTATTCAATAAATAGTAAGAACTGCGCTAACGAAGTAGCGGGTTAAATGCTAGTATTGAATAAAGAAATTGGTATAAAATTAAATTGTGTATGTTTTGTCGAATATAACATGCTTTTATATATCCTTCCACGTAAAGTCTAAAAGCTGCAATATCTGCATTTAAATTAATATTTATGCGAACTTTTTATTCTTAAATTTGTTGAAACTGATTTTTATTCTGGCTTAAATTCATATTTCTTTTTTTAAACTTTCTAAAAACATTTTTTGCATAAAATTAAATTGTAAAGAATATTAAAATCCAATTCCGATATTAGCCGAGTGGAGTGCAATTTCGAAACCAGCTACGATTTTATCATCAGCACTCTTTATCGGTATACACATATGTAATTTTTAAACAACTTTTTATGTTACAATTTAATGCAATTAGACTTTGTAGAGCATAAGATTATTTTTTAAAATTTGTGATGCTTCCATCCTTCGGCTGGCAGGATGGTAAGCAAAGTTGCATTTTAATTTTTCATTTATTATTCTATCAAGGTGACAGATAAAGAACAATGAATTCCTAAATATTGTAAAAATCGTGCCATGTGTGTTTGTTATAATTATAAATTAATATCTATTCAATATTCTTAAATGATTACAATTTAATTTAATAATTTTAATAGAAAAATTTACTTGAGCGAGTAAAGAATGATTTATAATAATCAAAAAATTATTTAATATATTATCTTTTTATAGATATTATTGAAATATTATTGTTGCATATTCTAGATTAAAATATCGCCATTTTAATATATAATTTTTGTAATCATCTATTATACCTTAATTAAATAATTAAACAAAAGCTTTTTATACACTCGTTATATAAATAACTCTTCTACCAAGTTATTCTATTTGTTGTATTTGGATTTTGTTATTGTTTTTATTTAATTGGGTATTTCGAAATGCATAATTTATTAAATTATCAAATACAACCACTCAAAGGCAAACATTTTTTTATTATTTACATCTGCATAATTAAATATTTGTATGATTTTATTATTTACAACACATTAAATACTCAACAACTTTACATAATATGCACTTGTAATTGTATTGGTTTAGTGCGAAAATTATATAATATTGAAAATATTTACCTTTTAGATAATTAAAATAGAATTAAATAATAGTTGCAAATGTTTAATGCACATTAATGTTTGTAAGTTTGTTTGTTTGGCATTGCCAGTTATGAATTTTATGAAACAATTAATATTAAATCTACTACAAAAATTTTAAATTTGTATGGGGTTTTTTTATTTAAGTTAATTATAGATTTTTGAGAAGAATGTTTTTAACAAATAATGTATGTATATTAACAAAAGCCATTCTTATATATTTAAAAGTTCAAAATCAGTCTAACTTTGCAGTTTAATGCTTTAATAAAATTTCATCTGCAACTTCAGTCAAAAACATTCTCGACGGAGTATTATCCATAATAAATCCTGTGGAAGAAACTATTTCGCTTTGAGATTCAAGATAGAATGGTTGGTTGGTTGGTTGGATAACGTGGTAGTTCCCTGCACACAAACAGTCAAGTGGAGTCTGTATGACTCCGTTTTGACAGGACCACATCACTCGTCAGTTTAAATGTATCGCAGAATAAAGCCAAGAATAAGGGTACTTAATCCAACCCGTGGCCGTGAGGTATCTCAGTAAATAATTCAGTCGAACTTCAGATATCGCAGAAAGGCCACCTAATATATATTCGCCCAGAAATCTATGTCTCTTAACCGCTAGTGCAGGTCATTCACAGAGGAGGTTAAAAACCGATTCCACCTTCTCCCTATCCAGATAGCTGCAAACAATGGTCGTTCGATAGAAATCCGAGTCGACTTGCATGATTGCCTAACATCTAGTGACCCGTCATTACCGCCAGCAACCTCGATATGTCCCTCTGACTTTGACTTGTAAGTTGCGATGTACGCCGTATATTAAAAGCGGGCAAGATAGAATACTACTTGAGGAAAAATATAAGAAAATCAAAATAAACGTTTACAATATAAAAGTATTTTTAAATTATTTAAAATTAATAAATATTGATAAACAAGTAAGAGCAATATACTCGGCTGTGCCAAGTCTTATATATCATCATGTACATAGATATCGTCACTGTTGTGACAATTTAAAAAAAAAAAATATTTTCGTATTTTGAACTTTTTTTGGTCGAACATCTAACCACCAAACCGTTTGAAAATATCTTGATTGGTTCAAAATTAAACAAGAGCCGATATGTGCAAGTCTAATAAAGGGTGATTTTTTTAGCTATTATCTTTTTGGCTACACTGGTTTAAACAGCTGACGCACGTTTCGTGTTTTGTTTCACTGTCAAACATTTTCAGTTTGGTCTATAATTTAACCATGAATCGTCTTACAAATGAACTACGCTTGCAAATTATTGAATTTTATTATCAAAATGCGTGGTCTGCTAAAAAAGTTCATCGCGCGATTCTTATCGAAAAATTGTGTTGAGCAATGAAGCTCAATTTTGGCTCAATTGGTAGCAGCCAGAAGCATTGCAAGAGCTACCAATGCATCCAGAAAAAGTCACATTTTGGTTCGGTTTATGGGCTGGTGGCATCATTGGACCGTATTTCGTCAAAGATGATGCGAATCGTAACGTAAATGTGAACGGTGAGCACTACCGTGACATGATATCCAACTTTTTTTTTTACCAAAATGCAAGAGCTTGACTTGCATGACATGTGGTTTCAACAAGACGGTGCCACTTGCCACACAGCACGCTTTACAATGGACTTATTGAGAGGCGAGTTCGGTGAACATTTTATTTTACGTTCGGGATTCATGAAATACCGACCGAAAAGTTATAAAGAGTATGCCAAAATTGGGCTAAGCGGATGGATCATTTGAGGCGCAGTCACGGTTAACATTTGAATGAAATAATCTTCAAACATTAAATTATATGTAAGTTGAAGTGGTATGAAGTTAAAAAGACAAACTTATATATATACTTTTACACCCTCGTGTGAAGGTTATACCAAAAATTTATTCTTTTATAAATAAATGGGTTATACAAAAATCAAAAAAGTGACGATATTTGTTTTCTTTTTTACAAAATTTTGATAAAACTGTGGTTTTCACGGGCAACCGCGTATGTTCATTTTATACGACTTTGATTTAATAATGCCATATTGCTTGGTTTTAAACGACCTTTACTTGGTTTTAAATATTTCTCAAATAAGATGGACCTATTCCGATTATTTCAATGGCAAAACAACGTAACTTCTATATATATTAAAAAATCGGTCAGCAGTAACACGGTTTTTCAGCGATCTAAAATTTCTTTCAATTTGGCAGTACCCTTCTATTAATGCCAATCGGTACAGGGTATGCCAAAAGTCACCGTGAAATTAAAAAACATATTAACTTTTTCAGATTTTAAAATATACAAAATAAAAAATAATATATTTATTTGGTTGTTGGGTTTAAGCTGGTTTATATGCATTTTACTGGTGCTTATGCCAGATCATCAGTAAATAATTTAGTAAATTATCAAAATAAAAAATTTTATACCACAAAATATGAAAAATAATGTCACTTAAGTGAATCCATTTTTAACTCCACAAAGATGCACTATTTTTAAAGCATTTTTCATAAAGACTTTGAAAATGTGTGTCTATAACGCTAGAATGTCTCAGGCTGGTTCACATACATATAGTCGCTCCTGCAAATAATTCACAAGAAAACAGTGGAGTGGTGACAAATTCGGCAAACGCGCTACCCATTTAAATTCCAAATTTCTAGAAATTATTCGCCAAAAATTTTCAATAAAAGTGCCATTGTTTTTCAAGCAGTGTGGGCAGTGCTAATTTCTCAACTAAAGTTTTTTTTCAATACAGGATGTAATAATATTTTATTATAAGCCAAAACCATTCTCATTTATGCTTTCAGCACATCCATCTCCACTTTCGAAGGAGCAAGATCCAATGATATTTTTAGATGTAATGCTACACTGCATACCTAGTGGGGTGCAATTAAAGTTAATGAATGGCTTTTGGATCTTCAGAATCCCAAAACTACATTTCTGCTTATGAATAAAGCCATTCAAATGAAAATGACATTCATGACTCATAAAAGGATTTCCAATAAAGTTGATTTTATGTCTATCCAACTGTTGAACTGCTAAATTAAGACGTTGACGCGGATGTGCGGACTCTAATTCTTGCCTGAATTGCACCTTTTATTTGAACAGTGAATCTTTTTTTAAATGTCTACTTATTTCTAAATTAGTAAGACTTATTCTGGTTTATGTTTCTGAGATTCGATAACACTTTGTTCCGCACATTCAATATATTCTACAGTGCGAATTAAGAGATCTAAAGGGTCCGCCATCAAACTTTTTCCTTCTTCTTCAAGTAGTGCTTATTTCGTGAATGTTAACACTTAGCTCATGTCTGATTTGACAGATAATTAGTTTTATCCTTCCGCTGAACGAATATGGTTGTGTTTACGCTTGAACAACGCTGCGAAATATTGCGACATTACTTTGGCCGATTTTGCCAAAAAAATCATCTTTTCAGATGAAACTCATTTTGATCTTGGCGGGTAAGTAAACAAGCAAAATTGTCGCATTTGGGGCACAGAAAACCCGCACGCATACATTGAAAAGCCGATACACCCAAAACGAGTCACATGCGGATTTTCGTCCAGAGGCATAATTGGGCCATTTGTCTTCGAAAATGAGCAAGTAGTGGCCGTTACAGTCAATGGCAATCATTATCGGGCCATGTTGAACGAATTTTTGTTCACAAAAATTAAAGAGGAGGATATTGGCAGCATTTGGTTTCAACGGGACGGCGCTACGTGCCACAAAAAAAGTTATTTGGCGGACTCTCTAGTTCTTTAAGAAAATATCTTCAGTGCCATGTTGGTGGTGACGATAAACTAAACAAATCATTGCTTCAGAGGGTGAACTTCTGCCTGTGAATTTTTGACGATATAATCTTTGCATTCAAATAAAAAACTCTGGTTTCTTGTTTAATTGCGAACAAGGCATATCCATAAGGTACATACATATGTATATGCATCGCGGCAAGAAATTAATTCAAAACCGCATTCATTTTGTTTTTGTATAAATGTGTTACACAATTTTTTTATTTTGTTTTTTTAATTTTAATAATTTTTAAAAACCTTAAAAGCAAAAACTTTTTGGTTTTGTATTTTCTGAATTTTTTTAATCCACCTGAAACTGCGAATTATTTATTGTATAATAAAAATGAATAAAGAAAGTTTGACAAATGCTGACAGAATTTAAAAAAAATTGGTAACACTTATAAATTATATTAAAAAAAACTGCCAGCTGATTGGATTCGAGTATTTTGTGGCTATGCGTTGGTTGCGAAAGTCTCCATGACTTATTCTCCAGCTTTTGTTCATAAAAACTGAAAAAAAAATATATTTTAAACGAAAGGATTATTAAATTTTTAAAACCCCATGAGGTGTTTCGAATGGCCCGGTAGTTATTTATTTATTTATTTATTCATTTACTTAATATGTAAATTTATGCACAAGACTCTAAGTCTTATATTACAACACAGAAATTAGTAATTATAATATTACAAATGGCATATAAATATAATAATAAAAAAATATAAAAACAACAATAACAAGTAAGAGCACAATATTCGGCTATGCCGAATCTTTTATACCCACCACCAATTTTGTGTACATTTAAAGCACAATATTTATTATTTCGTTAATCGCTATGGAATAATCTCTTTATAATAAAATATGTATCACTTTCTTTTTAGAGGGTGGTTAAATTTTAAGGGCCCATGTTGAAGGTGAACTACACCTAGTCTTTAAATTAGTTTTCTGTATTTTATTTGACTTTTCTCACTCTCAAACTTACTCAATTTGATCCTTGGAAAGATACGCAAATGAGCAACGCTTTAAAGTTATTCAGGTTTTTTATAAAAATGGGCGTTCAAATCAAATCGCATTTTGTGCACTTCGTAATTCTTTTAATCAACATAATCGTTCAAATTCGTCCACAATCGGGAGAATTTTAAAAACTATTTAAATTTCTGCAAAACAGTTCTGTATAAAATGTTAGAAAATCTGTGAATGCCTTCTTCGTTCGCTGAATGGGAACCACTGCTGGTTTTTGCGATCTTGTGGCAAAAGAGCAGTCAACCTCGCCTCATCATCATGCCCAACAATTGAGCATCAACATTGTCATTGAAAATTTGGACCATCAGATAGAGAAGTGGCGCCAAGGATGGGGGGGCCATTTGGCAGATATTTTGTTAAATACATAATTGAACCATACAAATTATATCATTATAAAAAGAAATGATAATAATATCCTAAATAATTTGTGTTTTATTTAAATTCAACATCGGTCCTTAAAATTTAACCACACTCTATAACTTCGATATGCTACTAAAATACTTTTGTAAATGTAGTCTTTCAATGAAAGTGGGCGTTAAAGTAGGCGTGTCAATAAAGTTTCTGCTAATAAATACAACTTAGATATTTCAATATAGTCCTTTATTTTCCCAAAAACTTTGTCAATAGAGAAATTACATGAATTTAATATAAACCGTTATGGCGGGTGGGCGTTAAAGTGAGCGTGTTACCTTAACTTTTTGGCACACTTTTTGATTAGAAGGATATTCGTAGCAAATTTGATCATCATACCTCTAATTTTGGCGGTTTTATGAGCTTTTAAATTCCATTAACGGTAGGTAACGTGAAAAGTGGGCGTTATAGTAGGCATGTCAAAGTTGTTTTTGCGAATGAGTACAACTTAAGTGTTTCAATACAGCCCTTTATTATTCCCAAATCATTATTAATAGAGAAATTATATGAATTTTAGGTAAAACGTTATATGGGAGGTGGGCGTAAAAGTGAGCGTGGCACATTGATTTGCCGTGACAAGAAATCGTGTCACCAAAAAGCAAAGTGTGCAAAATTTCAGAGTCGTACATCCAATTTTGTTGCTTTTATGACGTTTTTTTTTTTTAAATATACCGAAAAATACACTGTGCGGTATAAATTTTCGTACATTTTGATCGATAACTCCTCTCCTAATGCACAGATTTTGATAATTTTCGGGGAAAGATATTGCTTTTACTCAGGAAATATACATTCGAAGTTTTATGAGTCTACGTTAATGCGTTTGGACACAATTCCATTTTATTCGATGTTTGAAGGACACGGTTTTTTCGACCTACTCTTGCTTTTCGAGCTATAACTCCCTTCCTAATATTCCGATTAAGCCCATTTTCAATACCAAACAAACCTTGTCTATAAGAAAGATTCTGGCAAAATTTGAGCCTCCTAGCTTTTTCGGTGCGACCTCTATCGTGCTTTAAACAGACGGACAGACGGACAGACGGACGGACATAGCTAGATCGTCATCAAATCAAACCCTGATTCAGAATATATATACTTTATGGGGTCTTAAATGGATATTTCGATGTGTTACAAACGGAATGACAAAATGAATATACCCCCACCATTTTTTTGGTGGCGGGTATAAAAAGAATAACTAAGAGAAGCAAATTTTGAAAAATTAAAAATAAGTAATAAAGTAAATAAAAAAAAAAATTTAAAAAGAGAAAAAAAATTAAGTGAAACATTTTTGCGTATAATTAAAAAGATAATTGCATTACATTAAAAGAGATCAATTTGAATAGAGATGAAGTATGGCTTTTTTCAAATTAACTTCATTGCTAAATGCTTGTGCTCTAAAAGGTAAAGTGTTCCAAAGACGGACGGCATAAATAAAGAATTTCCATTCAGATGTCAGAGTATGATAATGAATGAATGAATAATGAATGTCGTTTATATATAATTTTGTGTATCATTATTAACACAGTTGTTTTTAATAGATTTTCAAAATTAATTCCATACAATTGTTGTGAAAACCAGGATACTTTATTACGGCCTCTTAAGCTGAATACATACTGAACGATGTTATTATATAGTTCTTTTAAGTTACTTATTGCGTCACTGCTAGCAAATAGTTCGCAATCGTATAGTAAAGTTGATATAAAATAAGTTGGATAGATTTGGCAAGAAACATTCTCATTTCAATACAGTGTTGTGATTTCCAAAATGTTCATAGTATTGAATACGTGCGACCGCAAGCGTATATAATATGATCCTTCCAATTTAGACTACTGTTAATGGTAACACCAAGATTTTTAGTTGAACTGACAATATTGATTAGCTGATTATTGGGAAGAATTTGAGGCAAAGTTTTAATTGTTGCTGATCTTCGCTTAATGACAATACATTTGGACTTATGTGGATTTATGCTTAAGCCATTTGCGGAAGCCCAAAGATATATTCTATGCACGTCTTCATTAAGTTTTAATAAACACTCATTCACTGATTCTTGTTCACAACTTCTATAGATCTGTACATCATCTGCATACATTCTTGTTTTACAAAGCCGGAAGATCATTTACATAAAGTGAAAATATAAGTAGTACAATAATTGACTATTGACGAACACCTCTAAAGAAGTTAATTTGTATAAGACAAATTAATATGTATATGAAAACATGAATCTTATATACATAAATATTTTTGAATAACGATGGAACAACAAGAATGTTAGCATTAGATAAATCGTAATGGTGACCGACAGTTTTTTTATTATTAAAGCGAAACTCTCAGTCAAAACTAGTTCTTAAATTTTAACATTCACAGCCTGTAATATTTACGGCCTTGTATTTTTTCTATAAATCACTATCTCACTGCTTAATACTTCAAATAGAACTGTATGTCTCGTTAAAAACCCACAATATATACTAATTTGTCGTTTTAATTAAACGTTGGATTATTTAAGGATTTTAGTTAAACATTTTAGAAAAAAAAAATCAAATTCAGTTTTATAAAATCTAGTGCGGCTAAACGAATGTTTATCGGTGTATAAATAAATCACCAATTTCATTCGAAAAACAATTAAATTACATACTTCTCACTCAAAAAGATAAACGTGTGTCTTAAAACAAGTAAGAGCACTATATTCGGCTGTGCCGAATCTTTTATACCCACCACCAATTTTGTGTACATTTAAAGCACATTATTTATTATTTTGTTAATCATTATGGAATAATCTCTTTATAATAAAATATGTATCACTTTCTTTGTAGAGGGTGGTTAAATTTTAAGGGCCCATGTTGAAGGTGAACTACACCTAGTCTTTAAGTTTGTTTTCTGCATTTCACTTGACATTTATCAATCTCAAACTTACTCATTTTGATCCGTGGAAAGATACGCAAATGAGCAACGCTTTAAAGTTATTCAGGTTTTTTATAAAAATGGGCGTTCAAATCAAAATGCATTTTGTGCACTTCGTAATTCTTTTGATCAACATAATCGTTCAAATTCGTCCACAATCGGGAGAATTGTAAAATATATTTAAATTTCTGCAAAACAGGTCTGTATAAAATGTTAGAAAATCTGTGAATGCCTTCTTAGTTCGTTGAATGGGAACTATTGCTGTTTTTTGCGATAGTGTGGCAAAAGAGCAGTCATCCTCGACTTATCATCATGCCCAATAATTGAGCATCAACATTGTCATTGAAAATTTGGACCATCAGATAGAGGAGTGGCGCCAAGGATGGGGGGGGCCATTTGGCCGATATTTTGTTAAATACATAATTGAACCATACAAATATTATCATTATAAAAAGAAATAATAATATCCTAAATAATTTGTGTTTTATTTAAATACAACATCGGTCCTTAAATGAAATGAAATTCAATGAAAGTGTGTTAAAGTAGCTGTGTCAATAAAGTTTCTACTAATAAATACAACTTAAATATTTCAATATAGCCCTTTATTTTCCCAAAAACTTTGTCAATAGAGAAATTACATGAATTTAAGGTAAGCCGTTGTATGGAAGGTAGGCGTTAAAGTGGCCGTGTCACCTAAACTATTTGGCACAACAATAACATTGATTAGAAGGATATACACAGCAAATTTGATCATCATACCTCTAATTTTGGCGGTTTTATGAGCTTTTAAATTTCATTAACGGTAGATTACGTGAAAAGTGGGCGTTATGGTAGGCGTCTCAAAGTTGTTTTGGCGAATGAGTTCAACTTAGGTGTTTCAATATAGCCCTTTATTATTCCAAAATCATTATTAATAGAGAAATTAGAGGAATTTTGAGTAAAACGTTATTTGGGAGGTGGGCGTAAAAGTGGGCGTAGCAACTCAATTTTCTAGCACAGTAATGACATTTCCTAGGGGGATATACGTAGCAAATTTTATCATCATACCTCTAATTTTGGCGGTTTTATGAGCTTTTAAATTTCATTAACGGTAGATAACGTGAAAAGTGGGCGTTATAGTGGGCGTGTCAAAGTTGTATTTTCGAATGAGTACAACTGAGATGTTTCAACATAGCCCTTTATTATTCCAAAATCTACATAAATTGAGAAATTATATGAATTTTGGGTAAAACGTTATATGGGAGGTGGGCGTAAAAGTGGGCGTGGCACATTGATTTTCCGTTACAAAAAAGCGTCTCACCAATAAGCAAAGTTTGCAAAATTTCAGAGTCGTACATCCAATTTTGTTGCTTTTATGACGTTTTTGTTTTTAAATATACCGAAAAATACACTGTGCGGTATAAATTTTCGTACATTTTGATCGATAACTCCTCTCCTAATGCATAGATTTAGATAATTTTCGGGGAAAAATATTGTTTTTACTCAGGAAATATATATTCGAAGTTTCATGAGTCTACGTTAATGCGTTTGGACACAATTCCATTTTATTCGATGTTTGAAGGACACGGTTTTTTCGACCTACTCTTGCTTTTCGAGCTATAACTCTCTTCCTAATATTCCGATTTAGCCCATTTTCAATACCAAACAAACCTTGTCTATAAGAAAGATTCTGGCAAAATTTGAGCCCCCTAGCTTTTTCGGTGCGACCTCTATCGTGCTTTCAACAGACGGACAGACGGACAGACGGACAGACGGACAGACGGACAGACGGACGGACATAGCTAGATCGTCATAAAATCAAACCCTGATTCAGAATATATATACTTTATGGGGTCTAAAATGGATATTTCGATGTGTTACAAACGGAATGACAAAATGAATATACCCCCACCATTTTTTTGGTGGCGGGTATAAAAACAGCAACAAATAACGAAAAAAAATGATTGTTAAGAACATAATGTCATTGTTTGGCAACAATATAAATTAACTAAAAAATGCTTCACTTTATTTGTGCTCTTTCATACCGTCTATGAATAAAAGGAAAAATTTACATTGATAAGTAAGCCATTCTAACATTTCAGCAGTCTTTGAAAAGAATTATCTTTAAAAATTGTTTTTAAACATATTTCCTTTACTGATGTGAATTCATAATTTTCGTAAATCTCTTATAATAGAACGTTTCTTGAGTTTTGACAAAAATTGGAAAACAAAAAAAAATTCAAAAGAAGACTGGTAAGAGAGTGTACGTGAGATGAATAGGCAAGTTTTGATGCAAGGTGCCACGTAAATTTAAGTGAATAGTGATGAAAACAAGCAGCCGAATTTGGGGATCTGGTGTAACATTGTTGAAATAATAAATCACTTAATAATCCATGAAAATGGAGGAGTCTACACAATAATTGAGAACGTAGACATAAATAAAAATCAACAGAGTGTGTAAAGGTGTAGTCGAGTTTATTTAAGTTTTATTTATTCGTTCGATTTTTAAGTACACATTTATATGGTTTGAGAATTGAGTTCAGTTGAATGTAAAAAAATCTAGAATTGTGTATTTAAGGGGATGGACAAAAATTATATTGTCTATGGTTTTTTATCTACAAACAATAAGTGGTGCATTATCTGGAGATGTTTGCAAACTTATTAATGTACCTATTATGATTAATACTGCAAGACTTGCTACAAAATGTAGTTTTTTTGGAAAGCTTAACAGACATGCCTGTTCTTATACCCATATATGCCATATTTGCGTATTATCGCCATTTTGGCGATTTTTTGCTTCAAAGTTAAAAAAGTGAAATTTGCCGGTTTTATCTTCAAAAATTTTGACTTTTCAACAAACACTTAAAACACGGTTACTTTGCTTGTTTTACTATAATTCATTAACTTTGGACAACAATGGAATACCTGTTGTATTTAAAAGAGACAACTGTCGATAAGTCAGCGCATATACCATAGAGTTAATTTATGATTATAAATTTGTGAACACATAAGAATTTTTGAAATTTGATGAGGTGTATTGGGCTTGTTTGTTAAAGAGTTAATTATAGAATCAAAATATTACAAAAGCAAAATTTACAAAATTGTTTATAATTGTATTACTTCCAAGTCAAATTTGCAGATCAACTACACGCAAAGAAAAAACATGGTTGTGGTAATCATAATCAAAGAGCAACATACTATAATTGAATTGCATAATTGTAATTAAAACATAAAGAAGAATAAGAATAGAAGCCAAACGACTTAAATTTGAGTTTTATTTTCAGTGCATGGGCTCTGGACAAACTCAATGAAAATCCGCTGTTTTATCGTGAAAAACATTAAATTCATAAATTATTCATTTAACCGATAATAAAATTATAAGTTCACTTTAAAATTTATGTGTTTTTTTACATTATAAATCAAACTTCACGATAAATCACCCGATATAGTTGCACTAACTTTTTATGTACCAATTGTCATGAACTGACATCAAAGCAAAAAAAAAATGACATCCCAATCAAGTATTTATAATGGTGACCAGTTATCATTATTGTGTTTAATTAAAGTATCAAGCAAAAATCATATGTGCGACTACAATTGAATTCGGCAATCTTTGCTATTTTCTACGGCAAATTTTTGTTTTTTGCTGTTAGTTAAATACATCTATCTATCTATCTATCTATATATATAAAAGTGAAACTCTGTGTGTGTGTGTGTGTGTGTTAGCTATAGACTCTGAAACTGTAAAACCGATCGGACTCAAACTTTGGCAAGTTGTTGTACACATACCAGGGAGTGTTTATGGGTGAAAAAAGTGGGCGGGGCCACGCCCATAATAATTAGTTATCAGTTTTAGCTACTTGCACTTGACCGATTTTTCTGAAACTTTTCACACATATCGAGCTGTCATGACTAAATAATTTTGTGATAAGAAAAGTGGGCGGGGCCACGCCCCTAAAAAGTTTTAATTTTGAGGTTCTTGCACTGGACCGATTTTTCTGAAACTTTGCACACATGTCGAGCTGTCATAACCATATAATTTCGTGATTAGAAAAGTGGGCGGGGCCACGCCCATAAAAAATTAGTTATCAGTTTTAGCTACTTGCACTAGACCGAATTTTCTGAAACTTTGCAAACATACTGAGCTGTCATGACTTTACACTTTCGTCATTAGAAAAGTGGGCAGTGCCACGCCCATTAATAAAAAGGTATCATTTTGAGGTACTTGCACTGGACCGATTTTTTTGAAACTTTGCACACATATTGAGTTGTCATGACTATACAGTCTCGTATTTAGAAAAGTGGGCAGTGCCACGCCCATAAAAAAATGTATCATTTTGAGGTACTTACACTGGACCGATTTTTCTGAAACTCTGCACACTTATTGAGCTGTCATGACTATACAGTTTCGTAATTAGAAAAGTGGGCAGTGCCACGCTCATAAAGAAAAAGTTATAGTTTTTAGCCTTGCACTTGATATTCGATTAAAAGTTAGAATGCGATTAAAATTCATGAAGGGGCGTAGCAACGCGCGCCGGGATTGGCTAGTATATATATAAAAGTGAAACTCTCTGTATGTGTGTGTGTGTTAGCTATAGACTCCGAAACTGTAAAACCGATCGAGCTTAAATTTTGGTAAGTTGTTGCACACATACCAGGGAGTGTTTATGGGTGAAAAAAAGTGGGCGGGGCCACGCCCATAAAAAATAGTTATCATTTTAACCTACTTGCGCATGACCGATTTTTCTGAAACTTTGCACACATATCGAGCTCTCATGACTAAAAAATTTCGTGATTAGAAAAGTGGGCGGGGCCAAGTCCCATAAAAAAGTTTTAATTTTGAGGTACTTGCACTGGACCGTTTTTTCTGAACCTTTGCACACATATTGAGCTGTCATGACTTTATAATTTCGTGATTAAAAAAGTGGGCAGGGCCACGCCCATAAAAAAAAGTTATGATTTTGAGGTACTTGCACCAGACTGATTTTTCTAGAACTTTGCACACATATCGAGCTGCCATGACTTAATAATTTCGTGATTAGAAAAGTGGGCAGTGCCACGCCCATAAAAAAAATAGGTATCATTTTGACGTACTTGCACTGGACCGATTATTCTGAATCCTTACACACATATTGAGCTATTATGACTTTACAATTTCGTGATTAGAAAAGTGGGCAATGCCACGCCCATAAAAAAATTATAATATTAAGGTTTTTGCACTTGATATTCAATTAAAATTCAGAATGCATTTCAATTCATTAAGGGGCGTAGCAACGCGCGCCGGGTTTGGCTAGTACATATATAAGTTCTACTTACGATTTTAATTGCCATTTTTTTAATTTTTTGGTTTATTTTTAAGTTTCTCCAATTTTAAAACAAATTTTAAAAATTTCAAAAATTTTAAAACTTCTAAAATAATAAAAATTTATTCAGCAAGTAGAAGAACAGTTGCAATCAAATTATTATTAAAAACTCATTGATTGATTGCTTTGCAATCATACTGTTGTCTCACCTATTATTTAATGATTATTTGTAATTTTAAAAGCTTTTAAATATAATGTTATTTTTTCGCATTAATTTTTTTAAATCATACTATTTTGAAACAACAACCATGTCGAAATTTTTATGAAATGTAAACATTAAATGATACAATTTAAACAAATGCCTGATTATCGTGATAAAATATACGATGAAATGAAACAAAAATAACTATTACTTGTTTTCAACAACCAAATATTGTTAAAGCGAATATATTAGATTGTCGTTATCATGTTGTAACCATGGTTTTTCTTTGCGTGTATACGATCGACTTCTAGTAACAAACGTATAAATCAACAAATTATCCCAGGAGTTAAAATTGCAAATTTTTGTGATAAAAATATAGAATAATAAAGAGGCTGTGCTATTTATTAGGTAACATCACAGCAAGTTATGGGCAAATATAAATTTATTTCGGTTTATTTTCTATGACCATAGACACGGCAGTACGAAATGTTGGCGCTTCTAAAAAGTTGATTTCAACCAATACACGGAGACATACATTACTGAGTCGACTGCTGTAATCATAGTCTTTCAGAAAAATATAAAAACGTTCCCAAAACGAATTTAATATTTAATTTATTATTGATCGACGTTAAAGAACTGAAGTCCAATTGGACTGGCACTAACAATTGGATTTAAAGAAAAACTTGTCCGGAATTTTTTTTTATACATTTATGTGCACATAGACGTATATGGTCTTGAGAGAAAGAAAAAATTGTTTTTGATAAAACATTATGCTTAAGTAATTGTGATTTATAAATTTTCATATTTTTTGTGCCAGTGTCTTCAAGATTGTTTCAATTCATATAATGCTTAATGTAACAAGTAAGAGCACTATATTCGGCTGTGCCGAATCTTTTATAGCCACCACCAATTTTGTGTACATTTAAAGCACAATATTTATTATTTTGTTAATCGCTATAGAATAATCTCTTTATAATAAAATATGTACCACTTTCTTTGTAGAGGGTGGTTAAATTTAAAGGGCCCATGTTCAAGGTGAACTACATATAGTCTTTAAATTTGTTTTCTGCATTTCATTTGACATTTCTCAATCTCAAACTTACTCCATTTGATCCGTGGAAAGATATGCAAATGAGTAATGCTTTAAAGTTATTCAGGTTTTTTAAAAAAATGGGCGTTCAAAACAAAATGCATTTTGTGCACTTCGTAATTCTTTTGATCAACATAATCGTTCAAATTCGTCCACAATCGGGAGAATTGTAAAAAATATTTAAATTTCTGCAAAGCAGGTCTGTATGAAATGTGAAAACATCTGTGAATGTCATCTTAGTTCGTTGAATGGGAAACATTGCTGTTTTTCACTATAACGTGGCAAAAGAGCAAGCAACCTCGACTCATCATCGTGCCCAACAATCGAGCATCAAGATTGTCATTGAAAATATGGACCATCAGATAGAGGAGTGGCACCAAGGATGGTGGGGCCATTTGGCCGATATTTTGTTAAATACATAATTGAACCATCAAATATTTTCATTATAAAAAGAAATGGTAATAATTTCCTAAATAATTTGTGTTTCATTGGAAATTAACATCGGCCCTTAAAATTTAACCACCCCTTATAACTTCGATAAGATAGTAAAATGTTTTCGTCAGTTTAGTCTTTCAATGAAAGTGGGCGTTAAAGTAGGCGTGTCAACAAAGTTTCTGCTAATAAATACAACTTAGATAGTTCAATATAGTCATTTATTTTCCCAAAGACTTTGTCAATAGAGAAATTACATGAATTTAAGATAAACCGTTATATGGGAGGTAGGCGTTAAAGTGGGCGTGTCACCTTAACTTTTTGGCACAATATTAATATTGATTAGAAGGATATATGTAGCAAATTTAATCATCATACCTCTAATTTTGTCGGTTTTATGAGCTTTTAAATTTCATTAACGGTACATAACGTAGAAAGTGGGCGCTATAGTAGGCGTGTCAAAGTTGTTTTTTCGAATGAGTACAACTTAAATGCTTCAATATTTGCATATATTATTCCAAAATCTTTATTAATAGAGAAATTATATGAATTTTAGTTAATACGTTATATGGGAGGTTGGGGTAAAAGTGGGCGTGGCACCTAAATTTTTTGGCACAGTAATGATATTGACTAGAAGGATATACGAAGCAAACTTTATCAACATACCTCGAATTTTGTTGGTTTTGTGAGCTTTTAAATTTCATTAACGGTAGATAACGTGAAAAGTGGGCGTTATAGTAGGCGTGTAAAAGTTATTTTTGCTTAAAAGTACAACTTAGATGTTTCAATATAGTCCTTTATTGTTCCAAAATCTTTGTTAATAGAGAAATTATATGAATTTTAGGTAAAAAATTTTTAGGTAAAAAAAATTGTTTTGACTCGAGAAATATATATTCGAAGTTTCATGACTGTACGTTAATGCGTTTCGACACAATTCCATTTTATTCGATATTCGAAGGACACGGTTTTTTCGACCTTCTCTTGCATTACGAGCTATAACTCACTTTCTAGTATTCCGATTTAGTCCATTTTCAATACAAACCTTATCTATAAAAAAGATTCTGGCAAAATTTGAGCCTCCTAGCTTTTTCGGTGCGACCTCTATCGTGCTTTAAACAGACGGACAGATGGACGGACATAGCTAGATCGTCATCAAATCAAGCCCTGATTCAGAATATATATACTTTATGGGGTCTAAAATGGATATTTCGATGTGTTACAAACGGAATGACAAAATGAATATACCCCCACCATTTTTTTGGTGGCGGGTATAAAAAAACATGATAATTTCTTTGGAATTTTGATTCACATCTTCTCCCAAAAATGTTTCGATTTAAATCTCGGTATTTTCATATAAACTGCTTCTTCAATGTCGTCGTTTAAATATGCAGTCACAAAATCAAGTTGATATAAATATAGTTTTAATTATACAGAAAAAGCTTTTAATAATATAGATTATTTCATCAGTATTGCTACTGGTACAAAAATTTCAGTGCAGTCGATGTTTGGTATTTGCTTAAACTCTTTTGATATAAATATCACTTTATTGCATTCAACATTTCTACTAGCTTCATACCTTTTGGCTAATATCCATTAACAGTCTATCAGTTTCTTATTTGGTGGGTTAGTTTTTTATTATGCATCATAGTCGGATTTCATAGCCTTTTTCCATTTCTCTGTATCAGGTCCAGAAAATGTTTTATCAGGAGTCAACGGATCATCTTGATCTATTAGATTTGCAAAATTTCTTTCATTTTCAATTTTGTCATTTTGTGTAATATTATAAAACTTTCTTGATCACCATCTATTGCCGGCTTTTATCTTCTTTGGTCTTCCACCGTCATCGTCATCGTTTAGAAGTTTAAAGTATTTGGTATTCGTCGTTTTAATTTTCAACATCATCTTTGGATAACCCATAGAAATTTTCTATTTTACTTTCATCATACTTTTTCATATATTTCGGAATATCATTTTCAGTGTCATCTTTGTGGATAAATGTCCATTTAATGCATCTTTAAGAATTAGTTTGTGTTATGTTTTCTGTAATATCAGTGTTATTATTTTTTGATTGATAAGTATTTGTAAAATTACCATCTCTTAAGCAAAATATTTTTCTACTTTCTATATCCCATAGTCTGTATTCTTTTGACCTAATTGAAAATACTTAGCTGTTAGGTTTCTTCCTATCCAAATTTTTAACAGGTTCTAATTTTCAATTTTTACTTGCTTAAGCCCAACAATTATGGGTTCAATCCATCATCAGTGTTGCCAATTTAGCTATCTTATGGCTAGATTTAGCTATTTTTGAACACGCTTAGCTAGGAAAATCTGCTTTTAGCTATAAGCCATTTTTTAGCCAATCCTAGATATTTTTTTTAGCCTTTTTTATCCATTTTTTGTTATTAGCTTTTAAGTGGTGTTGTTTCGTTTCCTAAATAGTGACAAACGCTTCTATAAAACAATGTTTTTTTAACTACTAAAAATTGCATCGATGGGAACCTCTTTAAATTTTACATAAACAAACAAACAATCAATCAGTAAAAAAACCCAACCCAATAAATAAATAATTAAAAAAAAAATTTTTGACAAATAAACAAAATTTTCACAGAAGTTTGTGAAGGAATGGTTGTCCCACACAAAATTAATAGAATTAGTGGTTTATAATACAAAAATCGTTTAATAACTATAACCACAAAATAACTAATTTTTATCCATATAGCCGCAAGCCTTTATCTTTAATTCTAGTGAATTTTAAGCTACAACAGCAGGAGGATACATTAGCTATGTAAAAGAGTTTTCAATAAGAGTGATATGATTTCTTAAAAAAAAACAGACTTATTGTAACGGAAGTTGTATGTCATGAATGGCACGTTCAATATTGACTTATAAAGATTGAAGAGAGTTTGCTTTATTTCGAAGGACCAATATTTTTTTTTTCTATATAATTTTTTTTTTAAGATACGACTTAAAAAGTATTGATAAAGGCTGTTATCAATATGAAGTACCACATTATTATATTAAATTGATAGGATCTAAAGAAAGTTAAGATGATAATGACAATAATAGCGAGCTAGATGCTGATTATAATTGGTCCATTTAACTCGATTATAACAATTCTTGTACTTTATAACTAGTCAAAGATTACAAACGGTCTTAAATTTTATTATTTTCCTCTAAAATAAATTTCTCTTATTTTTTTATTAAAATATTGAAAACTTTCTATTTAAAATCTTAAGCCATTTTTTAGCTAGTTTCTAGCCATTTTTTTCAGAATTTGAGCCATTTTTGCTAATCGAGTTCTGGCATCACTGATCATCATACACCTGGCCATTTTAACTTGAGTTAGATTTTTTCTTTCGCAGCTCCATTTTTTTGTAGAATAACATTATTAGAAGACATAAAATCTATTTTCTTAGATTCGAATACTTACACATATTATTTAAAATTTAAATATTATATTATATTAGTGTATAAAAGAAATAATTTTTAAAATTAAATCAAGAATAAATAATGTAATTTAATATCGTAGCAACTTTGAAAGCTCTTATTCCTACATATTTTCTTTTTCTTTTAATTTGACTTAATTTATTAAAAAAACAACAGCAATAAACAAGAAAAAAAATTATTATAAACTAGCTAATACCCGGTGTGCTTCGCCACCCCAAAATTTAGTATTTAATTCATATGGCAGGTGCCACGACCACTATTGTTAATGCACCCATTTTTTCCATAAATGTTTATTTAAATATTAAAGCTGCTTTTGCAAAATTTTAGTACTCTAATCGATATCGTTTTCCAGATATACGAATTTTAGTATTTTATTCATATGTTAGGTGCCACGGCCACTATTGATAATGCACCCATTTCTTGCCTAAATGTTTATTTGGATGTCAAAGTTGATCTTGCAAAATTTTACTACTCTAATCGATATCGTTTTCCAAATATACGAATTTTAGTATTTAATTCATGTGGCCACGCCTACCATTGCAAGTACGCCCATTTTTTACCCAAATGTTTGTGTGGATGTTAAAGTTTACCGTACTTAATTTGAAGACTCTAGCTGAATTAACTTTCGTGATATATAATATTTAATACTTATTCTTTAATAGGGCGTAGAACCCCGCCCACTTAAAATTTCAAACCAAAGTATAGCCTATAGTTCCTTCCAGACATACATAAAGATTCTGTGAAAATTTCAATGAAATCGGTCCAGCCGTTTAACCGTCTATAAAGCACAAGCAAACAAACAAACATACAAACATATAAACATACAAACACACATTGATTTTTATATATATAGACTTAAAAGAAATTATATAAAAGCAAGTACGCAACAAGTTTCTAGGCTTTAAGGTTTGTTGCCACAAGCAATTTGAAAGCAAAAATGAAAATGAAGGTTAAAATAATTAAAATGTGTATTATTTTTCTTTTTACTTTTATTTGCAACTGTATGTAACTAAGTTAAGAATTTTAAGGACACAGCTCTTGGATTTTTTTCACATATTTTAATCAATGCCAACATACACGTAATATGAGTATTCGTTAGATGTTGAAGAAGCGGATGATGAGGATAACGGTGTATGTGTAACCTTTAAATTAAAATATTTTTATACCCTGCACAAGTGTTTCCAAGAGCATATAGTATTGTCATTCCGTTTGTTATCTCTGCAATATTAATTTCTGACCACATAAAATATAAATTTTCTGAAAACTTAAGTCGGCTAAGCCGTATCCGATTGCCACTCTGTCCATTCATTTGTTACGATGTGTGAACAAATAAACGCTTTTCCTCAAGAATTATCATTTTTCAAGCTTGTAATAATTTATAAACACGTTTGTTACTACAGAGTAAACTAAACATCACACCTGCATGGAAAAAATTTATTTTTCGATAAATAAAATCTGAAACGAAAATGAAAAGTTAATAATATTCATAAAATTGTATACTTTTGTCCCATCCTATATTTATAATTACTTGTATATTCTGCGACCAATCTATTCGACCATAATTTAAATGTAAATAAAAGTAAATCCCTTAAACAGAGAATACCAAATCTTAACCAGAACAAAAAAAAAATCAAATAAAACATCAAAGCAAGTACTGCAGTAGCAATGATTACACTCTCTGTTGTTCTTTTTACCATACACATAGGGCACATTAGTATAGGTAGCGGGTACCAGCCCAGCTGATTATTTTTGTGTCTCCTAATGTTTGTTAAACTCCATATATAAAAAAGAGTTCTCAGTCCCATATAAAAAAGGAAGATAAAAAGTACTCTCTCTGCGCTATCACCTTATGTGACTACACACATAAAGAAACAAAAAATAGTTTTACTTTTTGTGATTTTTTTGTTTTGTTCGGGAGAAAAGTGTCCTTAACCGCGACTATTCTTGATGTGTTATTTATAATTATTTAAATTAAAAATTTTCCCGTAATACTATAAGAAAATGTATAACTAACAGATTAATTAGAAAAGCCAAATCTAACTACAATGCTTCAAAGTTCTCTGCTGCCATTGGTTCGAAGAAAACTTGGCAAGCAATTCGTGAAATTGGCATTGGCAATTCTCGTAGCCAAGAACCTTGTTCTGTCGATGCAAACATCCTAAATAACCAATTTTTAAATATTCCAAATGTTCAACCGAATTCAAATTACTACCATTTTTCTAATGATATTTTAAACAATAATTTCCATTTTGCAAACGTAAGTCAATGTGACGTATTATCCAGCCTACTATCAATAAAATCCAATGCTGTTGGTGTGGATGGGTTAGATCCTAGGTTTTTAAAAATTCTTAATCCAAAACTTCTTCCTTTAATAACATTCATTTTCGATAAAATTTTTACTACCAAACGATATCCTAAGATTTGGAAACTTGCTAAGATTATTCCCATTTCAAAATCTAGTTCTGATTACAGACAGATAGCAATCTTGCCATTCTTATCTAAAGTCTTTGAAAGATTAATTCATAACCAAGTTTCACAGTATCTTGAAACTAACAATATGCTCACTGATCGTCAATCTGGTTTTCGTAAAAATCACAGTTGTATAACTGCCCTCGCAGATGTTGCTGAGGATATAAGACAGCAGATAGACAACGGTAATGTTACCTTTTTAGTTATCTTGGATCATTCTAGAGCATTTGATACGGTTGACTACAATATTTTGTGTCTTGAACTTAAACATATGTTTAGATTTGCATCAAGTGCCACAGACCTCATACATTCATATCTAATCGATAGATATCAATACGTAGAAACTTCTACTTCAGTTTCAGGATAATTGCCATTAAGTCGAGGTGTTCCACAGGGCTCGATCTTAAGCCCTCTACTGTTTTCGTTATACGTGAATGATTTGCAGGGCAAACTCGAACACTGCAGGGTAAGGCTGTATGCAGATGATGTACAGCTTTATATCAGTTGCAGCAACACCGCGGTTGATGAATGTGTGAGGACTCTAAATCAGGAGTTAGGTCTTGTTTACGAGTGGGCCACCGCTAATGGGCTGGCAATTAACCCTTCTAAATCGAAGTGTTTGATTATTAAAAAGAGGCTTTTTAAACTTGACTGCAACCCCATTTTAACTTTAAATAACCAGTCCATAGATATTGTAAGCTGTGCCAAAAATCTTGGTATATATTTTAATAACAACCTTACTTGGTATAATCACGTTAACGTTGCATGTGGTAGAATGTTCTCAATGTTAAGAAATCTATGGCAAACTCAATATTGTACTCCAACTAAAATTAGAATACTTCTTGCCAAAACTTATTTAATACCTATCTTATTGTATGGTTGTGAACTATTTGTCAGTTGCGATAGTGAAAGTAAAAGAAAGCTTAATGTGGCGTTTAATAACATTATTCGGTACGTACATAGTTTAAAAAGATATGACCATATCTCCCCCTACGTAACCTTGCTTTACGGTATTAGTTTTGATGATTATTTAAGAGTGCGTTGTTTACTGTTTATGCATAAAATTATATCGGGTGTCCCAACTAGAACGCAATTTTTAAATTTTAAATAAAACACAGATATTAAAAAAAAAAAAATCGTGAAACTTTATTATATCGCAAAGTAGACAGAATGAGGTTATGAATGGAACAATATACCGTGCAGATGGCCGCCGCGGCTTTGCTGGCACACACGCGATCTTTTAATGAAACTTTCAACGACCTTTTTGCATAAATGCTGCGGTATTTCATTAATGCAGCGTCCAATTTCCTCTTTTAAGGCTTAAGTCGTCGTCGGCTTATTCGCGTAAACCATCGACTTCAAAAAACCCCAAAGAAAAAAATCTAAAGGTGTTAAATCACACCAATTCTGGTATCCAAAACGCGAAATAACACGACCGGGAAATGACTGAAGCAGCAATTGAATTGTTTTTTTGGCTGTATGACATGTGGCGCCATCTTGTTGAAACCACATGCCCTCCACATTCTTTTCTTCAATTCTAGGCAAGAAAAAACTGGTTATCATTTCACGATACCGAACACCATTGACTGTTTGCGCTTGACCTGCCTCATTTTCATTAAAAAAAGTCCAATGATTCCTCCAGCCCAAAAACCACACCACACAGTGACACGTTGAGGATGGATTTGCTCTCGTGAATCACGCGAGGATTTTCCTCACCCCAATTCTGCCTAATGACGAAGCCATAAAGATGGAAATGGGATGATCGCAATTTGCGAACTGCAGCCGCAAAACTTTCACCATTTTGGTAAAACAATTTCACAATGAGAGTGCGTTATTCGTTCGTGTAGCGGTCCATTTTTACTAACCTCGTACCTTCTACTAGCAAACAATAACAATTGTTCAAATGTCAAACAATGACACTTCGAATGGCGCCAAATTTAAAAATTGCAAATTTTTTTTTAATAGATTATATAATATAACCGTAAACTGCGTAACAAAGAATCGACCTGCCTATTAATAGTTAAGACGCTATGAAGATGCCTCGGTGCTGTTCGTTCAAAATTTTGACAAATCGATTACTAATCAGCAAAGTTAAAGACAAATAACAATAATTTGAAAAAATGTGTATTTTTGAAATATATCAAAATCCTAAAGCTCTTAAATAATTTTTGAATAAGATAGTAGCACTAAATACGTAGCCTCGAAAATAATTTTTAAGAAAAACTCACAAATCCTTTAACAACTAATTGAGGTATAGCACCAAATTACAACTTCTTCGGTATTTTTTTCTTATATTAACAAAAGAAAAATCTTTTTTCAGTTTCCAGAGGGTATTGATAACAAGTATCTAAAAAAAAGATGAATGAATGATAAGGAAATAATACTAATAATTTTAAGTCCATAATGGCCGCCGTTACAAAATCGCGTACAAAATTTATATAAAAGCCATTTATATAAATAAAAAAAATTTTGCCTCTTGAGCCCTGTTAATATTTGTATCAAACAAAAATGTAAAATGCAGAAAGATATGAAAAAGTTAAAATCCAAGATGGCGTCCTTTACAAGTACGGGTCACATATAGTAATAATGGATAGGACCTCTAAAACCTCCACAATATTAATATCGTTTAAAAAGGCCGAAGTAAAAGGGCGGATACATTTTTGTAACTCCTAAATAAATTGCAAATTAAATGATTCCAAATATACCATAGGTAACTATGTATGTGAAATTTTAAAATAAAAATAAATGGTGTATAATATTAAATTTAAAGTCTAGGCTACGCGAAAATAAAGTTACTGACTTGATGGTGTAAGGTATTATCAGGTTCAACACAGCCAAAAATGGTACTCTTACTTTTTATTTTTTTAAATTTTAATAAACGAAAAAAGCATGTTAAAGTATCTAAATATAGATGTGTTTGAAAAAAGTATATTTTTACTTTATTTAATTCAATATTTGTATATCATTTATTATGCTCTTAATGATTATTGAATACGGAAGAGTAAACAACAAATTTAAATATTATAATAATGTTCCTTCCCCATAGATATTTTAACTTGGTATCGTGTTGCATCTTTACTCTACAATTTAATTAACGTTTCACAATGTGCATACACAGACATGGTAATATCTTTAATATGAACAAGGTTCTCTTCTACAGTCTCGTATTAATATGTTTCAGATGGATTTTCTTATTACATGCAATAATTATCATTAATAACGCATTAATCTTCGAACAAATGACAACCAAGTAAATTTTCTCTAGTTTGTAATTTATAGTAGATACATATACATATGTACATATGTATGCACACAAAGAAATATGCACACATTTTACTGTTGCATGCACATGCTTTATACAAGTGCACTGTGTTTTATTACTGCAGTTGTACTGTTATTTTTTGCTTTTTTTTCTAATATTATAAAAAGTTTTTAAGCCTATGATGGCTTTAAAGAGTGCGATAACATATTGCTGATTAAATTACACTTAAGAAATTTAAGAAAGTACACAACTTTATGTGTGTTAATAGTTATTTGAGAAAGGACAGTGTTAAAATCGTTTAAAGTTTATGTGAAATTAAACATGTAAGATCACTATATTCGATTGTGCGAATTGCTAATACCTACCACCATTGTGGTATAGTACTTTTATACCACAAAATCTATTTGATTGGTAATAATTTTAATTAATATAGAATTATATATGTTTACTACTTACAATATGTCTTACGGTCTTTATATAAATTTGTTGTTATCTTATTTTATTTTGCAGGATGGCCTATAATTACCAAAGGGATCTGAATTCTTTCTAGCCTTTATATATATATATATATTTTTTTTTTCTTTTAGTATTTTGCAAAAAAGTCTAGCAGGATTTTAAATGTAAATAGTGCATCAACATACCTTAATCGTTGAACTTTATTTTCCAAATCAACGATTTAAAAAGGATTGTGAATAATTTAGTTATGCCTTATTTTAAATAAGTTAATTGGCAACACTGCAGGATATGGGCTAGAGAAAAACCCTAAAGTACATCAACAGGTACAATTACACTGACTAAGGTGTACTGTTTAGTGCGGTGTCTCGTTGAAAAGGATAATTAGCCCATATGTTTTTGAAAATGAACATGATGATGCCGTTTGTTCAATGGTGCTTGATATCAGATGATGATGAAACAAATTTTTAACGCCAATTTCCTGAAAACACAGCGTACATTGAACTTTTACAAAAGGCTATGGAAAGTGCTTGAAAAGAGGACTAATGTGCGTATTTCAAAATGGTCATTATTTGTGAAATATAATATTTCATAATTAAATTACTGTATTAAAAAAGTTTTATAGTAATATCTTAAATAAAAAGTTATAATGAACATAATTCCATTCGGTAATCCATACCTACCATAGGAGTCATATAGACCACTTTTTTATCACAATTTTTTAGAAAAACAAGGAAGAACTTGTATTTATTTAGTACAAAATCAATACATAAGTGATTTCTTAGGAATTATGTATGACTCTACGGATGTCTCACAATTTTTTAAGAGCTTAATACCATAGACAGACGACAGCGTTAATTTGCATTGAAATCTCACTAATGCACATTAAAATTTTGTGACAGACGACTGTTTCTGCATTTAGTAAAAATTGTAAAAATTGTAAATGCACTAGCAATCACAAATCTGAACATGTTCCTACAAGTTGGGATGGCAGAAGGACACTCTGAAATAAGAGAAAGGGAATTGTGGAAATTCATAGGTTTAATGGTATCTTTTCATGGAGGTTATAATTCATACATATGTACCTATGTATGTATGTATGTACATATGTATGTAGGTATCTGGCATTTTTTTAAAGGACCGTAACAGCACTTTTTGGGAGAGTGACGTGCTTACGATGCACGATACCAGTATTAAGGAAAACTTTCGCCGAAACAGAAAGGCATTCCAAAAAATATGTAAAAAATTTCAACATATCGAATATATTTTTATTTTACATTTTTGATTTTTTAATTTTTTGATTGATTGCCGACCGTGTTGCACAATTGAAATTGCTAAATTCAATTCAAATTCAATATGATTTAGTGCATTTACGTGAAATCTAATACACATTGGAATGGGGATAATTCAATAGTTAATTTGAATTAAGACTTTTAATGCAAATTAACGCTGTCGTCTGTCTATGGTATAAGAAACTTGTTATGTTTAAAAAAAGTTTATATTTTCCAAATAATTTTTACCTATATCTTTGGCAATTATTTGTTCTAGACGTACATATGTATTTTATACCAATATAAATAAACATGTCTTTAAATAGCTACTGAGAGATTTTACTGGATTTTGAAAGCAATTCTTTTTTGAAATTTTTTCAAAACTATTATACCAACTATAGGTCTCTGTTATAGGTAAGGGGTTCTGAGAGTTGATTTCAGTCAACACACAGACAGATGAACAAACGACATCGCCCAAGGGTGCAATATATTTATTACATTAAAAAAGTTTTAAAATTATTAACATGTATAAACATTTTATCCATAATGTAAATAGTTCTAAATTTATTGTTATTGGTGTCCTTGATTTGTTGTTTACTTTGTTCACTATGTTTCTAATAACTACAACGTGGAAAATTACTACGGGTGTACTGGTTTCTTATAACAAATTTCATTATACTACATGTAATTGCTGTAGAGACAAATTTTATAAATATTAAAATTATTATTTGGGTAGAAATAAATATTTAAATTCAAATAAACCAATCAATCAATAACGTGCTATTACAAATTATAGTAATATGTAATAGATACAAAGTATGTACTTTTAATTCCCATTGAGTTAATATTTTGTTAAGTATAAACAGGCAAAGTTTTAGCCGAAGCCGAGCCCTCGGAAATTTCCTTGTAATCGTTATTGTCACTTTAAAATATTTGATATCCTTGTGTTACTTTCTAATTCATATTGTTTCTTTTTTATTTTTTATTATTATTTATTATGTATTTACAAATTTATTAAAATCATTTACAATAAAAATTAGCCTCAGCGCCAATGGGACATTATGAAAGCAAGTTGGCAATTATATAAAAATAAATAATAATTCATGATTATAAGTAATACTAAAAATTTTAGAAAGAAAGAAAGAAAATAAAGTTGTATTATATAAAAAAAAATATTAATAGCATTTCAATGTTTTGTAATAAATATTCTTATAATCTAAGTTTAGACAATGAAATTGTAGAACAATTTGTATGTATTGAGGCAATCTGTTATATACTTAACTACCTACATATGTATATATTCTATTCTCTGTTTAGTAGTTTTTAAACAACATTAAGCAATTCTGAGGTTAGGACTTTTTCTAGTGTTAAAAAATATTTGAGTTATGAAAAATTGAATTGTCTGATGACCAATATTATGTACAGCTTTGCACAAATAAATTAGTAGCTGCATTTTATACAACCCTTAAACTGGTAATACTTTTTGCTCAAAAATTCGTATATAACGCATGTGTAGAAAATCTTTGAGGAATATTATAAATAGCTTTATTTATTTTGAATTATCTGTAGAGCTTTAAAATCTGACTTTCTTCGGAAACCATATACCATTGGCAATTAGTTCAAGTTACTTTGTATTAATATCTGGAAAATTATATTTTTAGTTTTTATATCTAACTTATATTTCAGCTTGAATAAAATTCCTAACGCGGGCAATATTTTAGATTTAAGCATTTGAATATGTTAGTGCTACGATAAATTACTCTGGATGTAAACTCCCAAATATTTTACAGTTGCAGCGTCTAATATTCTCTTTCCATCCACGAAAATATTAATATTGGTTCTATTGCGATTCGGTTGTGGTCTAAATCTTATGAACTGGGTTTTACCAGCATTTGACACAAGCTTGTTAAATTGAGCATACTCTGAGATTAAAGCTGCATCACGCTGAACAAAAGTTTTTAACATCAAATCTTCCTTATATGGGTAAAAAAGACAAATGTAATTTGCATAAAGAAATATTTTTCCATTTAAACAAAAATTATTTATATAATTTATGAACAGAGTGAACAGTAAAGGTCCTAAAACACTCCCTTGAGGAACTCTTTACTCAACATAACCCATCAAACTTTTGCTTGCTTTTATCTGAAAAAATTGTTTACGATTTCTCAAATAACTTTTCTGTAATGTTGTATCACTTCCTCTTACACCAAGAAAATTTAGTTTTTCTATCAACATTTTATGATCCACAAAATCGAAGGCTTTAGAAAAGTAATAAAACATACCACTTACATCTTTAAAACCTCCGTTCAAACAATCACATATATATTTATAACATATATCGCTGCCTCATCTGTACCACAACCTTTACGAAATCCGTGTTGACTAGCTCAAAATGTATCTTCCTAATTCAAATCATATAATTAAAACAAATATAAATAATCGTCGTTATTTAACTCTGTTACACCTGTCTACAGTTTTACTATAGGCAAAGTCTTAACACAGTGCTCGTATTGTCATAATGGCATAATTTTCTGAAATTTTAAATAGTGAAAAATAAAAGTAGTGATTATTTTAAAAATATTAAATAATATTGTAAAATATTCAAATCTGGCAATACGACAGACAAGACACCTTGTGAATTCAACACATGTATTTAGTATTTTATTACTATTAAAGTTTTGTTTTTTTTTTAAACTAACCACTAACTTCGCATTTTATTCTCAAAGAAAACAGACTTCAGAAACAACCCGTCGCAGGATAGCCCTACCCTGGCCGGAAAATAAAACTGTGTTACTATATCACTCATATACAGAGATTCGATATAAATGAAGAAATGTTTTAAATTATTCATCCTTCTTTCAAAAAAACCATATAATTTTTCAAAAACAGGATACAATAGTTATTCCTAGGCCTTAAATGGTCAGTAAAAGTTAAAGCATAATAACTTAGGTACTAAAATTTGTTTTATGTATAATTTTTTAGATCAAATTACAGTCGCCTTAATTAAAAAATTAATCTTAATTGGCCATCTTCTTAAGTGTAGAAAACGTACATATTCTTCATTTATTATTGTTGAAAGACCCTAACTTTTTCTTTTTTACAAAGTGTATGATGATACAATATTATTTAAACAATTAACTACTTTATAGTAAACAATTTATAAAATTTCCTACAAAAGAGTAAAATAAACTTTAATGCATTCTCTGTGGGTGGATTTTAATAACCGTTAAAATATTTTAAGTTTAAGTCCTGTTTTTTCTTTTGCACAGTAGGACATCAGTGGGACCAAATTGATATTTATAAGCATTGTTCAAAAATTATATTTCCATTTTATGGTGTACTTTAGTTTATGAGGATATTCCCAGCATTTGTTGGGCAAAAATTTCCTTAATTTCTTTGGGGAGAAATGATATAATAAACAGTAAAACGTAACAGTGTGAGACAATTGAATGTCATCATGACATTTAAATTACATAAGTTCCATCAATAAAATAATGCTTATTTATCTTGTTACTGCAACAAACTAAAAACACATCTTATTTATAAATTATATATCACCGCAATAAAACAAAAATTCTTTAGTTGACGACGACCACAAACTAGAAACTTCTGAGGAATAAAATAAGAACAATAAAAGTTTCAAACAAAGTAAGAAAAATAAAACAAAAAATTATGGTCACAAGAAAAATAAAAATAATCAGTAACTTTGAGCAGAATATTTCTTTTTTCATGAGTAGTTTTTTATATTTGTTAGGGTGGGTAATTAAGTCAATACACCCGTAATAAGTCCAACTTTTCAAACGAAGGTTTATCATTTATGAAAATTTTATTAGTATGTGTATGGCTATAAGCATTTGAACTAAACATAATATTTATAATTTTACATCATTTACAGTGAATGTTAAGTCTTTATGCAAAGTATATTGTTTGTTTTTTTTTTAAATACATATTGGTTGAAATAAACTTTCTCAAGCGTAAATGTGTCTCATACGCTATTATGTAGAATTAATTCATAACATACGTTTTTGAAAATATTTAAAGTGAAATCAAGCCATATCCTCAAACTACTTACTGCTACCAAAAAAAAACAACAAATATTTCTTCTGTGGTTACAGCAGTTCGAAGAATTAATGTCGAATGATATTTTTAGATGTAATTGCACACCATACTTTACACCTAATGTAGTGCGATTGGTGCTGATTAATCACTTTTGGATTCTTTGGAACCTACAATTCTGCTGATTAACAAAGCAATTTAAATAAACATTGGCTTTATCATTCATAGTCTAGTTTTTATACCCTTCACACACTCAAAGAAGAACCATGGTTACGACATGATCACGACGGTCATATTATAGTTTCTATAACAATATTTGGTTGTCGAAAACAAGTAATAGTTATTTTTGTTTAATTTTATCATATATTTTGTCACGATAATCAAGCATTTGTTTGCATTGTATCATTTAATGTTTACTTTTCGAAAAAAATTCAAAATGGTTATCATTTAAAAATAGTATGATTTAAAAAAAGTATGACGACAAAAATAACTTTATATTCAAAAGCATTACAAATTACAAATAATCATTAAATAATAGGTGAGACAATACTATGATTACAAATTAATCAAGCTATGATTCTTTTTTTAAATAATTTGATTTTAACTGTTCTTCTTCTCGCTGAATAAATTTTTTATTATTTTGAAAGCTTGAGATGTCAAAAAAATTAACAAAAATTTTTAAAAATTAAAGAAAATTTAAAAATAAACGAGAAAATGTAAAAAATATTGGTAAACAAATTGCAATTAAATTGGTAAATACAATTAATATGTGTGTGTTACAGCAAAAGACAATAATTTGCCGTTAAAAGCAAAGATTGTCGATTTCAATTGTAGTCATATATATGATTATTGAATGATACTTTAATTAAACGTAATATTGATAACTGGTAACCATTATATGTTTTAGCCATAATCATACAATTCAATATTCATAGTATGTTGCTCTTCGATTATGGTTACCACAACCATATTTTTTCTTTGCGTGCACAGTGAAAAAAGGTGTATATAGGTTTGTCCCTTCGTATGAAGTTTCTACAATTTTCATTTCCGACCCCATAAAGTATGTATGTGTGTATGTTGGAATCAACAGATCGGTATTGAAAATCAGAACAATCGGTAAATAAACAACTGAAATATGAGAAAAAAAACCACGCCCACTCAAAATATGCCAGAATCTTTCTTATAGACAAGGTTTGTATTTAATATTGAAAATGGGCTAAATCGGAATATTAGGAAGAGAGTTATAGCTCGTAAAGCAAGAATAGGTCGAAAAACCCGTGTCCTTCGAACATCGAATAAAATGGAATTGTGTCCAAACGCATTTACGTAGACTCATGAAACTTCGAATATATATTTCCTGAGTAAAAACAATATTTTTCTAAAGCTATGCATTAGGAAAGGAGTTATAGACCAAAATGTACCAAAATTTATACCGCACAGTATATTTTCGGTATATTTAAAAACAAAAACGTCATAAGAGCAACCGAATTGGATGTACGACTCTGAAATTGTGCACACATGGCTTTTTGGTCAAATGCTTTGTTCTAACGGAAAATAAATGTGACACGCCCACTTTTACGCCCACCTCCCATATAACGTCTAACCTTAAATTCATATAATTTCTCTACGAATAAAGATTTTAGAATACTAAAGGACTATATTGAAACATCTAAATATAGGTGACACGTCCACTTTAACGCCTACCTCCCATACAACGGTTTATCTAAAATTCATATAATTTCTCTATGAATAAAGATTTTGGAATAATAAAGGACTGTAGTGAAACATCTAAGTTGCATTTATTAGTAGAAACAGCTTCAACACGCCTTCTTTAACGCCAACTTTCATTGAAAGGCTACAACAACTTCGACACCCCTACTATTACGACCACTTTTCACGTTATCTAGTGTTAATGAAATTTAAAAGCTCATAAAACCGACATAATTGGAGGTATGATGATGAAATTTGCTACATATTTCTTTCTAGTCAATGTTATTGTTATGCCAGAAAATTTAAGTGACACGCCTACTTTAACGCCTACCTTCCATATAACCGTTTATCTCAAATTCATATAATTTCTCTATGAATAAAGATTTTGGAATAATAAAGGACTGTAGTGAAACATCTAAGTTGCATTTATTAGTAGAAACAACTTCAACACACCTTCTTTAACGCCAACTTTCATTGAAAGGCTACATCAACTTCGACACGCCTACTGTTACGACCACTTTTCACGTTATCTAGTGTTAATGAAATTTAAAAGCTCATAAAACCGACATAATTGGAGGTATGATGATGAAATTTGCTACATATATCTTTCTAGTCAATGTTATTGTTATGCCAGAAAATTTAAGTGACACGCCTACTTTAACGCCTACCTCCCATATAACGGTTTATCTCAAATTCATATAATTTCTCTATGAATAAAGATTTTGGAATAATAAAGGACTGTAGTGAAACATCTAAGTTGCATTTATTAGTAGAAACAACTTCAACACGCCTTCTTTAACGCCAACTTTCATTGAAAGGCTACAACAACTTCGACACCCCTACTATTACGACCACTTTTCACGTATCTAGTGTTAATGAAATTTAAAAGCTCATAAAACCGACATAATTGGAGGTATGATGATGAAATTTGCTACATATTTCTTTCTAGTCAATGTTATTGTTATGCCAGAAAATTTAAGTGACACGCCTACTTTAACGCCTACCTCCCATATAACGGTTTATCTCAAATTCATATAATTTCTCTATGAATAAAGATTTTGGAATAATAAAGGACTGTAGTGAAACATCTAAGTTGCATTTATTAGTAGAAACAACTTCAACACACCTTCTTTAACGCCAACTTTCATTGAAAGGCTACATCAACTTCGACACGCCTACTGTTACAACCACTTTTCACGTTATCTAGTGTTAATGAAATTTAAAAGCTCATAAAACCGACATAATTGGAGGTATGATGATGAAATTTGCTACATATTTCTATCTAGTCAATGTTATTTTTAGGCCAGAAAATTTAGGTGACACGCCCACTTTAACGCCTACCTCCCATGTAACGGTTTATCTAAAATTCATATAATTTCTCTATGAATAAAGATTTTGGAATAATAAAGGACTATATTGAAACATCTAAGTTGCATTCATTAGTAGAAACAACTTCAACACACCTACTTTAATGACCACTTTCATTGAAAGACTAAATTTATGAAAACATTTTACTAGCATATCGAAGTAATGTATACAAAGAAGGTGATACATATTTTAGTATAAAGAGATTATTGCATAGCGATTACTGTTAATAACAAACAAATACATTTTGTGCTATAAATTGGGTTATTTCCCGGGAACTTGAGTTATTTAATCTTCACGATTTCCCGAGATTATTTTTCGGGATCCAGGGAAATAAAAAAGGTGGCTACGATTCGAAAGCAGATGTTTATATTGTTTGTATTGAAATTGAATTCTAAAGATTTTATTTTTGATCTCATAGCTGCAGTACCTGTATTTTTGTTTTTTTGTGCTCATAGGTATTTGATCTCGTATCTAGAGAATAATATTTTTTTCAATAAAAAATATTTTTACTCAATTTATATTTTAAATTCAAGTTTCTTTAATAATTTTTATAGTTTTTAAATGTTTCTTTTACATTATAAACTATTTTATGCTTTTTAATAAAAAATTTTTTTTAATTAAAAACAAATTTAAGTTTTATTTGTTTTGCTGCGGGATCCCGGGATATTAAAAAATAAATCGCACATTTCCGGGAAAAAAAAACCCTAGCTATAAAAGAACGGAAAACTGGTGGTGGGTATAATAGATTCGGCACAGCCGAATATAGTGCTCTTACTTGTTTAATATTTTTCTTATTTTTAAAAAATTTTTTTTTTTAACATAAACACGTTGTAAAGCGTATATAAGATTCCGCACGGCCGAAAATAGCACTCTTACTTGTGTGTATTCTGCTCTGAGAATAAGAGGCTTCAAGAGGTATTTTTTGTCTGTTATTAAAGTCAACTTATAGTTTACTTAAATACAACTTATTTTAAGCTTATTAAATATGGGGTTAATTATAACTTACGTTTTAGGAGCTTATTGAACAGTTGTTTGAAAGCCATCCAGAATCGGAAAATTGACTGCTTTGAAGGACGTAGCAATGTGAAAACATCCAGTTAGCCCCATTAAAATAAATTGAAGGAATCAACCACCACTTGTGGCAAACAAATCAACTTAAAGTGAGTTTAAAGTTATCTGCTTGTATGGTAGATTAAGAACAACTCATTCTGTGTACGTTTTATACATATACATATGTGGTGGTATTTATATAAAAAAAACAACAACAAAGTTTTATTCCCACGTCGAAAGATCCCACAACTAAAATAAGCATATGTGTAATTTTTCATATTTTTTTTAACTAGAAACAACTTTCATTGTTTTATCTTGGTCCTTTTAATATTTTCAAACACAAGGGATTGTGTGAGTTTTATTTTACACACAAATACATTTACCTACCAGTCATATATAAATTTGTGCAGCGTTATTCCCAATTTAAAATTTAAATATATGTAAGAGCATATATTGGTTTAACTTGTAGTGTTTTTATAGATTTGTTTTAAAGATGGTGTATTCACAAGAAGTCCTTAGTATTGCAATGTCATAATTATTTTCAAAAAAATTTTAAAATTAATGAAAAGTATTATATTATTAACTGTTAACTTTTGTTTTAAATATTGGAAAACTATGACAATACAACACTTTGAACACCTAGTGAATTCACACAAAAAGTTGTTGTTTTTATAAATCCTTCACCATTTTACTAGTACAATTAATGTACATCAGAAAACTTTAATTAAAAGTAAAAGTTAACCATAAAGTAGATTTAAAATATTACTTAATTATAAAACTAAAAATTTTTTAATTATTTCATAAAAAGTTTTAATATTCACACATATGCTAGTTGTACGAATTGTTTAATTAAGCAATTTTTTGAACAAAAATTAATTTAAATTAACTACATATGTAAAGCTTAATTCATATATCTTCATGGTTGTTGTATATAAAAGTTATACAAACTAGTCAGTTATTTGGTCAGACAGTTGAGAAGGATAATTTCTTTCTAACGAAGGAAAGGGTGTCTCAGTAAGAATATATTTTTTTTTTTGTTTTTAAATAAAAGCACGTATTTCTTGGGATAGTTGTGATTTTTTTATTGAATTGTTAATAATATATGTTCAGATTAGGAATGGAGTAAAACATCCGTCAAATGGATAATGGCTGTAATGACAGGCATTCAATCTTTTCATGATATTTTTATTGAGCTTTTCACAGAAACGTGGCTGAAACTCACCAGAGATGCGTTGGATCTTAGATTTGAGCTCAGAAATCTTTTCTAGTTTAATTTGGTTTATTTCACAAAACCTTAATGCACAAAATCGCATGACCTTGACATACAAATTGCTTGCCATAAATGAATGGTTTTATCTTATAGGTGGTTGTCTTGCTAAAACCGCATGATTCCAGCCGTCAAGTTAAGTTCACAAGGACTCTGTAAACATGTTTCTGTAACGAATGCCGTTCACAGTCATTGCAATTTCGACCGCATCTGTAAAAATGTGTGTACGCATATATGTAGGTGAAGGTCTTTTGTCCAAATTCGCTGTGTAGTGCTGCGTTAAATTTAATGTTTTGGTTTTTTGGTCTTCGGCGTCATTTTCGTTTACAGCAACAATGTTTTTATGAGACCGACAGAGCCTTAGTGTCCAGAGCCGTAATAGTTTATTTTAATGTTTTATCACTCTTCGAATGGTACAACAATATTTTTTTAAGAGATTGACTGCACAAAAGTCTTACTGTGCAGAAGCGGAACAGTATCTTTAAATTTTTTTTCCACTCCTCGAAAAGTGCACTTAGGGAGTTGTTTTAGCATAATTTTCCAAATTTTTGTAATAAGTTTTCACAATTATATCTGGTTGATTTTTAGATAAGCGCTTAATTTAAAACAATCGGAATAATCATGTGTGACCGTTGCCATATATGAGAGTTATTTAAACACCCTTTATATACATAAGCCAGCATAAAAGTGTGTATGTGTAATAGATTTATAGATGAAGGAAAAGGAAGTAAATAAATGTATGTTTAATTAAATCTTTTACAAACTATGTATAGAGGTATAACATACCTTCAATATTTTATATTTTAGAAAACGTTCATCATGTCTTTTTTCTAGATTTCTTTCATTAATCATAAATGTACAATAATTGTCTGTAACTAAAGATGATTTATTTTTGTTGTTGTATTATTGTATGTATGCGTGTATAACAAGAAACTACAGTTATAAATAGTTTTGACAGTGAAATACATTAACACACATGTATATGTACGTATGTTTGTAAAACAAGTGAAATTAATTTGAACGCCCATGTTCCAACGATATACCACAAAAATGAAATTATTTCAAAACGCAATTTCTAAGTTTTGTTTGAATAATGACTGGTAGAACAAGAAAAATTATTATATTTAATGGTTTCATATTTAATTAAAGTTGAAAAAGTATTTGTTTTAGAATGAAATTTAAATACCCATCGTAAAATACTAGATTATACATGTTCACTGTAAACAAAAATTTCTTTATACTGACTTTTACTATGGTAAGTATTAAAAATGCTTTTATATACATTTGACGGGCTTTCAAAAAAAGCGAAGGATTTGCGATTGCTAGAAGTTTCGCAATAAATTGTTGGTAACTCTAAAAAGGGCTGTGTGACATCTGGCTGTTAAGGGTTAGAAAAAAATAAAAATTAGACTATAGAACAAAAGAAATGTCTTCGGAAGGTATTATTTAAGAATTTTTAATATGGTGGGTATTTAATATAATTTTATGTCTCTGTCTCTGACACTTAAAATTTTTAAGGCTATTAATGTTAAATGTTAAAAAAAATCATTCTGTTTCACTTAAAAACACTATAATTTTCCTTGTTCGTTGTCAATTGACTTTAAACTCGTCCGACCGATATTGTTAAAAAACAAGTAAGGGCACTATGTTCGGCTGTGCCGAATCTTTCATACCCACCACCAATTTTGTGTAAATTTAAAGCACAATATTTATTATTTTGTTAATCGCTATAGAATAATCTCTTTATAATAAAATATGTATCACTTTCTTTGCAGAGGGTGGTTACATTTTAAGGGCCCATGTTTAAGGTGAACCACATCTAACCTTCAACTTTTTTCTTGTATTTCATTTGACATTTCTCAATCTCAGACTAACTCAATTTGAACCGTGGAAAGATACGCAATCGAGCAACGCTTTTAAATATTAAAGATTTTTATAAAAATAGGCGTTCAAATCAAAATTAATTTTGTGCACTTCGTGATTCTTTTGGTCAACATAATCGTTCGAATTCGTCCACAATCGTGAGAATTGTAAAAAATATTTAAATGTCTGCATGAAATGTGAGAACATCTGTGAATGCCATCTTAGTTCGTTGAATGGGAAACATTTCTGTTTTTCACGATAACGTGGCAAAAGAGCAAGCAACCTCGACTCATCATCGTGCCCAACAATCGAGCATCAACAGTGTCATTGAAAATTTGGACTATCGGATCGTGGTGTGCCGCCTAGGTTGGGGGGTCATTTGGCTGATATTTTGTTCCATACATAATTGAAGCATACAAATATTATCATTATAAAAATAAATGATAATAATTTCATAATAATTTTATTCAAAATCAACATAGTCCCTTAAAATTAACCCACCCATTATAACTTCGGTATGCTAGTAAAATGTTTTCGTAAATTTAGTCTTTCAATGAAAGTGGCCTTTAAAATACGCGTGTCAATAAAGTTTCTGCTAATAAACATAACTTAGATATTTCAATATAGTCCTTTAGTATTCAAAAATCTTTATTCATAGAGAATTTACATGAATTTAAGAGGAAAAAAGTTAAATTTTAAGGGCCACAGGGTGATTTAAAATATACATTCTCTGCATTTTTCTAAAACGGGAAATTTATTAGTAAGATTTTGATTTTTAAACTTCTATAACATTTTGCTTTTAAAAGATTTTCAAAAGAAATAAGTTTTGTATAATTTTAAAATTTGTTAGCCATTAGTACATGAAAATAAATTGTTTATAATGTTTAGAGACAATTTTTTTTGACTTAGGTCAAAATTTTCCTAAATTCCCATTTTTAATAGAGCATAATTTCAGGAGAACATAAGCATAAGTTGTTAGCATGCCATCTAGTAGTTGCTAGTAGAGTCATCTATCTTATCATCTTTATCTTATATTTAGCTACAGCACAATAAATGTCGCAGTGTAAGATGAATAAATGCTATAAAAATTTAAGGAAAAAAGTGTGCGTGGCACATCTATTTTCCGTTATAACGAAGACTTTGACCAAAAAGCCATGTTTGCAAAATTTCAGACTCGTACATATAGTTTTGTCAGTTTTATTATGTTTTAAATTTGAAATATACACTGTGCGGTATAAATTTTCGTACATTTTTATCTATAACTCTTTTCCTAATTCATAGATTTAAGCGATTTTCAGGGAAAAATATTCTTTTGACTCGATAAATATATATTCGAAGTTTAATGACTACGTTTATGCGTCTGGACACAATTCAAAAGTGAAAGTGGGCGTTATATTAGGCGTGTCAAAGTTATTTTTGCGAATGAGTACAACTGAGGTGTTTCAATATAGTCCTTTATTATTCCAAAATCTTTATTAATAGAGAAATTATATGAATTTTAGGTAAAACGTTATATGGGAGGTGGGCGTAAAAGTGGGCGTGGAATCTTAATTTTTTGGAATAGTAATGAAATTGCCTAGGGGGATAGACGTAGCAAAATTTATCATCAAACCTCTAATTTTAGCGGTTTTATGAGCTTTTAAATTTCATTAACGGTAGATAACGTGAAAAGTGGGCGTTATAGTAGGCGTGTCAAAGTTATTTTTGCGAATGAGTACAACTGAGGTGTTTCAATATAGGCCTTTATTATTCCAAAATCTTTATTAATAGAGAAATTATATGAATTTTAGTTAAAACGTTATATGGGAGGTGGGCGTAAAAGTGGGCGTGGCACATTGATTTGCCGTTACAAGAAAGCGTGTCACTAAAACGCAAAGTGTGCAAAATTTCAGAGTCGTACATCCAATTTTGTTCCTTTTATGACGTTTTTGTTTTTAAATATACCGAAAAATACACTGTGCGGTATAAATTTTCGTACATTTTGATCGATAACTCCTCTCCTAATTCCTAGATTTAGATAATTTTCGGGGGAAAATATTGCCTTTACCCAGGAAATATATATTCGAAGTTTCATGAGTCTACGTTAAGGCGTTTGGACACAATTCCATTTTATTCGATGTTCGAAGGACACGGTTTTTTCGACCTACTCTTGCTTTTCGAGCTATAACTCTCTTCCTAATATTCCGATTTAGCCAATTTTCAATACGAAACAAACCTTGTCTATAAGAAAGATTTTGGCAAAATTTGAGCCCCCTAGCTTTTTCGGTGCGACCTCTATCGTGCTTTCAACAGACGGACAGACGGACGGACATAGCTAGATCGTCATAAAATCAAACCCCGATTCAGAATATATATACTTTATGGGGTCTAAAATGGATATTTCGATGTGTTACAAACGGAATGACAAAATGAATATACCCCCACCATTTTTTTGGTGGCGGGTATAAAAACTAAATGATTTAAAATACAAGTAAAAACTTGTTATTTCCGCCACCAATGAAATGGTAAGGGTATATTCATTTTGTCATAACGTTTTTAATACATCGACATATTCATTTAAGACCCAAAAAAAAAAAAAAAACATATTTTCTGAGCCCTGGTTTCATTTTATGACGATCTAGCCATGTCCGTCCGCGTATTCATCTTCTCGTCTGTCCGTCTGTTGAACGCACGATAGAGCTCGAACCGAAAAATCTAGGGAGCTAACATTTTGCCAGAATATTTCTTCTACACAAGGATTGTTTAATATTGAAAGTGGGCTAAATCGAGAGTTATAGTTCGTAATGCTTTAAAAAACCATGTCCTTTCAACAGCGAATAAAATGCAATTGTGTCCAAACGCATTAACGTAGAGTCATAAAATTTCGAATGTATATTTCGAATGAATTTGTGTACTCTTATAGTACGCAAAATTGGTGATGGGTATAAAAAATTCGGCATAGCTGAATATAATATTCTTACATGTTTTTAAAATGCATCCCACTACAATTGAGTAAATTGAATTTCAATAAGACATAAGCTGTTATCTAAGTTACACAAAAACGTTTCTCGGAAATTCAACTATGTGAAATAAAAATGGTAACAATATGGGTTAAATGAAATCAATGGACCGCAAAGAGAACAGTATCAACATACAGACAAAACCAAAACCTAAGAACAAAGCAACAGTAAAAGCAGTAAATATTTCAAAAGGTGGGGAAGAAAAAGTGGGCAAAAAAAGGATAATGGAAAAATTCCAACGAAATAATTTAGTGCTATAAATTGTTTAAAAGCAAGGTTCGTGTTAAATAAAACAAACAAAAAAAACACATAAGCCAGTGAAGAAAATAAAAAAGCAAATATTTTTGTAAAGCGACTGAAAGCAACAGTATGGCTGGCATGTCTACAAAGTCTAAGGACAACATAAATAATTTAAAAATATTCACTTTTTCAGCGACAAAGATCTTAAGTAGTGGCAGCGCCGTTTATATATTAAATAATATATTTAGAACATAAGATAGTAAACTTTATAAAAAAAGGCTCAGTTTGCCATAATTTAAATCTTAATTTTATGTTTTTTTTTTTTTAATTCTTCATGCCAAATGGTTTTATAAAACTTATAAGTAGTACAATATTGAAGTTGAAGGTAAACTTTAGAGTGCCAAGAAAAAAAATCATTTAACGTTAAATTTGGGCGTATATGTATGTATGTATGTATGTATGTATGTATGTATGTATGTATGTATGTATGTATGTATGTATGTATGTATGTATGTATGTATGTATGTATGTATGTATGTATGTATGTATGTATGTATGTATGTATGTATGTATGTATGTATGTATGTATGTATGTATGTATGTATGTATGTATGTATGTATGTATGTATGTATGTATGTATGTATGTATGTATGTATGTATGTATGTATGTATGTATGTATGTATGTATGTATGTATGTATGTATGTATGTATGTATGTATGTATGTATGTATGTATGTATGTATGTATGTATGTATGTATGTATGTATGTATGTATGTATGTATGTATGTATGTATGTATGTATGTATGTATGTTTTTTTTTTTTATTAACGAGGTGAAATCATCGAAAGACCCTGGTACTCAGGTCAACCAGGAGTGCGTGACTTTAACACGCTAAAACACCTCGGTACACTAGCCCAAAATCCCTGCGGAACTACCACAAATCTATACATCGCAGGGGGGGAAGGTACAACACCCAAACTATAACATCCTATTACGGATTTTCTCAACCCTACGAAGTTCAATGAGAACCAATCTAGCATATTCACATACATACTCCCAACTGCGTGCAGAGGACAACATAATCTCCACTATATTACTGTGATCAACACTACGGCCTATCATCCCCTCAAGGCGTATTCTCTCCCTATCAAAACGCGAGCACGAAAAGAATACATGTTCAGCATTCTCCTCGACATTACCATCACAACTCGGACAGAACGGAGAAGTATCATGACCAAATCTGTATAAGTAAGACCGGAAACAACCGTGTCCACTAAGCAACTGTGTAACATAGAAGTCCAGATCCCCATGTGCTCGCCCGAGCCATGGGACTAAGTCAGGAATAAGAGAAAACGTCCATCTACCCTTCTCTGACAAGGACCATCGCCGCTGCCACTCAGCAATCGTTTCAATATCTGAGAAGCCTCTGATCTGAAGATCAATTGGCATCATTCCTGCAATCACCAATGCTGCATCATCTGATACAGTCCGGAAAGCACAAATAACTCGCAAAGCAGCCAGTCTATATACTGGGCTTATAATTCCCCTATAGGTCTTCAACCCAAGAGCCCGAGATCAAATAGGTGATGCATACATAATCACACTCTTAACTACTCCAGCCAGAAGTTTCCGACGTAAGTACTTTGGGCCTCTCGTATTTGGCATTATACGAGACAGAGCAGTATATGTTCTCGAAGACTTCTCAGCAACATATAGCAGATGATCCTTAAAAGATAAACGACAATCTATCATAACCCCAAGATATTTAAGCGAAGGTTTCGTCTCAATACAACACGATCCCACATTCAATTTCACAGACTCCATTGACCTACGGCTGGATATCAAAATCGCCTCTGTCTTTTGGTCAGCGAGCCCCAAATTAACAGATTCCAACCAGGAGCGCACAATTCCTATGCTTGCATTAGCAATGGTCGTAATCTCCACTAACTCCCTAGCGACACATATCAGGGCTATGTCATCGGCAAAACCGACAATCTTAGCCCCATCGGGAAGAGACACGCGAAGTATGCCATCATACATCACATTCCACAACAAAGGTCCGAGAACCGAACCCTGTGGGACCCCACCTGTGATATTATGCTGTCGCATGCCCTTGTCGGTTTCGTACAGTAGGATTCTGTCACGGAAGTAATCCTTCACTATAGCCAACAAGTACTCAGGAATCGCTAAACGCGTGAGAGAATTCACTATAACCTCCCAGTTCGCCGAGTTAACGGCATTCCTGACGTCGAGCGTTACCACTACGCAATACTCCTTTGTGCCATTCCTCCATCGTTTGCCCTCAATCGCCGCAGTGGCCGTATGAACCACTACGTTTAAAGCATCCACAGTCGATCTTGCCTTTCTAAAACCAAATTGATTATCAGATAGACCTCCTACGCACTCAACATATTCCTCTAGTCTCCTACAAACTATGCTTTCCAACAGCTTCACAAACGTATCAATCATACAGAGTGGTCGGTAGGAGGAAGGATCCTCCTGAGGTTTTCCCTGTTTCAATAACAAAACTAGCTTTTGCCTTTTCCACATACTCGGAAATTTACCATGGCGTAAACACGAATTGATCAAATGGATAACCTAAACAGGGCAATACTTGAAAGTCTCCCTTACTACCGCATTCGGTATGCCATCCAAGCCAGGGGTTTTCCCGTCCCTAAATTTGCCCATGGCAGCTTCAACCTCAACTGTCGTGACAAGCGGAAAGTCAAATACCATATGAACAGTATCAGTCTGCCAAGATGTCACACCCTGGTAAGGAAATAAGTGATCCACTATGCGCCTAAGTACTTCAGCATCCTTAGGTGGTGGAGGATTTAGACACTTTAGCCTTTTTGTTACCAGCTTATAAGCCAGACCCCATGGGTCGTTTTCAACCTCTTCACACATCTGTATGAAACATGCCCTCTTACTCCTACTGATCGCCATTTTCAAGAATTTGCGGATGCGCCTATATTGGTCACGGTGCTCGTCATTCCCCGGCCTACCTCGGCTTCTAGTATACCGTCGTCTAGCCCGGATACATTCCGACCGTAGTTGAGAAATTTCCCCGTTCCACCAATATACCGGCCGCTTGTTCGCACTCATCCTCCTTTTAATCATAGACGTATCGCATGCCTCCGATACGCTACTTATGAGTTGCGCAGCCATTGTTTCAGGCTGCCCTTGCAACCTCATATTTTCCACCACTACTCCAAATAATTCCCTATCAAGGCTATCTGTTTTCCATCCCGAAATTCGTTCCGGGTGTATAATCATTGCATCCTGGCGCAATTCCTCCCTAATATCAATCAATATAGCATTATGATCGCTATGTGTGTATATTCCCGGCATGCTCCATCCTACCCTTCCCATAATATTAGCGCTAGCAAAGGCAACATCAATAATTGACCCCGCTTCGCCTCTTGAGAAAGTGTGCTCAGCTCCGTTGTTTAACAGAATCACATTAAGTGTAGAAAATGACTCCACTAGTATCCGACCCCTAGAATTTGTGCATGGGCAGCCCCATTCTATCGCCCACGCATTGAAGTCGCCGGCAATAACCACGGGACCTCTTGAGCATGCATCAGAAACGATATTGTGAACAATTCGTTCAAACTCCAATAAGGAATATCTCGGGGGAATGTAGCAGCTATAGAAGCAAATCCCATGCACAATAGCCCGAGTAAAACCAGTAAACTGTAAGGCAGGATCTCGCAGCCCCAATTCACTGATTAACCATATCGCCGACGTCTTGGTAATGTCCGATAACCAATTAACCGAGTCCCGGCATCGATACGGTTCACTTAAGAGTGCTAAGTCTATATTCATCTCCCGAACACTCTGTTTCAGCAGATCCTGTGCCGCATGACAGTGATTCAGATTTAGTTGTAAGACCCTCATCCTCGATGTCTAAGGCGTTCGATCGCTTTCTTGTAAAACGGACAAACAAAACAGCCAGTTACATGATCACTCTTTACCCTAGGGTTTACACAACTACACAGCACACATGATGGTCGGTTATTACACACCCCAATCCTGTGACCAGATACGCCACACTGTAGGCATATGTATGTATGTATGTATGTATGTATGTATGTTTGTATGTACATATGTAACCAAATTTCTAGATTTTTAACAAGTTTACTTAAATTCTACTTGACATTTTGCGCAGCTGATTATCAGCTGTTAAGGCCAAATTGTCCACGTTGTCTAAGTTAATGGTAATTGTTTAAATACAGCCAGACGTTTTGTAATAAAAAATTAAAAATATTTTGGGACAGTTTTAGAAAGTTTTTTTTTTATAAAAAACTATAATTTAAAGTACTCAGGTCTCTATTAACAAATATAGATTTTAAACAATTATTTTTATTCTTTCCGAATACCAGCCCTGTTGTAGATAGCTTCAAACTTTTACACAATGGCAATACTTATGGTTTAGTTGCAATTGCACATTCTACAAGACTTAAAGAACAATACCTGAAAATCACACTTGTGCTCAAATTAAATATAGCGACCACCAATGGATTATTTGTGTTGATCTTAAGATGACTAATTTTTTATTGGACAACAAAGTAGATTCATCAAAAGTTCTTGTTTTTATTGTCTGTGGGACAGCCGGGCCAAGGATCTACACTGGGAAAAATTAAGTTGGCCAGTACGTGATTTGTTGGAGGTTGGAAATCATAACATTATAAGTCCACCTTTATTTCCAAAAGATAAAAATTATATTGCCTCTCTTGCACATTAAACTAGGCCTTATGAAGCAGTTTGTCAAGGCCATGGATAAAAGTGGCCAGTGTTTCTGGGGAGTGGGAGTGTTTGATAATCCACAAATACAAATATTAATTAACGATTTTAGTTTCCTTAATTCAATGAATGATTTGGAACGGTCTGCTTGGACTGCTTTTGTTGAAATTATTAAAAAATTCTTAGAAATTACAAGTCAAGCAACTACCGCGAAAATAATAACGACATGCTAGATAACTTTAGAAACTTGGAATGCAACATGCCTAACCTTCATAGTGATCTTGATCGATTCCCAGATAATCTTTGATCTTGTAGCGATGAGCAAGGGGAGCAATTTCATCAGGAACTGAAATTTTTGGAAGAGAGGCACCGGCATATGATGGCTAACTACTGTTGGGGAATGCAACGAGACCTTTCCACTGCACATCATTCACAAACATCACGCAAAAGAAAGTTTTTATGTAAATGATAATGGTCTTTGCGTTAATGTTAGAAAGTCATTAGCAATTGTCTTTGGTAAAAGTTTTAACAATAATTTTTCTGTTACTTTGTATGGTAGTTCTATAGAATTTGTTGATAAAATTAAATGCGTTGGTGTTATTTTAGACTCAGGTTTGAATTTTAAGCGTCATGTCAATTTTGTTGTATCTAGAATTAACTTTACTTTACGTAAGTTATACAATTAAAATTTGTCACTGCCTTTTAATATTAAGAAATAAGTTGTTCATGCTCTTGTAATGACGATATTTTTGTATGGCCTAAAAGTGTACACAGGTATCTTTGGATATGTTATTAAGAGGCTAACGTTAGTGAAGTTGTTTTCAATAAGAGCGCTACATAAGTTTTTTTTAAATAAAACAAAAACGGTTTTGAATATCAATGAAATTCTTTGTTCCTGTGAAAGTACGTTCAATGCCATTATGTATGGAACTCGATATCTTTTGCATAGTCACTATGGGCACGCTTGCAGAAGTCCAGACGCTGAACACAATTCTCGAAGGTTTTCAAGAATAAATCGGGCGATACTGCTACAATTTCACGTTCGATATTCGTACGAAGTTCATTAATCGTCGCTGACCTGTTGGCATAGACCATACACTTGATAGACTAACGGCGTCAAATCGCACGACCGAGGTGGCCAATCAACTGGACCATTTCGTGAATAAACACGTTCTCCAAACTTGGTTTCCAATAAATTGATTGTGACATTCGTTGTGTGGCTTGTGCGCCGTCCTGTTCGAACCACATGTCCTCCAAGTCCATATCATCTAATTAGGGCCAAAAATATTCTGTTGTCATGGAACGGTTGCGATTCCCATTCACAGTAACGTGCCGGTCTTGATCATCACGGAAGAAGTACGGCGCAATGACGCCGCCAGCCCATAAACCAAACCAAACCGTAATTTTTGCAATAATAATAATAATATGCAATAATAACTCATGGGGTACGTGGGGATTGCTGTCTGACCAATAACGTATATTTGGCTCATTGACGAAGCCATTCAGCCAGAAATGAGCCTCATTCCGAATCATTTTCAAGTTGTTGCTCAGCCCAATTCACGAAGATACGACGCTTCTGGTGGTCAATCGGCTTCTGTTCTTGCGTCAATTTGATCTTGTAAGGATGTAGGCTAAGATCTTTTTGCAAAATTCGCAACAACGACGTCACAGAGATGCCTAACGCTTGAGAACGACGTATGAGAGGCACTTTTGGGCTTTCTTCAACTGAAGCCTCAGCGGCAGCAATATTCTCGACACTACGGGCACTTATTTGTCTCACTGGCATGGGAACATTTTGTACTGTGCCTGTGGATTCAAATTTTTCCACTAGACGCTCAATTGTTGATCTGGTAGGACGATTGTGACGACCATAAATTGGACGTAGCGCTGACTCCGCCACTGACTCCGAATTTCGGTAGTAAATTTTAATAATTTCGAATCGTTGTTGGCTCGTATATCTTTCCATAATGAAATGGCAAACCTAACTGAAGAGAAATGTCAAAAAAACGGAAAAAATATGGCGTCGTTTGCTGTCCCTATCGGTTTACTTTTGTAGCGTGCCTGTTAAAAAACCCTTTATTTAATAGGGTTGTTAGGTTCCTGTACTCTGTAAGATTTGGGTAGCATATATCATCGTTTGTTTTGAAGATTTAAGGATTTTCTTTTATGGAATTTAGAAATCTAAGGAATGTTTTACACTTTTATAAGTTATATAAGTTGCAGACACCTAATTATTTAGTGAAGTTTTTTTAGGTTTTGTAGATCTAATAGAAGAAGACAGTTGATCATACCAAGATTGACCTCAATTTTGGAACGATCTTTTTGTGTGAGAGTGGCACGAACTTATAACAGGTTATCGGACACTTTAAGGACGTTCGATGTTTATATTGTTTCCTTTAGGAAAAAACTTTTTCGTGAGCTGTCTGAAAATAGTACTTAAAATTGAATATATATCAACTTACTTTATTTCTTTTTTTTTTTACTTCAAAGAAATTATTCTTTTTGCATTGACTTGACTTGCTTTGTTATATTGAATGACCATTCTCCATCCATGTACATATTTAAATTTTGGTCTTAAATTCGGTTAGTTTAACTTATATTTTCTATGCAATTGTCTTGTCATTTATTATATTTTTAATTCCTTTGTTTTGATATTTAAAATTATTACATTATATTTTTATAGTTTAACTCAAAAAATTTTAGGATTATTGAATGCTTATTTGACAAATTTCTATGCAACATCTGTCAAATAAGCTTTCAATAAACCTAAAATATTTTTTATGAATACGGGCGTAAGTTAAAAGCATTGTAAATTTTTTTAATATAAGTTTGTAGCCGATTATGTCCTAGAGGCTAGGTTACCAAACTTTAAATAAATAAATAAAATAAAATAAATAAAAATGCAAAAAATTACTTTTTTCAAATAGATGTACGATTTTGGAAAACTACACGTAAGAATTTCAACTTTTTGTAGGACTTCATCCTAGTTAAAAAAATATATACAATTCCTTGACGCAAAAACAAGAGTTGATTTGTGTTATTGTTTTAAAAAAAAAATTAACACTTTTAATCAAATTTTCATAAAAAATTTGATGCCACAAAAAGTTTAAATTTTCATTCCAGACATAAGTAATAGCCAAATCAAAATATTTGATGACACTTATAGAGCTGTTTTTGTATTTTTTATTTAGGTTGAAATCTTGTGGAAACAATCAAGTTTGCATTATTATTATTTTTTTTTACAAAGTAAATAGGTTCTAAAAAATTTATGCTAAACAAAAGATGCTTTTTTGATTATTTTTTAACAAAAGGTTATTTTCCCATAATCTTTGTGTAGTTTCACTTTTTACTTTAATGATCAAACCAAACTACAGTTAAAGTAAAATTAATCAGATGTTAAAGTCTTTGTGGAAAGTCGTTTAATAAAACAGTTTGGTAAAGACTGGAGTGAAAATCAGTCATTATTTTGGTACAAGGACATTTTGTATAATCAGGATAAAGGTATGGAGGATTCAATAGACGAAAATGTTGGATGTTCTTGCCTAGAAGAAGATGTTGGAACAAGAGTTTAACTATTTAACAAGTTTCATATGTATTTAATTTAAAGCTAAGAAAGAAATGTTTAGGTTGCAATTTTATTTAATAAAACGACAAAAAAATTATACTTATCTTAACATTTTTTAATATATTAGATCAGGTTTAACCACATTCAGTCAAAATTTTATCGTCATATATGTGTATTCGCATTACAAAATGTACCTTATCCTTCTATTAACTATTTACTTTTTTTTAACGAAAGGTGTTTTTACTTTATTCCTTAACAAAAGGTGCTTTTTTGCTTTCTTTTTTGCAAAAGGTGCTTTTTATACCCTTCACCTGTGGTGCACAAGGATATATATAGCTTTGTCATTCCGTTTGTAATTTCTACAATTTTCATTTCCGACCCCATAAAGTATATATTTTCTGAAAGCTTATGAATAGAGGAGTCGATTAAGCCCTGATCGTCTGTACGTCTGTCCGTCTGTCCGTGTGTTGGTTGAAATCAACTCTTAGAAGCAACTATATGTTCCTCAGATCTGTGTATGGTATCAATCTCTTGGAAATATCCAGGAATGAATCGCTATTGAAATTCAGCACAATCGCCCCATAACTTTCTGAGATATGAGCAAAAAACCACGACCACCTCGTTTTTTTCACAATTACAACAACAACATACATACATACATACATGTAAAAAACATACCAAACAAAAAAAATTACAAAAAAAAAAAAATATTAAAAATAAGAAAAAAAATAATAAAAAAAACTACAAAAAAAAAATTTTAAAAAAATTTAAAAAAAATTCTTAAAAATGTTTCTAAAAAAATTTTTTAAAAAAATTTAAAAAAAATATAAAAAAAAATAATAAAATATAAATAATATATTAAATAAAATAAAATAAAATTTTTTTGGCTCAGCTGGGATTCGATGCCACATTTATTCTAACGTGTACGTATGCACGTATTTTATATGGGATGAATGGTGATACAAACAATTGTTATTGCATGACTACACGTTGTGAAGGGTATATAAGATTCGGCACGGCCGAATATAGCACTGTTACTTGTTCCGAAATAAAAATGGAATTACATCAAACATCCTTAACATTTAATCGGGTGACTTACGACAGTTAGATGCATCTGTAGATAAGTAAAAATCTTGTAAGCATTTGCATGTTCTTGCAGTTTTTTAAAGGGGCGAAAAAAATGAATCTCGATTTCCCAAAAATTTGAAATGAGCGAAAAAGCACCTTTTGTTCTGCGGATCCTCATATATTAAACTGGGTGGTTTCAATTGATTAAAAAATTAGCTGCTACTTTCCATATGTCACAATTTCATGCATACTCTCTTATCCTGTGAGCTTTACATTAAAAAAATTTGTCGAAAAACCCTCTCCGAATAGCTGTCACCTTATATAATTACCAGTAATGCCACAACATTAAAACTGAAACCTGGCTACACTTACTGTCTTTTAAGAATTATAAGCATTTCATTATAGCAAAGTCCACAAAAAATTGATTACACACATTGATATTGATTATAAATGTGTAGTAATTTCAAAAATGTTTCCTTACAACTGTGATTTTGCAGATGTCACACAATTGTAAATTGTTTAAAATTTGTAATGTTTCTTTTTTTGTACAGCTAATTCATGTTGTATGTAAATTTATTTCTTAACACATGCGAGTGAACATGTTGCTCATTCTTACATTGTAAAAAAAAACAAATTAATAAACACCCGTTCTAAATATAAATAAAATGTTTAGGAACTTTTGGAAAAAAAAAACTGTAAGTGTTGGGGCGAATTTAAAAAAATAAAACTAAAGCAAATGTTAAATCATAGTTGCTTCTTTTATATTCAACAATAATTCTTAAATGCAACAATTTAATATGACTTTATTTGATTTAGTTTATAAAGTGTATAATTCAATGTCAAATTATTAAATAAATAAGTTGAGAAAATATTGTTAGACTTTTAAAAATAAAAACTTTAACCTCTGTTATTAGTGAAATAGTAAACAATTTTATTAAACTTTTTTTTTGAGGAAAATAAAGGGACACTTTTTCAAAGGGTTATAACTTTAGTGAAATTTTATTAAAAAATTATAAAGAAGGGATAATTAAATTCACGCAGCACATGCGATTACAGCTAGAGTAATGTAACAATTTCTAAAGGACACAGAGTGTTTTCAATGGGCACGACTTCTAGTTTGACATTCTCTCTATTTAATTAAGCAGCAAAACTTTTTAATTTACCAAGTTTTTAGTGATTAATAAATAACAAACAATATTTAATCAGGCGAAAAATTTTACAAAAGCGCACAGCAACTTTTGTTCACAGATTTGCCAAAAAACAACTGTAGGAGGATTTTTTTTTTATATTTTTAAGTTTTAAATTCTTTATTTGAATAATGAAAGTTTAATAAAACAACTTAAAATACATGATTTAAAATAAAGAAAATAATAAGTGAAATAAATTCAATAGTTTTAAGAATACATATAAATTTGACATTCCAATTAAAACTTCCCATAAAGTATAAATTTTTGTATATGAATGGGTTAGTCGATTTAAATATGTCCGTCTGTCCGTGTGTTGGTTGAAATTAACTTTTTGAAGTGCCCACATTTTTTCAAACCTGTAAGTAATATAAATTTTTTGAAAACATTTGGGAATAAATCGCTTTTGAAATTCAACTAAATTGCGCCTTAAGATATTGAGCAAATAAACGCGACTTCCTCTGTTTCTTATTTTCACCCCAAGGTATAGAATTTTTTAGCCTTCAAATAATGTCTAGATACGTTTGTGAATATTTATGTGTATTTTAAACTTTTATAGACTTTCGTACAAACTGGTTTGTAATTAACAAAGTTATAGGCAAATAAACTAGGAAAATTATTTTTTTTTATCAAGTTGCTAAATCTTCTTACAAAATTGTATGCACGCTATTAATATCATATTTTAAGACGTTGCCACGTAAATTATTTCTGAGAAAACTTACAACTCAAACTTAAACTTGATAAGGCTGCTTCAGTGTTTTTACCACAAAATTAATTTCTAGACTATCAGTAAACATATCAAATGTTAAATCATATCTAGCAAAAATACAGTGCATATTAAAAAATTTTAAATTAAAGATGGCTGCCTTTACAAAATGACGTAAACCAGATGCATAGATGGATCAAATCTAGTAGTTAAAATTTTTCTTTTTCAATATTCTCATTATTGTTATAAAATGATACGTCCTAACTAGTAGAAAACTGTAAGTTATGAAAAAACTAAAATCCTAGATAGCATCTGAAACAAAAGGATGGATGATTTTTTTTTTAATCCTCTTAATGTGGGAATTATATAAAGCTAACTATGTATATATATAAAACTTAAAATAGCATTTTATTATTTTTTTAACGCCTTAGCCTTTATGGAGACACACAGCTACCTTTGCGTTTTCAACTAAAAAATCTTTTTAATGAAATTAACAAATTTAAAGTAAAGTTACCCTGCTGTTAAATTAATGCCATTTGGTCCAACATTTTAATTTTGTTATATCTATAACTTTTAAACGTTATAACAAATTGTTTTGAAAATTATGGGCACGTGATTTTATTTTCTCCCCAACGTTGCTTTCTTATTTAAAGTATTTTACATAAGGTTGGAAAAAATTAAAATATAAAAATTTACTTATCTTTATAACGAATTATTTGGTCCAATATTTATTTTTATATGAAAAAAATTAAGCTTTCTTTCGTATATAGACAAATAAAGTACTAGCTGATGCAAAAAATCTGGCCTTTTAAGATGGCGTGAAGCTTGTTCCATGAAACATCGATCTCAGAATATAGTATATACGAGTTGTTTTATGCTTTGTGACAAAAGGGTCTATCATTTCATAAGCACTATCTACACCTTCTATAAGAAGCAAAGCATTAGCAACTGTAGACAAACAACAAAATAATATAACTTTGGTTGAAATCTAATAAGAAGGATTCTTCGGTTATTTCTTCGATAAAATCTTATCAACAAAAACCAAATGTAGCCATATACAGAGAGAGGCTTTTTACATTCAGTAGGAGCATATTAACGTTACCATGAACGTTTTCATTTACTTATTTCACAACCATGTACAATTTTTTTTAAGCAATTTGTTTCCTAAGCTTATTAAAAACAAGTAACAGTGCTATATTCGGCCGTGCCGAATCTTATATACCCTTCACAACGTGTAGTCATGCAATAACAATTGTTTGTATCACCATTCATCCCATATAAAATACGTGCATACGTACACGTTAGAATAAATGTGGCATCGAATCCCAGCTGAGTCAAAAAAATTTTATTTTATTTAATATATTATTTATATTTTATTATTTTTTTTTATATTTTTTTTAAATTATTTTAAAAAATTTTTTTAGAAAAATTTTTAAAAAATTTTTTTAAATTTTTTTTTAAATTTTTTTAAAATTTTTTTTTTGTAGTTTTTTTTATTATTTTTTTCTTATTTTTAAATTTTTTTTTTTTTGTAATTTTTTTTGTTTGGTATGTTTTTTACATGTATCTATGTATGTATGTTGTTGTTGTAATTGTGAAAAAAAAACGAGGTGGTCGTGGTTTTTTGCTCATATCTCAGAAAGTTATGGGGCGATTGTGCTGAATTTCAATAGCGATTCATTCCTGGATATTTCCAAGAGATTGATACCATATACAGATCTGAGGAACATATAGTTGCTTCTAAAAGTTGATTTCAACCAACACACGGACAGACGGGCAGACGGACAGACGGATAGACGGACAGACGGACAGACGGTCAGGGCTTAATCGACTCCTCTATTCATAAGCTTTCAGAAAATATATACTTTATGGGGTCGGAAATGAAAATTGTAGAAATTACAAACGGAAGGTGAAGGGTATAAAAATGTATATGCAGACGTAAACTAGCTCTTATTACCTTATAAAGGGTCCGCCATCTAACGTTTTTTTTTCTCAACTAGTGCTTATTTCGTGAATGGTAAAACTTATCTGATGTCTGATTTGACAGATAATTAGTTTTATCCTTCCGCTGAACGAATATGGTTGTGTATACGCTTGAACAACGATGAAAAATATGGCGACATTACTTTGGCCGATTTTGCCAAAAAAAAATCATCTCAGCTCATTTTGATCTTGGCGGGTATGTAAACAAGCTAAATTGTCGCATTTGGGACACAGAAAACCCGCACGTGTACATTGAAAAGCCGATACACCCAAAACAAGTCACTGTTTGGTGCGGATTTCGGTCAAGAGGCATAATTGGACCATATTTCTGCGAAAATTAGCAAGAAGTGGCCGTTACAGTCAATGGCGATCATTATCGGGTCATTTTGAACGAATTTCTGTTTACAAAAATTGAAGAGGAGGATATTGGCAACATTTCGTTTCAACAGAATGGCGCTACGTGCCACACAGCCGGAGCAACACTGTTTTTATATCATTTTCAAAAAAAAAGTTATTTGGCGGACTTTTAAAATAAAATAAATTTCCTTGATATGTTTTAGTTGTTACGATATTATTGCAGTAACGAGATTTGCAGTCAAAGTAGATACAAAAAATTGGTTAAAAATTTAAGGTTTATTTTAAAATATATATGGACCAAATGGTCTCTTAATCTCGAAATGCTTTATTTTTTAATCTCACATTAGGATTGAGCTTACTGCGTGTTTTAGAGATGAATGCGACCATTGTAAGTATATATTTTGTTGAAGGTGTTAGTAACTCTGCACAAATAACCAAAAGTATATATAAAATAAAAAAATATATATGAATAACTAAACATAAAAAAACTTAAATAATGAAAAAAAAGAATAATCGAATGTTCATTACAGATTGATTTTAAAGTCTTCTGTAGAAAAAAAATTTATTGCAGAATCCGACGTTGAACTTTTGTCGAGCAAATAAAAAAAATTCTCTACATTTTTAATAATTTTTTTAATTACATACTTAGCGCAAAAATTATTGCTCTCTATTTAACTTCTTTTAAGATACCTGTACCGCACATAAGGGTTCCGTATGGGTATCAGAAATAAATAAAAATATATGAAGGGTACTTAAGATTCGGACGACTGAATGCAGCACTTTAAGGTCCCAATTTAAGTCAAATTAAATATAAGTTTTATTTCATTGAATTAATTTCTGTATATATCACAATTATGATTAAATACACGAATAAATGTTTAAATGAAAATTTTGTTATACAACACACACACAAACAGGCAAACATATGTAAATCAGAACAGCCCTTATATTCACAGCATACAATTTACCTTAAATAGTTGTTAAATGTACGCATATTTCTCCATTGTTGCGTGATTTTTATGACCACATTTATATTTAAAACATATTCATACATCGGACAGCATGCTGAGAATAATATACAGTGTGTTGTTTTCTTGGCTACCAAAAACCTAAAACCTATTAAAATCTTGCTAGACCAGCAGGCAATAAAATAATAAGGCGTTTGCAGTGAATGTAACAGCAGGTATGAAAATACCGACTTCTGCTATAGCCAATTAGACAGTTGTGGTTTATTTTGGAAGTAAAATTGGTTTTGAAGTTTATAATGAAGACCGTCACTACAGGGTAACAGTTGTCAATGGCTAAGTTTAATCATTCGACAATTACAGCACCAGGCAAGGTGATATAAACCTATTAAAGGATTCATTTGTGGTGATTGACACATATAATGCTCGCAACATCAACAACAATCATATTATATTTTTTTATAAAATATAATGTTAATGTAAAAATTAAAATTCTTGTGATCATAGTATAATTAAAAATTGTCATGATAACATTTCATGACCATAAAATCATAATGTAATTTTAGATAGATATGGCGAAAATATAAAATACACACATAAAATATTTTTTTTAATTTTTATCGTGGTGCAACAAATTTTTCTGGGGGTAGTAATAATTCAGAGGGCAGTAATTATCAAATTATATCAACCTTTAAAAATGGCCGTCACTATCAAATGGCGTCTATGGTTGTCAAGTAAAAGGGCTTGAACAGTAGAAAATAGTGTGCAATAGTGTAAAAATCAATATGGCATGATAATAAAGTTGGCGGTTAGCGTTTTTTTCCAACCCCACCACTTTGAGTATGAAATGAAAGGGCTTGACTAGTGAAACTATATTAAAATTCATAATCAAAGATGGCGTCGGAACTAATGAAACAAAATGGCGTATAATATTAAATTTGAATCTGGGCTACGCACAGAGGAGTATTTGGCCTGAAAAGCTGGCCAAAATTATTAAACGTGTTTTTTGAATTAAAAGTTCTGGTTTTTTGATAGTTTTAGTTGTAGTATGATATAAGAAATCTAGAAGCAGATTTTGAAAAAATTACACTGCGCAACAAAAGTACACTGCGCAAAAAAAAATTTTGTTTCTCCTAGAAATAAAAGTATGTGGACTATATGGATTTTGATGCCCTTCATTCAAATCTGTTTTCCGTTTTTCTCTAGTACGTAAGGATTTGATTTTAAAGGTGTGGCATATTTCACCCCCTAAATCATTGGGTTGCCTAATATATTTAATCATAACTTGTAAACGGGTTCTCCGATTTTATTAGGAGGAGGATCACAAGATGCACCGGAAAATTTTGCTTAAACTAACCAAACACATTTTTTTCTATCTATTACTATTTCAAAGTTATTAAAAATTAAATGGAAAAAACCCTGCAAAATTCGTCAAATTTTTTCTTTTCAAAATGCCATAAAAAAAAATTTAAGAACCAAAAATTTAAATTTTTAAAATTTTTCCAAAACCAACATTCCTAAGGAATAAAAGTCGGTATAAATTGTAAAACTCAATGTACAAATGTTGATTTTAAAGGTTTAAACTGCTGCAAAACCTCTTCAAGGCATATACATAAAAATGTTGTTGTATGGTCGAGAAGAGCTTGGAGCTTCACTTCCGCTAATGTTTCACTAACGGTTGTGGCATCTTCAGGGGGACAACATTTTTTTTTTTTTCATGAGTAATGAGTAACGTGGATACACATTTTTATTGGCATTGTATAAAATTTCATATTGCTTTTTCGTGAGCTCTGCATTTACAAAGAGTGCCAAAGCTCATCTCCTTTCCTTATTCACAGGGTTGACTTCAGAAGTTGTTAATGATTGCTTGCAAGTTCTTGCTTTACTTGGGGATCTCGTTATATCCACTATTAATTTAGCCGCATCATTATGTCCCGCTGCTCTTTGACTCATGGATGCAGCAAATGTGATCTCCTCTGTTGTTAATTGGTTACGAACTTCTTCCGTTTTTCTTCGCATTGTTCGTCCTGAAGACGAACTGCCAAATACTGGTATTGTTACAGTTCCTTCCAGCCATTTAGAGTTTGTGCTTAAAAATCGGTCCTCTTTACGTTGTGCCAAAAGCCAATATCTTTTGAGACAATTTTTTAAATACTGCTTCAGTGCTAATATGTCCTCATTCCCTTGACATTTTGCTCAATTTTCTGACCAAAAAATCCAATTTTTCGTCAATGGTTCCAGGATTAGATTTTATCACTATTTGGAATAGCTGTAATCTTGTGATAGCTTGTTTCATGTTGACTCTCGAAGTTACAAAACGGTTTTGATAAAGATTGTGTGCAATAACCCTTTATAAGTATTTTCAAGCGCATGCTCTTATGCGTTAATTGGATGGTAGCCTGATACCTGGGTGCCCATTTATTTATTTTTTTTTTTTGTTTTTACCTGTATTTATTTTTTGTAAATTTATTTTTGTGATAAATGCTTTTAATAATTTTTCTTATAAGGTACGTATATTTATTTTTTTAACATATAAAGTTTTGTAGAGCAGGTACATAAAAATATCCTTTATGGGCATGTGTGGGACATTCCCTTATAACTATTATGGGTAATAAAGAAATTTTTAAATTTATAATTATAGGCAGGTATTAACATTGTTAAGTGTTAAAAGTGATGTGAATAACAGTTTAAATCAATAAAAAAAAATACATAAAAGTTTATGACGATATAAATCTATAAGAAAAAGTGCTTGATGAGCAAAAATGGAAGAAATGTGAAAATTTAAAAAAATCGTCAAAAATAATGGCGCAAACTTGCGCAAACTTTTTTTTTGTTTCTAAAATAAGAGATTCCAAATTTTATAGTGGTATCAAACATAATTCGTAGAGATGCTAACCTCACTTCCAAAAACCTCTTCTTTTTATTTTTTTGCAAAAAAAGTGCATAATTTTTTTTTACCTTTTGTACGAATTGTTTCAACATGAATATTCAACATATTTCAATTTTTTTTTTTACTTTTTCAAATAACTTTTGGTCAAACCTTTCAGCGAAAAAAAAAATTATTGTTAAACCTTTATTCGTTTAGCCACAAAAAAATATCATAAAAACATCCAGAAACCGAAAAAAATTATATAAATCTCATATAATTTTCTTCACTTTCCCGACTTTAGAAGGGTCTCAGAGCTACAAATCGCAACTAAAAGTCTTGAAAATTTACAATATAATGTTGTCTGTCGAGCTGCGTACTTAGTTTTTAAGATTTCATAAAATTCAGTTTTGCCTTTTTGGCCAGCTTTTGAGGTCAAATACTCCTCTGTCCTACGCTACGAAAAGGTTCTTACACTAACATATGTACATAATAAAGAAGGGTACTATCAGATTTGGTACGGCCTTATATAATACCCCAACAAGCTTTACTTAACTAAAATTTTTATTATTTAATTTAAAATTTGTCACTTAATATTTTAACATTTTCAAGAAATACGAAATACGTCTAAAAAAATAACAAATTTATCAGCAATGAGAAATGACTGCAGAAAAAAGTATTGTTAAACTAATAGTTGTTTTATAGCTTCGAAAATATTGTATTGTTGCCCTAATATGTTACGCTTTTTTTTGTATCTTTAAAACCTCAAATATATCAAATATAAAAATATTTTTGTTAGACATTTTACTTTTCCTTAGTGAAATACAAAAAACCAATTTTTTACTACTGCCATGCATTTAGCTTAATCATATTTTCTTTAAGTGAAATTATCTCTTGCCTACCAATATAGCTTCGGGATTATTTTCTTTCCTCATTTCTAGTTAGAAGACTTCAAATGACATAGTTATTATTAATTTATGTGTATGACAAAGGTTGTTTCAATTATATGGGAGGTGTCCTTTACTTTTACAAATGTGTAGTAAATTATGCTTTATTGGTGGGATGGACTATATATAAAGTTTCATGTATTAAGTAAGCATAACTAAATACTCACTTATTAATACAAATTATCAAAGTTTTATAAATAGTTTGCAAAACTAATTTTCTATGGAAATTCTATTAACAGAAGTTTTAGGAATTTGTAGATATTTTAATAATTGAGGCAGTTTGTCTAATCACATTGTTAGACTTGGTCAAAGAAAGTCTTAAACAGTATTAATACTTTTCGAAAATTGCAACATTAAATGTACATTCATTTAGTTTCGTTGCTTTAACAATCATGACAACACTGGAACGCATTCATATACATACTTTATATAATTTTTAAAGTTAGCTGCTGCATTCCTTTATTTTTATAAATATTTTGCACATTTGTTTATATCCTTGGAGGGTAAAATATAAAACAAAATATAGAAAATACAAGAGACATATACACAACTGTGTATAAATATAGAAAATTTTATTTTGATAAAAAAAATACAAAACAAAATATCCAAGAATAAACTTGAAATGTTTTTCTACCAGAATACCCCTGAACAAGGGGTTGTTTCTGATCCAAACAGAGTGCAAAATAAACAGAGAAAAAAAAGCAAAAGTTTAGCTTAGTGTTGTGTAAATGATGCAATCAAAATTCCAAGACCTAGCAAAGCACACACACGCACCATGGAACATTGTTAACAAACTATTTTTACTCAAAATATCATGAGAAATATGTACGTATGATGACAAAAAAAAAAACAAAAAAAAAATATTTAAAAAAATGAAATACTTTTATGTTTAACAAAACATTGTGGGGGAAGAGCTTGCAAGAAGTTAAAATATCTTTTGCAAAGAATCTGTATGCAACAAGGTAAAATGATGATGGTAATGACGACAAGAGCAACAACAAAGATAATGTTGATGGCACTCGTGAGTACCTCAAGAGCATTGTAGAACATTCTTGTTAACAAAGCCAAAAATAAAAGTGTTCTGCTCAGCTAATGCTAAAAAATTTCTGCTGCTTAACTCGACTGTGACAATTTTAATGCTACCCTTTTTAAGAAACTAAAAAAATATAAATATATTCTTAAACAAAAAGAAAATAGTTATTTGCTTATTATTAAATTGTATTAAAGGTCAAAGCTGAAAAAAAAATAAATAAAAATTATTAAGAAGAGTATGTTAAAAAAAATTATTACATGTGTAAAATAGCAAACCATATAGAGCACATTATATACTTGAGTCACACGATAGTTTTATTAGTGTCGGAAATACACGTTTCATTAACTTTTAACTGTGGAGGTGGTAACTTTTTCGACTTGTTCATGTATATGCAACTTTCTATTTGAAAATAAAGGGTGGTTAAATTTTAATGGCCGATTTTGATTTTAAATAAAACACAAATTATTTGGTAAATTATTGCCATTTCTTTTTATTATGATAACATTTGTATGGTTCAATTATGTATGAAACAAAATATCGGCCACATAAGCGACAAGGTAAGTATTTAGTATAAACAGCATTACCACACCTTCAAATTTAAGTCAGATTAATAGAGAACTATTTTTTACACATGTCCGTTTATTTTTGAGTAAAAAATTTAATTTTTAGAAAATCTTATGGCCTTATGGAATTTTATATAAGTATAAGCGGTGCAAACGCATTTGTACTTTTCCAATCCTCAACAAATTTAAAAAATACCTTAATAGAACGTTCTTTAAAAAACGCAGGCGACATAATCAAACACTGACTTTTATACTACAGGAAATTACTGAAAATATTGTAGGTCTAGACTTCGTGGCCCCAACTTCAATAGCATCGATAAAGATCGATAATTTGTTTATCTGATCTGATGTTTTATGATCTCCTTTATTTATTTTTATTAACACTATGGGGTGTGAAAGAAATTTCATTTAATTTTTGTTATGTTTGTAATTCTTTTTTTTTTTTTTTTTTTTTTTTGTAATTTAAAATGTTAAGTTTTAGTAATAATAGCAGACATTTACAAGCTTTGCCAGTTTTGATAAAAAATTCAATTTTTTTATTTTTTTTTTGATATAAGAGTTATTACAGCTTATTTTTGATAACCACTAACAAGAAAATCGTTTTTTTTTTATACAAACATTTTGAAAATTTAAAAAGGGGTAAAATTTATCACAGCGTCCAACAGTATGTGCTATAATTTTACCTTCTAAGTTAAAGGTTAAACTACGTTTAAATTTACATATGGATATTTTTAATAATAGTTAACCCCGGTTCGTATTACTACAACAAACAATATTTTTTGTGTTTTCTTTTATAACCTTTACAGAGAGGTTTGTCATTCCATGTTCAATTTTTGAAATATTAATTTTGGACACCATAAAGAACACATTTTCTGAAAGCTTATGCATAGAGATGTCGAATCAGCATTGTCTTTTTGGTCATGTGCATGTTGAAATCATTTTTTGTAGCCCCCCAAAAACAGCAAGACCTGTATGTAGTTTAAAAATATTTAAAATAATGTGACTAATATAGATATGATATTCCTCAAGAGATTTTCGTGAAAAATATTGGACAACTAATAATAAAAACTTTGGTAATTAATAGGCAAAGATATAGCCAACAACTAATTAGAAAAGTTTTAGACTTCTTAATAATTTTTGATCACAAAATTTTTTGTATTGAAAATTATTTCTAATATAAAACAAACAATTTGAAGCTAGTTGCAAAAAATGCAACTATTTCGGTGTTTCTGCTATAATTTACAAATGAAAATCGATTTTTTTTTAGTTTTGATACAACTAAGAGAGTCAATATGGGTATAAAATAAAAGAACTTATTTAGCGCAATGTAATACTCTTTAGAATCATTTAGTTCATGACAACCGCTATTATGGCGGTCAATAAATTTATTTATGGGTTATGTTCGATATTTTAAAATATAGCTCCTTGATTCCCTGATGGCGTCCTAGATTAAATAGCGGATAAATGATTCAAATAGTAGTTAGTTGTTAAGGCTTTGTCCACTTTAGCCCCCACAATATTCGTATCCAATGATAGGGCTTGATCAGTAGAATTCAGTAAACTATTAAAAAGGTGCAAAATTCAAGATAGCGCCTGAAACAAAATGCTATCAATATGGGTAACAAATAAAAGATATTAACCCATTTCCATCCTCTGTTCGCACTTGCGAACACAAAACTTACTCATTTTGATCGGTAATTTTTCCTGATTTACTGAACTGTTATGTTTAAATTTTTTACGCAGAAGTATTGTATATATTCTTAGCTTATATAAATAAGAAATAATAATTTTGTTAATAATAAATATTTTATGCTATTCGCAATTATTCTACACCACCATTTTTAGAGGTTTTTAATTTAACCCATCATGTATATTTATTGTACAAGAATTAAAATTGTAACTATGCAGTTTTTACAGCAACAAATAAACAAAATAAAATCAAAACAAAAAACTAGGAAAAATTTTAACACAGTTGTTGTAATTAACAGTAAATATTGCTGTTCGCAAGCGCGAACGTTGGCTGCTATTCAACATCTATAATTGAAAAAAAAAATGTTCAGATACATAAAGCAATCTATAAATTACTTAACGATAAGCAAACCAATGAAAATAAATTTTAACTTCTTGTGAGATTTATTGGCTAATAATGGCAAACTCAAAATACATGCAGTATGGCATATGAAGTTCCGATTTGTCGATCGATGAAAAAATGGTTCCATATGGGTATTTGTATAACTGTATACCGTATGCGGGTGCCAGTGATAATTATGGTTGCCAAATCGGGTTACGTGCAGATGTTGTATTAAGACTATTACAAAATGTTGAAAACCCAAATTACCACAGAATTTTTTTCGATAACTTTTTCACGTCATACCAACTAATGTGCTTGCTTAGCGAAAACCAATTTTGTGCAACTGGAACTGTCCGCAATAATAAATTTAGAAGGGGACCTTTAAAAACAAGAATTGAATTGAGCCGTGGTGATTCTGACTTCTGATCAAACAAACAATATATTGGCTTGTCGTTGGGGTGATAATAAAGAATTGACAATTTGTACCAATTTTGACCAAATTGAGCCATTTCACTCGGTAAAAAGATGGAAAAAAAAGAAAAAAAATTCAAAAGTTATCAGCAGCCACATATTTTTTAAAATTATAATTAAGGCATGGGTGGTGTAGCTTTGACAATGCTGTTCAAAATTATAGAATATATATCCGATCTAAAAAGTGGTATTGGACGTTCTTATTTCAGTTTTAAGCGCATCAGTTGTCAACGCATGGAAGCTACACTGCTTTGTTTCATAGGAAAAAAACAAAAAAAACCTATGCAACAAAAAAGCTTCCGAGTTATAATAGATAAGTCTCCAGAACTTGTACCTCGCAACTTGCCAAGAGTCAATTTAGAGGACATTTCCGTATAGCAGATAAATGGAAAACCTAGATGTTGTAGATTCAAAACCTGTGAAAAGCCAATAAAATGGGTGTGCCAAAAGTGTAATGTATATTTACATCCTAAATGTTTTGAGGAATACCATAAGATGTAACTTTTCCACTAAATTTAAAAACTACAATTTCATAATTCTTCTTAATAAATATAATTAATAAAATCATTAGAGATTTGTGTTTATTGTGTCTTTATATATGAAAAATAAAATCATATAAGATTTTTCAAAACAAGAATTAATAATGTTAAATAGCGACAATCTCCGCAGGGATACGTGAATTTTGACAACGCATTTAAACTCAGTAGCCTCATGTTATCTAGAAACCTGGATTTTATCGAATTTTATGTTTCGCGGCTGGAAATGGGTTAACTTAACTAGAATTTTAAATCAATAATGTCTTCAGAAATAATAAAAAAATGGCGTGCAACATGAAGTATGAAACAAGTAACAGTGCTAAATTCGGCCTTGCCGAATCTTATATACCCTTCACAACATGTAGTCATGCAATAACAATTGTTTGTATCACTATTCATCTCATATAAAATACGTACATGCATGTAAAAAACATACATATCTGTGGTCGCAAGGAAAAACAAGGTAACTCCATTTTTTTAAACACGAGAAAAACGCATTTAAAGTTTTAGACATATTTTACTAGTTTTTTTTTTATTTCATATTCTAATGTCTGCGCATTAAAAAAAACATAATTTTACATCCTGTTGAACAATTTGGGTTGCAGTAAAAAACTTTTTACCCGTCAGAAGCGAAAATCAAGGTCAGTTATCTGATTTTCACCTAAAAATGGAGTTACCTGGTTTTTCCTAAAAATTTCATTGTTTGAATTTATTCTTATATTTTATGGAGTTAAGGCAACTTTTCATCGTCTTATGCATCGTCTTATGGAGAAGATCGTCAAGGTTGCAGCAAAAGAGACTAAACTTGTAATATTAAATTGTTATCAAAAAAAGTAATGAATTTCGTATTGATTTGAAAATCGAAAATTTTCAATTTTTTAGTTTTTAGTTTGCTGTTAAAAATAAAGGAATTCAGTTAATTTTGTTTTATGTTAATGATATAATTCTAGTTTTAATTACTGTTTACATCAACGATCAATCACCTAGTGTTTTTCTTTAAGATATTATGGAGTTACCTGATTTTTCCTTAAAACACATGGAGTTACCTTTTTTTCCTAAAAACTGGTATTTAAGCGATTTTTATTTTGTAGATTACTCTTAAATGTGATACCTTTTCAAAATTTTGATCTGACAGAGTGATGGTAAATCCAAAATCCATCAAATTTTTGGTGTTTTTTCAACTTTTTGGAAAAATGGAGTTACCTTGTTTTTCCTTGCGACCACAGATATATAAAAACATCCCATTGCAGAATTATAAATTGAGTTTACATATGTATGTTTCCAAAAAAATATAAAAAAAAAATAAAAAAAATGTATTAAAAACAAAAAAAGAACAATAAAAAAAATTTAAACAATTTTTTTAAAAAAATTAAAAATAAACTTTTTTTAAAAAATTAAAAAAAAAAAATTTAAAAAAATAAATAATATATTAAATAAAAAAATTTTTTTTTGGCTCAGCTGGGATTCGATCACGTTTATTCTAACCAGTATATGTGTATGTTGTTGTTGCAATTGTGAAAAAAACGAGGTGGTCGTGGTTTTTTGCTCATATCCCAGAAAGTTATGGGGCGATTAAGCTGAATTTCAATAGCGATTCATTCCTGGATATTTGCAAAAGATTGATACCATACTCAGATCTGAGGAACATATATATCGTTTTCAGTTCAGATTAATAGTTTATTATTGTTTGTACTCTTCCCTCTACCATACCATTATACATATGTATTCATATCTTACCAACCTTTCTATGCCATTTTAAAGACCATATTATTTATTATATTTATATTTTTTTATTAAAAATCAGATATTTTTACGTTACAAAAAGTTACTTTTATATTATCCTAGGCATCAGGGTATCTCGACACCAAACTTTATCGAATCTATTTTAATAGCTTCAAAACCTATTGAGTTCATAAAGGCAGATGGAAGGACTGACAGACATACAGATAGATTACTATATACGCAACTATTAAAATGGTAAAAAAAGATTTCATATATATAGACAATTTTTAAAAAAGTATTGAGTTTCATAAATTTATTACTAAACTAGCGAATGCCCGCGACTTCGATTAAGTACTTTTCGGGATAAAAAGTAACCGGTGCATGAATATGGATTGTTATCTATTAGGGTGTCAAATCTCATGTCATAACTTTTATCCAAACATGCAAGCATCGGCATTTAATATATTAGTAGGATAAGATTTAGAATATATTAAAGCATAACACGTGTACTTCACTGAAATGGGCTTGTTAAGTTTTTAGCAACAGCTTTTATTTTTACCTCTTTTAAATGTAGTATAATTTTTCAATAAAATAACATCCTTTTTTGTCGCTTTAATCACAAAACGTGTATGCGACAATGTGAAAAGCCTGGTAAATGTGTATCTAAAGTTGTTCTCTTATTTCTTTTAAAAACTCAAGCTTGTGGCCACAAAACTAGCACAACATGTTGGCTGGCTTAATGTCACCAACAAAAGGTAAACGAGGTTGTTAAAAATAAAAAAAGTAAATTCTCTGTCATTCTATTAAATTTAGCCACTCTCTAACTTCTTCACTAAATAAAATACACAGTCTTTAAGTTATCTACCCACTTTTTTTTTATCCTGCAAGACAGTTAATTATATACTACACATGCACACATATACAATTTCTACAGCAGATGCTACTAATAAAGTTGTTTATTTGAATTTAGTTGACTTTAATTAAAATTAAATTTCTCTTCTATAAACTTTTATTGATACACTGTTACTCGTGGCACTGCGTGGCACTTACTCGCAGCAGCTGATGATGTTGTTTAACACAGTAAATATAAAAAGAGCAGCAACACAAAAAACTAAACACAATTTGTTTGGCCATAATTTGCGATTGTAAAAGTTGGTTTTTATGTCAAAAATAATAAAGAAAAATATACTAAAATTCTTTAAAACTTTAACTTTATTGTTTTTAAATGTCCATATAAATTGTACGATACAATCATTTTTTTTATAATCACAATCTTTGCGTTTCTTATTATTTTCTTTAATTATTCACTTTTAATTGAAACAGATATAAATTTTATACTTTTTACAAGTTAAAAAGCAATAAGCTGGAATTTATTTATACTTACATATTTTCATTTACATATTTTTTCGCTTTTTTTGTTGTGGAATTTTTAAGCAACCTTTTTGTATGTACATGTTTGTGTTAAAGCTTTTAGAAGAACAATCCCTTTACAAAAGTTTCCTTTTTCAAGTGTTTAGCAAATTGTTTATTAAAAAAAAAATCTTTTAAATATATTTGCTCCCGAGGTCAATGTTTTTACTTGTTTTCATTTTTATTAAAGTCATACAGTGCAACAAAAAAAAAAATCTTAATTATATGACAAAAATTTTTATTATAAAATCTATTCAATATATCTGTGGACTTTTGATAAAATAACTTAAGTTGAGACAAACATGATTTTGAATTTCTTAATTATAAAAACTAGTTTAACTCGGACCGCTTTACTAAATATTATTCCTAAAAATCGCTGGGTGAGGAAAAAAATTCTTAATTTGAAAGTAAATCCAATAAACTCTGAACACCATATTTAAAGCAAAGATAAATTAAACAACACAAATCTCTAAAACGGGAGTTCATTTTATTACTCTCTTTCTCTCTCTTTGTATGTTTTGTTTTTTATATAACACTAATCAAGAATAGTAAAAACAAGATTACGCATGCCGACATTAAAAAAATGTTTCGTTCTGCGTACGTCAAATCAGCCTCAAACTTAACAAAAGCAATATACAAACAGTAAGATTTATATAGTTTAAAAGTTTATTTAAAATTATACTTTTGTACATATTACGGCTTGTGTGGTTATTTGCCGTTTTTAAGTTAATTTTACAAATTTTTTTTTTTTAATTTCTACTTATTTATTTGTTATTTATTACTTTTTATACCCGCCACCAAAAAAATGGTGGGGGTATATTCATTTTGTCATTCCGTTTGTAACACATCGAAATATCCATTTTAGACCCCATAAAGTATATATATTCTGAATCGGGGTTTGATTTTATGACGATCTAGCTATGTCCGTCCGTCTGTCCGTCTGTTGAAAGCACGATAGAGGTCGCACCGAATAAGCTAGGGGCTTCAAATTTTGCCAAAATCTTTCTTATAGACAAGGTTTGTTTGGTATTGAAAATGGGCTAAATCGGAATATTAGGAAGAGAGTTATAGCTCGAAAAGCAAGAGTAGGTCGAAAAAACCGTGTCCTTCGAACATCGAATAAAATGGAATTGTGTCCAAACGCCTTAACGTAGACTCATGAAACTTCAAATATATATTTCCTGGGTAAAGACAATATTTTCCTCCGAAAATTGTCTCAATCTATGCATTAGGAGAGGAGTTATCGATCAAAATGTCCGAAAATTTATACCGCACAGTGTATTTTTCGGTATATTTAGAAACAAAAACGTCATAAAAGCAACAAAAATTGATGTACGACTCTGAAATTTTGCACACTTTGCTTTTTTGTGACACGCTTTCTTGTAACGGCAAATCAATGTGCCGCGCCCACTTTTACGCCCACCTCCCATATAACGTTTTAACTAAAATTCATATAATTTCTCTATTAATAAAGATTTTGGAATAATAAAGGCCTATATTGAAACACCTCAGTTGTGCTCATTCGCAATAATAACTTTGACACGCCTACTATAACGCCCACTTTTCACGTTATCTACCGTTAATGAAATTTAAAACCTCATAAAACCGCTAAAATTAGAGGTATGATGATAAATTTTGCTACGTCTATCCCCCTAGGCAATTTCATTACTATGCCAAAAAATTAAGGTGCCACGCCCACTTTTACGCCCACCTCCCATATAACGTTTTACCTAAAATTCATATAATTTCTCTATTAATAAAGATTTTGGAATAATAAAGGACTATATTGAAACACCTTAGTTGTACTCATTAGCAAAAACAACTTTGACATGCCTAATATAACGCCCACTTTCACTTTTGACGCATAAACGTAGTCATGAAACTTCGAATATATATTCACGAGTCAAAAGAATATTTTTCCCTGAAAATCGCTTAAATCTATGAATTAGGAAAAGAGTTATAGATAAAAATGTACGAATGCACAATGTATATTTCAAATTTAAAACTTAATAAAACTGACAAAACTATATGTACGATTCTAAAATTTTGCAAACATGGCTTTTTGGTCAAAGTCTTCGTTATAACGGAAAATAGATGTGCCACGCACACTTTTTTCCTTAAATTTTAATAAAAATATATTAGTCATATATATTAGCATTTATTCACATTACACTGCACCATTTATTGTACTGTAGCTAAATATAAGATAAAGATGATAAGATAGACGACTCTACCAGCAACTACTAGATGGCATGCTAACAACTTATGCTTATGTTCTCCTGAAGTTATGCTCTATTAAGAATGGGAATTTAGGAAAATTGTGACCTAAGTAAAAAAAAATTATCTCTAAACATTATAAACAATTTATTTTCATGTACTAATGGCTAACAAATTTTAAAATTATACAAAACTTATTTCGTTTGAAAATCTTTTAAAAGCAAAATGTTATAGAAGTTTAAAAATCAAAATCTTACTAATAAATTTCCCGTTTTAGAAAAATGCAGAGAATGTATATTTTAAATCACCCTGTGGCCCTTAAAATTTAACCTTAAATTCACTTTCTTCCTCTTAAATTCATGTAAATTCTCTATGAATAAAGATTTTGGAATACTAAAGGACTATATTGAAATATCTAAGTTATGTTTATTAGCAGAAACTTTATTGACACGCGTATTTTAACGGCCACTTTCATTGAAAGACTAAATTTACGAAAACATTTTACTAGCATACCGAAGTTATAATGGGTGGTTTAATTTTAAGGGACTATGTTGATTTTGAATAAAATTATTATGAAATTATTATCATTTGTTTTTATAATGATAATATTTGTATGCTTCAATTATGTATGACACAAAATATCGGCCAAATGGCCCCCCAACCTTGGCGGCACACCACGATCCGATAGTCCAAATTTTCAATGACACTGTTGATGCTCGATTGTTGGGCACGATAATGAGTCGAGGTTGCTTGCTCTTTTGCCACGTTATCGTGAAAAACAGCAATGTTTCACATTCAACGAACTAAGATGGCATTCACAGATGTTTTCACATTTCATACAGACCTGCTTTGCATACATTTGAATATTTTTTACAATTCTCACGATTGTGGACGAATTCGAACGATTATGTTGACCAAAAGAAGCACGAAGTGCACAAAATGCATTTTGATTTGAACGCCCATTTTTATAAAAATCTTTAATATTTAAAAGCGTTGCTCGATTGTGGTTCTTCTACATTATAAACTATTTTATGCTTTTTAATAAAAAGTTTTTTATTAATTATTAATTAATACAATTCTCCCGATTGTGGACGAATTTGAACGATTATGTTGACCACGAGTCACCTTGTGCACGTGCACGAAATGCATTTTAATTTAAACGCTCATTTTATAATAAGCCTGAATAGCTTTAACGCATAAACAATTTTATGATTTTATAAAAAGTTTTTTTATTAATTAAAAACAAATTTACTTTTTATTTGTTTTGCTGCGGGATCCTGGGAAATTAAAAAATAAATCTCGCATTCTCGGAAAACAAAAATTTTCGGGAAAAAACCCTAGCTATAAAAGAACGGAAAATTGGTGGTGGGTATAAAAGATTCAGCACAGCCGAATTTAATGCTCTTACTTGTTTATCCATAAACCATCGTAGGTATTCTTAGAAGACCTAATCAAAGTTTGATCACAATCTGTATAGTGGTTTAAGGGCATGTTGGGGAAAAACATTAATTTGTATGTGTAAAGAAGATTTAACAAAAATGTTTGCCTTTCAAAAACATATCACTTATGTTAATATGTATGTATATATATACTGCTAAAGTAGAACCATATTCCCACATAGATTAGTTTTCAGTAATTGTCACTTTGAACTGAATGACTTTTACAATTTCATTACAGATGTATGACACTTTCTTTAGTGTCCTTTTATACCACCATGTTCTCTTCATTCAATTATTCCGAAGTGCACAAATCCAAATATGAGTTTGTGTTGTGGAGATGTGGCTTGATTTGACTACAATTACATTTGATGTCCAGGCCACAATTGTTGACAATATAAATCCATTAAAGTATAAAAAATTAGATAAAAGCAAAATCAAAAACTAAGTGCATGTTAATGGTTGATACTTGTGTGTACTTATCATAGTTTATGTTTGAATATACGAAGATAGCTATTTATGTGCTGAGAAATGGAAACAATAAAAGCTGGTAGATGGTAGTTGTTATAAAAACTTAAAGAGTCTTGAGAGTTTTATTTATAAGATTAAGTTTCTGACATATAAACTTAGAATTTACAAATATTTAACTACATCAGATGATTTGTCGTGAGGTTTGATTTTCAATAGGATTTTATGGATCACGCATGACTTGTATCAAACTGCTAAGTCATTTTTGTTCAGTATTGCTTGGCAACTCATTATGATAAGATTTGCACTACAACAACGTCTTCAAATGGTTCAGCTGATTCGAGCATTATCGACCTTTTGAAACTATTATTGCCAATACCATTTGCAAATTTGAGTCCTAGTTTACATTAATGGATGATGTTTGACATTCACCACGTAGTGAAGAGTGCACACGATGACCATAACGTATCGATTCGTCATCGTTTTCAGAAGCTTGACATGTTTTATTCGACCTCTTTCTTAAAACGCACAAAATACAAATTGTGCAATAATTTAATCCAGGCCACTTAAATTTTCGTCTTATTTTCTAGGAAAACTCAACAACTGAAATTCGGTGCTAATCGTGAAAATTTGTTCAGTGATGAAACACTTTTCTGGCCCAATGGATACGTTGTTAAACAAAATTGCAGTATTTAGACTGATGAACAATTTGAAGAGTATCAAGACCAACTATTATTAAAGATCTATTAAAGATAGCGGTATGGCATGGTTGATGAGGTGGTGGAATCACGGACTCATACTTATTCAAAAATGATTCAAATCAGACTGTTACAGTCAATTGTAACCGCTATTGCATCATATTAATAGACTATATGCTTCCTGAAATTTAAGCGCATGATCTCTGATTTTAAAAGGATGGCGCTACGAGCTATACAGCTTGTGATGCAATGGGCTTGTTAAAAAATCATTTCAATGAGGACTGATTTTCACGTTTTGTTACAGTTAATTGGCCACCTTAATCATGTGACAACACAACTTTGGACTATTTTTTTAAAAGAATATTTTACGCTTGAGGTCTTTAGAAATAAGCCAGCTACGATTGACACTTTAGAAGATAACATTACTTGTGTTATTGGCAATATACCATTCGCTATACTCGAACAAGTCGCCCAAAATTGAACCTTTCGAGTGCACCGCTTATGTCCAAACAGGAAATACCATAAATTATTCATTTAACCGCATTGTTTGACAAATTCAAACATAGGGAGATACACAATTGAGCAGCGCATAAAGTTCGTTGAAACTTTTTACGAAAATGGACATTCAATTCAAAATACATTTCGTTTCTTGATTTTTTTGATCAGCATAATCGATCAAATACGTCCACAATGGGGAGAATTGTGCAAATTGTCCAAATTTCAGCAAACCGTATCTGTAGAAAATGTTAATACACTTGTGCATGCTTGCTGAGTTAGTTCTACGGAAAACATTACTGTTGTTCGCGATAGTATGGCAAAAGAGTAGTCAACCTCAACTCGTTGTCGTGGCTAATTATTGAACATCAACATGGTAATTGAAAAAATTTACCATCGGACAGAAATATGCCGCCGAAACAGTGGCAAGTGTTAAGCTGATAGTTTGTTTCCCACAAACTTGTCATAGATCCTTCCAGCATAATTAAAAGTATTACGATAATTCTCTGAAAACTTTTTGCTTTATTTGTAATTAATTAATTGCGTTTTGGTTTTACCACCCTATATTAGTATATCGAGAGCGTGTAGAGTTTCATGGTCTAATCGCAGTTAATTTGTATAGTCCTGCAAGACAACACTGTAGCATGTGGATTATTTAATTTTAAAATTTCTTGACTCAATGTGCCTGATTAAGGGTTGAATCTAAAAATTGGTAAACACAGTTTGGTCAAAGGCTTACAAATCTCCAAAAGTTTAAAGATGGTTTATTAAATTGATTTGCTATGAAAACTTAATTAGACAACTGATAAACCTTTGAAAATTTATCTGTATACGGCAGTTATTTTCTACTGCCAGTGCTTGAATTATGGGTGGCTGTACGGCGAGTACTAATGAGCAAACCTGTATTATAATTTTTATACCCGCCACCAATAAAATGGTGGGGGTATATTCATTTTGTCATTCCGTTTGTAACACATCGAAATATCCATTTTAGACCCCATAAAGTATATATATTCTGAATCGGGGTTTGATTTTATGACGATCTAGCTATGTCCGTCCGTCTGTCCGTCTGTCCGTCTGTTGAAAGCACGATAGAGGTCGCACCGAAAAAGCTAGGGGGCTCAAATTGTGCCAGGATCATTCTTATAGACAAGGTTTGTTTGGTATTGAAAATGGGCCAAATCGGAATATTAGGAAGGGAGTTATAGCTCGAAAAGCAAGAGTAGGTCGAAAAAACCGTGTCCTTCAAACATCGAATAAAATGGAATTGTGTCTAAACGCATTAACGTAGACTCATGAAACTTCGAATATATATTTCCTGAGTAAAAACAATATTTTTCCCCGAAAATTATCAAAATCTATGCATTAGGAGAGGAGTAATCGATCAAAATGAACGAAAATTTATACCGCACAGGGCCCTATTTTGCCAGAATCTATTGAAAATGGGCTATATCGGAATATTAGGAAGAGAGTTATAGCTCGAAAAGCAAGAGTAGGTCGAAAAAACCGTGTCCTTCGAACATCGAATAAAATGGAATTGTGTCCAAACGCATTAACGTAGACTCATGAAACTTCGAATATATATTTCTTGAGTAAAAACAATAGCATTCCCAAAAACTTATCTAAATCTATGCATTAGGAAAGGAGTTATCGATCAAAATGTATGAAAATTTATACCGCACAGTGTATTTTTCGGTATATTTAAAAACAAAAACGTCATAAAAGCAACAAAATTGGCTGTACGACTCTGAATTTTTGCACACTTTGCTTTTTGGTGACACGCTTTCTTGTAACGGCAAATCAATGTGCTACGCCCACTTTTACGCCCACCTCCCATATAACGTTTTAACTAAAATTCATATAATTTCTCTATTAATAAAGATTTTGGAATAATAAAGGCCTATATTAACTTTAACTTTAACTTTGACACGCCTACTATAACGCCCACTTTCACTTTTGAATTGTGTCCAGACGCATAAACGTAGTCATGTAACTTCGAATATATTTATCGAGTCAAAAGAATATTTTTCCCTGAAAATCGCTTAAATCTATGAATTAGGAAAAAAGTTATAGATAAAAATGTACGAAAATTTATACCCCACAGTGTATATTTCAAATTTAAAACGTAATAAAACTGAAAAAACTATATGTACGATTCTGAAATTTTGCAAACTTGGTTTTTTGGTCAAAGTCTTCGTTATAACGGAAAATAGATGTGCCACGCACACTTTTTTCTTTAAATTTTTATAAAACTATATTAGTCATATTCATTAGCATTTATTCATCTTACCCTGCGCCATTTATTGTACTGTAGCTAAATATAAGATAAAGATGATAAGATAGATGACTCTACTAGCAGCTACTAGATGGCATGCTAACAACTTATAAACAATTTATTTTTTATTTCGTTTAAAAATCTTTTGAAAGCAAAATGTTATAGAAGTATAAAAATCAAAATCTTACTAATAAATTTCCCGTTTTAAAAAAATTCTGAGAATGTATATTTTGAATCACCATGTGGCCCTTACAATTTAACCACCCTCTACAAAGAAAGTGATACATATTTTTATATTATTATCACACGGTGATTCAAAATATAATTCTCAGTACATGAAAATAAATTGTTTATAATGTTTAGAGATAATTTTTTTTTACTTAGGTCAAAATTTTCCTAAATTCCCATTTTTAATAGAGCATAACTTCAGGAGAACAAAAGATAATAAACATAAATTAGCACTATTTCGTAGATAAAACTTTCCTCTTAAATTCATGTCATTTCTCTATGAATAAAGATTTTGGAATACTAAAGGACTATATTAAAATATCTAAGTTATGTTTATTAGCAGAAACTTTATTGACACGCGTATTTTAACGGCCACTTTCATTGAAAGACTAAATTTTCGAAAACATTTTACTAGCATACCGAAGTTATAATGGGTGGTTTAAATTTAAGGGACTATGTTGATTTTGAATAAAATTATTATGAAATTATTATTATTTATTTTTATAATAATAATATTTGTATGCTTCAATTATGTATGGAACAAAATATCGGCCAAATGGCCCCCCCTAACCTAGGCGGCACACCTCGATCCGATAGTCCAAATTTGCAATAACACTGTTGATGCTCGATTGTTGGGCACGATGATGAGCCGAGGTTGCTTGCTCTTTTGCCACGTTATCGTGAAAAACAGCAATATTTCCCATTCAACGAACTAAGATGGCATTCACAGATGTTTTCACATTTCATACAGACCTGCTTTGCAGACATTTAAATATTTTTTACAATTCTCACGATTGTGGACGAATTCGAACGATTATGTTGACCAAAAGAATCACGAAGTGCACGAAATGCATTTTGATTTGAACGCCCATTTTTATAAAAATCTTTAATATTTAAAAACGTTGCTCGATTGCGTATCTTTCCACTGTTCAAATTGAGTTAGTCTGAGATTGAGAAATGTCAAATGAAATACAAGAAAAAGGTTGAAGTTTAGATGTGGTTCACCTTAAACATGGGCCCTTCAAATTTTACCACCCTCTACAAAGAAAGTGATACATATTTTATTATATAGAGATTATTCTATAGCGATTAACAAAATAATAAATATTGTGCTTTAAATGTACACAAAATTGGTGGTGGGTATAAAAGATTCGGCACAGCCGAATATAGTGCTCTTACTTGTTTACATTTATCCATGTTTTTGATATTTCATCAGATATAGTTTTGACATAATTTTAATCAACGTAAATTAGGAAATCGCCGTTTATATTTTTTTTTTGCTAATTTGTGAAAATCTCGAGCGTTTTTTAAGATGAGATTTTGGGCTTTTACTAGTTGCCAAACTTTTCGCTTAACAATAGCGCCAACACCGTCCACCGCTCCTTTTCCATGCAAAGTAGCAAATTCCTAATTTCTAACGGAAAATCCAGTACTTAAACATTGCATGCATGGGCGTACCACCAAATATTTGAAGAGGGACATGGGGGTTGCGGTTTACAACATGGTTATTGATTACTTATTATTGATTTTTAAGAATTATTTTAGGTTTCAGAAGAATTTGAAATTCATCTCAATTTAAGTTGCAGATTGAGGGATCGCATGTTATTTAAACACACTTTTTGTTACTTTGAGGTGAAGTTTTTCGGATTCTCGGCAATTTGAAGCCTTGATTCAGATTCAGCAGATGAAAATCCATTATAAACACTTACTGCAACCTCATAATATTAAAATAAAATTTTTGGGTATTTTCATGCCGTTACGGACTTTGCTAAACGCTAAATACTGAAAGGAGTGTTTTGCCCACTTTTGTGACCAAGAGGTACGTTAAGGTTAGCCTCTGACAAGGCCTTGAATATGTATCCTATTATTCCATTAACAAACAGTTGGATTTTGGGCAACTTTAAATTTCTGTCTTTGGTTTAAAAAATTTCGGATTGGCCCATATGTATGTATACGTATTTCATATGAGATGAATGGTGATACAAACTACTGTTATTGCATGACTACACGTTGTTAAGGGTATAGAAGATTCGGCACGGCCGAATATAGCACTCTAACTTGTTTTTTTCTGTATAAGTGAAATATAAAATTTATTAATAATAAAGAAAAAACTAAGTTAAGTGTTGATTGTTAGTTTTAAAAAAACGCTCTACATAATTAAGAACCGGAAGACCCTGAAGATTTCTTTATCCTATTTCTTAAATTTATGTGCCCAAATAAAATACAAATTACTTTATATTTTTAAAGATTTCCCTTAAAGCTAATAATAAAAAATCTATAACTTCCTTGACCTGACTTTCACCATTTAACGAAAAGGGTTAGAACAACTCGAAAACTTAAACAATAAAAAAAAAAATGAAACAAAAAAAACCTTAAATTGAAATTAAACTTTTTAAGATAAAAATACTCTACACAAATAACGGCAAACAAAATGCAGAATATATAAAAAAAATCAAAAAAAAAGCAAATAAAAAAAGGAGCAAGGCAAGAAGAAGTTTTTTTTGTGAATATTTAAATGAAATGTTAATGTTGTTGTTTATGTGCCACTGGATGTTAAATTATGCTGATTTATATTAACGCTTCTATATTTTTGTTGTTTTTCTATTTACATTTATCAAGTTTATTTTTGTTGTTGTTGGCTGCTTGTTATTTTGTAACACAATCCCCGAAAGAGAATTTTGCATACATTTTATACATTTGCATTAAACTGTTTTTCTCTTCACCATTTCTGACCACCATTAACGAGCAATCATATGACAAACTGACAAACAAATACTTGTTAGAGTGTAACAGCAACAACTTTGTTGTTAGACCAAAAGGGGTGAATAAATATAACAACAAGAAATAGGAAAAAAATGATAAAGAAAATGTATTTAAATAGTATAATTTAAAACCAAAAGGGGCAATTTAAGAGGAGGACTGAAGTTTCTGGGAACAAAACAAACAATAAACCCTATGACAATAAAAACATTTCCTTTAAAATTAAAAGCTTATTATGCGATTCAGATAAATAGGCACAACATTACATTTCACTTGAAATTATAAATGATGATTGTTGTGGAAACTATTTGCATTTTTTACTTTTAAAATTTACATAAAAAAAAACGGGAGAATTTTGTTTATAAAACGCCACTTTGCTTATTAAGTATAAAAAGTATATACATACATACTTACTACAGGAAGTGGCTGTTTCTTCTTCTTTTTATACCCGCCACCAAAAAAATGTTGGGGGTATATTCATTTTGTCATTCCGTTTGTAACACATCGAAATATCCATTTTAGACCCCATAAAGTATATATATTCGGAATCGGGGTTTGATTTTATGACGATCTAGCTATGTCCGTCTGTCTGTCCGTCTGTTGAAAGCACGATAGAGGTCGCACCGAAAAAGCTAGGGGGCTCAAATTTTGCCAGAATCTTTCTTATAGACAAGGTTTGTTTGGTATTGCAAATGGGCTAAATCGGAATATTAGGAAGAGAGTTATAGCTCGAAAAGCAAGAGTAGGTCGAAAAAAACCGTGTCCTTCGAACATCGAATAAAATGGAATTGTGTCTAAACGCCTTAACGTAGACTCATGAAACTTCGAATATATATTTCCTGGGTAAAGACAATATTTTCCTCGAAAATTGTCTAAATCTATGCATTAGGAGAGGAGTTATCGATCAAAATGTACGAAAATTTATACCGCACAGTGTATTTTTCGGTATATTTAAAAACAAAAACGTCATAAATGCAACAAAATTGGATGTAGGACTCTGAAATTTTGCACACTTTGCTTTTTGATGACACGCTTTTTTGTAACGGCAAATCAGAGTGTGCCACGCCCACTTTTACGCCCACCTCTCATATAACGTTTCAACTAAAAGTCATATAATTTCTCTATTAATAAAGATTTTGGAATAATAAACGCCTATATTGAAACACCTCAGTTGTACTCATTCGCAAAAATAACTTTGACGCGCCTACTATAACGCCCACTTTTCACGCTATCTACCGTTGATGAAATTTAAAGCTCATAAAACCGGTAAAATTAGAGGTATGATGATAAATTTTGCTAAGTCTATCCCCCTAGGCAATTTCATTACTATGCCAAAGAATTAAGGTGCCACGCCCACTTTTACGCCTACCTCCTATATAACGTTTTACCTAAAATTCATATAATTTCTCTATTAATAAAGATTTTGGAATAATAAAGGACTATATTGAAATACCTTTGTTGTACTCATTAGCAAAAATAGCTTTGACACGCCTACTTTAATGCCCACTTTCACTTTTGAATTGCGTCCAGACGCATAAACGTAGTCATGAAACTTCGAATATATATTTATCGAGTCAAAAGAATATTTTTCCCTGAAAATCGCTTAAATCTATGAATTAGGAAAAGAGTTATAGATAAAAATGTACGAAAATTTATACCGCACAGTGTATATTTCAAATTTAAAACGTAATAAAACTGACAAAACTATATGTTCGATTCTGAAATTTTGCAAACATGGCTTTTTGGTCAAAGTCTTCGTTATAACGGAAAATAGATGTGCCACGCACACTTTTTTCCTTAAATTTTAATAAAAATATATTAGTCATATATATTAGCATTTATTCACATTACACTGCACCATTTATTGTACTGTAGCTAAATATAAGATAAAGATGATAAGATAGACGACTCTACCAGCAACTACTAGATGGCATGCTAACAACTTATGCTTATGTTCTCCTGAAGTTATGCTCTATTAAGAATGGGAATTTAGGAAAATTGTGACCTAAGTAAAAAAAAATTATCTCTAAACATTATAAACAATTTATTTTCATGTACTAATGGCTAACAAATTTTAAAATTATACAAAACTTATTTCGTTTGAAATCTTTTAAAAGCAAAATGTTATAGAAGTTTAAAAATCAAAATCTTACTAATAAATTTCCCGTTTTAGAAAAATGCAGAGAATGTATATTTTAAATCACCCTGTGGCCCTTAAAATTTAACCTTAAATTCACTTTCTTCCTCTTAAATTCATGTAAATTCTCTATGAATAAAGATTTTGGAATACTAAAGGACTATATTGAAATATCTAAGTTATGTTTATTAGCAGAAACTTTATTGACACGCGTATTTTAACGGCCACTTTCATTGAAAGACTAAATTTACGAAAACATTTTACTAGAATACCGAAGTTATAATGGGTGGTTTAATTTTAAGGGACTATGTTGATTTTGAATAAAATTATTATGAAATTATTATCATTTATTTTTATAATGATAATATTTGTATGCTTCAATTATGTATGGAACAAAATATCGGCCAAATGGCCCCCCAACCTAGGCGGCACACTTCGATCCGATATTCCATATTTTCAATGACACTGTTGATGCTCAATTGTTGGGCACGATGATGAGTCGAGGTTGCTTGCTCTTTTGCCACTTTATCGTGAAAAACAGCAATGTTTCCCATTCAACGAACTAAGATGGCATTCACAGATGTTTTCACATTTCATACAGACCTGCTTTGCAGACATTTTAATATTTTTTAAAATTCTCACGATTGTGGACGAATTCGAACGATTATGTTGACCAAAAGAATCACGAAGTACACGAAATGCATTTTGATTTGAACGCCCATTTTTATAAAAATCTTTAATATTTAAAAGCGTTGCTCGATTGCATATCTTTCCACGGTTCAAATTGAGTTAGTCTGAGATTGAGAAATGTCAAATGAAATACAAGAAAAAAGTTGAAGTTTAGATGTGGTTCACCTTAAACATGGGCCCTTCAAATTTAACCACCCTCTACAAAGAAAGTGATACATATTTTATTATAAAGAGATTATTCTTTAGCGATTAACAAAATAATAAATATTGTGCTTTAAATGTACACAAAATTGGTGGTGGGTATAAAAGATTCGGCACAGCCGAATATAGTGCTCTTACTTGTTTTTTTTGCTTTCATTTGTTAGAAAGAAAATGAATGTAATTAAACGATGTAAAATGAATAAGTAGGAATTTTAATTATTTACGAACAATGTAGTTTGTTTGTATGTATGTTAATTTATAAAAGGTTTTTCAATAAGAGTGATATGATTTCTTTAAGAAAAAACACGCTCTTATTGTATAGGAAATTCAAAAGTTTTTTATTAATGTGAAGTACAATTGATACAAGTAAGTTCTAAACAAACGTCGCCTGCACGACTTCTTATGCATTTTTCGAGCACTTTTTCCACTAAATCAAGGCTCACGTTCATCTAAATGTTGCAGTAAACTGCAAAAACTGTCGATTATGGAATAAAATCCACAACATACTCATGAAAAACCATTACATTCACCTAAATTGAAAACTTGATGTGGTTTTTGTTCTGGTGAAATCATCGCTCCGTACTTCTTTCGAAATGAAGCTGGCAACACCGTTACTTTCAATGAAGAGTGCTTTAGATCAATGATAACCAACTTTTTATGACCAAATTAGAAGAAACTGATCTTGACAACATTTGGTTCGAACAAGATGGGGCTACGAATCACGCAGTAAATGCAACAATTGAATTATTGCGAGAAAAGTTTGGAGATTCGATTATTTTAAGAAATTATGATATTGAATGGCCTTCAAGACGTTGTGATTTAACACCATTAGACTATATCTTGTGGTATTATTTGAAATTATTGATCTTGATTGATTGAAATAAATCAGACTCTCTTCAAGCTTTACAGCTCAATATTGAACGTGCCATTTATGACATACGACTTGGTTTAGTAGAAAAAGTGCACGAAAATTGGGTTTGGGGAATTCGTTCATGCAGAAGAAGTCGTATATGCCATTCTTATAACATTTTACTTAACTTAACTTAACTTAACTTAACTTAACTTAACTTAATTGTATCGATTTATTTTTCACATAAAAAAAAACTTTCCTTAACAATAAGTGTGTTTTTTTTTTTCTTAAAGAAATCATAACACTCTTATGGAAAAACCTTTTGTGAAGGACAATGTTTTTCATTAAAGAAATTTTTTTGTTAAGCTCATTGTACTGTCTGCTAAGAAAAAGCAAAAAGTGTAGAAAAAAAGCATCCTTTCACGTTCTAAGTAAAAAAAAAAGATTTTTCTTCTTTTTTTAACCATATTCTGATATCGTTTTAGATTTAAAACTTTATAAAGCAATTTAATTCTAACAGTCAAGCACTTTCATTCGATTCCTGTACTAAAGGACCAAAAAAATAGGTAAATCCCTATTTTGTTTAGAACCACAAAAGTTATATTGTTATAAAGACATAGTTATTTCAAATTTTAAAATAATTAAACAAAACTACTCTTTATATAACTCGATGATTTGATAGTAAATTTTTCTACTCAAGCTTTTCCACTTGATGCCATCTTGCATTTTGAGTGTTGTATTTTGCAAGTCAAGTCCTCTTCCCTAATACCCATGTTCAGCAGTTTCAACAAATGTTATTTTATATTAAACTTCGGATATCATTTTCAATTTCATTTTTGTTATATTACAGTGGCGGCCACTTGGAACTGAGTTATGTATTAAGCAAGCCAAACTTTTAAGCCAATTAAATTTGTATGTAAAACTTAACTTTATTTTAATATACATATATGTATGCAATGTAGAATTTCCTTATCGCTTCATTCTCTTTAGTAAAGGATCTAAGGAATTGCAGCTCTAGAAATATTTATTTAAAGTTTCTTTTTCTTTTTTTTTAAATTTAGAACAGATTATTCAACATAGAAGTAAACTTCGAAACTTGTATTTGGACCAAAAAAAAACAAAATTTTTTTTTTAAATTTTCTTTATAATTTTATTCAAAGGTTTCTATTTTAGATCACTACTTGGCGAATTGAATTCCCGTACGACTTAGGCGGTCATTTGACAGGTTCCAAATTCCCTATTGGCTGCTCACTAAAAATATTTCTCATCTCAATAAAGTCACAATTTGGTGAGCATGGTGTTCTGTAACAGTAAATGTTACCATCATCATGTGCTAAAATTTTATGCAATAAACGTCTTCTATAACGAGCCTACAGTTGACTCTTTCATTTTGACCGGCAAAATTTTTAAAGAAATGTGGAACGATTGGATTTTCTTAGCCATTAAACAAAAACGTTGTTGTAATATTAGCCAAAATGCTGCTCACGGCATTCAAAGTTATAAAAAAAATATTTTCTTATTTAAAATGAAATAGGTGGGAATTACTTTTGTTTCAATGGTTTTTTACACAAGAGCAATTTTTCTAGCCCAAAATAACTTATTGTAGGCAAAAAAAGGTAAAGTTAGTTATTTATTGACGTAAAGTTTAAACCAGCTATAACCCCGTACTAGCAGCATAAAACCAATAAATATTTATTAAAAAAAACGGTTTGCTGTTTTTTTTTAACAGTGCATATTTAGTGATTGATTTAGTGACTGTCGTGATGTAGTACCGAACTCGAAAGAGAAAGAAGGCTGGTCGTACAAGCAGACTTTCAAATTTGTAAATAAATTAAAACAGCACAATTTAATATATGAAGTAACTCATCGCGGCCATTTAAAAATATATAAAAGTAGGAAGCTTTAGAAGAAATTGTTATAACACTTGAAGATTTGAAATCATATGCCAGTTGATGATACGAAAAATAAAAAACAATGTTCTACAGCAGCATAAAATAATTGCCAGCATTTCATTATACATTATTTATACTTACTTACATGTGCGTCCACTTTAAATGTATTCAGTCTTTCACTCTTAAAGTAAATCGCTTATTATACCCTTAATAAATCCTTTATTAGTCGAAGTGATTAAAACTATTCTTAATTAAAAACACACCGTGTCACGTTATTAATAAACTAAACAAAAGAAAATAAATGATTTATTGTGTTTATTCTAATAAAAAAATAAATAAAAGATCTCAATGATGACTGATGATATATGTTCTTGCATGTGCCCACCTTCATTAAAGAAGAAGCGATCAAATACAACACAAACAAAGAACATTTCTATTTAGTCAAAATAACTAATGATGTAATCCCAGGTTTAAGCTACAGCACATACCATTATGAAATACTAGATTTGCGTGTGCAGCAGCAGCAAGAGAACACGATTTTTTTACTTTAAAATAAATTGCTTAAATAGCCAGTTATTATATCATTTTGTTGTTGTAATCAGAAAAACTCCATTTAATTACACAAAATTTATTTAGTTTTTATACCCTTCACACAGTGAAAAGGGGTATATATAGGTTTGCCATTTCGTGTGAAATTTCTACAATTTTCATTTCCGACCCCATAAAGTATATATTTTCTGAAAGCTTATGAATAGGGAAGTCGATTAAGCTCTGTCAGTCTGTCCGTCTGTCCATGTGTATGTTGAAACTTGAACTTTTTGAAGCCCCCCGACATCGCTCGGACCTGGGTGAGGTATTGAAATATCAGAAATATTCGGGAGTAGATCGGCATTGAAAATCAGAAACATCGGTACATAAACAACTGAGATATGAGCAAAAACCCACGACCACCTCGATTTTTTTTTCATAAAAACAACATTACAACAACGAAATACATACATACAAACGTGTATACTGGTTAGGGAAAACGTGGCATCGAATCCCAGTTGAGCGAAAAAAATTTTTTTTTTATTTTTTTTATATTTTTTTTTAATTTTTTTTTTATTTTTTATTTAATATATTATTTATATTTTTATTTTTTTTTTTTTATTTTTTTTTATATATTTTTATTTTTTGTTTGTTTTATATTTATTATATATATAGTTTAATTATTAAAAAAAAAAAAAAATTTGTAATTTTTTTTACAAAAATTTTTTTTTTTATTTTTTCAACATACATACATACGTAAATTTATAATTTTACAATGGGATGTTTTTATATATGTATGTACGTATTTCATATGGGATGAATGGTGGTACAAACTACTGTTATTGCTTGACTACATGTTGTGAAGGGTATATAAGATTCGGCACGGCCGAATATAGCGCTATTATTTGTTTTAACTCACGATTCGTATCTTTACGGATAGCCAATCAGTGATTAAGACATTGAGAAAGGAGAAAGTTGAATCCCGGAACGTTTTGCAATGCAAGAGTGAGATAAACTCATATGCAAATTGTGAACATCTGGAGATAATATGGATACCAAGCCATCACGGGCTGATCGGAAACGAGAAAGCCGACAAATTATCCAAAATGGGAGCTCTTTTGAGTACTATAACTTTGGAGAACGCCAAACCCCTTAAACGATTTAAGGATGAACTTAAACGTTGGGCAATGGAAGAACATGTCAGAAAATAGCAAAGCACTGATGTCGGTAAGGTGACAAGAACACTCTGGGGTGACCCAAATCTTGGGAAGTCAAAGGAGATTCTGAGACTAAGTAGACCTACCCTTAGGAAATTAACCGGTGTAATTACAGGTCATACGTAGTTGAGAACTCATCTAGCTCGCATGAGATTATCTAAAGAGACGACATGTAGAGCTTGCGAGGAAGAGGATGAGACTCTGGTACACTTCCTCTGTCATTGTCCTGCGTTTGGGCATATTAGGCGCGAAAATTTTACAGTGGATACTATGCCGAACTTGGAATACTTGGGGAACTCGAACTGGAGATCCATAAGGCGTTACATTGAGGGGACTGGTTTCTTGGACTAGTCCGTTATTTATGGGAAATTATGTTTATGGTTTTTTGTTTGGGAATTCCGTTTTCCACATGGAGCGCACAACATGCCAACTGGGCATAGGTGTATACCTGTCATGGGTTTGGGCTTTTATACCCCTCCTTTTCAACCTAACCTAACCTAACTCACATTTTGTACTTCACATAACTACCTTTGTATAAAATTTTGTACCCTTAAAACAGCTAATAGACGGCATGTTTTTAATATCTGACTTGGGTAATTGGTATTCATATGTATTTGTTCATGGCTGTCAAAATTATTATTTAACACTCAATCGCCGCTGACTGATTTCAGGCATCAGAAACTTCTGTCAACAGCTGATATCAGGTGGCTCGTCAGAACAAATTAGAGACGCTCTAGTTAAGATGTTGGCAGATGCCTTATACCCTGTTCAGACAGATATTTTTATTGTTTCAATTTAGTGTTGATTGAGCAAATAAAACAAGTGTTCACACATACTCAAATTATCTTACTCCATTAGCATTTGATAGCTGTAACAATACGTTGTTTTTATACCAAATCAAATAATGCCTTTACTGGCGTCAATCTATGCCAGCCTCTTTCTCTTCAGTTTTTTTCCTGTTCATAAAATATATTTACAATTATATTTATATAAGTATGTATTTGAATTTATTTAAACATTTTTTAAAAATTTCCATCAACAATTTTCCATTTTTTTACTTTTGTTTTTTGTATATTTTTTTGTTTGACATTAGAAATGCCACCTATAGAATTTTCTTCTCTCTGAACATACTTCTCGAGAGTTGTATTTCGAGTTTTGGACAATAAGTGAAGTAATTAAGTACATATTGCTCAATTTATAAGGAATTTTTAGTATGGTAAATTGAGCTCAATAAAGGCCTTTAATTGCGAGAATATTATAAATTGACAATTAAGGTGTGTGTGTGAACATAGGATTGTCACATATGTTTTACAGAAGTAATGTTTTAATGCTAACACACGACATGTACGTCTTTGGAATTGGGGAATTTCACAAGTCAGATGTAAAAAGGTTAATCTGTTTAAATAGGATATAAATAGCCTTTTTATTCCTTTTTTTATTACTACAATATTCATGTTAGATCACCTAAAGCATATATTTTTGAAAGCTTGTGACTAGGAGAGGCGACCGATCAAGGTCAGTCTGTCCGTGTGTTTGTTGAAATCAACTTTTACAAGCAAACCCATGTAACACATGTGTATCAATCATTTGAAAATATCCAGAATTAAATCGGTATTGAAATTCAGCATAATTGCCTTTTAATTTTCTGAGATATAAGCAAATGGACACGACCGTCTATGTTTTTTTCAATATTTTTACCATTAAAATCAGAAGTTTTAACACTAAAATATTTTATAGAAAGATTTGCTAACAATTTCAGCGTTCTAGGCCTACTTGAAAAAAAATTTATACAAACCAGTTACTAACCGACAAAGTTATAGGCAAAATAAAGTTTTAAAAATATAGATATATTAATAAAATAATTCAGGTCACTAAAGATCCCTATTAATTTTTAGGACACGCTAAAGAAAATTAAATATAGGCCGTTGTCTCGAAAACTATTGCTGAGGACGTCTGAAAAATTGAAACTAACTAAGACATAAGCACTCAAATACAACTTCTTCAGTGTTTTTAGTAAAATTTACTAATGGAAAATCGTTTTTGTTAGCTTTTGAAAAACAAAGAGGATTGATATAGATATCAAAAGAAAGGATTTGACTTCCACTATGGAGTACAATAAATTTATGAATTGTTTAAATCTGGTATTTATAAATGCACCCACTTAAACCTTCTCTTTATTGGTATAAAACAAAAGGGCTTGGCTAGTAAAAAAAAGTTAATAAAATTAATTAATTAATTACTATTGGTCAAATATAGTTATTAAGGCTTTTCCCCCATCCAACACATTTAGTATGAACTTAAAGGGATTGACTGATGGGATATAGATAATTATGAAAAGTTTAAACTTAAAATAGCAGAGAAAAAAAATATTTTTTCAACCGATTAACCTTAACAGTTAACTTCGTAAAAATTTAAAATAAAAAAAAACGTCGTAAATGATCAAGCAAAATCACGTATAGCTTTAAATCTGAAATCTAGGCTAAGCTCTAAAATATTCTCTATATACATGTATATAATGGTAAAGGGTATTATCAAATTCGATACGGCCTAATATAGAATTCTTACTTATTTTAAATTAAGTAAAAATTTTTAAAATCACAGACAGCTGCAAACAAAAACAAAATAATTTTTTTTATATTGTATTTACTACGTCACTCTTGACACATCGACATTTAGCACACATACAAATCTCAATCACTTAAAAATTTCAATAAAAATCCCATAAATGTTTTTATAGTCAAATGTTGTTAACATGACCAAAAGTATTTGTTTCAGAAGTATTTTTAAAATTTATAACACCAAGTGCATTACATGGCCAAAAATAATTCATACATTTTATTATTCGCTTTCACAATTTAACAAAATCCAGCCGACACCATCAGCTGCACATATGAATATGTGTATAAAACAACAAAATTAGTGTTGTTTTTGAAGGCGAACGTATAAAAAAAATAAATAAATATTTTCCGGTATTTTTTTGTTAAAGAGTCTTTTCAAATAAAAGATAGGAACAAAATAATTACCTTTAATGTCTATAAAATGCATTTGTGTACAATATATTTAATCTGATACAAATTGCATAAATCAAAACAAACAAGAAGCTTGTAATTGGCAATGACCGACCACAATATACCCTTTAAAATATCTTCAAAAATATTAAGTTATTATTTTTATTATTATTTATATATTTTCATACTTAATTTTGGGTTTAAGTACTTTCCAGACATTGACCGTAAACGATATTTTGAATCAATTGTAGATTGATCCTTTAAATGCCACGATACTTACAAGTCGTTTATATATTGACTGTAAAATTGATTTTGATGAAGTAAATTATATAAAGACCTATTTTTCAAAGTCAAAGCTAAATTCCGAAAAGATATATAAAGGGCAGCTAGTTGAGATTTATACACCAATTTTCCATAAAATCTACAACTATTGTTGACATATTTTTGTTGAAATATATTTTAAATTTCTACCTGTACTGTTGTACCTGTACAAGGTGACAGACAACTCCAAGTCGATTGTTATTCTTTAAGATTTGTAAGTCATGTTAGTGGTTGTATAGGAAATTAAAAATAGTTTACACATACATGTATGCAACCACAAATACTTTGTAAGTTGTTCAAATAAGTGATGTGAAGCCACAGTAAACACACAGTGCTACAAATTTATTTTTTAGAAATATAATAATTATTATATAATTATATATATAATTATTATAATTAGCATTTATTTAAAAAAAAGTCATTGAAATATTGAGTGTTGTTTTAAGTCTTTCATTTTATGATAACTGCGACCGCAATATTGTAATCACATCTTACGACGCAATTGTCATCATGATTAGAATAATAAATGTAGAATAAATGTATTTTCAATACGCTGTATATGGGCAGTTTTTTTAATATAAAATAAATGCATGATAGAAGATTCAAATTGTTTAAATGTCCTGAAATTTGTACATACATACAAGTTAGGTTTTAGTAGGTGGCAACGTCGAGCATATATATTTCGCACATGAAATTCACCACAGAACAACAGCAATCCATAACTAATTGTTGACGATATTGACAAGTAAGAACGCTATATATATAAAAAATAACCGTAACTTATGTAGAATAATCTCTTAATACTAAAATATGTCTTATTTTCTTAGTTTGATTACGATTTGAAATAAATTTAAATTTTATTTTAATACTAGCTTGTGCCCGCGACTTCGTCTGCGTAGTTACCGGGAGCTAGACTTATTATTAACAACAAAAATAAAAATATTTACAACAAAAACAACCCATTTAGGATGTGTGATGATGAGTTTGCCAACGACTTCGCGTTATTATCGTGATAAAAAGTAGACTATGTGTTAATCTAGGTTGTTATCAATCTATTTGCCGAATTTCATTTAGTTCCGTTGAGCCATTTTTGCGTGATTGAGTAACAAATATCCAAACATCCAAACACACAAACATTCACATTTATTATATTAAGTAGGATTCTCATATTTAGTCTCAAAATGGAACTAAACATATTTCTCCCTCTTATCACAATAGGGGAAATCACCCTTCGTTGCAAACAGGTCATGCCAATGTTGCAGATTTTGCAAGTTTAGTATATATTCTAAAGATTACAACACCACAAAAACAAAATACACTAAAATTACAATTCCCACACAAGCACTTATTTCCAATACTAAAAACAGTTGGAAATTTTCAAAAGCAACGTTTGCAATAGAATATATACTAGACTTGCAAGATCTGCAACATTTGCACGATCTGTTTACAATGAAGGGTAATTTTCACTAATATTGTATTTTCTCTGTAATTGCGAAGTATGACTCGATAGCTACACCGAAAGAAAAATGAAGTTCTATATCCAAGAATTAAATTCTTAAATCAAGCCAAAATCATGCTTAAATATTCAAGAACGATTTGTTTCTGATTTTCTTAAAACAAGTACAAAACGGGTTTGTTTTAACGAAAAGCAAAAACTTACCTGGCCTTCTTTACGCTCACATTTCCCTCCACGTTTTTTAACGGTACAGTCATCTTTATTCGTATATATTTTTATACCCGCCACCAAAAAAATGGTGGGGTATATTCATTTTGTCATTCCGTTTGTAACACATCGAATTATCCATTTTAGAACCCATAAAGTATATATATTCTGAATCAGGGTTTGATTTGATAACGATCTAGCTATGTCCGTCCGTCTGCCCGTCTGTCCGTCTGTACGTCTGTCCGTCTGTTGAAAGCACGATAGAGGTCGCACCGAAAAAGCTAGAGGGCTCAATTTTTGCCAGAATCTTTCTTATAGACAAGGTTTGTTTGGTATTGAAAATGGGCTAAATCGGAATATTAGGAAGAGAGTTATAGCTCGAAAAGCAAGATTAGGTCGAAAAAACCGTGTCCTTCGAACATCGAATAAAATGGAATTGTGTCCAAACGCATTAACGTAGACTCATGAAACTTCGAATATATACTTCCCGAGTAAAAGCAATATTATTCTAAATCTATGCATTAGGAAAGAAGTTATCGATCAAAATGTACGAAAATTTATACCACACAGTGTATTTTTCGGTATATTTAAAAACAAAAACGTCATAAAAGCAACAAAATTGGATGTACGATTCTGAAATTTTGCACACTTTGCTTTTTGGTGAGACGGTTTTTTGTAACGGAAAATCAATATGCCACGCCCACTTTTACGCCCACCTCTGATATAACGTTTTACCTAAAATTCATATAATTTCTCTATTAATAAAGATTTTGGAATAATAAAGGAATATGTTGAAATACCTAAGTTGTACTTATTAGCAAAAACAACTTTGACGCGCCTACTATAACGCCCACTTATCACGTTATCTACCGTTAATGAAATTTAAAAGCTCATAAAACCGACAAAATTAGAGGTATGATGATAAAATTTGCTACATATATCCTTCTAATCAATGTAATTGTTATGCCAAAAAGTTTAGGTAACACGCCCACTTTAACGCCTACCTCCCATATAACGGTTTATCTAAAATTCATGTAATTTCGCTATTGACAAAATTTTTGGGAAAATAAAGGACTATATTGAAATATCTAAGTTGTATTTATTAGCAGAAACTTTATTGACACGCCTACTTTAACGCCCACTTTCACTAAAAGACTATATTTACGAAAACATTTTACTATCATATCGAAGTTATTAAGGGTGGTTAAATTTTAAAGGCCAATGTTGATTTTAAATAAAACATAAATTATTTAAGAAATTATTATAATATTTTTTACAATTCTCCCGATTGTGGACGAATTTGAACGATTATGTTGACCAAAAGAATTACGAAGTTCACAAAATGCATTTTGATTTGAACGCCCATTTTCATAAAAATCCTGAATAACTTAAAAGCGTTGCTTATTTGCGTATCTTTCCACGGATCAAATTGAGTAAGTTTGAGATTGAGAAATGTCAAATAAAATGCAGAAAACAAATTTAAAGACTAGGTGTAGTTCACCTTCAACATGGGCCCTTAAAATTTAACCACCCTCTACAAAGAAAGTGATACATATTTTATTATAAAGATATTATTCCATAATGATTAACAAAATAATAAATATTGTGCTTTAACTGTACACAAAATTTGTGGTGGGTATAAAAGATTCGGCACAGCCGAATATAGTGCTCTTACTTGTTCTTTAATATTTTATAAGGTATTTACGGTCAAAACCATTAAAATTTGTCGAACTATCTCATCTTTTATCTATTGAATTTTTCTTGGCTTATTAACGTAAATTTTTCTTTTAAATATCCCCAAAGACAGAAGTTCAGTAGTGAAATATCACATGGTCGTGGTGTATAATTAACATCGCCACGTCGTGACATAATATGGGTAAAAAATTTCTCCCGAAAAAAAGCCATTTTCTTGTTTTGCTGTGTGCCAAGTGGCACTATCCTGTCAACGTCTATATCCGTTGTTATCTCGCTATAGCTATGATAACTGCTTGACCGAACTTATTTTTAGAGAAGTATGTCACGATGACACCACCAGCCCCTAAACCGCACCAAACGATTACTGTTCAAAAAACTTGCGATGCTGGTTGATTAATTTTATCTTAATTGTAACAATATTTAATGTAATCTATACATACTTATGTATAGTAAAATATGTGAACATTAATATTTCCATACAATTGTCAATGTTTATTTTACTAATTAATTTTTTAAATATTATTTGAAATTTAATATTTTTTCAGCTTGTCTCACAATGCCACTTTGGAAAATAATAAATAATAAAAAAAACAACAACAAAATATCTGCAACTAATTATTTCACTATATGAATAAAATATTTTGACAACTAATCTATAAAATTTTCATTTAAATAAATGTTCGAATCTGTTACATATGGTGAACATTTTGTTACCCACTGTTTTACCACCGCAGTTTTTAAAATTTATGTATGTAAATTATTGAAATTACTTTAAAACAACAACAACATGACTAAACCATTTCATATAATCATTTTTAATTTGCTGGTAAAATTCTTTATATTTTGGCGTGGAATATTTATATCTAAAAGAGTTTTTTTTTTAGAAAAGAAACAAATTAAGTCATAGATATTTTGCCCCCATTGTAAATTTATAAAGCAGCAACAACAGTTACAGCGAGAGCGACTGCAGCCAAAGTTTGGAATTTAAATGTTTAATATCGAAATTTTATTTTTTTTTTGTTTTACTTTTGTAAATTATTGGATGCACGCCAGACAAAATAATACACCAAATTTTAAATGCCAGAATATTTATATTGTCATAATAATGGAAAGTGTGAAAATAATTTTAGACGGCAAAAAAAATTATAAAAAGAAATATTAAAATAAAACAAAAAATTTTATAATTAAAAATTAATATTTATTTGAATTATTATTATTATTATTTAACTTATTATAAATCATTTTTATTATGGGTTAAGTTTACTTTTTCTTTATGGAAACTTCCCGAAAATATTTATTTAATTAACTGAAATTGGAATTATTTAAGAATATTGAAAAACTATTCTGAAACCAGCTACGATTTCATCATCAGCACTCTTTATGGGTAGACTCGTATGTAACTTTTAAACTAGTATTTACGTTACAACTTAATGAAATTAGAATTAGGGAAGCATAGCTTTCATTTTTAAATTTCTCTTTCTAATCAAATGACATTTTCTTAAGTTTCTCTCATGCTCATACTCTTAATACATTTTTGTTTATGCTTTCTATAACCATCCTTCGACTGACGGTAATAAAAAATCGTAGAAATCGCTCAACGTCAATGCGTTTAGACACAATCGCCTTTTAGCAAGGAAATTCTTTTTTTTATCTTCTGTTGTACCTATAACTCTTTTCTTAGTATACCAACTAAGCCTATTTTCCATACCTAACAAACCTTTTTTATTAGAAATATTAGAGCAAAATTTTAGCCGCCTAATTTTTTCGGATCGAGCTCTATCGTGCTTTCAACAGACGGACAGACGGACGGAAATAGCTAGATCGCCCTAAAATAAACCCGGGACTCAAAAATAATATACTTTATGGGGTCTAAAATGGATGTCTTGATGTAAATATTACAAACGGAATGACAAAATGAATATACTCCCACACCATTTTTTTTGATGGTGGGGATAAAAATGACTTTGACTAAAACTTTTATTTAAGACGGCCAAAAATGTAGTTTTCGTAATATATTTATGGAAAAATTAAAAACACAAAATAAATTAGTATATTTGAATGTATATAAAGTACTTTAGTGATGATTGATTGCAATGTGATTAGGGAAATGTATTATTGATAGTAAAAGTGATACTGTTGAAGGTGTATTAAGTAGTAAAAATGCCTTCAAAATTAATTATATATAAAAATTACTTGTACCCTTGTTACATTTTTATAGGAATTTTAATGTTATTAATTACAGTTAAGGCGTTAAATTTTTTGTTGTTTACTTTTGATAGGCAGTAATACACCAATTAATCTTGGCAGTGTAATTAAAAATGTCTTTCAAATATTTTCTAGGTGGGGGGTTGCGTTGTGGTGTTGTTTGGTGGTGATCCAAAATTCATCATATGTTCTAAAAATTTAATAACAATTTCGATAATACATTTTATTTATTTTACTTTCCAGCTCTAGGAGGAATATGTCTTACTTTTAAAGACAAGCGCCAATTATTTCAAAATAATACAACGCAAATGAACGTAGCAAATTAAATTTTCCCAAAGATGGTCATTTAAAATACACATAAATGCATCCATCATTATTTCTATTTTCACACTTGTATAGAGAAGGATATACGTTTGTTATTTTCATGGGCATTTATTTCTATTGTTATAAAAGATGGAGCAATTTTACTTTTATTTTACAATGAAAAGATGACTCATTGCTGTTCGGTTTTGAAAGTTAATACCCAGAGTAATAAATAAATATTTTCCGTAGAAGTTTTAAAGTCTTTTTAATTTATAACATAATAAACATTTTACGCAATTTTCCACGTGCAGAAAAATATTTTATTAGAGAAGACTACATATTAAAATAATTTTTAAGAACTTTTGCTTGTAATAGACTTGAGTTATAGTCCTAATTATAAATGATTTTTGTTCGGGTTTTGGTTTTCGTATAATTTATTCTACTATTATTCTACTATTAGAAACTTTTTGTTACAGCAAAAGACAGTAATTTGCCGTAAAAAATCAAAGATTGTCGATTTCATTTGTAGTCATATATATGATTATTGAATGATGCTTAAATTAAACATAATAATGATAACTGGTAACCATTATTATTTTAAACATAATCATACAATTCAATCATAGTATGTTGCTCTTCGATTATGGTTACCACAACCATATTTTTATACCCGCCACCAAAAAAATGGTGGGGGTATATTCATTTTGTCATTCCGTTTGTAACACATCGAAATATCCATCTTAGACCCCATAAAGTATATATATTCTGAATCAGGGTTTGGTTTGATGACGATCTAGCTATGTCCGTCCGTCTGTCCGTCTGTTGAAAGCACGATAGAGGTCGCACCGAAAAAGCTAGGGGGCTCAAATTTTGCCAGAGTCTTTCTTATAGACAAGGTTTGTTTAGTATTGAAAATGGGCTAAATCGGAATATTAGGAAGGGAGTTATAGCTCGAAAAGCAAGAGTAGGTCGAAAAAACCGTGTCTTTCGAACATCGAATAAAATGGAATTGTGTCCAAACGCAACAACGTAGACTCATGAAACTCCGAATATATATTTCCTGAGTAAAAGCGATATTTTTCCCCGAAAATGATCAAAATCTATGCATTAGGAGAGAAGTTATCGATCAAAATGTACGAAAATTTATACCACGCGGTGTATTTTTCGGTATATTTAAAAACAAAAACGTCATAAAAGCAACAAATTTGGATGTACGACTCTGAAATTTTGCACACTTTGCTTTTTGGTGAGGCCCTTTTTTGCAAAGGAAAATCAATGTCCCACGCCCACTTTTACGCCCACCTCCCATGTAACGTTTTACCTAAAATTCATATAATTTCTCTACTAATAAAGGTTTTGGAATAATAAAGGACTATATTGAAACACCTAAATTGTACTCATTCGCAAAATCAACTTTGACACGCCTACTATAACGCCCACTTTTCACGTTATCTACCGTTAATGAAAGTCAAAAGCTCATAAAACCGCCAAAATTAGATTATTATGAAGATGAAGGATGAAGGATTATTAGGAAGAGAGTTATAGCTCGTAAAGCAAGAGTAGGTCGAAAAACCGTGTCCTTCGCACATCGAATAAAATGAATTGTGTCCAGACGCATAAACGTAGAGTCATGAAACTTCGAATATATATTTATCGAGTCAAATATTTTTCCCTGAAAATCACTTAAATTTATGAATTAGGAAAAGAGTTATAGATAAAAATGTACGAAAATTTATACCGCACAGTGTATATTTCAAATTTAAAACGTAATAAATCTGACAAAACTATATGTTCGATTCTGAAATTTTGCAAACATGGCTTTTTAGGCAAAGTCTTCGTTATAACGGAAAATAGATGCACACTTTTTTCTTTAAATTTTTATAAAAATATATTAGTCATATATATTACACTGCGCCATTTATTGTACTGTAGCTAAATATAAGATAAAGATGATAAGATAGCAACTACTAGATGGCATGCTAACGACTTATGCTTATGTTCTCCTAAAGTTATTCCCTAATAAAAATGGGAATTTAGTAAAATTTTGAACTAAGTAAAAAAAATTATCTCAACATTATAAACAATTTATTTTCATGTACTAATGGCTAACAAATTTTAAAATTATACAAAACTTATTTCGTTTGAAAATCTTTTAAAAGCAAAATGTTATAGAAGTTTAAAAATCAAAATCTTACTAATAAATTTCCCGTTTTAGAAAAATGCAGAGAATGTATATTTTGAATCACCCTGTGGCCCTCACAATTTAACCACCCTCTACAAAGAAAGTGATACATATTTTTATATTATTATCACACGGTGATTCAAAATATACATTCTCAGTACATGAAAATAAATTGTTTATAATGCTAAAGATAATTTTTTTTGACTTAGGTCAAAATTTTCCTAAATTCCCATTTTTAATAGAGCATAACTTTAGGAGAACATAAGATAACAAAAATAAATTAGCACTATTTCGTAGATAATAATAATGCAACTATGTACTTGACCTTTGTTGATTACGAAAAAGCCTTTGATGCTCTGAAGAGAGAATTTATTTGGACGGCGCTAGATGCAAGGGGTATTCCTCAAAAGTTAATAAACATTCTAAGGCATAGCTACGAAGGTTCTACGTGTAGGGTTTTACATGATGGTGCGTTAAGCGATAGCTTTGAAACAAAGAGTGGTGTACGACAAGGGTGCGCTCTCTCACCGCTTTTATTTATAACTGTAATGGATGTAATATTTGACGCTGTTGATACATTATCAGTGGGACTGAATTGGGGTATGTGCAGCAAATTAGCGCATCTAAAATATGCCGACGATGTAGTCCTTCTGTCCAACAAAAACTGAGAAATGCAATCTCTTTTAACATCTTTTACGGAAGAATCAACTAAAGTAGGACTTAAAGCCAATATTAACAAAACTAAAACTATGAGAATTAATGCGGTAAACACATCCCAGTTTGCAGTCAATCAGCAGGAGATCAGTGAAGTAACCAGTTTTGAGTATCTCGGCAGCATTATAAGCACTAATGGGGGAACAATACTTGACGTAGAAAGCCGACAAAAGAAAGCTAAAGGCAGGTTCGCAATGCTGTTTAAAGTATGGAGGTCAAACACAATTAACACAGCAACGAAGATAAGAATTTTTGACGCCTGCGTAAAATCCATCCTGTTATATGGATGTGAAACATGGTTTCTCACAAAAGATATATCTCAGAAATTACAGACATTCATCAATAGATGTCTTCGCAATATTTTAAGAATATGGTGGCCTCAAACAATAACTAACGAAAATCTGCTACTAAGAACTAATCAAGTAAAGATTGAAAGCGAAATAAAGAAACGTAAATATGGATGGTGGGGACACACACTAAGGAAAGAAAGATCCGAGGTCCCACATGCAGCACTTGAGTGGAACCCACAGGGGTATCGAAGCATCGGCCGACCGAAAACATCTTGGAGAAATACGGTGGCCAAGGAAACAAATAAATCCTACAACCAGTTGCGATACATAGCTTGGGTGAGGGAAGACTGGAAGATATATGTAAAAAACATTTGTAAATAGACTAAGTTCTAATTAAAATTTGTTAATGGATTGTAATTAATGAACACGTCTTAATAATAATAATATTTCGTAGATAAAACTTTCCTCTTAAATTCATGTAATTTCTCTATGAATAAAGATTTTGAAATACTAAAGGACTATATTGAAATATCTAAGTTTTGTTTATTAGCAGAAACTTTATTGACACGCGTATTTTAACGGCCACTTTCATTGAAAGAATAAATTTGCGAAAACATTTTACTAGCATACCGAAGTTATAATGGGTGGTTTAATTTTAAGGGACTATGTTGATTTTGAATAAAATTATTATGAAATTATTATCATTTATTTTTATAACGATAATATTTGTATGCTTTTATTATGTATGGAACAAAATATCGGCCAAATGGCCCCCAACCTAGGCGGCACACTTCGATTCGATAGTCCATATTTTCAATGACACTGTTGATGCTCAATTGTTGGGCACGATGATGAGTCGAGGTTGCTTGCTCTTTTGCCACGTTATCGTGAAAAACAGCAATGTTTCCCATTCAACGAACTAAGATGGCATTCACAGCTGTTTTCACATTTCATACAGACCTGCTTTGCAGACATTTAAATATTTTTTTACAATTCTCACGATTATGGACGAATTGGAACGATTATGTTGACCAAAAGAATCACGAAGTGCACAAAATGCATTTTGATTTGAACGCCCATTTTTATAAAAATCTTTAATATTTAAAAGCGTTGCTCGATTGCGTATCTTTCCACGGTTCAAATTGAGTTAGTCTGAGATTGAGAAATGTCAAATGAAATACAAGAAAAAAGTTGAAGTTTAGATGTGGTTCACCTTAAACATGGGCCCTTAAAATTTAACCACCCTCTACAAAGAAAGTGATACATATTTTATTATAAATAGATTATTCTATAGCGATTAACAAAATAATAAATATTGTGCTTTAAATGTACACAAAATTGGTGGTGGGTATAAAAGATTCGGCACAGCCGAATATAGTGCTCTTACTTGTTTCTTTGCGTGTAGGGTAGTCCAATATGACAATTCTATGATAATGAATATATTTTTATTATCCAGTTCGGAAATAGCACTACTATAATTGTAAATGTTTGATTAACACAGTCCCTGTATCCGTGTATCTTTTTACTCACATAGATCAACCCTTAATAATTGTACTTATTTACAAAAATATATTATAGTGAGTATAGAATATTCAGCAAATATTATTTAAATATTAAAAAAAATAACTATTTATATTATGTTTAAAAAGCTTTCAAAGAAAAGTTAGCTTATGGAGCCTATTATTTGGGTCTTTACTGGTTTACTGCCATGTTTACAAAAAAAAATATTTTTCCACTGACAAGTTAAAAAAAACGCAATTAAGAAAATCATAATCAAAAAAAAAACCATGAGATGCTACAATAGTTTTCGATATTTCTTAAAGAATGATACGATACGTTGATCTGAGAAACATATAGTTGCTTCTAAAAGTTGATTTCAACCAACACACGGACAGAAAAACATGGCTTAATCGAGTCCTCTATTCATAAGCTTTCAGAAAATATATAATTATGGGGTCGGAAAGAAAATTGTAGAAATTACAAACGGAATGACAAAGCTATATATAACCTTGCGCACCACAGGTGATGGGTATAAACAACATTTTAAGTTCATCTACGGTCACAGGAACTGGGGCTCTGTTTAGATTATTTTAAGCAAGAATCTTGTCCTATACCGTCGTTGTTTTGCGGGTTGAACTCTAAAGCAGTTTGAAACTGGCCTGATTTTTCTTATCGCAAAATTATGTTCATGTAAACTTATGTAATGTAATTAGAAAAAATTGTCTCATACATGCAAAAAAAAAACCATGGTTACGACATGATCACGATGGCCATTTTATATTCGCTATAACAATATATGGTTGCCGAAAACAAGTAATAGTTATTTTTGTTTCATTTTATCATATATTTTGTCACGATAATCAGGCATTTGTTTGCATTGTATCATTTAATGTATACTGTTCGTAAAAATTTCAAAATGGTTATCATTTAAAAATAGTATGATTTAAAAATATTAATGCAACAAAAACAACATTGTATTCAAAAGCATTAAAAATTACAAATAATCATTAAATAAAAGGTGAGACAACAGTATGATTAGCAGTCAATCTATAAGTTGTTTTTAATAATAATTTGATTTTAACCGTTCTTCTTGCTAAATAAATTTTTATTATTTGAATAGTTTGAGATGTCAAAAAAATACACAAAAATTGTGAAAAAAATTTGAGAAACTTAAAAATAAATAAAAAAATTTTTAAAAAGTATTGGTATAAAAATTGCAATCAAAATGGTGATACGTTATATGCAACTAACAGCTCAAGTGTAGTCATATATATTGGCTAATATGGTGGCATCATTGATTTTTGTTTTTTTAAGTGAAGCCATAGCTAGCGTTACGTTGAGTGGTGATCATTACCATAATCATAATTAATAAAATTTTTTTTAATATGGATAACAGTGATCCGTTGGTGGTGTGATTTTAAGATACTTTGTGCCATACGGCAGCCTATTTATTGTAACTAAAGTTTTGCAATAAGTTGATTTCTAGAAATGTACCGATAATATGACCTGCAAGGTGTTGCGAATGAACACCATCGAATATTCAAAGTTCGGCCACGTTAAGTCACTATATAATGCTAAGAATTGAGCAACAAGTGAAGCCTTGGGCACAAACGTTGTTTGTGTTAAACGTCAAATAGCAATATTCAAAAAGGTGGCTCAGAAACGAGGTCCAAATTCTTCTCTAATAGCCGCGGTGGCCACTTATTTTATGACCGGAATGCTTTTCAAATGGTAATGCCGTGCTATAAGTTTTTTTTTTTATAAAAATTTGCTTTTATGTCTTATTTTTTACAATTTTAAGTATTATAGCGCTTAAAAAATCAACTTAAATAAAAACAGAAATTTTTCATAATAACCGAAAGAAGCCTTTGTTCGAAAAGCACTAAATTTAAGAATTTCGCATAAGAGAATTAAATAAAGCGTTCAACTTAAGCCTGCTGGTAGGTTTATACGATTTTGGTAAATTTTTTTTCTTTTTGCTTTAATTTCGCAACCGTTCAAGATATTAATATAAAATTTTAGCTCACGTGGTATATTTTTTATTGTATTGCGTCTAACAATTTTTGAATTATCTATGATAAGTGAAAGATGAAAAAAAATAAAAAGTTACGTATCTTAGGTTTGGGACCATTTTGGTCCACCCATATTTATTGTTTTATTCTTATAAAAAAATTTACAGAAATGGTGGATAAATCGTTAATTCTTAGTACCGGATGAGCAAATTATTTTTCGTTGTAGCTTGTACATAATTTTATGCACTTATTATCCCATTTGAATCTACAGTAGCCGCAGATACCACGTTTTATAGTAGATGAGATTTTCGTTTCACCGCTCATAGATGCTACACAATCAGACGTTGATGTTTTAATTTCAATCAGAAGCTCTGGGGATGATTTGGTTTTAGGTAAGTGGGGTCGTTTTATCATATGTTCTTGAGCCAAGGATAAACTCTGCTGGCGTAAAAATTCTGGTCTCCTACGATTTGGATCAGTTGGTGTCCACGCAACATTGATTTCTGAAAGTAATATAAATGCATTCATCTTTACTTGTTTGTATTTTCAACTATTATTTTTTCTAACGTTGGCGGACAAAATAACAAAAAAAATCGTGGCCTCTGGATACGGAAAATCGAGTTGGCCCTGGTTGTATGGAAATGACATTTTCAGCTAAAGTTCCAACGCGGCGGTCTAAAGGAGCTGCGCTCCATTGCATTTTATTTTTAGCAATATACAGTAAATCTATATCAATGACTCCTGCAGCATCTTCTTCGTTTTCTGACTAAAAATCATTCACATCTAAAAATCTTTCACATCTAAAATTTTCATCCAAAATACTAGATATTTAATATCACTGCTATCTAAATATCGCCGATTTTTCATTTATTTATCAAAGCAAACACATCAAACACTGAACACAAACTAAAATAAAACTAATATGTACTAGTAATATGGCGAGATAGATTATAAAAACACAGAAATAATGTAAACTCAATATGAAGCGGCGAAACGTCATCACGGCAAAGCAATATAATTTGGAGGCATCACCAAAATATATCAGAATGTTAAAAAAGGCTTACCAATAAAATTATTAGTACAGTATGTCACCTAGTGGTCAAAGTTTGACCGTTATTTATTTTAGTTATTTTTGAAACTAAACTCTATTTTAAATGAAACTAAACTCTATTTGTTTGCAGATTATTATAAATAGTCAAAAAACGCGTTTAAGAGCATTTATTATATAAAAAAAATGGTCCTATACCTAAGATTTGTATGTTTTTTTTACCTGCCAGCAGGGTTAAATATGTACAGCAAAGGTTTTACATGATTTTGAGATGTTTCTTAAAAAACATCGCACTTAAAAAGATGACTGGAAAATGCTTTTTTATGCACAATTAATAATTAGTTATTTGTTTAAAATTTATTTTATTTTTTCAAAACATACTGTAGCATGTTTATCTGCAATCTTTTATTAATTTTCTTATATTGGAATAAATACTGCATTTTAAATGATAAATTTGACTTAATTTAAATTTTTCACACACACAGTCATTTGGCCTCAGAGAAAAATAATTTTGTTTTTAACATACCGACAAAAAAAAGCAAAACATATATGTTTATTCATAAGGGTTGTTTAAGAAGGTATAATATTTATATGCGATGTCCTAGTTTTTGCAACAAATAAGCGCTAATATAATTTTTAACATGAAAAGCTTAATTGTGCTACAAACGGTAGCAGCAAGTATGAGAGAATTATAAAAAAGAATTACTTTTATAATAAAAAATAACTTTTATAATAAAAATTAGTAATTTTTTCTACTACTGAAAGGATGAATTGTACATACTTTGTTGTGTTTCGTATGCAAATATTTTATGTATTTTAATGGATGCTGGGAATAAAGTTTGGACTGCTTATAAAAGTAGCAACATTATTTGATGAGATATTGAATTTTTATAAGGAATGACTTGATCCCGCCATTGTTTTTTTTTAATGATTTTGTTGTTTTCTTATTCAAAGTGTATCCAGTATTTTCATTGACAAAAATAAAACCTTTTATTTAAGACAGTTACTCCCTAAGCGCTACAAAAGAGGAATATACGTATATTGTGACCTTTTAGCACAACGTTCTGAAAACGAAAATAAAAAGCTGAAGCAACTTATGTGTTATAAACTGTGTGCGGTCCTTGAAAACCGCAAAGTGCACAATGTGACAGGGAGGAAAAAAACGAAACACAAAGCAGACTAGAGGGCTTAAAAGCACAAATAACAAGTAACAGTGCTATATTCGGCCGTGCCGAATCTTATATACCCTTCACAACGTGTAGTCATGCAATAACAATTGTTTGTACCACCATTCATCTCATATAAAATACGTACATACATGTAAAAAACATACTAAAAAAACAAGTAACAGTGCTATATTCGGCCATGCCGAATCTTATATACCCTTCACAACGTGTAGTCATGCAATAACAACTGTTTGTATCACCATTCATCCCATATAAAATACGTGCATACGTACACGTTAGAATAAATGTGGCATCGAATCCCAGCTGAGCCAAAAAAATTTTATTTTATTTTATTTAATATGTTATTTATATTTTATTATTTTTTTTTATATTTTTTTTTAAATTTTTTTAAAAAATTTTTTTAGAAAAATTTTTAAAAAATTTTTTTTAATTTTTTTAAAAAATTTTTTTAAATTTTTTTTTAAATTTTTTTAAAATTTTTTGTTTTAGTTTTTTTATTATTTTTTTCTAATTTTTAATATTTTTTTTTTATTGTAATTTTTTTTGTTTGGTATGTTTTTTACATGTATGTATGTATGTATGTATGTTGTTGTTGTAATTGTGGAAAAAAACGAGGTGGTCGTGGTTTTTTGCTCATATCTCAGAAAATTATGGGGCGATTGTTCTGAATTTCAATAGCGATTCATTCCTGGATATTTCCAAGAGATTGATACCATATACAGATCTGAGGAACATATAGTTGCTTCTAAAAGTTGATTTCAACCAACACACGGACAGACGGGCAGACGGACAGACGGACAGACGGTCAGGGCTTAATCGACTCCTCTATTCATAAGCTTTCAGAATATATATACTTTATGGGGTCGGAAATGAAAATTGTAGAAATTACAAACGGAATGACAAAGCTATATATACCCTTGTGCACCACAGGTGAAGGGTATAAAAAAATTACAAAAAAAAATATATAAAAAAAAAAAAAAATTTTTTTTAAAAAATTAAAAAAAAAATAAAAGATAAAGAATATATAATATAAAAAAAATAAAATTCTTTTGGCTCAGCTGGAATTCGATGCCACGTTTACTTTAACCAGTATGTATGTAGGTTGTTGTTGTAATTGTGAAAAAAAACGATGTTGTGGTTTTTTGCTCATATCTCAGAAAGTTATGGGGCGATTGTGCTGAATTTCAATAGCGATTCATTCCTGGATATTTCCAAGAGATTGATACCATATAGAGATCTGAGGAATATGTAGTTGCTTCTAAAAGTTGATTTCAACCAACACACGGACAGACGGTCAGGGCTTAGTCGACTCCTCTATTCATAAGCTTTTAGAAAATAAGTATATACTTTATGGGGTCGGAAATGAAAATTGTAGAAATGACAAACGGAATGACAAAGCTATATATACCCTTGCGCACCACAGGTGAAGGGTATAAAAACAAAAACTATAGAAGGATTGACACTACAACTTGTTATTACAACACAACTACAACTCTTGTTACTAGCTGGTGCAACTGTGATGATGATTGTTACTTATTGCAACCAAAACACAGAGAGGAATAGGGCCAAATTGATACACAAAAATATACTTTAATTTTAAATGCACCAATGATGTCAAGCTGTGAAAATAAAATACTGATGATTTCGTTCACAATAACATGACAATTCAATATAAGAAATACGATAATGCACAAGTAATATGTTAAAGATCAAAAAGAATGAATGAAGAGGAAAAGGAAGAGATATTTTGAGTATTGCTATACATAGTTTGGTATTGCTAATAGGCACATTTAATGTCTCAAATTAAACAACACTTACTTCAGCGCTCATTATGAAATTCTTCAAATGAGTTTATTCAGTAACACACAATATTGCAAAAGCAGGTGCATGCCAAAATCATAAATAATTTTACCAAAACCAAGACAGGGGTGTCAGTAGTAAAAACGTGTCTACAAATTTTGTGTATTTTATGACAGCACGTTTTTTTCTGGATATTAAAAATGTTCATTAGATCTTTTAGACAAAACTGTTTGAGATAATTTTTATTCTTCTAATAGAATGTGATTTCCTCACTGTAACCGGCATTTATTCTAGACAAGAAACGATTTTACACTGACAGCTAATGGCTTCTGAAATTTCTTATTACACAGTCCTTTGTAATCGCAAGTAACTCCTTTAGACTGAGGTTTCTCACAGCAAAAAATTTAATATATGCCCGTAATCCCGAATTTCACTCTTTTCAATGCTTGACATTTGCACACCACATGCCGTGCTGTTTAGTATCCTCCAGGCACATTCAACAAATATCATCATCCTCGATCTTAATTCTCTTTAGATAATATTTTAGGTTTTATCCGGCTCTTTTGTTTCAATTTAATCCCAGTACCAGTACTGTAGCCCTGTTAAGAGAATCCTCGAGGATGATACGAGCCTGTCTACAAGTAAATCTCTCCATCCGCCTTTACAGGTTTATTAGGTTTACCTATTGTTGAATCTTTGCTCAACTTACCAATCCACCTCTGGAAATGTTTAGTTCTGATTTACAGAATATTTCAACAAATCACCTGTACACGAATTTGTCTGCTGCTTCATTCCTAGGTATACCTATGTGTCCCTTAATCCACATCAGCGTCATTTGTACAAGCACTCCTGCAAAGCTTTAGAATACACACAAGCACCAAAGAGGAGTTCAGATTCATCCGTCGAGTAGACATCGAGTACAATGAGAACTCTCTACCCTTGTATACTACATTCTAACAGGTGATCTTACTAAGCACTTTTGCCTTACACAAACAGATACGATATAAGTTGAATTCAAGAGAATATACACAAGCAACTGCTATTTCATCTATTTATAAAGGTTTCATCAGGAAAAATACTGATGTCACCTTGTGGCAACTTTCGTTTGACTCATGATCTTGATCGGCTTTTGAATTAACTACTTTAGTTATAGATCAAAGTTTCTCCTAAAGTTGTAGTCATTAGCAAAAATAACTTTGACATGCCTACTCCAACGCACACTTCACGTTACTACCGTTAATGAAATTTAACAGCTTATAAAACCGACAAACTTAGATCTACGATCATGAAATTTGCTACAGATATCCTTCTAGTCAATGTCATTGTTATGCCGGAAAATTTAGGTGACACGCCTACTGTAACGCCTACCTCCCATATAACGGTTAATCCCAAATTCATATAATTTCTCTATGAATAAAGATTTTGGAATGATAAAGGACTATATAGAAATATATAAGTTGCATTCATTAGCTGAAATAACTTTGACACGCCTACTTTAACACCCACTTTTCACGTTATCTACCGCTAGTGAAATTTTAAAGCTCATAAAACCGACGAAATTACAGGTATGATGATCAAATTTGCTACATATATCCTTCTAACCAATGTAATTGTTGTGCCAAAAAGTTTAGGTGACACGCCCACTTTAACGCCTACCTCTCATATAACGGCTTATCTTAAATTCATGTAATTTCTTGACGAAATTTTTGGAAGAATTAAGGACTATATTGAAATATCTTAGTTGTATTTATTAGCAGAATCTTTATTGACATGCCTACTTTAACGCCCACTTTCATTGAAAGACTAAATTTACAAAAGCATTTTAGTAGCATATCGAAGTTATAAAGGGTGGTTAAATTTCAAGGGCCGATGTTGATTTTAAATAAATCACAAATTATTTTTGGGAAATTATTATCATTTCTTTTTATAATGATAATATTTGTATGATTCAATTATGTATGGAACAAAATATCGGCCAAATAGCACCCAACCCCTAACCTCGCCACACTTACAACCGATGGTCCGAAATTTCAATGAAAATATTGGTGCTCAATTGTTAGGTACGATGATTAGTCGACGTTGACTGCTCTTTTGCCAGACTATCGCAAAAAACAGCAATGGTTCCCGTTCAACGAACTAAGAAGGCATTCACAGATGTTCAAACATTTTATACAGACCTGTTTTCAGAAATTTTAATATTTTTTAAAATTTTCCCAATTGTGGACGAATTTTAACGATTATGGTGACCAAAAGAATCTCATAGTGCGCAAAATGCATTTTGATTTGAACGCCGATTTTTATAAAAACCCTAAATAACTTTAAAGCGTTGCTCATTTGCGTTTCTTTCCACGGTTCAAATTGAGGTAGTCTGAGATTGAGAAATGTCAAATGAAATGCAGAAAACAAATTTGACATCTAGGTGTAGTTCACCTTCAATATCGGCTCTTAAAATTTAACCACCCTCTACAGAGAAAGTGATACATATTTTATTAAAAAGATATTATTCCATAGCGATTAACAAAATAATAAATAATGTGCTTTAAATGTACACAAAATTCGTGGTGGGTATAAAAGATTCGGCACAGCCGAATATAGTGCTCTTACTTGTTTAAATATTAAACTGAAATTTTTTAAAATGATGTAAAAAAAATTACTTTTTATACTTTTATTAATTACAGAACGGTTTTGACGCACACTGCATTCGTATTATTGTTCCCCCAACTAACGCAACTTGCGTCAGTATTTATTTCAAATATCACTCATCAATTGTATTTTCCTACTCACATCTGCTAAAAACACAATTTTTTTCTAAGTATCAATAATGACTGAACACAAATGACAAATAATGCAATGTAATTATGTAATAATTGTTTTCTTATATTTACTTGAAATTTTTTTAAAGAAATGTCAAACGAAAAATTTAGTTTTTCTCTAAACTTATTGTCTATCATCTGATATTTATGAAGGCTATAATTGTTATAATAAAAAAAATTATTTTATGATGGCGATTGCTATGACACTAATAATAATTCACACCTTTTTCCATTGGAAATGGAATTCAAGCCAGTTGCACCATTCACAGGCTTCATCACCGGCAACCATTACACCAATCATTTTGTTAATGAAACTAAATCAGCTTTAACTTTATAAGAGCAACTGAATGTTTTAAAGTTTTAACTTATTTTCATAAACAAAGAAAATGCAGATGATGGAATATATCACACAAGATCAAACAACTCTTGGAATTGACCTCAATATTATGCGGCGGTAATTAGACTTAAACCAAAACTAGGCAAATATGTAAAATATTCTTTCATCTTGTTGCGGTGGCCATCATGGAAATTTTTTAAATTTTTTATAGTCTACAAGTCAATGTCTGTCATTTGATATCCAATAAAAAAAAATTATATAATCCACAATTCAATTTTAAGTAACGTCTTGCATTTGAAAAGAACATGTGGAACATACATTTAAGTGCCTTAAATTGGTTCCTAAATATTGTTGTTCTACATAATTTGTCTACAAAAAAAAAAGTTAATTTCAACAGTCACATGGACAGATAGACAATACTTTTAGCTAACTTAAATAGTCTGCATTACATACTATGAAAAACTTGTTTATATTGTAAATATATTTATAGATAGAAACTTAAAAATAGCGTAAAAAAATAATTTATTTTATATTTAACTACATACGAGAAATCATCACTTTAAAGATAAATCTGTGTAAAAAACAAAACTACACAATCTAAAAATAGTCTCATAAGTTCATGTTGATCTTGATATAGAATTAAATTAAAAAAAAAAGTGTAAATATATAACATATTTATATTGAATCTTTATTTGTGCATCCTATTCCTAACAAATCGATAACTTGACATTTATTTACCTTTTGAACAAAATAAAAAAAAGGCAACAGAATAGCACAACACAGCAACAATAACAATTATAATCCTTAAGGGTGTTGTTGCTACTGCTGTTGAAGTTTTATTTTTTTTTTTTTTTGTTTTTCCATTTTGTTTGTGCTGTTTCATCATTTTGTTGCTGCAAGAACTGAGTGTTAATTCTGGTATGTTGATTTAACCGCAACCTAAAATAAATACAAGCAAACACTATGTGTACATTAAGTAATATATATATGGATGTATATGATTGTGTGTGTGTCATGTGTGTATGTATCCTTAAACTCAATAAAACAAAACAAAACAAAACAACAAGCAAACTTTTCCCATTCACATTTAATATTCTTGTGTATAAATCATTTTTTATTCTCTGTTCGGTTTCTTTAAAAAAAAAGGGAATAGAATTAAAGTTGCTAAAATTAAACTGTATGAAAGAACTTAAAATAGTCTGCATATGTTTCTATATTTAATGTTACTACATATTTCTTTTTTTAGCTTTTATCTTTATCTAATATTAGCCGAGCCCGCCGCGCATGTAATGCACAAGTTTACAGACTTTTTAAATGTTCAAAAATTTGTTTCGCAATTATCTAAAAGAGAAAAAATTTTCTTTTACTAAATATTATTTCTAAAATTATAAGTACTATTATTAATTAAATTATGTATTATTAGTATTATTAAAATATTATACTCAGTATTTTTATTTGTATTATTATTACATATTTAATTATGATACTAAACATTTATATCTGCAGTACTCACACACACAAACAACCACTAAACTTTCAATACATAAAGAGATAAAATTTTAAATTTTGCCAAGATTTATAGATTCATGTTGTTTACCTGTTAAAATATTTAACAATAGCAAATGAGTAAAAGAAATGTTGCTGTTTAATGATTGTTGCTAAGATAAATTGATCATGTTGCTTATTGTTAAAATGTTGCAGAATAAATTACTGCTTTGAAACAAAAATTTGTAATAATAGAAAAGATAGTTTTACAACTTACAATAATCTAATAACTTTAATAATATTAAACGAAAAAAAATGTTTTTACGTAAATAAAAATATACGTGAAAGTATGTAGCTGTGTTCAGTAAGGATATATACTGTTGTTAACTTTTCACGGGCAATTGTCTGAGTGGAAGTGTTCAAAGTTTTGATTTTAAATCAGGAAATAATTTTTTATTGCAATTTGTGAAACGAGGTATTGTACAGTCAGGTTCCGGTAACCATCATTCTTTTCTTTTGGTCTTTCAAGAAGTACACAACGACATAGCTCTTAAAAGTTTAAATAAATCTTATGCACAAATAAGTACATAAAAATATTAGAAAATTATTTTTTAAATTGATCATTAAGTGGTTTCAATTATACACACCAAGGTAATTAAAATATTTGTGTACAGTTCAATGAAAAAATTTGAAGGTTTATTAAAATTTATAGTGCTCCACCATTAATTTGTGACCAAAGGAAGTTTATTTTTTTTGAAATATCACCCATTAAATAAAATTATATTAAACAATCCGCAAATTTATAAAGGTAAATTTTTTAATAGAAAATCTTTATTTATAACTTATTTACGCGAAATCTTTATTTTTTTTAATTTTTTTATTAGGAAATCTATCAATTGTTGCAAAATAATTATTACCTCGTGGTGGACTCATTATTTGAGCCACCACTGTGCGTTTTTTTTAGTTGTCTACTTCTTTACCAAATTATTGCTCTCTTTTTGATCGATAAGCAATAGTCAATTTAGTTGCTCAGACACATGTTTTCGATTGAATAGAAAGGTACAAAACTCCAAAAGAGGAAAAGAAGAAGAAGAAGAAGCAATTACAAAGTGCTAATAAAATGTTGTAAATTAAAGAATCAACACATTTCTACATTAAAATAAAAAGTTTTACATAAAAAAAAAATTTTTGAAGCAACATTAACAGGATTTAAGTGTCTAAGCAGCATCATTGCAACAACAACCACTTCTGTGTTCGTCCTTTTAAAAAACTTCGTGATGCAAATTACATCAAAAATTGTGTGTGACTACTGTAAATTCGCAGTAAATATAAGTAAAATTTATTATTGTTATTAAAACAGAAAAAAATATGAACATAAATTTATATAAATACTTAAAACTTAAACCTAAATTTCCTAATGCTATACATACTTACAAACAAACATATATTTAACAAGTGTTGTGAGATAAAGAAAAAAAAACAACAACATAAAAACTTGCCTATAAACTAAATAAAAATAAATTAAAACATGTAACTTAAAATCTAAATTGCACTTCTATCACAGATATTGTATTAAAAAAAGCATTATGGAATTTATGTTTCATTGTAAATTGTAGTATTAATTAGTTTTTTTATTATATAATTTAGCTAAGTATTTGTACATATTTTTGCTTGGTCACCTTAATTATATCTCTCACATTCATAATATTGCTGACATACAGATCTACATTTAACCCGTAAAAACCAGCATTTGAAGAGGCCTCCTCAACAGCTGCTCTCAACATTACATTATCGGTGAGTGATATAAACATTGTTTCTTTATTATTTAAGATTTGATTTATTACAAACAAGTGCCTATTTTAAGCCAAGCTTGTTTGTAATGTTTATAAACTTGTGTTGTTAGGAAACATGTTGTCTAAGAGAAAATTAATATAAACGTAAATAGTTAATCAACATTCTCTTTGTTAATGTTGCATAAAATATTGGGCACACTATCGTCGGTATAATAGACATATACGTAATCCAAGCATAAATATTTTTTTGTGTATATTAATGTAATATTTAGTATAACCTTTTTTTTCTAAACGTGAATATGAATTTTAAAATGTTTTTCTAAATAAATAAGTATTTATATGTAGGTATGTACATATATTTTGGAATTATCATACTTCAAAAACAAAATCACATATACCATTATATAATTTTTTTTATATATAATTTTAATAAGTAAATATGTCAAAACCATCTTGAAATAGAATTAAATAAATATTGAATTAATATGGAATTGTAAACTTTAAATATTTCTTACAATGTGATGTGTAATCGAAAGTGGTAGGTTATTTGTGGGATTTTAGTTGATAATTTTCGCGTCACTAAAATCAATGGTAGGGAGGGTTAAGAGGCGCAGATCTATCAGACTCCATCTATGATAGATCATCAAAGCTTGTAATGGTTAATATTTTTCAGACCTCAGTTGATCATAATTTGGGTTCCGTAACATCTTGTTTTGTTAGATCAACTTTTATAGATTTTTTTTAGGGAGTCTATAATAATATTTATGATGAACGTTATATATTGTAATGAGAATTTCCACGAGAACAAGAACCCACCCAACCGACTGACCGCTAGTGGTATGCAATGGCTCCCGTTCGTTCTCTAATTTTTTCCTAGAGCACCTTACAACAATATTCAATTTGTGACATGAAACACCATGGTCACCATCTACATAACATAAATTGGCACCCCGAAAAGGATGCCTCGTATGGCGTTCATAACACGCATTGCTATGCCCCTTAATGAATAAAAATGCATTTAATTGAAAATTAAAAATGAATTTTAATTGAATATCAAGTGCAAGAAGCTAAAAATTAAAACCTTTTTTTATGGGCGTGGAACAACCCACTTTTCTAATCACGAAACTGTATAGTCATGACAACTCAATATGTTTGCAAAGTTTCAATAAAATCGATCTAGTGAAAGCAGCTAAATATTATAACTTATTTTTTATTGGCGTAACCCCACCCACTTTTTACCACCCTGGTATGTGTACAACAACTTGCCAAAATTTGAGTCTGATCGGCTTTACGGTTTTGGAGTCAATAGCTAACACACACACAGACAGAATTTCACTTTTATAAATATAGATATGAAATTGTTATAATCACTAGTTAGGTTTTATAGAAAAATTTTATATCTATATATAAAAGTGAAACTCTGTGTGTGTGTGTTAGCTATAGACTCCGAAACTGTAAAACCGATCGGACTCAAACTTTTCAAGTTGTTGTACACATACACGCCCATAAAAAATTAGTTATCTTTTTTAGCTACTTGAACTTGACCGATTTTTCTGAAAGTTTGCACACATATTGAGCTGTCATGACCATATAATTTCGTGATTAGAGAAGTGGGGATTGCCACGCCCATTAAAAAAAATTATAAGTTTTGGTTTTTTGCACCTGATATTCAATTTAAATTTAGAATGCATTTTTATTCATTAAAGGGACGCCCAACGCGCGCCGGGATTTTCTAGTTTATTTTATATTTTTAAAATTGCTGTGAAATAAGTTTTCAGTGCATAAAACAGATAAACTGTGACAACATAACTATTTTTTAATCGAATGATATATTTCTTTTAATCTAAAATTTATCTGCGGCCTTTAATTCTACATTAAAAGAACATAATGAATCCCCTCACTCTTGAAATATACTTCAATTTGTCAAACACTGAAATAAAAAATGTAAAATTAAATTAAATTTCATTATTTTCGTCGTCTTGTTCGTTATGGTGAAGTTCTTCTGTTGGTTCGCAGCAACATAATAGTTCAATTACTTCAGGTGGTAACGTGGAACGTGTTCTTTTTTGAATGCGTCTGTTTAAAAATGTTGTGGAAATTAATGGATCTGAAGTATCCATGGCCCTATTTAATACATCTAGTAGGTTATTGGTGCGAGTGTTTCTACGCGAGTGATGTAGGCGATCGGCTTTGTATATTTTATAACGAAATTCAGCAGCAACTTCTCCAAAAAATCCAATTGGAAGTGGAGCATTTTCTATTATTTGCTTTGAGTGAATAAACATTTTGTGAACCGTAGAAGTCATTGCTCCTGAAAAAGTTTTGCTGTTTCAAAACAATATAATTCAAATTTCTCTAAATTTATTTCGAACTCACAGAATAAACAAATCAGTATTATTTTGAACCTAAATATAATATCCTTATCTACACCAGTTATTTCTGAAAAAATTTCATGTTCAGCGAAAGCTCGGCGAGCAGTGTTTCCGTCGTCAGTAGATCCTGAGCCACCTATTCTGGGCATATCCACGCGAAGTCCGAGTTTTTTCCAAAAATCGTTTTGTATATCAGTTTTCCTTTTCAATACAATTGACTTGTCAGCTCCCCGTATTTGCATTTTTGTACCTTACACTTGTATCCTATATGTCAAAGAAACTCAAAAACTCTTATCCAGCAACGAAGTGGGCTAAGCCCAAACTTTAGGTTTTCTTCTTTTGCACGGAATATTTCACTTTTATAATCAAACGTGTTCATAAAGTGTTTTGGTGTAGCATAACAAATTCAAAAATTCAAAAATAATTTGAATGTAACTTCGACGAATTTTCCATCACCATGATACCTGCAAGTTTCTTAAATTGTCAATTTCTTTTTGTAGGTCAAAATTTTCCTTTAAAACCACTTCTTTCGTTTCTTTTGTGAACTCGAGTTTAATAGGACGACAAAATCTTACCGACTGCGGTGTGCGATTATTCCAGATTGGTTTTCCCGATTGTAGCGCTAATCTTAGGGAATAACTGTGGTAGCAAAAAGGGATGCGTCACAGCTACTTGAGAAACTTTGTTCACTAAATGCTTGCTTAAACTGGGCTTGACCAGTACTACTATCAAAGCCGTAACTAAATATTAGTTCTGTGCTTAAAAACTCAGTCTTCTCCTCTTCCATTTCAGCAATATAAACTTCTTTTCGCATTTCTACAATTCTTTCTGCTGTATGCGCTAGAATAGATTGAAGAGGAACATTCACAAGATTCTCTGCTGCTTTTGTACCCTCAGGACGGCATATCATTTTCGCGGCAGTTATTTTACTATAATCAGGATATAAATCACAATTCCTTAATTTGCTTTCCTGGCGTATTGCATTATACTGCTCTTTAGACAAATTATGTTCAAGGAGAAAGGCTTCTTAGGATGTTCATCACAAATTTTACGCATTTTTGATGGTCTTGTTGGACTATGAATACTTTCCTTTAGTATTGCAGCCAAATCGGTTTCACCTTGTTTACGTGCTGATGTTGCTGCTGCACGAATGAGAAGACTTGTATAAGCTTTCGCATTTGAAAGCTCTGCAGCTTCTTTTGTTTTTCCAAATTCAGATTTTTTGCTAAATGGTACACGAGGACGTCCAACAGCGCCTTTTCTAAAATGCCATCTACCACAATATTTAATTCAGCATTTAGCAATGCCTGGTTTTGGTTTTTGAATACATTTGTCTTTCTATGACACTTTTTCCACTTTTGTTCTAGTTTCACGCAAAACAAATTAATTTTTTTGGTAATTTGTTGCACCATTTCATCAGAAATTGACGAGGTTTCAAGTTTGTCATATACGTGTTTCAAAACGGCATCAACATTTTGTTTTTTTGTACTTTCCCGATAAATACCAAATAACTCACTAGATAATATTCTAATTATTTTGTGCAATTTGAGAGTGGAGAAATGGGGTATATTTTTTTAAAAGCTTTCAGAAAATAAAAATTTTATAAAAATTTAACTATTTATAGATGTTTACGCTAATGAGTTATTTATTAAGTATAGCGACATATATATATAAAACATTTAAAATTAAAAATATATCTACTTACTTGGCTCTTTCTTTTCCATTTTACTCTAATAAATTATCACAAACACACTACACAACGCACTACTTAACTTAGGAACACAATTATAGAAAAAATTTAATCAGTTGACTTCGACAGGCTGTTGTATAACGGCTATTAATATTTAGTCAAAACAAAAAGCACTTTTTTTTATTCTGATGTCTTTAGAATTAAAAAACAACAACAACAATAGTAAAACTGCAAGTTGATTTTTGGACTTTCGCACAGAAAAATGTGTCGTTTGACCTAAAGTTCATTATTATAAAAGTTAATATGTTAGTTTTTCTTTCACCAAATTCATTTTGTTAACGACCCGGGACACCGGTGGGTCTACCCCAGAAACCTATAAAAATGTGTCGTTAAAAGAACCATAAGTTGTTAATGCTGATTAAATATTGAAATTTATAAAAAAGGTTCTGCCGTTTCAAAAAAATTTGGCTGCTTGTGATGTTGCAGTACAAAAATATTTTTTTTTTTCAAAATCACTGTGAACATATTATGCAAATAACTATAAAACTACTATATATTTGTTTAAAATAGAAACACTAACAAAATTAATGTCATCAGTCAGCATCGGAAAAAATTCGGCAAGAGATGTATTTATATTTTTTATGTCGACGAAGGACGAATAAAGAAGTAAATGTGACCATATTCAAGTGTTTTAGTTTAGCTTTTTACTTTTATAATTGATTTATTTGTATTTTTTGGAATTTGGAAAAAAAAAATCCAAATAGTTTTTGTTATTAAAATTGTTTTAAATATCTCCAACGACGCAAATTCAACAGTGTCAAATCACGTTATTGTGGCAGACAATTAACATTTCCACTATGCATAATAACACGTCCACTGATTTTTTTGCACAGAAGAGCCATTGTGGCCCATTTTTTGAAGTAGTAAGGCCCGATGACACCGCCAGCCTATTAATCATACCAAACCGCCACTCATTGAGGATGCATTATTTGCCCAAATGTGGTAAATCTGCATGTTAACGAATTCACTAAAGTTAAAGTATGCCACGTCGCTGAAGATGATTTTCTTTGTAAAGCAATGACAAAGCTTGAAGTGATCAGTAGATAAAAGTGAAAATTCAAATCTTCATTCAAAATTCTCATCAGTAATGTTCGTGCGATGATCAATTGTTGGGCATATCGACGAGTCGTGGCCACACTATTGAAAACAACAGCAATGGTTTCCTTAAAACAAATTGGACAAAAATGCACAGGTATTTTTGCATTTCCTACAGATTCGGTTTGCTGAAATTTTCGTAGTTTTCACATTGTGGACATATTAAGTCGATTACACTGATCAAAACCATCACGAAGTGCACGATATGTATTTTGAGTTGAACGCCCATTTTCGAAATAGACTTCAGATTTAAGCTCGCTGCTTAATTGCATACCTGAATTTGCCAAACACTGAAACAAAGAAATGTCAAAGTAAGTTGGGCAAAAAACTTCACGTTAAGTTGTGACTCCCAATTAATAACTTACATTATGGCTGGATCAAGCTTTAATTTAATCCTTCAAATGTTTTATGTTTGGCTTTTTTCGTTCTGACTTTTAAGGAACTTTCGTAAGGGGCGAGAAAAATAATTCAACAAAAACACTTGCCTTTGTTATGTTAGGGAGCTAAAATGTCTGATATAAAAATTTTAATACAAGTCACAGAATTATTCAATTTTCAAACTCGTTTTATTAGATACGCAATCGACAATGCAAAATTAAATACATGCTATTTTATAACCGCCTTTATGTGCAATACGTTCTTGTACTAAAAGCTAATAAACACATTAGAAAGTTGAAAGGAAATAAACTTTCATTAACTTATTTTTATGTTTCAGCTGCTTAAAACAACAAACGCTACAAGAGCATGCCAACGCAACTGAAGTCAATTTGATAAATTTTTAAATATAAAAGTTTTGACTTTATTATTTTGAGGATGTTCTTTTATTTTGTTTTCTGAAAGTTTGGTGCTAATAAATGAACAATGTGATTTTAAATTTAATTCGCTTTATTAAATTTCAAAATTTAATGTTTTAAAGGATGAATATGATTAAAAGTTTAGACTTAAAATAAATCTTTCGAAACACTTTCTAGCAATTTAAAAGCAATGGGACCAGTAATATTTGAATTATTTAATTTGAGTGGAAATTGTTTTCTGAAACAAAAACAACATGATCAACAAAACAACAAAAAACAAATTATTTTTATTAGAATATCAGACTAGGGGGGGTGATTCATCAACCAAATAACTTAACTAAAACTTGTTTTGAACAACGTACGAGAGTTAATTATTTGTAGACAGGCACGTATGGTGCTCGAAGGGCCCTTTGGCAGAAATGCAGTCAGGGTACTCGGATATAATTGGAGGACCCTGAGCTGGATAACTGCTTTGATCACAGGGCATGGCAACATCAAATATTATCTGCACAGGATCGGGATTGTAGAGGATGATGTTTGCAGAATGCGCCTTCAGACTACTAAGACAGCGGTGCATGTGGTTCGACTGACAGGCCCACGTTGGATGTGAGTGCTATGGGGGAAATTAGTCTAGGGCAGATGCTGGCGATTACAAAAGACGCTGTGATGAGGATTGTAGATTGTCACCAGTCTGCAATGTAAAGTCACAAAAAGAAAGAGCAAACGCCTGGGACGGCACGGGACTCAGTGAGATCGGTGAAGCCTTGTAATCTCTGGATAACGAAGGGCGTCGAAAAGCGACGCATTGATGGAAGAGGTCTGCTTCGATATCTCCCCTATATGTATATAATTATTTGTGCATTTTTATGGGAATTTAAATATAAAAACTTATCTACATTATTTTCCAAATATTCTACAACTTATTTGATGGGAATTCGTATGTTCTAACTTCATTTTTTTCTTTCTCTTTTTTGAGTGACTACATATTCCTGCTGGCGGAGGGAGGACAATGATTTCACATTTGTAAAAGATAGTTTTTATTTTCCAGTCAATAGCGTATTTTGCAACTATCTTTAAGTATGTTTGTAAATTATTAATAATTTTTCTATTTTATAATAGTGGTGATATATTATAATATCATTTGCAGTAATGTGTTAAATTTTTAATAATAAATCCAATATAAAAAGACTTTATTGAATTGGGGAATTCACTGTTGCTTATTGCAAACCATTTACTACAATAAAAATTTTTGTGCTTCTTTGTTTTCAATTGCAACTAGAAAAGTTTATTGTTTACAATATTGTGTAATAGAAATAAATATAAATATAAATAAGTATAAAGGTATTTTATATTTTAGTAATTTGTAAATTAATGCCTGTATCCAATTGGTATTAAAAAGGAAGAAAATGCTATTTGATAAGATATGTAAGACAAAATTAAAAATAAATGATTTGATTCACATTTTTTAATTTCATTAAATTGTTACTAGTAGTTTCAAATTACATATGAGTATACCGATGAAGAGTGGTGATGATGACAAATTCATAGCTAGTTTGGAAGATACATTCTGCTTGAACAATATCGGAATATTTTTTTAATATTCTTAAAATTATAACAATTAGAAAATTTAATAATAGAAAAACTAACTGGAGTCGAAATAAAAATTATTTACAATTAATTAAAAATAGAAAACTGAAACAAATATTAATTTTTTGTAAAAATTAATGCAAAAACCACGACAAGACAATTTTAAATTAAATTTTTATTAAAGTTAAGTTTACTAAAGTTTAACTATTGTACAAATATTTTTATATTTTGTCGCAAATTTAAAATTTTTATAAGGTGTGTAGCATACAACCAAAATATAGCATTTAATAATGCGTAGGTGTTAAGCTCCAGCATGCTGAATTATCCGGCTCTGGCTCGTCGGCAATCGGGCGAGTTCGCGAGCTTAACTAAGATGTAAAATATGGAGCTACATAGCAATACTATTTTATGTAGCATGCTGCGATAAGGGAATTATGTATATTTAAGTTGCTTAAATCTTGAGAAGTGAAAAAAAACTATTACATCTATGAATGTACACATCTATATTGTTCTCAGATGGCATCAGAACAATATTATTTTGCCCAACCCTTCCAATGATTGCCTTCACTTATTTCCTTAATTATAGAATTTTTCAGCAATCCCTACTAACACTATCTTTACGTAACCCGAACTTGTTATAGGAAATCACAACACAATAACTTTCTTAATTCATTATAAAAAAAAAATATTATTTATCAAAAAAAAATTTTAGCATTTCACTTACAATTAATATTCTTATTTCACACAAAAGAAACTAAACCTATAATATTATTGACAATTTCCATTTCCTTAAAGAATACCCTGTAAAATTATTATATAAAAATTAAATGTAACAAAACAAAAAAAAATATGTACATAGGTCATTCACCTTTGTTCACTTTTCTTCTTACGTACATATGTATATAAAGAAATAAAAAAAGGATTTGAATGCAATGATAAATGCAAAAACAAAAAATCAAAGGTTGATAATGCAAATAATTAAAAACTAATTCTCCGGTATATTTACTTCTTATCCTAATTAATTATTTATCATAATAATTCAATAATTTTAAATTAACCAATAGATTTTAAAGTTAAATAAATAAAAATGGGGCTTTAAATACCTTTTTGCTTAATGGTTTGTAAAAAGGAAAAAAAATTATGTACACTAATATATGTATGTATATAATGTTCGTATTCTATTAAATTTGTTTTTTTTTTTGTTATCCCGTTACACTACACGACACATCACTTGCACAAAGTATAATTTTATTTTCTATAATAATTCTTTAATAATTTTTTTGTTTCTATGCACAAAAATTTTTTTATAAGTTTTTTTTTTTCTTGTTATTTCAATAAATTTTTTTTTTGTATAAATATTTGCTCACAATTAAAACTATTAATTTTTTTTCTTTTACAGTTTTGAGGTTTAGCATAGAAGTATAAAATATTACTAAAGCATTAAATATTTGATTGATCTCACTTACTCGTTTTTTCCTTTATCGATTCCCACGTCGAATGGCCATTCAGCAATGAGAGTCTTGTAAGCTGGAGAGAGATGATTAGATAGTTGTGGTGATGTAAGACTGTAGTGATCCTATTCTTTGATGTATTCTTAATTTCTTTTTGTTGATAATCTTAATTTTTCTCTGTTAACATTAAATTTTGCTTAGGTATTAATTTTTTTTTTAATTCGTTATAACTAAATATTTGAAACCCCACGGTGAAAAAAGAAGAAAAAAAAGTACCTATGAACTAGCTAAGAAATTAAACAAAAACAATAACATATATACCTATATAAAATGTATGAATAACTTAAAAATCAAAAAGGGGAAGGAAAGAAAAAAAAACCCATTTTAAAGTATGTATTTTTCTAAATTCTGTAGTAATCTATATCTTAATTTTTCGTAGGGATGAAGACTTTGATCTAGGGGTTCTTCCACAGACAGTATTATTCACTCATTAATTTCGTTGTGGCACAATGGTATTCGAAAAAAATCAAGCCAGGATACTTATGTAGAGTTTGCCACCATGATTTTGCCAGGGCAAACATTAATAAATTCACGTTGTCACTTCTTGTCTTACTATCAGTCATACAATTTCTCTGATCTGATAATATGAAATACAATTTAAGATTTAGTGCCAAATCTGTAATATAATAAAAACTAAAAACTAAAGCCTAAATTATTAAGTAACATTATTAATTTTACCCTTTAGAGGAATGGCACCATAAAAATCGTCCAACGAATATAACAATTACCAAATCCGTAGCAAAGATATTGGGTTGGTAATAATGATTTTATTACTTTCTTCCTTTTTTTTTTTACCCAGTCTATAATTTTCCGCTTGTTTTCTTCTTATACACGCCAAATATTTACATAAACAAAAAATTAAACTTTTTCTTTTATTTTCTTTCTATTAAATTAATCTTATGCACAAATATATGTCTCTTATGAGCAGTGAGGTTGAGATTTAAAAAAACAAAATGCCGCAAAAATTTCCTTTTATACCAAAGCTTTAACATTGGCCAAATTGCTTAATTGGAAAATAATCCTAACCACCAATCAAATTTATTTGCATCAGGTATCTATACTAAAATTCAAGTTTTACATTCCAGCTTGTGGTGAAATTATCTCAAATGACCTCAGCTTATATTCCATTACGTATCACAGTTGTATCTCAGTATAATGCCCGTTAATTTTAAATAGGACTTTGCTCAATTGTTAGCCAGCACCTTTACAGGTGTTCCATTTCAATCATTTATATTGTATAATAAAACCATTAACATAGCTTGACATTCTGCCGTTCAAAACAAAAAAAAAAAAGAAACTATTGGGTGCCTCTATAAAATCAGCTGATGTGAATTTGTGAACATTTAAATCATTGCATTTTATTTATTTTAATAAAACCGGTTTGCTGATAACTTAAAATATTTTATAAAACTCGTTTTAAAATAGCAGCTATTCTAAAAATTTTTACTCTTGGTTTCGGGGTATTTTAATATTTCCGTGATGATCATGGTCAAATAAAGAATTCACTGCATTACAGAATTTTGTGGAAATAAAAAATTTTCAATATGCATCTGTCTATACTCTATGTGCAGTAAAACTCAATTTTTTCAATGTTCAATTTTTTGTTTTCTAATCTTTAGTCCTTTAAGGTAGACTTTAAATTATTCAAGAAGAATATATAAAATATTTGATTTTAGTAAAAAAGTTATAGATTTTAAATTAACTTTGGTTTCATATGAAGAAAATAAATTCTTAAAAAAAAAAAATTTATCTTCAGAAAAGGAAAAAAAATATTCTGGGAAAAAAATATTCCTGTATATCCTTAAAATTTTAAAAAGTTGTGAAAAAGATTAGTAATAAAGGGTATTTAATTTTTAAGGGCCGATGTTGATTTTGAATAAGGCACAAATTATTAAGGAAATTATCGACATTTATTTTTATTATGATACTAAATATTGTTAAGGTTCAATTAAGTACGGAACAAAATATCGGCCAAATGGCCGCCGAGACCACGACGGTACACCAAATTTTCAATGACAATGTTAATGTTCAATTGCACGATGATGAATCTAGGTTGACTGAGTTTTTGCCACTCTATCATTTACAGATGTTTTCACATTACATGCAGACCTGTTTTGCTGAAATTTAAATATTTTTCACTATTTTGCCGATTGTGGACGAATTCAAACGATTATGTTGACCAAAAGAATCACGAAGTGCACGAAATGCATTTTTATTTGAACGCCCATTTTCATAATAAGCCTAAATAACTTTAAAGTGTTGCTCGATTGTTTATCTTTCTATGATTTAAATTGAGTTAATCAAAACTTGATGTTTAGGTGTGGTTCACATTCTACATCGACCCTTTAAATTTAACCACCCTTTACAAATTATCTTTTCTAAGATAATTTTATTGAGAAAAAAATCCTTATAAAAATGTAAAAGCATTTTCTTATTGATCCTGCAAGCTCTAGAAATTAAATTTTTTATTTATAGAATAAAATTACTACTCCTGCGTGAAATTTTACACTTTTATCGTAATATCTTTAAAAAAAAACTTGTGTAAGATGGTAAAATGCAATTTTTTTTAAATCAGACACATTTTTCTGTCCTTTATTTCAATGCAGAACTTTGCTCTGCTATAGGAAAACATCTTTTTGTTATCTGTACTAATATGAGACAGAACCTAATTGTGTTTGTTTGTATGTATGTAAGATGAATTACTCAAAGTTACATCTACTGTAATTGTTATCTCTTGTTATGATGTTACATATTAGCTATGTGTACTTTTTTGCATAGATATGTTTTTGTTATTTCAAGAACATGATACAGGTATTAAAACACAAAAGACTACACAATAATGTTTGCACAAAACAATTAATTTTGTAAAAATTTCCTAAATGAAAGTCTAGAAATATTGTGAAAAATTTGTCTCTTTTGTCTCTTTAATTCTAAGTATTAGGAAAAATAAACTAATTAAAATGTCAATAAATCTACTTTTTTTAGATACGAATATTAGCAGCCCAGTAATAAGCGTATGTGATCATCTTAAAATAAATTTGAGGTTATTGTTATGTATGGCATAGCACATTAAAATTTTATCTAATTTTTTTCAAGATTTTTAAGCAAAAGAATTTTTAATTTAAATGTAAAATTGCTATATTAGGCCGTGCCGAATCTTATATATGTAGTCATGCAATAACAATTGTATCATATGAAATACGTACATACTTAAAAAACATACATTTATAAAAACATCGCATTGTAAAATTATAAATTTACGTATTGTAAAAAAAAAAGAAAAGTTTAAAATAATTTAAAAAAATATAAAAAAAAAATAAATAAAAAAATACAGATAATAAATATAAAAAAAATATAAAAAAAATTAAATAAAAATAAAAAAAAAATATAAAAAAATATAATAAAAAATAAAAAAGTAATAAAAAAATATAAAAAAAAAATTAAAAAAAAAATATAATAACAAATAAAAAAATTATAAAAAAAAATAAAAAAAATTTTTTTTTTGCTCAGCTGGGATTTGATACCACGTTTACTCTAACCAGTGTACAACGTTTGTATGAACGTATGTTGTTGTTGTTAAAAAAACGAGGTGTTTGCGGTTTTATGTTCATATTTCAGTTGCTTATGTACCGATGTTCCCGATCTACTCCCGAATATTTCTGATATTTTAATACCTCACCCAGGTCCAGGCGATGTCGTGGAGCTTCAAAAAGTTGATTAAAACGTACACACGGACAGACGGACAAACTGACAGGGCTTAATCGACTCCCCTATTCATAAGCTTTCAGAAAATATATACTTTATGGGGTCGGAAATGATAATTGTAGAAATTTCACACGAAATGACAAACCTATATATACCCCTTTTCACTGTGTGAAGGGTATAAAAATGGTGTAAAATATATATAGTAGTTTATAAAATGAGAACGGCTAGGCCGATTTCTGTAATATTTATTGTCAGTTGTATATTTTCGAGGAGAGCTTTCCAACCAAATCCGATAGATGGCGTTATACATTGACTTAGACTTTGCGCAAACTAACAGGTGTTATTTTGGCCTCACAATCAATAAATTGCAAGGCCAATCACTAGAAGTCTGTGGGATTAATCTCAAATTTCCCTGTTATTCGCACGGTCAGCTGTACGTGGTATGTTCCCGTGTTGGGAAACGGTCTTCGTTACTTGTTTTTGAACCGGAAAGCAAATGACAAAATATTGTTTATCAAATCACTCTCTACTGATTCCATTTAAATAAATCACATTGAAAATTTTAATATTTTTGTTGTATTATTGTTCTATAGTTTGTGTGAAGACTTAAAATTGGCGCGAGGAGAAGATCGCCGGGTCCACTAGTTTAAAATAAAATTTAAAACAGTGTCAAATACAAACAAAAGAATAAAATAAGAAAAAGAAGTTTTCATATTTAATTGAATCGATTATTGCATATTAAAAAAAACAAGTAAGAGCACTATATTCGGCTGTGCCGAATCTTTTATACCCACCACCATGTTTGTGTACATTTAAAGCACAATATTTATTATTTTGTTAATCGCTATAGAATAATCTCTTTATAATAAAATATGTATCACTTTCTTTGTAGAGGGTGGTTAAATTTTAAGGGCCCATGTTTAAGGTGAACCACATTTAAACTTCAACTTTTTTCTTGTATTTCATTTGACATTTCTCAATCTCAGACTAACTCAATTTGAACCGTGGAAAGATACGCAATCGAGCAACGCTTTTAAATATTAAAGATTTTTATAAAAATGGGCGTTCAAATCAAAATGAATTTTGTGCACTTCTTTTGGTCAACATAATCGTTCGAATTCGTCCACAATCGTGAGAATTGTAAAAAATATTTAAATGTCTGCAAAGCAGGTCTGTATGAAATGTGAAAACATCTGTGAATGCCATTTTAGTTCGTTGAATGGGAAACATTGCTGTTTTTCACGATAACGTGGCAAAAGAGCAAGCCACCTCGACTCATCATCGTGCCCAACAATCGAGCATCAACAGTGTCATTGAAAATTTGGACTATCGGATCGAGATGTGCCGACTAGGTTGGGGGCCATTTGGCCGATATTTTGTTCCATACATAATTGAAGCATACAAATATTATCATTATAAAAATAAATGATAATAATTTCATAATAATTTTATTCAAAATCAACATAGACCCTTAAAATTAAACCACCCATTATAACTTCGGTATGCTAGTAAAATGTTTTCGTAAATTTAGTCTTTCAATGAAAGTGGCCGTTGAAATACGCGTGTCAATAAAGTTTGTGCTAATAAACATAACTTAGATATTTCAATATAGTCCTTTAGTATTCCAAATTCTTTATTCATAGAGAATTTACATGAATTTAAGAGGAAGAAATTGAATTTAAGGTTAAATTTTAAAATATATATTGTCTGCATTTTTCTAAAACGGGAAATTTATTAGTAAGATTTTGATTTTTAAACTTCTATAACATTTTGCTTTTAAAAGATTTTCAAACGAAATAAGTTTTGTATAATTTCAAAATTTGTTAGCCATTAGTACATGAAAATAAATTGTTTATAATGTTTAGAGATAATTTTTTTTTACTTAGGTCAAAAATTTCCTAAATTCCCATTTTTAATAGAGCATAACTTCAGGAGAACATAAGCATAAGTTGTTAGCATGCCATCTAGTAGTTGCTAGTAGAGTCATCTATCTTATCATCTTTATCTTATACAAGAAAAGCCCGGCGCGCGTTGCTACGCCTATTAATGAATCAAAATGCATTCTGATTTTTATTTGAATATCAAATGCAAAAAGCTAAAAATTATTACTTTTTTTAATGGGCGTGGCACTGCCCACTTTTCTAATCACGAAGTTGTATAGTCATAACAACTCAATATGTGTGCAAAGTTTCACAAAAACCGGTCCAGAGCAATTACCTCAAAATTATAACTTTTTTTATGGGCGTGGCACTGCCCATTTTCTACTCACGAAATTGTATAGTCATAACAGCTCAGTGTGTGTGCAAAGTTTCAGAAAAATCGGTCCAGTACAAATACCTCAAAATTATAACTTTATTTTATGGGCGTGGCCCTGCCCACTTTTCTAATCACGAAATTATATAGTCATGACAGCTCGATATGTGTGCAAAGCTTCAGAAAAATCGGTCATGTGCAAGTAGCTTAAAGTGATAACTAATTATTTATGGGCGTGGCCCCGCCCACTTTTTTCCACCCACAAACACTCCCTGGTATATGTGCAACAACTTACCAAAGCTTGAACCCGATCGGTTTTACAGTTTCGGAGTCTATAGCTAACACACACACACACACAGAGTTTCACTTTTATATATATAGATAGATTTAGCTACAGTACAATAAATGGCACAATGTAAGATGAATAAATGCTAATATATATGACTAATATATTTTTATAAAAATTTAAGGAAAAAAGTGTGCGTGGCACATCTATTTTCCGTTATAACGAAGACTTTGACCAAAAAGCCATGTTAGCAAAATTTCAGAATCGTACATATAGTTTTGTCAGTTTTATTACGTTTTAAATTTGAAATATACACTGTGCGGTATAAATTTTCGTACATTTTGATCTATAACTCCTTTTGTAATGCATAGATGTAAGCGATTTTCAGGAAAAAATATTCTTTTGACTCGATAAATATATATTCGAAGTTTCATGACTCTACGTTTATGCGTCTGGACACAATTCAAAAGTGAAAGTGGGCGTTATAGTAGGCGTGTCAAAGTAGTTTTCGCTAATGAGTACAACTTAGGTGTTTCAATATAGTCCTTTATTATTCCAAAATCTTTATTAATAGAGAAATTATATGAATTTTAGGTAAAACGTTATATGGGAGGTGGACGTAAAAGTGGGCGTGGCACCTTAATTTTTTGGCATAGTAATGAAATTGCCTAGGGGGATAGACGTAGCAAAATTTTTCATCATACCTCTAATTTTAGCGGTTTTATGAGCTTTTAAATTTCATTAACGGTAGATAACGTGAAAAGTGGGCGTTATAGTAGGCGTGTCAAAGTTATTTTTGCGAATGAGTACAACTGAGGTGTTTCAATATAGGCCTTTATTATTCCAAAATCTTTATTAATAGAGAAATTATATGAATTTTAGTTAAAACGTTATATGGGAGGTGGGCGTAAAAGTAGGCGTGGCACATTCATTTTCCGTTTCAAGAAAGCGTGTCACCAAAAAGCAAAGTGTGCAAAATTTCAGAGTCGTACATCCAATTTTGTTGCTTTTATGACGTTTTTGTTTTTAAATATACCGAAAAATACACTGTGCGGTATAAATGTTCGTACATTTTGATCGATAACTCCTCTCCTAATGCATAGATTTAGACAATTTTCGGGGAAAAATATTGTCGTTACCCAGGAAATATATATTCGAAGTTTCAGGAGTCTACGTTGATGCGTTTGGACACAATTCAATTTTATTCGATGTTCGAAGTACACGGTTTTTTCGACCTACTCTTGCTTTTCGAGCTATAACTCTCTTCCTTAAATTCCGATTTAGCCCATTTTCAATACCAAACAAACCTTGTCTATAAGAAAGATTCTGGAAAAATTTGAGCCCCCTAGCTTTTTCGGTGCGACCTCTATCGTGTTTTCAACAGACGGACAGACGGACGGACATAGCTAGAACGTCATAAAATCAAACCCCGATTCAGAATATATATAGTTTATGGGGTCTAAAATGGATATTTCGATGTGTTACAAACGGAATGACAAAATGAATATACCCCCACCATTTTTTTGGTGGCGGGTATAAAAAAAAAATTCATAAAAAGCTAATGTCAGTATGCCTTTCACGTAACGTATTGTAGTAGTAAGTAAATTATTGGTGCATTTTAAATGTGGCTAAAACAGCAGAAACTCTTGAAACAAGAGAGGGACACAAATTGAGAGAAAATAAAGAACATAAACCTACAAAACATAATAGCTGCTAAAAATACAATAAAAAAGTACTCGTTGTACTTCAAGAAGAAAAATGTTAAAGAAAAATTTAAACACTTGGAGAAGTAGATTATCTTGACTATAAGGATGCGGTTGTACAACAAAATAATACAAAAAAAAAAAAAAACTTAAGATGTTTATTTAAATATAAAACATTTTACAGCAGTACATCCGTCTGTTGCTCAGTCCAATTTAAGGGCATCCACTAGTCTTCAGACGATGCACAGTGGCACGTTTGGTGCGAAAGCTTTTGAAATGCTATAATTTTCAATTAAATTCTTTTTATACAGATGATGTTTAAGGCATCATTTTGACTATTTAAGAAAACGCACTGAGATGGTGTTGAAAATGCTGCATAAATACAATTAGTAGTATAGTTAACTAGAATTGTGGCAATGAAAAAAATAGCCATTAAGAGTGCTTCGTTCAGCTGTGCTAATCTTACTTATAAAGCCTGAAAAAAAGTGTAGATATGCAACTACAAGCATACTCATAAGTTGTTTGTGACATAGATTTTCTCAAATCTATTTCTTATTTGCACTTTACAACTCACACTTTGCACAATTCTGGATGTCGTTTATTAATTCATGGCATATAATCATATAAACATACTTGTTTTATGTGATCATGTTCGTGTGGCGTACAGAGAACAAACGATAAAATACGATAACTAACAAAACGGCTGATGAAGTTTGCATTTCATACATTCGTAAAAATTTATAAACATGGAAAAATATAACAACTACAACAAAAGCCCACACTGCTTGTATCATCATTTAGACATAAACATAAATAATTAGGTTCGTATCAGTTTGCTTTTGTTGTTTTTTTTCAGTAAAATTTTTACTGCAATTTCAATAAAAAGTTAATATTTTTTCCAAGATCTTTGCCAGTAAAGAACCGATTCAACAAACGATATTCTAATATATATCCTACAGTGACATTTTACTAACCAATTAAGAACTTATCTGGGAGTTTAAAAATCGGAGATTGTTTAGGTAAAAAACAGAGTCAATTGTGTTTTGTTGGATATATCTTAGTTCGTCATGTTCTCATATACCTATACATACGTAAATGATTTTGAAGTAAAAAAATTCTCTAAAGCATATCTGATAGATTTATATCAACTAAGAGTCTAAAGCATACGTGAGGGCTTTAGAAAATTGACTTTAACATACACATGGACAGACGGACTTAAATAATTAATTCCTTTATCAATAAGAATGCAAAATATATGTATTAAGTATATAGAATTACAAATGGAATGAGAAACTTATATATGCTTTTACATTCTCGTGTGAAGGAGTATACAAATACTCCATCCTAATCCTATACCCTTATTGGGAGTGCACAACGTGTTCTTGGAAGAAAAAGTTTACTTCTTATATTTTAAGACTTTTATAGACTCACACCATCCAAATCCAAAAAAAATAAATAAATTTTAAAAATAGATTCTGTAATCCCACTATAAATACGTTTAAATGATGAATTTTTTATACCCGCCACCAAAAAAATGGTGGGGGTATATTCATTTTGTCATTCCGTTTGTAACACATCGAAATATCCATTTTAGATATTCTGAATCAGGTTTTGATTTGATGACGATCTAGCTATGTCCGTCCGTCTGTTGAAAGCACGATAGAGGTCGCACCGAAAAAGCTAAGGGGCTCAAATTTTGCCAGAATCTTTCTTTATAGACAAGGTTTGTTTGGTATTGAAAATGGGCTAAATCGGAATATTAGGAAGAGAGTTATAGCTCGAAAAGCAAGAGTAGGTCGAAAAAACCGTGTCCTTCAAACACCGAATAAAATGGAATTGTGTCCAAACGCATTAACGTAGATCCATGAAACTTCGAATATATATTTTCTGAGTAAAAACAATATCTCTCACCGAAATTTAGCTAAATCTATGCATTAGAAAAGGAGTTATCGATCAAAATGTACGAAAATTTATACCGCACAGTGTAGTTTTCGGTATATTTAAAAACAGAAACGTCATAAAAGCAACAAATTTGAATGTACGACTCTGAAATTTTGCACACTCTGCTTTTTGGTGAGTGGCTTTTCTGTAACGGAAAATTAATATGCCACGCCCACTTTTACGCCCACCATTTACCCAAAATTTACCCAAAATTCATATAATTTTTCTACTAATATAGATTTTGGAATAATAAAGGACTATATTGAAATATCTATGTTGTATGCATTAGCAAAAACAACTTTGACACGCCTACTATAACGCCCACTTTTCACGTTATCTACCGTTAATGAAATTTAAAAGCTCATAAAACCACCAAAATTAGATGTATGATGATCAAATTTGCTACGTATATCCTTCTAGTCAATGTCATTACTGTGCCAGAAAATTAAGGTGCCACGCCCACTTTTACGCCCACCTCCCGTATAACGTTTTAACTAAAATTCATATAATTTCTCTATTAATAAAGATTTTGGAATAATAAAGGCCTATATTGAAACACCTTAGATGTACTCATTCGCAAAAATAACTTTGACAAGCCTATTATAACGCCCACTTACCACGTTATCTACCGTTAATGAAATTTAAAAGCTCATAAAACCGACAAAGTTAGAGGTATGAAGATAAAATTCTTTACGAATATCCTTCTAATCAATGTAATTGTTATGCCAAGAAATCTTTGACGCCTACCTCCCATATAACGGTTTATCTTAAATTCATGTAATTTCTCTATTGACAAAGTTTTTGGGAAAATAAAGGACTATATTGAAATATCTAAGTTGTAGTCATTAGCAAAAGCTTTATTGACACGTCTACTTTAACGCCCACTTTCATTGAAAGACAAAATTTACGAAAACATTTCATTATCATATCGAAGTTATAAAGGCTTGTTAAATTTTAAGGGCCGATGTTTATTTTAAACAAATCACAAATTATTTGGGAAATTATTATCATTTCTTTTTATAATGATAATATTTGTATGGTTCAGTTATGTATGGAACAAAATATGGGCCAAATGGCCCCCCCATCCTTGGCGCCACTCTTCTATCTGATGGTCCAAATTTTCAATGACACTGTTGATGCTCGATTGTTGGGCATGATGATGAGTCGAGGTTGCCTGCTCTTTTGCCACACTATCGCAAAAAACAGCAATGGTTCCCATTCAACGAACTAAGAAGGCATTTACAGATTTTCTAACATTTTATATAGACCTGTTTTGCAGAAATTTAAATATTTTTTACAATTCTCCCAATTGTGGACGAGTTTGAATGATTATGTTGATTAAAAGAATTACGAAGTGCACAAAATGCATTTTGATTTGAAAGCCCATTTTTTAAAAAACCTGAATAACTTTAAAGCGTTGCTTACTTGCGTATCTTTCCACGGATCAAATTGAGTAAGTTTGAGATTGAGAAATGTCAAATGAAATGCAGAAAACAAATTTAAAGACTAGGTATAGTTCACCTTCAACATGGGCCCTTAAAATTTAACCACCTTCTACAAAGAAAGTGATACATATTTCATTATAATGAAATTATTCCATAATGATTAACAAAATAATAAATATTGTGCTTTAAATGTACACGAAATTGGTGGTGGGTATAAAAAATTCGGCACAGCCGAATATAGTGCTCTTACTTGTTAAGTTCTGCCGCCAATCACAAATAAACTAAATTTTGTTTGATAAACAAAAACAGCAGAGTCCTTAGCCGATCTGATTTGACGCCGCCAGTGATTTGTTAGTAAAAATTATAAAATTATACAATGAACGGCGACGGCTTACAAAAACTATTGCGGCTTGGCTTAGCCCTTTAGCACAGATCTCTGCTTATTAAATACAACAACACAATAAAGATAGCGTACAAAGTTCTATTATTATAAGACACTTTTTGTTTAAAAAGCAACAACAACATTTTCAAACCATTGTAAAATTTTAGAACAATATGACATAATAAGCCATCTTGTGAATCATCCAATAGTGTTTTTTAACACATCATACTGTATATGTTATAACAGATTTTTAAATTGTTCTGTTTTTTACGGTTAAATGCATAAAATTTTATAAAAATAAATATATAAAATAAAATGCTCAATTTAATTGAAATTACTATAACTTATTTGCTGTAACTTAATATTTGTATACAGAAAATAACATGTCCGTCATATTTATGTCGTTTGCATGGTTAAAAGAAAAACTTAAAATTATTGAAAAAAAATTAGATCTATATCTGTAAATTAAAATAACTAATTATCAACATTATTTCGTAAAATGTGCCACTGTGCGGCTTAATCTCAGCCGACCAACATAATTGTTTGAAATAATGTGATTTTCGTAGCAATATATTAACAGATGAACAGCTGAAATATACTTTTATTATTTTACTATTTCTAATTAACAATAAGGACAACAAACAAAATAAATGTTAAACCATTAAAAACGCCGCTGCACAACTAATCTTAATTTAGAATTTAATTGACTGTAATGATTACGAGTTTGCTGGAAAAAAATATATGAAGAAAACAATTATTTAATAAAGAACATAATTTTAGGAATTATATTTATTATTTCAGAGAAACACAAAATAATTGACATTAAGAAATGAAAGCAGAAACAGATTCTTAAGGTTAACGATATTTTCTACTCCATTAAATTCAAAAAAAAAAAATGCTGTTTTATTTTTTGGAAGAAAATTCTATGGCACTTAAACAAGTTGTTCATGTTATTGTTAAATATGTCTACTCTCAAAAGGGATTTAATACTACGAATATCTTCAAGATTTTAAGAACGCTCAGTCACTGGAAGACATAAAACAAAACTAAAAAAAACATATTAGAGCTCCTAGGGCTTCATTAGTCTTTACTTTCTGTGGTCGTTCTGTAACGAATCCATAAATGTTATTAAACTGGGAGATGTGACAACCTAGTCTCTTCGCCCGACCGAAGACAAAAACGAATCTGGCAGTTTGAATCTACAATATTTTAAATTTCCTTCAACCGGCCTAAAGCAGACCATTTGCTATTCACTTTCTTAACTCCTTTTTTAGGAGATTAACTATTCATCTAAAAATGAACTTACGATATTTATAATTTATTATGGCGAAATAAAAAATTTGTTTTGTAATTGTGGGTATACAATTTTTATAAATTAAACAAAAATTATATAATTTGCGGATGTTTTTATTAAATTTTAAACTTTTTTGTATAAATATATATTGAAATTTTATCAAATGAAAAAAGAGTCCCAAAGAAAAAGATGGCAACTTTTTCCTCGTTTTCTTTTCTAATTTTACTTAAATTTGAATAAATATTATTTAGCCGTAAAAATTGATCCAATTTTTCATGTTGTTGCATTCTATTGCTGTTGAGGGAGCTTACTTAAGAGGTGAGCTTCCAACAATTCTGATATTAACATTTATTTTGCATAAATACTTCTTCGTTTATAACTCAATCATAATGCATGTAAGTTTGGGGAAGTACCACTACTCCCGACCTGGATCTTTTGTATGATTGTGGTAACTTATCTCGTTCACTATTAGTGCTACAAACTAAATCGATTTTTTTCAGTTTTTATACAACCGGAAAACCATTATGGGTGCTAAATGAAAAGGTTTGAGTAGAGCAATTATACAAAACTTTAAATTCATTATGGCTGCTACTAGAAAGTGAAGGTCAATAAATTTGTTTGTGAATCATTTGATCCCCTACAAATGAAAGGGCTTGATCACTAAAATACAGTAAACTATTAAAAAAAAGTGTAAAGTGTGTCATATGAAATAAAATGGTGAAAAAAAATTTTTTAAACCCCATCAATATGGGTACCATATGAAAGGAATTAATTAGTGGAATACAGTTGACTACATATAAATTCAATATCAAAGATGTTGTCAGAAATAATAAAGAAAATATCATTGAACAGGAAATCTAGGCTAAGATACGATGTGATCATTTTATCATGATATACATGATTGTAAAGGCTATTCTCAATTTCGGCACGGTCGAATTTTTTTGCTTGTTTAAGGTTGGTTTAAGTTTTCGAGTTTTTTAAGATTTACTTAAAGCTATTTCTAAAATGGAAGTAATACTTCTTATTTTTTTACTGCACTGTGGTATTTTTCCTTTGAAAATAATTTAAAAACAATTAAAGCTATAGCCTGTTTAACAATGTCGAAAGAAATCCCAAGCGAAAGAAAGTTAGTCACTCACTTTAGAATAAATTTGGGTTCGTTTGTTTCAAATGTTTTCATTTGCCTGTTTTTACGTATGTCAATTAATGTTTCGTAGTGCTTGTTACATATTGAACAATTAAAATAATAACAGAGTCAAAAATGTGTATGTACTTCTAATTATCTTGTACAAAAATACAACCCTCTGATCATTTGTATATGAGAAGTGCAAAAATCACAAAAGAGAAAAAGAAACAAAACGAATAAAAAAGTTGTAAACTTCCTTCAAAATTTAAGTCTATTTACAAAGTTTTTGTTTTGTTAAAAAAAAACAATTAAAATTTTTCAAAACGGTTAGAAAAAGTATGAAAAAATTTTAATTAATTATTTCATTTATAAAATAAAGGTCAAATAAGGGCAATACGTATGTATTTTTATACCCGCCACCAAAAAAATGGTGGGGGTATATTCATTTTGTCATTCCGTTTGTAACACATCGAAATATCCACTTTAGACCCCATAAAGTATATATATTCTGAATCAGGGTTTGATTTGATGACGATCTAGCTATGTCCGTCCGTCTGTCCGTCTGTCCGTCTGTTGAAAGCACGATAGAGGTCGCACCGAGAAAGCTAGGGCGCTCAAATTTTGCCAGAATCTTTCTTATAGACAAGGTTTGTTTGGTATTGAAAATGGGCTAAATCGGAATATTAGGAAGAGAGTTATAGCTCGTAAAGCAAGAGTAGGTCGAAAAAACCGTGTCCGTCGAACATCGAATAAAATGGAATTGTGTCCAAACGCATTAACGTATCGTCATGAAACTTCAAATAAATATTTCCCGAGTCAAAGGAATATTTCTCCCCAAAAATTTCTTAAATCTATGCATTAGAAAAGGAGTTATAGATCAAAATGTACGAAAATTTATACCGCTCAGTGTATATTTGAAATTTAAAACGTAATAAAACTGACAAAACTATATGTACGATTCTGAAATTTTGCAAACATGGCTTTTTGGTCAAAGTCTTCGTTATAACGGAAAATAAATGTGCCACGCCCACTTTTTTCTTTAAATTTTTATAAAAATATATTAGTCATATATATTAGCATTTATTCATTGCAGACGGCATCATATGTTGAAGGCGCCACTACATTTTGCAAACAATGTGGATGATTGATGTCTTTGCTAAATATCACGTTGAACACTAGATGACTCTAATAACATTTTTGCTAACAAACTCTTTTATATTTTGGACAAACTACAAAGAAATTTTAAAGGGGTTTGTGAAAACGAAAATGACCGAGGTTGTTTCCAAAAATTAACTAGACTAATGATTTGTGACCAACTTTACATATAGGTGTACCCACAGTCTTAAGGGGTTTATGATTTAAAAATATTTAAAAATAAATGTGCCACAGTGTGATTCAAAATAGACATTCTCAGCATTTTGCTAAAATTGGAAATTTATTAGTAAGATTTTGATTTTTAAACTTCTATAACATTTTGCTTTTAAAAGATTTTCAAACGAAATAAGTTTTGTATAATTTTAAACATAAGATAACAAAAAGAAATTAGCACCATTTAGTAGATAAAACTCTTTTCTATACCACTATAACCCATTGTATACCCGAAACGATCCGACCGTGAGCACCAGAACAATTTTTGTGACACAAGGTCAAAAATTTTTTGCAAAATATTAGTAAAAGAGCTAAACAAAACATTTTTTGTAATGTGTTTGTTTTAAGTGTTTTAGTTTTTATACCCCCCACCCAAAAAAATGGTATGTATATATATATTCTGAATCGGGGTTTTATTTGATGACGATCTAGCTATGTCCGTCCGTCTGTCCGACTGTTGAAAGCACGATAGAGGTCCCACCGAAAAAGATAGAGGGCTCAAATTTTGCCAAAATATGTCTTATACACAAGGTTTATTTGGAATTGAAAATGGACTAAATCGGAATATTAAAAAGAAAGTTATAGCTCGTAATGCAAGATTAGGTAGAAAAAAACCGTGTCCTTCCAATATCGAATAAAATGGAGTTGTGTCCACCAGCATCAACGTAGAGTCATGCAACTTTAAATATATACTTCCTGAGCAAAAACAATATTTCTCCCCAAAAATTGTTTAAATGTATGCATTAGGAAAGGAGTTGTAGATCAAAATGTACGAAAATTCATACCGCGCAGTGTATTTTTCAGTATATTCAAAATTTTAAACCTAATAAAACCGCCAAAATTAGAGGTAAGATGATCAAATTTGCTACGTTAATAACAAAGAAATACATTTTGTGCTATAAATTGGGTTATTTCCCGGAAATTCGACTTATATACTCGACTTCCCGGGATTATTTTTCGGGATCCCGGGAAATAAAAAAGGTGGCTACGAATCGAAAGGAGATGTTTATATTGTTTATATTGAAATTGAATTCTAGTGATTTTATTTTTGATCTTATAGCTGAAGTATCTGTATTTTTGTTTTTTTGCTCATATTTGATCTCGTATCTAGAGAATAATATTTTTTTCAATAAAAAATATTTATACTTAATTTATGTTTAAAATTCAATTTTTTTTATTAATTTTTATAGTTTTGAAGTGTTTCTTCTACATTATAAACTATTTGATGCTTTTGAATAAAAAGTTTTTATTTATTAATCATTAATACAATTCTCCCGATTGTGGACGAATTTGAACGATTATGTTGACCAAAAGAGTCACGAAGTGCACAAGGTGCATGAAATGCATTTTAATTTAAACGCTCATTTTATAATAAGCCTGAATAGCTTTAACGCATAAACAATTTTATGATTTTATAAAAAAGTTTTTTTATTAATTAAAGACAAATTTACTTTTTATTTGTTTTGCTGCGGGATCCTGGGAAATTAAAAAATAAATCTCGCATTCTCGGAAAACAAAAATTTTCGGGAAAAAAACCCTAGCTATAAAAGAACGGAAAATTGGTGGTGGGTATAAAAGATTCGGCACAGCCGAATATAATGCTCTTACTTGTTTAGTTTAGAAATATCAACCTAAATATATTTTATTAAACAAAGTTATTTCAAGTTTCGTTGTTTTGCAAAATATTTTGCTAACAGCTTTAAAAAGACAGAAACAAGAAAATGAAAAGAAAATGTTTGAGTGTATGTGTTTTGTTTGTTTGTCTAAGAATAATGAATTTTTAAAAAATAGTGACGAAAATTATTAATTTTGTTATAAAAATAGTAACAAAATTAAAAAAAATTTTTTAAATGTTTTAATAATTGTTTTTTGCAAAATAGTTTGACCACTCGAAAGGAATAGAACAAGTTAATGATTTCGACATCTGCATTCGCATTGCCGACCGTGCATTCGAAATAGAAAAACTACATTTTGTATGAAAACTCTTACGTTTTCTTTCGTGTCGTATTTTAAGTTATCGTTCGCATAAAATGTATAAACCTGAACCAAAATCAGTTTTCTTTCGCTTTAAAGGTGAAAGAACACATTCATTCGACATCGTTGAACAGGGTATTGATCTATTATTTTATTATTTTATCGTATTAATTACTGTGATTTTTAAATATTTCATAATTATTATTTTTTTCTTTGTTATCGTAATCTGAGTATACTCTAAAAAACTTATGAATTTGATGTGTGAAATGAATTGTTTATTTTTTGTTTTTTTTACCGAACTACTAAGTATCTAAAATATAACGAAAAAATTGGATAACTAACAGTTTTGTTTTTTTATTATTTGTTTAAATAGTTCTTATTTCTGTGACTAGTTAGATTTATTAAATATTACGTTCCATACCAATCCCCAATCTAATCTCTATTATGTCGAGAGAAAACTTTTAATTCTATTAAAACTTTAAGCTCAAAAACACTGCACGTAATATTGGTAATTGTAAAACATAAAAAGAAACTTTTCTTTTTATTAAATGTATAAAATATATAGATTCTTTTCCGAGAAGGAAGGGGTACATGGTATTACGCACAATTTTGACATCACGGTACTTTGTATGATCCTTAGGAGACTTATTAATATGTACACATGACTATGCTTTTCATATTATTCAATTACTGACCACATAAGTTTGCACAAAATCAATCACACACGTACGCACGCACATTTTATGAAGGCTTATTAGAAGCAATCAAATAAAAAAAAACTTCCTATTAAGATCTAATAAACAGAGAAAAAAAAATAATTATAATATTTATAATTGAATGATAATTGTGAATATTACGAACACAACTACAAGTTGTATGGGTAAAGTATAGAGGCTCTTGGTTGGTAGTTGCCAACATCATCACCGTCACTTTCAGTTGTTTTGCGATTAATTTGCGTCTCATTAGTTGCAAACTAGTGGCTTGAATAAATCCTAATCAGAAGCAGTAAATAAAAAGAAACGTCTTTATGTAGGACAGAAAGAGTAAAAGTAAAAATCATTTAATTATATTAATAAGCAGTCACAAAAAAGGCCTCTGTATTTCGTATAATTATTTCTACAAAGTTGAACCAACAATTTATTAAATAATTATATATCATTGTGTTGTTATTACTCTACTATAAGGGGGAAATTGTAAAGCATTATAAACACCTTTATATGCTGGCTAAACTTTTTCCAATTCGTGCATTTGTAATTTGGAATTAATTTTTCTTTTTGTGTTTAGTTTTAAAAAAATCCCTTAAAAACCACAATTTGAGGATATACAAAATATTTTTTCATACCAGTTACTAATAATTTCTCTAAAAATTTATTCAAGCTTAAATATGTAAATATATTTTCAGCTTCAGTTCTGATAAAAAAAAAAGTTCTTAAATTCAAAATTCACTAATGCAACTAATTCTGGTTTCTATTCATGGACAAAGTTGTCAACAATCTTTAATATTTCAAAATATAAAACCAAATATATTTAAAAAAACAAGTAAGAGCACTATATTCGGCTGTGCCGAATCTTTTATACCCACCACCAATTTTGTGTACATTTAAAGCACAATATTTATTATTTTGTTAATCGCTATGGAATAATCTCTTTATAGTAAAATATATATCACTTTCTTTGTAGAGAGTGGTTAAATTTTAAGGACCCATGTTGAAGGTGAACTACACCTAGTCTTTAAATTTGTTTTCTGCATTTCACTTGACATTTCTCAATCTCAAACTTACTCAATTTGATCCGTGGAAAGAGCAACGCTTTAAAGTTATTCAGGTTTTTTTATAAAAATGGGCGTTCAAGTCAAAATGCATTTTGTGCATAATTCTTTTGATTAACATAATCGTTCAAATTCGTCCACAATCGGGAAAATTGTAAAAAATATTTAAATTTCTGCAGAACAGGTCTGTATAAAATGTTAGAAAATCTGTGAATGCCTTCTTAGTTCGTTGAATGGGCACCATTGCTGTTTTTTGCGATAGTGTGGCAAAAGAGCATTCAACCTCGCCTCATCATCATCCCTAACTATTGAGCATCAACATTGTCATTGAAAATTTGGAACATCAGATATAGGAGTGGCGCCAAGGATGGGGGGGGGGAATTGGAAGATATTTTGTTAAATACGTAATTCAACCATACAAATATTATCATTATAAAAAGAAATAATAATAATTTCCTAAATAATTTGCTTTTTATTTAAATTCAACATCGCCCTTAAAATTTAACCACCCTTTATAATTTCGATATGCTACTAAAATGCTTTTGTAAATGTAGTCTTTCAATGAAAGTGGGCATTAAAGTAGGCGTGTCAATAAAGTTTCTGCTAATAAATACAACTTAGATATTTCAATATAGTCCTTTATTTTCCCAAAAACTTTGTCAATAGAGAAATAGATAAAATTTAATATAAACCGTTATGGGAGGTGGGCGTTAAAGTGAGAGTGTTACCTTAACTTTTTGGCACAACGATAACATTGATTAGAAGGATATTCGTAGCAAATCATCATACCTCTAATTTTGGCGGTTTTATGACCTTTTGAATTTCATTAACGGTAGAGAACGTGAAAAGTGGGTGTTATAGTAGGCGTGTTTATGTGCTTTTAAATTTCATTAACGTTAGATAACGTGAAAAGTGGGCGTTATAGTAGGCGTTTCAAAGTTATTTTTGCGAATGAGTACAACCTAGGTGTTTCAATATAACACTTTAGTATTCCAAAATCTTTATTAATAGAGAAATTATATGAATTTTAGGTAAAACGTTATATGGGATGTAGGCATAAAAGTGGGCGTGGCACCTTAATTTTCTGGCACAGTAATGACATTGCCTAGGGGGATATACGTGGCAATTTTTATCATCATACCTCTCATTTTGGCGGTTTTATGAGCTTTTAAATTTCATTAACAGTAGATAACGTGAAAAGTGGGCGTTATAGTAGGCGTGTTAAAGTTATTTTTGCGAATGAGTACAACTTAGGTGTTTCAGTATAGCTCTTTATTATTCCAAAATCTTTATTAATAGAGAAATAATATGAATTTTATATAAAACGTTATATGGGAGGTGGGCGTAAAAGTGGGCGTGGCACATTGATTTTCAGTTACAAAAAGCGTCTCACCAAAAAGCAAAGTGTGCAAAATTTCAGAGTCGTACATCCAATTTTGTTGCTTTTATGACGTTTTTGTTTTTAAATATACCGAAAAATACACTGTGCGGTATAAATTTTCGTACATTTTGAGCGATAACTCCTCACCTAATGCATAGATTTAGATAATTTTCGGGGAAAAATATTGTTTTTACTCAGGAAATATATATTCGAAGTTTCATGGGTCTATGTTAATGCGTTTGGACACAATTCCATTTTATTCGATGTTCGAAGGACACGGTTTTTTCGACCTACTCTTGCTTTTCGAGCTATAACTCTCTTCCTAATATTCCGATTTAGCCCATTTTCAATGCCAAACAAACCTTGTCTATAAGAAAGATTCTGGCAAAATATGAGCCACCTAGCTTTTTCGGTGAGACCTCTATCGTGCTTTCAACTGACGGACAGACGGACAGATGGACAGACGGACAGACGGACGGACATAGCTAGATCGTCATTAAATCAAACCCTGATTCAGAATATATATACTTTATGGGGTCTAAAATGGATATTTCGATGTGTTACAAACGGAATGACAAAATGAATATACCCCCACCATTTTTTTGGTGGCGGGTATAACAAAATTTATCACTAGCTTAATTGAGTGTACGGCTGTAGCATATACACACACACAAGTAAATACAAGTTTGTATGTTTGTGTTTACATAAACATGGATTAATATACAAGTACATTTATGTTCGTATTTATAATGTGTGAGGGCATGTTTTGGCAAACAAAGTATGTATATGTATCTCAAACTAAACTCCTAAAACAGCAGCTAAAAACAAGAGCAAACAAACTGTTAAGGTGTGCTGTCCCTTAATTAACACAGTTGTACGACTCAAAACCATTAGATGAACTAAGTAAAACTCTCTGCCAGTCAGCATGTCATGTCAATGCTCTATTAAGTGTTTGTGTATGTGTCTATAAATTCATAAAAAGTCCAGTCAGCCGTTTGTTTAATAATCTAGCCAGCCAGCAACAGCCATTAATGTACTTTTCAATCAAATACAGTAGTGTAAAGGAATTTAAACATAAAGAAATGTCCACAAAATAAATAGCAACTATTTTACGGTTTTAATATTTCATTAAAAGCAAATAAATTAAAGAGATTTTGATTTGAAAAGAAAACAAAAATTAAAAAAATTTATGTTCTGCAATGTCGATATTTACCAGCAAAATCTATATTTATAAAAATCAAATATCGTTTGTGGGCAATCGCATTACATTTCAATGGCTTCAATAAATTTAATATTTTTTAAAAGTTTACCATAGCCCAACTAAGATTTTAAAGCTAATTTTTTTAATTTACCTAAAATCCTAGAATGGCTGGACCGATTTTTTAATATTTTTAGGTAATTCGCTGCAAAAGAAAAATAGAAGTGAAATCATCAGTATAAAGAAAATACATTTTATAAGTTAACGAGAAATTTTTGTGTTTTATTATGCCCTTCGCACGAGGGTATAAATAAGTTTGTCATTCCATTTGTAATTTCTGCAATATTAATTTATTTTATTCGCGGATCTAGCTTAACCCTTAAATGCGTGAATTTTGTTATTCATTTAAAATATATTTTTAATATTATATTATGGCCTATAAAACATAGAAAAAATATTTAAAAAAATAAAGTATTAACTTAAAGCCACTAAAAATGGAAAATGTCGTATGTTGCATATCTGCAACAGTGCGCACTTATGGTACTATAATATGTATAGGGAATTTGTTATAAATAAGACACTCAAAGTAAATATAGATTCAAATTTATTTATTTATTCTTCGTAAAATTTATAAAAACAATTATTGTCTCTATTGTAGCATAAGCTTACTCTACATTTTTCACAATGTAGGGTATTTATACCTAGCGCGATCACCCAATTTTTGCCAGGGGTCAATTTTGTCTTGGCGGACATCTTCAGGAGGCATTGTTTTGTGCTGGTCCACGCTCCTTATTCAGCTGCAAATCGGCTTCTAAAGGTGAAGAGCTTGCGCGGCCCATTTTTGTACCATTGCTCTGTAAGCCAAGATTACATAAGGAATTTGCCAGCTTTAGTTTATTTTGCTTTGTGCTAGAATTGGTCTGTTCCAGAGTTTTTTTTATACAATATCCAGGAATTCATAATCGTCACGTCTAAAAGGTGGAAAAATAAACGATTTGTCCACTTTCTGCTTTTGCGTGTAATATGGTACTTTCCAATAAAACTGTCGAGAAGTTCAACACCCCCCATATATGTATTATAGTATATATAGTATATGTAAGCTGAGCCACCTCACCTACATTTTCTGAAGGTGTGACAAAAATAATTGGCGAATCAACAATAAAACTTTCTATAGGGATATCAAGATCTTAAGCATCTTCGACATCTTCTAATTCCGATTGTAACTGGCGATTATTCTCAAAAAAAACTTCTGCCTCTTCGTCTTCTGAGGATTGCATGCCGTTCTCGGACTCGTCCAAGGTCTGGAGATATTCCTCAATATCTTTGTAACCCAGTGGTCTCGGCATCCTAAGCAAAAACCAATCTGAAATGCACTAAAAAAAGTTGTCGAAAATTAAATTAATACAAAAGCAAATGCGCAATGTTGCAGTTATGCAACAAACTGATTTTGTCGAAAAGAGTATATAAAAGCACTGATTTTCCACAATATTATTTATTTCCCGTTCTTTTGGTATTATAAAATATCTAAAAATAAAAAAACAAACAACACTTACCTTTCAAAATCACAAATAGCATTGAATAACACTTTACACTAATCACGTTTTTACATTTACGCGCACCCTCAATCCAGCGAACAGAAAATTTCAAGTTTATAAATTTTAAATCGACCCGCCACGTTTACCGCCAAAAAATTAAAGATTTATCAATAATCTATGGTAGGTTACACTCAGATACGAGAAATTATATCTGTCCAATTATTTGAATTTCCGGAATGTTGCTGATATGCCACATCGCGAATTTAAGGGTTAAGCTTTTTTAAACTATAAGTGGAACAAAAATTTGTAATAGTTCAATCAAATTAATATTTATTAAACAACAACGAGAAAAAAATTAAATAAAAAAAATTTTCTGGCATAAAGTTTAACAAAAACACTTACTTATATAAATAATTTGTAGTTTCCTGTTGCAGCAAATTTATTAAGCACAACTTCTTAATTAACTTCGATTTGGTTGTGAATATGTAACATGGCTTCCCCGTTTAGCCTGTCCTCTGTCATGTCTGATCTTAGCCAAATTTCAAAGGTAGAAAATGATCTTTCGAACGTAACATTACTTACCGGCATTGAAACAAAAAGGGTAAATAAACATATTTCTTAAATTTGGATGAATTTCTGGGTCACAAATAGTTAAAACATTTTCTGGCAGTTTTTGACAGATATTTAATTTCTGCTGAAAATGAAAAAATTCAGCGTATGTTTTTTTATCTGTTTCTTCGTTCTTAAACAAATCGTCTACAAGGAGTTGAAATTAATCGGCTAATTCTAATAAATAATGTTTAATGCTTTTTGACAGAAGCTTAGGGATGTTTAATAGATTTAGAAAAACGAAGAACAGAATCAATAAGGGCGATGTATAATGTATAATGAATATCTTAGTAATAAAGCTTTTGAAGAAGAATCCCGGTATTTTCACTTGGATATCTTTATCAAGGCCTCAATTATATATTCTATATTCACTTTTAATTGTAAAATACAATTATAACGATTAACACATCTCGTTTCGAACAATGGTGACGATTTGGCTCCTAAGTACTTTGCACTTTACCCTCCCCTCTGGTTCCGCGCTTGCTATAAAGTAATATTTTATTTATTTATTTTTTATATATTTTTATATATTTGAAATTTTTATAGATGCAAGACTTGATTTATTTAAATCCCTCTTACCTTCTTCACTTTTGTCCGTGTATTTGCTGAAGTCAACTTTTTGAAGCCTTCAAGTACACTGAGGGCTTTTGATGACATCATTTTATTAGATATGCTCTCAGCAAATTTTTCTATAAAAAATTAGTTATTTGGACACACTATGAGTTGACACTAGAGTGAAAGAATACTATTATCTCTGTTTTTAAGCCAAAAAAACAACTAGACTTTGAAGCTTTCAAGGAAAATCTTGCAATGTTTGTTACGTACTACTTACAAAAGATGTACCTTTTGCAACATTTCCAAAAAGCTTGGTTCATTAGGTCAATGATCGACAAAGATATCAACTAAAATACTTTCTGAAAAGGATGCCAAAGTTCAAATTATCAATTTTTATACCATTCACACAGTGAAAAAGTGTATATATAGGTTTGTCATTCCGTGTGAAATTTCTACAATTTTCATTTCCGACCTCATAAAGTATAGCTTAATCAGAAAGCTCTGTCAGTCTGTCCGTGTGTATGTTGAAATCAACTTTTTGAAGCCCCCCGATATCGCATGAACCCGAGTATTTAAATATCAGAAATATTCGGGAGTAGATCGGTATTGAAAATCAGAAACATCGGTTCATAAACAACTGAGATATGAGCAAAAACCCACGACCACCTCGATTTTCTTTTCACAAAAACAACATTACAACAACATACATACATACAAACGTGTATACTGGTTAGAGAAAACGTGGCATCGAATCCCAGCTGAGCCAAAAAAAAATTTTTTTATTTTTTTTTTATATTTTTTTTTATAATATTCTTTTATTTCTTTTTTTTTGTTTAATATATTATTTATATTTTGAATATTTTTTTTTTATTTTTTTTAATTTTTTTTTTATTTTTTTTTTGTTTTATATTTATTATATATATTTTAATTATTTTTTTTTTAATTTTTTTTTTAAATTTCTTTTTTAAACTTTTTTTTTAAATACTGATCTACTCCCAAATATTTCTGATATTTTAGTACCTCGCCCGGGTCCAAGCGATGTCGGGGGGCTTCAAAAAGTTGATTTCAACATACACACGGACAGACTGACAGGGCTGAATCGACTCCCCTATTCATAAGCTTTCAGAAAATATATACTTTATGGGGTCGGAAATGAAAATTTTAGAAATTTCACACGGAATGACAAACCCTTTTTCACTGTGTGAAGGGTATAATAAACTTACATTTTTGAGACATTTGCTTACATAAACACATTCTATAAAATAAATAAAATAATAATAAAATTTTATAAATATATGGTGGTATTATAAATACCCTATACTTATGTGTACTTATATTTCCTATATAGTTCTATATTACGCTACACAGTTATGTTTTTATAATTCTCATTATGTTTAGCTATAAGTAATGATGTTACGGACAATAAATCTGTAACAGTTTCTGAGTTACCTAACGTTTTAGGCTTTGGCCATTATTTTTCTTTTTTAGTAAAAGAAAGTTAGGTTAAAAAATGAAAAGTTAAGAATTATTGCAACAAGTGCATTTTTTTTATCACGTCAATGTTATTTATACTTGAATGAATCTAACATCGAGTACCGCTTTAAAATCTATTAATTCTTAATATCAAACTTTTTTTGGCTTAACTATTCCTAAAATTAAGAATTTCGTACTTGATGCATTCGTTCTTAAATCAATAATTTTTTATTTGTTTAAAAAAAAATTTGTTTAAAAAAATCATTATATTATATTATTATAGCCATGTCACACAATAGTGGCTGACGATAAATGTATTAGTGTCATTTAATATAATGTAAGTAAATATTTTTGAAAGTAGCCTAAATTCCAATATTGAAGTTTTCGAAGAAATTACGCAAAAAAAAATGATGTGGCCCCCAGCATCTTATTTACTGAAAGTGCCTTGGCAGTCAATGTATTGAGGAACAATAAATATTAGAATTTTTAATCCTGGTATTATATATTTTAGTAAAAATTTTACAATTCATTCCAGTAATTAGTTAGGATCAACACCTCCTATAGAAGGAAGATATATTTAACTGCATATCTGCAGAGCTATAATTGTTATAGATTTTAAATTCTGTTTAATTGGCTATGATATGAGATTAGTTTTTTAAACCGCAAACCGATAGGATAAGATTAGTAGATGTAGAGAATCCATCCGCCAAACCAAATAAAAAAAATTTGATGTCACCTTAATTTTTCGTTATAACAAAAAATTTAACCAAAATTTTAGAATCCTACATTTAATTCTGTCGGTTTTATGGAAAACATACTTGTGAAATTAAATTTCTCTGCATCATTGGGTTAAGAGGCAATCTCATTGTATTCGATGTCAGAAAACTAATTTTTTTATGACCTGCTCTTACAATACAGGTATTATTAGCTATCTTCCGAATTGACTGATATAAAATATTTTAAACAGCCGAAATTTCTTATATAAAGGTAATATTCCTACCATTTTCTGTTCGATCTCACCATTTTTTTGTTGGTGGTTATAAAGATCTTACTATATTTGGAAATAAGTTATTGCACTTACAGTCAATCAGCTGGTAGCATCGCCATCACTATGTATCTGTGTTTAGTGACCATATTGTAGCTTAGCCTAGATTTTGATTTTATGTGATGCGCCATTTTCTTTATTATTTACGATGCGACCTTTGATATTGAATTTTTACATACACAGTTAACTGTTTTCTACTAGTCTAATATTTTTATTTGATTCCCGTTTTAATAGAGTTAAAAACTCTTTGTTATAGATGCCATCTTGGATTTAACACGTCTTTAGTAGTTTTACTGTATTTGACTGGTAAAGACCTTTTATTTGATAATAATATTGTAAGGTTTATTTGACTTATATCCTCCATTTAATTTGGGGCGCCATCTTGGACTTTAAAATTTTTTTAATATATATCGCTGTATTTTACATGGTCAAGCATTTTAAGTCAATAGTTATATATATGGGAGGATAAAGGGTGAGATTTTGAAATACCAGATATGACCCATATATTTTAATTTACAGCCATTTTGTAGTAGCGGCCATTCTCGATTTTATTTCTGTTATAGTGTATTATATTGCGCAAAATAAATGCAATTATTTGGTACCCATATTACTCTAGTGATTGTATAGAAGCTGAAATAAATCGACTTTCGTTTGTAAATTTTAGAAAAAACATCGAAACAGTTTTAGATATTTTGATGCTTATGTCTCAGGTTGTTTCAAATATTTTGTTTGCAGGTTTTCCTCAAAAATAATTTCTGGGACCACGAGTTATAATTTAGTATCTTGAACGCGTTATTAGGAGCTTGTAAAATTTAACTTAAATTAATACACATTTTTTCAGATATTTTTTGTATATAACTCTAGTGCTTAGTGAACGATTTTTTCATACATTTTTACGAAAATCTCTAGAAGCATGTCTTACAAATAAATACTAACACACGTTATTCTATTGCTGAAAAAAGTTTTAATAAAAATATTAAAAAAAAAACAGATTAAGTCTCGGAAAGTTATGAATCGATTGTCCTGTTTAAATGCTGATCTGCTTTAATATGTTTTTGATATTTTAATACCACACAAGAGTCTAAGCAATGCCAAGGAATTTCAAAAAACTTACTTCAACATATACACGGACTGACGGAAGAACGGTAATTGCTGAATCGACTTCCCTGTTCATAGGCCTTCAAAAAATATATACTTCTTTGGGCCAGGAAGGGTAGTAAAAGGCAATTTTTTTACTATATAACGTCAAATTAAAATAATTTTTTTTTTTTATTTAATAATAACACTGTTAACAATTAAGTGAAAAATTCAAGCGTCTGAATACTTACATTTATGTTAATCGAATCATTATAATCAAAAAGATTAACATGTACATGGTGAGATGTACTTAAATATTTACGAAAAGGATTTTGTGTTCAAACGAGGAAGCTGAAGGGAAGCAAACTGCTAAAATGTAAAAATGCATGTACACGCAAAGAAAAACCATGGTTACGACATGATCACGACGGTCATATTATTTTTTCTAAAATAATATTTGGTTGTCGAAAACAAGTAATAGTTATTTTTGTTTCATTTCATCATATATTTTGTCACTAAAATCAAGCATTTGTTTGAATTGTATCGTTTAATGATTACTTTTCGTAAAAATTTCAAAATGGTTATCATTTAAAAATAATATGATTTAAAACATTAATTTGACAAAAATAACATTATATTCATAATCATTAAAAATTAAAAATAATCATTAAATAATAAGTGAGACAACAGTATGATTACAAAATAATCAAGCTATGATTTTTTTAATAATAATTTGATTTCAATTGTTCTTCTTCTTGCTGAATAAATTTTTATTATTTTAAAAGTTTGAGATGTCAAAAAAAGGAACAAAAATTTTGAAAAATTAAAGAAAATTTAAAAATAAACGGAAAATGTAAAAAAATATTGGTATAAAAATTGCAATTAAATTGGTAAGTACAATTGGTAAATATGTGTATGTTAGAGCAAAAGACAATATTTTGCCGTAAAAAAGCAAATATTGTCGATTTCAATTGTAGTCATATATATGATTATTGAATGATGATTAAATTAAACATAATAATGATAACTGGTAACCATTATTATTTTAAACATAATCATACAATTCAATCATAGTATGTTGCTCTTCGATTATGGTTACCACAACCATATTTTTTCTTTGCGTGTATACATGTAAAAATCAGCATGTGCAATAAAATATGCCAAATTTTAATTCATAGTTTTTACTGAATTAATGTTTATTTTAACTTTAGCAAAACATATTTTACTATGCTCAGCTCAGCGTGATTACATTTTCAGTATATATTTTTGTTTTGCATTTCACTTTGCTAAATATAAAACTCTAATTAAACAAACATACGGGAAACAAAATTTTTACTAACTTATACACTATTGAAGGCACATACATTCGTATGCGTGTGTTTGTGTGTGTGAGTGAGAATATAACAAGCATGTGCTTAAACTTAGCAGTATCAGAATATAGAATTATTTTCGTGGGAGAAATGTGAATATTTAAATAATTGAAATAAAAGTTAATTTAACCAAACCAAACTTGATTTGCTAATACCGAACATTAAATGGCAATTAAAAAGTTGTTGGAGCTTTTATTAAAACGAATTTAAATAAGTAAATGCCTTGTGAGAAGATAAAACTTTAATTATGTGGGTTTTTATAATGGGTGGTTGAGTTAAGTTCTGTATTTATGCATAGTCTTTCGTCATTGATATATAGTGTCATTTATTGTATTTTTGTAATATTCTAATACAAATAAAAATAAATCGCTAATTATTTCCGGTTTGGGGTTTGAGCTTAAAAAACTGAATGAACAAGTTATTTGGAGCGATAGGTAAATGCCTGCCGTTTATTATTATCTATGCATCTATTATTAAATGTTTATGATTCCTGATAGGTAGTCTTTTTTTTTTTTTTGCTATAAATTTGGCATAACTTATCCCGTATTTACTTGTTTATTTATTGAAGTCTAAAGAACGATATTAAATCGCTTGTATTTTGACTTGAAATTGAAAAATTAAATACAACTATATACTCAATACTGCCAGTCAAAGGATGGTAAAATATGAACTAAAAAAATTTTAATTTAAAAAAAAACAAGCAAAAGCACTATATTCGGCTGTGCCGAATCTTTTATACCCACCACCAATTTTGTGAACATTTAAAGCACAATATTTATTATTTTGTTAATCGCTATGGAATAATCTCTTTATAATAAAATATGTATCACTTTCTTTGTAGAGGATGGTTAGATTTTAAGGGCCCATATTGAATGTGAACCACACCTAAACAACAAGTTTGTTTTGCATTTCATTTGACATTTGTCAATTTCAGATTAACTCAATTTGAACCGTGGAAAAATACACAATCGAGCGGCGCGTTAAAGTTATTCAGGACGTTCAAATCAAATCTGCGAATGCCTTCTTAGTTCGTTGAGGGGGAACCGCTAAGTGTGCAAAATTTCAGAATCGTACATCTAATTTTGTCCGTTTTATTAGGTTTTAAATTTTAAATTTACTGAAAAATACACTTCTCGGTATAAATTTTCGTACACTTTGATCTATAAGTCCTTTCCTAATGCATGAATTCAAACAATTTTTGGAAAAAAAAATATTGTTTTTTCTCCAAAAATATATATTCGAAGTTCCATGACTATTCGTTAATGCGTTTGGACACAATTCCATTTTATTTGATCTTAAAAGGACACGGTTTTATCGACCTACTCTTGCATTACGCGCTATAAATCTATTCCCAATATTCCGATTTAGCCCATTTTCAATACATAACAAATATTGTCTATAAAAGGCCTAGAGGCATGGTCGCCAAAATTTAAATAAATAAATAAATAAATAAAATAAAAAGATCGCGCTTTTAAAAGACGGACAGACGGACAGACGGACGGACATAGCTAGATCGTCATCAAATCAAACCCCGATTCAGAATATATATACTTTATGGGGTCTAAAATGGATATTCCGATGTTTTACAAACGAAATGACAAACTGAATACACCCCCACTATTTTTTTGGTGGCGGGTATAAAAATTTTGACAAAATAAATACTTTGCTTCCTTTTTTCCAATTCCATTAATTTGTAACATAAATAGTAGTGATACAAGACTGCAGATAAAGATATCGTAAATGGTTTTGAAAATTTATTCTACCCGGTTAATATCAGAAAATAATTTTAGTATTTTTAAGTGTTTATAAATTAATTAAAAATTCATCAGGCAATTTGATAGGTTATGAAATATCTTAAAAATTTTTTTATAACAGTTCAATATAAATTACAGCTTTGTCGTTAATAAATTTGCTGTTTGCATACTACATCCTGGTTTTATTTTAGTTAGTCGTTGGAAAATTATTAAGTATTGCAACATATTTATTACATATAATTGACAGGACTTTTCTGAAATCTCTACAGTATATGAATACATAGCCTTTGATAAAGGTTAAAACATACTGCAAGGTGATCAAAATTTTGAGAAATCGAACCTGTGGTGGCATTAAACTAAGCACTCATCTAGCTCGTATGGAACTGTGGGATGATCTGATATGTTAAAGAAGCAAAGAATAGAATGTCGCTTTCATACACTAAATTTATCAGTGTATTTCGTTTAGGCGTATTAGACACAAGAAGTTTAACGCAGACACTATGTCGAATTTGAAACAGCTAAGAAAATAAATAGTTAATCCTTAAGGAATTACATTAAAGAATATTGTTATTGACCTAGTCAAAATATTTAATGAGTTTGGAATTATAGTTCTAGGGGGAGAATTTAAAATTCTTTGGACCCTGCAAATTTAGGCAAACGTGTAAGCTTGCCAGAGGTTTGGGCTTTTAGAACTCCTTTTATTAACCTAACCTGACCTTAATGAATGCATAAAATCAATTTGAATCTCCTTTTGATATTGAAAAAATATTTGCGAAACATTAAACATTTTCGGCCTCATACTACTGAAATATTTGGCTAACTTTTTTGTGTTTATTTTGTTTTAAGATTTGTGTGTGCGTGTAGATCTTTAACAGAGCATTTACCAAGACAACAGGTTATTTGATTTCCTTTCTTGTAACAGGTCTAACAACAATAAATAATGAGATTTTCTTATAGTTGCTGTACAATTGTAGTCACCCTGTTTGACTTAGTTTTTTTTTAAACCAACAGCAAAAAATTATTACTTTTAATTTAAGTTTAACTTTTTTTGAATAATTTTGCTACAAGAATAACCTTGAAAAACAGCAACGCAGATTTTTTTAAAATTTGTGCAAAATCAATCAAGTTTCCTAAATTGTTTTCATTTTAGGTGATATTTTTAATTTCTACTGTGATAATAATTAGTTGTTTATTATCGTAGATTAAGCCAGTAAAAACCCGCCGAGTAAATCTATTTTTACCAAACTGAATGCACTTAAATAACAACATTTTGTCTCTTGGCAAATAAAAATGTAAACAAGATGCCTTCCAATCACGTACCACAGCATTGCCATTTGATAAATATAGAGCATTTGGTAGAAGAGAATCTTAAAAATCTCTTTTATTTGTGGTGGAATTCAAAGCTTTTTGTTTAAGAGTTTATTTTGGTTAGAAAGGAGTTTTTTTGTAAATGCGGGTAAATGATTGAAAGCAGTGGAATAAAATCAGGCGTGTGTTAATGAGTTACACTACACTTTTTGTTTAACTAAAAGATCATTTACTTCCTGAAAATGATATCTTTAAATTATTTTGGTGAACCTGCATCATAAAAAACAAGTAAGAGCACTATATTCGGCTGTGCCGAATCTTTTATACCCACCACCAATTTTGTGTACATTTAAAGCACAATAATTATTATTTTGTTAATGGCTTTCTTTGTAGAGGGTGCTTAAATTTTAAATTTCAAACAGAGGCCGAATTACGGCACTCGAACGTGATCGAAATTTGAAAACTCTTATTAGAATCTATATACCTAAAGCATACTCGATCGTTCGAGTAAAATTTCGATCGATATCGAATGCCGTAATTCGGCCCCAGGTCTGTATAAAATGTTAGAACATCTATGAATGCCTTCTAAATTCGTTAAATGAGAAGCATTGCTGTTTATCGCGATAGTGTGGCAAAAAAACAGTCAACTTCGACTCATCATCGTGCCAAACAATTGAGCATCAGCAATGTTATTTAAAATTTGGACTATCGGATCGAGGTGTGCCGTTGAGGTCGCGGGGCCATTTGGCCGATATTTTGTTCCATACATAATTGAACCATACAAATATTATCATTAAAAAAGAAATGATAATAATTTCCTAAATAATTTGTGTTTTATTCAAAATCAACATCGGCCCTTAAAATTTAACCACCCTTTATAACTTGGATATGCTGGTAAAATGTTTTCGTAAATTAAGTGTTTCAGTGAAAGTGGGCGTTAAAATAGGAGTGTCAATAAAATTTCTGCTAATAAATACAACTTAGATATTTCAATATAGTCCGTAATTCTTCCAAAATATTTATTCATTGAGAAATTATATGAATTTGAAATAAAGCATTATATACGATGTGGGCGTAAGAGTGGGCGTGTCACCTAAATTTTCTGGCATAACAATAACATTGACTAGAAGGATTTCCGTAGCAAATTTTATCATCATACCTCTAATTTTGTCGGTTTTATAAATTTAAATTTCATTAACAGTAAATAACGTGGAAAGTGAGCGTTATAGTAGGTGTGTCGAAGTTATTTATGCTAATAAATACAACTTAGATATTTCAATAAAGTCCTTTATTATTCGATTTATAGAGAAATTATAAGAATTTGAGAGAAAACGTTGTATGGGAGGTTGGCGTGTCACATTTATTTTCCGTCAGAAGAAAGCCTTTGACCAAAAAGCAATTCCTGCAAAATTTCAGAATCGTAGATCTAAATTTGTCACTCTTATTAGGTTTAAAATTTTGAACATACTGAAAAATACACCGCGCGGTATAAATTTTCGTACATTTTGATCTCTAACTCCCTTCCTAATACATGCATTTAGGCAATTTTTCTTTCTTCCTTATACTCCGATTTAGCCAATTTTCTATTCCAAACAAACCTTGTGTATAAGACATATTCTGGCAAAATTTGAGCCCACTAGCTTTTTCGATGGGACCTCTATCGTGCTTTTAACAGACGGACATACGGACGGACATAGCTAGATCGTCGTCAAATAAAACTCCGATTAAGAATCTACATACCATTTTTTTGGTGGCGGATATAAAAACTCAAATACTTCAAAAAAACACTTTACAAAAAAATTTGTTTAGCTCTTTTACTAAAATTTTGCAAAAAATATTTGACCTTGTGTCACAAAAATTGGTCTGCTGATCACGGTCGGATCGTAACGGGTATAAAATGGGGTATAGGGGTATAGAGGAGAGTTTTATCTACTAAATGGTGCTAATTTCTTTCTGTTATCTTATGTTTTCTAGAAGTTATGGTGTATTAAAAAAAGGAATTTAGGAAAATTTAGACCTAAAGATAAAAAAAAAATTATCTCTAAATATTATAAACAATTTATTTTCATGTACTAATGGCTAACAGATTTTAAAATTATACAAAACTTATTTCGTTTGAAAATCTTTTAAAAGTAAAATGTTATAGAACTTTAAAAATCAAAATCTTACTAATAAATTTCCTGTTTTAGCAAAATGCTGAGCATGTCTATTTTGAGTCACCCTGTGGCCCTTAAAATTTAACCACCCTTTCCAAAAAAATAGATAGATAAAAAAAAATTTGTTAAAATATGTATTTTAAATATTCAAATACTTATTTTAAATCTACTGATGCACATTTTTTTTTAATATTTTTAAATCTTAAACCTCATAAGACTGTGTGTACAACTATATGTAAAGTTGGGCACAAATCATTACTCTAGTTAATTTTTGTCAACAAACTTCGGTCATTTTCGTTTTCACAAACCCCTATAAAATTCCTTTGTAGTTTGTGCAAAAAAATGTTACTAGAGTCATCTAGTGTTCTACGTGATGTTTAGCAAAGACATCATCCTCAGTGTTTGCAAAATGTAGTGGCGCCTTCAACAGATGTCGCCATCTGCAATGAATAAATGCTAATGAATATGACTAATATATTTTTATAAAAATTTAAAAAAAAAGTGGGCGTGGCACATTTATTTTCCGTTATAACGAAGACTTTGACCAAAAAACCATGTTTGCAAAATTTCAGAACCGTACATACAGTTTTGTCAGTTTTATTACGTTTTAAACTTCAAATATACACTGAGCGGTATAAATTTTCGTACATTTTGACCTATAACTCCTTTTCTAATGCATAGATTTAAGCAATTTTTAGGGAGAAATATTCTTTTGACTCGAGAAATATGTATTCGAAGTTTCATGACTCTACGTTTATGCGTTTGGACACAATTCCTTTTTTTTCGATGTTTGAAGGACACGGTTTTTTCGACCTATTCTTGCTTTACGAGCTATAACTCTCTTTCTAATATTCCGATTTAGCCCATTTTCAATACCAAACAAACCTTGTCTATTAGAAAGATTCTGGCAAAATTTGAGCCCTTTAGCTTTTTCGGTGCGACCTCTATCGTGCTTTCAACAGACGGACAGACGGACAGACGGACGGACATAGCTAGATCGTCATCAAATCAAACCCCGATTCAGAATATATATACTTTATGGGGTCTAAAATGGATATTTCGATGTGTTACAAACGGAATGACAAAATGAATATACCCCCACCATTTTTTTGGTGGCGGGTATAATTACAGTGTAAACTCTACCTTCGGATATCTGCTTAAGGAGTTCACCTCTATTAAAGGAAAAATTTTATTGGTCACTTTTTTGCTCAGATGTTGTACGTATAAATTACTCTAGTTAAATAGACAGTCTCATGGCCAAATATAAAATGTATCTAGTAGATGGACATAGTTTTTAACAAAAGTGTAAGTGATTAAAGAAAATTACAAAAAAAGCAATTCTTCGTTCTAAATTATGCCAAAACAACACTGTGCATATCAATGTGTGTAATTTCCCTTTCTGGTCTTAACTGATAAGCAAGTCAAAGTAATAGATAAATAAATATTATCACTTGATGATGGTGTCTTAATTTAAAATTGATAAATAAAAACAGTTTTTCTTTATAGTGTTAAGAAATTCACTAAAAAATTAAAGCAGACTTTGTATTTATTTTTTGTAAGATTATTTGTTATATGGTCTTACATATCGTGAGTTGTGCTACATAATGTTAAATAATTTTAAAAGTAAACTTAAATGTTTTGTTATCGGTTAAAATAAAAATGTGAAACATTTACTGTTTTATATATAATATTGGTCACGATTTAAGATTAATTCGGTAGTTTTAATTTTTAGGCGACTCATTCGATCATAGTGACTGGTATCACGTAAATAATACGAGTAATATTGGCTTTCAGCGTTAGTCGTAGCTAAAGACATCAAATCTTATATTTTAATATCCCCAAAGAAAATCGCACGATCTGATCTGAACAAATTACCATAGCAAAACGTGAAACTAAGTGCTCACCACAAAGATTTTTTTCAAGTTCATTGTTTCACGTGCTTTATAGCTTGTAGGGACGTCTTGTTGAATACAGAGCCCACCGAGAATATAAGCCTTAATTTTAGGAATGATTCCGCCAACCAATAAACCATACCATTCATTATTTTAGTTTGATACAATGGTAGCTCTTGTAATGAACCACTTTAAATTTTTATTGTCAGTCTTACGCTAAATGCTACTTTATATGATGTGCATAACATATATGCAATAAACTTATATTGTTGATGCAACTCAATAATACTGACAACTCCTATTGGTGACTGTTGCTCTAATAGAGAAAGGAGAACGAATGGGAGCCATTGATTCAGCTAGCAGTCAGCCGGGTGGGGGGATTCTTGTCCTCTCGAATCTCTCTTACCAACTAGGAAATAATTCTACATAAATATTATTATAGACTCCCTAAATTTTATTTAAATGGACCGGACGTTGATGAAAAAAATTAATGATGTAATTTAATCCCCAAACGATCAACGAATAATAAACGGTATCTAACAACTACATCAACCATTAAAACTGTAAAAGTTTATTTTCTCTCCCTGGTGTTAGTGGAGATCAAAATGCCTCTTAACCCTCCCAACCTTTGATCTTGACGGCGAAAAATATTATGCCAAGATCCCACGTATAAGGCTACCTTATTTTGTTCACATCAGTAAGAAAACTATAAAAAATTTAACTCTCCATTTTAAAATTACTAATTTATTCATATAAAACTGACAGTAATCATAGTGTAAACAATAGCAAAATAAAAATGATGCATAATAGAATGCATACAAAAAAAAAAATGTATAAATATAATGATTTAAATTTTCACATTATAACAAATAATATACAAAAATAATATTTCGGATAATCAAAATTCAATATAATTAATTCAAAATTCAATTTCCGAAAAATTATATATTTACTCTAACCGATGATAGTTAAGCATAATATTAACTTAATATGTGTAGGGTAACAAGATTAAAACAAACCAAAAAAAAACTAACTACTTGAATACAAAAAAAATATTAATCAACTTCTCAGATATATATTCAAATAAAGTTGCTAAACATGTTGCGATCATTGGTTTGTTGTTTCTTGGTATTTTAAGAGAAACTAATCAATAAGATAATCAAAGAGATCATAACTATTAACTAGATTAATAAATTGATAGGTGTATATACAAATATGTTTACATCCACTCACCAGTAAACATGTTGACAAACGCAGCTGTTGATGAGGCCTCTTCAAATGCTGGTGTTCGTGTTGGTGCTAATGTGAATAATTGCTCTTATTTTGTTATAGCTATGTTATTTTGTATCTGAATATATGGGTAGTTCCATATATACTTAATAAACAACTTAGGCTAAATTAATAATAAAAAGAATAATTTTTTTAACAAGATTAAATAACAAGACTAAAATTAAACTTCATTGTGCGATTTAAGACAAGTTAACTATAGTTCAATATAGGTTTAAGTATTTTATTTAAGTTTAATTAGACAAATTTCATTTTAATTTATTTAGTTTATTGTTGTTGTAATTTTTAGATTTGCAATATTTTGTTATTTAGGTTAAGTAAAACAAGAAAAATTTTTTTTTAGTAGATTATTTAAACATTTTCACACACACAATTTGAAATTTAATTTTAGTATAATAAAATTTACATTATATTTACAAAATTTTTACACTTTTATAAAAAAAATTTTGAGTTAACTTAATTTGATGACTTGATGATGTTGTTGTTAGAATTTCTTTTTGCCGTGGACAATTCTGCAGCCGCTTACAAGAATAATATTTTTTTTTTTTTTGAACTTTTACATTTTCTGATTTTAGGGTTTTTTCACAATTTATTTAAGTTAACAATGTAATTTTTCTTCGGAATTTGGTTAGCTTTAAAGGAGTTTCTTCAGCTTTTTTAATATCATAAGTTATTTTAGAATTTACCGCTTAGTGTTACAGCATGTGTTAATTTGTAAAAATGTTGTGCTCAGCCACTAGCACAATTGTTGCTAACGTTCTTTTGACCTCTACTTTTGGAGTTTAATAATTTTGTTGGTGTAAATGTTTAACAAATAAAATGTTTATTGCTGAGCTGATTTTTGCTTTTTTGTCAATTAATTTTTAGAAATTTTATGACAGTGGTGGCAATTAAATTAAGTCCACTTGTTGATTTTATGAATTTTATGAAAATTTATTTAAATCCAAAATAATCTCCTTATAAACAGGCGTTTTTGAGTTTATCATAACAGTGAACAGCAACGAAGCTGGCCACCAGAAATTAATCTTGGAGTAACAAAAAAAATCTTTAAGGAACAATGATGTTAAAGGTGGATGAGCCCTTCTAAGAAAAAAAATTTTCTTAGAAAAGAAAAAACGAATATAATAAAAATTATATAATTTTGTTACCTGGTGTTACAAATTAATGCCAATTTTACTAGTTTTAGAAATTCTTACACCAATTTACTAAAACTCACAATACTTTAATCAAAAGTAAATCACTAAAAAAAATCACACGGTAAGTTCAGAAGATTTGATGTATCTCTAGTAACTGTTGGTTTATAAATAATAACTGCTTTGAGAATTTCGCCTTATAAAGCCTCGGTTTACGGTTCTTATCATACGATTTAACGAAATTTCCACGCGGTAAAAATAATTTTTGCATAGAACCATAAAAATACTAGCGACAATTGCGGCAAATAGATGCGCAAAACACCTGTATCTTCTAAGTGTTACCCAATGACTAAAATACAGACAGGGCCAAAATTATGAGTACAACAATCATCAATAACTTTATAAAAATAAAGCAAAAACTTTAAACATAATAATATAAAATTTATATGTATAAGGAAAAAAATAACAAAAAATATGTGTATAAAAATACATTTTACAAATTGTATATAAATATATTTCTATATTTTATTTATTTTGTCTAATATTAAAAAAAAATTTCAACAACTGAATTTCGTACAATACACTCTTCTAACTGCTCATTAGCTTAAATACTGAAATTTTGTTTATTTACTTCTCCATTGTGCCAGAAATGTGCCATATTTTCGTAATACAGCTGAAAAGTTTAGAGGCACTATTGTGATCTGAGTATTTCTACGCTGACTAACCAAACAACATTGAACCAAATTGACAAAGCAATTTGATATGAGTTATGCGTTATCTGGTACAAAACTTAATTGAAAAATATATCGCACGATAAATCGCCTGATATAAATATATTTATTGGAATCTTAAATTTAAGCTTAAATTTGCGAAAGAAATGAACGTGTCATTATAGCGTATTTAATAAGAAATAAACATTAACCTTTTTAAATCAACTATTTAGTAGACAAACACCTACATTCAACCTACATATCTGTTGTGACAATTTAAGTAGACAAAAGTAGTTAATGGTTCACGATTATACTCGAACTCCCACTTCAATAATTAACTTTAAATTAATCACTTCAGCATCATGCAAATTTAGCAACAATTTCAGAATATTAAAATATGGACGTAAACCGTCAACAATGACACGTTTTTATTGAAAACCCCTATGAAAATTAATTAAAAAGGCCAAAAGGTATTCCCATTTAATAAAAAATATGTGTGTAGTGCTTAAATTGATACTAGTAACACACATTTTCATGCATGATACAATTCGTATACAGTATATACATACATACATATGTACCTACAAACACACATATTCATATACATATTTCTGTTTAGAAGAGTATTTGTATGCAGGCAATTATGTGAATTTCTCCAATAGACTGTTGCTTGAATGTTACATCTAGTTTGAATAGAATTTAGTTGCATGTGTATGTCGTATAAGAGAGAAGCTTTTGTGTGATAATGGATTTAAATATAAAGAGAGAGTAAAAATGTGGATGTTATGTTTGTCATACGTATGAGTATTGGTTGTATTGCAAGCAGCTAAATATTGCTCATACGCATCATGGGATAATTGTAGATTGTTGTGATGAATTTCTTTGTGGACTTTGTTATTGTTTTATATTGCTTTCTTCTTCTATACGTTCTGTAAGTGTGTGACTTGTTGTGAGGCTTTTTCGTAAAAGAAAATTTCGAGTTTCAGTTATGTTGTGAATTTCAAACGCTAAAGAACGCATGTTCAATGTACGCGTACGCGACAAAAAATAATAAAGAAATATGACACAAAGAACAAACAAAAGGAAATTTAATATATTTGTATATTAAAAACATGGTTAAAATTTAAATATTTTATTAAAAGAAATTAAGGAAAATTACTGGTATACCTACTCATATATATTTTTTGAATTTTTGTTGTTTTCAAAAAAGAAAAAAAAAAGAAAACATAAGTATGCACATACCTACAAGTAAAATCCTTGAGAGAGGTTCAATAGCAATGCAAGAAAAAAAAATTTAAATTAAAAAGTGCTTGAAAATAATAGTTTTTTTTTCATAATAAAATGTTGTTGTTCTTTCTGCCGTTGCCACCACTGCTGGCTGCACTTAGTTGTTGGTATATAAACAAACATACTAATTGATATTAATGCGTTTATGTTTATTTAGACACCAATAAAAACAAAAATAAAATAAAAACAATTAAGTTTCTACATACAAACCTATACATTGCTAATATCACAACAAAAAATTCCAAGAAAAATACATATAATGTGTTTATGTGTAAATAAGCCTATAAAAATATTGTTTGTTTAGTATAAACGATGTTTCCACAAATTCAATATATATATATTTTTTTAGCCATGTGAATATTATAAAAATAATAATCTTAAATTTTATTTTTAAATTAGTGTCGAAAACCAATTATTTTTATGGTTCATAAATAAACAGCTATCAAAAACACCGAACAGAGAAAAACTGGGTTTCTCAATACGAAAAAAAATTAAATTAAAAACAAAATAAAACAACATTCTTCACAAATTCAATTTGTATAAATAAATTACCAAAATTATAAGTTAATAAAAAGCCAACAAAAAATTCGAAATTGTGTATGTATGCTTGTGTGTTTATTTGTTTATTTATTTATTTTTTTTTTTTTGTAAAAAACATATGATAAAATTTTCTAGTTACAAAATGAAAATGATTATTTCTACATATAAATATTATCAAACTAAACTACATGTGGTCACAAACAGTTTTCTTTAATTTATTATTTGTGCGATTAATAAATCAAACATTAACCAGAATAAAATCATACAAAAATCAATTAAAATTTAAATGATAATTTTAAGCAAAAAATGTAAAAATCTAATAAAAACACAAATAAATTTCCTAACACAAGTTTCGGCTAAAAACGGGTACATTAGCAAATAGAAAAAATATATTAGAAAATTTTAAAATAATTTATATAAAAATAATATGTAGATAAACAATTCAAACTCCGAAAACTTTAAGACTTTAGCAAATATTATAACTAACGATAAAAAAAATGTATTAATAATTTAATTATAGTGTTTAATAAAGTAAGTAACATTTGTAAAGTTTTTTAATAACAAATTATTACAATTTGACTGAAGATATATAAAAATTTGCTTAATAAATAAAGGATAATAGAGTTAAACAAGGGATTTTGAAATTCTTGAGAGTGAAAATTTTTTTCGTGTTGGTATTGAGCAGGGTACCTAAAAAGTTCACTTGGCGCCAAAATTGTATCCCTTTTTTAATACATATATGCGAAGAGTAAAATACTTGTTCTAAAATATCTTACTGCTAAGATAAATTTCCCATACTTCTTAGTAATGATTTAATGTTAAATATATCAAAAATTAGTTTATCCACTTGTTTACTCAATAAAACCTGTAATACAAATCGGTACCGGCTTAAATTAAAACATCTTTAAATTAAATCTATCACAAAATGTTTTCTTACACAATAATGTTTTTTTTATAAAAATTTCAAAATTTAAATAAAATAATAGATTAACTTTCACTTTATATTTACAAAGTCCTGAAGTCGCATACCCTTTACAAGACAGTGTAAAAGGGTACATAAAGTGTTGGCATTTCATGTGACATTTCTACAATATTCACTTTCAATTCAATTAAAGCTTATGAATAGGGAAGTCGATTGCGCACCGTCTGTCCATCGGTCCTATTGTCCGTCTGTCCGTGTGCATGTTTAAAAAGATATAAAAGCATTAGAAATATTCCGGAGCAGATCGGTTTTAGAAATCAGAAAAGTCTCCCTTTAACTTTATGAAATATGAGCAAACAAACACTACTGCTTCTGTTTTTTCGCTTGTTTTTACAACAAAAATAAAAATTTTCCAGCCCTGCTGTAATTAATAGACATGGCTGTTACCATTTGTAGATTTATGCCTCTGGAGATATTAATGAAAAATTTAAGACATATTGGTCACTAACCGGCGAAGTTATACTCAAAAATTATTTGAAGAAATATATATTTTTTAAAATTTTTTTTTCAAATACCAAATTATATGTCGTGACCTCAGAAAACATTTCTAAGAAAAACTAACAAATCGGTTTGGAATCAACTGGAATTCAAGCACCAAAGAACAAGCGGTTTGGTGTATTTCCTAAAAATTACAAACAGAAAGCGATATTTTTTAGTTTCTATACAACCGAGAGAACCAATGTGGGCAACAAATGAAAGGGGTTGAACCTTGAAATATAAAAAAAAGAAAGAAAATTCAATATGATGTCTTCGATTAAATGGGAATACCGGTGAAGGGTATTATCAAATTTAGCAGGACCGAATATTATCCTCATACATTCGTCGCTTTTAGATTTATGTTCTTCATAACCTTGAATATAAAGGTAGTTGTTAACAATGCTTAGCTTAAAAACTCTTATAAATTATTTGTAAACTATTTTTTTAATACCAGGAATGGAAACATTAATCTTCATTTGCGCCTTAAGAAATGTATTCCTTTATGAAAAATGCATTATTTTATTATTTAATTTCTAAGCTACACCAGGAATTCTAATGATACATTTTTAATCAAATAGTACTAAACCAGCTTTAAAGGTATTCGTTTTTCTCTCCTTGTAACATCAATTTAACTTGACTTAAAGCTTTGCTTAGATTAAATATAAATTGTTCATTAGATCTTAATAAACACAACCGGCTGAGAATTACTCAAGAGACAACAACCGCCTTAGTTTGCTTTTATCTTAGGAATGTCTTATATCACTCATATAGAATTTATCTGTATTTGTGTATTAATATTGGTTCACTGTCTCCTACGCCCACAATCGGAGTCCAATAAGGTCCATTGTGTTTTCCCTTATATATGTATGTATATTCAATCTAACATATCAAAGATTGTCTTATTAAATAAATTTAAAAGGTTACAAATATGTAATATTGGTTTTTAATTACACCACGTAAAAAAATAATTCTCTTCATGCGTTCTCTATCTTTTCATTACACTTTATTGTTTTTGTTGGACTTTTAATTATTGAAAAAATAAATATAAAATATTTTTAGTAGTATTACTTTGTATCAAGACTAGAAATATACACGTTACTTTTTTTTCGCTGAATTCACAAAACTTGCTTATCAAAATAATTTATTAAGAAAAATAAAAAGTACTGTACATAAATAGCGGGAATAATTTATTTTTTTATAAGTTTTTAATTTCCCTTATCCTTTTTTATCATATACAATATCAATGCTTCACATTTTTCAAATCTCAGACTTATAAACTCGAATAAGGTAAAAACGATTTTAAAAATTAGAAAAGTAAATTTTTTACCTTCTCCATAATTTTTAAACTCAACTTGTATTAATAGAACTTAGTTTAACAATCCTATCTATATTCCAAAAAATAAAAAAGGAAATGTTACAATATAATTTTTGGGCCACGCATAACATTTTTCATTCTCATCTGGAACCAATAGCCCCTATTATAATATTATAGCTTTTAAACGTAGGAAATGCAAAAAAATTCAATACAATTGGAAAGAAGTACGTATTTTCTTTCCAAAATGCATTCCACTCGTATGTAGATAGGATTAAAACTTACTTTTTCGGTATATTCTTTCATTATACTTCTAATATATAAAATGTGAATATTTTTTATGTTTAGACGTTTGTTAATCAATCACGCAAAAACGGCTGAACGGAACTAAATAAAAGTTGGCAAAAAGGTAGACAACAACCTAAATTAAAACATACGCTACCTTCTACCAAAAAAACAGGCATATTTACGATTTGTATTCAGTTAGTCCCTGGTTCAAAGGTCACGAACTGGCGAAAACATGTAAACAGCCAACGTCGTCTATAGTGATATTTTTTCTTAAATATTTGCATAAAGTTCTTTTCCACTAATTCCTGTAATGACTGCTTGTATGTTTAAATGATATATCTGCGGTTTTTATGGGCAACAACGTATGTCTTAAAATCAAATTTTTCAGGAGAGCTAAAGAAACCGTGTTAGTGCTGAACGATTTTTGAATATATATAGAAGTTACGTGTTATGCCATTAAAATAATCAGAATGGGTTCATTTTATTTGAGAAATTTTTAAAACCAAGAAAAGGCCGTTTAAAACCAAGCAATATGGCATTATTAACTCAAAATCGTATAAAATGAACATACGCAGTTGCCCATGAGAAGCACAGATATAACAACCTGAATAATTACATAAACACGCTACTTTTCGTGCCGATCACTAGGCAGAACAAGTCAAGGGCACATGCTAGTCACAAATAAAAATTAATGTCCTTAATACCAAATGAAATTAAAATTGAAAATGGACTTGAGCTATAATTTTATGATCTGGGGTTGCTATTTTTATACACGTGGTCTCTGGATTGAAGCCAACATCAACATCAACATCAACAGCAAATATGTAATATTGTTCAATACTCTACAGGCTATATGATAGAAAAAATAATGTTTTTCATAAAATAGTTCTTTCGCTGATTATAACCTTAGGACTTAATAAAGTAAAATGCATTTTTTTTTGCCAAAATAGCAGTCCGTATAAAATTTTAAAAACAGAATGCTTTAAATCACAAAAAAAAAATTATTCGAAATAGCTTTTGATATTTATTTTTTTTGCTGTCAGGTATATCTGATGGTGTTTTTGAAATTTGGTAATTCTGGTAATTCGATTTCCTGAAGCCAAACCACATTTAACAAGTAAGAGCACTATATTCGGCTGTGCCGAATCTTTTATACCCACCATCAATTTTGTGTATATTTAAAGCACAATATTTATTATTTTGTAATCGCTATGGAATAATCCCTTTATAATAAAATATGTATCACTTTCTTTGAAGAGGGTGGTTAAATTTTAAGGGCCCATGTGGAAGGTGAACTACACCTAGCCTTTAAATTTGTTTTCTGCATTTCACTTGACATTTCTCAATTTCAAACTTACTCAATTTGATCCATGGAAAGATACGCAAATGAACAACGCTTTAAAGTTATTCAGGTTTTTTATAAAAATGGGCGTTCAAATCAAAATGCATTTTGTGCACTTCGTAATTCTTTTGATCAACATAATCGTTCAAATTCGTCCACAATCGGGAGAATTGTAAAAAATATTAAAATTTCTGAAAAAAAGGTCTGTATAAAATGTTAGAAAATCTGTAAATGCCATCTTAGTTCGTTGAATGGGGACCATTGTTGTTTTTTGCGATAATGTGGCAAAAGAGCAGTCAACCTCGACTCATCATCATGCCCAACAATTGAGCATCAACATTGTCATTGAAAATTTGGATCATCAGATAGAGTAGTGGCGCCAAGGATGGGGGGGGCCATTTGGCCGATATTTTATTCAATACATAATTGAACCATACAAATATTATCATTATAAAAAGAAATGATAATAACTTCTTAAACAATTTATGTTTTATTTAAAATCAACATCGTTTACAACAAAGTTTAACCACCTTAATAACTTCGATATGATAGTAAAATGTTTTCGTAAATTTAGTATTTTAGTGAAAGTGGGCGTTTAAGTAGGCATGTCAATAAAGTTTCTGCTAATAAATACAACATAGCTATTTCAATATAGTCCTTTATTTTCCCAAAAACTTTGTCAATAGAGAAATTACATGAATTTAAGATAAACTGTTATACGGGAGGTAGCCGTTAAAGTGGGCGTGTCACCTAAACTTTTTGGCACAACAATTACATTATTTAGAAGGATACATGTAGCAAATTTCATCATCATATCTCTATTTTTGGCGGTTTTATGAGCTTTTAAATTTCATTAACGGTAGATAACGTGAAAAGTGGGCGTTATAGTAGGCGTGTCAAATATGTTTATGCTAATAAGTACAACTTAGATGTTTCAATATAGTCCTTTATTATTCCAAAATCTTTATTAATAGAGAAATTATATGAATTTTAGGTAAAACGTTATACAGGAGGTGGGCGTAAAAGTAGGCGTGGCAACTTTCTTTTTCGGCACAGCAACGACATTGCCTAGGGGGATATACGTGGCAAATTTTATCATCATACCTCTTATTTTGGCGGTTTTATGAGCTTTTTAATTTCATTGACGGTATAACACGTGAAAAATGGGCGTTATAGTAGGCGTGTCAAAGTTGTTTTTGCTACTGAGTACAACTAAGGTATTTCAATATAGCCCTTTATTATTCCAAAATCTATATTAATAGAGAAATTATATGAATTTTGGGTAAAACGTTATATGGGAGGTGGGCGTAAAAGTGGGTGTGGCACATTGATTTTCCGTTACAGAGAAGGTTTTCACCAAAAATCAAAGTGTGCAAAATTTCAGAGTCGTACATCTAATTTTGTCCTTTGTAAAAGGTTTCAAATTTAAAATATACTGAAAAATACACTGCGCGGTATAAATTTTCATACATTTTTATCTATAACTCGCTTCCTAATGCATAGATGTAAACAATTTTTGGGAAGAGACATTGTTTAGACTCGGGAAATATATATTCGATGTTTCATTACTGCACGTTAATGCGTTTGGACACAATTCCATTTTATTCGATGTTCGAAGAACGCGGTTTTTTCGACCTACTCTTGCATTACGAGCTACTACTCACTTCCTTATATTCTGATTTAGCCCATTTTCAATACCAAACAAATATTGTCTATGGAAAAGATTCTGACAAAATTTGAGCCCCCTAGCTTATTCGGTGCGATCTCTATCGTGCTTTCAACAGACGGACAGACGGACGGACATAGCTAGATCGTCATAAAATCAAACCCCGATTCAGAATATATATACTTTATGGGGTCTAAAATGGATATTTCGATGTGTTACAAACGGAATGACAAAATGAATATACCCCCACCATTTTTTTGGTGGCGGGTATAAAAATTATTGAGGATCACACAAAAAGAATTTAATTTTATCGTTGGAATAAAATCGTGAATTGTTGATAATAGTTGGACAGGAAAATTTGGCGATTTATTCACGAGTTTTGTTGACTAGATCTTATGGAGTCTCATAATAATTTCATTCAAATGATTAAAGCTGCTCATTGTTTTTGAAGTCAAACATATTGCAGGACTTCCCTATAACTTAAAACGTGGAACAGAAACTTAAAAAATTTAAATTATTGGTTTTGTAACACGTTTTGAAATCGCAGTTTTAATTTGTGTTATAATTTGCATTATCATTTATAAATGTGTTCTTAAAATAAAAATAAGAATTTTCATTACTTCTTTACACAAAAATTTCCTGTTTAATTTTTTATACCATTACGCTTTTATTAACGGTCAATATATAACAGTCCTTTAGAATTTTGTGATTTTAATAAAATTAAAAAGTTCCTTTACGAATAATTTTAAATTTTTTTGTATTCAATTTTTTCAATTCTGAGGAGAATGCCTAGATTGTTGTTTCTTAATTTTTGAAAATTTGTTCGACAAAAAATTTATATTTGATTATATGTCCACTAGCATTTAACCCGCTACTTTGATAGCGCAGTTCTTAATATTTATTGAATACTCAAGTTCTATTCATAATTATCAAATATTTTTGGTACAATTTATGAAAATTTGTATCTCTAATTCAATTTACTTAAAAAAAAAAAAGTACAGTAAGAATATATCTGGCATATATTTCCAAACTAAAAGCAAGTTCAATGCTACTGAGTTTTAAAAATTAAGATTTATAATTTGCATAAATCACCCTAAAAATAATAAAAGTAAAATTTTTTTCTTCACTAAAACTTCCTCGTGGTTTAATATTACATACATTCAGAATTCTATGTATACAAAATAAAAACAAAAATGAGAAAAAGTAACTTTGGTCGTCCATAATATTTGGAGTTAGACGTCGGATCAAAAAACACTAATATTAACAATCCACGTTTACAAACGTAACAATACAAAGAGTACAATAAAAATGCGAAAAGGTTTTTTTTGTGTCTTCAATATCATTTTAATTCGAAACTTGAAACAATAATCCTTTATTTCACAATTTTAACTTTATAAACGTAGAAAATACAAAAAGTCCCAATAAAATTCAGAAAAGTACCATTTTGGTCGCCCATAACATTTTTAGTCTCACCTGGAATCAATAGTCCTTGATTGTACAATTCTACCTTCATAAACGTAGAAAATACAAAAAGTACCATAGAAAAGCGAAAAAGTACCTTTTTGGTCGCCCATAACATTTTTAGTCTCACTTGGAATCAAAAGTCTTTGGTTGTACAATCCTACCTTCATAAACGTAGAAAATACAAGAAGTAATATAAAAAATCAAAAAAGTACATTTTTGGTCGCCCATAACATTTTCAGTCTCACCTTGTATCAATTGTCACTAATTTCAAAATTCTTGCTTAGCAAACGTTAAAAATACCAAAAGTACCATACAAATTCAAAAAAGTACCTTTTGGGTCGCACATAACAATTTTAGTCTCACCTGGAATCAAAAGTTCTTGATTGTACAAGCCTTCCTTCAAAAACGTAGAAAATACAAAAAGTACCATAAAATTCAAAAAAGTACCTTTTTGGCCTACTATAACTTTTTCAGTCTCACCTTGTATCAATAGTCACTAACTTCAAAATTCTAGATTCGCAAACGTTGAAAATACAAAAAGTACCATAGAAATTCAAAAAAGTACCATTTTGGTCGCCCATAACATTTTTAGTCTCAACTGGAATCAAAAGTCCTTGATTGTACAAGCCTTCCTTCAAAAACGTAGAAAATACAAAAAGTACCATAAAATTCAAAAAAGTACCTTTTTGGCCTACTATAACTTTTTCAGTCTCACCTTGTATCAATAGTCACTAACTTCAAAATTCTAGCTTCGCAAACGTTGAAAATACAAAAAGTACCATAAAAATTCAAAAAAGTACCTTTTTGGTCGCCCTTAACATTTTTAGTCTTACCTTGTATCAATAGTCCTTTATTTTACAATTCTACCTTTATAAACGTAGAAAATACAAAAAGTACCATAGAAATGCGAAAAACTACATTTTTGTTCCAAGTTCCAAATTCCAAGTTTAAAATGTTCAAATATCTATGTAACAAAATATTTTAATAGACTTGATTTAAAGTCAGTAAATCTACTCTATTTTGCAAAAAAGTTATTATGTTCTAAAAAGTACCAAACTCTTTTCCCGATTTTTCCCCTTTCTACCCTGTTATGAATGTGTTTAAATTTTTACTAAATTACATAATTTTGTATGTCTGGTAAAATCCCAATTATAAATTTTGTGAAAATTGGCCGTCGAATTAGGAATTACATACATTTTCCGGAATTTTTTCCTTTTTGGTACCTTTTTTACTTCCCAGAAAATTTCCAAAAATTTCACCTAAATATTTGCCCATACTCTGTTAGGCAATAACAATGATCAAATTTTGTCACATTCAATAAAATTGGAAAAGTTTCTTATAAAAAAAGTACCAAAAAAAGGGACAATTTTTACCCCTTATACATGCGATATTGAAAAAAGTGCCGAATTCATATTAATATTTTGTTGCGGATTACTCAAAACAGTTTAAATTTTTTTCCTATCTTCATGTGTGTGGAAGTTACATAGGGTACCAAAAAAGTACCAAATTATAGTTTTTACCCGTTTTTCCCCCTTAGGGGTTGAAAATTAAAAAAAATGCCAGACACCAGTCAGCTTATTTTTTGTGCAAATTACAATACTTTTTCAATTAATTTGCATCATGTTTAGTTTGGCAGATATAAGATTACCGATTTTACCCGTTTTTACCCTTTTTTACCCCTTTAAAGAACGAATTTCCAAAAATCCCTCCTTAGTGAAGCCATACATCGAAAGAGGAACCGATTGTCTAAATCTCATGTCTCTAGTTCTTTGCGTTTGGGCTGTGCGATGATGAATCAGTCAGTCAGTCAGTTAACTATTTGACTAATAAAAATTACCTAAAAATTTCTTCTTTGAATTAAGTTTTGTCTAAATATTTTTTTCTTTTTTTTAATTTCAGATCCAAAAATTAAACAAATAAAATTAAGTGCAATAAAAATTTGTAAAATAAAATCAACGCCTAACGGAATTGTTTAAAATTACGTTTAACAAAAACAGCAACAAAAAACCCAATTGTTTATAATCAAAACTATATTTAAAAACGCTTAAATTTAACATATAAAAATTACAATATAATTATAAATATGCAGTTATAAACAAAACAAACAAAAAAAAAATACAAAAATAAAAACGATAAAAAAAAATCAAATAGTTTAAACAAAAAATGTGAAATAAAAAGCTTATTAACGTTACAGAATCCAAACGCTTTATGAAAACAAATTATTTGTTTAGAAAGATTAAGGGACCAATAATAAACAAAATGTAAAAATAAAAGAAAAATATAAATTTAAGCAAAAAAATAAGAGCCACAAACTGTAGCACAAATATATCTAAGAGAAACAAAAAATGGATTATAATACCCCCTTGGATAGTAGTTTAAATACCGGTAATATCAGTACTAATGACTTCCTGGCCATATTTACCTCCACTACAACAGCAGCCACTGGTGTGGCAGGTAGTGGGCCTGGCGGAGGAGGAAGTGCAGGCGGTGGTGTAGGTTTAAGATCATACATAAACCAGGGTAAAAGTACATTAACACCAGCTAATACTACACTAAATCCGCCCTTGCTAACCATAGATGGTCAGTATACAATAACCAGTCTTCTCGATACTTCACTCACCGTTTCCACACAACAAAGTCTGCTCGAGGGAACCGACATTAACGATACTCTCTTTCTGTTAACATCCAACATATACAATGCCACTACGTTAAATGGTGCTACATCGACAATTAATCTCACTTCCAATTATGGCAACTACAATGGCATCAATCAAAACTACACCAGCATTAATGACAGCAATATCACCGAAGTAATTTGGGATGGCCGTTATCCCAGCGGCTACACACTGACGCACATTGTCATCGCCTCCATTATAGTGACTATACTAATGATTATCATCATTGTGGGCAATATGCTGGTCATCATTGCCATTGCCACCGAGAAATCCCTTAAGAATATACAGAATTGGTTTATTGCCTCCTTGGCGGTGGCAGACTTCTTTTTGGGTCTTATTATTATGCCATTCTCGTTGGCCAACGAGCTAATGGGCTATTGGATATTTGGAAGTTGGTGGTGTGATATTCATTCGGCCATGGATGTGCTGCTGTGCACAGCTTCAATTATGAATTTATGTCTGATATCGCTGGATCGCTATTGGAGCATTACCAAGGCAGTCGACTATCTAAAGACACGTACACCGGCACGTGCTGCATTAATGATTGCTGCTGTTTGGATTATGTCAGCATTGATATGTATACCACCGCTGTTGGGTTGGAAAGTAAAAATGCCAGAGGGGCCATTGCCAAAATGTGCGGTAAGTACAAATGCAAAATCATTATTTTTCTTGCCTTCTCTCTCTCTCTCTCTCCGCACACTCTGTCGCTCTCTATATTTCCTATACATACATAAATATTTATTGTATAAACATAAAAATATTTATTGAACTAAAGAATATGGAACAAGTCGCGGAGGAATGATAAAACTCAAACAGTTTCTGAATTTCATACATCAATTAGTTGCAACATGCATTTTGTGCAAACTATTAGAGGTAAGCTTTGGTGGGTAAGAGGGCAATTTCAACTACTAAATGAATAACAATTATATGGTGTATAAATTGTTAATTTGTTTTTGTTCTTTTTTTCGGCTTTATTTGTTTTTGTGTTATGACATTATACGTCGACATATAAATAAATGAAAAACCAAACAACAATAATAATTAGTATTTATTTGTTTCTCCCCTTGATCTGACTGTAGACATTGTATTTCGCTTTGATGTGTAAAATAATTGAACCATTTCCAATACTCTTTTTTATATTTATTCATTTTATATTATATGCCATTATATATGTATGTATGTTAGTCTCAGGAGATTAAGAATAAAAGTTCATTTAAGAATTTACAAATTTAAATCAATAATACATTCAATTGACATTAATTATGCATTAAGAAATATAAATTAAATGATAATTGTTATATTGAAGCAACACTATTTAAAATAATTCCGTCTATTGTTATTTAGCAAAATTTATTTTATTTTAAATTTATATTTTCGTCTTATTATTTTTCCGTTTATCAATTTAGTATTTAGCGATGATTGTTCAGTATAAACCAGTAAAGTAGATCTTAATTACTTTATTATTTACTCTATTATGTTGTCTATTGGTTTTTGCATCAAAGGAATTTTTGTTTAAATACAGAAAGGTATTTAAACAATTCTTAAGTAAAGATTCGCACGCATTGCAAAATTATTCTGTCTTTGAAAGGAAATTAAGTCTTGGTTTTGCATATCAGAATTACTATTAATTATTAAGTACAAAAGCACGCCCTAAAGCCTATAGTACACGAAATGTCAAAAAGCCCCATACGCATGTGGCTGTGATGTAATTTTGACGTCATCGTAAAGTTCAAATATATTCGCTTCGGCCACATGTGTTTCATTTTCATTTTTGGACTAAAATACTTTTCGTGTAGTATCAAAATCCAAAAACCAAAACTCTGAACATTTAAGTGACGTCAAACCTACATGTTCATGTGGTTTTTTACATTTCGTATAGATTTTTAACCATCCTCGAAATTTTTTTTTGAAAAACATCAACGTAACGAGCCGAGATTTTGCACAATAGCTCAGATAAAAATGCTGTAAAATTTTCTCATCAAAAATAATTACCATGAGAAGCATGCATGTGCAAAACCTTCAGTGATTTTTGAAGCCAACATTTTTAGTTTTGGAATTCAGTCAACTAACTTCTATTTTCGTTAGCAACAAACAGATGTTAAATTGTAAACTGTTTATTATCACAAAATGAATCCGATCAATTGACTCCGTTTGTATGCACGTCTTATATTAAATTGAAGAAAAAGTGAATTACAACGTCGACATATATTCTGTTTCAAAACGTAAAGTTTAAGAATCAAATAAGGAACAAAGGCTATTTGCTTTAATATTTTAAGTTGTATATCAAGAATGCTTAAGTTGTGGTAAATTTCGTACTCACTCAGTATAGTAAATATGAATAAGTATGCTATGTTTGACTAACAGAATCAATTTCATATAAACTTGTGCGTTAAATAGATGATATATTGATTCAACACTTGGACTTTTCGATCAAAGATTGCTGAAATTGTACCTGGTTTCGAAAATGCATTCCAATCGGCTGGTGTCGGTATAAAAGCTTTCTTTTCCAAGTTTATTCTTTCATTATCAAAAATAAAAATTTAATTTCTTCATATAAAAATAAGAAATTTAAAAAATGAACTTGAGCGAGCTTAAAAATATAATGTAGACTTAAACATTTATGTTTTTAAACTTTTATTAATCTATATATATAAAAGTGAAACTCTGTGTGTGTGTGTGTGTGTGTGTGTGTGTGTGTGTGTGTGTGTGTGTGTTAGCTATAGACTCTGAAACTGTAAAACCGATCGGGCTCAAACTTTGGTAAGTTGTTGTACACATACCGGGGAGTGTTTATGGATGAAAAAAGTGGGCGGGGACACGCCCATAAAAAATTAGTTATCAGTTTTAGCTACTTGCACTTGACCGATTTTTCTGAAACTTTGCACACATATCAAGCTGTCATGACTAAATAATTTCGTGATAAGAAAAGTGGGCGGGGCCACGCCCCTAAAAAAGTTTTAACTTTGAGGTACTTGCACTGGACCGATTTTTCTGAAACTTTGCACACATATTAAGCTGTCGTGACTTTATAACTTCGTGATTAAAAAAGTGGGCGGGGCCACGCCCATAAAAAAAGGCTATAATTTTGAGGTACTTGCATCAGACCGATTTTTCTGAAACTTTGCACACATATTGAGCTGTCATGACTAAATAATTTCAAGATTAGAAAAGTGGGCAGTGCCACGCCCATAAAAAAAGGTATCATTTTGAGGTACTTGCACTGAACCGATTATTCTGAAACTTTGCACACATATTGAGCTATTATGACTTTACAATTTCGTGATTAGAAAAGTGGGCAAGGCCACGCCCATAAAAACAATTTTAATTTTGAGATACTTGCACTGGTCCGATTCTTCTGAAACTTTGCACACATATTGAGCTGTTATGACTTTACAATTTCGTGACTAGAAAAGTGGGAAATGCCACGCCCATAAAAAAATTATAATTTTTAGGTTTTAGCACTTGATATTCAATTAAAATTCAGAATGCATTTCGATTCATTAAGGGGCGTAGCAACGCGCGCCGGGGTTGGCTAGTATATAATAAAAAAAAAAATAAATTAAACAATTCTTTTATTGCTGTTCAGTTTCTTGCATCGCAACTGCCGCCAGCACCGGCGCTAACTATTTCTTATCTACTTATTACAATAAAGATAGTCATGATTGAACACATTTGCTGTGCATATTACAGCAGATTATAAGTGTCTTTTTTTAATCCGTATTTACATATAAATTTCTGCGGTGTTGCTTTAGCTTTAACGACTGAAAAAATCTACTGAACTATCAAAAACATTTTTAACATATTTTTTGGAAACAATAAATATATTACGAATATAATGCATTAAATGCCTTAATGTAGCAAAAAAGAAAGCATAATTGATATTTTGTTAATAAAAATGCGTAGAAATACATAAGTACATACAATTAATGGCAGTCGAAATGTCAAAGACAGCAGTTGTCACTTGTTTGATTCTGAGCATATATACACAGTCAATTTCGTTAAAGGTTTTTATAGTGCAAATGAAGTAAAGTGAAGCAATTTGCAAATGCATACGTCTTGTTGTTTTATTGTTCAATCATTTGCATGGTTTCCACTACCTTTTGTGAGTACCCTTAATGTTTCTGTCGACTTCAGTGACATTAAGTATGTGACTACACGGCAACGATTGCAGCCAAGGACAACTGTAGTCATATACATATGTACTTTAAGTGTTATGCTTCATATATAAAATTTTAAACTAAATAATTCTCTCCGAACTGACGATGTCTTGCAGTTTGTAATTTTTAACAATTATCAGTATAATGAACAATTGTTATTGAATATAAAACAATTTTATAAAAATTCCTAAAACTAATTTTTTTCCATTAAACTTATGTAGAATTTGCCTCCTAACTTGCTTAGTAGAACAGGTATATTAAGGGAGTTATTTTGATTCTCCTTGCTTAATGAGCTAACAGTAACATCTATTAACAAGATTAATAAAGTTGTATGTCACAAAGGGGCCAAAAGTCCCTTTTTCATGGATCAATTTATATTTTTAAAACTAAATTAGTGAGGCTCTCTTAATTGCATGTAAGTAGCTCTTAGAACAAACGGATAGTTAAAACAAAGTATTCGTAGGAGGATAAGCACGGGTACCCCCCATACAAAATAATGATAATTTTTTCTATATATCTGCAGAGCTCTAAAATGAGGAACCCTAAATTTGATATGGGTGACTCTTAGAGCAAACCGCATGTTCCAACAAAATCTTTGAGGTATAAGAGCTTATGCCTGCAAAAATTTAAATGTATGCAATACATTTAATAGAATATAAAATAATAATTGAAATGGGACAATACCAAAACAAGAGATGTGCATCTGCTCACGAAAATAGTATTTTTTATCACGCACGCTATTTTTTTTTTAATCCATTATTTTATAGATATGTAAATAAGATAATGCGTGACTCATAACCTGACTCACATATGTATATCAAACCACAACACTAAAGACACATAAAACAATGTCAACAACAAAAGCAAAAAAAGTATTAGCTGAGGCTATACCTAGTTCATACATAACTTATGGGAACACTAAAGCAAAGCATAAATTAAAAAACACTCTAATATATTACATTTTGAAAATAAATTAAAATCACCTGCCTAATTAACTATTTCATTAATTAACTTTATGTCTACTAAAATTAAAAAAATCACTTGTTAATGCATTATATAAACATTAAAAGCTAAAACACAAATTTAAGCAAAATATTTCAATAAATACGTAAGCTGGATGGTTAGATAATTAGATTTATAGGTTTTTTAAAATTACTTGATCTAAGTATTGCTGGCTAAGTTACGCAAACTTTTTGGCTATTTTCTGGCTATTTTTTAGTTTTTTTAATAGTATATTTGCAGATAAACAAAATTTTGTACATTGAAGATTTTGAGAAAAAACCTGGTCGATTTTCCATACAAGACACAATTGACTTCACCAATAGATGTTGGCAATATCTTCTTAAAAGCATGTGCTGCTTTGTGATTTAATTTAAAAAAACTACGCTGCATAAGAAAAAATTCAATTAAAAATCATAAGGTCGTTGCAATTGCGGACGTACTTTATTGTTTACATTTTATATATATCGTCGGCTTAATATGCAAACCTGCTAACTCCCTTTCAGTAATTTTTACAGGAGAACAACTTATATTTCATATTTTTAGCTTTAAAGGAAGAGAAAAACTATAGTTGGTTCACTTTATGGTATTCTTCATGTATGACTATTTACAACCTACAAAAAAAAAAACAACAATAAAAAAATCAAATTGGAGTTAGTAATAAACACTTAACCAATAATGCACTGGATTAAGCAGTTTTTCTTATAAAAATTTTCTGTGAAAGGACTTAGCAGTTTTTCTTATCACACCTTTTTGCACACTTCAAGATCTAAATTGAAGGATAACTTCATGCTGGTCAATTTACCTAAAAATTTATTTTAGCAGTTTTGCACTTTAAGCCGACGATATGGAGTTTGGGCTTTGAAGACGCAGAATATAGAGAGCTTGTCACACCATTTTATAAATAAGTAGGCAGGCAGGTAAAACAGGCAGCTGCTGTGCAGCTCACTTGGATCCATTATATTAGTCCCTTTGTAATACCTGAATAGAATAGAAAGATTGGAACCGAAGAGGAGAACAAGAGAATCGGACCAGTCCAGAGTTTCTGATGGGAACAAGAATACTAATTTTAAAAACAAATCCACGCAAGATGTCCAAAAACAAAAGTGTGAACGAATAATATTTTGTTTGAGATTTTAATGCAAATCTACTAGATTTCGAACAGATATAAATGTACTATAATGTCATTGCGAAAGCACCGTTACCTATTTGACATTAAAGCAAGAATTTCATGCGTTTTAGGAGAACACTTTTAGTTTTCACTATACTTGAACTTTTTTAATTAATCTGTCAGTTGACCACCCATTACCTCTATTTGCATAAATATTTCTTTTGTCCTCGCTTATTTTTAATTTTAAAAGGCTTTGACTACTGCAAGATTATTTTGAATGATGATATGGATGTCGTATCCAACATATCCATCCAACCTTCTCCATCAGTAGTTTAAAAAAGTGACGCTATAAGGTCCATTTTACTATTTAACAACTATGAAATGTTTTTTCTATTTTAATCTGCATTTTTAATATTTTTAAACGTCATTATGTAAAGCCAGAAACACAAGCGTATATATGATGGGTTAATGCTTTGGGGAAAGATTTACTGGTAATTATTAATCTATTACATATATTTTAATAAACATACTTCAAAATTTTAAACTAATTCCTTTAAATTATAAAAGTTTCCGTTACCTTCGCTGGTAATTCCTCACAATTGTCTTGACCATGCTTAAATATAATTGATAATAATTACATGTTTCATAAGATGATATTCAACAGTTGAACATATTTTCATTCTTTTTTAACGTTGTCTTACATTTTATTTCCTCTATTCTCTAAAAAATTTACTAAGTTACATTTTTAATAAGATTCCCTTTATTTAGTTTATCTGGTTCGACGTGATATTAATTTACGCAGATAGACAAACAAACCAAAATTTATACTGCAACTCGCAAGTACCAAAAACACATTCATATGTATATCTCTTTGGTAGTTACAAAATTATTGGAACAACAATAATTTTTATTTTTTTGCATTAAATTCTTACGGTTATTAAATATTCTTTTACTCCTCCTTGAACATAAATAAGTAAAAAAAAATAAAAACAAGTAAGAGCACTATATTCGGCTGTGCCGAATCTTCTATACCCACCACCAATTTTGTGTACATTTAAAGCACAATATTTATTATTTTGTTAATCGCTATGGAATAATCTCTTTATAATAAAATAAATATCACTTTCTTTGTAGAGGGGGGTTAAATTTTAAGGGCCCATGTTAAAGGTGAACTACACCTAGTATTTAAATTTGTTTACTGCATTTCATTTGACATTTCTCAATCTCAAACTTACTCAATTTGATCCGTGGTAAGATATGCAAATGAGTAACGCTTTAAAGTTATTCAGGTTTTTTATAAAAATGGGCGTTCAAATCAAAATGTATTTTGTGCACTTCGTAATTCTTTTGATCAACATAATCACAACAATTTCATTGATTAGAAGGATATACGTAGCAAATTTGATCATCATATTAATTGATCATCACCTTAATTTTCTGGCACAGTAATGACATTGCCTAGAAAGGTATACGTAGCAAATTCGACCATCATACCTCTAATTTTGGCAGTTTTATGAGCTTTTATATTCATTAACGGAAGATAACGTGAAAAGTGGGCGTTGTAGTAGGCGTGTCAAAGTTATTTTTGCGAATGAGTACAACTTAGATGTTTCAATATAGCCCTCTATTATTCCAAAATCTTTATTAATAGAGAAATTATATGAATTTAAGGTAAAACGTTATATGGGAGGTGGGCGTAAAAGTGGGCGGGGCACCTTAATTTTCTGGCACAGTAATGACATTGCCTAGAAAGATATACGTAGCAAATTTTATCATCAGACCTCTAATTTTGGCGGTTTTATGAGCTTTTAAATTTCATTAACGGTAGATAACGTGAAAAGTGGGCGTTGTAGTAGGCGTGTCAAAGTTATTTTTGCGAATGAGTACAACTTAGGTGTTTCAATATAGCCCTTTATTATTCCAAAATCTTTATTAATAGAGAAATTATATGAATTTTAGGAAAAACGTTATATGGGAGGTGGGCGTAAAAGTGGGCGTGGCACATTGATTTTCCGTTACAAAAAAGCGTCTCACCAAAAAGCAAAGTGTGCAAAATTTCAGAGTCGTACATCAAATTTTGTTGCTTTTATGACGTTTTTGTTTTTAAATATACCAAAAAATACACTGTGCGGTATAAATTTTCGTACATTTTGATCGATAACTCCTCTCCTAATACATAGATTTAGATAATTTTTTGGGAAAAATATTGTTTTTACTCAGGAAATATATATTCGAAGTTTCATGAGCCTACGTTAATCCGTTTGGACACAATTCCATTTTATTCGATGTTTGAAGGACACGGTTTTTTCGACCTACTCTTGCTTTTCGAGCTATAACTCTCTTCCTAATATTCCGATTAAGCCCATTACCAAACAAACCTTGTCTATAAGAAAGATTCTGGCAAAATTTGAGCCTCCTAGCTTTTTCGGTGCGACCTCTATCGTGCTTTCAACAGACGGACAGACGGACGGACATAGCTAGATCGTCATCAAATCAAACCCTGATTCAGAATATATATACTTTATGGGGTCTAAAATGGATATTTCGATGTGTTACAAACGGAATGACAAAATGAATATACCCCCACCATTTTTTTGGTGGCGGGTATAAAAAGGGTTAGACTATAGCATTGATTCAATAAGCAGAGCATATCCTTAATCTTTATCAAATATAGCGAAAGAAATAATAACTGCTTTTGATAGAAATTTAAATTTCTGCTACAACAATTTGAACAATTTGCCAAAAAAGTAAAAAAAAAACTAACAGCTACTACCTGTATGCAAAAGACTGTGTAACGTTTTTTCTTACTTTTTTCCACCTCTAACAACGTTTAGAGACTGGGGGATTTAAATGATATAAAGAAATGATATAAAAAGGAAATCCTTTAAGCGTAAAAATTTACACACATTTTAAAGGCGTGAAAAATTATACACGCGCAAACAGTAGAATTACACATTCTTCAAACCAATGAAAAAGTGAAATATGAAAAGCAATCGAAGAAGATAATGTTTAATAAAATAAAACGAACAGTTCTTGAAATATCCCACAGCCTAACTAACACTAGCAGTGATACGGATGAACGATAGTGTAAAGAAACAATTTTATTGTAAATCAAATGCTTTGCTAAAAAAAAATGCCCTCAACTGACAATCCCACATATATGCAGACATTTACCTTTAAAAGCACTAAATAGCATTTACATATGGAAAAGGAAATCAATGTTTGTAGCCAGAGTTAAGTATTGGAAAACACAACCATGCATACATATAGATATATAGGAAGAATAAACCTAAATCCCATATTGAAAATGGCAATAAAAACTAAAAAGTTTCTGTAGGCCTAAACACACACAACGTAGTGTAGTGTAATGGAGCAAAAAAAAAAACTTAAATGCTAAGAAAATCATCACCATGGAAGTGTGGAAATTAAATTGAAAAGGGTGTGTAGAAGAAAAAAAAAAAATAAACGACTATTTCATAATGATAATATTGACATGAATAAAAAAACCAGAATTCCTTATACCCCTTATGGTATAAACACATTTGTTCACATATGTTTTATCTACACATGCACAGTAATTTGTGATAAAATGTGTGAAAAATGTAGAGGGAGAGGTATGTTTTTGGGTAAATATTATACGTTGTGACCATACCCAAGAGATTTGTTCTTACCTTAGCTTTTCTTTATATCAAATACACACGCAAATTATTTGCACACCATAAAAAATAAATGTTAATGCTTTCATGGCATTGGGCTCAAAGGGATTTCCGTATCCCTTTAAGGGTAAGTAATAAAATTTAAGAAAAAAACATTTAAAAAAGTAGATATTGATTGTTGTAAACGGTTGAATATTTAGTGAGGGATATTGATATTATCAGTCTACTTTATTGCATTCTTTAAAATTGAAAGCTTCCGCTGGCTTATCAGTTAACCCGACACTTCGGGCTTAATTCTTAAGATGATTAAATGAAGTGTCAAAATCTATATTTTATTTTTTTGTTCGTCACTTTTAAACTTTTATAAAAAAAACTGTTTTTCTTTTCCTGATATAGAAATGTACACATTTGCCCCTACACATTCAGACCCAACAAATAAATCTTGACACATGAATTTATTTTGTAGGAGTTAAACTGATGGTAAAGTAAATAAATTTAGGTGGATCCAATTATGAATCCAACATAGGCGTGGCATATTAGATCGTGCGTTTAGTAAATCACAATTTCTTCTAATAAAAGCAAAGAGCTCGTACAAATTAGGTGGAAAACCCCAAGAGTTATTGATGTTTGTTTAAGATATTTTAAAATAAATTATATCGCATTATTGCTTTAGGAAATGTAATTCATTTTGAACTACTTCTACTTTCTCGTGCATTTGAGTATACAATTTCCGTTAATAACTTTTTTTCATTGCCACTCTTACGAGTATATGGCTTTCACAAAAGCATCACGATTTGTCGAAATTGTCCTTCGCGTTTTCACATTGAGTTTAGATTCAATCTATTATTTAGTATTTCTACTTATGTCAGTTTTGTTAATAATTTGTTGTTCCAGCTGTTACAGCAGGTCCTAAAATAAAAGGGCTGCCATTTGTCGTTAACTAGAAACAACGTTCTTGTTATTAGGTGGGAAACCTAGCTCACCTTCCTCCCTCTATTCCCAGGTGGTGGCAGCAGCTTGTTCCTTTGCTATGTTGTCATAATCTTTTCTCAGATGGTGTTAGATCAGGAGAATTCTTGTACGGAATGTCTGGAGGGGCGTAAAAGCCACTATGTTTTAAAACTAAAAAATTCTAAGAAAAAACTCTGACGGTTATAAAGCCTGGCTTGCTTTATAGGCAAAATTTTTAAAATCTAGTTTTTTTGTCAACTATCAAACACGTTTATCTGGCTTATTAAAAACGAAGCGACTTACAAAAGAACAGCACATTATTAAAGTGAAAATTTAAAAACAAAAAGTTATGCTGAGAACGCAGAATTTTCAGCCAAGAAATTGCACCACTTAATGTGTCAACCATTCGAAGAGTGGTTAAAAAAATCGTAAAAACTGGTTTGGATATCGGCAGAAAGATTTCTGTAAGTCAGCGTACCGGTTGGAAATGAGAGTGTTGCAAAAAACTCGAAAAAATCCTTTCAGTGTCCTCGTAACCAATTCAAATTTCACGAAGAGCTACGGAGAGAGTTTTGCTAAAGACTTCGGCCTTACTCAGAGGCTTAAACCAGAAGACCATGAAAATCTTCGGCAATTCGTTTAATGAGTAATGGGAAAAAGTCAACACAATTCCTGTTTTATAAAAAATTCATCATAAAACTCATTTCCATCTAAATGGCTGCGTTAATATACAAAATTGTGGATTTTGGATTTTAGAAAATCCTCATGCAATCCTCTAGAAACAAGTGCACACACAGAAAATATCTAGTTCGGATTACGGTCAGGCGGTATTACTTATAGGGTTTTACTTTTTTGAAGATAATGACGAGTCGCAGTATCTGTTAACGGCATTCGAAATATGATGACAGAGCTCTTGTGGTCTCAACTGGACCCCATGGACAAAATGTGATTTCAGAAAAATGTGTCAGCTGGCCACCAAGATAAATATGCGAAACTAGTATAATTGGTTTCGTAAAATTTAGCACTGTTACGAGAAAAATTTCATTTACCGGCAGCTGTAAGGAATATTTATACTAATTGTCTCTGTGTGTGTGGTGTACTGTGTATGGCATAAAAACAACAAAACAGAGATAATCTGTATCTTTATACCCACCACCAACAAAATTGTGTGGGGGTAAATTCATTATGACATTTCGTTTCTAACACATCGAAATATACTTTTTAGACCTCATACAGTATATTTTTTCTTAGTCCTGGTTTCATCTTAGGACGACCTCGCTTTATCCGTCCATCTGTTGAAAGCACGATAGATCTCGAATCGAAGAGTTAGGGGCTTACAATTTTGCCGGAATGTTTCTAATACAAAAGGTTTGTTTGGTATTGAAAATGGGCTAAACATTAGGAAGAGGGTTTTAGCTTGTAATGCAAAAGAAAGTAAAAAAAAATACGATGTCCGTTCTACATCAATTAAAATGCGATTGTCTAAATGCATCTACGTAGATCAATACAATTTCAAAAGTGCACTACCCGACTAAACAAAACATATTTTCCTGAAAATATCGCATATCTTTACGCTAGGGAAAGAGCTTTAGATCAAAATCTACGAAAACTTATAGCGCACAGTGTTTTTTTCGTTCTACTTAAGATTTAATTTTGGCAAACATTGCTTTTTGATTAAAATACTTGTAAAAACGGAAATTTAAGGTGACACGCCCACTTTTCGCCCATTAAAAATTTACCCAAAATTCATATAATTTCTCTACGAACTAAGATTTTTAAAGAATAAAAGACTCAACATTGAAATGTCTGAGTTGAATTTATTAACAGAAACTACTTTGAGTCGCCTACTTTAACGCCCACTTCTTACATAATTTACTGTTAATAAAATTTAAAAGTAAATTTGATATGGATTTAAAAAATTCATCTTTGTCTCATTTCGTTTTTCAAAAATTTTTTATATTGAATACAAAAATTTCTTGTTTTCCCGCCTTTTTTTACAAAATAGTTTTTTAGTTGTTTATATTTGTTTCTGTTTATATAATATAAATATTTACCCTGAAGAAATAACCCATCGTGGGGTAGAGAAATATTTTTATAAAAAGCAAAAAGCGATCTCGAGCTCAACAAAATATTTTATTTATTTTTCACTACAACAGAAGAAATTTAAGGCAGTTTAATAAATAAAAACATAAATAAATATAACCTTTTAATTTTAAAATAAATTGACAAACTGAATGAAATGAAATTCTTTTCATCAAATCACAAATACAAAAAAGCCACATGATATAATCTAAATGTGTCATCTTCCTTCCGCTCTAACATTTCATTTTTCTCTTTACAGGATTTTATACTTTTTTCTTTTCCTTTCTGGTTATTTTGATTAAAAATTTTAACTGAAATTATTATTTATAACAATAGTTGTGCACAAATTAGATACTTTCATAACAACAAATATCACTTTAAAAGCTAAAGAAAAAAACGAAAAACGAAACCAGATAAGAAAGAAACAGAATTTCTGGAAAAACTTTTCTCTTTTTGTTGTTGCGTTCTTTAAGTTTTAAAGTAAATAAAATTTTATATGGTTTATTTATTCTAAAAACTTTAAGCAAAGAAATAAAAGAGATTTTGGGGGCTTTTATAAAGCAAAGCTAAATGTTTAATAACACTGAAAAACACTGAACATGTAAGGAATTGTTATTAACCTCTTAAAAACAATTTGAATTGAGATTTAAATAATAACGGAAGCCTAAAAATGGTCAAAAATACCTCTACGCAAAGAAATACATATACACAGTGTTGTAAAAGCTTATAATAAATATATATGTGTGTGAGTATGTACTCATGTATGTATATATCTCTGTTTTTGATTATAGTTAACATATGTTTTCACTTGTTTCATTAGAATTTTTAGCTTAAATTTAAACTGATTTAAGCTTACGCCAGAATCTCATTTAAATATTTAATCCTTATAATACTTTATACTTAAAGGGATCTGTCATTTAGTGCTTCTCTATGGTAATTTTGTATATTGTTTATAAAAGAGTCTACATTAATTTTAAATTAGATATGTATGTGTTAGTGCCACCCACAGTATAACCTTATTTTGTTTAACTATTTGTAATCTAACTCCTTAAGTTAATGGAAATTGATGGGAAAAAAGTTACTCAAGAAAAACTAATGCGGGTTTCTTTTCTTGAATACAAAATAATGCACCTTTTCTGCCCCCTTATTATATAATATAAATTTTTAGGCGCTGAAAAGGTTTCCTGCAGCAAAAATATTTGAAAGCTAATCAAGGGTATTTAAAAAAGCGGTTCAGTGATGAAAAGGACCATTTCTTAATCCACTTTACTATCTATTATAAAAGTTGTGCGTCATAGTTTTTTCATTAGTTTTTATACAACACTTGCAACATTTCTTGATATATTCCTAGAAGGGAAACGTAAGGTCCATCGCAGTTTTTTTCTGCAATATGTACAAGTGAATTTCTTACAATCTACGACACCTACGACAGGTTTTGAATTAAGGAATACCTACCATAGTAGATACAAGTTTGTAGTAAACAAACCAGTTTTAAAATTGTTCGATCGATGGTTTAGATTTTAGTTAAGCTTGATGTACAAGTAGTATTTCATACAATGTCAGCATACAACCCTTATTATACCCTTCACACAGTGAAAAAGGGTATATATAAGTTTGTCATTCCGACCCCATAAAGTATATATTTTCTTATGAATAGGGGAGTAGATTAAGCTCTGTCAGTCTGTCTGTCTGTCCGTGTGTATGTTGAAATCTGAAGCCCCCCGACATTGCTTGAACCCAAGTGGGGTATTAAAATATCAGAAATATTCGGAAGTAGATCGGTATTGAAAATCAGAAACATCAGTACATAAACAACTGAGATATGAGCAAAAACCCACGACCACCTCGATTTTATAATAATATTATAATAACTTAATTATTTCACAACACCGATTCATACGACACCGAAGCCAAGACTGCTGTTTCAAGCCAACTTTGTTGGCTCGTTGACTTGTTTGATTACGTTGCACCAACATGCGAAAGTATGCAGACGCTGATCATGCAGAATTGTTTTCTCATCGTTTTAGTGCAAGAATGTAATATTGCAATCGGTTCGGGAGCGCGTGTAAAACGAAAAATATAAAAATGCTTAAATAGCTAAATAACTATTTGGTGACAGTGTCACCTTTGTTGTTGTATCGGAAATTCGAAATAAGAAAAATATATTTTTGTTACATTTTCTATATTTTTTATGGACTTTTTCGTATTGACTCCCAAATGTAGAGTCCCATCATATTTTTGTTCTTCTGTCCATCACATCGTGATAAAGACACTCTCTCCTTGCGGCTTAGTGCTGTGTTCAAGTGAGAATTGTTGCAGATTAAATTTTTTTAAGGTGCATGCTTAGGTAAGTGAGCTAGATAAGGCGAGGCATGCTGTTTTGGTGTTCCAGCTGCTTTCAGTCTGGCTGGGTTCTTATATCCAAGTATCACCTGGAGTCGCAATATAAGAAAATAAGTATTTCATGCCTCCAAATAGCAATATATGCCAGACTCAAAAAAAATGTATATATTCTGCGAAAGTATATAAAATATAACACAAGTTGTTTGACGAGGAGGTTCTGGTGATGATTCAAACCTAAGAGCCCAATTTTTCCCACCCATTTAATACAATTAAAAAAAAAAACACCTTTGGTAACCCTAATGCTCGAAATCTAACTGGATTACCCCTTTTTGAGTCTCTTAATTTATTTTACGCACATGATTTTTATAAATTTAACATTCCTCTATTTATTTGAAATTAGCAATTTTTAAACATTTTTAATAGCACTTCATAACAACAAGCAAAAATAATTAAATACAACTAAAATATAGTTCAAAGAAAAATATTTAGAGAAAGAAAATTAATTACTACATTACTTAAAATTTTGGAGAAATAATATATAGTTATAACATTATTACTAAACTTGAAAGGTTTTAATCGAGGGAAAAGTGTATGTATATAAACAAGTAAGAGCACTATATTCCGCTGTGCCGAATCTTTTATACCCACCACCAATTTTGTGTACATTTAAAGCACAATATTTATTATTTTGTTAATCATTATGGAATCATCTCTTTATAATAAAATATGTATCATTTTCTTGGTAGAGGGTGGTTAAATTTTAAGGGCCCATGTTGAAGGTGAACTACATCTAGTCTTTAAATTTGTTTTCTGCATTTCACTTGACATTTCTCAATCTCAAACTTACTCAATTTGATCCGTGGAAAGAACGCAAATGAGCAACGCTTTAAAGTTATTCAGGTTTTTCATAAAAATGGGCGTTTAAATCAAAATGCATTTTGTGCACTTCGTGATTCTTTTGATCAACATACTCGTTCAAATTCGTCCACAATCGGGAGAATTGTAAGAAATATTTAAATTTCTGCAAAACAGGTCTGTATAAAATGTTAGAAACACTGTGAATGCCTTCTTAGTTCGTTGAATGGGAACCATTGGTGTTTTTGCGATAGTGTGGCAAAAGAGCAAGCAACCTCGACTCATCATTGTGCACAACAATCGAGCATCAACAGTGTCATTGAAAATTTGGACTATCGGATCGTGGTGTGCCGCCTAGGTTGGGGGGCCATTAGGCCGATATTTTGTTAAATACATAATTGAACCCTACAAATATTATCATTATAAAAAGAAATGATAATAATATCTTAAATAATTTGTGTTTTATTTAAAATCAACATCGGCCCTTAAAATTTAACCACCCTTTATAACTTCGATATGATAGTAAAATGTTTTCTTAAATTTAGTCTTTTAGTGAAAGTGGCCGTTAAAGTAGGCGTGTCAATAAAGTTTCTGCTAATAAACATAACTTAGATATTTAAATTTAGTCCTTTATTTTCCCAAAAACTTTGTCAGTAGAGAAATTACATGAATTTAAGATAAACCCATAGGTAGGCGTTAAAGTGGGCGTGTCACCTAAACTTATTGGCACAACAATAATATTGATTAGAAAGATACACGTAGCAAATTTTATCATCATATCTCTAATTTTGGCGGTTTTATGAGTTTTAAATTTCATTAACGGTAGATGACGTGAAAAGTGGGCGTTATAGTAGGCGTGTCAAAGTTATTTTTGCGAACGAGTACAACCTAGATGTTTCAATATAGTCCTCTATTATTCCAAAATCTATATTAATAGAGAAATTATATGAATTTTAGGTTAAACGTTATATCAGAGGTGGGCGTAAAAGTGGGCGTGGCATATTGATTTTTCGTTACAGGAAAGCCTCTCACCAAAAAGCAAAGTGTGCAAAATTTCAGAGTCGTACATCTAATTTTGTCCGTTTTAAAAGGTTTCAAATTTAAAAAATACTGAAAAATACACTGCGCGGTATAAATTTTCGTACATTTTTATTTGTAACGCCTTTTTTAATGCATAGATGTAAGCAATTTTTAAGAAGAGATATTGTTTTGCCTCGAGAAATATAGATTCGAAGTTTCATGACTGTACGTTAATGCGTTTGGACACAATTTTATTTTATTCGATGTTCAAAGGACACGGTTTTTTCGACCTACTCTTGCATTACGAGCAATTAATAGTGTAGAATTTTCACACGGAATGACAAACCTATATATACCCTTACACTTACTGTGAAGGGTATAAAAACATTATCTACGTGCTCAGAACCTTAGATCACTTTATTTTTCATCAGTTTATAAACATTTTTGTTGAAAGTAATAAGACAAACTGTTAATCACATTTGATGCGCAAGCGTAAGTATCAATCATAACGTTTGTGTATCAAATGCAATGGATAGTAAAAAGGTTGAATCTTTATTTTATTTTTTAGCTGTAAATAACTCCGTTATTTTGTTATCCATGTGAAGTTTTATTATTTTGTTTTAGTCAGCATATTATTTTAAAGACAGATGTTTATGTTTCCTACTACTGTAAATAACACTATTCTGAGTCCAGTTAGATTCTATTATTTTTATACCCTTCACCTGTGGTGCACAAGGGTATACATATATAGCTTTGTCATTCCGTTTGTAATTTCTATAATTTTCATTTCCGACCCCATTTTCTGAAAGCTTATGAATAGAGGAGTCGATTAATCCATGACCCTCTGTCCGTCTGTCCGTGTGTTGGTTGAAATCAACTTTTAAAGGCAACTGTATGTTCCTCAGATGTGTGTATGGTATCAGTCTCTTGAAAAAATCGAGGAATGAATCGCTATTGAAATTCAGCACAATCGCCTTATAACTTTCTAAGATATGAGCAAAAAAACCACGACCACCTCGTTTTTTTCACAATTACAACAACAACATACAATGCTGATCCAAAAATTATTTTTTTATTTTATATATTATTTATATTTTTATTATTTTTTTATATATTTTTTTTAAATTTTTTTTTAAATTTTTTTAAAAAATTTTTAAAATTTATTTTTTAATTTGTTTTAAACATTTTTTTTTTAATTTTTTTTGCAATTTTTTTTATTGTTTTTTTTTTTTTTTGTTTTTAATATATATTTTTTTATTTTTTTTTTTAATTTTTTGTTTAGAAACATACATACGTAAACTCAATTTATAATTTTGCAATGGGAAGTTTTTATATATGTATGTATGTTTTTTATTTCATATGAGATGAGTGGTGATACAAACTATTGTTATTGCATGACTTCACGTTGTGAAGGGTATATAAGAATCGCCACGGCCGAATATAACACTCTTACTTGTTTAAACTCAGATTTACAGTAGAAAATAAAACTTACAGTCTTGTAAGTTAAAAACAAAATAATTTTAAAAAATTATAGCATAATTAAGGTTATTTTTTTTTTAAGTAAATTGCTTAAACTAAGAAAAACATTTTATAGAAACATATTCTTTTACATTTAGATTTCCAGACTTAACTGTATTTTTAAAATTGTTTTTAAAAATGACTACAATTAATATCTAAAAGTTTTTCGAAATTCTTTTAATCAACAAAATATTTGTTTTTTAATTTTTTAAATAAATAACAAATAATTAATGTCATATTGAAAAATTTAAACTTCTCAATGTTTGTACAACCTTAAAAAAATAATAAGAAAATATACAAAAAAAACTAATACCTTTAATAATAAAAAAGCAAAAAAGAATCTAATTAACCTTAAAGCAAAAAACTAAAATAAAACAAGTAAGAGCACTATATTCGGCTGTGCCGAATCTTTTATACCCACCACCAATTTTGTGTACATTTAAAGCACAATATTTATTATTTTGTTAATCATTATGGATAATCTCTTTATAATAAAATATGTATCACTTTCTTTGTAGAGGGTGGTTAAATTTTAAGGGCCCATGTTGAAGATGAGCCACACAAACAACAAGTTTTTTTTGCATTTCATTTGACATTTCTCAATCTCAGACCAACTTAAAAGTGGAAAGATACGCAAATGAGCAACGCGTTAAAGTTATTCAGGTTTTTTATAAAAATGGGCGTTCAAGTCAAAATGCACTTTGTGCACTTCGTAATTCTTTTGATCAACATAATCGTTCAAATTCGTCCACAATCGGGAGAATTGTAAAAAATATTTAAATTTCTGCAAAACAGGTCTGTATAAAATGTTAGAAAATCTGTGAATGCCTTCTTAGTTCGTTGAATGGGAACCATTGCTGTTTTTTGCGATAGTGTGGCAAAAAATCAGTCAACATCGACTCATCATCATGCCCAACAATTGACCATCAACATTGTCATTGAAAATTTGGACCATCAGATAGAGGAGTGGCGCCAAGGATGGGGGGGCCGTTTGGCCGATATTTTGTTAAATACATAATTGAACCGTACAAATGTTATCATTACTAAAAGAAATAATAATAATTTCCTAAATAATTTGTGTTTTATTTAAATTCAACATCGGCCCTTGAAATTTAACCACCCTTTATAACTTCGATATGCTACTAAAATGCTTTTGTTAATGTAGTCTTTTAGTAAAAGTGGGCGTTGAAGTAGGCATGTCAATAAAGTTTCTGCTAATAAATACAACTTAGACATTTCAATATAGTCCTTTATTTTCCCAAAAACTTTGTCAATAGAGAAATTACATGAATTTAAGATAAACTGTTATATGGGAGGTAGGCGTTAAAGTGGGCGTGTAACCAAAATTTTTGGCACAACAATAACATTGATTAGAAGGATATATGTAGCAAATTTCATCATCATACCTCTAATTTTTTCGGTTTTATGAGCTCTTAAATTTCATTAACGGTAGATAACGTGAAAAGTGGGCGTTATAGAAGGCGTGTCAAAGCTGTTTTTGCTAATGAGTACAACTAAGGTATTTCAATATAGTCCTTTGTTATTCCAAAATCTTTATTAATAGAGGAATTATATGAATTTCAGCTAAACCGTTATATGGGAAGTGGGCGTAAAAGTGGGCATTTCACCTAAGTTTGACCATTATACCTCTAATTTTGGCGGTTTTATGAGCTTTTAAATTTCATTAACGGTAGATAACGTGAAAAGTGGGCGTTGTAGTAGGCGTGTCAAAGTTGTTTTTACGTATGAGTACATCTTAGATGTTTCAATATAGCCCTTTATTATTCCAAAATCTTTATTAATAGAGAAATTATATGAATTTTAGGTAAAACGTTATATGGGAGGTGGGCGTAAAAGTGGGCGTGGCACCTTAATTTTCTGTCACAGTAATGAAATTACCTAGGGGGATACACGTAGCAAATTTGATCATCATACCTCTAATTTTGGCCGTTTTATGAGCTTTTAAATTTCATTAACGGTAGATAACGTGAAAAGTGGGCGTTATAGTAGGCGTGTCAAAATTATTTTTTCTAATGAGCACAACCTAGACGTTTCAATATAGTCCTTTATTATTCCAAAATCTATATTAATAGAGAAATTATATGAATTTTGTTTAAAACGTTATATGGGAGGTGGGCGTAAAAGTGGGCGTGGCACATTGATTTTCCGTTACAAAAAAGCGTTTCACCAGAAAACAAAGTGTGCAAAATTTCAGAGTCGTACATTCAATTTTGTTGCTTTTATGACGTTTTTGTTTTTAAATATACCGAAAAATACACTGTGCGGTAAAAATTTTCGTACATTTTGATCGATAACTCCTCTCCTAATTCATAGATTTAGATTATTTTCGGAGAGGGATATTGTTTTTACTCAGGAAATATATATTCGAAGTTTCATGAGTCTACGTTAATGCGTTTGGACACAATTCCATTTTATTCGGTGTTCGAGGGACACGGTTTTTTCGACCTACTCTTGCTTTTCGAGCTATAACTCTCTTCCTAATATTCCGATTTAGCCCATTTTCAATACCAAACAAACCTTGTCTATAAGAAAGATTCTGGCAAAATTTGAGCCCCCTAGCTTTTTCGGTGCGACCTCTATCGTGCTTTCAACAGACGGACAGACGGACAGACGGACGGACATAGCTAGATCGTCATCAAATCAAACCCTGATTCAGAATATATATACTTTATGGGGTCTAAAATGGATATTTCGATGTGTTACAAACGGAATGACAAAATGAATATACCCCCACCATTTTTTTTGGTGGCGGGTATAATGAATAGACTTAAGCAGTAAACGAACCTTCGAACGAAAGGAGTCTAACAATAAAAATAGAAAGCGAAGAACAAAAAAAATTTATTAAATTAAAACTGAATTACAAGTGTCATTATAACAATGGGAATGAGGATTTCAACAAACAACTCACCAATCTCAAAAAAAAAAAAAAAAATAAATAACAGAAAGATTAAAATAATCGGCAGCAATTTCATATGAGAAATGTTATGAAATAATTTTACTTGTATACAGAAGCAAAGAGTTTAATGTTGTTTTCTGTTTATTTAATTAAATTAAATTTTTATTTTGTTAAATAAATACCTGCAAAGACCTTAATCCTTAGCCATTTGTGTATATTAAATATAAATTAACATAGAAATTAAAACAATTTTGAAAAACCTACAATGAAAAGCTGAATGCTGAAAAAAATTAAAAGTGGAAAATATGAAAAAAATAGAACCCACAGAAAGGAAAAATCACTGCAATATAATGAGAAAAAATTATTTGACTGTATTTATAAAAAAAATAGCATTTTAAACTCTATAATTATACAAAAGTTTAAAGATGTTTCTATGTTATTTATAACGGCCTTATTCATAAAAATTATAAAAGTTTTTTATAAAGGTTTCTAAAACTAAGTTTCTATGGAAATTTGATTATTACATTTTTATACCCGCCACCAAAAAAATGGTGGGGGTATATTCATTTTGTCATTCCGTTTGTAACACATCGAAATATCCATTTTAGACCCCATAAAGTATATATATTCTGAATCGGGGTTTGATTTGATGACGATCTAGCTATGTCCGTCCGTCTGTCCGTCTGTCCGTCTGTCCGTCTGTTGAAAGCACGATAGAGGTCGCACCGAAAAAGCTAAAGGGCTCAAATTTTGCCAGAATCTTTCTAATAGACAAGGTTTGTTTGGTATTGAAAATGGGCTAAATCGGAATATTAGAAAGAGAGTTATAGCTCGTAAAGCAAGAATAGGTCGAAAAAACGGTGTCCTTCAAACATCGAAAAAAAAGGAATTGTGTCCAAACGCATAAACGTAGAGTCATGAAACTTCGAATATATATTTTTCGAGTCAAAAGAATATTTCTCCCCAAAAATTGCTTAAATCTATGCATTAGAAAAGGAGTTATAGGTCAAAATGTACGAAAATTTATACCGCTCAGTGTATATTTGAAGTTTAAAACGTAATAAAACTGACAAAACTATATGTACGGTTCTGAAATTTTGCAAACATGGTTTTTTGGTCAAAGTCTTCGTTATAACGGAAAATAAATGTGCCACGCCCACTTTTTTTTTAAATTTTTATAAAAATATATTAGTCATATTCATTAGCATTTATTCATTGCAGATGGCGACATCTGTTGAAGGCGCCACTACATTTTTCAAACACTGAGGATGATGTCTTTGCTAAACATCACGTAGAACACTAGATAACTCTAGTAACATTTTTTTGCACAAACTACAAAGGAATTTTATAGGGGTTTGTGAAAACGAAAATGACCGAAGTTTGTTGACAAAAATTAACTAGAGTAAAGATTTGTGCCCAACTTTACATATAGTTGTACACACAGTCTTATGAGGTTTAAGATTTAAAAATATTAAAAAAAAATGTGCATCAGTAGATTTAAAATAAGTATTTGAATATTTAAAATACATATTTTAACAAATTTTTTTTTATCTATCTATTTTTTTGGAAAGGGTGGTTAAATTTTAAGGGCCACAGGGTGACTCAAAATAGACATGCTCAGCATTTTGCTAAAACAGGAAATTTATTAGTAAGATTTTGATTTTTAAACTTCTATAACATTTTACTTTTAGAAAATTTTCAAACGAAATAAGTTTTGTATAATTTTAAAATTTGTTAGCCATTAGTACATGAAAATAAATTGTTTATAATGTTTAGAAATAATTTTTTTTTTATCTTTAGGTCTAAATTTTCCTAAATTCCTTTTTTTAATACACCATACTTCTAGAACTTCTAGAAAACATAAGATAACAAAAAGAAATTAGCACCATTTAGTAGATAAAACTCTCCTCTATACCCCTATACCCCATTTTATACCCGTTACGATCCGACCGTGATCAGCAGACCAATTTTTGTGACACAAGGTCAAATATTTTTTGCAAAATTTTAGTAAAAGAGCTAAACAAATTTTTTTGTAATGTGTTTTTTTGAAGTATTTGAGTTTTTATATCCGCCACCAAAAAAATGGTATGTATATTCTTAATCGGGGTTTCATTTGACAACGATCTAGCTATGTCCGTCCGTATGTCCGTCTGTTAAAAGCACGATAGAGGTCCCATCGAAAAAGCTAGTGGGCTCAAATTTTGCCAGAATATGTCTTATACACAAGGTTTGTTTGGAATAGAAAATTGGCTAAATCGGAGTATAAGGAAGAAAGAAAAATTGCCTAAATGCATGTATTAGGAAGGGAGTTAGAGATCAAAATGTACGAAAATTTATACCGCGCAGTGTATTTTCCAATATGTTAAAAATTTTAAACCTAATAAGAGTGACAAATTTAGATCTACGATTCTGAAATTTTGCAGGAATTGCTTTTTGGTCAAAGGCTTTCTTTTGACGGAAAATAAATGTGACACGCCAACCTCCCATACAACGTTTTCTCTTAAATTCTTATAATTTCTATATAAATCGAATAATAAAGGACTTTATTGAAATATCTAAGTTGTATTTATTAGCATAAATAACTTCGACACACCTACTATAACGCTCACTTTCCACGTTATTTACTGTTAATGAAATTTAAATTTATAAAACCGACAAAATTAGAGGTATGATGATAAAATTTGCTACGGAAATCCTTCTAGTCAATGTTATTGTTATGCCAGAAAATTTAGGTGACACGCCCACTCTTACGCCCACATCGTATATAATGCTTTATTTCAAATTCATATAATTTCTCAATGAATAAATATTTTGGAAGAATTACGGACTATATTGAAATATCTAAGTTGTATTTATTAGCAGAAATTTTATTGACACGCTTACTTTAACGCCCATTTTCACTGAAACACTTAATTTACGAAAACATTTTACCAGCATATCCAAGTTATAAAGGGTGGTTAAATTTTAAGGGCCGATGTTGATTTTGAATAAAACACAAATTATTTAGGAAATTATTATCATTTCTTTTTTAATGATAATATTTGTATGGTTCAATTATGTATGGAACAAAATATCGGCCAAATGGCCCCGCGACCTCAACGGCACACCTCGATCCGATAGTCCAAATTTTAAATAACATTGCTGATGCTCAATTGTTTGGCACGATGATGAGTCGAAGTTGACTGTTTTTTTGCCACACTATCGCGATAAACAGCAATGCTTCTGATTTAACGAATTTAGAAGGCATTCATAGATGTTCTAACATTTTATACAGACCTGGGGCCGAATTACGGCATTCGATATCGATCGAAATTTTACTCGAACGATCGAGTATGCTTTAGGTATATAGATTCTAATAAGAGTTTTCAAATTTCGATCACGTTCGAGTGCCGTAATTCGGCCTCTGTTTTAAAATTAAAAATTTAACCACCCTCTACAAAGAAAGCCATTAACAAAATAATAATTATTGTGCTTTAAATGTACACAAAATTGGTGGTGGGTATAAAAGATTCGGCACAGCCGAATATAGTGCTCTTACTTGTTTATAAACCTCTGCTTATTTATTTGAATAAGACATTTAATAAATTATCTTTATTAGCTAGCTTGATATCAACTTTTTAAATAGAAAGTATTTTATTTTTTCATTCCAATATCTTGTAATAGGTGACTACATATGGCTTATTTATTAGTTTTTGCAATTCTTTCTTTAAAAATTGAGGCAGTTTAATTTTGCGTGCACTGGGAGAAATGACTTAGGTGATTTTTTGGTTAAAAAAAAAATAATAAAATAGGTCACATATCTGTGGCTTGTTGTTAAAAGGGCCAATGTCACTTTTTTGCTCTTTTGAGTTAATCAATGCGTTAGAATTGTTTTCTTGCTCTATTTCATTATGGTGAAACAGCTAAAGTCATACCTAACCCAGAAATAAAATGCTGGCCAATTTCACTATGAAAGCATATATAAAAGCTAAACTTCAATTAAAATTTTCTCAATAGTAAATATTATGACATTAGCCCTTTTAGCTCCAAGCCACAGATATATAAAAATATAAATTCAAGTATAAACAAATTAAATATATTAAAGATAAATAAATCACTGCTTTCCTAAATGAAACTTCTCCGTTGAAATTTTCATTATGTTGTTTGATTTTGTTTTTTCATAAAAACACAAACGATGAACTGCTTCTTCAAAAGCTGGCAAACAGCTGAATTTAATTATATTTTCTAATTTTTTAAGTCAGTTGTGTAACGCATATAAAAATTATGAAAAGTGGTTGGCCTCCAAAAGAATAGCATGGTAATCTATGCCCTTAATTCATACCACCAGAGGTGCCTCTCTCACTCATCATTCACCAACATCTTCAAGTTAAAGATTATTCAGGCACCAGTCTCGAGTAAAATGTTTCATGCGGAGTGTACTTAATAGACAAAAGAGTTTTTCAAACCTTGTTATGATCACAAGTATGTTAAGAACATTAAAGCAACCGGAGGTGATTCCATTTTTATAGATAACATTGCAGCCATTTGTTTAACAAATTGGAGTAATGGTTGAAAAATTAAAGATTTGGTCCCAAAAAGTTGAAGGATGCAACTTACATAGGCTTAGTCTTCTTCTGCTTCACTTGGCTATACCGAATTTTTGGCGACCAATACAGCTACAATAAATTATTAACGAAATATTGCCATACAATTATATAATTAAAAAATTTTAAAAATTTAGAAAGTTCTCACGATTTTACAAAATTGTTCTGCAGTGCTTGTTGGTATATGTGAAACGAAAATATACATCGAAATCCAGTCCACATCAGAGAACTGCAACGAGCACCCGTTTGTATGATATATGATACTCGCCTTAGAACGAGTTGCGGTGTAGTTAAACAGCCTATTGCTTTTGTATGTACTCGCCAGGCTCGTAAGAAATTGTGTTTGCAACATACGAGCCTTTAGCAAACACAATGAACGTATAAAAGTTCTGTATTGTATTGTTTCGTAAGTATACTACAACTAATTTACTCTCTTTTATTCAATGTTCTCTATCTGCCATTCACTGACCAAGAGTTATAATTGTCTGAGTGTACAAGTGTTTACTCCCAGCATTCGTCTTTCCTGGTAATATTTAAAGAAACGTTGCCAGATGGTTTAGGAAAAAATCAATGATCGTATATTTAAGTAAACATGTAAGGCTAAATTCACTATGAAATAAAATGAATTTAAAAGTTATTATAAGAAAAATTTTCGTGGAAAATTTTAATTAAAACATATAATGAATGCGACAGGCTTATGAATCACAATTTTTTATACGTCATTTTCATTTATATGTAAATATTTTTACAAAAATATTGACCAATGGCAACGCAGCCGTTATTTCATTATGCGACATAGACAGAGAATTTATTTTTTATATATATATATATTTTTGAAAACAAATTTTACAACAAACACACAATTATATTTTATGATGCTAAAGATGCACACATTTTTTTAAATGGCTGAGTGCGCTCTTTATGTAATTTTAAATTTAATGTATTTAAAATTTTTTAGTTAATAATAAATAAAATACTTCAAAAAAGCATTACTATTTTTCACCCATAAAATAAATAACAAAATATGCACTAAATCATTTAAACGTCATTAAAATCTGGCAGCTACGTTTTCACTTAATGTTGAATTTTAAATAAACGAACATATACCAAATCAATATGCCGTGAATGTTGTTGTTACGAGCTGTCGTGTAAGTTAAATACAAAGAAGTTCCCGAATATGAAAATAGAAAAAAACACGAAACTTTGCTTTGAGTGGTTGTGATATTGACATGTACAAGTAAAAAGTGATTGTGTAATAATTTCATGCAAAAGCTCGCTTTGTACGAAGAAGAAGATGTAAAGATTTCCAGCTCATAAGTTTAATGAGCCATTCACTGAAAATATTTTTAAGAATAATACACCAGCGAATCTACAATAAATGCGAAGTCGCAATGGGTCGAACCCAGTTTGGTTTCAAACAAGGTATGGGCACACGCGAAGCTCTGTTTAGCGTTCAAGTTTTGGTCCAAAATTGCAGAGACGTTCAAAAAGATGTATACATGTGTTTTGTTGATTATGAAAAAGCGTTTGATAGAGTACAGCACGAAAAACTAGTCGATATCTTACATAACCTAAATCTTGACGCAAATGACATCACTTGCATAAAAAATCTGTATTGGAATAATATAGCAGAGGTCAGAGTAGGAGATGTTACGACGAATGCCATCCCCATTAACAGAGGAGTTCGACAAGGATGTATACTGTCCCCACTATTGTTCAACATATGTTCTGAACAAATCTTCTTAGAAGCTCTTGACTCAATATACATGGGCATCAGAGTCAATGGCCAAATAATAAATAATATCAGATACGCTGACGACACGACACTAATAGCAGACAACCTGCAAGATCTACAGGAAATAGTTAATGCCCTAAACCATCACAGTAACCTGTTTGGGATTAACATAAATGTTGAGAAAACCAAGCTAATGATAATAAGTAGACAACCACACCTCAACTGCACGTTAACAATCAACAATATGATAATAGAACGAGTTTCAGATTTTAAATATTTGGGTTGCCGGATAAATGAAAAAATTGAATGCGACAAGGAAATTAAATGTCGAATTGAAATAGCTAGAACATCGTTTCTCAAATTTAAGAAAATATTTGTAAGTCGTGATATTGACATCAATCTTAAGCTAAGATTTTTGAAATGCTATGTTTGGTCAATTCTTTTATATGGTTCAGAAGCTTGGACCTTGAAAATTTTAAGCATGAACCGTGTTGAAGCATTCGAAATGTGGTGTTATAGGAGAATACTAAAAATTAGTTGGACCGATCGAGTCTCAAATCAAGAAGTACTGAATTTACTTAATAAAGAACGCGAACTTCTCTCAATAATCAATCGTCGAAAAACAGCTTATCTGGGGCATATAATCAGAGGTGAAAAATATGAGCTGCTGCAACTAATTATTGAAGGAAGAATAGAAGGTAGAAGGGACCTTGGTAGAAAAAAGTTATCATGGCTAAGAAATATAAGACATTGGACTGGTTTAAGATCCATTGGAGAGCTTATTCACACTGCAAGATGTCGTGAAACATTTAGTAATATAGTTAATAGTATTATATAATAAAAAAAAAACTAATATTGTAATAATAAAATTGTATGTAATCGCTTACATCCAGTAATGGATATGCAAATAAAGAAGAAGAGGAAACTAATACTAAAACAATATTTTTTATGTATAAAATTAAAAAAAATGTATTCCAATAGTCTTTCGTTTACAATAATTTGCAGTTTTCTTTTATACATTTTGCAGAAAGAAGTTAATAGAACAAGTTGAATTTTATCTAAATGACATTTTAAATACTTTTCTAATAATTGTGGCAAATTTTTCAAAAGATACATTTAAAATTTAATGCGTGACCTATTTTCTGGGCTCTAAAATACAAACAAATATTTTTTTTTTTGTATTTTCTTAAGCAAAATTGTTGATTCAAATATGCTAACTTTAAAACGATTTGTCAGCCATTTATTTTATTTATTCTACATCAAATAAGAAAGAAAATTCCTTATTAAACACAAATATTCAACGGTAACGCACCTTCCCCCTTGTAGAGACCTTTCTTATGTAATACCGTATAAATATTATTTTAAATTATTTTGTCAAAATAAACGTTTATTATGATTTGTAACAATTTATTTATTTATTTAATTTCTTTTCCATTTACTGTTGCTTCCTTAGTAATAAAAGGGCTTGTTCTTGTAAATGCAAATTGTTGAAATATTAAAAAAAATATACATATAAGAATATTTATCTGCCACTGAATACTTTGACAAGAGGAGCATAAAATTGTGTTTCATTATTTCTAAAGACAAGCACGAAATAACAAATACATTCGTATGAACAAAAACTAATAAATAAAAGAAATCTCATTTACATGTCACCCTCTCAAATGCAAAGAAGGTACACATGTGGAAGAAAAGATTTAAAAAAAAATATGCTCCAGGAATACATTAAAAGTTATTGAGGTGTAATCATTTTTTGTTTTTTCTAATATTAAATATTACATTTTGTAAGAGTTTCGCTGTAAACTCTCACATACGTTGAAGTTTACCTTCCTATTGCTTATTTACTTTAAGAGGATCATAACTCGAAATTTGCAATTCTTCATTTCATTCTTCTTTTTATACCCGCCACCAAAAAAATGGTGTGGGTATATTCATTTTGTCATTCCGTTTGTAACACATCGAAATATCCATTTTAGACCCCATAAAGTATATATATTCTGAATCGGGGTTTGATTTGATGACGATCTAGCTATGTCCGTCCGTCTGTCCGTCTGTCCGTCTGTTGAAAGCACGATAGAGGTCGCACCGAAAAAGCTAGGGGGCTCAAATTTTGCCAGAATCTTTCTTATAGACAAGGTTTGTTTGGTATTGAAAATGGGCTAAATCGGAATATTAGGAAGAGAGTTATAGCTCGAAAAGCAAGAGTAGGTCGAAAAAACCGTGTCCTTCTAACATCGAATAAAATGGAATTGTGTCCAAACGGATAAACGTAGAGTCATGAAACTTCGGATATATATTTCTCGAGTCAAAAGAATATTTCTCCCCAAAAATTGCTTAAATCTATGCATTAGAAAAGGAGTTATAGGTCAAAATGTACGAAAATTTATACCGATCAGTGTATATTTGAAATTTAAAACGTAATAAAACTGACAAAACTATATGTACGGTTCTGAAATTTTGCAAACATGGCTTTTTGGTCAAAGTCTTCGTTATAACGGAAAATAGATGTGCCACGACCACTTTTTTTTTTAATTTTTATAAAAATATATTAGTCATATTCATTTGCATTTATTCATTGCAGATGGCGACATCTGTTGAAGGCGCCACTACATTTTGCAAACACTGAGGATGATGTCTTTGCTAAACATCACGTAGAACACTAGATGACTCTAGTAACATTTTTTTGCCCAAACTACAAAGGAATTTTATAGGGGTTTGTGAAAACGAAAATGACCGAAGTTTGTTGACAAAAATTAACTAGAGTAATGATTTGTGCCCAACTTTACAGTTGTACACACAGTCTTATGAGGTTTAAGATTTAAAAATATTAAAGAAACTGTGCATCAGTAGATTTAAAATAAGTATTTGAATATTTAAAATACATATTTTAACTAAATTTTTTTTATTTATCTATTTTTTTGTAAAGGGTGGTTAAATTTTAAGGGCCACAGGGTGATTCAAAATAGACATGCTCAGCATTTTGCTAAAACGGGAAACTTATTAGTAAGATTTTGATTTTTAAAGTTCTATAACATTTTACTTTTAAAAGATTTTCAAACGAAATAAGTTTTGTGTAATTTTAAAATTTGTTAGCCATTAGTACATGAAAATAAATAGTTTATAATGCTTAGAAATAATTGTTTTTTTATCTTCAGGTCTAAATTTTCCTAAATTCCTTTTTTTAATACACCATAACTTCTAGAAAACATAAGATAACAAAAAGAAATTAGCATCATTTAGTAGATAAAACTCTCCTCTATACCCCTATACCCCACTGTATACCCGGGACGATCCGAGCGTGATCACCAGACCAATTTTTGTGACACAAGGTCAAATATTTTGTGCAAAATTTTAGTAAAAGAGCTAAACAAATTTTTTTGTAAAGTGTTTTTTATACCCTTCACACAGTGAAAAAGGGTATATATAGGTTTGTCATTCCGTGTGAAATTTCTACAATTTTCATTTCCGACCCCATAAAGTATATATTTTCTGAAAGCTTATGAATAGAGGAGTCGATTAAGCCCTGACCGTCTGTCCGTCTGTCCGTCTGTCCGTCTGTCCGTCTGACCGTCTGTCCGTGTGTATGTTGAAATCAACTTTTTGAAGCCCCCCGACATAGGTTGGACCCGGGTAAGGTATTAAAATATCAGAAATATTCGGGAGTAGATCGGTATTGAAAATCAGAAACATCGGTACATAAACAACTGAGATATGAGCAAAAACCCACGACCACCTCGATTTTCTTTTCATAAAAACAACATTACAACAACAACATACATACATACAAACGTGTATACTGGTTAGAGAAAACGTGGCATCGAATCCCAGCTGAGGCAAAAAAATTTTTTTTTAAATTTTTTTAAAATTTTTTTTTTTAATTTTTTTTTTATTTTTTTTTTATTTTTTATTTAATATATTATATATATTTTTATTATTATTTTTTTTTATTTTTTTTTTTTTAATTTTTTTTTTATTTTTTTTTTGTTTTATATATATTATATATGTATATAATAATTTTTTTTTTTTTAATTTTTTTTTTAAATTTTTTTTTTTTTAATTTTTTTTTTATTTTTTATTTTTTTTTTGTTTTTTTTAACATACATACGTGAATTTACTGTTATTGCATGACTACACGTTGTGAAGGGTATATAAGATTCGGCACGGCCGAATATAGCGCTTTTACTTGTTTAAAGTATTTTAGTTTTTATACCCGCAACCAAAAAAATGGTATATATATATTCTTAATCGGGGTTTTATTTTATGACGATCTAGCTATGTCCGTCCGTCTGTCCGTCTGTTAAAAGCACGATAGAGGTCCCATCGAAAAAGCTAGTGGGCTCAAATTTTGCCAGAATATGTCTTATACACAAGGTTTGTTTGGAATAGAAAATTGGCTAAATCGGAATATAAGGAAGAAAGTTATAGCTCGTAATGCAAGAGTAGGTCGAAAGAACCATGTCCTTCCAACATCGAATAAAATGGAGTTGTGTCCACCAGCATCTACGTATGAGTCATGAAACTCCAAATATAAACTACCTGAGCAAAAACAATATATCTACCTAAAAATTGCCTAAATGCATGCATTAGGAAGGGAGTTAGAGATCAAAATGTACGAAAATTTATACCGCGCAGTGTATTTTTCAGTATGTTCAAAATTTTAAACCTAATAAGAGTGGCAAAATTAGATCTACGATTCTGAAATTTTGCAGGAATTGCTTTTTGGTCAAAGGCTTTCTTTTGACGGAAAATAAATATGACACGCCAACCTCCTATACAACGTTTGCTCTCAAATTCTTATAATTTCTCTACAAATCGAATAATAAAGGACTTTATTGAAATTTATAAGTTGTATTTATTAGCATAAATAACTTCGACACACCTACTATAACGCCCACTTTTCACGTTATTTACTGTTAATGAAATTTAAATTTATAAAACCGACAAAATTAGAGGTATGATGATAAAATTTGCTACGGAAATCCTTCTAGTCAATGTTATTGTTATGCCAGAAAATTTAGGTGACACGCCGACTCTTACGCCCACATCCTATACAATGCCTTATCTCAAACTCATATAATTTCTCAATGAATAAATATTTTGGAAGAATTACGGACTATATTGAAATATCTAAGTTGTATTTATTAGCAGAAATTTTATAAACACGCTTACTTTAACGCCCATTTTCACTGAAACACTTAATTTACGAAAACATTTTACCAGCATATCCAAGTTATAAAGGGTGGTTAAATTTTAAGGGCCGATTGATGATTTTGAATAAAACACAAATTATTTAGGAAATTATTATCATTTCTTTTTTAATGATAATGTTTGTATGGTTCAATTATGTGTGGAACAAAATATCGGCCAAATGGCCCCCGCGACCTCAACGGCACACCTCGATCCGATAGTCCAAATTTTCAATAACATTGCTGATGCTCAATTGTTTGGCACGATGATGAGTCGAAGTTGACTGTTTTTTTGCCACACTATCGTGAAAAACAGGAATGCTTCTCATTTCACGAATTAAGAAGGCATTCATAGATATTCTAACATTTTATACAGACCTGTTTTAAATTTAAAATTTAACCACCTTCTACAAAGAAAGTGATGTTTATTTTAGAGATTATTCCAAGCGATTAACAAAATAATAAATATTGTGCTTTCAATGTACACAGAATTGGTGGTGGGTATAAAAGATTCGGCACAGCCGAATATAGTGCTCTTACTTGTTTTAATAAATTTATGCCCTTTATATAGAATTGCTAATATATTTGTTTCTTTAAGTCGTTTTTTCAATGAATAAGGAATTTCAAGTCCTGTCATGATTAAACTTCAAAACACTTAAAAAGGAATACATGAATTTAATAAATCTATATAAATGTTTTTTTTTTTTTGTCGTATGACTTTTATACAATTTATGAAAACAACAGTGATATATATCAAGTTATCTAAAGTCTCTATAATAAAAAATCATGTTTGAGAGTTATGACGTTATAACAAATAAATGAGCAATACTTCTATTTTAATATAAAATTTATTAAATGATTTCTATATATAAATGCTTGATATGAAATGATTTATGATGTTAGAGTTGATGATTTCAAAAAAGATTATACAAAAATTGGATTTTCAAGAATACAATATTCATAAGCAACTTATTAAACATTTGAAACTTTTCTAAAAGTGCTTAGCAACTAAATGTAACCATGTATTTTGAAATCCCTATCCCCGCTCACCCTAATACCAACTATTTTTAATGAAACTTTTTTTCACTTTAGAAGGAATGGGAAAGAAAATTTATAAAATCAAAATGAAACCTGACGACAGATTCAAAAATACTAACAAAAAAAAATGTAGATCATATAAAGCCTTGAATAAGGATATGTGATGTGATAAAGCAGGCAAGTGATGATGCCGTGTAAAAAAACTACTCTTAAATCTAATCTAATCTTAGCAAAACTCTCCATGGAAGTCATTACAAGTCGCTTCGATTTGCTATTCACCAAAGTTTCCTGTTAACAAAATTTTCTTCTAATGAAAGTTGGCAAAAAAATATTTTTTTTTAAATAAGGCTGACAGAAAATCGATACTTATTTACAGAACTTTTAAATTTCTACAAAGAAATTTCAGAAATATTTTCTTTTTTTACAAAATTTCGTTATTACATATATTTGGTTAAATATATATATTTTTTTTTTGCTCAAAATATTTTATTAATTCTTTCTTTATGAGCATTTTTTGATTATGACAAGTATTACTAGCACTGTAAAGAAAGTGTAGGGTAATTAAGTTTCGACACAGTTGTGCATAGCATACTTAAGTATCTATTCCATAACTTTTAGCTTAAAATGTGTACATAGGTTTGAAAGTGTGTCAGTGATGTCCTTGGCAAATAAATACATACAAAACAAAAATGCAAGTAGATGTTTATTTTTTTTAATTTTCTTAATTTCTCTTAAATGTGTAATAATGTATTTTTATGTGTGTAGGATTTAATCTAGTGCTATAAATACATAGATGATAATAGACAAAACAGCTTTATGACAACTACTGTCGTTGGCTGCCATATTCTCACAGCTGATATGAAACAGTCAGCACCGGCGGTGGCGGCAACAGCTACATTGCAAAAAATTACACAGCGATAACTGATATTTTCTATTTGATTTCTTTATTTTGGCATACATAAATTACTTAAAGCTTTGAAAATACAAATTTTTAATATGTGACCTTCTCTGAAAAGGCGCGCGTTGCTACGCCCCTTAATGAATCAATTTGCATTCTGAATTTTTATTGAATATCAAGTGGAAAAACCTAAAAATTATAATTTTTTTTTATGGGCGTGGCCCTGCCCTCTTTTCTAATAACGAAATTGTAAAGTCATAACAGCTTAATATGTGTGCAAAGTTTCAGAAAAATCGGTCCAGTACAAGTACCTCAAAATGATAACTTTTTTTATGGGCGTGGCACTGCCCACTTTTCTAATCACGAAATTGTAAAGTCATGACAGCTTAGTGTGTGTGCAAAGTTTTAGAAAAATCGGTCCAGTGCAAGTACCTCAAACTTATAACTTTTTTTATGGGCGTGGCCCTGCCCACTTTTCTAATCACGAAATTATGAAGTCATGACAGCCCAATATGTGTGAAAGGTTTCAGAAAAATCCGTCCAGCGTCAGTTCCTCAAAATTAAAAATTTTCTATGGGCGTGGCACCGCCCACTTTTCTAATCACGAAATTATTTACTCATGAAAGCTCGATATGTGTGCAAAGTTTCAGAAGAATCGGTCATGTGCAAGTAGCTTAAAATGATAACTAATTTCTTATGGGCGTAGCCCCGCCCACTTTTTTCCACCCATAAACACTCCCTGGTATGTGTACAACAACTCACCAAAGTTTGAGCCCGATCGGTTTTACAGTTTCGGAGTCTATAGCTAACACACACACACACACACACACAGAGTTTCACTTTTATATATATAGATTATCACTGTAAACACATCTTCAGTTGGGAGATGCGATTTGGTATGCTTAGTTATGATTGGGTGCTGACTTTGGTGACGTCATGCCTATGTGGTGACGTATTTTTTTCACTTTTAGTGTGACAATACCTATGCTATTGTTGCTGCTCTGTTTGTTATGATCTCGATACTTAATTCTTAAGCCGCAACCAGAGACCGACGCAACAACGTTGTTATGGGATAAATAAATTTTTATCAGTAATCTAGCTCATTTCAACTTATTCTTCACGCTTTTAGGTACCAAAGTCCACTCTTAAGTCCAAAACCATTTTTCGACACACTAGGCCCCTTTTCATGTAAAAGGTGATTTTTTAGCTATTATCTTTTTGGCAACACTGGTTTAAACAGCTGACGCACGTTTCCTGTTTTGTTTCACTGTCAAACATCTTCAGTTTGGTCTATAATTTACCCATGAATCGTCTTACAAACGAACAACGCTTGCAAATTATTGAATTTTTTTATCAAAATGTGTGCTCTGTTAAGAAAGTATATAGTGCGCTTATTCCATTTTATGGTCAGTTTAATCGACCTACTGAAGTGGGTATTCGGGCTATTGTGACTAAATTTCGCACCAAATTTACATTGTTGGACATTAAACTACCAAAACGCTTACTTAGAGTGCGAAGTGAAGAAAATATCGCAGCTGTATCGGCCAGTGTTAATGATGACCATCAATTATCGATTAGTCGCCAGTCAATTTGCCGCCTAGATCGTGCGATTTAACGCCTTTAGACTATTTTTTGTGGGGCTATGTTAAAGCTCATGTCTATACACACATGCCCGCTTCAATTGACGCATTGAAAGACAACATTGAAGTATTTATTAGTGAGATACCGGCCGAAATGTTGAAAAGAGTATGCCAAAACTGGACTAAGCGGATGGACCATTTGAGGCGCAGTCACGGTCAACATTTGCATGAAATAATTTTCAAGCATTAAATTATATGGAACGTATCGATTCAAATAAAGATTTCATGCATTTTTCTGATTTTATGTGTTTTTTTTTTTAATTTCCTATAGCTCTTAAAAAATCACTCTTTAGAAGGTCACTTACAAAATAAAATTTTTCGTTTCGGTGTTTGGTTAAAAGTTTAAATGCAATTATTAAGGAATTGATTGTCTTTATGTATAGTAGAAATAATAATATATTTACTAAGCCTTTTTATTTAAATCATGAAACAATCGTTTGATATGAAAAAGTCAAAACCGTATTTTTCAAGTTACGAGGTTGAGGAAGGTAGGCATCTATATACCTCAAACGATATTAAAAACTTTTCTTTGTGTCTGACTTAATTTTCGAAGTTTACGTTCCGAAAGAAAGCAAGCCAAATACAAGTCTTATGATGCATACTTTAGAACATCTTTATTCAGATTTTTGAGACGCGTTTATCATATCGTTTAGTAATTTCATTTGAGGTTTCAGGAACATCAAAATGTTTTTTTAATGTCTTAAATTGCAGTGATGTGAAATGCATAGTTACAATTGTTGTAGATATATTTTTTAATGGTTAACTTTAAGACAAATAAACTATAAATACGTAAGAATTTAATGAATTTTTTTTATAGTTTAATTTTTAGTTGTAGTTTGCATTTCAAATTATACAACATGAATGATAATTCAGTTTCATAAATACTTATTATTTGGCTACTATAAGCAGAAATTAAACACACAACACGGCTGGCTGCGAATAGAGCACAAGGATATATTATTGGTGGCTGGGCTGCGGTTAAAAACCGATCAGCTTTACTCTGTGATAGTAAACAACTGACAATATAAACAGCTGTTTGTAGCTTAGAAAATGGATATTAACCTTAGCTGACCACAGCTACAATGTTGGTCTTGTTTTCGTGTTGTCATGCTGTCGTTGAAAAAAATCAATTTTATTTAAACATATGTATTCTATGTTTTACAAGTTGTAGTAAGTAGCCTGCTACGATCTATGTGTTTATAGAATAACTATATAATTTAAGAAAAGCGGCTTCATTAAAATGTATGCATGTATGCACGTTTGAATTTTGTTTGTATCTCTCATGTGGTTTCATTAAGAAATTGTATCTTTAACATATCCGATTTAGTTCATTATGAATGTGTATGTATTTCCTTTTTTTTCGTAATTTATTACTAAATTGAAACTGTAAACTTCGCTTGGTCTTAAAAAGTGCCTGAAACTTTTTTTAAATATTTTTATGAATAATTAGGGAGCAAATAAAACAAACTAAATTGTATACATAGTTTTCTCCTTGGAGATATTTCTTTGAATTAAATCTAACGAATAAAACTAATGTATGCAAACATTTGCTATTTGGGTAGAGCTTCTTGTTTTGTTTGAATTTAGGGGAGGTTTCAAAATAAAGAGGTATTTCTAGAACCATCTGCTGAATACGATAAAAGATTTGTGGAAAAGAAATGAACTAACATTAAAGAAAAACATCCGAAAAATCTTACAAATTAAAGTCTTAGAAATAACAATGAATCTTTGAAAAATTGTTAACATATTATATATAGAGACTGTCACTAACACTACTCAAAAAATGAAATCAAAATTAATTAGTAAAACTGTAAACGTGCACCTTCAAAATCCTTTTACAAAACCTCATTCATTATTTTAATCAATACGACTGATTAATGATTGTTTGCGTAGAAACACAATAAATAAATCGCACCGAATTTAATCATGACACACTGAAAGAAGCAGGAAATTAAAATTAATTAGGAAAACCGTAAGTATAGTAATACATCTAAAATGCTATAAATTCTATAAAGCCTTATATATATCATCTTAAACAATACAACTAATTAATGAATATTTACTAAATAGAAACAAAAAAAAATAAAAACGTAAGAAATTTAACGATAAAATAAACAAATGTAAATTTGTCTACATGTGTATATAATTCGTTACCTAATTTAATCCTATAACGCAAAAACACACACACAGAGACGAAAAAAGAAACACATAAAAGCAAAACTATTTATTAAGGTGGAATAAAAAAAAAATAACAATAATGGAATTGAGTAATATACATCTCGATACAATCTTAACATTCATTGTAATCATAAACTACTTCCAGCTCCAAATGCCCATCTCCTAAAACACACCTATATCACGTGCACACATACATCCATACATTTATACATATAAATTCATACATACATGCATAGTATTTATATGTTTGTGTGAAGGTCCAAAACTAAATGAAAATACATTGCACAAAACAATAGTTGCTATCAGGGTCTGACTTTGCTCAAATGAACAAAAATTCATATTAAACAAATTCACGGCGAATGATGGTTGTTTTTCTACAATGTGAATTACATATACAAAAACTAATCATATTAATCAATTTAGTAAAATTGTGTTTTTTTTTTAATTTTTCTTGAGTCGACTACATTAGTTGACTACCCAGCAAAATCTTTACTTACCTAGTAAGTTAGTGAGTAATATTAGAGATATACATAAACTAGCTATTTTTCGACCGAATAATTACTTATTTTTGTTTGAGTTTTCCCAGAAATTATGACCAAATAAGTAGTTACCAATAAAGCTGAATTAAACCTGTATATTTTTATATTGTTACGATACAAAAAAAATACAAAAATCATAATATTGGTTATATTGTAATATTTATAAAGTTAATTTCAAGCAAAAAAAAAAACTAATTAACTCTTTAAAAAATTTATAAAAAGTATTTACGAAGGTCATTTACTAGCAGGCCATTACTCTGTTTTTTTTAAATAATAATGGTGTCGGTAACGACCGCTCGTTATTATGTAATGTATGAAATAATGACAAACTATTATACAATTTCAAAAAAATTTTACTGGGTTGTTTTGTCTAAAGTTAAAAAAATAAACACAATAAAGAAATAACCCCAACTAAGAAATGCTAGAAATATGATTGAACACTTAAATACATCATAATATAATCAGAATGACTCTCTCATTCTGAAAGCGAAATACAAAAGCAACAATGCAGCTTTTCACGTAATTTTTTACGTTCGCCACTCAGCGTCACATATATGTGACATGGAAGTTTAAAAAAAATTCATGTCACATATACATATGTGACGCATTATTAATAAAATATTTTAAGCTATAATTTAATTTTACTTGTAGGAGGTAATTTTCTTGTGTATTTTAGTCTCTGGCAATATGTCGTATTAATATGAGTGCAGCGTTTTGTGGATTCACTCGGCAGTTTTTTCATAATTTCGTTTATTTTTTAGGTATACTCCCCGAAATTTTGTTATTGAACCAATTTACATGAAAACTAACAACAATAGTGGAAGAAAATGTTATATTTTATTATAGTGTAATTATTGTTGTTGATATTAACAATTTTATCGATCGACCTGATTAAATGGTGTCATACTATGCCTGCCCCAGGCAATCAATTGGCTGGTATTAAAGGTGTTTTTTCACCCGATCGACATATCACAATGCCTTCTAGATTTTCAATAAATAATGATATTTTTGAAATTGGTATTTTAATGATAGAAATCAAACCATTTGGTGACTCACATATGTGACACTAAGTCTTCACAAAACTCATGTCACTTAAAGGGTGTTTTTTTAAGCCCGATAGAACTTGAAATTGTAAAAAATAACACAAAAAATTAAATTGTAATCAAAATTTTTTTTTTATTCGAAAGATCAATACGTGACATTAACATTTGAAAATGATTTCGGGCATATGGGCACCACGGCTGTTCTTGACGAAGCGCATTCTGGACGTCCAATTTTATCGCAAAATTGTGTTCAGCGATGAGGCGCATTTTTGGCTTAACGGGTTTGTTAATAAGCAAAATTGCCGCATATGGAGCGAGACCAATCCACAAGAGACCCTACAGACTCCATTACATCCAGAAAAATGCACCGTTTGGTGCGGTTTTCACGCTGGTGCCATCATCGGACCTTATTTCTTCAAAAATGAGGCCCGAGCTCGCGTAACGGTCAATAGAGATCGTTACCGCACCATGATCAATGATTTTTTGTTTGAAAATATGGATGACATTGATCCGGAGGAGATGTGGTTTCAACAGGATGGCGCTACGTGCCATACGGCGAACGCAACCATCGACTTATTGAAATCAAAATTTGGCGATAAGTTGATTTCGAGAAATGGACCTGTCAATTTGCCTCCAAGGTCGTGCGATTTGACACCTCTCGATTATTTCCTGGGCTACGTGAAGTCACTGGTTTATGCTGATAAACCAGCAACAATTGACGCCTTGGAGGCCAGCATTGTTCGTGTTATTCGTGACATACGGCCAGCAGTGCTCGAAAAAGTGGCCCAAAATTGGACGTCCAGAATGCGCTTCGTCAAGAACAGCCGCGGTGCCCATATGCCCGAAATCATTTTCAAATGTTAATGTCACGTATTGATCTTTCGAATAAAAAAAAATTTTGATTACAATTTAATTTTTTGTGTTATTTTTTACAATTTCAATTTCTATCGGGCTTAAAAAAACACCCTTTATATGTGACTTACATGTATGTCACAGATAGGTGACACTCAGTTTCTCTTAAGAAAATTGCTTAGAAAACTCATGTCACTTATACGGTACATATTTTTTTTTGTTCGTGAGTTTTTATTGAAAGCGCAAAAAATTGGTGTAAGGCAAACGTGTTAATTTTACCTTTTTTCGCATTTTGTTTTAATCACCACCAAATTCAATTTTTTTTTTAATTTATGTAGTTCATTGGCTCACCGTATCTAATAAACGTAAACTATAAAAATTTTTCGCTTACGAAAGCGTGACAAAGTTCGCTCAGTCAGCAGTGAAAAAAAGTAAAAAAAATAATTTCGATATCATTTTTTTATATATCTCCATTGCTTACTGGTACCTTTTTCAGCAGGGCATAAGGGATAGGCATGATTAAACAGCACCTGCGAGAGAAGAAATCAGCGCTTACTTGTTCCAAAATAAAAACTGTCATGTCGACTTTCGCATACAAAAATCTTGCCTTCCACATATGCTTTAGAAAGCTGATAATAAGTAAGCGATTCAATAAACGCTTTTGGAAATAACGTTTTTGAGTGGGTATTAGGGTGATCGATTATAATTATAAAAATTGTTATGCTTGTATTGGTTATACTTAGGAATGTGTATTTGGTATTTGCGGAAATTCTCATTCTCAGAGTTTAAATCTTCGGTTTTTTATTATATTAAGTAACGTGTTGCCACAACAATAAAGCTTGTAGCCAAAATTATTACATAAAATCACCAAGATTACGTTTATTTTAATCTGATTTTAATTTTCCCAAATAAATTTTATTAAATGATTTAAAAAAAATTTTGAACATGAGGTGTAAAAGTCTCTATTTTTTATATTAACTATACCACAGATTACAAAATAAGAGTGTACTTTGAATTGAACAAGTGTATTTAAATTTAGTTATTTTAATATATGAAGACTCCGTTCTCTGGTCACTATAAATAATTAACCGTCTGTTTAGTTTTTCATGACGATAATATTAAATTAAATAATTTATAACCATTGTACACCCAATCAAAAAGATTTCGATCAAAATAACATACATATGTACTTTCTTAAACACCATTTAAATAATAGAAAAGAAAAGGTAAAGACCCAATAAATTGTTTATTGAAAAACTATTAAATATTAAAAAGTTACAGAAGCCGTAATAATAACCGTCTGTAAATATATACTCTACTACATATTTACGCATTTTTTTCTTCTTATTTTCTTTAATATAAGTAGCATTTGAATAAATTTGCTGCTGTTTATGTATGTGTGCCATAGGTAAAGGTTTTACCAAGTAAACTTACCTATTTCATTTCCATACTGTACTAATTCAGTACAAGACTGCTAAAGATATGCTAATGTTAATATAATTACTTACTACCAGTTAGTGGGAAATAATCGAATAAACAAAATTAAATTATTAAAATTCCATTTATCGACATGAATTATTTTGTGGTTGTAATTAGATGTTAAAAAATTTAAGTTATTTTACTTAAAAGAATTGAATAAACAAAAAGCGGCTTTACGTTTTTTCTGCTGAAGTTGAAATTAAAATTGCTAATTTAATTATTTTTTTTTTATACTTTAAGGGGTTTTTTAATATTTAAATTGCTAAGGCAATTTGAAGATTTGATGACATGCAACTAAGATACTCCATTGTGACTTCTATTCTGCTTACCGACACATAAAAAATTTTATTTCAAGTTCAATAAAGAAGTTTACAGAATTAAGTAAATTTTGATTTGGTTTAGGATCTATCAATGAAACAAAAAATAAAAACAAACAAAAATGTGAGAAAAAATTAATGTTATTTTAAAATATAATTAAGATTCAATATAAACAAAATTAAAAAAAATATTAAGAAAAACAAAAAAATTATAAAAAATTAAGCAAAATTTAAGCAATTTCTTCTGTGTGACAGAAATGTTTTTATATACGCTCACTTTACGCAGTCCTTGGGAAATATAAGCATAAACATTTGCTAGGTTAAAACAATTAAATCTGATTAAATTTTACTCGCAATACGGATGGCTCAAATGAATAACAGTTCAAATATAAAAACCAACGGCTATTTATTCGTTAGGTAATCATCGTACATAGGGGTATTTTGCTAATCTAGCCGGACTTGTTTTTAGCTTATATTGCTTCTTAAAAGTTAAGGCTGGGGCACAATGAATCCCTCGTCGTTAAACTTCAACTTTTTTAACTGACAACTAAGTAAGTTAAAATGCATGTTTTCTTATGAAACGATAGTGTCTGTCGGGCTGCGTACTTAAATTTTTACATTTCTTAAATCTCACTTTTGACCAAACGTTCGTCCAGATTGGCAAAATACCCTTATGTGCGCCGTTCGGATAGATTTTTTTTATGTTTTTTATGTGTAAAGGTTGACATTTTAAATATATGAGAGAATAAAGAGAATTTTAATGTTATTTTCAAACTGTTGTCAAATCTTCAAAAAATGTTAACAACGTTCGAGTATTTATAAAAATAGCTGGACCCGGACCGCATTACTAGTCCTAAGAATATTACTTATGTCTACCAGGCGATAATTAAATTATTTTTTTGTGATCAAGTAAATTATTTCATATATTTTCCTTATACCCTTCACACGGGTATATATAAGTGACATTCCGTTTGTAGTTGAAATTATCTTCAACTCATTTCCGACCTCATAAAATATATATATTTTCAATTCTTCTAGATATAGGCACTCCAACCAAATAACATCTGTCCGTGTGTATATTGAAATTTTTTAAGCCCCCACTTATGCTGCGGACAGTTGTATAACATCAACTTATTAGATATACTTTAGTAAATTTCGCTTGTGGAAATCAGTTATATGGGCATAATACTTCATTAGATAATAAGAGAATACGATTGCCGCTGTTTTTATTCAAATAAAGTCAGGGTTTGCAGCTTCTGTCAAACTTTTTGAAACGTTTTAAATATGTATTTTTGGCAACATTAGACAAAAATATCAGCAAAAAAATAATTTTTTAAAAACTTATCAATCAAAAGTTATAATTATTGATTTCCTTAATAAGTTTTGGTCCCACTTACACCATACAATTTTCAGTTATGGTTCTTAAATCGCAAGTAAAAAAAGGAACATAATTTCCACATAATTTATTTTTATATATTATTTTTTTTATAAATGAGTTCATTTGTAAAACAATCTCAGCTGAGATTTTTTCAATATTTTTTTTTAAATATATAATATAAATTTTTATTAGACTAATTTTGTCGTTTTGATGATTGAAACAATATCAAGTATATTTTTGATTAAAGAAATATTTATTTTTAATTAAAATTCATATTAATTTGTTTCTGTGTTACTGTTGAAAATTTTGCAAACATTACTTCGAAAGGTCGAAAACGCATAAATGCACAATCCAAACTAAAGCAAAAAATTTTCATAAAATGACAACGTGTGTATTATAATATAACAGAACTATTTCTATAAGTTGACAAAAATCACGTGTTGCAGTCAATGTCATTACTGCCATCAGCATATTTAAAAACAAGTAAGAGCGCTATATTCGGCCGTGCCGAATCTTATATACCCTTCACAACGTGTAGTCATGCAATAACAGTAGTTTGTATCACCATTCATCTCATATGAAATACGTACATACATATAAAAAATATACATATATAAAAACATCCCATTGTAAAATTATAAATTTACGTATGTATGTTAAAAAAAAAATAAAAAAAAAAATTTAAAAAAAAAATTTAAAAAAAAAATTAAAAAAAAAAATTTAAAAAAATATTAAAAAAAAATTTTTTAAATATAAAAAAAAAATTTTTTTGGCTCAGCTGGGATTCGATGCCACGTTTTCTCTAACCAGTATACACGTTTGTATGTATGTATGTATGTTGTTGTTGTAATGTTGTTTTTGTGAAAAAAAAATCGAGGTGGTCGTGGGTTTTTGCTCATATCTCAGTCGTTTATGTACCGCTGTTTCTGATTTTCAATACCAATCTACTCCCGAATATATCTGATATTCTAATACCTCACCCGGGTCCAAGCGATGTCGGGGGGCTTCAAAAAGTTGATTTCAACATACACACGGACAGACGGACAGACGGACAGACTGACAGAGCTTAATCGACTTCCCTATTCATAAGCTTTCAGAAAATATATACTTTATGGGGTCGGAAATGAAAATTGTAGAAATTTCACACGGAATGACAAACCTATATATACGCTTTTTCACTGTGTGAAGGGTATAAAAAAAGTGAACCTAATTTTAAAAAATTTTCCAGGTAGAATAGTTGCTCAATTAACACTAAACGAATTCCATTTAACGTTGAAATAACAACCATTCATAAATTGTTCATTCATGACAACATCATGCAAAACACACCGAAATATTTTAGTTTGAAATAATATAGTGTGAAGGACCTGATATACTCATTTTATAATTTTTTTTTTACTTAGAGAACTTTCATAATTAAGGGCGCATATATTCTTTGTATAAGGCATAGCACGCCCTATTTTCATAAATACAACAGAAAAAAATCAGTAAAATAGGTAAACTATATTCCAGTAATTTTGTTTTAATAAGAAGATGTTTAGATACTATTTAAAATTCTAAGCAATCTTACTTTTTCGCTGAAAAATATATGTAGATAGTCGAACTATTATTTTATTTTTTACATTGAATGTAAGTAGTATAACTTGCATTTTTTAAAAATTAAAAAAAAAAATGTATTGCACTGCACACTGATTCGAAAACAAAATCCTTAAATTCACCAAATCTAATAATATCTGATTTAGACCATTTTAATTCTTTAATGTCATGTACGCACACAGACACATATGTTTATCTAGTAAAAATGCCTTTGAGTTGTGCGACGCTGATATGTACAAGAAGGAGATAACTATAATTTGCTGTTGTTGTATTTCAACAATTTACATAATAAGAAACACACTGGCAGACATCCAACACCCAGAACAGGAAAAACATGTAACATTGATAATAGTGATTGTATGACAAGCACACATACATACATAGATACATACTTATAGGACTACAGTATTAAAACACTTTAATAAGGACTTTACTATCGTACAAAAAAGGCTACAGTATCTTTTTGATCTCTTTAAAAACTAAGAAAGTAAAAGTTTTGGAAACATTATTATCAGGATTACAATTATGTTCCGTATCAATGACTTCAGTTATGTCTGTAAAAGCATTGAACAAATATATGTTGACACATGTCCTGAGAATTTTTCGCATAGCAAAAGTCTAATGCATATGTCTACTGTTACATATTAATTTAATCAAGTACATTTTGTTGTCTTATTTAATTCAAACGTTTCGTTTTTCAAATAAAAAGACGTGCCAAAGTGTTTTAATGACTCTCTAAGTGTCGACAAAATTTTACTATTCTCTAGCCCTTTGTTTCCAATTGTTTTTCCAGCTTTCATTTTATTATATTTCTCTTTATTTTTATGATTTCATCAAAAACAGTAAAGACTTGTTTGCTTTTGAGGATATTCTTTCTTAAAGAATAGATACAGTTATTCATGTAGGTCACCGAACGTGAGGGTAAATGGTTGATAACATTTCAATATACAGTAGCGTGAAGTTTAATAATTTTAAACTTTAAATTTACTTTATTTTTCCTCAATTGAAAGTCCATATGATATCGTAAATATTTGTTTCAGAAAATTAGATTTGCGAGATTGCTAAGGGACAAAAAAATTATAATCAATGCCTGGTTTCTAATTAGAAGTTCTTTTTACACTTTGTCCGTCTTTAGAATGTTCTTCCACATGACCAACAATTAAACAGCAACGCAATAAATTTTTGAAAAGATTTATTTTTAATTATTTTTACTGAATAATTCTTTATACACATATTTTTAATTGTTTTGTATACCAATTAAAATTTTTAATAATTGATCTCGTTTCCATTCAAATATCTATAAAATAAAATAAGGAAAAATTTACAAAAAATAATTTTTAAACAACTTTTAATAAAAATCTTAGAAATAAAAACATTCAAGTTTCTTTTATAATTTCACTTTAACTTATTCAAGTTCGAACTCAATACAAAACAGACTTATTTAAATAGCACTTAATAAAATGTAAAATTTAATAATTGGCGATTTTTATTTATTTTTTGGGGAAGCAAAAAATTGCTTGGCAACCCTAATTCTTATATATATTTTTATGCAGATCTTAGCAAAAGTTTAAGTTACAGATAGTAATAATTTATGTAAAAGCAAATTACAATTTTGCTTAATATCCGGATTGTTACTTTAACATAAAACTTGCCAAACCATGTCAATGGAAAAAATGACAAAGAGGTAAAATTTTGTTAAAAAAAAAATTAAAAAAAGCGAAATTAAAAACTAAAACAAAAATATTCAAAACTCATTAAAAACTTCAAAGGTGAAAAGGCCACAATATTTAAATTCATGTTATATTTTTCTTTTTTGAAAACAATTTTGCGTTTTTTTTTCACTGACAAGTTCAATTTTATCTTCGCTATGTTTTTGAATTTACATCGCATCAAAGCACAATAAACAAATATAAAGTCAATTGTTTCATATCATGCAAAACAAAAAAAAACAAAAAAAAAAAATACATTCAAAACACGCAGACACATTAGCGTTTAATAAACATATATATTAAAAACGTCAACGTTTATACGCCTATTGTCGGCTAAAGTGTGTTCTACAAATATTCCGTAAGTCTATCCATCCTTAAATCATTTACAAATAAAATGTCCCTCATATTTAATATTTGTCACTGAAACAATTTTCCACTTGTTAAGAACAACATAAATAGCATATGCTTGAATGTTTGTCTGTAGATGTGTGTTTATTTATTTATTTTTATTTTTGTTTTAGATACATGTCTAACAACATTTCGTATATTAGTCAATCTGTTTAATATAAGTGTAAATAGAAAATTGTGTGCGTGCATGTATGTGTCAAGTCGTGCGCTTTCCCCCATTGCTTTTGGCCAAAACTTGACAGAGATTTTCTTAAAACAATTAGAGTAGAGAATTGTGCAAATGGCAGACAACAATAAGAAGTCGAAAATTTAAATCAATAATTTCATTTAAGATGCCAACACTTCTTTGAATTTTATCAATTTGTTCTGCCAATAACAATAACAGTAATAGCTGGGAAGGTTGCCCTTGCTTAAAATATTATTTGTTTTCTATTTAAAATTTATAAAATGTCTATACTTTTCTTGGTTTGTTTTTTTATACCCTTCACACAGTGAAAAAGGGTATATATAGGTTTGTCATTCCGTGTGAAATTTCTACAATTTTCATTTCCGACCCCATAAAGTATATATTTTCTGAAAGCTTATGAATAGGGGAGTCGATTAAGCCCTGTCAGTCTGTCCGTCTGACCGTCTGTCCGTGTGTATGTTGAAATCAACTTTTTGAAGCCCCCCGACATAGGTTGGACCCGGGTAAGGTATTGAAATATCAGAAATATTCGGGAGTAGATCGGTATTTAAAACCAGAAACATCGGTGCATAAACAACTGAGATATGAGCAAAAACCCACGACCACCTCGATTTTTTTTTCACAAAAACAACATTACAACAACAACATACATACATACAAACGTGTATACTGGTTAGAGAAAACGTGGCATTGAATCCCAACTGAGCCAAAAAAAATTTTTTTTAATTTTTTTAAAAATTTTTTTTTAAATTTTTTTTTTTATTTTTTTTTATTTTTTATTTAATATGTTATTTATATTTTTATTATTATTTTTTTTTTAATTTTTTTTATTTTTTTTTTTAATTTTTTTTATTTTTTTTTGTTTTATATATGTATATTATATATATAATAATTTTTTTTTTAAATTTTTTTTTTTAAATTTTTTTTTTTAAATTTTTTTAAAAATTTTTTTTTCTTTCGTTTTTTTTAACATACATACGTGTACGCATTTCATATGGGATGACTGGTGATACAAGCAACTGTTATTGCATGACTACACGTTGTGAAGGGTATATAAGATTCGGCATGGCCGAATATAGCGCGCTTACTTGTTTGTCTTTATCTTTTCTTTTTTGGCACACCCTCTACATAAGTATTTTTGGTTAAATATCTTATATTACTTCTGTTTTCGGTTGACCTTATTATGTTTTAAGAAACAGTTTTTCATAATAATACAAAATATTAAATACACATAAGTACTGTTATCCTTTAAATATCATGACAAATGTTGTTGCTGCTGTTGTTGTTGCTGGCTCATCTTATTGTTAAATATATACTTATTGTCTCTTTCCGTATCGTTTCAAAGTATGTACTTGTGTATTGTGTTGTGTGCCTTTTAGTAACATTTTCTAAGTAAATTCATTGTAAATTTAATATCTTTGTCCTTCTTTTTCATAGCCTACACTCAAGGCTACTGGCAATGGAGACACAAGTACAAAAAAAAAAAATAAAAATATGTCCCTTTTGTTTCTTCTAAGTTTCCTCCTTAACTTTCGCTGGTCTCGAGATGTAATTTTGGCGTTTATTGTAAAGCGACACTAATTCTTAATATGATTCCTGCCTGGCAGCAGCATATTTTTTTCTCCATCTTTTTTATTTATTTATTATTTTTTTGCCAAGTCTGCTTTGCTTGGTCTGTTTCGCTCCTATTCAAGGTTCAAAGTTCTTTTAGTTCCCAACCCACATTTTGTATTTTGTTTCTATCTTTAAATATTATTTACTTATTCAATATAATTCCCATGTGGCACTGTGGGCTGCTTAACCTTTTCATTGTAGTCAAAATTAGAAGACAGAAATTGTCAAGGTTTTAAATAAAATTTGAAAAACAGTATTGTTAAAGACAAATAATTGCTGTTTAAATCTCCAAAAGTTATTGAACGATTTGTGTAATGATTTATATTTTAGCGTTTATAATAGATGCGGCACGTATAAAGTGTGACTTTCTCCATCCTTGACACATTGGTGGATAATTGGGCAGCATTTATCCATCTGTTCTTCTGTTAAAAGCCTGTAGTGCTCCAACAGAATAATCCAGGGAGTTGGAGTTCGGCTAAAATTATTTTCACACATCAAGAACATAAGCATATTCATACAGGTATATGCAAAGGCTAATTGATACAACAAGATATCTTTTAAATGAAGTTTTTTTGTTAGGGCGAATTCATATATCAAGGATGGAATTGTTGTTATGATATGTTTAGTTTAATAAAATTTTATCAAAAGGAATACTTATTTGTAAAACCCATAAGCAACGGTAAGAAAGCAACAAATTGTTATTTGTTCAATGCCAACACGAAAATCTAATTCTCCATCCCTGAAAATATAAATAAAATCGACTCGGATTTTGCAAACTTTTACATTACCAATCAGCTACTGCGACGACGTTAAGTGCAAGATTAAGCCTTTAGCAAAATCAATCGAAGAGAAAAGATTTTATATTGTAATAGGGTTTTTCACGACAGGTTTACCATAAAACAAAGTGCGAAAGCCCATAAAAGCAACGAACATCGAACAAACAAAATAAGCAATTATATTTCTAAGGTACAAATATCTATTACCCGAACTTTTTTTTCAATGCACCAATTACAAAAAATCCAAAAATCAAAATTTATCCCAAATAGTGTTTCCTTTGGTCTATGTCAACTTCAAAATCTCATAAAGCCGAGAAAGATGAATTTGTGATTCTGAAATTTCATAGATGTGGTGTTTTAATCAACAAAAGGAAATAATTATGACACTTTCTTTTTAAGCCCAACTTGTGACGGCTCTTAACTTTAAATAAAACTTATTGGCTACCTGGTTGATCACAAGAAATTAATTAGGTCAAGATGAAATATATTTAATGAGGCATAAGATGTTATTACCTCCCTTATTTGTTACTCCACCCTACAAGATTTTCCTATAGCGCGAATTTTCGTGTAAAAAAAATTAACGAATTTGCTACAGACTTATTTAAGAAAATTTAAACAACAATAATTATTCGCTAACATATTTGGACATTAATTTTATCTTATTTCTATGAAATTTCTACTTGTTTCTAACACACTAAAAATTATTTGTTCACTCTCGAAAAATGTTTTTCTTTAATTTGTAGAATTTATTTCAGGGTCCAAATAAAATTCATTAATCAAACAATGTATAGTATTAAACTCTTTAAAGTTTTATTTTAGACCTATAGGGTGATCGAACTATGAAATGTATTCTCCTTTTTTTTTCATATACTCTATGAAATTATCATGCAAAAACAATGTAATTTTTGTGCAAAATTCGAGCCAAACTTAAAGATCAGTTTATTAAGTTTTCGGTCCATCTAAGCAGGTAATATGCAATACTATAGGCCAACTATATCTGTGTTTACTGCTTTGAAGAACACTTATCTAAATACAATCCACACCAAGCGCGTAGTGAAGCCACCACGCAGAGAATTCAAATTTGTCAATTTGTCGTCTATCACAACAACTTAGTCGCATGATTTGCGATGTATTTTATTCTTCTCGTCATTTTAAATCAGTTGGAGAAGGAATGGTTTCAACAGTACCAAGCAACATACCCTTCAGTACGTCAAACCATCACTTTGTTGAGTCAATATCTATGCGACTGAATTATCTCCAGAAGTGGACCTATCGACCGTTGGATTAGAATACTACTTATAAGTGTACGTCAAATCTCTGGGCTATGCTTTTAATCTAACAATGGTTGATCATTTAGAAGTCAAAAATAAAAATTGGATCACTAGGATCGCGTTCGTTAAGCGCGGTCGTAGCCGCCATATACCAATAATTACATTTTAATATCAAATTCTATACAATTTGTGACCTATAACGCCAAAGTTTTAATCATTCTATTGAACTTGTTATTTTTTATTTAAACAAATCCTATAGGCTTCCTATATGTCTATATCGTATATGGCTTCCAATATCCTATATGGCATCCATATTTGAGATGATTCGAAAACTTTTGTAGCGAAAAATTTATGATGAATGAGAGGTGTAATGAGTACCACTTTCTACACCTCAAAAGAAACGGATGATCTTTTTAAAGAAAATTTGGAATATGGCATTTTATCTCGTAGAGGACAAGTGAATTACCCATCAAGATCATGCAATTTGACAACTTTATAAATTATAAAATAAGGGGTTTTTGAAACTGAAAGTGTACAGAAATAAATACGCAACAAATTAGTAGCTTAAAACAACATTATCGAGGAAATACCAATCATTGACAGCAGTTTATAAAAAATCTGATTGAGAATTTTGGTATCACTTGATTGACATAATTTTTAACTAGAACCTATTTATGATAAACTAAAATAAAAATACATTAAATATCTTAAAAGAACTATTTATTTTTTACTAGATTAACACGTTAGCTAAAATAGGCACACCCTTTATATGACTGGAAGTAAATCGGTAGAAGTATGGCATATATACACATGTAGGGGGAATATCGAAGCAGACCACTACTATCACGGGTTCTTTTTCGACCCCCTTCGCTTCTCAGTGATTTCTTGTCCACCGATCAGTATACCTTCAATCGCTGAGTCCCGCGCCACAACCGGGATTTGTTATGGACTAGGAAAACGATTTTACACTGCCGACTGGTGATTGTCGACAATCCCCATCGCACTCACACTTAATGTGTGCTTTCCTGTGATCCTTAATCTTCTGCTCGCCATCGCCGGACACTCGCATACTACATGCGCTGCCTTCTCGGCATCTTCCAGGCACATTCTACAATTATCATCATCCACGATCTACATTCTCTCCAGATGATATTTGAAGTTCCCATGTCCTGTAATCAACGCAGTGATTCAGCTCATCGTACTTCGATTAAAACCGAGTGTCTTCACTTCATCCCCGCCAAGTGGCTCCCTGAGCACCATACGTGCCTGTGTACACGTGGTTCCCTTCATCCACCTTCGCAAGCTCATAGAGTTCACCCATTAAAAGATCTTCGTCCGCACTAACCCATTGCCCAGAGCAGTTCTGGGTTCCGGTCCGCAGAATGCAGCCTCAGACCCCTTTTTCGCAAGTTCGTCAGTAGCCTCATCCCAGCTATGCCCATGTGTCCCTTAACCCACATCAGCGTAATCTCATTTGTAGAGGCACACCTAGTGAGCTTTAGAACACACTCAAGCACCAAAGAGGAGTTCACATCTATCCGCTGCATACGTTTTATAACTGACTGGTTGTCAAGTGCAATAAGAATTCTCTTTCCATGCATTCGACATTCCAACAGGTGGTCCAACGCGTGCAGCAAACAAAGCATTTCTACCAGAAGACTGACACGTACTCCCCCAGATTCAGGGTGCAGGATAAGTTCAACTCAGATGAGTACACACCAGCACCTGCCCTTCCGTCCATAAAGGACCCATCAGTAAAGATACTGATGTCATTCTCCATGCACTCATCGTGCATGAATCCATCCGCTATGAGCGTGTGATGTAGTCTTTCGACCACTTTCACCCGACTCGTGCGCTCCATAATTATTTTTACCATTTTTGAAGTTAAATTTAAAGGATATGTAATTATTTTTTTATTAAAATTATGGCCTAAATTGTTAATCTGTGTTTCAAATAGGACTTTTAATAAAGGTTTTAATAAAATAAAAAATATAAAATAAATGTTTGCTTTTAAACAAAAAAAAAAAAAGATATTTAATCATATTAAGTATTTAAAAGAAAAATTTGCTTAAGCTAAGCAAACGTAATTGAAAACCCCTAGACCCATTGTGCCATTTGTTATCATAAACATGACCTGCTTAGTATTTCCAATGCAGTATATTTGTCTTTTGTTTCTATTTTTTTTTTAACACAGTCTACTCCTATTTTAAGAATCTAATGGAAATATTGTGTTTGTTAAAAAGATTCTACTCAGCAGCAATAACAACAACAACAGCAACATTTGCAGGCCAGCTTAGTTTGTCATTAGAAAAGGTTAGGTTACAAAGAATTTGTTTATTTCACTTAGTCTTTTAGAGAAAATCTTAGTAAGTCTGGCATTTGGTATGTCCGTCTAAATGGTTATGTGTCGCTTGGTCTCACTATCTTGCTTTATCTGTGCCTCCCACACTTTCCTTTTTTACATTATGTGTAATTTGAGTATTATTGTAGCAATTTGCAGTTTGTAATTTGTTTGCGCCTTCTTGTCTATGTATTTTATAAGTACTAGTGTATTTGTGGCAAAGTATAGCCTAACTCTGTAGCTGTGTGAGTGTTTTCTATACTTGTCTTTGTAACGGCACTGATTGTTTCTTAAATTTCAATTTACTTGCGGCCATTTGACAATAAAGTGATTTACTGTGTACATTTTTCTAATTTTCGTCCTTCTTTTACTTACTTACTTACCTACTAACTTGTATTTGTTATACGCAGTAACATTTATAACGTTGTTTATACCCTTGTCATTGGCAAAAAGATTATGGACACTTGCTTTTATGCATGCATGTATGCCTGTTTATGTCTTCTAACAAAAGCTTTTACTTTTCTGGATACAATGATTTAAGCATATTATTTTGTTGTTTTTCTTTTCTTATTTTGTTAATTCTTTATTAAGGAAAATTTATTTTTGCTTTAAGACTTTTAATGACATCGAAAATGCTGGCTAACAGTTTAACTAAATTTTTTGATTTGAGAATAAAATTAACGTAATATTAATGGATTTGGGTTCAAAATGCTATTAGATATGAAAGAATATTTGTTTGTTTGTTTTAATATAAACCGCTTGTCTCGGTATAAATGCGTACATATTCATTCAATTAGATTAATGACTTTTTATTATCTGGCAAAAATAATTTAATTTAAATACGAAAAAAAATGTCCTTGTATTCGGTATTCCCTTCAGACTTGTTAACCAAATTATCTAGTATATTATTAAATCATAAAATTGAAAACGAAATACACAGGGGGAATGCAATTTAAAAATCGAACATTAACTATTATGTTTCTTTATGTTATTTTATTAATTAAAAATTCAATTTGTTTTCCACTAATGAATATTGAATACTAAATTTTTATAAATATAAATGAAAAATATTAAAAATACTTTTCCGTACAAATAGAATTAATAATATTTCTAATATCAACAAATAAGTCCATGTATTTTTTTTAGAAATCCATTAAATGCACAAACTCATTAGAGTGTTTAAATAAATAATAGAGAAAATATCGTTTTTATAGGCAATTTTGTAAGCAAACACTAATATTTATTCAAGTGTGCTTAACATTTAGTCTTTGGTTGTATAAATATGATTTTTCGATGCCGTTTTTTTAATAAGTTTTTTTTTTTGTTTAAGTACTGTTACAAATGTTTATACTTAATATTCGTATCTTAATCAAACACAGAATATTTTTTAATAGAAGAAATTTTTTACCTACAGTTTTGATTTGAATATTATGAAAAAAGTGCTGAAAAGAAAAGAAGAACCATGTTGAAAACTGAGGTCAAATAATAGCATTAGATCTGGGGCCGAATTACGGCATTCGATAACGATCGAAATTTTACTCGAACGATCGAATTCGCTGTGCTTTAGGTATAGAGATTCTTATAAGAATTTTACAATTTCGATCACGTTTGAATGCCGTAATTCGGCCCCTGTATTGAAATTTTACTCGATCGCTTTCGCTGTGTTTTGGGTATAGATATTCTAATAAGAATTTAAAAAATTTCGATCACGTTCGCATGCCGTAATTTGCCCCCTGTGTTTATTGCCGACAAGTACAGATGAGTGAACAACCGTGAATACTTTACACTAACAGAGAAGTTTGGTCATTAATATGAACATAAATGACCAAAATTTGAACGTTGTTTAAATTTAAACACAACTTAGTGGGTTGGTTGGTTTGTCTGAATTTTCTTTCAAGCTTTTGGTAGAATAAGAATATTTTTTTTAAGGCTCAAAGTTAAGACAACTTATTTAATAAATGTCATTAAGAAACTTTTTTTAATACAATTTAATATGCAAAAGCTCTGCAAATGCAAAGAAAAACCACGGTTACGACATGATCACGACGATCATATTATTTTTTCTAAAACAATATTTGGTTGTCGAAAACAAGTAATAGTTATTATTGTTTCATTTCATCATATATTTTGTCACGATAATCAAGCGTTTATTTGAGCTTTATCATTTAATGTTTAATTTTCGTATAAATTTTTATATGATTGGCGCTTGAAAGTAGTATGATTAAAAAAAACTTGTTATGACAAAAATAACATTATAATCAAAAGCATTTCAAGTTACAAATAATCATTAGATAATATGTGAGACAACAGTATGATTAGAAAGCACTCAGGCAATTGATTGTTCAGTAAAACACATATTTTAATAGTATGTTTTAATTGAAAAAAGTAATATAGACACACTATTTTAAATTTAATCAGATTGCTTGTCAGCCATTTTTCTTATGCTTGTGCTATTCTGTAATATAATAGAAGTGTAATAAACAAAAAAAACAGGTAAGAGCACTATATTCGGCTGTGCCGAATCTTTTATTCCCACCACCAATTTTGTGTACATTTAAAGCACAATATTTTTTATTTTGTTAATCGCTACAGAATAATCTCTTTATAATAAAATATGTATCACTTTCTTTGTAGAGGGTGGTTAACTTTTAAGGGCCCATGTTTAAGGTGAACCACATCTAAACTTCAACTTTTTTCTTGTATTTCATTTGACATTTCTCAATCTCAGACTAACTCAATTTGAACTGTGGAAAGATACGCAATCGAGCAACGCTTTTAAATATTAAAGATTTTTATAAAAATGGGCGTTCAAATCAAAATGCATTTTGTGCACTTCGTGATTCTTTTGGTCAACATAATCGTTCGAATTCGTCCACAATCGTGAGAATTGTAAAAAATGTTTAAATGTCTGCAAAGCAGGTCTGTATGAAATGTGAAACATCTGTGAATGCTATCTTAGTTCGTTGAATGGGAAACATTGCTGTTTTTCACGATAACGTGGCAAAAGAGCAAGCAACCTCGAATCATCATCGTGCCCAACAATTGAGCATCAACAGTGTCATTGAGGACTATCGGATCGAGGTGTGCCGCCTAGGTTGGGGGGGCCATTTGGCCGATATTTTTTTCCATACATAATTGAAGCATACAAATATTATCAATAAAAAATAAAAGATAATAATTTCATAATAATTTTATTCAAAATCAACATAGTCCCTTAAAATAAAACCACCCATTATAACTTCGGTATGCTAGTAAAATGTTTTCGTAAATTTAGTCTTTCAATGAAAGTGGCCGTTAAAATACGCGTGTCAATAAAGTTTCTGCTAATAAACATAACTTAGATATTTCAATATAGTCCTTTAGTATTCCAAAATCTTAATTCATAGAGAATTTACATGAATTTAAGAGGAAGAAAGTGAATTAAAGGTTAAATTTTAAGGGCCACAGGGTGATTTAAAGTATACATTCTCTGCTTTTTTCTAAAACGGGAAATTTATTAGTAAGATTTTGGTTTTTAAACATTTTGCTTTTAAAAGATTTTCAAACGAAATAAGTTTTGTATAATTTTAAAATTTGTTGACCATTAGTACATGAAAATAAATTGTTTATAATGTTTAGATATAATTTCTTTTGACTTAGGTCAAAATTTTCATTAATTCCCATTTTTAATAGAGCATAACTTCAGGAGAACATAAGCATAAGTTGTTAGCATGCCATCTAGTAGTTGCTAGTAGAGTCATCTATCTTATCATCTTTATCTTATATTTAGCTACAAACAATAAATGGCGCAGTCTAAGATGAATAAATGCTAATATATATGACTAATATATTTTTATAAAAATTTATGGAAAAAAGTGTGCGTGGCACATCTATTTTCCGTTATAACGAAGACTTTGACCAAAAAACCATGTTTGCAAAATTTCAGAATCGTACATATAGTTTTGTCAGTTTTATTACGTTTTAAATTTGAAATATACACTGTGCGGTATAAATTTTCGTACATTTTTATCTATAACTCTTTTCCTAATTCATAGATTTAAGCGATTTTCAGGGAAAAGTATTCTTTTGACTCGATAAATATATATTCGAAGTTTCATGACTCTACGTTTATGCGTCTGGACACAATTCAAAAGTGAAAGTGGGCGTTATAGTAGACGTGTCAAAGTTGTTTTTTGCTAATGAGTACAACTTAGGTGTTTCAATATAGTCCGTTATTATTCCAAAATCTTTATTAATAGAGAAATTATATGAATTTTAGTTAAAACGTTATATGGGAGGTGGGCGTAAAAGTGGGCGTAGCACATTGATTTGCCGTGACAAGAAAGCGTGTCAGCAAAAAGCAAAGTGTGCAAAATTTCAGAGTCGTACATCCATTTTTTTTGCTTTTATGACGTTTTGGTTTTTAAATATACCAAAAAATACACTGTGCGGTATAAATTTTCGTACATTTTGATCGATAACTCCTTTCCTAATAAATAAATTGAGACAATTTTCGGGGGAAAATATTGTCTTTACCCAGGAAATATATATTCGAAGTTTCATGAGTCTACGTAAAGGCGTTTGGACACAATTCCATTTTATTTGATGTTCGAAGGACACGGTTTTTTCGACCTACTCTTGCTTTTCGAGCTATAACTCTCTTCCTAATATTCCGATTTAGCCCATTTTCAATACCAAACAAGCCTTGTCTATAAGAAAGATTCTGGCAAAATTTGAGCCCCCTAGCTTTTTCGGTGCGACCTCTATCGTGCTTTCAACAGACGGACGGACATAGCTAGATCGTCATAAAATCAAACCCCGATTCAGACTATATACTTTATGGGGTCTAAAATGGATATTTCGATGTGTTACAAACGGAATGACAAAATGAATATACCCCCACCATTTTTTTGGTGGCGGGTATAAAAATGTGTTGCAAATATAAGCAAAAAATCATCATAAAAGGCTCTTTCTACCTACGGGTGTGTACGGCAAAATTAGATATTATTAAGTGTCAGAGTGTTAATAAATATTAAGTTTCTAATACAACTTTGCTCTATATCTGCAACTATCGCTTGCTTTAACATTGATATTTTGATGATGATTTCCTGACAGCAACAACCATACCCACCACAACCTTATAACAATACAAAAATATATTAAAAAGACACATAAAAACATACATACAAAAGAAAATGTTAACAAATTGTTATCAACACATTAATTTTATTAAACGAATGAAAGGAACAAGAATGAAATAAGACAAAAATAAATCCTTACACACAAACCAATTCATTGAATTAAGTCACACATTTACAAGTCAAGTCACATACACAATACCGTTGAAATAGACAGCAGCAAGACCAACGACATTATTGTTGTCTGAGCACCAAATTGTAAATGAACGCTGAATAAGGGTGAAACGTTGTAAAATAGATTTTCTTAAGCATAGTTAAGACGGAGGAGACTAGTCAAGAAATAAAAGATTTAAAACACAGCCGAACAAAACTGCTCACTGAGCTGTTTGACAGTTTTAAAATCAAAAGCAGAAACAAATAAAAACACAAATAAGTTTGCGAAGCATAAATTTTGTGTGTCAAATATTAAAGCAAAAATTAAAAAAAAAACAGAACAAAGAAATTTGACTTTTATTTAGGTTTAAAATCAAAATAAATTAAATTATTAGCCCTATTATATTGTAAATCACTATTTCCCATTAAAATTTGAAAGAAAAACGAAACAAAAACAATTTTTATGAAATATGTTTTGAAGTGGGGGGAAGTGCTTTAAAACATAAAAAGGGTTAAAATTTTGAAAAGGGATTAAGTGGCACAGAAAATTTATGACATATTTACTCAAATATTAAACTAATATTGAAGCAAAATGGAGAATATTAAAAGAGGATTTCGGATATAAATTTAAAGAATTCTAGTCGATAAAGTTGATACATACATACATATGTATGTACATACACACACATAAATATATTTGTTAAAAATATGAGAAATATTCAAAATCTGTATTCAAAGATGGTTGAAAAAAATATGTTTGAAAGTAATTGTTTATATTATACACATGTAGAGGGAATATCGAACCAGACCACTACTATCACGGGTCCCTTTTCGACCCCCTTCGCTCCTCAGTGATTTCGTGTCCACCGATCAGTATACTTTCAATCACTGAGTCCCGCGCCACAACCGGAATTTGTTCTGAATTTGGAAAACGATTTTACACTGCCGACTGGTGATTGTCGACGATCCCCATCGCACTCAAACTTAATGTGTGCTTTCCTGTGATCCTTAATCTTCTGCTCGCCATCGCCGAACACTCGCATACTACATGCGCTGCCTTCTCGGCATCTTCCAGGCACATTCTACAAATATCATCATCCACGATCTACATCCTCTCCAGATGATATTTGAAGTTCCCATGTCCTATAATTAACGCAGTGATTCAGCTCATCGTACTTCGATTAAAACCGAGTATCTTCACTGCATCCCCGCCAAGTGGCTTCCTGAGCACCATACGAGCCTGTGTACACGTGGTTCCCTTCATCCACCTTCGCAAGCTCATAGAGTTCACCCATTAAAAGATCTTCGTCCGCACTAACCCATTGCCCAGAGCAGTTCTGGGTTCCGGTCCGCAGAATGCAGCCTCAGACCCCTTCTTCGCAAGTACGTCAGTAGCCTCATTCCAGCTATGCCCATGTGTCCCTTAACCCACATCAGCGTAATCTCATTTGTAGAGGCACACCTATTGAGCTTTAGAACACACTTAAGCACCAAAGAGGAGTTCACATCTATCCACTGCATACGTTTTATAACCGACTGGTTGTCAAGTGCAATAAGAATTCTCTTCCCATACATTCGACATTCCAACAGGTGGTCCAACGCGTGCAGCAAACCAAGCATTTCTACCTGATAGACTGACACGTACTCCCCCAGATTCAGGGTGCAGGATAGGTTCAACTCAGATGAGTACACACCAGCACCTGCTCTTCCGTCCATAAAGGAGCCATTAGTAAAGATACTGATGTCATTCTCCATGCACTCATCGTGCATGAATCCATCCGCTATCAGCGTGTGATGTAGCCTTTAGACCACTTTCACCCGACTCATGCGCTCCATCGGTATCTGAGCCTTTCTTACCTCTTTATCCACGAGGTCCAGGATTCTCCTATGCCCAATTGTTCATATTTAAAGCTTGTTAAAAATTTCCTAGAGACCAAAAATTTCACTTGTACTGAGCAGAAATGTTTAACCTTTATAATATATATTCGCTTTAGGGCTATTTGTTAATTAAATGTTTTTTATAGCTTCCAAAAATTATAAAGTAAAAACGTTCCAAAAATGTTTATAATTTACTGTGATTTTTTAAATAAAAAATTAGACCAGCTTTAGAAATAAATAAATGGGTCACAACATTTTTTAGGGATCCATCATAGCACACAATAGAATATTTAATATTTATTTGCTGCAAACAAAAACCAAGAAAAAAAACAACACCTGTAGCCAAATTACGGCATTAGATCACTATCGCAATTTTTCTTGAATGATCCAGTTCGGTGTGCTTTAGGTATAGAGATTTTAATAAGAATTTTAAAATTTGGATCACGTTCGAATGCCGTGACGATCTTTACATTTCTTATATAAAGAGTAGCTTAATTTTAAGGGCCGATGTTGTTAGCTCTTGAACTATTGCTGGATTATCCACGTTCATTTTTTCTTTCAAATAACCCCAAAAAAAGAAGTCCAACGGTGACAAATCACATGATCTTGGCGGCCAATTCACATCACCACCACGTGAGATAACACGGCCATTGAATTTGTCGTACATAAAAGCCATTGTTTTGTTATCTGTGTGGCAAATGGCACCGTTCTATTGAAACCACATATCGTCCACATCCATAACTTCTAATTTCTTCCAACATTTCTCTAACACATTGTTTGGCAAATATGTTTTGGCTGTTTTTACTAAACGTTAAAGGGTCCGATTGTGGATTTGTTAAGGTCGTAAAAATACTTTAAATCAGATACGCGACAATCGCCAATTTCATAAATCAATCTTTTTGAATATAATGGAACATCAATTTCCTACTCCCTAGTTCTGTTAATAGAAGAAGGTTTATTACCAAAGTTAATGGCGAATAATTCATTTACATTTAGGAATTATGCTCTCTTGTCGAACTTAGAACTGACCCCTGAGAAGTGGTGCAAGTTCGCATTGCGGCCTATTCAAATATTTCTGCCTGTTTTCCTGGCCACCGATATGGTACCTCTTAAGTCCGACGTCATCAGATGTTTGATACACCAATGTTAGCATTAAATCGGGTACGCTATTTATCAATAACGTAGAAATAGTTTTTACTACAATTGAAGTCATCTTAATGAGTAAAATATAACTTTCGATCTAACCATCAATATTATCACCAACAAAATGTTAACTTGTAACATAAATTCTATCGCTCAGAGGTAGAGTAGGATTACGCTATAATTTTTGTATCAAAGATAAATAAAATAAATTGTTTTCTCTCTTGTCTAATAGTGCCTTAAAAATAAAAATTAAGTTGGATTAAGTACAAAAAAAATTTTTTTTAGTGGACTGTTCTGGGATTTGCCATATAAAACTAATGTTAATAGGGTTTCTTTAAACAATAAATCTTCAAGTAAATTGAATATTATAAAAACGTACTCAACTTTTGCCTTAGTAAAAAGGTATTAAATTTCTTAGCCCAATTTATTTTGTTGCTTTTATCTTCAATCTGAAAAGATACTATAGGCTTTAATTGTAAACTTTTGCCACTATAAAAGCAAAGTTATCCCAAGCTTATATTTTTATTTTTATTTTTTTTTCTCTTATAATTAATAATGACATCTTTTTCTATTAAGTCTCTAATGAAATCCATTATTTTCTTCCTCCCTTTTCTTATCATCTAACATCTTAAGTCTTGAAAGGAAGGCAATCAACCTTTTGCTAAAGCACCAACAAAAGAATAGCAATTTTTAAAAAAACAACAACAACAACAGCAGCAGCATTCAACAACCACTCTAACAATAAGCAAAAAGTGTAAATGAGTTTAAGTTCGTGTTTGTGACAGCCACAACAATATTGCTTGTCAAACTACATTGAGTTGAATTAGATGCAGAGCATATAAATGGACCCTAAAGTCACAGCTAGTAAAGAATCAAAGGCTCTTAAAGGAAACCCAAAAGTACAGAAAATAAAGTAAATGAGCAAAATCAAAATGGCGTCAACATCACAACTCTCCCGAATATATCAAAAGAGTATTTTAAATTACCGGCATACACGCAGTATGCTATTGTTGAGTTGGGGACTTAAAGGATTTACCTTGGAATTTAAAACTGTATACATTAAGCATATAAAAATACATATTAGTTTGTTAGTTGTTAGGAATTCTTTAGAGAAATTACAAAGTTAAGGCATTATATTTTTTATATAAACAGCTTTATAAGGATTCCCTTTAATCCCTATAAATTTAAAGCATAAATTCTATGCATATTTTCTAGATTTTATCTTAAACATAAAGTTAAAAAAAAAAATATTAAGAGAAAAGTATGAAATATGGTGATTTCGAATTAATAATTCCTTAGCTCTAGGCCATGAATTCCAATTTGAAAAAATTGCTTTAAAAACACATTTCTTATTGTTTTTATTTTTCTTACGTAGTTTTTGTTTGCTTGATTAATTTTTGTTTTCTGTTAATTTTCATATTAATTAAAACATAAATTAAACAGTGTGTATTGGAGTGGATTTACGAGCTCCATTTTTATATATATTTTTCAGTTTTTTCTACAGCCTGCCCGTAAGGGATTTTCATGTTGTTTGGTTTTTCTGTTTTTTATGTTTCCTTTCTATTATTATAAAGTACAGCTTCTAACACAGAAAAATATTCGTATTTTATAATTTATTGGACTGGAAAACTATATAAATTTGTCCTTAATATTTGTTTTTATTTACTATATTTGTGTGTGTTTGGCTGTGTACTTGTATTTAACCACTTGAACTTAAACACAATTATTAACATGAATATATTTGCAGATATTTCGATTGATTGCTTTTTTCAAAAGCTACATTTATGGACATTTAATTTGACCTATAAGTGTATTTCATTGTAATACTGTACTGTGAAATACTGTAACTATTGGTTTCCCCATTATTTGCAAAAAAAATACAGAATTTTTAATACCTACCAGCCGTTTTTTATAGCACTTATGTACCACAAAATGTATTACAATATTTTGAGAAGAACTGTAATTACTGCAGAAAAACCCTTAAACTGAAATATATATTACTTTATTAGTTTAAGGTCGATTTCTTTAAGTTTCTTTAAATAATTTTTTCATCGAAACTGAAGAATATTTATCTCGGCCGCAGGGTAAATTAAAAGAATGTTTGAAAGATAATTTTTTATGATCTATCCTTAAATTGCAAGCTATTAACCATTATTTTTTTTGCTGATTAAGCACATTTTCGAAACTACACATTTCATGTACCATAACAATTATTAGGTTCCCCTAGCTTTTTCTGTTCGAGCTCTATCGTGCTTTCAACAGACGGACAGACAGATGGACAAAGCTAGAGCGTTCCGAAATGAAATGGATTCAGAAAATAATACTAATTTCGATATTTTAAAAACAGAATGACAAGATGAATATAACTACCAAAAAAAAAAATATATTTTGGGGCGTATAAAAAACAACTGTTGCAAATATAGACGAAGTATAGATCATAGAATTACATATGGTTATGCCTTTTATTAGGAATTTTATGTAGCAAAAAAATATAGGATACATTTCGTGTTTCATGTTGCATGGCTAAGGATCTTTCGTATTGTTATCAGCAAACTTGACAAATTGCTCTAAATATTCTCTTGTGTTATGTATCATATTTAAAATAAGAATTTGGAATAAATTCCCTTTGTTTCGAGCGAACATTTTAGGAGAACGAAATGATTTGGTTCACAAAAATTTCAGCTTAAACCAACATGAATTTGTTTGCATGAACAAATTATGAGAAATCATAAATCTGTCAAATCAATATTCCATTTTTTACAAGCATGAGTCAGTTTTGACCTTAAAAAAATTTAAAATTAAAAGAAATTACTGCACAAAATTCTCAGTCAAAAATTCATTTAGGGATAAAAATGATACTCAAAGGCATATGTAGCAGTGATGTTGCTGCTATGTTCCTTGTCAAAAACTACCTTTTAATAAATATAATATTATTTTTATATTGTATATCGATTTTAAAAATAGAAGCATCTTCCATTCAGCTGGACTAATAATTTCACATGTATGACTTCGACATATTAATTCGAAATAAGAATTTGTCTTCGTTGAAATTTATGTGAAATTTAAACTAAAACTATGAAAATTGTAAAAATTTACAACAATCAATTCAAATAAATTAAACAGGGCTCAGTTTAATATCAATTTGCACAAAATTATATCTATCTACTTTCTAAAACCGAAACTATTAGTCGAAAGAAATGGATAAATCTTTACGTTTTAAATATGATCCATAAGTAACACTACTGAAGCATTGTGGATTTCATAAAGAATATATGCATGGGTTGTCATTTATGACAGACGTGTCATAGGTAATTCTTATATTCTGTTTTTCTGACTCACCCAAAATTTTCAGTGTTCACTTAACCTTCATAGGGTCTTCGGATCAAATTTGACCCATTTTGGAAGAAACTTTTAATTTTTTCTTTAAGTAGGAGGCTTAGATTTTAGATATTTTATAATTTTATTTAATTTTAAATATAAATGACCACATTTGGTTTTTATAAAAAATATTGGCAAAAAAAAAATTTTATACAGTTTTTAGCACTTACGATCTTCGGGTCAAATTTGACCTGGAACAAAATCGTTGAGTTTTTGTTACGCATAGTTTTGTTTAAATAATTTATTTGTCAAGAAATCAAGGTATGCGAGTAGTTCTCGATTTGACAGATGACCTTAATGGTCATGAGTCTGCAGACATCTTTTTTGTTTCTTATCAATTGGGACAAAACTTAGTACCTTAGTAGCCTTAGTAGCAACAATACGTAAAAATAAGACTGAATTGCCGCTAAAGAAATACCGGTGTATTCATCATTTTTTTTTTGCTTTCCCAAGGACACAACTCTCCTTACATATATTCAAAAGAAAAATAAGTCTGTGAATCTTCTTAGCACTTTGCATCATAGTCCAGAAGTAAGCAATCGTGAAGACAAAAAACCGAAAATGATAATAAATATAAAGGAGGAGCTGATATTCTGTTACACTTGCAAAAGGAAGTCTAACAGATAGCCTCAAGTTGTATTTAGAAACATTTTAGATATATCAGCTTATAATGCTTTTATATTATTCACATCGGCTAACATTGGTTGGAATGAGAACTGTTTTGACAAACGTCGGCATTGTTTGGAGAACTTAGGCTTACATCTTGACACGTCTTATATAAAGCGGCGAAAATCATTGCCAAGAGAACAATTTTCAAGAGAAATTGTGCATAAGATACGTGCAACTATTGTCTTCAATTAAATGTAAAGAAAAAATGTGTGAACCAGATAAGTCCACAGTCAAAAGATGTTAATCGATATCATATTAAAAAACTGATTTAAAAAATTTCTGAATTCAATTTCACCCCAGCTGAATATAAAAAATCTTTCATCGTCATATAGAGAGATATAATGACCTCACCATGGCTTAGCCTAGATTTCAGATTTAATGTTATATGCCATATTGCTTTATTATTTCCCACACCAACTTTAGTTCTAAATTTCTACACAATTAACTATATTATTCTAGTCAAGACCTTTCATTTGATACCCATATTCATGGGATTGAGAACAAATTGAGCTGCCATATTTTTAGGATGCCGTCTCGGAGTTTTATAGTATACTGTACGCCTTTCAGTTAATACCAATATTGCGTGGGTAAAAAAAGTCGTACTTTCTATCTTTGACCAATTTATTTAGGACAACATCTTGGACCTTAATATTTTCTCTATTGTATTGGTGAAGCCATTTGATCATCATGCTTATGTCTACACTTAAAAGAGATAATACGGTTATTAACGAGTGGCATTTGATTTGTATTTGTATAGACATGCTTCTCCAAATTGCTTCCCCTTATCGTCATGCTTATGTCCACTCTAACAAGACATAATCTTGAATTGATATTAAATTTTGTGGAACAATTTATCTTATTTATTTAAAATTTCTCTCAATAAAACCACAACAAATAATGAAATTATAAATTAATGTTCTTTTCTTTTTATTTCATTCTAGGTAAGTAAAAATAAGATGTTCCTATGTGCGTGTGTGTTAATTTCATGGAAAGTGCTTCTGAGGTAAAATATTGAAAAGCTTTCAAAAGATTATTTCTAATGCATATTAAATAATGCAATTATGAATTACAGATAATTGTATTTAAAAATAGTAAAACTTCAACCAATTTGCCTATATATGCACATATTTACATACATACATTTATTATTTTATTAATATATTGTTTTTATTTATTCGAGCTTAAGATCACTTTTTTTATAAAAATTATTCTTTTATTCCGATATTTCGCTACCACATTGGGTAGCTTCTTCAGGGAAAGTTTTTACAATTTATAACAATTAACAATTAAAATATTAAAATTGTTCAAAAACAAATTTTTAAAAAAGGCCCTTTTTTAAAAATTTGTTTTTGAACAATTTTAATATTTTAATTGTTAATTGTTATAAATTGTAAAAACTTTCCCTGAAGAAGCTACCCAATGTGGTAGCGAAATATCGGAATAAAAGAATAATTTTTATAAAAAAAGTGATCTTAAGCTCGAATAAATAAAAACAATATATTAATAAAAAAAGATCGAAGAAATTTACATAATATTTATTATTTTATATTTTCTTTATATTTTTTGGTATAAAAATGTTCCATGTTTTGTTAATATTTCCGTTTACGTTGTTGTTGCAATTCTATGTAAGAGAGCTTGTCTGCTATAACGTCCATATTTTTCTCAGTATTTTTAAGAATTTCACAATGATAATTAATGATATCAAGTATCTGTAACGAAACAAATTTGAACAGTAAAATAAACAATTTATTTATTTTCCAACATCCAACATTTAACATTCAAAATGTTCTAAATGAACAAGAGAATAAGATGCCTTTGTTGTTAAAAAATAGTTGACCAGAGGTTGAGAGAAAGCAAGCAGTGTTAACTTGTTAGCGTTAAAGTCTTGTTTAATTAACAATTCAAATTAATAAAAAAAAACAAAATTAAAAAATCGTGTCGGTTTTAGGTAAAATGGTTAATAGTTTGTTAACAACATTTTGCTTCACCATCTCTAAATTCAAAACTGAGTAAAATCATTAAAACTTCCTCAGCTCTGCTATGATACCAAGCTAAGAGTTAAATTTCACAGATGCTTTTTAATGTGATATATTGATCCCTTGACATGCCAAATTACAACTTAAACATGGCTACTTAAAAAATTTATGGGAAATAGAAGTTTATGAGAGAACTTAAAACAAGTTTGATTAAGAACTAAAGTCTATTCTTAGATCAGTATATTATCACAACGTGACCTACATATAAGTTAAAATTAAAGTCTCTTAATAAACAACAACTTTTACTATAAGGTATTGCGTATATATTTAAATGATGATCAAGACTCTTTCAGAGGTATTGAAAAGGTAATAAAATTTAATTTCTGTTTTCTTGTATACAGAAAAAAACCATGAAATGTGGCATTTTTGTCAGAAATATAAAAAAAAAAGGCCTAGAAAAGTAGAACTATGTAGGTTGTTTAAATGTTTAAATGTTTAAATGTTTAAATAATTATCTTAAAAATTTCACAGAATTTATTTCATATATTTTTTCTTTGAATTTGAAATTAATTTAAAATTGTTTAAAAAAGACAATCGCCTGTGTTTTGCATTTCGAGTGAAATTAAATCACTCGGAATTGCCATGAAATTGTTGCTTTAAGCAATAACACTACAATGGCAATTCCGAGTGATTTAATTTTACTCGGAATACAGGTGGCAAATTACGGCATTCGAACGTGATCGAACCCAATGAATGGAAGAAAGGGACCATAGAAACAATACCCAAGAAAGGTGACATTAGCCTCTGTAAAAATTGGCGAGGTATTACACTCCTCAACACCATCAACAAAGTACTTGCCCTTATAATTCTACAACGCATCACACCCTATGTTGAGACAATCTTACGTAAAGAACAAGCAGGCTTCAGATCAAATCGTTCGTGTGCAGACCATGTGACGACCCTAAGAATTCTAATAGAACAATCCGTTGAATTCAACAGCCCTCTGTATCTACTTTTCGTGGACTTCGAACGTGCGTTTGACACTGTGTCAAGAGAAGCTCTCTGGGCCTCACTCAACTGTAGAGGGTTTCCAGAAAAAATTGTAAACCTAATACGTGAGCTATATACCGCTGACGTATGCGCTCTTCGCTTCAATGGAAAGGAAAGCCAACCTTTCTTGATTGAATCTGGCGTAAGACAAGGTTGTGTCCTGTCTCCAACGCTTTTTCTCATACTTCTCGACTGTGTTATGGAACAGACAAACACGGATTCTCCATTTGGTATCCAATGGAACTTGTTAGAACGTCTGAACGACATTGATTATGCTGATGACATCTGCCTACTTGCACATCGACTCAGCGACATGCAGGCTAAATTATTTCATTTGGCTAAGAACGCCGAAAAAGTAGGTCTGAAGATAAACATAAGGAAAACAAAGCTCATGCGTGTTGTAGCAGCAAACAATCTTCCCATTCATCTTAATGGAGTCGTAATAAACGAAGTAGATTCATTTTGCTAACTTGGTAGTACATTAACTGTAGACGGTGGGTCGGATATAGATATAAATGACCGGATCAATAAAGCTAGATCAGCCTTCCAATCGCTTTACAAAATTTGGAGATCAAGCAATATCACTAGAAAAACAAAACTTCGTATTTTCAACAGTAGTGTTACAAGCGTACTTCTCTATGACTGTACTACCTGGAGATTAACTCAGGAAAGCTTGAGAAAGCTACAATCATTTACAAACCGCTGTCTACGCCAAATCCTACAAATTTTCTGGCCGTACTGGGTCACAAACGAACAGCTTCTTGAATTGGCAAACCTCAACTCGATCGAGAATGAACTAAAAAAACGTAAATGGAAGTGGATTGGGCATACACTAAGAAAGCCTCCACATGAAATATCACGCGCAGTGATGGAGTGGAACCCGCAAGGTCAACGAGGTCCTGGTCGACCACGCTTAACGTGGATAAGAAACATAAAAAATGATTATGAAGATATCGGAATGACATGGAACCAAGTTAAATCATTAGCTAATGATCGAAAAAGATGGAAAGAGTTCGTTAGCGCCCTAAGTTCAAACTAAACGTCTTATTTAACTTTTTTTTACTATTGTAATAAAAAATTTTATAAATAAAGGAATTGAAAAAAAAAAAAATACAATCCTGTACCTGTGACCTCTACTGTGTAGTTGTCAACACGAACAGCAGTCGATTTATGTGATAATTAATAATAATAACAAACCCACAGGTTATAAGAAATTTACAATCATCCGAGGCTATATTTTTATGTTTAAAGGGAAAATACAAAAAAAAATTTTAAAAGCGTTACAACTTGCATGCAACCTTTTTTCTATCCCATATAAAATTAAAAATCAGAAGCAAAGAACAAAACAAACAATAGGATTGTTATAATCAATTTCCGAATAATTCGGAAAACCAGTTTTTTTTTAACTTCGTTTTTTTAAACCACTTGTCGGCTTTCTAATTATTACAGAAATCGATTTGTATGTCTCGAATTATTCGAAAATATCAAACTGTTTGGTTCACTCGAATATACATGTCCTTATTCATATGAAGAAATTTTGTATTATAATATTTTTATTCATATATACTTTTGATACCAATGAGTGTGTATTTTGATTTTAAGTTTTAAAATAGCTAAATTTTAATCAAGTTTTGGGATGGTCATCACAAGCACTAGTTGTAGCGAGGCTAAAAAGATTCGTACTAGTCAAAATACAATAATATGATATCGACGGTCATACACAACCCAATGATGAAATGGATAGTTTGATATATGAAAAAACAACAGATAGGTAACTAGTCTGAATTAAAAATAAACAAGATTAATTTACTAAATTATTCAGGATATGCTCCTATAATTTTTCAATAATATATATTTGGTTGTTGGGTTTAAGCTGGTTTATATGCATTTCACTGGTGCTTATGCCAGATCATCAGTAAGAAAAATAAAATAAATTAATATTGAAAAATTGTTGGTAGGGTTTTTGAAAAGATTTTTATAGTTTTTTGTTTTATTTTTGAATTCTCATTTTAATAGTAAGAAGTTAAAAATATAACTTATAAAATTTTAAACTTTTTCAAGAATTTCGGTAAAGGCTTACTGATGATCTGTCATAAGCACCAGTGAAATGCATATTAACCAGTTTTAACTCAACAACCAAATATATATTATTGAAAAACAAGTTTATTTATAAGCACATATTGTTTGTTTTGATAAAGTTAAATTTACTTTTCACGTACTAAAATTTTACTTTATTTAATTTTTTTTTTTTAATTTTACATATTAATTTTGAAAAACTCTTCTCAATTTCGAATAAAAAAATATATTAAATAATTTATTATTATTATTATTTTGGTAAAAACATGAAATAAAAAACCATTTATTTGAACCGGTTTTACGTGTTGAAACTCATAAACCGGTTTTTTAAACTAGTAATTTTGATATTATTCGAAAACCGGTTTTTCTAATATGTCGAATATTTGTTTACATTAGTTGGAACCATCTGATAGCCTAGGAATTGTATACAATCTTTGGATTAGTTGCAGTTATATTGGCATTGGTCTCAAATTACAAATGTATGCCATAGAAATTTCACAGGGAAATAAGTTTGTTAAAACAAATTTATTCTTTATCTGTCTTGCTCTTACTTTATGAGTAAAATACCAGTAAAATTTTGTATAACATACGTTACTGATTTGAATATGACTCTATAGCTAAAACTACGTCCGATTTAAAGACTGTTTACAATTTCTTCTTACATTTACTCAAAGATATCCTGGGTCTTAAGATGGGTTCAACATTAAGGATATTGAAAACGAGGGTTAATTATGATGACCTTGAAGCACGAAACTAGTAAGAGAGCTTTATTATATCTGCCTTTGTTTTGTCCTTTGGTTTATAATAAATATTTTACTGCTAGCATATCAAGATTATTACCAACCGACCACTATTTTCTTTTTTAAGATCATGATGTTAGTAACAATCACTCATTACTCCGTAATGTGTAAAATAATGGCTACGTATTACACAAGTTTGTTAAACTTTTACTGGTTTATTCCAGGTATAAATTAGTACCATACAATAATAAAGGCTCTGTAAAATCTACTTACATTGGTGTAGGGATTTTTTAAATGTCCATACATTTCAAGTTCCTTTATGCCCTCCATTAAACCTGGCAATTCTTTAACTTTTGCATCTGTGTGCTCCAAAATTTCCAAGAAAAGTTCACGTTCCGTTTTGCAGCAGCAAAAGCGACAATAACCACACCCACAAATGTTTTTTATAGAAAATTTTTGCACATTACTTAACAACTCTAAACGTTGTATAATACTACTGATTTGGTTTATCGAATTCCCCAGAGTTTTTAATTCCTCTTCGACAACAGAGAATTTCTGTTGCAGTGGCATTAATGTATTAAAAATATTTAATATTTCGAATTCATTCTTATTTATTTTTGTAAATTGTTCCCTGACAAATTGAGCTTTTATTTGAAATTCTTCAAGAAGATCCATCGTTTCAGTTATAAGACCATTTGTCAAAGTTTCCAATTGGGAGAAGGTTAATGGACCCAAGTGGATGTCGGTTTCTGTATCAGCACAACAGTTTAATTTGTACATTTTTTTATTATATTTTTTAAAAAATTTTGTTTTACAATAAACACAAAAATTTTATGTGTCAGAAACTTCTTACATATATGTATATAAGGTAAGTTCGTCTACAAGGCGAATTAACTATAAGGTGATGTTAAGAAGCCAGCTAATTGTTGTTTGCTCGTTTTATTTTTTCCGCACAATGTCAAAGTTTGTTTACATTTAAATTAATTTTATGTGCGTAAACATTGTGGAAAAAAATATCAAAAATACTAATGTTTGTGCAATAACTTATTTGAAATAAGTAAAATACATTTTATAATTTGTTAAAATATAATTTTTAATGTTTTTAATTCAGAACGTGCAAAATTTCCGTTGTGTTAGTTCTAGTGATTTAAAGTTGTGAAAATTGTGAAACATTTTTTAAAAAAACACAAATATGTAATATAACCTTGCACAAATTTATATAATAAATTAAAAATACTTATTTATTTTAAAACTTTCCGCGTAAATTTATAAAAATAAAATTTTAATTAAGAGTAAACAAAAAATTTGTTTCTTTTTCTGTTTGTTGTAGGGATGTTATCACCTGATAATGAATTCGCCTTGTTCGTCTATTTAAAAGTTTTCAAATTCTTATTAAGTTTTGAATAAACGGCAGGGGCAGATATGTAAGTCAGCTCTTTCATTCTAAAAAGAAATGACAGAAGAGAGAGAGATAGAGTACTGTCTTAACTCCATTCACTTTTTCAACTGAAGTTTAAGATATATATAAAAAAAAATAATAAGCTGACGACTCAAGACTTCATGATGAAAAAAATTTTCTGGGAACAGAATGGGTCAAGGAGTCGCGATGGGGTTTAAAAATGTATTATTTTTTTTCGTTTATATATTTTTCTTATAATTTTTATTTTTTCAAATTATAAAATATACAAAATAGATTAATTGTACACTCAGTATTAGTAACAATCTCATTTAAATGACCTGCATTTTTATATTCGCAATGATGGACATACATATTTTAGAGCATTTTCGTTAATATCTTTCAAAATTTGTTGCTGTAATGCTGAAATATATATGTAACAATGTTGGCTTTGAGTTCAAGAATCATCTTAAGCTTACTCGCCGCTTCAAATAACCGTGAAGAATATAGCTTGGTTCTGACAAATCTAGCTGACGAATTTATATCTGAATTTTAAGTAATTATTTGCTCTCTGAAAATTTTAACTTAAAATGTTATTGTGACTAGGACAGTTTGGACATTAGCTCCATCCTGCTGAAGCTACCCTCAGGTGTATTGTCAATCAATTTCTAAGATGTAGGCCAAGGCATGTTGTAATTACATAAGGAGATAGCGTAAAGCAGAGCGATTTTCGACTCTCTTTTTTTATGTATGAAGTTTGACAATTTCCGGAGTTGAAATCATTTTTTTAATATGTAGTTTGACATACTCCAGAACACAAAAAAATTGTTAGCTGTTCTGGCACCGCCACCTTGTATAAGTGCACCCTGGGCCAAGGCATATACATAAGGTACTCGTATCCAATCAGCTGACTGTTTTTTTTTATATACATTTTATAAGCGTCACCAAGGCATATTCATACAGGTATATGCAACGGCGAATTGATACAACAAAGCAACTTTTTAGGGGATTTTTTCTGTCAAGGCCAATATGTATAACAGGGATGGAAAATTTGGTTTTATTTGTTTAATTCAATAAAATTTTATTAAAAAAAAAACGATATGTGCTTGTGAAGCACATTATAAATGGTGCAAGAACAACAAATATACATAAATTAGGTAAAATTATTATCCAAAAAGCACAATTAAGTTAAATGTTTCATTCGGAATCCAAAATCTAATTTTCCATTAATGCATTAATAAGTGGAATCAAAGAAAATTCAACAAATTTAGACATTGTGTTTCCCCATCATCATGTGCTGATAATTCCACCTGTATGAATTCGCCTTGAGCGTTACCAGCGTTTTTAAAAAGTTTTGCCTGCAGTTGTCAAACTTTATTTTTTTAATTTTATTATACAATAAATAATTCGCAATTTCAGTTGGTTTAAAACGTTTTAAAAAATACGAAACCATGAATAAAAAGTTTTTGCTTTAAAGTTGTTTAAAAATTATTCAAATTTAAGAAGAAAATAAAAAAAATTGTGTGACATATGCCGGCATATATACAAAAACTAAATACATGTGTTTTTTATTGTTGTGTTTGTTGCCGCGATGCATATATCTTATGGATATGCCTTGATGTAGGCTTTCATGCTATTTTCATATTTAATGCCACACCATAATGAATATCTAATAGAGAGCAATTGGAGTTGAAAGATGGCTCTTGAATATTCTTTAACCTAAAACTTACAGGTTTGCTAAATGAGCTTTATCACCGAAATTAAAATTTTCAAAAACTTTATTTTCATTTCTAGTAAATTGTTGAAATTTAACACCAACATTTTGACATTGCCAATTATCTGCGGGTTGTAATTCTTTCCCAAATTGCAACTTATATGGGGATAACCTTGTAGCTCAGCAGAACGCCTTCTGGTAGATGTTTCTGGTATTTTGCTAACACTATACTTTACATTTTCCGAAATGCGAATTAAGCATCCAGCGGTTCGAAACAAACTTCCTGCGGTGCCATTTTGTGGTGATGATTAACTAAGCATCAAACCTTTGGTTCTGATTGAGATATTCTGACGTTAGAATATTGACAATATGCTCTTTCTGTTGAAGCAATTGATCGCTTATTTAAAAAAAAATTCTATTATTCTCGTATTTTGCTTATTTTTAAATCTTTCCATTACTAACTTATTCTCCAAGTGTGTAATCGGATAAATAAAAATTATTCATACCAAAGAGTTATTAAATTTTTAAATCTCATGATGACTGTTGACTCATATTGTAGTTTCAAACACTTTTTGAATTATTAGTTTTTTTATAGTTGTTGTTGTGGTTTAAATCTCATTAAATCTCTCAATATCTAACAATATGTACTCAATTTCGGATACCTTTCTATTCAATATTTAAATTATAGATTTTTTTTTGAAATTCCTCCTCAAAAACATGTCAAATAATTATTTGCTTCTATTAAAGCCAATTTATAATCGCGTTTACAAATCTACCCATTTACGATAATCTATAAAAATTAAAACACACTTACACCAATATGTTGAAATTAATTTACTTGTATAAACTAAAGAGCCAACAAAAGTAAGAAATTTCGTCTATAATTTTTATGTACGAAAAATAAAAGAAGAAACAACTTTGAAATAAATGGCCTCGTAAATTAATGCGATAAGTAATAATAGGCAAAAAATATAAAGTCATAATATATATGAAAATATAATAAAAATCTTAACAATACAACAGTCTATTTTCAGTCCTACCAATACACCATACATACACATATAGTCGAAACAAAAAGTTGATTTAATAAGCTTTAATAATAACTGTAATAACACTAACAATAAAAGAGTTATGCTTTTCAATTTATTTTTCTTTCTTAACAAAAAAACAAGCAAACAAACAAACAAATATACACACATTAAAGTAGGTGATTGTGTTGGTGTATATGGAAGCGTATTGAATCAGTGACTTACTGACGTATATGCATATTGTAGCCACAAAAAAAAAACTACCAGCAACATCATCAGACACAATAAAAAACATAAAATCTTTTTTTTCAATTTCTTTTGCTCTCTGCCTCTTTCTCTGTTTAACAGACGCATATCCTTTTATACACAACCGTGTAAATAACGAACATTATATATTAAATTCTACTATTACTTTAGCTTCTGGGCTGTTGTTTATTGTTTGATAGAATATTGAATGAATGGCCATAAATGATATTGTCGCTAGAGGGTGAATGGAATGGATAAACTTCCGCAATCATACATTAAATAGAAACATATTTAGCATGTGAACTTTTGTAGTGATTGGCTCTGGGAATAAGAAATTTCTAACTCAAATCATATATTATTAATATTGGGATGTAAGCAATTAGAGTAGGAGGTTTAATTTCGGTTGTATTTTTAAAACAAGCTACTAGAGCCATGGTGGGCTTCACAGCTGGTTTCTACAAAAAGAAAAATATTTTATTTGAGAAAATCTTACAAACATATTTTAAAAGTATATTATACTGTGTTGCATGAAGGGGATTGATATCAAAACTCCGATTACTATCATTATGGAATTCCAATCTGTTATCAAGACCCTAATGAAAGAAAAGGTTCAATCTTGAAGTAACCACCACATTGCAAAAGTTAATAAATTATATAGATACCAGGCCATGATGGTGTAATCTGAAACAAAGAAGCAAACAAATTCTTTAAAATCGGACCATTTTGGAATAACCATTATCTGTGAGAATTCGAAACTTTTCTCACGGGTTTAAAAATTAACTTAAAATTTGAACAGTGGAGAAACACGTCAAAAAGTAGCATTATACTTCTATCAGTTAGTTAAAAATATGCTTTGAAGGACTAAGGATAGTGTAATAACAAGTCAAATGGAAATTAAAAGTCATCAATCCTGCATGTTACTATTGGATGAAAAGACCTGTAGAGCTTGCAAAGAAGACGGTAAAACTTTCGATTATTGCATTTGTCAATATTGTGATTTTTTGTGTGTTAGATATGAAAATTTAAACATGGACACTATGCCAACCTTGGAACACCTAAGGAATTCCAATTGATATTTCTTAAGGAATAACATCAAAGAAATTGGCCTCTTTACTTGGTTAAAAGATTAACAGCGTTTGGGATTGTTGTTCTGTAGTTTAATTTTTAATTTCCCTGTACTAATTAAAGTGGCCGCATATAAAACCAATACCCAAGGTTCAGTCCCTGACAGTGGAGGAAAAAAATTTTAAAAAATTTCAAATACATGAAAGGCATTGCTTCTAGGCAACCACTGATGAAAACCTCAACCGTTAAAACAACCGATCTTATGGTAGCAACTTTCGGCACACGAAAAAAACCACGCCACGCATAGCACAACTGAATATACACACTCTTCGTGAATCATTAAAGATTGCAACAACAAGAACATCAAATGACATCACAAAAAACCGAAATAAAAGTCGTAAGCAAAACGAGCTGAAATTGAGAAAGGCAAACTTATTATAGGAAACCAAAAAATATTTTTATCTACAGTAGAAAAGAAGATGGCAGAAAAAGTGCACTAAAGTTGCTAAAACAACTATTACAAATCATGTAAGATGGACGTGCTTAGTAGAAGCCATATGCTCCCAAGATATATAATGGAAAAAAGCGGACAATATATTATAATGGGGCATAAGTGTATATCACTTAACAGCATTACGAGAATTACGTACAACGATCTCATATTATTCGTTCAATTAAAAACTATTTTCTTTGATAAGGCACATTTTTATCTCGGCTGTTATGTGAAGAAAACATGGGCCATGGGTGACTGAAAAATTAGCACATTATTTGTTAAGTAACCAAATGCCGCCAGAGAAAGCGGGGGTTTGGTATGAAGTCAGAATTAAATATTTTTTTTACGCTGCTGGATTTGCTATTTAAGTTAATGCTACCGAACTATGATAACGCCATTTGTATGGATTATTTGAAAATATAGTCTTCAGTTTCCACAAAATAGTGCAATATTTTAAAGATCTCAACAGATAGGCAATATTTTACGTACAAAATTTGATGGAAATTTCATCAGCCTTATCGGGTATAGTCACAGATCAGTACTATTAAAATAATACAGAATCAATTTATACTTTTTAGCTCCCCAAGCCATACGTGGGGTAGAACCAAAACCATTAGGAGAATCTCGAAGAATTGGACTGACATGCTATTGCTCAGCCGCTCGTGCTAAACACACACAAATAAAAAACATAGTTGTGGTAATCATAATAAACATAAACTGAAACAAAACTTGATGATTTGTTTAATAAAAATTTCTCGATATACTCTAAAAATAAGCTTGCCGGTTTTCAATTGAAAAAATTTCCCGAAAATCAATCTACTAAATGGTTAGATGAAGCTTCAATTGACCACTAACAAACATACAAATAAATAAATGTATTAAATGTTTATATACATACACATAGAATGAGACATAAATTAGACTGATTCAATATGTAAACATAAAGCTGGTGGCATAAAACTTACAAAGTGCCTCTTAGTAATAAATTTTTATCACTACACATTTCCAATCTTTTACTGCATAATATCTGTTTTTATTTTTCACCAAAACAAATACTATTTTATGCTTTATACGCATATTTTATTTGCAAATAAAATAGCCACAATTGCAAGGGCTAAAATATTATTGAATTTATGAGGCTTTTAATGAGTGACATTAATGTTATGTGTAAGAAGCAATGAAAAAGTACAATTTGTACGCCTTGTTGGTATATCCAAGTTTAAACATGCTATAGTGAAAGAAGATGGTTTTACTGGTTGACTTTTATTTACATTAAATTATTAAAGCTTTAATTAATATTTATTTGGTGCATTCCCAAAAAGTTTTATCATACACAGCAAAAAAAAAAAATTAAACATGAATTTCAATTACGAAATTAATATTATTTATTAAAAAAAAATTTTATTTTGCACCAATCACCAATCAAAGTGATTCAATCAATTAATTATAATTAAATAGAAATTAATAGTTTTATTAAAAAAAAAAAAAGAAATTGTATAAAATGCCACTGAAAACAGTATTAAAAGATTATTTAAAATTTCCCTAATTTTAAAAAATGATTTCAGTTTTCCATTTCATTAAACTTGTAAGTTAAATAGATGATGTTTACATCCAACACCAAATATTTTAATCAAAGAGTGCTGATGATGCAGCCCTAGCTGGTTTTGGATATGCATTACACTCGATTGGTGTCGAGATAAAGCTTACTTTATCGGTTAATTTCACCATTATCACAAATTAAAAAATCTAATCTCTTCGTATAGAAGGATTCAACATAAGTGAACTCGAGAAATCTTCAAAAATTAACTTTAGCCTGAATAAAATTTAAAAACTATTTTAAAACAAAAAGTTCAAAAACAAAAATTAAAATAATTGTTTGTAAAATCTTCATTTGGTATTTCAAAATTCCTACCCGGTTCACACAGTGAACAAATACAATTTATGCTATGAGCTTTAAAAAGAAATTATTGCATTATTTTAATTTCATTAAACACCCAAAGAAACGCAAAATATTTTTTTATATAAATTTTTGTACTTTGACTTTTTTTTTTTCGAAACATAATTATAATAACATCCTTCCTTCCCTGCTAATGATGTTAGATGAACGATGCTGATGTATAAATGAAATTAATGACAGTTATGTGGATAATGGCATTCCGGTGAAAGTCTCTCTGTGCTTCTATATTCCTTCGCAAAATTTTTTTTTTCTTTAATTTAGTGATTTTAAAAAGGATTTCAGTTTCATTTCATATTTAATTTTACATGCTGAATGAATTCGGTAAAGAGTATAATTTATAACGAAAATCCAGAACATAAAGAATTAGAGGAAAAATTATATTCAACCGCTGTTGCTGGCATTTTCAACAACATTAACTATGATTTCGATAAAACGAAACGGAAGTCACAACAAATTTTTCTTACATTTTTATGGCTCGATTATTTTTTATTTTCTAGTATTCGTATAAATTATCAATTATATTTTGAAGTTTTGTACGTCATTTGCAAAAAGCCTACAAAATAGTATGATATGAAATACGACAAGGAACCACCATTGTTATTTAAAGTAGGAGAGAATTTGTTTATATGTTAAATATAAATTTCTCTGCACGTACTTACATTCTTTTGTATACACTCGCATGCACATTAGGGGTTTTCACAGTGGGTGCTTGTGAATCAATGTGTAACATCAGAAATATACACGCACGACATTACAATTTATAATAGTCCTTCCGATTATTAAATTTGGTTGTAATATTAGGTTTGAGGGACAACAATATTTTTACGATCGATTAAACCAAATTACACTCAAGTTTAGAACGTAGAAAAAATAAAACTTCTCTGTAATAAAGTGTTTCGGATATAAAAATCAAAAGAAATATTTTAAAAGAAAACTTTAATTAAACAAATTTTGACCCATTTTATTCTAAGGATTATGAAAACTATTACATTTTTATACATATATATTAAAATATCACTTTTATATCAAAATTAGTTAAATATAAGGAAAGTGCTATTCAGAAAAGTAGGCAACGAAAATAACGCACTTTAAGTTAGCTTTTATGAACAAACTATAGGCTAACTACAAGGTAATGTAGAAGCTACCCAAATTTAAGGCATACATAAGAGAGTTTGTTATACCCGCCACCAAAAAAATGGTGGGGGTATATTCATTTTGTCATTCCGTTTGTAACACATCGAAATATCCATTTTAGACCCCATAAAGTATATATATTCTGAATCAGGTTTCATTTTATGACGATCTAGCTATGTCCGTCCGTCTGTCCGTCTGTTGAAAGCACGATAGATAGGAATACTAGGAAGAAAGTTATAGCGCCGTCCGTCTGTCTGTCCGTCTGTTGAAAGTACGATAAATAGGAATATTAGGAAGAGCGTTATAGCGCGTAATGCAAGAGTAGGTCGAAAAAACCGTGTCCTTCGAACATCAAATAAAATTCAATTGTGTCCAAACGCATTAACGTAGAGTCATGAAACTTCGAATATATATTTCTCGAGTCAAAACAATGTCCTTTTCCAAATCTATGCATAAGGAAAGGAGTTATAGATCAAAATTTATGAAAATTTATACCGCGCAGTGTATTTTTCAGTATATCTAAAATTTAAAACCTAATAAAACTGACAAAATTATATGTACGATTCTGAAATTTAACACACTTTGTTTTTTTGTAAGAGGCTTTGTTGCGACGGAAAATCAATGTGACACGCCCACTTCTACCCCCACCTCCCATATAACGGTTTATCTTAAATTCATGTAATTTCTCTATTGACAAAGTTTTTGGAAGAATTAAGGACTATATTGAAATATCTTAGTTGTATTTATTAGCAGAAACTTTATTGACATGCCTACTTTAACGCCCACTTTCATTGAAAGACTAAATTTACAAAAGTATTTTACTAGCATATCGAAGTTATAAAGGCTTGTTAAATTTTAAGGGCCGATGTTTATTTTAAATAAATCACAAATTATTTGGGAAATTATTATCATTTCTTTTTATAATGATAATATTTGTATGATTCAATTATGCATTTGTATCGGCCAAATGGCCCCCCCATCCTTGGCGCCACTCTTCTATCTGATGGTCCAAATTTTCAATGACAATGTTGATGCTCAATTGTTGGGCATGACGATGAGGCGAGGTCGCCTGCTCTTTTGCAAGACTATCGCAAAAACCAGCAATGGTTCCCATTCAACGAACTAAGAAGGCATTCACAGATTTTCTAGCATTTTATACAACCCTGTTTTGCAGAAATTTAGATATTTTTTACAATTCTCCCGATTATGGACGAATTTGAACGATTATGTTGACCAAAAGAATTACGAAGTGCACAAAATGCATTTTGAGTTGAACGCCCATATTTATAAAAAACCTAAATAACTTTAAAGCGTTGCTCATTTGCGTATCTTTCCAAGGATCAAATTGAGTAAGTTTGAGATTGAGAAATGTCAAGTGAAGTGCAGAAAACAAATTTAAGGACTAGGTGTAGTTCACCTTCAACATGGGCCCTTAAAATTTAACCACCCTCTACAAAGAAAGTGATACATATTTTATTATATAGAGATAATTCCAAAATGATTAACAAAATAATAAATATTGTGCTTTAAATGTACACAAAATTGGTGGTGGGTATAAAAGATTCGGCACAGCCGAATATAGTGCTCTTACTTGTTAAATATATAAGTTGAATTTATTAGCTGAAAATTCTTTGACACGCCTACTTTTATGCCCACTTCTCATATAATTTATTTCTAAATCGACAGAATTATATGTATTAGATGACCAAAGTCGCATGTATAGCTTTCTGGTAAATTTTAGTAAATAAAAATATAATTCCAAAAAATTTTAAATTTATATTGTTTCTATGTGAACAAACATTAAAAAAAAATCTGTAATGTAATGGATTTAATTCAAAAATTAATTATCTAATTTTAAACCTAGGAGGTACCATGCTCACACAAAGCTAATATTATCTTTTTACTAGCTCGGGGTACCAAACTTTACTCTTGAGTTTCCGCAAAAATGGAACATTGTAGAAAAAAAGAGCCAGTAGTATCATTTTTAAAGTAGAAATACTTAAGGATTTCTCGTAGGACCAAATTGAAGATAATAAATTAATAGCAAGTCGAAGTGACGCAAATAAAAAAGTACATAATTTAGAATAAAGGAATTATTCCATAGCGACTACTGTTAATAATAAAGTTATAAATTTTGTGCTATAAAAGTATAAAAAATTGATAGTGTGTATCAAAAATTCGCCATATAGTGCTCTTTCTATTTACTCATAAGTGAGGCACTCGGTATTTTTCACCTCTTAACACTTTGGACTATTTTTGTCCAAAGTGTTATCTAAACAAGTAAGACCACTATATTCGGCTGTGCCGAATCTTTTATACCCACCACCAATTTTGTGTACATTTAAAGCACAATATTTATTATTTTGTTAATCATTATGGAATAATCTCTTTATAATAAAATATGTATCACTTTCTTTGTAGAGGGTGATTAAATTTTAAGGGCCCATGTTGAAGGTGAAATTACACCTAGTCTTTAAATTTGTTTTCTGCATTTCACTTGACATTTCTTAATCTCAAACTTACTCATTTTGATCCGTGGAAAGATACGCAAATGAGCAACGTTTTAAAGTTATTCAGGTTTTTTATAAAAATTGGCGTTCAAATCAAAATGCATTTAGTGCACTTCGTAATTCTTTTGATCAACATAATCGTTCAAATTCGTCCACAATCGGGAGAATTGTAAAAAATATTTAAATTTCTGCAAAACAGGTCTGTATAAAATGTTAGAAAATCTGTGAATGCCTTCTTAGTTCGTTGAATGGGAACTATTGCTGTTTTTTGCGATAGTGTGGAAAAAGAGCAGTCAACCTCGACTCATCATCATGCCCAACAATTGAGCATCAATATTGTCATTGAATATTTGGACCATCAGATAGAGGAGTGGCGCCAAGGATGGGGGGGCCATTTGGCCAATATTTTGTTAAATACATAATTGAACCATACAAATATTATCATTATAAAAAGAAATAATAATATCCTAAATAATTTGTATTTTATTTAAAGTGGGTGTGTCACCTAAACTTTTTGGCACAACAATAACATTGATTAGAAGGATATACGTAGCAAATTTGATCATCATACCTCTAATTTTGGCGGTTTTATGAGCTTTTAAATTTCATTAGCGGTAGATTACGTGAAAAGTGGGCGTTATAGTAGACGTGTCAAAGTTGTTTTTGCGAATGAGTACAACTTAGGTGTTTCAATACAGCCCTTTATTATTCCAAAATCATTATTAGTAGAGACATTATATCAATCTTAGGTGAAACGTTATATGAGAGGTGGGCGTAAAAGTGGGCGTGGCAACTTAATTTTCTAGCACAGTAATGACATTGCCTAGGATGATATACGTAGCAAATTTTATCAACATACGTCTTATTTTAACGGTTTTATGAGCTTTTAAATTACATTAACGGTATATAACGTGAAAAGTGGGCGTTATAGTAGGCGTGTAAAAGTTATTTTTGCGAATGAGTACAACTAAGGTGTTTCAATATAGCCCTTTATAATTCCAAAATCTTTATTAATAGAGAAATTATAGGAATTTTGAGTAAAACGTTATATGGGAGGTGGGCATAAAAGTGAGCGTGGCACTTTAGTTTACTGGCACAGTAATGACATTGCCTAGGGGGATATACGTAGCAAATTTTATCATCATACCTCTTATTTTGGCGGTTTTATGAGCTTTTAAATTACATTAACGGTATATAACGTGAAAAGTGGGCATTATAGTAGGCGTGTAAAAGTTATTTTTGCGAATGAGTACAACTTAGGTATTTCAATATAGCCCTTTATAATTCCAAAATCTTTATTAATAGAGATAGTATATGAACTTTAAGTAAAACGTTATATGGGAGGTGGGCGTTAAAGTGGGCGTGGCGCCTTAATTTTCTGGCACAGTAATGACATTGCCTAGGAGGATATACGTAGCGAATTTGATCATCATACCTCTAATTTTGGCGGTTTTATAAGCTTATAAATTTCATTAACGGTCTATAACGTGAAAAGTGGGCGTTATAGTAGGCGTGTCAAAGTTATTTTTGCGAATGAGTACAACTTAGGTGTTTCAAAATAGCCCTTTATAATTCCAAAATCTTTATTAATAGAGAAATTATATGAATTTTAAGTAAAACGTTATATGGGAGGTGGGCGTTAAAGTGGGCGTGGCGCCTTAATTTTCTGGTACAGTAATGACATTGCCTTGGAGGATATACGTAGCGAATTTGATCATCATACCTCTAATTTTGGCGGTTTTATAAGCTTTTAAATTTCATTAACGGTCTATAACGTGAAAAGTGGGCGTTATAGTAGGCGTGTCAAAGTTATTTTTGCGAATGAGTACAACATAGGTGTTTCAATATAGCCCTTTAGAATGCCAAAATCTTTATTAATAGAGAAATTATATGAATTTTAAGTAAAACGTTATATGGGAGGTGGGCGTTAAAGTGGGTGTGGCGCCTTAATTTTCTGGCACAGTAATGACATTGCCTAGGAGGATATACGTAGCGAATTTGATCATCATACCTCTAATTTTGGCGGTTTTATGAGCTTTTAAATTTAATTAACGGTATATAACGTGAAAAGTGGGCGTTATAGTGGGCGTGTCAAAGTTATATTTTCGAATGAGTACAACTGAGATGTTTCAATATAGCCCTTTATTATTCCAAAATCTATATAAATTGAGAAATTATATGAATGTTGGGTAAAACGTTATATGGGAGGTGGGCGTAAAAGTGGGCGTGGCACATTGATTTTCCGTTACAAAAAACCGTCTCACCAATAAGCAAAGTGTGCAAAATTTCAGAGTCGTACATCCAATTTTGTTGCTTTTATGACGTTTTTGTTTTTAAATATACCGAAAAATACACTGTGCGGTATAAATTTTCGTACATTTTGATCGATAACTCCTCTCCTAATGCATGGATTTAGATAATTTTCGGGGAAAAATATTGCTTTTACTCAGGAAATATATATTCGAAGTTTCATGAGTCTACGTTAATGCGTTTAGACACAATTCCATTTTATTCGATGTTTGAAGGACATGGTTTTTTCGACCTACTCTTGCTTTTCGAGATATAACTCTCTTCCTAATATTCCGATTTAGCCCATTTTCAATACCAAACAAACCTTGTCTATAAGAAAGATTCTGGCAAAATTTGAGCCCCCTAGCTTTTTCGGTGCGACCTCTATCGTGCTTTCAACAGACGGACAGACGGACAGACGGACGGACATAGCTAGATCGTCATCAAATCAAACCCTGATTCAGAATATATATACTTTATGGGGTCTAAAATGGATATTTCGATGTGTTACAAACGGAATGACAAAATGAATATACCCCCACCATTTTTTTGGTGGCGGGTATAAAAAGTGCATTAAGTAGTTCTATTTACCTCTCGAAAGAGGAAGAAACGCTGAAACTAAGATATGTATTTAACAAAGAATTTGATTTGGTATAAAACAGAAAAAAAAATATACAGCGTTAGCTTCTACAAAAATAAAAAACTGTCGGTATACATTTCACTATAAGATTTGTTTAAGCACAGTTTCAATGAATATCCTTAATAATATTTATACATGTGAAAGTTTGCTTCATATACACACAAGTATTTTCAAGAAACACCATGACATTGACTTTTATTCCGTTTTTTTTTTTCTTAACTTCTCTTGCTTGCTTGGCACTACTGTGGCTGATGACAGTCATTTTATATCATGAAGAAGAAAAATAAATATAAAAATCACTGGCAGCTAAGACGGAGGCAAATTGTGGTATTGATATACATACATATGTGTGTATTAAATTAATAACGTAAATTTTTTTCAAGCCATAAACTTCTTGTGAATGTAAATTTCCCCACACACACACATGTATAGACATGGGGGCTTTTTATTGGTTTAGGGAAAAGGTTTTGTTAGTTTAATTAAATTATTTTAAAATTAATATATGTATTTATTCTACTGCTACAAAAAAAAAGCTTAAAGTGTATACACATACATACGATTATGTGAATCAGTGTTGCCAAATTAGGTGTGAGTAGAAATTAGGTAGAAATTATTTCGGAATAAAATTAAGTAATTTAAATTTGTATTTAGGACTGTTTTAGGAAATTTCACTATTTAATGAAGCAGATTGTTTTCTTTTTAAGATTATCAAAACATATATGCAGATGGTTGTCTAAAGTGTGAAGAAATTAGCAAGTTTTTGCTATCGTTATAAGAAATTATATGCCCTCTTATGCACCAAGCTAAGTTAGGGCATCTATATACTTTGAACTTATTTTTAACTATGTTGGAGTTAGTAGAAGGCAAAAAATTGGAAAAAAAATTTAATCCATTCACTTAGAATCTGGAAGACGTCGTACACATACAACATGGAGCTTTAAACGGACTAAATAATGTAAAATTTGGTGATATAAGAAAACATGGTTATTTTATATTTATTTTTTTTTTTCATTCACAACAGCAAAATATATGAATACTTTCAGCCAACGCGAATTCAATTATCAGGTGGTGTTAATTCTACAACAAATACAACTAAAAAAAACATAGTTTTATTCGCCGATGTGTCAATAACAACATGGCTTTTGTGTGTGTTTTTTTTTTTTTTATTAAATAGTTGCGCGGGAAAGAGTTCTCTATTTAAACATAAATAATATTTGACAACTCAGCCAGCATTTGTACATACAAAGAAAAAAGTAGATCAGCTGCGTTGTCAACACCACCTGATAATTAATTTCGTCATAACTTTAAGTGCAGGTGATAGTTGTGAAGCCATAATTACCCAGTTTACCACATGACTGATGAAAGGCATCACAAATACTTAGGCCCGTTTTAATTTAGATAATTGACAGCTAAAAAATCTGTAGACTTTACCAAAAATAATACTAAATATAAAGCTCAATTGGTTTTTAACCACATTCAACTTGAAATCAATACTGAAGGATAGACATAGAAGGACGTATTAAATTTGAATTATCTAATAAAAAAAGAAGAGAAATTTATTTCCTAAAAATTCTGGTTCAATTGAAAACAATTAAAAACAATATATTTTTATGTCTACTATGACTAAATCGGCAGTACACCATCGAATCAGATACATTTTTCAGTACTCGAAGAAGAACGAAAAATGTTCAGCTCCTAAAAACGATAAAGAGTTGATGGATGTTTTGGTACATTTTAAGCCACAGTAGCAATGCTTTCAATTTATCGCACTGAAAGATAATGTACATGAGTTGCTTTTTTCCATAACGAGCCAATTTGATTAACTGGTTTCTCAAATTGATGCACACACTGAACTGAATGCCGATTTCTTCTCAAAAATTTTGCACGTAAATTTCTTACAATTCGCGTCAAAGACTTTGGAAGTAAATTTTTTATATATTGCAATTATGTTTGAGCGAACATCATCCCACTTTGCAAATGTCAAACATAAACCTGAAAATAAAAATGAATGTGACTGTATCTTTCGTAGTCAAGGTAATCAGTTGATCAAATTCAAAGGATTAAATGGCCCATCTTAAACGTAACAAACATTGCCAGAATATCTGTAGTAACTTCAAAATTTATTTTTATTTGGATAAAAAACAGTGGCAAACATATTCTTTAGCTCTTATCTCAGCTTACAATAAACATAATGGCGGAGCTAACGCTGAGGTCAATGAAGAGCGTTACCGTACCATTGGGCAAGATATTGTTTAAACGGCATGACGATATGTGCGATATTGATATCAGAATTTTACGATATGTTGATTTCGAGAAAAAGGCACCTCATCAACAAGCCACTAGAAAATGCTGATAAACAAAAAACTGTTAAAGCCTTGGGTTGTCAACATTGTTGGTGTAATTCGGTTGTGACTGAAAATTGGATGCCAAGCACAGCTGTTATGCAAAATATTACTCATTGCCAAATATTAATGAAGTGTGTGGATTGAGTTTTCTAATATAAATTTTTTTATCCAAAGTAGTGTGGGGATTTATACTAATTTTGTCATTACCTTTGTAATACAAAAAATCTTAATTTTAGACTCCATAAAATATACAGTTTTTAAGTCCTGATTTTATTTTAGGACGTTCTAGCTATATCCGTCTGTTTATCTGTTTGCTGAAAGCACGATGAAGCTCGAACAGAAAAAGTAGGGGGATGAAATTTTTCAGAAGTAATGGGTATAGAAAATTGGGTTGATCGGTTTATTATTGCATGAGAGGTCATCGAAAACGCTTTTTCTGACTTTAAAAAAAGTGTGAATATCTCTTAAAGCAATGCATAGAGTGATAAAATTTCTGGTCTAGTTTTTAAGTAAAAAGATATGTTTCTCCAAAATTTTTTTTAATCCATACATTACGGAAAGAGTTGTAATTCAAAATTTATAAAAATTTAACACTATAAAGGAATCCGAAGTATAAGTTGGGATTTCATAAATTTTATTTCAACACACACACGGACAGACGGACTTAGCTAATCAAATCCCCTATCTATAAAAATTCCGAATATATAAACTTTGTAGGCTCCAAAAATTATTATTGTAGAAATTACAAACGGAATGACAAACTTATATTCACCGTTAAAAACTTTCGCATGAAGAGTATACAAAAATCCGTGTTTCCCCGCACATTGAAAAAACTGTTCCCATAAAATTCCCTATGCATTAAAGTGACAAAACATAATATTATACTTAACTACACAAGCCGCTGGATGGCAAAATAGCTTAAATATAAAAGAACCTACAACTCCAACAATTAAAATATGAATTCTATATTCAATTCTAGTATATTTAATACACTGTTTTTTTCTGACTGTAATTCCTTCTTGTTTAATTCCCCTATTTTTTTTATAAACATAAATATGAAATAAGAATAATTTACCTAAATTTATAACACTCATTGCCGCCGGTGTGTATAAAAATGTGGTTGCAACTAAATTGTAGAAGCAAAGTTAAAAAAAAAGAAACAAACAAAAAAACACAACGAATTAAGGCACTTTGTGGGGTATTAAATATTCACAGCAAACAACTGAGTCACTTATCCCTAGACAACAAAAAGTTTCCTTCGAAAGTTCCTTGAAAACAACTCAAAGGTAAAATTTAAAAAATCAAGTCAGAGAATTGATTAGCATTAAAATATTTTCAAAATAATTTAAAAGTTTAAAGTTCGTAGAATATTTTTTTGTTGAACGAATTTAATCAGAATATACTCAAATTATCCATGAACAGAGAAATGTTCTAATATAATCTTTAAATAAACAAGTAAGAACACTATATTCGGCTGTGCCGAATCTTTTATACCCACCACCAATTTTGTGTACATTTAAAGCACAATATTTATTATTTTGTTAATCGCTATGGAATAATCTCTTTATAATAAAATATGTATCACTGTCTTTGTAGAGGGTGGTTAAATTTTTAAGGGTCCATGTTGAAGGTGAACCATACATAAGCAACAAGTTTTTTTTTGCATTTCATTTGACATTTCTCAATCTCACACTAACTCAATTTGAACAGTGGAAAGATACGCAAATGAGCAACGCGTTAAAGTAATTCAGGTTTTTTTTTTATTAAAATGGACGTTCAAATCAAAATGCATTTTGTGCACTTCGTGATTCTTTTGGTCAACATAATCATTCAAATTCGTCCACAACCTGGAGAATTGTAACAAATATTTAAATTTCTGCAAAACAGGTCTGTATAAAATGTTAGAAAATCTATGAATGCCTTCTAAGTTCGTTGAATGGGGACCATTGCTGTTTTTCGATAGTCTGGCAAAAGAGCAGTCAACATCGACTCATCATCGTGCCCAATAATTGAGCATCAACATTGTCATTGAAAATTTGGACCATCAGAGAGAGGAGTGGCGCCAAGGATGGGGGGCCCATTTGGCCAATATTTTGTTAAATACATAATTGAACCATACAAATATTATCACTATAAGAAATAATGATAATAATAATCGTAAATAATTTGTGTTTTATTTAAAATCTGCATCGGCCCTTAAAATTGAACCACCCTTAATAACTTCGATATGATAGTAAAATGTTTTCGTATAGATGTATACAATTTCTGGAGAGAGATATTGTTTTTACTCTAGAAATATATATTCGAAGTTTCATGACTGTACGTTAATGCGTTTGGACACAATTGCATTTTATTCGATGTTCGAAGGACAAGTTTTTTCGACCTACTTTTGCATTACGAGCTTTAACTTTCTTCCTAATATTCCGATTTAGCCCATTTTTAACAACAAATAAACCTTGTCTATAAGAAAGATTCTTGCAAAATTTGAGCTCCTTAGCTTTTTCGGTGCGACCTCTCTCGTGCTTTCAACAGACGGACGGACATAGCTAAATCGTCATCAAATCAAACCCTGATTCAGAATATTTATACTTTATGGGGTCTAAACCGAATATTTCGATGTGTTACAAACGGAATGACAAAATGAATATACCCCAACCATTTTTTTGGTGGCGGGTATAAAAATAAAAACCTTTTAACTGCAAACGACATGATAACTTTTTTAAACTTTATATTAACATTGAACAACTTTTTTTTTAGCGAAATATAAAAAATTAAAAAAAATCGCACATTCAGATATCCATAAATATTTACAAAAAAATAAATAAGGGAAAATGACACCCCTATTTTACGTCTACCTCCTATTTATTGCTTTTTTTTTTTATTAATTTCATACAATTTCTCTATGCACAAAGATTATGGAAGAATAATGATCTCGGTGTTTTAACATCTTAGTAGAAATGTTTTTCAAAAATCTCTTTTACACGGCTACTTTAACGTCGACCTCTCATATAACCGATATCAACTAATGAACGATCCTGTAGTTTTTCGAACGATGCTTTCTAGATAATAACATCATAATAGTAGGAAATGAAGGTGCCTACTTAAACGCTAACCTGCTAAATATCGACTTATCTTATATTCACGTAATTTCTAAATGTACAAAGATTTTGCAAGAACAACGAGCACTATAATACAAAATGTTAGTTGACTTCTTATCAGAAATTTCTTTCTTTAATACCCGCTGCTCACATAATCTACTTTTAATGAAATTCAATAGCACATAAAAGCAACACGATTCGATTCTTCTAGCAAATTTTATTGTTTTGTTAGAAAATAAAGACCTTCTCCCATAAAAAGCTTTTAAATGCTTAGATTCAATCGTCATAACAACATTAAAATAATATCGATTCGTATTATCCAGTTTCTGTGAAAACGCAACATTGTGGTAAAATGTTACAGTACCTTAGATTCCACTTTCGAACTAATTATGAGAAATAAGATTATAAGAATATATTTTTTTAAGCTCTTGAATTTCTGAAAGATTATTGCTCTATATAATTTAAAAAACCACAATAAAAAAGTTCTGAAGGTGTCAATTTGCGTGTTCTTAGTGGCCAATTTACTTGTCCTCTACAAAAACTAATGAGATATTAAATGTTTTTCAAAAGATCCATTGTTTCTCTTGTTGTATGCAGCAGTTCGGCTTGTTAACGTAGCCGTAAAGTTGAAAATTCGGATTCGTTAGTGAAAATTATTTTATTAAAAAAATTGTATTTTTATACCCACCACCAAAAAAATGGTGGGGGTATATTCATTTTGTCATTCCGTTTGTAACACTTCGAAATATCCATTTTAGACCCCATAAAGTATATATATATTCTAAATCGTGGTTTGATTTTATGTCGATCTAGCTATGTCCGTCCGTCTGTCCGTCTGTTAAAAGCACGATAGAGGTCGCACCGAAAAAGCTAGGGGGCTCAAATTTTGCCAGAATCTTTCTTATAGACAAGGTTTGTTTGGTATTCAAATGGGCTGAATCGGAATATTAGGAAGAGAGTTGTAGCTCGTAAAGCAAGACTAGGTCGAAAAAACCGTGTCCTTCGCACATCGAATAAAATGGAATTGTGTTCAGACGCATAAACGTAGAGTCATGAAACTTCGAATATATATTTATCGAGTCAAAAGAATATTTTTCCCTGAAAATCGCTTAAATCTATGAATTAGGAAAAGAGTTATAGATAAAAATGTACGAAAATTTATACCGCACAGTGTATATTTCAAATTCAAAAAGTAATAAAACTGACAAAACTATATGTACGATTCTGAAATTTTCAAACATGTTTTTTTGGTCAAAGTCTTCGTTATAACGGAAAATAGATGTGCCACGCACACCTTTTTCTTTAAATTTTTATAAAAATATATTAGTCATATATATTAGCATTTATTCATCTTACACTGCGCCATTTATTGTACTGTAGCTATATATAAGATAAAGATGATAAGATAGATGACTCTACTAGCAACTACTAGATGGCATGCTAACAACTTATGCTTATGTTCTCCTGAAATTATGCTCTATTAAAAATGGGAATAAACAATTTATTTTCATGTACTAATGGCTAACAAATTTTAAAATTATACAAAACTTATTTCGTTTGAAAATCTTTTAAAAGCAAAATGTTATAGAAGTTTAAAAATCAAAATCTTACTAATTGTTAAGGTAGAATGCGTTTATTCCGCCTTATGAAAGATAGGTTCGTTGATCCAAGTAGTACACAAGGATCAACAAGGTTTAGAAATAAAAAAGAACGTTATCCAAGTGGTACACAAGGATAACAGAGCAAAAAATGTCTAGTAAACTTGTCTAGATACTTCAAGCTATAATGGTCAATTCAATTGTTCAAGTGGTACACAAGAACAACGTAAACTGACTTGTTGATAAATTAAAAGACGATGTTGGCTGGATGAATGACAATAATTCAATCACTAATTTTATTGAAAACTTATGGTATTTAAAGAAAAAATTACAAATGCAATTAATAAAAATTACAAATACAAATAATAAACAAACAAAAAAATTGCAGTACAATTAATAATAAAAATATTTATATTGATTCACACGCTAAACAAATGTGATAAGTTTGCATTAATTATTTTCTCATACACTAAACATACAAATACAAATAATAAACAAACAAAAAATTGCAGTACAATTAATAAAAAATAAAAATATTCATATTGATTGGCCGAAAATCGTCCATTCACACGCCAAACAAATGTGATAAGTCCGCACTAATTATTTTCTCATACACTAAACTGTTCAAATACCTCATAAATAGGTGTTGAATATCAGTCTGGCCCTTGGAATCCCGTTCGTTTGGCTTTATTTGTTGTGTGAGAAAATAACTTAGTGTCTGGTAATTCGAGCCGCAATTGCCCTAATTTAGCGAACACGCCAAATTGTGGGAAAACTAAGAACGTAAAAAAGAGGTACGGATTTTGTTTAATTATTATTAATTCTATTGAGAGTTGTTTTCTTTTATTTTTAATAAATAAAAAAAAAGAAAATAACTCAAGGGAATTAACATATTGCGGCCCCAAGGGGATTGAAAAGTGTGAATGAGCGATCTCCAGTAAAGTATTCTGAAATGGGTTAATGTGTTGGGTCCAATGAAACATTCCAGTGGGATCGTGGAGATGGTTGTGGTGCTTCGGGGAGCGGGTTACGTCTGTCCTTTAACCTTTGTTTTGCTATCAGGACAACTATCAATGCCAAAATCAAGGCAAGTCCAATATAGCTGATTGTTAAGCTATGCACTTTATGGGTGCTTGCTAGTGGCAATTCTTGTTGTTGTGCCCTGACCTCTTGCTGCAATTGGGTTATCCTTTCAATTGTCGAAGTATATGAAAAGGGTTGTGTTATGTTGTTTACGTTTTCCTGGAGATGAATGAATGACATACCATTACTTGTATATGATGAATGCAAGTTTGATGAGATGGTTTGATGTCCGTATATGGTAATATCATCATTTTTCATTGCACATCCTGCTGGAAGCGTGAGCAACATGGTACCTTCCAACAATTGAAAACTACCTTCACCCTTGCAGACTGTGCTTAGTTTGAGTTGCTGTTGAGTTGCAAGCAGCCACTGGTTTTTGTTATAAAGTCGGTACCATACGTTATCGCTGCTTATCAACTCTATGTTGCAGCTTGAGTCGGATTCATTGTTGAATAAATGTATCTCACAGCGACAATTTGGAGAGCATTTATGATATGCAGCTTGAATGTGTGGGCATAAGAAAGTGTTATGCTCAAGTTTATTGCAGGTACTTAGCTTCGAATCATCTAGAGGGAAATATTCATCACGATGAGCATTGAGAGCCATCATTTTAGTGGTTGGTATGATAGCCACTAACGAGTTGTTCATTAGCTGTGGTACTGGAGTTATATAAAAGAGGTCAAATTGCTCATGATGGGCTAGAGGGATGAACAAGGTGCAAATTATGTGCTGAGTTGAGATTGCTGCGCGAGCGGTGACTACACCATATAAATGAATAATGTCTGCAACTGCTAGTGTTAGATCTGTGGGAAGGTTTGCCTTTATGTTATCAACTTCCTTCGAAAGTTGTTGTGGGGTCAGTAGAACCGGACTAATTCGACCATGATAAGTATCCGCTAACAACGTGATCATCGCTGTGTGCATTTTTTGCAAGTTATTAGTAATTGTAAGTAACTGGACACTCAGTGATAAAATTACTTCCGATCGATGGTAGCTGTCATTGGTTGTGAGGTAGAGTAGTTTGTTTATTTTGTCGTTCATTTTTTCGAAGTTATCTTGAGTGCGTTGGTCAGACTTCTTCATAAGATTGAGGGTTGAGTCGAGAAACGATGTTTGATTCCGCAGAAGGCTCTGCAAATGGGCTTCGTTGGCTTTTATACTATTTATAGTATCGGTCATTTCTGCTGCATATTTGGAGTCTAGAACGCCAAACAAGGAGCTTGCTATATTTCCAACGATGTCTATTGCTCCTCGTCGCTTTCTTTTTATAAAGTTTTCCAAACCGTGCTCCATTTCATTCCTGATAACTTGAAAATGGGATAAAAGTCCGTTGCATTGATGATTAAGGGATGAGAAATCGCAGGCCCTTTTTAACGCAGATGTACCGTTTATTAAAAGCTCTAATTCGTTATAGAACGGTGTCAGTTCAAAATAAATAAGGAGCTTCCATTCAGCGATGACAGGTTTAACTTGGCCAATATTTTCGAAATGTAAGCCAGGGTTGCTGGTGATTTGGGTGTACGTCACTTGTTGACATAGAATTATCGGAAGAAATAATGCTACGAGTAGTAGCAGACCTGTTGTGTTTAGAGTACAACGTTTTGAGGGTGGTTCATTTATGGTTTTACTCTTGGGTGAATTGTCTCTTTTTCGTGTTGGTTTGTCATCTGTGGTTTCATTGCTAACATTTGTTTCTGCTGGCTCCACAGGAAGAGGCGCCAGCAAGTGAATTGCTCCCTTAAGGATACCACCAGATGTTTTTACATCGGCTGTTCTGACGAGTCCGTCTGGACCGGGGTAAATTTCAGTTACCTTTCCAATACGCCATTTCATGACTGGTGTGTTGTCCTTAATTATAACAATGGTACCCCGTTGCAAATTTTGAGCCTTAGTTTGCCACTTGTTCCGCTGTTGGAGTTCACTGAGGTATTCCTGCGACCATCGTTTCCAAAATTTATGTTTTATTTGTGACACTAACTCCCATCGTTTTGTAAGAGTTGTTGAAGTTAATTTAACAGTTGCATCCACTTGTGCTGTAAGAGGTTCACCAATCAAAAAGTGGCCTGGTGTTAGTGCAGCCTCATCATTCGGATTAATCGGCAACGGCGCAATCGGTCTTGAATTAAGGATTGCTTCGACTTCTATGATCACTGTTTCCATTTCTTCATAGGTCAGAGACGCGTTTGCCAATTCTTTAACAAGTAACCTTTTTGCGGATTTGACTGCAGCCTCCCATAGTCCGCCGAAGTGCGGGGCTCGTGGAGGTATGAAATGAAAACTGATGCCTTTGCTGGCACACTCTTGTTGAATCTTTTCTTGAGCAGCTGTCGCGAAAATAGCAGTTGACAGCTCTTCTAATTGATTGCGAGCTCCCACAAAGTTTGTTGCGTTGTCACAGTAGAGATGCTGACAGTGACCCCTTCGGCCGATGAATCTTTTGAGTGCTCCAATGAAGGCGTCGGTTGTAAGGTCTGTTACGAGCTCCAGATGAACTGCCTTAGTTGAAAAGCAACAGAATACTGAAATATACGCCTTTTGCGGTCGCTTCCCCCGGGTTTTGAAGTGAACCCAGATTGGACCACAGTAGTCAACTCCAGCATTAATAAAGGGTCTCGCTGGCACTACTCTTGCTTCTGGCAAGTTTCCCATAATTTGCTGCAGAAGTTTTGGTTTCGCTCGTGCACATTGCACACATTTATGCACGGTTTCTCGAGCCAAATGTTTGCCCTTAATGGGCCAAAAACGTTGTCTTATGATTGCTAGAAGTGCTCCAGGGCCACAATGTTTGTTTTCCCTATGTATTGACTCAAATATTAGTTTACTTATGGTGTCGTTATAAGGAAGCAACATTGGATGTTTGGCATTGAACGATAACGTGGATGCTTCTAATCTGCCTCCGACTCGTAGAATGTTATATTCGTCTAAAAATGGGGATAGGCCTTTTATCTGACTCGATCCTTTAAGTTCCTTTTTCTGTTGCAGCTGTTGAATGTCTTCTGTGAATGTGCATAGTTGGGTGATTCGAACCATGATGGCGAGCGCATCGTGCAGTTCAAGAGGTGTGAGAGTTTGTTTGGTTTGTCGCTCGGGCTTGATAGTTCTGGCGTTTTTAATAAATCTTAAAATGTATCCTATGATACGTTGGAGCCTTTTTAGTGAATTTCGGTGGTTGATGCTGTGCAAAAAGTTTTCACTCTTGACAGCAATGAGTGAATTGTAAGATCTTTGCCTTTGTTCAGGGGTCGGAAAATTAGGATCTAGGCCAAAACTGGGAGGCCAATGTTTCTCGTCTCCATGAAGAAAAAATGGCCCATACATCCATTGGGGTGTGTGCTGTAACTATTGGGGATCCAATCCTCTTGATATGATGTCCGCTGGGTTATCTTTAGAACTCACATGTCGCCATTGCTCAGGTAGCGTGTTCTCTTGAATTGAAGCGATTCTATTTGCCACAAATGTATGAAATGAGGACGATCTTGAATTTATCCACGCTAAGACTATTTTTGAATCGGACCAATAGAATGTTGGCGTTGTATTCATATCTAAGTCTAGTTTCACTTTTGCAGCTAAGTTAGCACCCAATTGTGCGGCGCAAAGTTCCAGTCTAGGCAGCGTTTGCTGTTTGAGTGGAGTTATCCGTGATTTCGCACATAACAAATATACTCTTACTGTTTTGTTTGGTAGAATTGTTCTCACGTATACTGCAGCGCCATATGCCTTTTCGGAGGCATCGGTAAAAACATGAAGTTGAGTCTTGCTAGGAAGAGCTCCTTTATATATTTGCCGATGCACTTGAAAGCTTTCAAGTTCACTTAGGTTGTTTCGAAAGGTTCGCCAGCGTGAGTCAAATTCTAAAGGAACAGCCTCGTCCCATGAAAGATTTAAGTTCCATAATTCCTGGATAAACATTTTTGCTCTGACAACTACTGGCGACAGTATTTCTAGTGGATCAAAGATGCGCGCCAGGTCTGACGTGACTGTTCTTTTAGTCACGGCTTTAATTATTTGAATGTTGACCTTGATTTTAAGTAGGTCATCTTTAGGTACCCATACCAATCCAAGTGTTTTCGTGTACTCAGTTTCGTCTGTGAAGTCAAGACTGACTTCTTGGTCATCACGGGGAATGTTGCGGAGCAGCTGGGCATGATTAGCCCACCATTTTCGTAGATGGAACCCGTACTTAGCCAGGACGTCTTGCAGTTGGCGCTGAGTTTCTAGAGCTATATTCAGGCTATCAGCTCCACCTAGCCCGTCGTCGACATAAAAGTTCTTTTCCAAGAAACGTACTGCCAAAGGAGCTTGCATCTTATTATCCTGGATTATCTCCTTTAAACATTTGATTGCCAGATATGGTGCTGGTCTAGTACCATAGGTAACGGTGTTTAATTGAAAATAACTAATGGGTTCAGAAGCATTATTTCGCCAGAGGATTATCTGGTACTGTCGGTCCTTGGGGTGGATATAGATTTGGCGATACATTTTCTCGATATCTGTTGTGAATACGAAACGCGGCAGCCGAAACCGCAGTAGAACCGTAAATAGATCATTTTGTAGTGGTGGTCCAGTGTGTAGAATATCATTCAAGGATTTTCCTGAGGACGTTTTTGCTGACGCATCGAAGACTACTCTGAGTTTAGTTGTACTACTTTCGGGTCGCAAAACGCAGTGGTGAGGAATAAAGTATGTATGCCCTTTTACTTCATCTATATTGATTTTTGACATGTGTCCCATTGTTTCGTATTCTTTCATGAATAGCGCATATTGTTCCTTCAATGAAGCGTCTTTTGATAATCGACGTTCTAGTGCGAGGAACCGGTTGAATGCGGTACTATGTGAGGTCCCTAATAAAGACGTTTCAGCACAAAACGGCAGTCGTGCTATGAATCGACCTTCATTATCGCGAGTGGTATGCTGATTAAAATGTGCTTCGCACTGTGCATCATAAGGTGATAGATTTTGCTCTCTTTCTTCAACCTCCTCGAGTTTCCAAAATCGCTCAATAGCTGTATTCATTTTATCCTCTTCAGTTAAGACTCCGCAGATTGCTGATGTGAGATGTTCACCAGATACCTTTCCTGACACGATCCATCCGAAAGTTGTATTTTGTAGCAGTGGAAGGTCTTTGCCTAATTTAATTTGTCCGATCGTGAGCAGTTGATGATAATATTCCGCCCCTAACAAAATATCGATTTTTTCTGGACGGTTGAAGGTTGGATCAGCTAATGCTACGTTGTTGGGAATTGACCACCTGTCTATTGTAAGCGATTGAGCGGGTTGAGGGGAAATAATTTGCGGCAATACGAATGCTTCAAGTCGTGTTGAAAAATTGTTGAGTCGAGATTGTAGCATAATGTTGACTCGGTGTTGAACCTTGGTACGGTTTTTTCCAATACCGTTGATTGAAACAGAAGTAGTTCTTGCTGGGAGTCCAAGCCGGTTGACTAATCGTTCTGTGATCAAATTAACTTGGGATCCTGAATCAAGGATTGCCGTGCATTCAGTTTCCAGACCATTAGCATTGACCTTTACCAACGCTGTTCCCAATAGAACATATGGTCTTTTGTTAGTGCAACTTCCTGCCATGCTTTCAACTTCTGTTGGTGTGCTGACTAGAGATGTCGCGTGTTGTGTTGAGGAGTTATTTGTTGTAACTGCTTCATTGGCTGACTCAGTTTCCCTCTTTGATTTGTTACGCTTCCCGGATATTGAATTCCTTTGCGGGGCTTGTTCCAAGTGTACCAGGGTGTTGTGCATTTTTCCACATTTCTGGCAGCGGCCCGAAATTGTGCACTGTTTGGTTAAATGATTGTGACTAAAACAATTAACACACAGTTTATGTTTCTGTATCAAATTTAGTCTGTTTACAGGGCTTAGCTGGATGAACTCTCTGCATTTATACAACGGGTGACATTCCTGCTTGCAAACTAGGCATCGTTGGTTCTCATGGCGAGGATGTGCCATGAGCGTGCACGTTTTGTTAGCAGGAGAGACTGTCTTCTCTTTGTGTCCCATTGCCTCCAGAGTGTGGAAGTAGTTCTCCAGAAAGGTAAGGAATTGGCTGACTGGTTGCATTTCCTTTGGGTTGGTGATCGATTGCTCATATTGAGTGTAGACAGTTTTGTCCAACTTTTTGACCAGAAGGTGGAGTAGGAGTGGATCCCACGTCGAGATTTCGAGCCCCATATTAGAAAGAGCTGCCAGACATTCTCTCGTTGTATCGTGCAATCGCTTAATGGTCATTAATGTCAAGGCACCGGATGGTTGGTCTAGCAGTCTCTGAACTGCAGTTGCCACTATTAGTCGTTTGTTATCATACCGATCCTGTAGTAACTGCCAAGCGGCTATGCAATTGTCCGCAGTAACAGCGAGATGATTAATAAGCTTCGCTGCTTCACCAGTTACATTGGTCTTCAGATAAAACATTTTGTGAGCATCTGACATTGGTTGTTCATGAATCGTTTTCTTAAATAAGTCAGAAAACGATGTCCATTTCATATAATCACCTTCAAATTTAGACAAAGTGATTGTGGGTAATGGTAAGGTAGTTGGCCTGGCCATAGTCTCTGTTGATGATTGGTGATTGTTGTTAGCCGTGGTAAGCTGGATGATCGCTAACTGAGCGGCTTGTTCGAGGTGGATGTATCTGCCTGTGTCATAACCAGTGAGGTCTGGATCGGGATATTTATCCAACACTTCATCATTGAGTAGTTCTAGCTGCTGCCATAGTTTGGTGATGGTGGCTCTTTTCACATCATAGTAAGGTCCATCCTGACCTGACTGCAATTGAAGGCCTTCTAGCTGTCTAGCCAGAGCTGCCATCTTTCCTAGGGAGCGGCTGAGTAAACCATCGTGGCCACTTGTGGGCTGTGATTTCGCGGATGGGGGGTTGTTAAGGAACTCAATCTGGTCACCCTGTTTCGACGGTGGATCAGTAGGTTTTTTGGCGATGGCTCCCTTGCCTTGGTAAGTGAGCTCGTGTTCCATCAGAGTCATGTATTTGGATGCCATTGACTGGGTTTGATTATAGCGGTCCGCAGTGAAGTATTCATCTTCCAGATCAATATCCTTTAGAGTCCGTAATTTGGTATCTGCCTCCTCGAATTCTGTCCAAGCTGTAGTCAGCCGGGACAATCGATCCTTATAGTACGTTGGGGTTTTGCGGCTAGCTGAGTCTTTGGTAAAGTTGCGGATGATGGTGGCTATATGCTCGCCGGTCTCCTTCAGTTGGTGAAGAAGCTGCTCTGCGGTTTCCATATTGCCTGGTTGATGCCCTTGGGAGGTTATTTGAGAATTTTAGTAGGCTGCTTGTTGGTTATGATGCAACGTTGTCTGTGATTGGGCGCCTGTAGTTTGTGGTTGGCCGCTGATGTATTGGTTTTGAAGGACTTTCGGTTTTCCTAAACCCGGTGTCCTGTCACGGTCGCCAAAATGTTAAGGTAGAATGCGTTTATCCCGCCTTATGAAAGATAGGTTCGTTGATCCAAGTAGTACACAAGGATCAACAAGGTTTAGAAATAAAAAAGAACGTTATCCAAGTGGTACACAAGGATAACAGAGCAAAAAATGTCTAGTAAACTTGTCTAGATACTTCAAGCTATAATGGTCAATTCAATTGTTCAAGTGGTACACAAGAACAACGTAAACTGACTTGTTGATAAATTAAAAGACGATGTTGGCTGGATGAATGACAATAATTCAATCACTAATTTTATTGAAAACTTATGGTATTTAAAGAAAAAATTACAAATACAATTAATAAAAATTACAAATACAAATAATAAACAAACAAAAAAATTGCAGTACAATTAATAATAAAAATATTTATATTGATTCACACGCTAAACAAATGTGATAAGTTTGCATTAATTATTTTCTCATACACTAAACATACAAATGCAAATAATAAACAAACAAAAAATTGCAGTACAATTAATAAAAAATAAAAATATTCATATTGATTGGCCGAAAATCGTCCATTCACACGCCAAACAAATGTGATAAGTCCGCACTAATTATTTTCTCATACACTAAACTGTTCAAATACCTCATAAATAGGTGTTGAATATCAGTCTGGCCCTTGGAATCCCGTTCGTTTGGCTTTATTTGTTGTGTGAGAAAATAACTTAGTGTCTGGTAATTCGAGCCGCAATTGCCCTAATTTAGCGAACACGCCAAATTGCGGGAAAACTAAGAACGTAAAAAAGAGGTACGGATTTTGTTTAATTATTATTAATTCTATTGAGAGTTGTTTTCTTTTATTTTTAATAAATAAAAAAAAAAAGAAAATAACTCAAGGGAATTAACACTAATAAATTTCCCGTTTTAGAAAAATGCAGAGAATGTATATTTTAAATCACCCTGTGGCCCTCAAAATTTAACCTTAAATTCACTTTCTTCCTCTTAAATTCATGTAAATTCTCTATGAATAAAAATTTTGGAATACTAAAGGACTATATTGAAATATCTAAGTTATGTTTATTAGCAGAAACTTTATTGACACGCGTATTTTAACGGCCACTTTCATTGAAAGACTAAATTTACGAAAACATTTTACTAGAATACCGAAGTTATAATGGGTGGTTTAATTTTAAGGGACTATGTTGATTTTGAATAAAATTATTATGAAATTATTATCATTTAATTTTATAATGATAATATTTGTATGCTTCATTTATGTATGGAACAAAATATCGCCAAATGACCCCCCAACCTAGGCGGCACACCACGATCCGATAGTGCAAATTTCAAATGACACTGTTGATGGTCGATTGTTGGGCACGATGATGAGTCGAGGTTGCTTGCTCTTTTGCCACGTTATCGTGAAAAACAGCAATGTTTACCATTCAATGCAGACATTTAAATATTTTTTACAATTCTCACGATTGTGGGCGAATTCGAACGATTATGTTGACCAAAAGAATCACGAAGTGCACAAAATGCATTTTGATTTGAACGCCCATTTTTATAAAAATCTTTAATATTTAAAAGCGTTGCTCGATTGCGTATCTATCCACGGTTCAAATTGAGTTAGTCTGAGATTGAGAAATGTCAAATGAAATACAAGAAAAAAGTTGAAGTTTAGATGTGGTTCACCTTAAACATGGGCCCTTAAAATTTAACCACCCTCTACAATGAAAGTGATACATATTTTATTATAAAGAGATTATTCTATAGCGATTAACAAAATAATAAATATTGTGCTTTAAATGTACACAAAATTGCTGGTGGGTATAAAAGACACAGCCGAATATAGTGCTATATAGTGTTTATAGTGTTTTTTTTTGTTTTTCGATGATATAAGAATTTCCGCCATAATGAGTGGTCAGTTGATTTTAAATCTTGGGCCAGCTTAATGTTGCATTATGTTAAATAATGTAAATCATTTATTTGCTGCGAACGATAACGAATTAAAGTTTTTAAATCTTCTTTAACACAGTTGCTCAAAGCTGTTACATTTTCAGTTAAGCGACCACCGCGTTGATAAATTAAGCTTCTTTTTCATAATCAGATCCAGTTTCTTCAAAATTTTTAACCATTACCTTGACTTTACTTAAGTTTCATAACATTTTAATCAGTGTTATAGGCACACATAAAGGACAAACAAATAAATTTTAATTTTTTACTTGGAGATATAAAAACTATTTAACATTCTATTCTCCGACCTTTTGAACATACACACACACATATATTTAATAAGAAAAAAAATGTTCAATTGTTAAAAAACAGACATAAAATTTTAGGTACTTGGTCTGTCATAGGAGCAAATTGCGGGAGGGAAAACAATAGTAGGCGTGACGATCCACCTGGTCATGCCAGCGTTTGCATAACGTCTGCGATCTGTTAGGTTTAGAAGCTTTGTTCAGAAATTTCCCGTAATATAAAGTTACGGTCATATGTTCACGTGCCAAATACCACGGGTTGAGAACCACTGACCTTTTTGCTCGAGCTAGCTGGCAACCGCCTTTCACGCCCTTAACCCAATATTTGGCGTGGGTATGTTTTCGTTTTGTTATTATACCCTTCACACAGTGAAAAAGGGTATATATAGGTTTGTCATTCCGTGTGAAATTTCTACAATTTTCATTTCCGACCCCATAAAGTATATATTTTCTGAAAACTTATGAATAGGGGAGTCGATTAAGCTCTTTCAGTCTGTCCGTCTGTCAGTCTGACCATCTGACCATCTGTCCGTGTGTATGTTGAAATTAACTTTTTGAAGCCCCCCGAAATCGCTTGGACCCGGGTAAAATATCAGAAATATTCGGTACATCGGTACATAAACAACTGAGATATGAGCAAAAACCCACGACTACCTCGATTTTTTTTCACAAAAACAACATTACAATAACAACATACATACATACAAACGTGTATACTAGTTAGAGAAAACGTGGCATCGAATCCCAGCTGAGCCAAATACAATTTTTTTTTAATTTTTTTATTTTTTTTTTTTTTATTTTTTTTATTTAATATTTTAATTATATAATTATTTTTTTTTATTTATTTTTTATTTTTTTTTTGTTTTATATTTATTATATATATTTTAATTATTTTTAAAAAAAATTTTTTTTTTTTAATATTTTTTTAAATCTTTATTTTTATTTTTTTTTTTTCTTTTAACATACATACGTGAATTTATAATTTTACAATGGGATGTTTTTATATATGTATGTTTTTATATGTAGGTACGTATTTCATATGGGATGAATGGTGATACAAACTACTGTTATTGCACGACTACACGTTGTGAAGGGTATATAAGATTCGGCACGGCGGAATATAGCGCTCTTACTTGTTTTTGTATTTGGTAGTCGAAAAATACCGGCACGTAACAAAGATTTCCATCTTGTTAAAAAACATGCGATATAATGCAACTGTATAACTGTCGTAAAGTGCTTTAGCGATATGAAATCAATTAGAACAAATAATTCTTTGTTTAAATTTGCATGATATTTGCTGATATTTAGTTGATATTTACAAATGACACTTGTAGTTCTGATCAAAAGAGTGTTGATTATGAAACAGTAGCTGGTTTCGAAAATGCATTCCACTCTCCTAAATAGTATCGGATAACTAAACATTTCTAGATCTTCTGTCACTATCACATTGAACTTATAGCCTTAAATTATTTGAAGATTAAATATGAAAAAATTTAATTTATTTTAGAAAAAAGCAAATATTGTTTACCATAATATGATTATTGCAACTACTAATTGTTCAAGCCACATACATACAATTCTATCATAGTGTTTGCTCTCAGATTGTGATTACTACAACCAAGTTTACTGTTTACCTGCAAACCAGTATTATTTAGCAACCAGCTTAAATTTTTCATTGAAATATTTTATATCTTAGATATACATAGTTTAATTTTTGGATATAGTCATTATATGTAACACATTCCTATATATTGCAAAATTAAATATCAGACCCGATTTCTTCTGTACTCAAAACTACTCGAGCATGCTTTATTCAAGTTTACACATTTGAGTATATTTAGGTGACGTCTTAGAGGTTAAAATTTATTCGCTTTACCACAAAATCATCATAAATATTGTACTGAAATTTTTACGCGTACAGATCTATTTCTTTTTTATCACTAAATGAACAAAAATAAAAATGGAATATCAACTGATATAAGTACACAGCAAAAACACACACACGCACACGAGAAAATCTCATAAAACTCATGGTAAAACAAAAATAATAAATGACAAAAAAATATTAACAGCATGAACAATAATAACAACAACAATAAAAATAATAATAATAGCGATAACAATAATAACAGCTACAAAGGAAAAACAGCACATAATTTGTATTGTCAATGTGATTGTGTCTTATAAATTTGTATGAAGAAAAAACGCACAAAAAGGAAATACTCATCAAAAGGATGGTATTTTTTCACAAACCCAAAGGAATATTTTAAAACACGTACATGGGTACTCTTACTACACCTCTCACGTTTTTTGTATGTTCCCTTCATGTAAATTCTCTTATTATCCAACCAACCAACAAACAATCGTATAACGAATTTATGATTCTTTTTGAGCTTCTAGAAAATAATACGAACATTTACGTGCTAGAATTTGTTGGTGTAATGCTCGTAAAATATAGCTTGCAGAGATAAATGAGCACAAGCGTACTTAAAGATTTATTTGCTTTCATTAAAATGGCTATTGAATCAAAAATAATAGTGTATGTGTACGACTTTAAAATTATCTCTCTAATGATTACATACATGTACTCATTTACACATATGGTATATGAATAAGAAGTGTCGTAGCATCTCAAAAACTTGGAAAAATTATGACAATACGACACTTAGGACTTCTTGTGAATTAACCAATAATATGATACTTAGGTACAGTAATTTTGTGCTTCTCATGGACAATCACGTATGTCTTAAAATCAAATTTTTTTAGATGAGCCACAAAACCGTTTTATTGTATTGAACTGTCTACACTTTTTTTACCATTGATGTCAATAAAGATCGCAAAAGTTTCTTATCAAAATTTCAGACAAATATAATTTACAAATTAGATCATAGCGAATACCAAAATAAACAAAGTGGTGCGAAGACTAAAAGTGTGTGCAGATAAAGGTTGTACGTAAGTAATTATTATATTTCTAGTAAATTGATAAATTATCAGAAAATAACTGTCAAATGTGTTCAGAAATAATAACGTATGTGGTTGTGCGTTTTTTTTTTTCAAACACGAAATAATTTGACATTAGTGTTGAACACTTTTTGAATGTATATAGAAGTTACGTTGTTATGCCATTAAAAAAATCGGAATGGGTCCACTTATTTCAAAATTTTTTAAAATCAAGCAAATGGCATTATTAACTCAAAATCAAAAAAAAAAAATCAACAAACGCTCTTGCCCATGAAAACCACAGAATTTTGAGCTGGGCCACACACATAAGATTTACTGCCTGTTCAACGATGTCGAAAGAAAACACAAGCGAACTTTCATTCGTACAAATACGTTGAAAACAAAAACAAATTTTTAGTTTTTGTTCTTGTTTTCAATATATTTGTACGAATGAAAGTTCGCTTGTGTTTTCTTTCGACATCGTTGAACAGGCAGTTAGTTGATCAGTTTTCTTTTGAACCTGCGTTTACGTTCAGAAACAAACGGATTTTTTTTTCTTCATAACAAACTTGCCTAATACTTTAAACTTTGTGATCTTTTATTTCCTTTGTATATTTTTCCCACAACAGTAACCTCGATAGATGGGTAAAGTAATAAAAAATGTTTCATGTGTTTTTCTTTTGCAGAAACGAAACACTCGCAAAGCCCCAAAGTTAGATATGCACTGCTTTTGTTTAGATATGGTTGTTTGCATCCCGAATATTAAGGTATTGTGTTGAAGTTCTCAACACAATACAGATATTGCAACGGCAATATCTTAAAATATATATTTGGGAGTTTTGAAAAAATAAAAAATTAAAAATTTCAAGGAAGATTGGCTACATTTGGCTGTCCTAAATTTAATAGTACTCTTCACCACCATGTACATAATTACAATGACCACATTTTCGAAGCCATCTAGTGGTTAAGTTCTTTTATTTGATAGCAATATTGTGGGAGTTAAAAGGACAAGGCATATCAGCTATATTTATCTCTATTTGACGCTTTTCGTGATTCTAACCTTTACATGGTTAACTGTATTTTACCAGTTAAGCTCTTGAGTGAATATCCATATTGGATCTCTCGGTAGTACAGAAACTGAATAAAAATAAAGCAGTTGAATTTTGGTACTTATAAATCAGTTACTTTTAAACAGATTATAAATTCCGGAATATTTCAAGAGGCATATCAAATCCATAAATATTCACTCACTTGTCTATAAATTATATTAGGGCTAAAGAGTTTTAATTTTTGTGATAAAAATAAGGGAAAAACAAATGCAGACATGTTTAGTTGCTCATATCTCAGAAATTTATAAGTCGATTGTGCTTATTTTCATGACAAGTCTGCTCCTATTATTTATGATATTTTGATACTACTCATGTCTTCTGAGGATGCCGGAAGTCTTTAAAAAATCTGATTTCCACACGCACACAGACAGACGGACATAACTTAGTCGACTCCTCTATTCAAAAGGTTTCAAAAAATACACATATACTTTATGGGGTAGGAAATAAATATTGTGGAAATTTTAAAAATTGACAAAAACTTTGCGTTTAATGACACAAAAATTAATCATACATAATTCATCCATTCATTTAGTTTTCCTAGTATCACAATTGGATACCAATTAAATGACCAGTACTTTACAGGAAAGAATTAAAATCACCAAAGAACGAATCAGCTCAAGTAGGGCTTTATTGAGTTTTTCTTTCTATTTGCTAATTCTATTAATTTTTTACGTTTATTCTGGACAATAGTGTCACTTTTCCTGACAAACATGTGAAAAGTTCCCAACAACAAGTTACAAACATAAAAAATATAACAAATCATGTGAAGTATTTAACAGCAATATAATATTTTACGATAATTTTATATGATATTTTAAAACCAGATTATAATAGGGTTGAAAATCTGCGTTAATATTTTGTTTGCAAATTGGAATTTGTAAAAGAACTAATGATTTCATAAAAAAAAACAAGTAAGAGCGCTATATTCGGCCGTGCCGAATCTTATATACCCTTCACAACGTGTAGTCATGCAATAACAGTAGTTTGTGTCACCATTCATCCCATACATACATACATATAAGAACATACATATATAAAAACATCCCATTGAAAAATTATAAATTCACGTATGTATTTTAAAAAAAAAAAAAAAAAAAAAAAATATAAAAAAAATTTAAAAAAAAATTTTTATATATATAAAATATATAAAACAAAAAAAATTAAAAAAATTAAAAAAAAAAATAATAATAAAAATATATACCATATATTAAATAAAAAAAAAAAAAAAAAATAAAAAAAAAAATAAAAAAAAAAATTTTTAAAAAATTAAAAAAAAATTTTTTTGACTCAGCTGGGATTCGATGCCACGTTTTCCCTAACCAGTATACACGTTTGTATGTATGTATGTTGTTGTTGTAATGTTGTTTTTGTGAAAAAAAAATCGAGGTGGTCGTGGGTTTTTGCTCATATCTCAGTTGTTTATGAACCAATGTTTCTGATTTTCAATACCGATCTACTCCCGAATATTTCTGATATTTTAATACCTTACCCGGGTGCAACCTATGTCGGGGGGATTCAAAAAGTTGATTTCAACATACACACGGACAGACGGTCAGACGGACAGACTGACAGGGCTTAATATACTCCCCTATTCATAAGCTTTCAGAAAATATTTACTTTATGGTGTCGGAAATGAAAATTGTAGAAATTTCACACGGAATGACAAACCTATATATACCCTTTTTCACTGTGTGAAGGGTATAATAAAAACTTTATTACAAACGTTTAGGTTTAGTTATAGTTTGTAAAAGGAGGTTGCTTAGATAAGAAAACGCCTCCAACCAGTGGAATTTGTGGTAAACGGAAATAAAGAAAAAAAAAAATAAAGAATAAAAGATTTTTAAAATATAATATATTCAAGATGAAAGAAAGAAAAAAGAACGACTTTTTTCAAGCCATCATTCTAGTCTTTTGTACACCCTCTATAGCTCACTTCAATATCCAATTAAAAAATCTGTTAAAACGTACATTGATACACGAGATTTTCTACTATTTTTTTTTCTTCCTCATCCTCCTTTTCATTAAATAATCCAAAGTGTCTGGTTCTATCCTAGATCTTACCTGATAATTTCCCGTAAGCAAACCAATAGTCCCCTTAAGACGTACGCTATTAAGGCTTAGAAGAGTTTGCTAAGTTCTTCATTGGCCATAAAACTTTTGACGCTCTGCAGATTCTTTTATCCCTCAATGGCAAATAAGATATTCAAGCCGTCGAGAGAGAAGCTCATGCGTGGTCTTTTAATATCCTACTTTCTATTCACTGCGCGCTTAAGTAATCCCGAAATTTCATAACCGACAACATTACATTGTCCTATAACTCAACAGAGCATAATACTGAATTCTACCAACAGCTATTCTAAAGTCCCTAACCTGTCGTAATTTCACATAATGTCACTTCAACCTCTTGAGATCCGCCTGACTATCTACCGAGAAAGTAACATCGCTATCCCACGTTCCATTAAGGGGATTTATTTCCTTATATCCGACTGGAATACACTACAATCATCAGGCTATTTAAAATACCACCAACATGACCATTGCCATGAACATTCATGACAAATGCATACATCTCATATAGTGCATCGATATCCAACCAACAGTTTTCTTAAGAATTATCCTAGAGACCAATTTCCAAAATTTTTGCCCAATATAGGGTGCCCAACTAGAACGCAATTTTTAAATTTGGCGCCATTCGAAGTGTCATTGTTTTACATTTGAACAATTGTTATTGTTTGCTAGTAGAAGGTACGAGGTTAGTAAAAATGGAGCGCTACACGAATGAACAACGCATTCTCACTGTGAAATTGTTTTACCATAATGGTGAAAGTTTTGCGGCTACAGTTTGCAAATTGCGATCATCCCATTTCCATCTTGATGGCTTAGTCAATAGGCAGAATTGTCGCATTTGGGGTGAGGAAAATCCTTGAGTGATTTACGAGAAGCAAATGCATCCTCAACGTGGTTTTTGGGCTGGAGGAATCATTGGACCTTTTTTTTATGAAAATGAGGCAGTCAATGGTGTTCGGTATCGTGAAATGATAACCAGTTTTTTCTTGCCTAGAATTGAAGAAATGAATGTGGAGGGCATGTGGTTTCAACAAGTTGGCGCCACATGTCATACAGCCAGAGAAACAATTCAATTGCTGCATCAGTCATTTCCCGGTCGTGTTATTTCGCGTTTTGGAGACCAGAATTGGTCGCCTAGATCGTGTGATTTAACACCTTTAGATTATTTTCTTTCGGGTTTTTTTATGTCGATGGTTTACGCGAATAAGCCGACGACGACTCAAGCCTTAAAAGAGGAAAATGGACGCTGCATTAATCAAATATCGCAGCATTTATGCAAAAAGGTCATTGAAAATTTCATTAAAAGATCTTGTGTGTGCCAGCAAAGACGTGGCGGCTATCTGCACGATATATTGTTCTATACATAACCTCATTCTGTCTACTTTACGATATAATAAAGTTTCACGATATTTTTTTTAAATATCTGTGTTTTATTTAAAATTTAAAAATTGCGTTCTAGTTGGGACACCCGATATAATAAACTAAGGGTTAAGAATAATATTCAGCGATCTTTGAAGTGTATTTCTCAGGAGGTGGAATTACACAAGTTAAATCATGCGTTTCTAACTATATCACAGTCTTTTTAAAGCAACTGTTCAAAACTTTACCAATAAAATATATATACAATTATTTAATCTTAGAAAAAATAAATATATTTCTAATGGACTGGAAGTAATCCAAATAGTTGACCCGACAATGTGCTTACGTCCTGAAAACTCCTGCCTTTAATTAACGGCAAGTTGTAATAATGGCCCTTAGTCGATCAATCTCTAAAAATAATTGCGTGTGCTCAAGAAGTATGATAGTGTGTATTAAAAGAAAATATGTGTGACAGATTTTTTGACAGGTCTGTTCTTTTTGAAATACTTTATGATAGGTTTCATTAAATTATAGTTTCAATCAGAATTGCCTTTTGTGGTGCATCTTTATTAAAAAAAACGTACGTATGTGAACATTTTTTATTTCTTGATAATGAATGTATGCAAACGAAACGAATAAAATTTAATAAAAAAAAATTAAATCATTTATTTTTGCAGCTTTTTGTATGAATGCAAGGCACCAGCAATATAGTTTGTTTTGATTTTTTTTTTGTATAGTACTGTACAGTAACAGATTTTCCTGTGAATAAATCGTACGATTGTATTAGATAGTGAAACCACAAACATCTTTGTAGACTTTGTGAAAACGATATTGTTTTACAATGACATTTATTCGTAAATAACAAAAAATTTTGAATTTTTTGAGCCCATATAAACACATTTTGGCAAAAAACTTCTACATGGCTTAATTAGTATTTGGAGCTTTTCTATTTAGTAATTTTTAATATTGTGCACAATTTAGAAATTTACTAAACATTTTTCAACCCTGCTAACAGAACACCACCCTAAAAGCTTTTCGAAAACACAAACTCAAGTACTTTAATTTTACAATTCAAATCTCATTTGTAGTTAAACATGTATATGTAAATGATATACGTACGTACAAACATACATACTCGAACATACGACTGCATGTAATAAACACGTTTTGTGTTCATTCATGTTCGAGAGGTTATTGTTCTTGTTGTGTTAAACAATACACATATAAAATATCTGCTCAGAAATATAATAATTTTTTCTCGTATTTCTTGTTTTAGTAATATATCTATTGTTTTTCTTTTTACATTATTTTGTCCTTTTGTTTTCTGTTCTTGAGTTTTATGTTTTGTCAGTATGTGTGCTTAAATTACTATACATGTGTTTATGTACTCGAATGTTTTGTTTTTTAATGCTTTAGTGCGTGAGCAAAAAACAATTTATTTATTTTTGTGCATTTTGTTTATTATTTTTAGTTTTTGCACGTATATGATTTTTATTTCAATTTAATTTTGATTTATGACTGAACTTAATGTTTTTGTATTTATTTATACATACTCGTACATAATAAACTTGATGTTATCAAGGTTATTTTAACAAATAAGTGCTAAGATATGAAATGTAATTTAAGATAAAACTTATACTCGTACATGTTTATTACCCAATTGAATGGTAATATTGTTGAGAACTTATACTTATCTCAATTTCAAATATTAAAATGAAACATTTTTTGTTAATAGTTCTTGTTAGTAATGTTGATGGTGTGAGACATGTTTGCAGGTTATATCTTACTGAGATTTGTAATTATTATTATTTAAAAAAAACTTCCCCTCTATTGAGATACATGCGAATCAGTATTACCAATTCTATCAATAATTGAAATGACCGTTTGTTAAACTTAAATAATAGACAGTTTATTTATAAAACGTTAACGAAACGAATACCCAAAATGCACGCAAACTAAAATACTATTGACCAGTTTTACAAAATTTTAACAACTTTGCTTTTATTGTATTCGATTGTAATGGAATTGTACATATTTAAAACGTAGCGAAAAAATAGGAAAAACATTTAAAAGTTTACAAACATTTTAACAAAGTCTAACACAAACTGTTCATACAAAACGAAACAAAACAAAAAACAATATTGTAATAACGAAACGCACTAATGGTATAGGAAACTAAATTAAAATTGTTTTAATATAAACTACTTTTTTTCTACGACTTCAAATGATTTTTTTTTTGTTAATGCTGCAATCAAAATTGTTTGTGGTTTTAAAAATTTGCACTGCATTTGCAACGAATTCGTGATATTTTTATGCTTAAGGGCATCAATATGTGTACAATTTGTTTGTGTTAGAGTAAAACAAAAATAGATTACATGAGATATTTATTGAAAAAAAAAAAACAAATTGTTTCAAATAAGTTAAGGTTTTGTTTCAACCTTCGCATTGAGCAGACTCAAATCTAGCTTAGATGTTTTGTTGGAGAGCTATTACTGATATATACGAGTTTTGGATTAATTGCTCCTAAGCGTATTACTTATCAAGAAAAATAAATTTCTTTTTGTGATATGGTGTTTAAATATTATTTTTCCTAACCCCTGGATTCTTGCCTAACATTGTGAGAAAGGGTATTTTTATTTAATTTTTTTCATTCATATGTAATTTATTTACTTGTCATTATGGTTCCACTAAGTATAAGTTTTCTGCAATATAGGGCTGTCTAAGAGTTATCTAAAATCCAATATAAATAGACATGAAAAGACTTCAGACCAAAATCCTTGAAATAAAATCGCTGCTGATAGCAAAAAATATCGGTTGAGATATAAAGAAAAGCAAAAATAGATGCTGTTCTATTCAAGACCTTTAGAAAGAATGTGAGACTAATCAAGCAAAAACCGGCGAAGAAAAGAGCAAAGTTGAGGCAAATATAATTTCAAGAGGCAAAATATTTATAAGATTGGTTTCCTAGCAAAATTTGGTAATTCTCCCATTTTGTATTTTCACTAAAGAAACTAAAACACACTAAAAACTAAAACATTGTACGTACTCTAGTTACAAATGGTTTTTCTAAATATTTATCTGTTATGCTTTGTCCTTTTTTCTGTTTGCTCTGTTTCGTTAGTCTGACTATTTGTGTCGTTTTTTTCCCTCTCTGCCTACGTCTTTAGGACCTAAAGGTGCATCTTAGGTCAACTCCTGCAAATAATAAATAAAAAATAACAAAAACACGGGGCCCGGTGTTAAATAAAAACATTGTTCAAGTAATACCATCTTGTTAAAATCATGTGATGTAATGCAACTGTATACTTGCAAATTACTTAAGCGACTTAAGCTATATGAAAACACTAAACAACTTGTGGTAATGACGTGCAAAAAGAATACAGGATGTTCGTAAGTTTAATACTAACTCAATCATATATGAAAGACATAAAATCAATTAGAACAAATAATTGTAGTTTTAAATTTTTAATATAATACTGAGTTAAATGGTTGATATTTACATACCACACTTGAAGTTCTGATCAAAAAAGTACTGATGATGAAACCGCAGCGGGTTTCGAAAATGCATTCCACTCTCCTAGTATCGGATAAATTAAAATTTTCCTAGATATTCTGCCATTATCACTTTGAAGTTATAGCCTGATAATTAAAATAAAAATAAAAAGGATTGAATCTAATATGAAGAAAAAAATAATAAATTAGGTTTCTAATACCTCTAATTAACTTTCTTTAATGATTCCATTGTCTGATTACTGCTCTTAGTTGAAAGTTTTTTTTTTTTTTTTTTTTGTAAAAAAAATTAACTGTCTTAAAAAATTTTAAATAAAATTCTTTTTGAATATTGACTTAACGATTTTTTTTTGTTCTTTTTTTTATATTTTTTCCTGGGCTTTCTTTTTAGTTTGTAATTCTTATTTCTTTAATAAGAAACTTAAACCACTAACCGTTTAGTGATAAATTAAATATTTTTAAAAAGAATAAAAATAAGTTTGTTGATATATCTCTTTGGAAACATTACAGCATTAAAGTGGAAGAAAATAAATGACTAATTTCTTAAAAAACATCTAAATGGAATTCACGCAGAGTCATAATATTATGTCAAAAACATAAGATTTTTGATATATTTCTTATTAAAGGCCCAATTAAGGACATTCTTAGTTAATAGAGGAAGAATATTAATATAAAACGGCGATACCTAGATCCCCTCTATTGTAAATAGTTACACATTACTAACACTTGATAATAATATGAATGTTTTTATTATATAAAGGGGCAGCCAATTACACATAAACTCACAGAACAAGTAAAAGCACTATATACGGCTCTGCCGAATCTTTTATACCCACCACCAATTCGATGTACTTTTACAGCACACAATTTATTATTTTGTTTTTAACAGTAGTCGCTATGGAATAATCCCTTTATACTGAAACATGTATTCCTTTGTTTGCGTAAATATCGTCTCTCAACGAGACCTTAAGTATTTCTACATTAAAAATTATACTGACTCTTTTTTACTACAATTTTGCATTTTTGTGGAAACTGTGTAAAAAGAGTAAAATTTTTACTCCGAGCTAGTTAAAAGATAATATTAGATTTTTGGTGGCATGTCACCTCCCTCCTACTTTTAAAATTATATAATTAATGCTTAAGTTCAACTTAGATAATTCGTTAAAGATTTTTTAATTTGTATCCATACAGAAATAAAATTAATTTAAGTTAAAGCGTTATATGGTAACTGGGGATTAAAGCGTGCTTCTTTTATTTTCCTGCAAAACTAATTTTACCAGAAAACTAAATATGCAAAATTTCATCATCTAATATATGTGATACTGTTTTGTAAGCGTTCAGATTAATTAACAGTAAATTATGTGAGAAGTGGGCGTTAAAGTAGGCGTTTTAGGGTAGTTTCTGGTGATAAATTCTACTTACATATTTCAATATGGAGTCCCTTGTTCTGTCTTTATAGCCTGAATGAAAGTTAGAAAATTGTAAAAAGAAATATAATTATATATTTGAATCGTTGAATTGTATACAATATTATTTTATACTAGCTAATACCCGGTGTGCTTCGCCACCCCAAATTTTAGTATTTAATTCATATGGCAGGTGCCACGCCCACTATTGTTAATGCAGCCATTTTTTAATAAATGTTTATTTGAATATCAAAGTTGCATTTGCAAAATTTTACTACTCTAATCGATATCGTTTTCCAAATATACGAAATTTAGTATTTAATTTATGTGACCACGCCTACTATTGAAAGTCCGCCCATTTTTTACCCAAATGTTCGTGTGGATGTCAAACTTTGCCGTACTTAATTTGAAGACTCTAGCTGCATTAACTTTCGTGATATATAATATTTAATACTTATCTTTTAATAGGGCGTGGCACCCCGCCCACTTACAATTTTAAACCAAAGTATAGCCTATAGTTCTTTCCAGACATACATAAAGATTCTGTGAAAATTTCAAGGAAATCGGTCCAGCCGTTTAACCGTCTATAAAGCACAAACAAATATACAAACATACAAACACACATTGAATTTTATATATGTATATAGATATAGATATAACCTCAATTTTGTTTTGTTATTTTACATTAATAAGTCTGTAAGGATATATAATCTATAGACAACAGATAAATAAATAAAACATATAAAAATATATACAAAACAACCAATAACCGATTCAGGTTCTTTTATTCACCTAAACATGTCTACTAACTGCTCCTAAAGTTGGGTGTGCGGTTCCTATTTAGATATAAATATATTAATGCCTTCGTAAAAAGTAAAAAAAATAATTCTAATCTCTTTAAAACTAAAAACTCTGATTAAAATTGATGAGATTGAGAGGCATTTGAGTTTCAGTTTTTTTAAATTAAAAAAAAAAATACAAGCGGTTGATATTAGGTTTCGAATAGCATTTGAAAATTATATGAAAAAACGTAAAAAAAGCAATCTAATACTATTATACTATAAATACTTTTCTTACTTTTAAACCTAAAAAAAGGATTAAAACATTACAATCTATCAACACAAATTAGTTTTTTCATTTGAAATATCTTATCTCGAAAGATAGTAACTTAAATGACACCTTTTTTAAAATAAATATAAAGCCCCTAAATGATTCAGTATTTTTTAATCTATATATATAAAAGTGAAACTCTGTGTGTGTGTGTGTGTGTGTGTGTGTGTGTGTGTGTTAGCTATAGACTCCGAAACTGTAAAACCGATCGGGCTCAAACTTTGGTAAGTTGTTGTACACATACCAGGGGGTGTTTATGGGTGGAAAAAAGTGGGCGGGGCCACGCCCATAAAAATTAGTTATCATTTTTAGCTACTTGCACTTGACCGATTTTTCTGAAACTTTGCACACATATCGAGCTGTCATGACTAAATAATTTCGTGATAAGAAAAGTGGGCGGGGCCACGCCCCTAAAAAAGTTTTAATTTTGAGGTACTTGCACTGGACCGATTTTTCTAAACTTTTGCACACATATTAAGCTGTCGTGACTTTATAATTTCGTGATTAAAAAAGTGGGCGGGGCCACGCCCATAAAAAAAAGGTTATAATTTTGAGGTACTTGCACCAGACCGATTTTTCTGAAACTTTGCACACATATCGAGCTGTCTTGACTTAATAATTTCGTGATTAGAAAAGTGGGCAGTGCCACGCCCATAAAAAATAGGTATCATTTTGAGGTACTTGCACTAGACCGATTATTCTGAAACTTTGCACAAATATTGAGCTATTATGACTTTACAATTTCTTGATTAGAAAAGTGGGCAGGGCCACGCCCATAAAAACAATTATAATTTTGAGGTACTTGCACTGGTCCGATTCTTCTGAAACTTTGCACACATATTGAGCTGTTATGACTTTACAATTTCGTGATTAGAAAAGTGCGCAATGCCACGCCCATAAAAAAAATTATAATATTTAGGTTTTTGCACTTGATAATCAATTAAAATTCAGAATGCATTTTGATTCATTAAGGGGCGTAGCAACGCGCGCCGGGTCCGGCTAGTCTATATATATAAAAGTGAAACTCTGTGTGTGTGTGTGTGTGTGTGTTAGCTATAGACTCCGAAACTGTAAAACCGATCGGGCTCAAACTTTGGTATGTTGTTGTACACACACCACGGAGTGTTTATGGGTGGAAAAAAGTGGGCGGGGCCACGCCCCTAAAAAAGTTTTAATTTTGAGGTACTTGCACTAGACCGATTTTTCTAAAATTTTGCACACATATTAAGCTGTCGTGACTTTATAATTTCGTGATTAAAAAAGTGGGCGGGGCCACGCCTATAAAAAAAAGGTTATAATTTTGAGGTACTTGCACTGGACCGATTTCTATGAAACTTTGCACACATACTAAGCTGTCACAACCATATAATTTCGTGATTAGAAAAGTGGGCAGGGCCACGCCCATAAAAAAAGGTTATAATTTTGAGGTACTTGCACCAGACCGATTTTTCTGAAACTTTGCACACATATCGAGCTGTCATGACTAAATAATTTCGTGATTAGAAAAGTGGGAAGTGCCACGCCCATAAAAAAAGGTATAATTATGAGGTACTTGCACTAGACCGATTATTCTGAAACTTTGCACACATATTGAGCTGTTACGACTTTAAAATTTCGTGTATATAAAAGTGGGCAATGCCACGCCTATAAAAAATTATAATATTTAGGTTTTGCACTTGATATTCAATTAAAATTCAGAATGCATTTCGATTCATTAAGAGGCGTAGCAACGCGCGCCGGGTTTGGCTAGTTTAAAATAAAATAAACAACAAATTCCTATAGCAATAACTACCTCCATCCTTTTATGTTCCCAATTTTATCGCACAAATTTAATTGATATTTAAAGGACTGTCACCAAAGGTATTTACAATCATTTATAAATACCAACAAAAACTTTTGTTTGATAAGGAAATTGAAAACATGATATCTAAATCAAAATCATATTGACATAAACTGTGTTTTAATTAAAACTAAAAAAAAGGAAGAAAAATAAAATAAATAAATAAAAAACTTTAACTAAAGCGTAGATCGAGAGGATAAAAGTGCGTATTTAGGTATGTGTGTCTCTTTATGTGTATAAATCTTTTGTTATCTCAGCATCTATGTTTAACATTTTGTTACAAATACAGAGAATCAGAACAAAAAAAAAAAAACAACAATCGATATGCAACAGACGAAACTGTTGAAAAATTCTTATTAACGCTGTAGCTTTTTTAAGATGTTGTTTTAGACTTAAAAAAAATTTGTTTAAAAAACTTGAAGTTTATAAAATCAAATAAATATTTGTTAAAATAAAATTGATTAAAGTAAGTTTTTCGTTACATTTCATTTCGAAACTATTTATTTTATAATAAACAATATTTTTTTTCCAACATCGATATTAAGTGCTATGAAGTAAGCAAACATGTTATTATAAAAAAAAATACATATAAATACAGAGGATATTTTCTTTCGAGATTCGACTAATTTCAATGAGCTACAAAAATTATGGTAATAGTTATACATACAAGATATTATATGTATGTATGTATATAAGAGCTAGCTTTATATTTTTTATAGCCTCCGGTGTAAAAGCGGTACAAAGTAATTGATTAACGTCAGCCCTTCTCCAAAGTCAAACGATGATTCTACCAATAGATTGGGTTCTGACCGACGCCCTACCACCAGCCCTGAGTAACATGTAATGGAATTGAGTTACGTCCAAAGGTATGAATGCTTATCTACATTAATATCTTAGTTTATGTACATACATACATACATACTTATGTATGTATATGTATGTACCTTGTTTATGTATTTTGCTACTTGTGGTCTGAAAAAATTCAAACATGTCACTGAGTAACTTTCTCTCTTAAAAGGCAACTGAAACCCGAGATTTTAATTGTGGCCTGTAGTTTGCATGACCTCTACATCTTCGTGCATCAGTCACTAAACCTTAACTCTCTGCTTTGTTGAAAATTTAACAAGATCTAGAAATATGATTTGTTGCCAGAAGTTCGATCAAGGTCGAGTAGAAGATATTAAACCATCTCTGAATCTGATTTCCCGCTTTAAAAAATAATCACAGCCACCATCTGTATTCCCAAGAGTACACCAATAATCTGTTTATTTCAAGTTCTAGAAGCTTACTGGTATCCATGGGTCTCTGGTCAGCTTTCATTGTTTTCTCTGACCACAGTTTTAGTTTACTTATGGCCCAAACAACCCAATGTGTTGATCCTACCTTTTTGTGTCGTACTGTTAATATACCAAGGCATGACACTAGCTAAGGAAACAAGCCCCTGGAGCAAAAATAAATAAAAAAGGTGAAGATTTGAATAGAACTTGTATGTACTGACTACTTCTCTTTCTCATTGATAAATATTCAGCAGTAGTCATTGTAGTAGAGACCAAGAGTTAGTTAAAGCTATCTACACAGGCAATGTCTGTAGTATACTCCTACCGCACGTGATATCTTCCTTGTTCCAAGTTTAAATAGGGGTTTAGTCTTGACATAAGTTTGAAATATATTGCACTGTTTTTTTAAAGAGAAAAAAAATTTTAAATCATGGAATAATTTATTTTTTTACACTATTAAATATCAATGTTCAATATCATATGGTGCCACTAAATCATACAAAAACAGTTAGTTTTACAGTTTCATAGTATTATAACTGATAACCATGTTTGTATACCGTCCACCGGTTTGTTAAATATTCTGATGATTGTGACGATCTGACGATGTGAGACAAAAATTAGGGAAAGATATTTGATGATAAATTCTCTATCATGCACAATTGAAAGATTTATTCTCTACAAAAACTTTCATACTTCTGTGACACTTAATACAAAAAATGTCAGCAATATTTGTTGTCACCCTACAGATAGTATTGGACTACGTGGTCCATTTTAGCTAAATGGACTACTTACAACATGGTCCTATGTTATGCAGTTATGGACCATATCATTGTTAAACAAGAGATTGTAGTTAAACGACAAGTGTTCGTGTTTTAACGATTACATATATTGTTGTCAAAACGTGTATAATGGTCGTGTAGGTGCTCCATCGAGTACTGACAAACAGTAGTTTTGAGACTACTCCGATGGGTTATATAGTCTAGCCCTAGGACATCGTACTGTTAAATCAACCATGTTTTCTCCATACATTTGGGTTATCTTTGGATTAGTCCTAGTCTATTACAGAGTATACTGTACATGCGTCTAAAGTATACTAGTCCGCGTTATCTGCAGGGCAGTGCCTTACTTCTACACAGAAAACATGCCACAAATAGTTTAAATTTGAAGTGGCTTTAAACTGATGACATGCTAAATTCTATGAAAGTGACATTCTGTATCTTCAGCAAAAATAAATAAATAAGAAATAGGAAAATAGTTGATGTTTATTTAAAATAAAATATTAAAATTAAATTAAATATTACAATTAAAACCTATTAAATATAGTATTTTTTTAGATGTCAGTAAGATTAAAATTTTACTAGCAGTTAGATGACTCTTTTTTAAATATTATAAAAAAATTACAGGCGAAATAAAATCAATTAATTAAGAATTAGAATTTGTCAGTCGGAACTCTCCTTTGAAATTCGCAACTAGCTTCAATCATGCATAACTGTATCATACTATTGCCGTTTTATAATTAGAAACCTGTTTTATCTCTTAGTTTATACTAGCATAGTTTCCTTCTTATCCAATTAAAATCTTATTTTTTAAAATTTAAAAATGAGGGTCAAAAACTTTTCTGTATATTAACACACCCATATAAGTCTGATATCATGTTTGTATTGTTGTTTGTTTCCCCTCGTGTTGCTCCAAAACTCTCTGTAGTAAAATACAAATATTTGTTTTTGTTTGTTTTTCCTTTCAAGGGAAATTAATTAAGAGTCGTTAGAAAGGAAAAAATTCTAACAAAAATAAAAAGGTAAGAAAATAATGAAAATGTCGAAATGATGAACAGAGAAAGTACAATAAAAACAAGTTGATGTCTTGTGTTGCCATATACTTCTTTAAATAACTTACAGTTTGGAGACAAAAACTTTATTTCGAAATAGAAAACATTTTCAAAGACGTCATCTTGAAGCAAAAAAAGAAATTATTTTCGTTTACAAATAATTTATATTGTGCTTATGTCTAAGTCGATTTCGAACCGATTTTCTAGCCTTCCTCTGAGCAGGTTTTTGAAATAAAGTCTTAAGAGTTTAGTATCACTATCATGTTATTAGGTTAATTAGGAGCTTCGGAAATACAATATAGATATTTAAAAAAACGTCTCTATTTTTATCTATAATTATTCAAGTTAGTGACCACTGGGTGCACAATTTTCTAAGGATAATTTTTGCTTATATCTCAGCTAATTATGGGATAATTTCGCTAGTTTACAACACATATTTTTTGCCGGCTATTTTTATAAATTTGATACTACATTACATAGTGTATACATGCCTTTATTTAAAAAGAGTAGTTCTCACAACATTGTAGATATATTTTTTATTGAAACTACAAATGCAATTCTATTTGATCATTCAAATTTAATGATAAATACAAAAATAAATAGGGTTGGAAAAAAGTTCATAATCGCAGAATCTTTAATATGCAGTTTTTAACCATCATCCTCATATATGACGATACATTAAATGGATATTTAACAAAAACCGTCTTTAATTTTCATTTAGCATAAATAACTGTTAAAACTTGTTTAGTTAAATGTAGGAGCAATCTTTGATATTAGAATGATGTTATTCTTTGCTTTAGCTTGTTCGGAGTACCCTACAAGACCCGAAAGCCTTATCTTCGATATATACCCTGGCAAATTGTTGCCCGCAAATGATAAACAAATTATATTCTGTCTGCATTTCTACAATATATTTAACATTGCTACACACATTATGTCTTACAAGCTTTTTCCCTACCAAGCGGACACAATAGATCAACTCGCTGAGAAACACACAATGCTACAACTGCATTCAATTTAGCTAACATTAAGCTGTATTCAAAACAAAAACTGATTTTTAGGTTTATTTTCTACTAATATAGTAAAGCCAACCTATAGCACGAACCCTGAGCAATTGAGGCATACCCCGACTGGAAAAATAAACTAAATCACATATTGTAACCACTTGCAAATAGGGTAAAAATTCTTCAATGTTTGTTTAATGTGTGGAATGCTGTAAAAAATAACAATTAATTAAGGTATATCTAAAAATTAAGAAAATCTGAAATAATTATGAAAAACATACTTATTTTTCAATCAAAATACTGGAAAACTTATAGAAGTTTCAAAAAGTTGTCGAAAACTGTATTGAAATTTAAACATTTATATTGATGTGGTAACAACTTAATGAAAAACGTTTCAAAATTCTTTTAAATTGTGTTAATTTTACAGGTTAAAATTCAAATACGACAGGACATTTGAATATAGTTAAAATTGTTCCTGAACAAAAAAAAATCATTTAAGCTTATGGCTTATTTATAGTCTTTCTATGAACTACTGAATAAACAGTTTAAGTCGAGATTTGCAAATTTACATTATTGTATTTATGCTTTTTTGAAAAATTCAAAAAGTTAGTTTAAAGTTCTTCAAAAAAAATTCACAAAATTTTAATTAGTTTTCATAAATCAGCATCATTTTACTACTTATAGAATATAGATTAGATTATAGAATCAAATTGAAGATAATAATTGTTTTTTTTATTTTGTTGTTTTTTTTTAATTTCTGCTCTCCTGAAATATTTCACAATATAAATTAAGATTTTTTTGACAAAAGTCAAATCGATTACTTATGCACTATTTGTGCTCACATTATGATAATTATTCAACCAAATTTCATTTCATTTATTTTTTTTTGCAACTCAAATTATAGATAGACCGTTATTAAAATCAGCTATTATTATTATTTTTTAATATACTGAATTCAACCTTTAGTTGTCTTTGTTTCTTTTTAATATATAAAGAGTGAATTATTTTAAATATAAAATTATTTCTTTTAAAAAAAGCTTAGTTTTACATGTTATTGCAACATGTCAATAATGTATATAATATATACCGAAAAATATTTTAAATCAAAATTTATATTATAATAGACTTTAAATCAAAAAAACTTTAATGTATAGTTTACAGATTGTTATACTTCAATAAATAAACGGAAAATTTATTAAAGAAATATTTATTTTTCTTTATTTCCTACAGAGTATATAATCAGCGATTAATAATATTTTTATTTTTGCTTTTGCCATCAACCATTGAGTTTTCTTGGTTGTCGATTTATGTTTTTAATATTATTTAAACTTAAACAAGTAAGAGTGCTTTATTCGGCCGTGCCGAATCCTATATACCCTTCACAACGTGTAGTCATGCAATAACAATAGTTTGTATCACCATTCATCCCATATGAAATACCTTCATACACATATAAAAAACATACATATAAAAAAATTCCATTGTAAAATTAAAATTAAATGTTAAAAAAAATAAAAATAAAAATAAAAAAATAATAAAAAAATTAAAAAAATAATTTAAAAAAAAAAATAATTAAAATATAAATAATAAATATAAAAAAAAAAATATAAAAAAATTAAAAAAATATATAAAAAAAAAAATTTTTTTGGCTCAGCTTGGATTCGATGCCACGTTTACTCTAACCAATATACACGTTTGTATGGACGTGGTCGTGGGTTTTTGATCATATCTCAGTTGTTAATGTACCGATATTTCTGATTTTCAATACCAATCTACTCCCGAATATTTTGATCATATCTCAGTTGTTAATGTACCGATATTTCTGATTTTCAATACCAATCTACTCCCGAATATTTCTGATATTTGAATACCTCACCCGGGTCCAAGCGATTTCGGGGGGGTTCAAAAAGTTAATTTCAACATACACATGGACAGATGGTCAGATGGTCAGACTGGCAGACGGACGACTAAAAGAGCTTAATCGACTCCCCTATTCATAAGCTTTCAGAAAATATATACTTTATGGGGTTGGAAATGAAAATTGTAGAAATTTCACACGGAATGACAAACCTATATATACCCTTTTTCACTGTGTGAAGGGTATAAAAAGGATTAAGTACTTTACTTCCCTTATATATTTAAGTTTTTAATTTTTTTTTTAATCTGAAAGGGATTTAAACAAAGGCTTTTCTTCTTTTCATGAACAAATAACAAATAATATAACAAACCATTTTTTATTTTAATTTTTTTCCCATTTGTATTTACTTTTTAATAAAAATACAGGAAAAATTTTAATAACCCTAAATCATTTTTATAAATGTACAAGGTGGACGTAAGTCACTTTGTGGTTTAAAAATTATGAAAAATGTATACCAAATGCAATTTTTTTTGCAATAAGCATACAGACAATGTCACCAAAATGATTCCAATTTATAGTAATGCAATACTTTGCTCATTCCAGAACATTTTGCATAACATTTTTCAAAACTTGTGCCTGTAGCGCTCTAATTTTTGAAGCAATGTTGTCCTTGACTTCATAAGTATACTCGCTCCTTCAAACAACCTCAAAGAAAAAAGTCGAAAGCAAACAAATCTCTCGAATTCACCAGGCAACAATTAGAGTTTAAAGTGCCATTGTTTCTCAGTATGTGCAAAATTTTTCAATAGCAAGACGTAAAAATTGGTCTATCATTAACCCATTTCCATCCTCTGTTCGCACTTGCGAACACAAAAATTACTCATTTTGATCGGTAATTTTTTCTGCTTTACTGAACTGTTATGTTTAAATTTTTTACGCAGAAGTATTGTATATATTCTTAGCTTATATAAATAAGAAAAAATAATTTTGTTAATTTAATTATTTTTTATGCTATTTGCTATTTTTCTACGCCACCATTTTTAGTGGTTTTTAATTTAACCCATCATATATATTTTTTGTACAAGAATTAAAATCGTAATTATGCAGTTTTTACAGCAACAAATAAACAAAATAAAATCAAAACAAACAAGTAAAAGTGCTATATTCGGCCGTGCCGAATCTTATATACCCTTCACAACGTGTAGTCATGCAATAACAGTAGTTTATGTCACCATTCATCCCATATGAAATACGTACATACAAATATAAAAACATCCCATTGTAAAATTATAAATTCTCGTATGTATGTTAAAAAAACAAAAAAAAAATAAAAAAAAAATTAAAAAAAAAAAATTTAAAAAAAAAAAATTTAAAAAAAAATTTTTTAAAAAAAAAAAAAATTATTATATATATAATATATATAAAACAAAAAAAAATAAAAAAAAAATTAAAAAAAAAATTTAAAAAAAAATAATAAAAATATAAATAATATATTAAATAAAAAATAAAAAATAAAAATAAAAAAATATAAAAAAAATAAAAAAAAAAAATTTTAAAAAAAAATTTTAAAAAAATTAAAAAAAAATTTTTTGGCTCAGCTGGGATTCGATGCCACGTTTTCTCTAACCAGTATACACGTTTGTATGTATGTATGTTGTTGTTGTAATGTTGTTTTTGTGGAAAAAAATCGAGGTGGTCGTGGGTTTTTGCTCATATCTCAGTTGTTTATGTACCAATGTTTCTGATTTTCAATACCATTCTACTCCCAAATATTTCTGATATTTTAATACCACACCCGGGTCCGAGCGATGTCGGGGGTCTTCAAAAAGTTGATTTCAACATACACACGGACAGACGGTCAGACGGACAGACGGACAAACGGACAGACTGACAGGGCTTAATCGACTCCTCTATTCATAAGCTTTCAGAAAATATATACTTTATGGGGTCGGAATTGAAAATTGTAGAAATTTCACTCGCAATGACAAACCTATATATACCCTTTTTCACTGTGTGAAGGGTATAAAAACTAGAAAAAATTTTAACACAGTTGTTGTACCTAACAGCAAATATTGCTGTTCGCAAGCGCGAACGTTGGCTGCTATTCAACATCTATAATTGAAACAAGTAAGAGCACTATATTTGGCTGTGCCGAATCTTTTATACCCACCACCAATTTTGTGTACATTTAAAGCGCAATATTTATTATTTTGTTAATAGCTATGGAATAATCTCTTTATAATAAAATATGTATCACTTTCTTTATAGAGAGTGATTAAATTTTAAGGGCCCATGTATTTAAATTTGTTTTCTGCATTTCACTTGACATTTCTCAATCTCAAACTTACTCAATTTGATCCGTGGAAAGATACGCAAATGAGCAACGCTTTAAAGTTATTCAGGTTTTTTATAAAAATGGGCGTTCAAATCAAAATGCATTTTGTGCACTTCGTAATTCTTTTGATCAACATAATCGTTCAAATTCGTCCACAATCGGGAGAATTGTAAAAAATATTTAAATTTCTGCAAAACAGGTCTGTATAAAATGTTAGAAAATCTGTAAATGGCTTCTTAGTTCGTTGAATGGGAACCACTGCTGGTTTTTGCGATAGTGTTGCAAAAGAGCAGTCAACCTCGCTTCATCATCATGCCCAACAATTGAGCATCAACATTGTCATTGAAAATTTGGACCATCAGATAGAGGAGTGGCGCAAGGATGGGGGGCCATTTGGCCGATATGTTGTTAAATACATAATTGAACCATACAAATATTATCATTATTAAAAGAAATGATAATAATTTGCGAATGAGTACAACTTAGGTGTTTCAATATAGCCCTTTGTTATTCCAAAATCTTTATTAATAGAGAAATTATATAAATTTTAGGCAAATCGTTATATGGGAGGTGGGCGTAAAAGTGGGCGTGGCACCTTAATTTTCCGGCACAGTAATGACAATGCCTAGGGGGATATACGTAGCAAATTTTATCATCATACCTCTAATTTTGGCGGTTTTATAAGCTTTTAAATTTCATTAACGGTTTATAACGTGAAAAGTGGGCGTTATAGTAGGCGTGTCAAAGTTATTTTTGCGAATGTGTACAACTTAGGAGTTTCAATATAGCCCTTTATAATTCCAAAATCTTTATTAATAGAGAAATTATATGAATTTTGAGTAAAACGTTATATGGGAGGTGGGCGTAAAAGTGGGCTTGGCATATTGATTTTCCGTTACAGAAAAGCCTCTCACCAAAAAGCAAAGTGTGCAAAATTTCAGAGCCGTACATCTAATTTTGTTGCTTTTATGACGTTTTTGTTTTTAAATATACCGAAAAGTACACTGTGCGGTATAAATTTTCGTACATCTTGATCGATAACTCCTCTCCTAATGCATAGATTTAGATAATTTTCGGGGAAAAATATTGTTTTTACTCAGGAAATATATATTCGAAGTTTCATGAGTCTACGTTAATGCGTTTGGACACAATTCCATTTTATTCGATGTTTGAAGGACACGGTTTTTTCGACCTACTCTTGCTTTTCGAGCTATAACTCTCTTCCTAATATTCCGATTTAGCCCATTTTCAATTTTTCGGTGCGACCTCTATCGTGCTTTCAACAGACGGACAGACGGACGGACGGACATAGCTAGATCGTCATCAAATCAAACCCTGATTCAGTTAGTTTTACAGTTTCATAGTATTATAACTGATAACCATGTTTGTATACCGTCCACCGGTTTGTTAAATATTCTGATGATTGTGACGATCTGACGATGTGAGACAAAAATTAGGGAAAGATATTTGATGATAAATTCTCTATCATGCACAATTGAAAGATTTATTCTCTACAAAAACTTTCATACTTCTGTGACACTTAATACAAAAAATGTCAGCAATATTTGTTGTCACCCTACAGATAGTATTGGACTACGTGGTCCATTTTAGCTAAATGGACTACTTACAACATGGTCCTATGTTATGCAGTTATGGACCATATCATTGTTAAACAAGAGATTGTAGTTAAACGACAAGTGTTCGTGTTTTAACGATTACATATATTGTTGTCAAAACGTGTATAATGGTCGTGTAGGTGCTCCATCGAGTACTGACAAACAGTAGTTTTGAGACTACTCCGATGGGTTATATAGTCTAGCCCTAGGACATCGTACTGTTAAATCAACCATGTTTTCTCCATACATTTGGGTTATCTTTGGATTAGTCCTAGTCTATTACAGAGTATACTGTACATGCGTCTAAAGTATACTAGTCCGCGTTATCTGCAGGGCAGTGCCTTACTTCTACACAGAAAACATGCCACAAATAGTTTAAATTTGAAGTGGCTTTAAACTGATGACATGCTAAATTCTATGAAAGTGACATTCTGTATCTTCAGCAAAAATAAATAAATAAGAAATAGGAAAATAGTTGATGTTTATTTAAAATAAAATATAAAAATTAAATTAAATATTACAATTAAAACCTATTAAATATAGTATTTTTTTAGATGTCAGTAAGATTAAAATTTTACTAGCAGTTAGATGACTCTTTTTTAAATATTATAAAAAAATTACAGGCGAAATAAAATCAATTAATTAAGAATTAGAATTTGTCAGTCGGAACTCTCCTTTGAAATTCGCAACTAGCTTCAATCATGCATAACTGTATCATACTATTGCCGTTTTATAATTAGAAACCTGTTTTATCTCTTAGTTTATACTAGCATAGTTTCCTTCTTATCCAATTAAAATCTTATTTTTTAAAATTTAAAAATGAGGGTCAAAAACTTTTCTGTATATTAACACACCCATATAAGTCTGATATCATGTTTGTATTGTTGTTTGTTTCCCCTCGTGTTGCTCCAAAACTCTCTGTAGTAAAATACAAATATTTGTTTTTGTTTGTTTTTCCTTTCAAGGGAAATTAATTAAGAGTCGTTAGAAAGGAAAAAATTCTAACAAAAATAAAAAGGTAAGAAAATAATGAAAATGTCGAAATGATGAACAGAGAAAGTACAATAAAAACAAGTTGATGTCTTGTGTTGCCATATACTTCTTTAAATAACTTACAGTTTGGAGACAAAAACTTTATTTCGAAATAGAAAACATTTTCAAAGACGTCATCTTGAAGCAAAAAAAGAAATTATTTTCGTTTACAAATAATTTATATTGTGCTTATGTCTAAGTCGATTTCGAACCGATTTTCTAGCCTTCCTCTGAGCAGGTTTTTGAAATAAAGTCTTAAGAGTTTAGTATCACTATCATGTTATTAGGTTAATTAGGAGCTTCGGAAATACAATATAGATATTTAAAAAAACGTCTCTATTTTTATCTATAATTATTCAAGTTAGTGACCACTGGGTGCACAATTTTCTAAGGATAATTTTTGCTTATATCTCAGCTAATTATGGGATAATTTCGCTAGTTTACAACACATATTTTTTGCCGGCTATTTTTATAAATTTGATACTACATTACATAGTGTATACATGCCTTTATTTAAAAAGAGTAGTTCTCACAACATTGTAGATATATTTTTTATTGAAACTACAAATGCAATTCTATTTGATCATTCAAATTTAATGATAAATACAAAAATAAATAGGGTTGGAAAAAAGTTCATAATCGCAGAATTTTTAATATGCAGTTTTTAACCATCATCCTCATATATGACGATACATTAAATGGATATTTAACAAAAACCGTCTTTAATTTTCATTTAGCATAAATAACTGTTAAAACTTGTTTAGTTAAATGTAGGAGCAATCTTTGATATTAGAATGATGTTATTCTTTGCTTTAGCTTGTTCGGAGTACCCTACAAGACCCGAAAGCCTTATCTTCGATATATACCCTGGCAAATTGTTGCCCGCAAATGATAAACAAATTATATTCTGTCTGCATTTCTACAATATATTTAACATTGCTACACACATTATGTCTTACAAGCTTTTTCCCTACCAAGCGGACACAATAGATCAACTCGCTGAGAAACACACAATGCTACAACTGCATTCAATTTAGCTAACATTAAGCTGTATTCAAAACAAAAACTGATTTTTAGGTTTATTTTCTACTAATATAGTAAAGCCAACCTATAGCACGAACCCTGAGCAATTGAGGCATACCCCGACTGGAAAAATAAACTAAATCACATATTGTAACCACTTGCAAATAGGGTAAAAATTCTTCAATGTTTGTTTAATGTGTGGAATGCTGTAAAAAATAACAATTAATTAAGGTATATCTAAAAATTAAGAAAATCTGAAATAATTATGAAAAACATACTTATTTTTCAATCAAAATACTGGAAAACTTATAGAAGTTTCAAAAAGTTGTCGAAAACTGTATTGAAATTTAAACATTTATATTGATGTGGTAACAACTTAATGAAAAACGTTTCAAAATTCTTTTAAATTGTGTTAATTTTACAGGTTAAAATTCAAATACGACAGGACATTTGAATATAGTTAAAATTGTTCCTGAACAAAAAAAAATCATTTAAGCTTATGGCTTATTTATAGTCTTTCTATGAACTACTGAATAAACAGTTTAAGTCGAGATTTGCAAATTTACATTATTGTATTTATGCTTTTTTGAAAAATTCAAAAAGTTAGTTTAAAGTTCTTCAAAAAAAATTCACAAAATTTTAATTAGTTTTCATAAATCAGCATCATTTTACTACTTATAGAATATAGATTAGATTATAGAATCAAATTGAAGATAATAATTGTTTTTTTTTATTTTGTTGTTTTTTTTTAATTTCTGCTCTCCTGAAATATTTCACAATATAAATTAAGATTTTTTTGACAAAAGTCAAATCGATTACTTATGCACTATTTGTGCTCACATTATGATAATTATTCAACCAAATTTCATTTCATTTATTTTTTTTTGCAACTCAAATTATAGATAGACCGTTATTAAAATCAGCTATTATTATTATTTTTTAATATACTGAATTCAACCTTTAGTTGTCTTTGTTTCTTTTTAATATATAAAGAGTGAATTATTTTAAATATAAAATTATTTCTTTTAAAAAAAGCTTAGTTTTACATGTTATTGCAACATGTCAATAATGTATATAATATATACCGAAAAATATTTTAAATCAAAATTTATATTATAATAGACTTTAAATCAAAAAAACTTTAATGTATAGTTTACAGATTGTTATACTTCAATAAATAAACGGAAAATTTATTAAAGAAATATTTATTTTTCTTTATTTCCTACAGAGTATATAATCAGCGATTAATAATATTTTTATTTTTGCTTTTGCCATCAACCATTGAGTTTTCTTGGTTGTCGATTTATGTTTTTAATATTATTTAAACTTAAACAAGTAAGAGTGCTTTATTCGGCCGTGCCGAATCCTATATACCCTTCACAACGTGTAGTCATGCAATAACAATAGTTTGTATCACCATTCATCCCATATGAAATACCTTCATACACATATAAAAAACATACATATAAAAAAATTCCATTGTAAAATTAAAATTAAATGTTAAAAAAAATAAAAATAAAAATAAAAAATTAATAAAAAAATAATAAAAAAATTAAAAAAATAATTTAAAAAAAAAAATAATTAAAATATAAATAATAAATATAAAAAAAAAAATATAAAAAAATTAAAAAAATATATAAAAAAAAAAATTTTTTTGGCTCAGCTTGGATTCGATGCCACGTTTACTCTAACCAATATACACGTTTGTATGGACGTGGTCGTGGGTTTTTGATCATATCTCAGTTGTTAATGTACCGATATTTCTGATTTTCAATACCAATCTACTCCCGAATATTTTGATCATATCTCAGTTGTTAATGTACCGATATTTCTGATTTTCAATACCAATCTACTCCCGAATATTTCTGATATTTGAATACCTCACCCGGGTCCAAGCGATTTCGGGGGGGTTCAAAAAGTTAATTTCAACATACACATGGACAGATGGTCAGATGGTCAGACTGGCAGACGGACGACTAAAAGAGCTTAATCGACTCCCCTATTCATAAGCTTTCAGAAAATATATACTTTATGGGGTTGGAAATGAAAATTGTAGAAATTTCACACGGAATGACAAACCTATATATACCCTTTTTCACTGTGTGAAGGGTATAAAAAGGATTAAGTACTTTACTTCCCTTATATATTTAAGTTTTTAATTTTTTTTTTAATCTGAAAGGGATTTAAACAAAGGCTTTTCTTCTTTTCATGAACAAATAACAAATAATATAACAAACCATTTTTTATTTTAATTTTTTTCCCATTTGTATTTACTTTTTAATAAAAATACAGGAAAAATTTTAATAACCCTAAATCATTTTTATAAATGTACAAGGTGGACGTAAGTCACTTTGTGGTTTAAAAATTATGAAAAATGTATACCAAATGCAATTTTTTTTGCAATAAGCATACAGACAATGTCACCAAAATGATTCCAATTTATAGTAATGCAATACTTTGCTCATTCCAGAACATTTTGCATAACATTTTTCAAAACTTGTGCCTGTAGCGCTCTAATTTTTGAAGCAATGTTGTCCTTGACTTCATAAGTATACTCGCTCCTTCAAACAACCTCAAAGAAAAAAGTCGAAAGCAAACAAATCTCTCGAATTCACCAGGCAACAATTAGAGTTTAAAGTGCCATTGTTTCTCAGTATGTGCAAAATTTTTTCAATAGCAAGACGTAAAAATTGGTCTATCATTAACCCATTTCCATCCTCTGTTCGCACTTGCGAACACAAAAATTACTCATTTTGATCGGTAATTTTTTCTGCTTTACTGAACTGTTATGTTTAAATTTTTTACGCAGAAGTATTGTATATATTCTTAGCTTATATAAATAAGAAAAAATAATTTTGTTAATTTAATTATTTTTTATGCTATTTGCTATTTTTCTACGCCACCATTTTTAGTGGTTTTTAATTTAACCCATCATATATATTTTTTGTACAAGAATTAAAATCGTAATTATGCAGTTTTTACAGCAACAAATAAACAAAATAAAATCAAAACAAACAAGTAAAAGTGCTATATTCGGCCGTGCCGAATCTTATATACCCTTCACAACGTGTAGTCATGCAATAACAGTAGTTTATGTCACCATTCATCCCATATGAAATACGTACATACAAATATAAAAACATCCCATTGTAAAATTATAAATTCTCGTATGTATGTTAAAAAAACAAAAAAAAAATAAAAAAAAAATTAAAAAAAAAAAATTTAAAAAAAAAAAATTTAAAAAAAAATTTTTTAAAAAAAAAAAAAATTATTATATATATAATATATATAAAACAAAAAAAAAATAAAAAAAAAATTAAAAAAAAAATTTAAAAAAAAATAATAAAAATATAAATAATATATTAAATAAAAAATAAAAAATAAAAATAAAAAAATATAAAAAAAATAAAAAAAAAAAATTTTAAAAAAAAATTTTAAAAAAATTAAAAAAAAATTTTTTGGCTCAGCTGGGATTCGATGCCACGTTTTCTCTAACCAGTATACACGTTTGTATGTATGTATGTTGTTGTTGTAATGTTGTTTTTGTGGAAAAAAATCGAGGTGGTCGTGGGTTTTTGCTCATATCTCAGTTGTTTATGTACCAATGTTTCTGATTTTCAATACCATTCTACTCCCAAATATTTCTGATATTTTAATACCACACCCGGGTCCGAGCGATGTCGGGGGTCTTCAAAAAGTTGATTTCAACATACACACGGACAGACGGTCAGACGGACAGACGGACAAACGGACAGACTGACAGGGCTTAATCGACTCCTCTATTCATAAGCTTTCAGAAAATATATACTTTATGGGGTCGGAATTGAAAATTGTAGAAATTTCACTCGCAATGACAAACCTATATATACCCTTTTTCACTGTGTGAAGGGTATAAAAACTAGAAAAAATTTTAACACAGTTGTTGTACCTAACAGCAAATATTGCTGTTCGCAAGCGCGAACGTTGGCTGCTATTCAACATCTATAATTGAAACAAGTAAGAGCACTATATTTGGCTGTGCCGAATCTTTTATACCCACCACCAATTTTGTGTACATTTAAAGCGCAATATTTATTATTTTGTTAATAGCTATGGAATAATCTCTTTATAATAAAATATGTATCACTTTCTTTATAGAGAGTGATTAAATTTTAAGGGCCCATGTATTTAAATTTGTTTTCTGCATTTCACTTGACATTTCTCAATCTCAAACTTACTCAATTTGATCCGTGGAAAGATACGCAAATGAGCAACGCTTTAAAGTTATTCAGGTTTTTTATAAAAATGGGCGTTCAAATCAAAATGCATTTTGTGCACTTCGTAATTCTTTTGATCAACATAATCGTTCAAATTCGTCCACAATCGGGAGAATTGTAAAAAATATTTAAATTTCTGCAAAACAGGTCTGTATAAAATGTTAGAAAATCTGTAAATGGCTTCTTAGTTCGTTGAATGGGAACCACTGCTGGTTTTTGCGATAGTGTTGCAAAAGAGCAGTCAACCTCGCTTCATCATCATGCCCAACAATTGAGCATCAACATTGTCATTGAAAATTTGGACCATCAGATAGAGGAGTGGCGCAAGGATGGGGGGCCATTTGGCCGATATGTTGTTAAATACATAATTGAACCATACAAATATTATCATTATTAAAAGAAATGATAATAATTTGCGAATGAGTACAACTTAGGTGTTTCAATATAGCCCTTTGTTATTCCAAAATCTTTATTAATAGAGAAATTATATAAATTTTAGGCAAATCGTTATATGGGAGGTGGGCGTAAAAGTGGGCGTGGCACCTTAATTTTCCGGCACAGTAATGACAATGCCTAGGGGGATATACGTAGCAAATTTTATCATCATACCTCTAATTTTGGCGGTTTTATAAGCTTTTAAATTTCATTAACGGTTTATAACGTGAAAAGTGGGCGTTATAGTAGGCGTGTCAAAGTTATTTTTGCGAATGTGTACAACTTAGGAGTTTCAATATAGCCCTTTATAATTCCAAAATCTTTATTAATAGAGAAATTATATGAATTTTGAGTAAAACGTTATATGGGAGGTGGGCGTAAAAGTGGGCTTGGCATATTGATTTTCCGTTACAGAAAAGCCTCTCACCAAAAAGCAAAGTGTGCAAAATTTCAGAGCCGTACATCTAATTTTGTTGCTTTTATGACGTTTTTGTTTTTAAATATACCGAAAAGTACACTGTGCGGTATAAATTTTCGTACATCTTGATCGATAACTCCTCTCCTAATGCATAGATTTAGATAATTTTCGGGGAAAAATATTGTTTTTACTCAGGAAATATATATTCGAAGTTTCATGAGTCTACGTTAATGCGTTTGGACACAATTCCATTTTATTCGATGTTTGAAGGACACGGTTTTTTCGACCTACTCTTGCTTTTCGAGCTATAACTCTCTTCCTAATATTCCGATTTAGCCCATTTTCAATTTTTCGGTGCGACCTCTATCGTGCTTTCAACAGACGGACAGACGGACGGACGGACGGACATAGCTAGATCGTCATCAAATCAAACCCTGATTCAGAATATATATACTTTATGGGGTCTAAAATGGATATTTCGATGTGTTACAAACGGAATGACAAAATGAATATACCCCCACCATTTTTTTGGTGGCGAGTATAAAAAAAATTCAAAGACATAAAGCGATCTATACATTGTTATAACAATAGTAATTTGGATCTTAACGATAAGCTAACCAAGGTAAATAAATTTTAACTTCCTGTGAGATTGATTGGCTTATAATGTGTTTATTCCTCATGGCAAACTCAAAATACATGTAGTTTGGCATAAGGAGTTCCGATTTGTCGATCGATGAACATCGACGATCGATCGGACGCCACTGATGTAAAATGTACATAAGAGACAAACCGATTTGATTTGGTTACAAATTGTGGTGTATTTGCTCTTCACATGGGTATTTATTTAACTGTATACCGTATGCGGGTGTCAGTGATAATTATGAAATTATCAAATCGGATTAGATGCAGATGTTAATTAAGAATATTACAAAATCTTGAAAACCCAAATTACCATAGAGTTTTTTTCGATAACTTTTTCACAAGATATGAATTGAACCATGATGATTCTGACTTCCAATATAATAAACGAACAATACATTGGCTTGTCGTTGGGCTGATAATAAAGAATTGACAATTTGTACTAATTTTGACCAAATTGAGCCATTTCACTCGGTAAAAAGATTGAAAAAACTTTAAAAAAATTAAAAAAGTCAGAAGTTATCAGCAGACTCATATGTTTTTTAATTATAACCAAGGTATGGATTTCCATGACAATGCCGTTGAATATTATAAAATAAATATCCGATTTAAAACGTAGTATTGGCCGTTTTTAATTTTAGTTTTAAGCTCATCGGTTGTCAACGCATGGAAGATACACTGCTTTGTCGCAAAGGAAACCAAATATGCTACAAAAAAGCTTCCGTGTTAAAATAGCAAAAGAGCTTTTGTTATCTTCTAAGCGAATAGAAAAGTCTGCAAAATTTTTCCATCGCAACTTGCCAAGAGTCATCTATCTCCCGTAGAGCAGATAGATGGAAAACCTAGACGTTGCAGATTAAAAACCTGTGGAAAGTGTAATGTACATTTACATCCTAAATGTTTTGAGGAGTAACATAAGAAGTAACTTTTCCACTAAATTTAAAAACAATAATTATAATTTTTCTTAATAAATGTAATTAATAAAATTATAAGAAATTATTGTTAATTGTATTTATGCATATGAAAAAGAAAATCATATGAAATTTTTTAAAACAAAAAATAATAATGTTGCATTGCGGCCAGCGTTCGCGCTTGCGAACACCGATTTCTGACGATCCCCGTGGGGCTAGGTGAATTTGGATAACGAATTCGAATTTAGTATCCTCATGTTATCTAGAAACCTGGATTTTATCGAATTCGGACGACTTTTATGTTTAGCGGCTGGAAATGGGTTAACCAATACCCCTTCAAAATACCAGACTTCTACTTTTCTACTTTCATTTTCGAAGAAATAAGGCTCAGTGATATTTTCAGATGTATGGCACCCCATAGTGGAAATACGCCTAATGTAGTTTAGTTGGCTCTGATAAATTGCTCTTGTATTTTAAGAACGAAAATCAGCTTCACAGTTCATAATCATATCCTACTAATATAATAAATGTGAATGTTTGTGTGTTTGGATGTTGGGATATTTGTTACTCAATCACGCAAAAACGGCTGAACGGAACTAAATTAAATTTGGCACATAGATAGCTAACAACCTAGATTAACACATAGGCTACTTTTTATCACGAAAATGACGCGAAGTCGTTGGCAAACTCATCATCACACATCCTAAACGGGTTGTTTGTGTTGTAAATATTTTTATTTTTGTTGTTAATACTAAGTATAACTTTTATGCCGATAACTACGCAGATGAAGTCGCGGGTACAAGCTAGTTTTCAACAAAGTACCAACTGTTAAAATTTATTCGTAAAATGTATACATTGCCGTTAATCTGCGAGTTTTAATTTTTGCATCAAGTTCTTAAATGCGAATAACCATAGTGACGTAAGAGTCATTCCTAAATGATCAAAACACCTTCTGGCCTTCTGCTCCACACATTCAATATTTTCCGCCGTACATATTTGCGCTGATGAAGTGCTTATTTATATATAAAGAAAAAATTCAATTATTTTTAGGATTTTTAAATATGGACTTGACAACTTTTTATAAAACGTAAACCACTTAAGATACTTTATGATCGACTTGAAATGCAATCAAAACATTTATGAATGAAACTCGAATTCGTTCATATGGCCACCGCGGGCATGTCAGCAGCGGTCGATTCTTTAGACTGAATTTGCGATGACTCGGTCACATATTTCGATCGTAACGGCTGCTAATTCGTGTTCAGTGCTGGCTCTGAGTTCTTTTAACATATTCGGCTTGTTGGCATCGACCAATGATTTGACGTAGATCCAAAGAAAAGAGTCTACCGGCGTTAAATCGTACGAGCGAAGTGTCCAATTGACTGGTTCATTTTTATACCCGCCACCAAAAAAATGGTGGGGGTATATTCATTTTGTCATTCCGTTTGTAACACATCGAAATATCCATTTTAGACCCCATAAAGTATATATATTCTTAATCAGGGTTTGAGTTGATGACGATCTAGCTATGTCCATCCGTCTGTCCGTCTGTTCGTCTGCAGAAAGCACGATAGAGGTCGCACCGAAAAAGCTAGGGGGCTCAAATTTTGCCAGAATCTTTCTAATGGTATTGAAAATGGGCTAAATCGGAATACTAGGAAGAGAGTTATAGCTCGAAAAGCAAGAGTAGGTCGAAAAAACCGTGTCCTGCGAGCATCGAATAAAATGGAATTGTGTCCAAACGCATTAACGTAGACTCATGAAACTTCGAATATATATTTCCTGAGTAAAAACAATATATTTCCCCGAAAATTATCTAAATCTGTGCATTAGGAAAGGAGTTATCGATCAAAATGTACGAAAATTTATACCGCACAGTGTATATTTCGGTATATTTAAAAACAAAAACGTCATAAAAGCAACCAAATTGGATGCACGACTCTGAAATTTTGCACACTTTGCTTTTTGGTGAAAGGCTTCTTTTTAACGGAAAATCAATGTGCCACGCCCACTTTTACGCCCACCTCCCATATAACGTTTTAACCAAAATTCATATAATTTCAATATTAATATAGATTTTGAAACAATATAAGGCTATATTGAAACACCTTATATGTACTCATTAGCAAAAACAACTTTGGCGTGTCAACGCCCACTTTTCACGTTATCTAACGTTAATGAAATTTAAAAGCTCATAAGACCGCCAAAATTAAAGGTATGATGATCAAATTTGCTACGTATATCCTTCGCGGTAATGTCATCACTGTGCCAGAAAATTAAGGTGCCACGCCCACTTTTACGCCCACCTCCCATACAACAGTTTAACTAAAGTTCATATAATTTCTCTATTAATAAAGATTGTGGAATAATAAAGGACTATATTGAAATACCTTAGTTGTGCTCATTAGCAAAAACAACTTTGACACGCCTACTATAACGCCCACTTTTCACGTTATCAACCGTTAATGAAATTTAAAATCTCATAAAACCGACAAAATTAGAGGTATGATGATAAAATTTGCTACGTAAATCCCTTTAGGCATTGTCATTACTGTGTCGGAAAATAAGTGTGCCACGCCTACTTTTACGCCCACCTCCCATATAACGTTTTACTCAAAATTCATATAATTTCTCTATTAATAAAGATTTTGGAATTATAAAGGGCTATATTGAAATACCTTAGTTGTGCTCATTAGAAAACAACTTTGACACGCCTACTATAACGCCCACTTTTCACGTTATCTACCGTTAATGAAATTTAAAATCTCATAAAACCGCCAAAATTAGAGGTATGATGATAAAATTTGCTACGTATATCCTTCGAGGTAATGTCATTACTGTGCCAGAAAATTAAGGTGCCACGCCCACTTTTACGCCCACCTCCCATATAACGTTTTACTCAAAATTCATATAATTTCTCTATTAATAAAGATTTTGGAATAATAAAGGACTATATTGAAACATCTCAGTTGTACTCATTCGTGAAAATAACTTTGACACGCCTACTTTAATGCCCACTTTCATTGAAAGACTACATTTCAAAAGCATTTTAGTAGCATATCGAAGTAATAAAGGGTGGTTAAATTTTATGTTGAATTTAAATAAAACACAAATTATTTAGGAAATTATTATTATTTCTTTTTATAATGATAATATTTGTATGGTTCAATTATGTATTTAACAAAATATTGGCCAAATGGCCCCCCCATCCTTGGCGCCACTCCTCTATCTGATGGTCCAAATTTTCATTGACAATGTTGATGCTCAATTGTTGGGCATGATGAGGCGAGGTTGACTGCTTTTTTGCCACACTATCGCAAACAACAGCAATGGATCCCATTCAACGAACTAAGAAGGCATTCATAGATTTTCTAACATTTTATACAGACCTATTTTGCAGAAATTTAAATATTTTTTACAATTCTCCCGATTGTGGACGAATTTGAACGATTATGTTGATCAATGGAATTTCGAAGTGCACAAAATGCATTTTGATTTGAACGCCCATTTTTATAAAAAACGTGAATAACTTTAAGGCGTTGCTCATTTGCGTATCTTTCCACGGATCAAATTGAGTAAGTTTGATATTGAGAAATGTCAAATGAAGTGCAGAAAACAAATTTAAAGACTAGATGTAATTCACCTTCAACATGGGCCCTTGAAATTTAACCACCCTCTACAAAGAAAGTGATACATATTTTATTATAAAGATCTTATTTCATAATGATTAACAAAATAATAAATATAGTGCTTTAAATGTACACAATATTGGTGGCGGGTATAAAAGATTCGGAACAGCCGAATATAGTGCTCCTACTTGTTTTAGATAACATGCTCACGGAACTTACTCTTCAGTAAATCGATTGTAACGTATTCTGTGTAGCTTGTGGCACCGTTCTGTTGAAACCACATGTCGTCCAAGTTCGTGTTTTCCAAATTGTGCCAAAAATAATCGGTAATAATGGCGGTATAATGATCGCCATTAACAGGAACGTGACGATCGTTTTTGTCAACGAAAAAACATGGCCCATTGACGCCGGCGGCAAGTACCTAATGGAAACCCTTTAAAAGACTTTCTCTGACCACAAACCTATCGCTGTTGTTGTTAGATTTTATCATACTAGTACCACGATTTCATTTCTACTGTTTGCATCTTCTCGCTTCTTATGGGACTACAAATAAAGCTGAATTTTTTTATATGTGACAGCGCATAGAGAAAGGGACCTAAGGGTAAAAACAGGTTTTGTTCAGGAGAGCGGTTTTAAAAACTAAATGATTTTTCAATTTTTTAAATTGTTCATAAGGAAAAAAATAAATTTGTTGTAGTTTCGGAAATCAAGTTATTTTGTTAATTTAGTAGGGGAAAAATGAAAATAAATAAATTTTACTGTTAGATCCCTTTGTATTTGCGCTTAGAATCGTCGACTTCACTTTTATACAACGAGCATATCTCTGGGAGGGAACACGGATCGGATCGCATGGGATCGGTCTCATTCGACGCTCGGACGTTGTCCACATAAAAAAAAAACAAAAGTGAAAATTGTTTTTTTTTACCCTTAGGTATGATGATGATGATAATAGCAAATTCACTGAAGAAAATATGCTATTTTTTCTAACACCACTATATTACCAACATACAAAAAACGTACACGTGTTTGGATATAAAAATACACAAACGAACAATTTATTTTTAACATACAAATAAAAGAAAGTATTTAATATTTGTTTGAGTTTTGTTGTTTTCCCCCAAATATCAATAATATCAAAACGTTTCTGCAAATATATATTTACATATACCTAATATAATTGAATGGATGTATGTGTGCACACATGCTTGTGTGAGTAGCCTTATTTTACATACACCTCTCTTCAAATGCTTTAATATTTCTAAATGTTGGCACTTGTGTGTTTGTTGCTTGTGAACAATGTGCATGTTTGTTTAAGTATTTCTTTGTTAAAATCGATTTGTTTATTTTTTTTTTCTTACAAAGCACGCTTTATATTGAACAAATTTAAGTAAGAAATTTTCTTTTTTTATTTATGTGTATCTTTTAGTAGTCACCTGCCTTTCAGAAAGTGCAAATTATATACACACATACGTACATCTACTTCTTCAACTAAACAAAAGAAATTTTTATTGCCAGAATTTTGAAGCTATTTAGTTGTTAATAAATTTGACAGACATATAAAAACGAATTTATTTATTTACTTTATCAAGCATCGATGTATGCACAATAATATGCCATTGAATAGCGGTACATTACCGTGACAAATTTTCCATGTATATACAGGGTGGTTTAAAAATTTCAATAATTTTTTCATTTATATATTTTAATACGATTTATTTTCAGATTACTATATATACATATTGGCAATATTTTAAAATAAGTATAGGAATTAATTTTATTTAAATGATGCCCGTTTTCAGCCATTCAAGATCATTTTCCATACGATCCTTAAAAATTTGTGGCTTAAACGCTTGAAGTGCTACAATAACATTTGTCTAGGGTTAAAGTATTATCTCGGACATGTTCACATATGCTCGCTCTGTCAAGTAACCCCATAGAAAATAGTCGTATGCTGAAAAATCTGGCTATTTAGTTTTCAAATTTTTATTGCTATTTGGTCTCGAAAAATTTTGCTTAAAGATTTTGTTGTTTATTGGGTAGTATGGTCTGTTTTCAAGAGCAGGACGTAAAATATGGTCTTTGAAAAAACAAAACCGCTTAAAAAACAGGAATTCTATTTGAATTTTTGAAAAAATAAGGCCCAACAATATTTTCAGATATAATGCCACCCCAAAGTGTACACCGAATGGGGTACGATTAGCGTTGAAGAATGGCTCTCGAATTTTGAGAATCTCAGAATTTACACTTTGCTTACTAACAAAGCCGTTCAGTAAAATAAACTTATTATAATAATAATTTTAATAAAACTGCTTTCATTTCTGGTCAAGTGTTGCAATTCAACCCTCCGATTAGTGAGTCTTCCGTTGGCCTTAATCAGAGAAGTTTTTTGATGATTTTGTTTGTTATTTTAAATTATAAAAAGCAAGTGCGTTGTCGAGAGCACAATAACATCTTTATTCTTTTTCGGAACATATGAACGCAATGATACATTGCCTTCATAGAACTCACATGGAAGCGCACTGTTCTAACAAATGAAATTTTCTGCCCCATCAATGTATGCACCAGGTCCAACGTGGATAATAAATTGTCAGTATTAATACAGGTCATACACTGTATTTACATATCTTCCTACTAACTGATTCACGACATTTTGCCCTTAATTCACCTCACGCTCTTGACCAGGCAACTTTTCAGAACAAATATTTGCTCACCCACGATCAGTAAATCTTGCGGTATGCAAGCTGCTGCCAAGTTTTCCTGCCAAACATCGTCAAAATCAGCAGTTTTACTGTTGGTTAGTCGTTCCTGTCGCGTATTTACATTATCGAATCATATCGAGCATAAATCTATCGTATGATAATGCAGCTTTTCTCATTATTCGACTTAGATATCCCAGCATATAAAATAATAACAGAAAATTCATCGAACTCTTTTAGAGTTATTGCTTTCCATTTCTTTTTTCGTAGGATTTGCCGAATTTCACACATTTATTACTTCCCTGGTTTTTCGATTAGATTCCCTTAGGATAATGTACGCCATATCTTGGGTTATAAGCATGCGGAATATGGTGTAAAGATCATATATGTCTTTCACTGGCCCTGGTTTATTTCTTATATAGTCGACCACGTTGTAAACACGAATGCGGTTATTCAGTGGTGCAACTTTTCTACAAAATAGCTGTCAGAGTTTCTTGTAGTGGCAAAAGCAGTTTTTAATTCATCTTTATCTTTGTCATCATCATCTATCTTCTCATTGATTTTCACATGTGGTTCAGTTTTGGCATCCGACTCATCAACGTCATGGTTTGGCTGATATGTGAGGTCGTCGTTATCTTAAACCTTGAAGTAAAATATCATCATCAGCATTTAAAATTTCCTCGTTATTCATCACAGATAAAACGCCTCTCCTCCTCAGTCATTTGTTAGCGTATACTGTGACGTATCACCATTTTCGCAATATCCAAATTTGAATCAGCTATTTTGCTTTATAAACTCATTGTCAAATAAAAAATTCCACACCGGATGTTCACTCTTCCCCAGGGACCTTCTCACAAGCAGAAGGGTTAACTACAAATTTTAGATGATCTCAATTATCTGCGAATTTCACTTCCTAAATCTTAGAAATAATAGTGGATTTTTTTCTGTACGCCATAGTGACCTACGAACTATTCAAAACTGACCAGGATACCTTCTGGCAGATGTTTCTTTATCATATTGCTTAACAATTTCAATATTTTTCGCAGTGCGAATTGAACATGGTCTACCGGTTGACAGCAAACAGTTAACAATGAACCATTGCTTTGTAGTTCAAAATTCTGACATTTAGTTGAATTTTGCGTTAGAATAACTTATCGCTTATTAAAATAGTAAAATTCTATCATTCTAGTTGTTTGTTCATTTTCTCTTTAATTTATTCTCGACATTTTATATAGTTAATCTGAAAAATTAAGAAATATATAAACGAAAAAGTCTGTAATCCCATGGTGGTTTTTAGACCCACGCTGTAGACAACAGAGCCTAATAACTTTAGTTTTTAGCTATCACGATATTGTAAATCAAATATCGTTGCTGCTATTTAATAACACAATACTGTATATACGAAAAAATATCTATGTATTGTCTATATATGTATGTACTCTAGTTTTTGTAACAAAAACAAATCTGAAGCCAATAAATCCCAACAAATATAGAAACATAATGATACCTCTGCTTACGAGCACACATACTCTTATACATATATATTTCTTGGATTTTACGTAAACACCTGTACTTATACATTAGCATTACACACAGCATAAATTCATGCATGCGTGTGTACTTATTTCTATACGAGTACATTAGGGAACCATTAAAGCAGCTTTAACGTTATTTATCTAATGTTGATTTTGGAAGATTTTAATGCATAAGAAAATAATTGTATTAAATTTTTTTTTAAAGATTTAAGTCAGCTTTTGATATCGTGATACCAATACACACTGGGGAAATTGATTGAATTTTTTTTTACATTTATAGTTTTTAAAAAGAGAGGTGTTTATTAAAAATCTTTTCTAACAAAGAAGTGTAGAGTGTGTAATCGACTGAGTGATTTTTATCGCATCTTATATTATTATTAGAAATAAGAAGAATTTGGTAAATCTATAAAATATCAATAAGTCAACGGTATCCACAACTCTGTGAAAAAATTATGGACATTTTCTTGATATAATTATTTGTCTGTGATTAAAGCCGTATGGGGCATTCGACTGATACTTTATTTTATATTTAATCGAAACTTTTTTTCATTATAATCCAATAAATAACTTGCATTTGTCTAAAACTATGTTTTGTTTTTATATTAAAAACTAGCTGACCCGGCGAACTTCGTACCGCTCTATAATCAAGAAATATATGTTAGCTTTTTATCTGAATTAATTTAATTTCTTTATTAAGTACTGCTGTTGGTTTATTAATAAATCAAAATTATTCCAAAAACAAAGTGTTTATTATTCTAATGCTTTATGATACACAATATTCTAAGCTTTTTTTTTTGGCGCGTATACAAATAGTGTTGTTGGTATTCCGACACGGGAACAGGCGACACATAACTGGCCATGTGAAAAACATGAATTTTCAAGATTAATGCCCAAACACTTAGCGACTGCCCTTGCGATTTATTTATCGACATTGCAAATGCTAGCCGCACTTGAAATCGTAACCGTTTAACAAACACTTCAGAAAAAAACACAGTACAAATTAGCCTGTAGAAACCAATGTGAAAAGTACACTAAGAAATGGTAAATAAATCATGTATGTCTCTTGTTATTATAACTCCGACCACAGACCAACTCCCACCAATATATTTGCAAAGAGCATGTAAACTACGTTTCTTTGTTTTAATGTCAACTACCTGAATATTACTGCCAGTGACACATTATTATAATTTTCTTACATAAGAACCTTCTCCTAATAATAGCAAATACAACAAAAAGAGAATTAGTGAAATCGGTCCAGCCATTCACGCAAGATGCCGTGACCAAGGCGTATTCATAAAATATAAATTTCACATAAATATCTCATAAAATTTTGATTCCGTAAAACCTCGTTTAAACTTGAGGGCATCTATTTGTCTTCATTTTGCAAGTGTAACATAAAACAACTTTATCCAGAGTACTAACTCCTCCTTTACATTTATTATAGTCTAGTATCATTTTCAGTTTTTTGTCCTCACGATTGCTCACTTCTGGGCTATGAAAATTCACAGACTTATTTTTCTTTGTAATGTACGAAAAGAGAGTAGTGCCCTTGGTGAAGTCAAAAAAATTATAAAAAAACGGTCTTCCTTTAGTTGACATAAGCTCAGGTGGCAATTCAGTCTTGTTATTACGCATTGATCCTACTTAAGTAATTTGTTTTTATAGCCATTTTTGTCCTAATTGATAAGAAACAGAAAAATTTGCCTGCTGTCACATTATGACCATTAAGGCCAACTGTCAAATCCAGAAATTCTAGCATACCTTAATTTCTTTCGGGCAAAGATCCAACTTCTTTGCCTGTATACGGATATGTATTCTAGACGTAACTGGTGCTCGAATTGCAGAGTATTCAAAATTATTACCATGCTTGTATATATATTGCCGGAATGGACACAGTCTTCTAACTGCGACTAATTGTTCATCTACTGTTACATGTAGAGAGATGTAGTAAAGTTTGGGCAATATTTCAACCCACATATTCCATATCTCACGTATTGTTGCAAACTTATCCAAAATGCGACATTCATTGCGAGTATCCTTATTGTCAAATCTTATCATTCTAGGAAGTTATTTTGACAACTAATACACATTATTTATTTTCATGACAACATTGTCAGTTGTAAACATAGCAATAGGCACGATATTTAAAACACATTTGACATAGTTTTTGACAAAACAATTATTTCAACAAAACTATGCGTAACAAAAACTCAACGATTTTGTTTCGGGTCAAATTTGTCCCGAAGATCTTAAGTGCTAAAAACTGTATAAATTTTTTTTGCCAATATTTTTGTATAAAAACCAAAGGTAGTTATTGACATTTAAAATTAAATAAAATTCATAAAATATCTAAAATCTGAACCCCCTACTTAAAGAAAAAATTAGATATTATTTCCAAAATGTGTCCAATATGACCCGAAGACCTTCTAAAGGTTAAGAAATAATTTTCGTGAAAGGTTTTTAAATAGCTTTTAATCTACTTATAAAGATACTTTATTATACTGCATTGTGCTAACTTCAATCTGCAGCACTCTCTTCTCGACGTTAGTGTTGTTGCATACAAACACAAACTAATTAACTGACGCTTGTAAATTAATTTCAGAAATACGTGAGTTTTTGTTTTCCTTATTCTGTTTATGCGGTCAGACTACCTTTGTAGAACACTGCAATTGGCACATGTTGCTGCCATGCTTCTTAGTAAATATAAAAGACCTTGATACTCACTGGCGTTATTGAATGAAACAATAAACAATGACCTTTAAATAAACTTAAATATTTATCTCTACTAATACATATTAAAACTACAAGTTTTTCTTTACATATTTATCGGGTGTCTATATGTGTTTGTATGTACTTATATATGTATAAGTTTATGTGTGTTCTTAAAAGTATATATGGACTTGTTCTCAAAACAACTTAACGATATCAGTGTGCTTGTACATACAACTTCTTTATTATTTGTACATACGTGTGCTTATTTATTTATTTATATAAACTATGAAATAAACTAGTAGCAGACAGTAAGTTTTAAGTGGATAGTGGAGAAAATTTATTGCTTTAGTTAAAACAGTACATCATACATATCTCTTAAGAATTTGTTTGTTCGCTTACATCCTATAAATATTATTGCAATAGGGAAAGTTACCCCCTAGAATGAGAGCAATAAAGAGAGCATGTTTAATGAATCTAAGTTTATTGCAAAAATAAAAACATTACACGATTCAATGTCATTATAGTTAAGTATACAAATTAATACAGTGGCCTTAAGTATAGCCCTATAAGAACTCTTAATAGCGATGATTTTGTTAGTGGCATTACAGTTTCTGTATCATCATCACTTAATTTACTTTTGAAAGTAAATATTCGAGGCTTGTAATGTGTATTTCATATCAATCATACGCCCCTTTATTATCATGTTATTTGTAATAAATAACACTCATACGTTACGTAGTAAAACATTTTTATTTCCCCAAATTATGCCACTTTAAGCGAGAACAAAACCTAAAATTTCTACCCAGAAAATAAATCTTTGTATATTAGTTCACTAATACTATAAGCATACTTCCTTTGTAGCTGTAGTAGTTAAAGTATTTTTTTTTACAGATATTTACTAGTGAGAATTATTGTTTACATTTTGTTCTTATTATTTATTATATTTGATTTTGAACTTTGTTAGAAGTGACGCAATAAAAATTATTTAATTAACCAATCGATAACTTCATAAATAATATCAGGCATAATAAACTTATTTTTGTTTTTACATATCACTTCTTCAGTTTAGAACATTTTGCAATAAAACATTTAGAAAAGATTAAAACTTTTAATGAAATATGGTTGGCTGACTGCTTTTTTATAAACAAGGGTGATTTAAATATTGTTCGAAAAAAATTATTTTAGAGCATTTTTTATATTCCTTTAAAATATTTATTCATTCATTCATTTATTCATTTTTTTTATAATTTATTTATTTTCATTTTTATAAATTAAAGCAGTTTTCCAATGCAGTTTATGGTTATTTTATTTTTTTCCAAAATTTATCTTGAGTCTCATTAACATTTCTTTAAAGCCTGCTATTATGCATAAACAATTTTAGAAAAATGAGGTCGTAATGTTTAAAAAAATGTTCTTGTGTTTGTTTTTTTTTTAATTTTGTTGTTGTTTTCTTTTTACTTACTTTCTTACTTTTATATTTATTATTTGTGAGCCTTAATTTGATATTTGTATTTATTCAAAGTTTTGATTTATAAATTTTCATACTTTGTATTATTTTTGTCTAAAGTAATTTTTTGCATAAATTAAATAAGAAACCAAAAATTGTTTTTAAATTTTTAAAATATTATTTCTGAAAGGCAAACTTTTTAGCCGCTTTGAAAAAAAGCACTTTGCACTTATTTTGCTTGCGATAAAAAAAATACAACTAAAAGCAGAGACGAAAAACCACCACGATATGACTAATAAGTTCACTTTCAAAAACTTAGCAATAACACGGACAACAACATTTTACGAGAGAGTTCTAATAAAGTCCTTTTCTGAACAGCTTGAAACATAGTTGCAATACTATTGGGGTATATGAACCATTCCTGCTGTATTTTACCGCGATATTGATGCTTTAAGACAAAATATCCCAATTGTATCCCCCCAAACTATGGTATGACTTTATGATCTTAAGAACAAAGAAGTCCATCTTTTGACAACAAAGCCTGTGACATACTTAATTTGGACAGCTTATTATATTAGACTATATTCCACCACCAAGTTTAATCTTTCACGATTTCAGAGAATTCGACACCCCTTGTAAGAATGTGATGCAAAACTATTTTCAGCGTAGTAAACAAGATCAAAACGCATATGTTTCCTTCCAGCTTGCTGCGAAAATAAGTTGAATTTTTTTTACGGAACCCATGCACGGTAGAAATCATATTCTTATGTATAATGTCTAGGCAGTCAAATTACACAGTATTTATCTGGATAATCTGCATCTTAGTAACATGAAAGCCTTGTTACCACTATTTGTTACTTTTTTGATAGTTTGATAACCAGTTCTAAAACAAAAAACAATTTCCATGTTAAACTAAGTTTTACCAAAAGCAATGATCTTAAAAAATAAGTATACAATATTGTACACTAAAGCGACTTTGAATGCATAGACACACTCACGATGTTTTGGTAATCATAGACCGATGTTTGATTTGATTTGAATTGCATGCATAATACAACCAGTAGCCGTAAATAATCATCGTTTTGTAAAAGTTGTTATAGTTAATCTTAAATGAAGTTGAATTTTGAGTATGTTAAGCAGGCCTTTAAATGATAGAGTGAGTTCTGTCATCAACTGAATAGAACATGGTAGGACATGCAATAAGCGACCACTGTACACAAAAAGGTGCCAATTTCAATATTTACTTTTACAAAGCAGAGTAATTTGAAAAAAAATTTAGCAAAACTCATAAAATTTAATTAATCTTTTATAGTCTTTATTGTTTTAAGTAAAAACAGGACATAAAAATAACAGAAAACTGATGTTAGTTACCACTATATAATCGTAGTTTTAACATTTGAAAAAGATGTTAGAACCTCCTCATAGAATTCTGCATAAAAGAAAATTTCTTTTTGGGAGTCCACACTAAATATTTTTTATTTCCCTAAAAACATTTTCTTTTATTTTATTGCATAACTGCAATACCAGGAAAAACTGCTTGCTAAACAAACGCGAGTGATTAATAGTTTTAATAAGGAAGAAAATAATTTCGAACAGCTAATAAATTTGTTATGGTTAAAAAAAAAACCTTAAACACGAAGTACTATGTAACAAATTCTTTATATCGCACTTGAAATACCCATTTTAAAAACATTTACTACAAAAAAGATTTTAAAATAATAAAAAAATTTTTAAAAGTTAAAACCAAATAATTAAATTAAACAAAGGTTAGTAATGATGAGAACAACAATTAAAAATTACAACAAAAAATTATATTAAACACTTTGGCGAAGCCCTAAATTTATATTAAAATTCTATTGTTTTTTTTTTTCATATTTTCACATAAAATTTAATTTAACGAAAAAGTTTTTAAGCTATTCCGGTTAAATACTTTGTATTTCTTTTCTTAACTCTCTTACGTTTACTTCAGTTTTCGTGTTTAATTTAAAAAAGTTTTTGTAAACTTTATGTTTCCTTCATTTTCACAGACTTGTTAATAGAATTTTAAGCAGAAAAAGATGTTCGTTTTTTCTCTTAGCTAACGAAGCTTAAGAACACTTGAAATCAGTTTTTGGAATAATAAATATCTCTAATATAATTTCTTCAATTCAATATTGAATACAGTTTGTTCTGTGAAAAACACGTAAAACTACTTAAGGTTTGTGATATTGTCGTATACAGCAGATTAAAAGTAAAGCTATTTTTGTTAAAAAAAAAATGGAGTTGAATTATTTTACTTGTGAGGAAATCTGCTAGATGTTAAAGGTATGTATATAAAATAGTATCAATCATACGCCACATGTGTTACAGTACATAATCGACGTTAATTAATAACACTCATACGTTGTGGATGACAAGTACATGTACGTACTTATAAATAATGTACATTTATACATGTGTAAAGGTGGAATTTTACCCATGAATAATTTTTGATAAATTGTCTAGCTATGATGAAATACATCACACATGAGTTATACTAACAAAAAAAAAACTCTGCAAATACTTTGATTAATAGACAAATTAAGCTTAACAAAGTTTTCCCCAAAGAGAAAAATTTCTTTTAAATTGTGTAATGGCTTTCCTTAAAAAATAAAACACAGTTTACTTTTTTTTTTAAAAATTCAAAAACCAGGGGGCTGATTCTCGCATTCGTATACGAGCGAAATTATATTCGAACGTGCGAGTTTTCTTACTTTTGGGATTCTCTCATTCGATATCGAGTATCGACTATCGAAATTTCTAATGATGGCATTCGATAACGAGCTACATTTCGTATGCAACCTTGCGAGAATAAACTCGTTAGCAAAAAAGCATTCGAGTTTACGTTTTAAAGTATAAAAGTGAACAGAAAAGAAAATGTAAGTTAAAAATTTATGATTTTTTTTTAAGTAAATTGTTATATTTCTAGTCAAAGTTAACAAAAATAAATTATTCTCAAAAATAAATCTTTGGGGATTTTTTGGCAAAGCACACAGCTTTGGCAAAAAGCCTTTTTGCGAACAGTTCACAAGGGAAAGCGAGGGCTAAACAACTTTTGGAGCAACTAGCCGCGAAATTTAATGCTTCTGGTCCACAAATAAAAGATGTGAAAATGTGGCGGAAAAATTGTTTTTCTTTTAGTAATGATTTTTTTGTTTAGGTATTCGCTGATCAAAAACAACATGTAAAATAGAAGTTTTCTTTTAATAAATCTTCACTCAAGTAGAGGAACAAATCTTGGCTGCTGCTGGCATAGAAGTCGCTGTTTAGGGTCTGAAGACTGTTCAAAGCTTTGGATCAGTTTTAAAAACACATACAGAGCCAAAGTCAAACCTAAAACCTTTAGTTGATTAATTAAGTGTAATAGCACCTGAAGATCACAATAATGACTTGCCATGCACTTCTTCGTCTTTAGTCTCGGACAGTAACCACTCCTCATGTATAGAAGATGATGATTTGGAAGAATCAGTGCCAGAAAAAAGAATAATATACGGAGACATAAAAAAATAGCGTAAAGAAACGGGAAACAAAAACTACTTTGCTAAAAGAAAATATGATGACTACAGAGAACTACCAGAAGGAGATGCTTAAAATATTAAATTCCCTTATAGAAATAAAAAAACAAGACCTCGAATTAAAACAAAATAATGTCGAACTGAATATTCAGGTAATTGAAATGAAAAAGAAAAACCTACAAATTAAGGAAGTGAAGCAATACTAAGACAAACAAATTAAAGAAATAGAGTTGCAAATACGAAGAAAGAAGTTAGAAACACTTAATATACGAATCGAAATGCAATAAAAATAGCAATAAATCCCTATTTACATAAAATTTTTATAGGCTTTAATTTTTTTTAGTTTCAAAAAACATGAAAAAAAATAAGTTCTTTACAACACTGAACTAAAAACTCGATTCGTTTCGTATCGAGTAACATCATTAGAAAATTGTACGCTATCGAAATTAATTTCGATACGAGTTGTATTTCGATCACGAATGCGAGAATTAGCCCCCAGTATTTTATTTAATTTTCTTTAATATTTGTAAATTACTTATTTTCAATTAGATTTTATTTTTCTCATATTTAGTTTAAAATTCTATTGAATTTATTTTAGCTTATCATAAAATAAGCTTTGCTTTTAGTTTAAGTTTTGCTTACTCTAATATAACATAAATTTTAGTCTAAAAATCATCTAAAGTTATTTCCGATTTATTTGACTAATACCTAATACTGATACCTAAAACACTTTTTCATTTCAAAATAAAAACAAGTATTTTTCAGGATAGTTGTGAGTTTTTTATTGCATTGTAAAGACGACATATTCCGACTAAAAATGAAAGAAAATGCCCGCGAAATAGCCCCATTATCTCCAATGATAGGTCATTACTGTTTTCCTGAAAATGTTTATGATCTTTTCACAAAGGTGTGTCTGTACCTCAACGCTGATTCGTAGGATCTCGGATTTGAGCTCAGCAATTGTTTTTTGAGATTTTACAAAACATTAAAGAAAAAAATCGCAATGCGTTTAATCGTATGATTTTGATGTCGAGCTGACATCAACATTTTTTGCGGTTCTATGTTCTGGAAATCGTTTCTACAATAAATGAATAAATTGGCATCGCTTTGTTGAAACCATTTGTTCCTAAGGTCCATGCCATTGAGTTGAGGTAATAACTACAACGTTATCTTCTTTCTGTAACGAATACTGCAGACTGAAGTCTACACCTCAAAGTGCCTCGTTGTGTCCGCATTTGTTTTTTGTGGATTTCATGTTTATTTTTTAAGCCAAAAATTTTTAACTTTGTATATTTACGAAGTGATTAAGATGAAAATGCTCTTCATAGGAGAACATTTTTTTGGTATTGACTTCACATTGGCTTATAATCCATTAAACGAATTGATGGCGCTTTTCATGATCTTATAGTTTGAGCTACTAAAAACATCAAATTTTGCTCGTCTTTTACCAAATATCTCTCTTTGTAGTGCTTCGTAAAATTTGAAGTTGTTAAGGAGGAGTCCTTATTGAATTTCGGCGACTCTTTTATACATTTACAATAGTAATGTTTTCAAGAGACCGATAGATACGTTGACATACATGAGTCTAAATATCCATTTCCCAGTTCTTTTCAAATTGTTTGACCACTGTTGGCATGGTTAACACATGCCACAGTTTCTTGATTGAAAATTCGTCAAATTTAACATGCAGTCTCAGCATGACTTTTCAAACGACTATTGCATTGTTCTCTCGCAAACCATTGCGTTTCTAATAATCCGACACTTGCACTAATAATTATTATTAAATTTACCATGTGCATTCTTACTAAAATCAAATTTTAATGATAAATACATTATGGTATTCAGTGGCTTACTTTAAAGGAGGAACGATTCTGAACACAAATAAAAATTTTTAATTTTATAAGAAATTTTCACTTCACTCAAATATTTGACAATTTTTTCAGTGTGTACAACTTTAAATTTGTACAATAATTGAATAAGAGAAAATTTGTGCTTTCCGTAAGATGCTTCCATTCTAGAAAATAATATTTGTAAGGCATTTTTTTCTGCATTCAAATCATTACCAAAAACTTTTTGCTGCTCAATTTTTTTTCGAGACCTAAATAATTTGATTCTAGTATTAAAAAATCGAAAAAATATTTATATAGTTTCTTAGGTTTTTCTTTATCTGTTCTTTATATTTAAAAATTTATTTTATTATAATCCGATATTTTTTGAACACATCAGAGAAAGAATTGTAAATACTGGATTATAAAAAAAAATTATAAAATTATAACACTGATCTCAAGCACGTATTTAAGGACAATCTACTAAGGCAGAGGTTATAAAATTGTTTATAAAACATAAATTTTATATACTCCAGCTTTATGAAAACTTTTACTTTTGGTATCAAAAAATGTTTCTCATCGTTCCGAGGTAAATTGTATCTTTTTACCATCATCAAAAATAGATATTGCTCTTACTCCTTTGTTTTAAATTACATGGATATAAACCTAGAAAAATGGTTTGCTAACGCAGATTTTATACGATCAAATTTTTAAAAATTTTAATTTGTGTGCCTATATTATCATGGTATTTGTGTTAATATAGACGTGCGTTTCAAAATGAACATATATTGTCTTTTTTTGTCAACAATTTACAAAAAATAAATCGTTAATAAGGTGTTAATTCAAAAAAGGTTCTTCTTATCAAAATTTAATTTATTATTGAAAAATTATTATTTTGCATATGCTTATCATTAACAAATATCGTATAGGTTCTACCTATTTCATGGCTCTTTCCAACAACTCTTCTTGTAAACTCTCTTAAAGTACAAATGCAATAGTTTAAATCCCTGGCAAGATAAATCTCTGTTTTTCTTTTTCTCTTTTTCTTTAAGGCAACTCTAGGGAGTAATATGGTAAAGCTGTAATAAAAAAAAACTTAAAATTTTATAAAAACAAAATAAATTTTTGATTTTATCATTAACTCGGTATTCATTTATTTTAAAGAATTATGGAAATACACAACAGATGGACAGACAGACGGACATAGCTAGATCGTCATAAAATCAAACCCTGATTCAGAATATATGTATATACTTTATGGGGTCTTAAATGGATATTTCGATGTGTTATAAACGGAATGACAAAATGAATATACCCCCACCATTTTTTTGGTGGCGGTTATAAAAATTAAGTAAGAGCATTTTAACCGGTTATGCAGAACCTATAACACCCTTAAAAATAGTGTGTATATCCAACTTTAAGCAAATATAAGTTGTTTGAAAAATGGCAATTCTTAAATCTGACTCCATTTACACTTTCTTAATCTTGCTTATTCATGGCATGCCATCATTTATAGACATACATGTTGTGTGTGATCAATTTCATGCGACTTATAATATTCCTACAACAACAGTGACAGCCATTTGACTGGTTATATAATTAAGATTAGTGACTAATACATCGATTATAACGTAGAACAAAATTTAAGGGCGATATGAAAAAAATTAATGAAACTTTCGTGTACATGTGATTTTGCACTTTTCTTTTACTTAATAGTTTTGGCGCCTGTAAAACATATATCTGCACTACTTACTCCATACCTCTTTACTTAGCAAAGATAATATAAATATAAGTCAACCTTAACGTATATATCGGTCAAACCTAACTAGTCACACTTAACGTATATATCAGTCAAAGCTACCTAAGTATATGTGTATATATTACTCGTAAAATAAAATGTATTATCTTTTATATTATTTATTATTCTATTTTTCATTACATCCCTGTTTTTATCACAATCTTTCACGTTAATTTCACTGCTTTCTCCAGGGGCTTATTTTTATCCTTGGTAATAGCATCTTTCATATTACGGTTGGAGTTGCTAAAAAGTAAAAATATTGAGAATATGAAAAGGCAGAACCAAATGTATATTTGCAACCTGGAGTATTTTATATAAAACCTCGTGGAAATATCTGCAAATTATTTAATTACAATTACTTATTATTACACTGAATTAAAAGTTTTATACATTAATTTTGCAAATATTTTATTTTTATATGTTAAGAAATCAACATGAATTAGTTGTCCTGCACTTGCATACGCATTTTCCAGTAGCAAGAATTATATATTAAGTTGCTAAAAAAGTGTTAGTATAAATATTTTTGAGGTGTTAGGTTCAGTCATTAATTTCTTGTAGGGAAATAAAAACAAAGCATTCAGCAATACAATTGATGAAGTTTTTTTGTTTTTTCATGATGTTATTTTTGTTAATATCTCTGCCAGCAATAGACCAATTAAACCAATATTTTCCATTGCTATATGTGTGATATGTTACCATATGTATGATATTCAGTGAACGGGTCAGGAGGTTATTTGAAAACATCAAAGCTTAATATTGTTTAGTATAAGAGAGACGTACGCATCTTTTGTTTATATATATACAATTTTCGATAGCATATCTGAAAAATTTAATACTACAAACAAGTCCGTAGAATATATGAAGGCCCTAAAAATATGATTTCAACGCTCGCACTGACAGACGGATAGACAAAGCTAAGTCGAATTAGTTTTAGAATATATACATAATATATGGGGTCACAAATTAATACTGTCGAAATTACACACGACACGATAACACACCCTTTTACACTCTCGCGTGAAGGGTATACACAACAAGAGCTGGAAAGAGTGAAATATTATCGGCATAAAAAATCACATAAACAAAAATTATTTAATTATGTTTATGGTTTAAAAATAAAATAACTTTGAATCCATAAACAGACGTATGTACATATATACTCATTTTATAATGCTATTTATGCTGTATTTTACGCCCAAGTGTTAACTAAATAACAACCTACTCGCCATAAAAAAAAAAATAGAAGGAGATTTTATGAAAAAAAAAAAAATTACCACAATTGTTTAAAGAAAAAAAAAAACAGCAAAAAAATAGCTGTTTTGGGAAAAAATTTTAATTAAAAACTATGTTTTAAACTTATATTTTGTGGCTTTTTAAATTGATGTTTCTCACTTCTTGTTGTGATAAAATATCTCGCATCTTTATTAGATGCAAAATGAATTTTAAATAGTCTTAAATGAAAAAATTCTTTAACACTCAAAATACCACCACACAAAAAGTTATAAATCCTACAAGCATGTGGTCATAAAAATGAATAATGTTTTAATAAACTTATAGATATATACAGCTATGGACATATAAATGGCACATTTTAACAAGAATTCTTTCTTCTGCCACAACACCGTAAAAATTATTAACAAATATACATTTTTGTTTTTTTATTATGCATTTTTAACAAATTTCTTTACAACATCTGTCAAATAAACCTATAATAAACCTAAAATATTTTTTATGAATTCGGCCCTTAAATTAAAATTCATTAATAAAAAGAAAAAAAAAACCTCATTAAGAGAAAATACTACTGAAATGAGCTGGACATATAAATGGCACAATCTGTACAAAAGAACAATAAATATTTTAGTATAAAATTTTTTGATTTTTGTATGTAAAAAAATTTTACCATAATATATAGTGATGTAGCCCTTATTTATAATTACAGTTTCGCACCTGCGACCCATAATTTCCACGAGTTTTTGGTATTTCGTATTGGGTATGGCATATCAAGCTTCATGTGCGACCGACCACATCCATATTTTTATACTTTTTTTTTGCAATTTCAACCTTGACCTCGTTTCAAAGGTTTTCTATAAGCTTAAAAACAAGACTTTTGGCTGGTAAATACAAAACGTCGATTTTCTCGGCACAAAACCAATATTTTACTAGTTTTGAGGAATATTTTGGGTCATTGTCTTCCTTGAATTGAAGGCAAATGGCTCCATATGGTTTCTTTAAATGTCTAGGTAATGAAACTTGCCATTATACCCTTCACACAGTGAAAAACGGTATATATAGGTTTGTCATTCCGTGTGAAATTTCTACAATTTTCATTTCCGACCCCATAAAGTATATATTTTCTGAAAGCTTATGAATAGGGGAGTCGATTAAGCCCTGTCAGTCTGTCCGTCTGTCAGTCTGTCCGTGTGTATGCTGAAATCAACTTTTTGAAGCCCCCCGCCATCGCTTGGACTCGGGTGAGGTATTAAAATATCAGAAATATTCGGGAGTAGATCGGTATTGAAAATCAGCACATAAACAACTGAAATATGAGCAAAAACCCACGACCACCTCGATTTTTATACCCGCCACCAAAAAAATGGTGGGGGTATATTCATTTTGTCATTCCGTTTGTAACACATCGAAATATCCATTTTAGACCCCATAAAGTATATATATTCTGAATCGGGGTTTGATTTTATGACGATCTAGCTATGTCCGTCCGTCTGTCCGTCTGTTGAAAGCACGATAGAGGTCGCACGGAAAAAGCTAGGGGGCTCAAATTTTTCCAGAATCTTTCTTATAGACAAGGTTTGCTTGGTATTGAAAATGGGCTAAATCGGAATATTAGGAAGAGAGTTATAGCTCGAAAAGCAAGAGTAGGTCGAAAAAACCGTGTCCTTCGAACATCGAATAAAATGAAATTGTGTCCAAACGCCTTAACGTAGACTCATGAAACTTTGAATATATATTTCTTGGGTAAAGGCAATATTCTTCTCCGAAAATTGTCTAAATCTATGCATTAGGAGAGGAGTTATCGATCAAAATGTACGAAAATTTATACCGCACAGTGTATTTTTCGGTATATTTAAAAACAAAAACGTCATAAAAGCAACAAAATTGGATGTACGACTCTGAAATTTTGCACACTTTGCTTTTTGGTGACACGCTTTCTTGTAACGGCAAATCAATATGCCACGCCCACTTTTACGCCCACCTCCCATATAACGTTTTAACTAAAATTCATATAATTTCTCTATTAATAAAGATTTTTGAGTAATAAAGGCCTATATTGAAACACCTCAGTTGTACTCATTCGCAAAAATAACTTTGATACGCCTACTATAACGCCCACTTTTCACGTTATCTACCGTTAATGAAATTTAAAAGCTCATAAAACCGCTAAAATTAGAGGTATGATGATAAATTTTGCTACGTCTATCCCCCTAGGCAATTTTATTACTATGCCAAAAAATTAAGGTGCCACGCCCACTTTTACGCCCACTTTTACGCCTACCTCCCATATAACGTTTTACCAAAAATTCATATAATTTCTCTATTAATAAGGATTTTGGAAAAATAAAGGACTATATTGAAACACCTAAGTTGTACTCATTAGCAAAAACAACTTTGACACGCTTACTATAACGCCCACTTTCACTTTTGAATTGTGTCCAGACGCATAAACGTAGTCATGAGACTTCGAATATATATTTATCGAGTCAAAAGAATATTTTTCCCTGAAAATCGCTTAAATCTATGAATTAGGAAAAGAGTTATAGATAAAAATGTACGAAAATTTATACCGCACAGTGTATATTTCAAATTTAAAACGTAATAAAACTGACAAAACTATATGTACGATTCTGAAATTTTGCAAACATGGCTTTTTGGTCAAAGTCTTCGTTATAACGGAAAATAGATGTGCCACGCACACTTTTTTCCTTAAATTTTTATAAAAATATATTAGTCATATATATTAGCATTTATTCATCTTACACTGCACCATTTATTGTACTGTAGCTTAATATAAGATAAAGATGATAAGATAGATGACTCTACTAGCAACTACTAGATGGCATGGTAACAACTTATGCTTATGTTCTCCTGAAGTTATGCTCTATTAAAAATGGGAATTTAGGAAAATTTTGACTTAAGTAAAAAAAAAATTATCTCAACATTATAAACAATTTATTTTCATGTACTAATGGCTAACAAATTTTAAAATTATACAAAACTTATTTCGTTTGAAAATCTTTTAAAAGCAAAAGGTTATAGAAGTTTAAAAATCAAAATCTTACTAATAAATTTCCCGTTTTAGAAAAATGCAGAGAATGTACATTTTAAGTCACCCTGTGGCCCTTAAAATTTAACCTTAAATTCACTTTCTTCCTCTTAAATTCATGTAAATTCTCTATGAATAAAGATTTTAGAATACTAAAGAACTACACACAGAAAAGAGATTCATTGTGGCAACCGAATTTCTTGCCAATCGAATTCCTTCGGTTCCACGTACTATCTTTTAATTCGTTTGTAATAACTAAAAAATTTGTTTCTTAGCATAGTATATTTATTAGTAACAGTAGAATTTTAGTAACCAAACGGTTGTGTTAGCAGATTTTATTAGTTAGTATTATTGATATTTAAAAACCAAACTGTACCTGATTCCAAATAAATGATTGATGTAATTAAAACAAAATATTGAATTGGTGTTACCAAAAGAATAATTAATTATTATTATCAATTCTTCGATTGAACCAGGAATATAAAAAACAAATTTTTTTCAATTATTTTTTCGTATTTTTAATTTATTAATATTTATTAATATTGACATTATATACCAATAAAGTAAATATCTACATAGATAAACATTTAAATATTAAAGTAAAACTAGAAATTGCAAATATTATTACGACAAACTCTTGATTTTCTTTTTAGTCTTTTAAAATATACTTGCCTTATCTTACTCGGGCATTGCGCGGCGATGCAAACGCTGCAAAGAAGTAAGCAAAGCTAAGTATCTTCGATTAGATGTGGTTCGAAAATACTATAGCAACATAAACTTGTTAAAACTTAATACATGTCCATATGTATGTGTTTTGAGTGACTTCCAACTATATTGCATCCCCTGTACAGCACCATCAATGACGTTAGTATGTACTTGCAAATTTCTGCATCTGAAAAATCAATTTGCGTATTGAAATGCATGATAATATTTTAAAATACACAATCAACTGCCTACCTTATAAAACAGTATCTTGCAGATCTTATTTTGTATTACAAAAAAATTATTGAAATATTTTTATAGTATTTCATTTTTAGAAATTTTTTCTCAATAGAATATAAAAAATTTTGATTTTAACTTTTGTAAATTTTTCACAAATGACAGAAAAATTAATTTTGTTTGAAAGATAATATTTTTATTAATTGTTTGTAACAAATAATTATTACATGTAACAATTTTCGTTTGTAAACACCAAATATAGCTTAAATTTAATCATTCGTTTAATGTAATCGAATTGTAAAAATACAAGTAACCAATAATTACTTGCAATAACTAAAATTTCATTTTTATTTAAAATAAGACATTTGAATAAAAGATTGTTTATTGCATGAATTAAAATTTAGTTGTGAACGCTAATACAGACAATTAAATTCGGTTGTGATATAAGTGAATTGAATTTAAATCTTATTAATAAGGCTTATTGATTGGAAGAACTAATATATTTATTTGTCCTGAGAAATAAATTTCTAATACTGTTCTATTTTTTCGTTTATAAATATATAATATCTGTTCTCTTTACAAACTTTTAATATTTGCAATACTATTTTTATTGTTTTAACCGTTTTCCAACAAATCTTTTTCCTGAGTGTATATTGAAATATCTAAGTTATGTTTATTAGCAGAAACTTTATTGACACGCGTATTTTAACGGCCACTTTCATTGAAAGACTAAACTTTCGAAAAATGGTGGTTTAATTTTAAGGGACTATGTTGATTTTGAATAAAATTATTATGAAATTATTATCATTTATTTTTATAATGATAATATTTGTATGCTTCAATTATGTATGGAACAAAATATCGGCCAAATGGCCCCCCAACCTAGGCGGAACACCTCGATCCGATAGTCCATATTTTCAATGACACTGTTGATGCTCGATTGTTGGGCACGATGATGAGTCGAGGTTGCTTGCTATTTTGCCACGTTATCGTGAAAAACAGCAATGTTTCCCATTCGACGAACTAAGATGGCATTCACAGATGTTTTCACATTTCATACAGACCTGCTTTGCAGACATTTAAATATTTTTTACAATTCTCACGATTGTGGACGAATTCGAACGATTATGTTGACCAAAAGAATCACGAACTGCACAAAATGCATTTTGATTTGAACGCCCATTTTTATAAAAATCTTTAATATTTAAAAGCGTTGCTCGATTGCGTATCTTTCTACGGTTCAAATTGAGTTAGTCTGAGATTGAGAAATGTCAAATGAAATACAAGAAAAAAGTTGAAGTTTAGATGTGGTTCACCTTAAACATGGGCCCTTCAAATTTAAACACCCTCTACAAAGAAAGTGATACATATTTTATTATAAAGAGATTATTCTATAGCGATTAACAAAATAATAAATATTGTGCTCTAAATGTACACAAAATTGGTGGTGGGTATAAAAGATTCGGCACAGCCGAATATAGTGCTCTTACTTGTTTTTTTTCACAAAAACGACATTACAACAACAACATACATACATACAAACGTGTATACTGGTTAGAGAGAACGTGGCATCGAATCCCAGCTGAGCCAAAAAACAATTTTTTTTATTTTTTTTATATTTTTTTTTAATTTTTTTTTGTATTATATTTATTACTAGCCAAACCCGGCGCGCGTTGCTACGCCCCTTAATGAATCGAAATGCAAAAACCTAAATATTATAATTTTTTTTATGGGCGTGGCATCGCTCACTTTTCTAACCACGAAATTGTAAAGTCATAACAGCTCAATATGTGTGCAAAGTTTCAGAAGAATCGGACCAGTGCAAGTACCTCAAAATTATAATTTTTTTTATGGGCGTGGCCCTGCCCACATTTCTAATCACGAAATTGTAAAGTCATAACAGCTCAATATATGTGCAAAGTTTCAGAATAATCTGTCCAGTGCAAGTACCTCAAAATGGTTTATATTTTTTATGGGCGTGGCACTGCCCACTTTTCTAAACACGAAATTATTTAGTCATGACAGCTCAATATGTGTGCAAAGCTTCAAAAAAATCGGTCTGGTGCAAGTACCTCAAAATTATAACCTTTTTTTATGGGCGTGGCCCTGCCTACTTTTCTAATCACGAAATTATATGGTTATAACAGCTTAGAATGTGTGCAAAGTTTCAGAAAAATCGGTTCAGTGCAAGTACCTCAAAATTAAAACTTTTTTAGGGGCGTGGCCCCGCCCACTTTTCTTATCACAAAATTATTAAGTCATGACAGCTCGATATGTGTGCATAGTTTCAGAAAAATCGGTCAAGTGCAAGTAGCTAAAACTGATAACTAATTTTGATGGGCGTGGCCCCGCCCACTTTTTTTGACCCATAAACACTCCCTGGTATGTGTTCAACAACTTACCAATGTTTGAGCCCAATCGGTTTAACAGTTTCGGAGTCTATAGCTAACACACACACACACACACAGAGTTTCATTTTTTTATATATAGATACTAGCCAAACCCGGCGCGCGTTGCTTCGCCCGTTAATGAATCGAAATGCATTCTGAATTTTAATTGAATATCAAGTGCGAAAACCTAAAAATTATAATTTTTTTATGGGCGTGGTATTGCCCACTTTTCTAATCACGAAATTATAAGTCATAACAGCTCAATATGTGTGCAAAGTTTCAAAAGAATCGGACCAGTGCACGTACCTCAAAATTATAATTGTTTTTATGGAAGTGGCCCTGCCCACTTTTCTAATCATGAAATTATTTAGTCATGATAGCTCGATATGTGTGCAAAGTTTCAGAAAAATCGGTCTGGTGCAAGTACCTCAAAATTATAACCTTTTTTTATGGGCGTGGCCCCGCCCACTTTTTTAATCACGAAATTATAAAGTCATAACAGCTTAATATGAGTGCAAAGTTTCAGAAAAATCGGTCTAGTGCAAGTACCTTAAAATTAAAATTTTTTTAGGGGCGTAGCCCCGCCCACTTTTCTCATCACGAAATTATTTAGTCAATACAGCTCGATATGTGTGCAAAGTTTCAGAAAAATCCGTCAAGTGCAAGTAGCTAAAACTGATAACTAATTTTTTATGGGCGTGGCCCCGCCCACTTTTTTCACCCATAAACACTCCCTGGTATATGTACAACAACTTACCAAAGTTTGAGCTCGATCGGTTTTACAGTTCCGGAGTCTATAGCTAACACACACACACACACACACACACACACACACAGAGTTTCACTTTTATATATATAGATATATAGATATATTTTATTTATTTAAAAATTTTTTTTTACCATTTTTTTTTTTTTTAAATTTTTTTTTATTTTTTTTTTAACATACATACGTAAATTTATAATTTTACAATAGGATGTTTTTATATACATACTAGCTAATACCCGGTGTGCTTCGCCACCCCCATCGTAATGAACGATGTCATTTGGAAAGACGAATTATATTTCCTTATTTTACTAAGAAAATGTTGTGAATCCACATTCGTTCCTAAAAATTGAATTTAATATTTTGGTTATATGATAGATTTATATATATCTAAGGCCTAATTTATAAACATCTTTTAAATTTATCGAAGGTTTATAAAGCAACATTTTAATACTTATAACATTTGATTTGTAAACCTATGATAAATTTCAAAGTCGTTTATGAATTAGACTATGAATGTCTTACCTGAAATCAATGACTGTAAAGGTTCTGGTGGAGGAAGCAATTCAGGCAAAACAACTTTACCGTTTGCACAACACATTCCAGGTGTTTCATTTTTGTATTTGAGTGCACTACAATATTGGCAAACTTTATTCATGCCACCTACTGCCACTAATGGGTCTTCGGCATAATCAATATCAGTCCTGTAATTAAATGCAATACGTGCATATGTGTGAAATGCATTCCGATGACTAACCATTCGATTTCGATTTTGTTCACGGCGTAAGTTCAATTGTTTTATCCTCTCTGTTGCTCTCCTTGATGAGGTTCGAATCCGCTGAGCTTCTAAATGTTCTTCACCTTCCAAATGTGTCTCGGTGGCTCGTACTGTTGTGGCGTGACGTCGAATATCTTCAAGGCCTTCCTCACGCTGTAAAAAAGTTTCTGTGGCTCGTGATGATCTTGTACGATTTCGCTGAGTTTGAATACGTACTTCACGTTCCAACGATGTCTCGTTAGATCGAACTGCTACAGCATGATGACGAAGACCTTCAAGGCGTTCTTCGTGTTGTAAAGGTGTTTCAGTGGCTCGGGATGTTGTGGTATGACTTTGCTGACTTTGAAGACGCCCTTCCCGTTGTGACGGTGTCTCATTAGCTCGTACTGCTTCAGCATGATGTCGAATACGTTCTAGGCGCTCTACGCGTTTTAAGAATGTTTCTGTAGCTCGTGATGTTGAGGTACGACTTTGCTGACTTTGAAGACGCCCTTCCCGTTGTGACGGTGTCTCGTTAGCTCGTACTGTTTCAGCATGATGTCGAATACCTTCTAGGCGTTCTACGCGTCCTAACAATGTTTCTGTAGCTCGTGATATTGAGGTACGACTTTGCTGACTTTGAAGACGCCCTTCCCGTTGTGACGGTGTCTCGTTAGCTCGTGCTGTTACAGCATGATGTCGAAGACCTTCCAAGCGTGTTTCGCGTTCAGATCGTGTTTCAGAAGCTCTTGATGTTGATGATCGTGATCTTTCTCTTTGAAGACGTTCGTTATGCTGTTCATATGTTTCGGCAGCTCTAGAGGTTGAAGCTCGACTTCTTTCAGTTCTAAGGCGATCTTCACGCTCTTCTGAAGTTCATTTTCTCTTTGCGATTGCAATGATTCTGCAGATTTGGTGCGTTTAGAAAGGGATGTTTTTTTTTGGAGGCATTTTACTTGTAATTTTTTACAGTATATATTCACAAAAAAAAACTTGTAACTTGTTCAGAATCAAAGATTCAATTAAATTATAAAATTGAATGTACGTCAAATTTATAATTTTTTAAATCTTAGGTAAGAAATTTCTTACCAGGTCAGAAAATTTTCTTTAACAAAAAATTACGGATAATAAATGTTTAAAAATGATTTTTTGAACCGATCGCAGGTAAAAAAATTATTCACTTGCGTTGCAAAATTTAATGGGTTACAAATTTATATTTTTGGAATATTAGGTAACAAATTTTATTTCAGGTCAAATAATTTCTTATACCGAAAAAATTACAGGTAATAAAATGTAAAAACGTTTGCGGGCATCACAGATTTGGTAATTACTGATAATAAATCTTTAAAAATGATTTTTTGAACCGATCGCAGGTAAAAAAATTATTCACTTGCGTTGCAAAATTTAATGGGTTACAAATTTATATTTTTGGAATATTAGGTAACAAATTTTATTTCAGGTCAAACAATTTCTTATACCGAAAAAATTACAGGTGATAAAATTTAAAAACGTTTGCGGGGATCACAGATCTGGCAAGTGTCACGCCTACTATTACTAAATCAAACATTTCTTATTCAAATAATCATATAGACATAAAATTGTCTCTTGAAAAATTTGGGTACTTTAACTATTATCGCTTCCTTTATATACGATTTTTTGTATTTAATTCATATGAAAAGTGCCACGCCCACTATCACTAAAGCATTCGTTTCTTAACAAAATAGTCATATAGATGTCAAAGCTTTTCGTGCAAAAATTTGGGTACTCTAACTATTATCGCTTCCCGAATATACGAATTTTAGTATTCAATTGCTATGAGAGCTGCCACGCCCACTATTTCTAATGTACCCATTTTATTCCAGAAATGTTTATTTAGGTGTCAAAGTTGCACTGGCAAAATTTTAGTACTCTAACCGATATCGTTTTCCAGATATAAAAATTTTAGTATTTAATTCATATTGCAGGTGCCACGCCCACTATATCTAATGTACCCATTTTTTCCAAAAATGTTCACTTGGGTGTCAAAGTTGCATTTGTAGAATATTGGTACTCTAATCGATATCGTTTTCCAAATATACAAATTTTAGTATTTAATTCATATGGCAGGTGCCATGCCCACTACTGCTAATGTACCCATTTTTTACAGAAATGTTTATTTGCATGTCAAAGTTGCTCTTGCAAAATTTTACTACTCTAATCGATTTCGTTTTCCAAATATACGAATTTAAGTATATAATTCATATGTTGGTGCCACGCCCATTACTGATAATGCACCCATTTCTTGCCTAAATGTTCATTTAGGTGTCAAATTTGCTCTTGTAGAATTTTAGTACTCTAATCGATTTCGTTTTCCAGATATACTAATTTTAGTATTTAATTCATATGGCAGGTGCCACGCCCACTATTGCTAATGTACCCATTTTTTACAAAAATGTTTATTTGTATGTCAAAGTTGCCCTTGCACAATTTTAGTACTCTAATCGATATCGTTTTCCAGATATACGAATTTTAGTATTTAATTCATATGGTGGGTGCCACGCCCACTACTGTTAATGCACCCATTTTTTCCAAAAATGTTTATTTGGATGTCAAAATTGCTTTTGCAAAATTTTAGTACTCTAATCGATATCGTTTTCCAGATATAAAAATTTTAGTATTTAATTCATATGGCAGGTGCCACGCCCACTATATCTAATGTACCCTTTTTTTCCAAAAATGTTCATTTGGGTGTCAAAGTTGCTCTTGTAGAATATTGGTACTCTAATCGATATCGTTTTCCAGATATACAAATTTTAGTATTTAATTCATATGGCAGGTGCCACGCCCACTATTGCCAATGTACCCATTTTTGCCAGAAATGTTTATTTGGATGTCAAAGTTCCTCTTGCAAAATTTTAGTACTCTAATCGATATCGTTTTCCAGATATACAAATTTTAGTATTTAATTCATATGGCAGGTGCCACGCCCACTATTGCCAATGTACCCATTTTTTACAGAAATGTTTATTTGGATGTCAAAGTTGCTCTTGCGAAATTTTACTACTCTAATCGATTTCGTTTTCCAAATATACGAATTTTAGTATTCAATTCATGTGGCCACGCTTACTATTCCAAGTCCGCCCATTTTTTACCCAAATGTTCGTGTGGATGTCAAAGCTTACCGTACTTAATTTAAAGACTCTACCTGCATTAACTTTCGTGATATATAATATTTAATACTTATTCTTTCATAGGGCGTGGCACCCCGCCCACTTACAATTTCAAACGAAAGTATAGCCTATAGTTCCTTCCAGACATACAGAAAGATTCTGTGAAAATTTCAAGGAAATCGGTCTAGCCGTTTAGCCGTCTATAAAGCACAAACAAACATACAAACATACAAACATACAAACACACATTGATTTTTATATATATAGATGTTTTTATACCCTTCACACAGTGAAAAAGGGTATATATAGGTTTGTCATTCCGTTTGAAATTTCTACAATTTTGATTTCCGACCCCATAAAGTATATATTTTCTGAAAGCTTATGAATAGGGGAGTCGATTAAGCCCTGTCAGTCTGTCCGTCTGTCCGTCTGACCGTCTGTCCGTGTGTATGTTGAAATCAACTTTTTGAAGCCCCCCGACATAGGTTGGACTCATGTAAGGTATTTAAATATCAGAAATATTCGGGAGTAGATCGGTATTGAAAATCAGAAACATCGGTACATAAACAACTGAGATATGAGCAAAAACCCACGACCACCTCGATTTTTTTTTTCACAAAAACAACATTACAACAACAACATACATACATACAAACGTGGATACTGGTTAGAGAAAACGTGGCATCGAATCCCAGCTGAGCCAAAAAAAAATTTTTTTTTAATTTTTTTTTTTATTTTTTATTTAATATATTATTTATATTTTTATTATTATTTTTTTTATTTTTTTTTTTTAATTTTTTTTTTATTTTTTTTGTTTTATATATAATAATTATAATTATATATAATAATTTTTTTTTTTATTATTTTTAAAATTTTTTTTAAAATTTTTTTTTTAATTTTTTTTTTTTTTTCGTTTTTTAACATACATACGTGAATTTATAATTTTACAATGGGATGTTTTTATATATGTGTGTGTTTTATATGTATGTACGTATTTCATATGGGATGAATGGTGACACAAACTACTGTTATTTCATGACTACAAATTGTGAAGGGTATATAAGATTCGGCACGGCCGAATATAGCGCTCTTACTTGCTTTTTTTATATGTATGTACGTATTTCATATGAGATGAATGGTGATACAAACTACTGTTATTGCATGACTACACGTTGTGAAGGGTATATAAGATTCGGCACGGCAGAATATAGCGCTCTTACTTGTTTTTCCATTGATTTTTACAAGGAGACCTATGCCATGCTAAAATACCTTCCATGCTATAATAATCATCCCATACTAAAATACTTCCTACTCCGTGTTTAAGCGTCCTTTGAGGGAACCGATAATTGAACTGACGATCAACAGAGGTTCTGCCATCTATACCTACCTATAAATATTTTTTTTGATACATAAAATATGAGTACTCCTTAACTTTTTCTTGCTTAAAGAGTACTGGAAATATAAAATTAAATTTTTGTTTAAAAAGTTAACCTTATTATTAATTACAGTTACTGCAAAGTTCATAATTCAAAAAAATGTAAATTTTATTCTAACAACTATTAGCCTCTATAAGTTATAATGAAATATAATATTAGTCTCACATATTGCTCTTTAATAAAAAAAAATTACATAATATCAGAATATATTTAAAGCATCTGATACTAGTACTTTGGGGACATCATATTTGATACAATGAATATATTGTTACAGATTTATTTTTAAATAGCTTAATTTACATTATAATTTTATTTTAGTTGTAGTAGTTTAAGTTACTGTAGTTTTGTTAGTATTAGTTTATTTCGCTGGTTGTTCGAACATGATGTGAGTTTTTATGTGTAGCATACTCTTAGGCACTTTTATTATTCCTGCATATTACTTAACGTCTTAATTTAAATGTGACGGTTTTCGAATGTACTACATACGAGAACTTTGTCGAATGTTACCGAACGCCACTATGTTACTAAAAATAGCCGAACAAACAGCTAACATGATCAGTATAACAGTAGAGCTTGTAAAGCGCGTATCAAAGTGAGTTTGATAAAAAAAAGTGTGTGCTATAAAACAATATCTGAGTGTGTTTAAGTAAATAAAGTGCTCTGTATTTTATAACTAATTTCAACTGTTTTTAATTGCAATAAAAGAACTAAAAGTGTATTTAAAGGAAATAAGCCAACGTTTATAAAAGATATAAACGTAACAATATATTTTACGACATTAATTGTGATTAGTTCTCACTTTGTCGGGTGGAAAAATTTAAATTTTTTTAATAATTTCTGATTCATGTGTAATGAAACCAGAAATATACAGAAGAGCGATTTATGTAAAGACTCATGTTTTATGTTCCACATATTTCTAACTTTGTTTGTTATTATTTTATTTTTCATACCTTGCTACTGAAAACTTAACCATTCCATCAAAAAAATACATGCAAAGGAATTAGTGAATGCATGAATTCAACTCACGACGAAGTGGTTAACGTGTCATTGGAGAGCATGTGTTTATATGAAAATAGTAATAAAATTCACTTAATTCAAATAAGTGCATACATCGTAGATGAAAAGAAACTGATGTTTTATAAGTTAATTATGTTTAAGATTTTTCGCTTGCATTTGTATGTATTTGTATTTTGCATTTTCAGAAGACAATTTTCATTCCTTCTCTTGTACTTATGACTAAGAAGTCACATTGAACTAGTGCAAAATTTTTTGTTAAGTAATAACTCTGAACTAGTACAAATAATGTTTAAGTTTTCTTGAAATATCGAATAAAATACTCTGTTTAGAAGTTAAGCGAGAATTGAATTCTTTATTGAAATTTCGTAAATTTGTATTCATAATTATTGCTACTTTTATTATCTAGCACAATCACCTCTATCTTATTAAAGGACTTCCTAGTTCCTGTACTAGGCTTGAGAAATTTTTGACCAGATTTAGTTGGTTCCAGACAGCTAGAGACAGCCTTATAATACGAGCTGGCAATCACACCAAGCTTGTGTGCCTTACCCGGGGTGAATTAATATATATTAATAGCCTGTGGATAGAACTTACTGAAAATATTTAAAACAAAATATTTTTAAAGATGATATTAGATGATTAAATTTTTTTTGCCAGCACGTGTAAAAAAAATATAAAATAAAAAAATATATTTATCCTTTTTTTTTAAATTTTTCTTGTTTATCGTAATAAAAGTTAGCCATGTGTTAATCTAGGTTGTTGTCTGTCTGTGTGCTTTTTTTTATTTAGTTCAACTCAGCCGTTTTTGCATGGTCCAACATCCAAACATACAATCATTCACATTCATTATAAAATTATTAGGAGACATTAAAGATTTTTTAATTAATATATTTTTGGTCGAGTTGAATAGAACAAATTAAAATAATCTTTTTAGACATTTATTTAATTTCCTCAGTTTTGAGGACGTTATTTTTGTTTAGTGATGTCAAAAGTTAATTAACTTAACGGTTAAAGTTGTCACTCAGTAATATGTGCCAACATCTAAAAAAAATGGACAATTTAATGTCACCATTGTCATCGGTAATAGGTCGTCCGATTTTAGAGTACGTTGGAGATGGCCTGTATATGGCTTATGTTAGATAAATTATTGAAATCTGCTTACTGGTTCCGGAGACATGGCATTTAGATTTTCCTATATATTCCCATAAAAATATCAACAAAATGGTCTACATTTTCTGCATTATGATTTTTTACTGTCACCGAATAAGTTACCAAACTATATAATGAATGCCTTATGTGTAAAATAGCATTCGCTATTTCTAATTGGAATGTTGAGCTGAATCTATTCAGGCGTTGTTTCGATCGTCATTTTATTTGTGATTTAATTATATGATTTTTCACTTGCTATACACCTGCATTGTATTATAGGTATTTGTCATTATAAAAGTGGTACTTTTAAACAAGTTTTTGATTTACTTTATACTCGGTTTCTCTTTATCTTAAAAAATTTTGTTTATACAATATATAACAAAATAAAATAGGTTTATTTGCTTATGACATTCGATCTCTCTCTTTATAGTTTATTATACAAAAGGTGACAAAATAAACCAGTTAAAGGCAAAGAAAAGCAACCTCTTCAACCACCTGGAAGGCAAAACAACGTTTTTTAGGTCAGCCAGTACCATTTAATAATAAAAAAAATACAGAATCCTTAAAAATATAGGCTAGTGCTACACATATACGTATTTTACAAATTAATTATATTTAAATGATGTTTATAAAGAATTAGGTAAAAATATGTAGAAATTCGATAAAAAAAATATATAGAAATTAGAAAAAATAGCAGCTAAACGATACTTTTACATACAATTAAATTAAGTCAAATCTTTCAAGGGAGATTTCCAAAAAAAAAAACTTTAATTAAGAGGGTCTTTTATCTTTTATCTTTTATTTTTTGAGAAATAAAAAATTACCAGAAAACTCTAATATGCATGCGTACGTATTTAAAATATTTCTTATGATTTAGCTCACAGAGGCTCTGCAGGTATTTTACAAAATGGTTCTCCTGTTACAACTTTTCCCATTTCCAGAATTGATTAACACCTTTATATCCTTTTACCCAAATTAACCAACCGTATGTCTAAATATACCTTTAATCTTTATCTTACATTTTATGTACTTTTTATGAGTTCTGCTCTCTTTTAGAAAAAAAAATCATACTCGTAAATTAAACAAAGACATGAAGAAAATTTACCCTTTTTTAGCTCTTCATCTAACTGACAGTTTAAATTAATTTGGATAATTTTAAAAGAAAGCCTTGGAGACTAATTGCTTTAATTATTTCAATTGCTACCAACCGAACATGAAATAACTCATTCTGAACATACTTACTTGCAGTTTTAGAACTTTAAAATGGTTAGAATTATAAGCAAAGATATAAAGCTGCAAATTTTGTAAAGATTATTTTTTAAATTAGAGCAGCAATATAAAACGAAAAAGTAATTTATCACGAGGTATGCATGTCTATGTGTATGTGTGTGTACTGTAATTTATTATACAACTTATTATGAAATACACATCAGGGAGTTGTGTGTGATTCTGAAACAAATTTTTATAACAAAACGAAATGAAAATGACAACAATAATCATGCAATTTCTTAAATAACCCATAATAAATTTTCTACAAAAATACTTACTTTTTAACAGATTATTTTGAAAGTTTTATACAGTTACATAGACAGAAGTGTAAAACTCACACAGACAAATAAATTCTGTTTTATAAATAACAAGCAACAATTGAGTATTTTGGGTAAAGAAGAATCATTTCATTTCTTTTATTTTTTGTAATAATTTCTCAAAAAAAAAATTTAGACTAAAATTTATTAAAAAGAAAATAGAAAAATGTGATTTAAAAATCTCATAAATTATGCATATTAGACAATTTATAAAGGTTGACATGTTTACGCTTTATGGTAAAAATAAATAACAAGTTTTCTTAAGAACGAACTCATTTTGTGTTAATGGGCCAGTATAGAACTGCTAGTTATGGTCTGTGGTATTTAGGTAGCAGAACATTAAAGAATCACAGATATTCAAATACAAATATATAAAGAGAATTGGCTTGAGCTGGAGTATGTTGCTTGAACATCTTTTATTACAACGCACACGAAAGCACGCAATCTATTTATGAACACAAATTGTATGCAAATTTGTTTTTGTTTTTTAAAAACGCACATGTATTGTTTTAGATTTTAAGGTGAAGATAATAAACTTGAACATTTTTATAAATATTATAAAGTCCTGCAAAAATGACAAATTTATCAGTAGATTTAATATAAGTTTTAAACTGAAAATAATTGCAAAGTATTTTGTAAAAGAAAAACATCAAAAAATCCTTAAAAGAATAGGTACATCGATATTAGCTAAAAACAGCATTTAACGAATTTCGTTACGATATTGTTTTTTGTTTTATTCCACTAATCACTTAACACAATCAAGTTCTGAGTCGTTCCTTTATACATAAATATTTTCTTTCAATTTATGAGTTATCAAGCAACTATTTACTTTGTTAGACCTTGGCATGGAACACAATTTTTATACACTTCACCTGTGTTTGCCATTTCATTTGTAATTTCTACAATATTGATTTTCAACTTATAGATACCTTAATTCTAGCGATAAAAATCGGTAATAAAGCGGTAAAGATTTATGCAAAAATCATTTTGAAAAATATAAAGAGTAAACCACTTTAAGCTTTATTACAAAATGCAATAAAACAAAAACGGTTTGAAATTTTGCATAATTATACCCTTCACACAGTGCAAAAGGGTATATATAGGTTTGTCATTCCGTGTGAAATTTCTAGAATTCTCATTTCCGACCCCATAAAGTATATATTTTCTGAAAGTTTATGCATAGGTGAGTCGACTAAGCTCTGTCAGTCTGTCCGTCTGTCCGTGTGTATGTAGAAATCAACTTTTTGAAGCCCCCCGACATCGCTTGGACCCCGGGTGAGGTATTAAAATATCAGAAATATTCGGGAGTAGATCGGTATTGAAAATCAGAAACATCGGCACATAAACACAACATATGAGCAAAAACCCACAACCACCTCGATTTTTTTTCACAAAAACAACATTACAACAACAACATGCATACATACGTATATACTGGTGAGAAAAAACGTGTCATCGAGCTGAGCCAAAAAAAATATTTTTTATTTTTTTTTTTAATTTTTTTTTTTTATTAATTTTTTATTTATTATTTAATATATAATTTATATTTTTATTATTATTATTTTTTTTGAAATTTTTTTTAAAGTTTTTTTTTTATTTTTTTTTTTTTTAACATACATACGTAAATTTATAATTTTACAGTGGGATGTTTTTATATATGTATGTTTTTTATATGTACATTTGTACGTATTTCATATGGGATGAATGGTGATACAAACTACTGTTATTGCATGACAACACGTTGTGAAGGGTATATAAGATTCGGCACGGCCGAATTAGCGCTCTTACTTGTTTATTTATTTATTTATTTTTTGTAAAGTAAAATTGTTCTGGTTAGAAATGAAATATTATTTCATGCATATGGCTGCCGTGGCTGACCTCACAGTCAACTGCACCAATTTTCGAGCACTTTTTCGAGAGTATGGGGCTGTATCTCGGTACTGGCTTCACGAATGTTGGCTTTCAAATACTCAGTTGTCTGTGGTTTGTCTGCATAATACTTGTCTTTAATGACTCTCTACAGAAAACAGTTCAACACTATCAAGTCGCTGATTGTTTTCGGCCAGCTGACATCATAATTTTGGCTAAATAAACGTCCATCGAAAGTTGTACGCAATAAATCGATTGTGGCGTAAAATGTATGGCAAGCAGTCCTATTGAAACTAAAGATCGTCCACATCAATGCCTTGAAGAGCGGACACAAAGAAATTGTGCGATAGGAGTCTCCTATGATATTCGAAGAAATATGAGCTTCTGTAGGACCAAACGTGGTTTTGTAAGCCCCTGATACGATAATTTCGCTTATTAACATATCCACCAAGATTAAAATGAGCTTCGTACGAAAAGATGTTTTTTTCTACGATATATTCGTGCAGTTTCCGACCAATTGTCTTTTTTTTTTGGAAATAAATTTGCAGTGAAAAAATAAATATGAATTTCAATCACGAAATTAATACTATTAATTAAAAAAATGTTTAATATTGCTCCAATCATCAAAATGATACTATTAATTAAATAAAAATTAATAGTTGTAATTGAAAAAATATTGCGAAAAATATCAATTAAAACAGTATTAAAAATTAATTAAAATTTTCCTAATTTTTAAAAATGATTTTAGTTAATTGAATCATGCCTATAATTGAAATTTGCGATTTATATAAATAAAGAATTTATTGTAAGAAAAAATTAATTTTTTTAATATTTTTTTCTTAACATAATTTTTAGTTACATTTCATTACTTATATACTAATAATTTAATATAAGATGAAGGGGTTCCACAAGTACACATACTATGCCATGTCAAGCGCCGGATTGGTTTTAAATTCATTCGTCGATTGTAGCGTATTTCCATAGATCTACGACATTAAAAACCCATCAAGAGAAATTGCATGTATTTGATTAACAATTCTCCGTCATCTGTGGAATAGATAATTGAACAATTAAATTGTTTATACAGAACTTTCACTTTAACGTTCACTATGTAGCATGTAATAGGGAAGTTTCGTTCACGTTTACATCGTTCGATTGGTAGAAATTCAAAAAAATAATTGGTGGCATCAATAACCTAGACATAATGGAATATTTACTGGTAAAAAAGCTTGATCAGAGTGTAGACTACTACTGACTTACCTACTAAAATTAGAATCTTGAGCAATATACCAGAATACAAAAAATATTGGCTTTGGAGACATCTAGAATGAAACTGAAACAATTTATTATATTTAAAACAAGATATATTTATTACTAGCCAAACCCGGCGCGCGTTGCTACGCCCCTTAATGAATCGAAATGCATTCTGAATTTTAATTCAATATCAAGTGCAAAAACCTAAAAATTATAATTTTTTTATGGGCGTGGCATTGCCCACTTTTCTAATCACGAAATTGTAAAGTTGTAACAGCTCAATATGTGTGCAAAGTTTCAGAAGAATCGGACCAGTGCAAGTACCTCAAAATTATAATTGTTTTTATGGGCGTGGCCCTGCCCACTTTTCTAATTACGAAATTTTAAAGTCATAACAGCTCAATATGTGTGCAAAGTTTCAGAATAATCGGTCCAGTGCAAGTACCTCAAAATTATACCTTTTTTTATGGGCGTGGCACTGCCCATTTTTTTTATCACGAAATTATTTAGTCATGACAGCTCAATATGTGTGCAAAGTTTCAGAATAATCGGTCTGGTGCAAGGACCTCATAATTATAACCTTTTTTTATGGGCGTGGCCCTGCCCACTTTTCCAGTCACGAAATTATATGGTTGTGACAGCTTAGTATGTGTGCAAAGTTTCATAAAAATCGGTCCAGTGCAAGTACCTCAAAATTAAAACTTTGTTAGGGGCGTGGCCCCGCCCACTTTTCTTATCGCGAAATTATTTAGTCATGACAGCTCGATATAAGTGCAAAGTTTCAAAAAAATCGTTCAAGTGCAAGTAGCTTAAAATGATAACTAATTTTTATGGGCGTGGCACCGCCCACTTTTTTCACCCATAAACACTCCCTGGTATGTGTACAACAACTTACCAAAGTTTGAGCCCGATCGGTTTTACAGTTTCGGAGTCTATAGCTAACACACACACACACACACACACACACACACACACACACAGAGTTTCACTTTTATATATATAGATATGTGTGCACCTACCAGAACTATCTCTTGTAGATTGTCCATTTTTTATACCCGCCACCAAAAAAATGGTGGGGGTATATTCATTTTGTCATTCCGTTTGTAACACATCGAAATATCCATTTTAGACCCCATAAAGTATATATATTCTAAATCAGGGTTTGATTTGATGACGATCTAGCTATGTCCGTCCGTCTGTCCGTCTGTCCGTCTGTTGAAAGCACGATAGAGGTCGCACCGAAAAAGCTAGGGGGCTCAAATTTTGCCAGAATCTTTCTTATAGACAAGGTTTGCTTGGTATTGAAAATGGGCTAAATCGGAATATTAGGAAGAGAGTTATAGCTCGAAAAGCAAGAGTAGGTCGAAAAAACTGTGTCCTTCGAACATCGAATAAAATGGAATTGTGTCCAAACGCCTTAACGTAGACTCATGAAACTTCGAATATATATTTCCTGAGTAAAAACAATATTATTCCCCGAAAATTATCTAAATCTATGCATTAGGAAAGGATTTATCGATCAAAATGTACGAAAATTTATACCGCACAGTGTAATTTTCGGTATATTTAAAAAGAAAAACGTCATAAAAGCAACAAAATTGGATGTACGACCCTGAAATTTTGCACACTTTGCTCTTTGGTGAGACGCTTTTTTGTAACGAAAAATCAATGTGCCACGCCCACTTTTACGCCCACCTCCCATATAACGTTTTACCTAAAATTCATATAATTTCTCTATTAATAAAGATTTTTGAATAATAAAGGGCTACATTGAAACACCTAAAATGTACTCATTCGTAAAAATAACTTTGACACGCCTACTATAACGCCCACTTTTCACGTTATCTACCGTTAATGAAATTTAAAAGCTCATAAAACCGCCAAAATTAGAGGTATGATGATCAAATTTGCTACGTATATCCCCCTAGGCAATGTCATTATTGTGCCAAAAAATTAAGATGCCACGCCCACTTTTACGCCCACCTCCCATATAACGTTTTACCTAAAATTCATATAATTTCTCTATTAAAAAAGATTTTGGAATAATAAAAGGCTATATTGAAACATCTAAAATGTACTAATTCGCAAAAATAACTTTGACACGCCTACTATTATGCCCACTGTTCACGTTATCTACCGTTAATGAAATTTAAAAGCTCATAAAACCGCCAAAATTAGATGTATGATGGTCAAATTTGCTACGTATATCCCCCTAGGCAGTTTCATTATTGTGCCAAAAAATTAAGGTGACACGCCCACTTTTACGCCCACCTCCCATATAACGTCTTACCTAAAATTCATATAATTTCTCTATTAATAAAGATTTTGGAATAATAAAAGGCTATATTGAAACATCTAAAATGTACTCATTCGTAAAAATAACTTTGACACGCCTACTATAACGCCCACTTTTCACGTTATCTACCGTTAATGAAATGTTAAAGCTCATAAAACCGACAAAATTAGAGGTATGATGAGGAAATTTGCTACATATATCCTTCTAATCAATGTAGTAGTTGTGCCAAAAAGTTAAGGTGTTACGCCTACTATAACGCCTACCTCCCATAGAACGGTTTTCCTTTAACTCATGTAATTTCTCTATTGACAAAGTTTTTGGGAAAATAAAGAACTATATTGAAATATCTAAGTTGTATTTATTAGCAGAAACTTTATTGACACGCCTACTTTAATGCCCACTTTCATTGAAAGACTACATTTACAAAAACATTTAAGTAGCATATCGAAGTTAAAAAGGGTGTTCAAATTTTAAGGGCCGATGTTGATTTTAAATAAAACACAAATTATTTAAGAAATTATTATTATTTTTTTTGTAATGATAATATATGTACGGTTAAATTATGTATTTAACAAAATATCGGCCAAATGTCCACCCCTATTCTTGGCCCACTCCTCTATCTGATTGTCCCAGTTTTCAATGACAATGTTGATGCTCAATTGTTGGGCACGATGATGAGTCGAGGTTGACTGCTCTTTTTCCACACTATCGCAAAAAACAGCAATGGTTCCCATTCAACGAACTAAGAAGGCATTCACAGATTTTCTAACATTTTATACAGACCTGTTTTGCAGAAATTTAAATATTTTTTACAATTCTCCCGATTGTGGACGAATTTGAACGATTATGTTGACCAAAAGAATTACGAAGTGCACGAAATGCATTTTGATTTGAATGCCCATTTTCATAAAAAACCTAAATAACTTTAAAGCGTTGCTCATTTGCGTATCTTTCCACGGATCAAATTGAGTAAGTTTGAGATTGAGAAATGTCAAATGAAATGCAGAAAACAAATTTAAAAACTAGCTGTAGTTCACCTTCAACATGGGTCCTTAAAATTTAACCACCCTCTACAAAGAAAGTGATACATATTTTATTATAAAGAGATTATTCCATAATGAGTAACAAAATAATAAATATTGTGCTTTAAATGTACACAAAATTGGTGGTGGGTATAAAAGATTCGGCACAGCCGAATATAGTGCTCTTACTTGTTTTTATTATTCTGCTCCTTGTATAACAAATATTAAACTTATCCTTCGAAAGCAAATTTTCAAAAAATGTCATTTAAAATAAAATTTTTTATTTTTTCAACTGACAGAAATCTCTATGTGTTTTGAAAATATTTTATATCAATTAAAAAAATTAATTAAATTAAATAAAATTTTAATTGTAATTTAAAAACCAGTCAGAAAGTCAATTAATTAAAAAAAAAAATTAAGGAATATTTTTTTCTGTGTATACTGAATCTTGTAACAGAACAGAATAGCATAGGTATTACCAGTTTTGAAGTAAACGCTGATTCAAATTAAAACCGATAGATGGCACAGCCTTTATATATTTTTTTTAATTCTATCAAGTTTCCTAAGCTTATATATAATCTTTGGACACAATTAAGACACCAAATACAGACATTTTTTTTATAGAAATTTTTTTTGAAAAAAAAAAAATAAACGAATAAGTTAAAACTAACTGAGATATAAGGCCACAACTGCAACTACTTTTTCTAAAATCTTAAATGAAAAATTTATTTTCTTCAGCTTCTAAACAACTGAGAGAGTCATTTTGAATATTTAATGAAGACGCTTGACTAAAAATAAAATGCAGTATACAAAACTCCAAATCCATGATGGCTGCTTCAACAAAATAGCTTTTCAAAAAATTTATTTATGGATAAAATCTAGTATTTAAAAGGCTATCCCTTGAAACTCCTTTAATAGTAGTATTTAATGAAAGGGCGTCTCCCAAGCATACAGTAAACAACCAAAAATTTTAAATTCAAATTGCTGTTCTTAATCAAATGGCGGATATGTGGGAATAATTTTGTAATTTCGGCTTTGTTGCTGATTTCAAATCTCCTACCACACCAGTGGTGTTGTCAAATGAAAGGGCCTTAGCAATAGAATATCGTAAAATATAAAAGATGTAAAATCTAAGATGTATGAAACTAAATGGCGGATCATATTTTTCTTAACCCCGTCAAATGAAAGAACTTTACTAGTAGAATACAATTTACTTTTTAAAAATTAAAAATAAACAGAGTCATCGGAAATAATGTTGCAAATTGGTGTATAACGTTATACTTATGTACATGATAGTGAAAGGTATTATCAGATTCAGCACGAGCGTATATGATACACTTACTTGTTTAATTCACAAAATATTACTAAGTTGTGTGAAAAATTTTTTTAATTGTTGTTTTTGTTAAGTTGTTATTAAAAAAAGTGTTTAAAATTTTCTAAAAAAATATTAAGAATATTTTTTAAAGGACATTTATCAAATGTCGTTTATTGATATTGTATGAAATGATTGTAAATTATTTTTTTTACATATTCAAGTTATTAAATATTTAAATTTATAATAGAACAAAATGTTTTCTATTTTCTAAAAAAAAAAACTATTTCCAAAATCAAAATATTTCAAAAATTCAGTTTTTTTTATATATAAAAACTAAAAATAAAAGTTTCCAAAATTAAATACGTCATCACTGTTTAAATAATTAATAACTTTTTCATAAATTAATTTCTACTCAACAATGAAATACGTAAAAGATACAGTCCTATTTAAAAAAAAAAATATGTAGAGACCCTAAAAAAGAAACCATCCAAATATTGTCATCTACCTGCCACGGTATCTGTGCATGTTGTTAGTGAAAGCAACAAAAATATTAAATCTAATTTTGCGGCTTGCTAGAAACCTTTTTATTTATAATTGTTGACTTTTAAATTATGAACAGCTTGCTCCAGTTCATTTCCTACTTCATAAATTAAAATCCTTAAAGGCCATTCATAAAAATACACGCATAGAAAATTACGCAAACATACGCAAAAATATACATACACACACATACGACAGTATTATAGTAGTCTTAACAGTAAATGGTTGTTAATAGCTTAAAAGCTTTTTTTGGTTCATATCACTCAAAATAAATTATAATAACTTTTTACCACAATTATTTACAATAACAGGATGTGTATACCGCAAACACATACACATGCATAGCAAAAGAAGAGAAAAGACACATAAAAATAACAAAAAAAAAAAAAAAAAAAAAAAGACAGCAACTAAAATATGTAAAATAAAAGAGAAAATTTAGGGAAGTAGCTAAAAAAAAAAAAATTATTCCTAAAAGCATGTGTGTCAATAAAACTGGGATTTAGATTGTGTAAATAAATGTCTCTTTAGGATTGCACAGTCAACCCCACTCAATTTTCATCTTCTTTCTTTACTGTCTGATAATGCACAGTGGAACTTTTTGTACTTTTTTTTGTACACACTAGCTCACATATATATATAAGCGTGTAATCGTATTCGTCCTTAGAGATAAAAATTAAAATATCTATGAAAATGATTCAAAGACACTGCTGCATTCTACAAATTTTGCAGATCGAGTAACAGTTCAAATATGAATCAGCTTTAGTTAAAACTAAATTGATGGCTATGAGTAAATGGCTGGTGGGAGATCATACAACCAGATTCCAAAGCATAATCGATGTAATATGATAAAAACAAAATCTCAGTGAGTAATAATCCAGAGAAGGGAGAATGGTATGAAAAAATAAAAGTAAGAAATTCCTATATACAGATGGATTAAAGAGCGGTGACCGAATTGCAGTGGATTTCCGTAATATAAACCGAAGCAGAGGCAAATATAGGGTGATTTTTTTAGATAATTTTTTTTTTAATAAAATACACCATATTTATTTGATTGGTAAAAATGTAGGCTCACAAAGTTATTGACGTTTAATATTTAAAAATTATTTCTGAGATGTGGCCTCCGCGACTAAGGATTATAGTCATTATTCTGATGACCAAATTTTGCAGAATTACCATCCTTATTTCGTCAACGCTGCATTAAATTTTGGCTTCTAAATGTAAAATCGTTACTGGTTTATCAGCCAAGACTAGAGATTTAATGTCCACCTCTAGATCAATTTCTTAAAATAATTTGGTTACCAAGTGGTTGGTTCAACATAGTGATGGCTTGACATAATGTATGACATGTTTCATTATTTTGTGGTAACCATTTCTCTTCCAAATGACTTACAATGACATTAGGATTAAAAAAAAACCAATCACAAGACCGAATTGCCGAGACATGCATTAATAAAAGGAGAAACAAAAAATTCGAGTCATTTGTAATAATCGCGCCTACAGCGTCGATACAAATCAAGCCATAGTATTGTGCATTACCTACTTAGAAAGACGGAAGAGATAACGCGCACCTTTAACCTGGCTTTATAAATTGTCTATGAGGAATTTGTATGGCCATTTTTTAAAAAATAGTGCAAAACAAATCAATTGTTCTTAGTTAGTATGATAGCTCGTTTGACAGTTATCCCTATCAAAAGTTCTATACCTCTTAACAAAAGACACTTTACAGCCAATTAATGCACTTATGGAATATATTAAATGGTTAAAGAATATTGATTCATATTGAGGATGAAAGTTGAATTTCAAATGTCCTTTAATACAAGTTTTTTAAAAATTCGAAATAAAATTATATATTGAGATAATAGAAAAGCTGCCAAATATTCCACAATGGGGTAATTTTAAACTATCATCTTACAAACCATTAAATACTTGTGAAGCTTCGATAATGAACTTCAGGCTTGGGCGTTAATATATCCCAAGGTGATAAACATGCGCAAATCTTTAAAAAGGAGAAGATTAACTGGTGTAATAGCAGGTCACGTAGAGTAGAGAGATCATTTAACTCGAATGGAAATAGCGGACAACAACATGTGGAGCTTGTGAGGATGAAGACAAAATATTAAGAAATTATCGTCGCTAATAGCTTACGTTCGGGAATATTACTTGGATATAGAAACTTTTCAGTACTTGATACTCCTTGGAATTTTAGAGTAGACTAGTTTATTTGCCTATTGAGTTTTTGATTTATTTGGGGAAACTTATTTAGGGCACCTTTAAAGCAAAAAAAAAATGAACACGCACAACACTTGTAATTCTGATATTTTCCAGAAAATAAATAAAAACAACCAGTCAAGACTGCATATTTTAGTTTAACTAAAAATGATGCTAGAAAGTTACAAAGGCGAACCATGCATTAAAATAGTAAATGAATGTTGGAGTTATGTAACAGCAAAATTCATATACGTACAATTCATATATTGTAAGACCCCACTGTGCATTACATGGGGAGGGTGAGAAAAAAAATATAAATTAAGATATAAAATTGCTTGTAAATACAATTATTGTTCCAAACGAATCATAAGTCCTTGAAAGATTTTTTGGGGTGACTTTTATGCAAACATTAATCAAGATATTTAATAAATTTTTCTTTAAGTAGATAAGAAAAACGACATGGCATAAGATTGGATTTACTGGAAGCCTATAAAACATTAAACAATTATACTGAAAGGTTTGAGCTGAAACCCATAAGGCCCAGTTATTTAATAAAATGTACAATTTGTTTTTTTTTTTTATTAGATATGGCATAACTCAATGTTTTGTTATAGAACAATAGAACATAGAACAATTTTTTTATATTAAAAGATTTCTTCTCTAATTTTACTTATTTTTCCTTGAGCGCTTAAACCTATAGCGAACTCTAGCTCAAATGTATTTTTATGGCCATTTAAATTATATAAATAGCAAGTAACTTAATTCAAAAAAAAAAAAAATATATAAAAAATGTTTCCATTTTTTAATTTGAATTACACATAAATTAAACATAAAACGACAACGGGAAACTTAATAAAAAAATTTGATTTTTTTATGAGCCCTAAAAAAGGTGATGCTTATTTTCTATAAACTTTATTGTTTGTACTTTTATTGCAAATGTTACAGGTGTTATCTGGTTGGCTAATTAGCTATAAATTTCAAAGTTTATGATATAAAAACATAATTTATTCATGTTAATCTAATTGAAAGAATTTCTTAATTTCTTAAATATTAAATATTAAAATCTCTTACCTTAAATATAATGAAACATTTTTTCTCAGAACACCACCATCATTGTCATCATCATCATCATCAACGACATGTGCGCCATAAAAGTTTGAACACATATAAGTTTAATACTCGGGTTGTTTAAATCGTATACAAAAATTTCAATTAACATTTCCTTATTGTAACAAACACAATAAATGCTGACAAAAAGTCAAGGCAAAAAAAAAACACTTGTAAGTAGCAGACAGTCATTCACAAAGACCTAAAAGAAATAAAATTTTTCAAAGCGATAATAAACAAAGTCAAAAAACGTTAAGACGTAATAAAAACCGCTCCCACTAAGTAAAAGGACAACAAGAGATTAAAAGTTTGACTCTTTAGGAAACAAATGAAAATACACAAGTAAATTTAACAGCGTATTGTGCGAAAAAAAAAAGAAAAAATAATACAAATACATTTCTTAAGTAGAATGAAATAAAGAAAGATGAAAAAGTTAAACGTTTATAGATGTAATGAAGAAAACCCAAAATAATACAATTGTGTAAGTATGTGTTATGTGGTTAAGTGTATAATTTTTACAACTACAATAACATAAACGTAAAATTTAACTGGATTTTTTGTACAGTAAACCGCAATGCTTAAAGTTTCTTCAAAAGCATCTTTCAATTTTCCTATCTTACATTAACATTATTTTCTACAATTCATGTATAATGGTCACAAGTTAAGGACAGCATATAATCGGCTTAAGAACTCAACAAGAAATAAAGTTACTGTTGTCATAACTATCATGTTGTTCCATATAATGTTTCGATTTCGAACAAATAATAATGCTACATTCGGTCTTGCCGAATTTAAAAATACCTTCACCATTATTATATACTTAACTTACTAACTCTCAGGTAACTAGCGTTTACCTGAGACTTCGTCTACGCAGTTATTGGAATGCTAGGTAGCCTTGCTGTTAATCTATGTTATTATCTACTAGAAAAGCCCGGCACGCGTTGCTACGCCCCTTAATGAATAAAAATGTATTCTAAATTTAAATTGAATATTAGGCGTAAAAAGCTAAAAATTGTAACTTATTTTTTATGGGCGTGGCACTGCCCACTTTTCTTATCACGAAATTATATAGTCATGACAGCTCAACATGTGTGTGCAAAGTTTCAGAAAAATCGATCTAGTGCAAGTAGCTAAAAATTATAACTTATTTCTTATGGGCGTGGCACTGCCCACTTTTCTAATCACGAAATTGTATAATCATGTGAGCTCAATAGGTGTGTGCAAAGCTTCAGAAAAATCGGTGAAGTTCAAGAAGCTGAAAATGATAACTTTTTTGTATGGGCGTGGCACTGCCCACTTTTCTAATTACTAAATTATAAAGTCATGACAGCTCAATATGTGTGCAAAGTTTCATAATAATCGTTCCAGAGCAAGCACCTTAATATTATAACTTTTTTATGGGCGTGGCCCCGCCTACTTTTCTAATCACGAAACTGTATAGTCATGATAGCTCAATATGTATGCAAAGTTTCAGAAAAATCGTTCAAGTAAATGTGTACAACAACTTTCCAAAGTTTGAGTCCGATCGGTTTTACAGTTTCGGAGTCTATAGCTAACACACACACAAACACACACACAGAGTTTCACTTTTATATATATATAGAAGTTAGAAGAAGATAGATTTAATTTAACCCACCAGGTTGAATAAACTTGTCTTTAAATTACCGCTTACTTTAGATTAAAATGAAAATTTAATAATGGATAACTACTTATTCAGCCGATAAAATCTTACCTTTAACTTATTCCAAGTTGTATTAATGACCCTTAGTCTACATATTCATTGTTATGCTATCATGCGAGTTAGATAACAGAATGGTTGAAGTGACGAAAATATCGCTGCCGTTCACGCGTCCGTAACAAACGATCCAAATCAGTCGATTCGATTACGCGGCTTTCTCAAGAACTGGGCATCGCCAAGACCACTTTGCCTTCCTATTTCCGACAGCCCTTTTGATTTTGAATTTTAACTGTATTCTACTAGTCAAGTATTTTATTTGATACGTATTATGATGGGGTTCAGAAAGCAAATTTTCTGCCATTTTGTTTCGGTTTCCATTCTCTATTTTACACTTTTTCATATATCACTATATTCTACTGATTCAGCCTGTTTGAGGTTAGTTTTCAAAAAATAAATTTGGCCCTTATAAAAATTCATTGTACGCCATTTTGTAGTCCCGCCACAATATAAATAAAGTTCGTATGTAAAAATATCCCGAGTACGTTTATTGTTAAAGGCGCCAAAATATGCTATAGGATAACAGTTTGCCAGATTTAAGCACAGGGGTTGACGTTACATAAAAGTCAACCCTATGCTACCGAGACCAAATATTTCTTGCCTGTACAATAATGTAAAAGTTATAATAAAATTCAAATCCAGTACATAATACCAATTTTATACACTACACAATAACTGACAAGGCTAAGCTCGTATACATTTATAACTTTATTTGTCAAATTATATTTATTTATGTTTGATATTGCTTTGCGATCCCATATTATATACACAATAGTCACCACGGGGCGTAAAAACTTAATAACTTTTTCGTTTATATATATTTTTATTTCAGATTATAATATTATAAGAGCACCTAGTGAATAAATTATGGAGAGATTTACAACTGAACAAAAACTAAACAGAATTAGAGATTTTTACTAATTAAATCATTGATACATTTTTTTTACTCCAAAATCATATCATTGACATTTTTTATTTGTTCAGTTCATCGTCACCACCAACATGGTACTTTAGGAGATTTGCATCAAATTGGTAGACCACGCACACCCACACTAAGAAAATATTGAACGTGTAGAACAAAGTGTTAACAATACAACAGAAAAGTCTAACAAAAAGCACTCTGCTCAGCCCGAATATAAAAAAAACTTACTGTTATTACCATATAAGGTGCAATTGGTGCAAAAATCAAAACCCTCAGATTACAAATTTTGCAGTTAACTTTCAAGTGTTGGCCAGAAATAAAATCAACTTTATTGAAAACCAGATTATATATTAATGGCCCTTATTTATCATTAGATGGAAGTACAGTAATCGTTTATGGAGAGATCAATCGGTTTATAAAAAAATAATTTGTACGTTATGCTCTTCAAAACAATCCTGAGATGTGGTTTCAGTGGCAGAAAGTATCTGCCCATGCTGCCCAAAATTTAAAGGTATTTTTAAATAAACTTTTTCGAGGGCGAATAATTTTCGGAAATTCGAAATTCGATATATGTCATAATCTGGCGTTATTTGAAGAGGAGAGTGTATATGTCAACAAGGGCGAGACAATCATTGACTTCAAACGCTATAGACATAAATTATCAAAAAAATTATGGAAAATGCTCTAAAACTATCCCATCAACGAGAATTAGAACAAACGGATCATATTAGTCACATTATTTTCCATACTAATTATCAATAATATTCAGTTTTGTATATTTCATAACCTGAAAATTACAAAAATTACAAATTAAGAATTTATTAAATTTTCTAAACTCAATATGACTTTGTTTCCATCCTGTATATTCTAAGTTTCTTATTAAGAAAGGAGGTAGTTTAAACTCAAACTGTCTCAAATTATCCTATGATTCTATCGGTCCTAAAAATATATAAGAAATATATATAAGCGCCAAAGCGGAACAATAGCGTCAAGCGTTGGAGTTTCGAATGTATATTTTGTTTTTGGTATTTACAAAAGCTGCTTTTATTATAAATAAAATATTTCAAAAAATAAACAGACTTTTTTGTTTCACATACGCACAAACATTCATATACATATATATAAAGAAAATGAACTGCCTGAACACCTGAAGCAAAATGAATTGTTTTATTTATAATTAAATATAAATCTACTTGTTGGTGCAGGGTTTATAAGATTTGTCACAGCCGCATACAGGTTGTTTTGCTTGCTAGTTATAATTAAAAAAAAACTTAACACGTGTGTAAGCAATCATTAGGCTAGCTCTTATTAAAAAATGTTTCACATAAAATATTTTACTCTGGCTGACAGTCAACAACACTGCCTGAAGTCTGCTAGAGATTCTTAAATAAGATCTATTCATATGCAGACTGATCCAGTCTAATGTACATTAACATACCTGTTCATAAGTAGAAAAGTACCAGCATTCAAATGTGTGTCATATCGTTAGAATTTAATGTGTGCGTGGAAGAAAACAAAACCTCATGAAAGAAATAAATTATACAATTACTTTAAATGAAATTACATTTGCAACAGAACCAAGAGCAAAAAAAACAACCGCAGCTATAGTGTATAAAACAGAAAGGATAACAGAATTAATTTTTATGTACGTGTTTGTATGTAGGTATGTGTGTCTGTAACCCTAAAAGAGACATTACCATTATTAGCTTAGACGACACAAGAAAAGCAGAACAACAACAAAAGAAGAATAGTAGAGAAAAAAACAAAAAATAAATTTGTAGACAGTAGAACTTGGAGGTGAATTAGAGGAGTCGCATTAAACTCATTATGGTTTTCCCTTAATTTTCTACTTGTCTTCTTTTTTTTATTTCGTGCTGTTAAATTATTCTTTTTTTTTATTAAGCTTTTGTGTGCTTTAAGTTGTTGACAAATTTTTTTATGGTGGTTAAATAAATGAGTAAATTTAGATTTTAGTTAAATTTAATGTACAAATTTCAAAAGTTTTAATTAGTTTGTAGTAAGAATTTAACTCGAAACGGTTTAACATCACTTGATTAAATGAGATGGCAGTTGGTTGTTCAGTTCAGGCAAGTGTTGCCATAGGCAGACAAATTTTTAACACATTTAAAAATTAAATAAATAATTAAAATTAAAATAAATAAATGACAATACAAAATTAATAAATTAATAATAAATGAATTGAATTGAGTTATGATGAGTTAAATTGAATTGAATTGAATGGCTCACTATTTGGAGTGATGTGAAAATATTTAATAAATATCTGCCAATGGAAAATATTGCACAGCAATGGTAATCAAATATATCCTTCCTTCAAAGAATCATCATAGAAATCGATTTATTGCAAATAACATTTAGTAATAACTTCACCTCAAGAAATGTTTCTTGAAGTTATTTTTCCAGATTATTTCATTTCTCTATTTAAGAATATGTTAATAAGGGGTGTCTTGAAATGCTTTTTTACATTTTTTACAGGGAACTACGCAAACAATTATTATTTAATTAATTTTTTTGGTCCACTCTGTGATAGCTATAAGTGTCAACAATACTTTGTTAATAAGTTTATTCAAATTATTTAATCCGTGTTTAAAATGTCGTCAAATAGAGAAAAAGTGAGAAAAAATATTGTGGATATTTATAATGAAAATAAACAACTTTCTTACGCTGAAGTTGCGCGACGGGCAAAAGTGTACAGACAGACTGCCCGTAACGTTATTTTTAAATTCAAAAAAGACTTGTCTATTAAGCACAAAAAAGATGGAGGGCCTCGTGGTTTTAGGAATCCTCAAATCGTTAAAAAAGTGAAGGCACTTTGGAAACAAAATCCAAACATTTCCATTCGCCATATCGCACGAATATTTCGAAGTCGCTTGTAGAATGAATAAAGAAAAAAGAAAATTTAAGAACATTCATAGTCAAGAAAGCTCCAAATCGAAACGAAAAAGGAACAAAAACGGCAAGAATAAGAGCAAGACAGTTGCTACAATTCTCATCACAAATTAAATAATTTTAATGGATGCATTTTAATGGACGATTAAACCTATTGTAAGGCTTACTATTCAGAGCTTCGTGGTTAGGGTTTTTAAGTTTCTAATAAAAGAGCTAATATTTCCGATAAATTTAAGTATAACAAGTAAGAGCACTATATTCGGCTGTGCCGAATCTTTTATACCCACCACCAATTTTGTGTACATTTAAAGCACAATATTTATTATTTTGTTAATCGCTATGGAATGATCTATTTATAATAAAATATGTATCACTTTCTTTGTGGTTAAATTTTAAGGGCCCATGTTAAAGGTGAACAACAACTAGTTTTTAAATTTGCTTTCCGCATTTCATTTGACATTTCGCAATCTCAAACTTACTCAATTTGATCCGTGGAATGATACGAAAATGAGCAACGCTTTAAAGTTATTCAGGTTTTTTATAAAAATGGGCTTTCAAATCAAAATGCATTTTGTGCACTTCGTAATTCTTTTGATCAACATAATTGATCAAATTCGTCCACAATCGGAAGAATTGTAAGAAAAATTTAAATTTCTGCAAAACAGGTCTGTATAAAATGTTAGAAAATCTGTAAATGCCTTCTTAGTTCGTTGAATGGGAACCATTGCTGTTTTTTGTGATAGTGTGGCAAAAGAGCAGTCAACCACGACTCATCATCATGCCCAACAATTGAGCATCAACATTGTCATTGATAATTTGGACCATCAGATAGAGGAGTGGCGCCAAGGATGGGGGGGCCATTTGGCCGATATTTTGTTAAATACATAATTGAACCATACAGATATTATCATTATAAAAAGAAATGATAATAATTTCTTAAATAATTTGTGTTTTATTTAAAAACAACATCGGCCCTTAAAACTTAACCACCCTTAATAACTTCGATATGATAGCAAAATGTTTTCGTAAATTTAGTCATTTAGTGATAGTGGGCGTTAAAGTAGGTGTGTCAATAGAGTTTCTGCTAATAAATACAACTTAGATATTTCAATATAGTCCTTTATTTTCCCAAAAACTTTGTCAATAGAGAAATAACATGAATTTAAGATAAACCGTTATATGGGAAGTAGGCGTTAAAGTGTGCGTGTCACTTAAACTTTTTGGCACAACAATTACATTGAGTAGAAGGATATATGTAGCAAATTTCATCATCATACCTCTAATTTCATCGGTTTTATGAGCTTTTACATTTCATTAACGGTAAATAACGTGAAAAGTGGGCGTTAAAGTAGGAGTGTCAAAGAGTGCTTTGCTAATGAGCACAACTTAGATATTCCAATATAGTCCTTTATTATTCCAAAATCTTTATTAATAGAGAAATTATATGAATTTCAGTTAAAACGTTATATGGGAGGTGGGCGTAAAAGTAGGCGTGGCACCTTAATTTTCTGGCACAGTAATGACATTGACTAGAAGGATAAAAGTAGCAAATTTTATCATCATACCTATAATTTTGGCGGTTTTATGAGCTTTTAAGTTTTATTTACGGTAGATAACGTCAAAAGTGGGCGTTATAGTAGGCGTGTCAAAGTTGTTTTTGCGAATGAGTACAACTTAGATGTTTTAATGTAGCCCTTTATTATTCCAAAATCTATATTAATAGAGAAATTATATGAATTATGGGTAAAACGTTATATGGGAGGTGGGCGTTAAAGTGGGCGTGGCACATTTTTTCCGTTGCAGAAAAGCCTTTCACCAAAAAGCAAAGTGTGCAACATTTCAGAGTCGTACATCCAATTTTGTTGCTTTTATGACGTTTTTGTTTTTTAATATACCGAAAAATACACTGTGCGGTATAAATTTTCGTACATTTTGATCGATAACTTCTTTCCTAATGCATAGATTTTTATAATTTTCGGGAAAAAATATTGCCTTTACCCAGGAAATATATATTCGAAGTTTCATGAGTCTACGTTAAGGCGTTTGGACACAATTCCATTTTATTCGATGTTCGAAGGACACGGTTTTTTAGACCTACTCTTGCTTTTCGAGCTATAACTCTCTTCCTAATATTCCGATTTAGCTCATTTTCAATACCAAACAAACCTTGTCTATAAGAAAGATTCTGGCAAAATTTGAGCCCCCTAGCTTTTTCGGTGCGACCTCTATCGTGCTTTCAACAGACAAACAGACGGACAGGCGGACAGACGGACGGACATAGCTAGATCGTCATTAAATCAACCCCGATTCAGAATATATATACTTTAGGGGGTCTTAAATGGATATTTCGATGTGTTACAAACGGAATGACAAAATGAATATACCCCCACCATTTTTTTGGTGGCGGGTATAAAAAGATTTCAAAATTCGCCAAAAAAATATATGATATGGCAAGCAATATGTACATGTGGGAAAACTTTAAAGGCAATCATTGTGAATCGTACAATGAACAGCCAATTTTATATTAATGAGTGCCTGAAAAAGACTGTATTGCCATTATACAGAAGCCACAATATACCTACACTGTTTTGGCCCGCTGCCACTACAGCAAAGATGTCCTTGAGTGGTATGAGGCCAACAAAATAAATTTTCTACCGAAAAACATGAATCCACCTAATTGTCCAGAGCTAATGCCTATTGAACGCTATTGGGCTATAATTAAGCAGTACCTAAGAACAAAGTTCAAAGCTTCTGCTAATGTAAACAAATTTGGATTAATTTGGAAAAAAGCTATCAAACACTTCGATAAAACGTGTGTGCAACGTTTAATGCAAAGCGTTAAGAAAAAAGTGCGAAGTTATGCAAAAGAAAATAAAATTTGAAACTTTGGTTTTTTGCATAATAAAGTTTAGAAATTTTTTCTCCATAACGCCAATAAAATGTAATTTTTGTTTGAAAAACACTAGATTTGGGAGACATTTTAAAATGTAAAAAAGCATTTCGAGACACCCCTTATGAATATGAATAAGTTAAACAAAAGCCGTCAAACGGCATCAGTCAACGATTTAACTAAGTTTCTAATACAACTTTGTCCCGTTTGAGAGGTACCGTTAACGCAGTATACAGAAGATTGACAATTTTAAATGGACGTTGAGTAGTTCCTTTTCTTAACTTTTATTTTGTTGATTTAATAACCATATAGATGTAAAGCACTTATTGTATCAACTTTTTCTTTTGTCAGTTGAAAACGGATGACGCCTCGTCCATAGGGTGATGATAAGTTTATTTGACAAAATGTGATTTGAAAAGAAGAGACAAAATGCTCACTCCTAATAATAAATATAATTTAGCGTTTCAAACAAACAAAATTACAATTTAAAACTCCTCGAAGAATTTATGTTGCATTTGATTTTAATTTTAGAATTGTATCACTCCTATTGTATAATGGAAAACTCGATAGTAGTAGATGGACTATATTTTGTTTAAAATAATTAAAGGTTATGTTTTTACACAAATATTTATCCTGTTTTGAGAAATATAATGGACAAAGGAAAATACACTAATTTCACATAAATTTTGGAACTTGTTATTATCAGCGGCAATGCTGAATCTCTTAATTTACCAAACTGAATTAACAAAAAATTTTTATGGATAATTAAAAAAAAGCTAAATCTTACGGAAAATATTTATAACAAATTAGGCAAAATTTGTTTAGATGCAAATTTGCAATTGATGGTGATATGTTGGCATTTGCCAAACAATTTACCTCCAAATATATGATGATTCAACATAAGTACTTCATAGCAGGGAACACTTATACAAGGTGGCGATGCCAGCCCAGCTGACTATTTTTTTGTGTTCTAGAGTATGTCAAACAATATATAAAAAAAATGTTTTCAACTCCGGAAATTGTCGAACTTCATACATAAAAAAAAGAGCCAAAAATTACTCTCCTTTACGCTATCACCTTATGTAATTACATCATGCTTTCTAGACTTTATTTAAGAGAGTTAAATTTTCGGTATTTTGTCGTGTTTTCCAATACATTTTTTTGTAAGATTTTTTAAGTAATAAAAACAAATAATTTAATTTAAAATTATAATATACACATTAAAAAATTTCCCATTTAATTTTAAAATAAAAAAAAATAATAATTTTTTAATTTTTATTTATTTTTAGGTAAGTTGAATCCAAGTACGAGTATCTTTAATGAATATTTTACTGAAGGTATCTATGAAAATAATTAAACCAATAAATAAGAAATATATATATTAAGGTATTAATTAAAAATAAAAGAAACAAGTAAGAGCACTATATTCGGCTGTGCCGAATCTTTTATACCCACCACCAATTTTGTGTACATTTAAAGCACAATATTTATTATTTTGTTAATCGCTATGGAATAATCTCTTTATAATAAAATATGTATCACTTTCTTTGTAGAGGGTGGTTAAATTTTAAGGGCCCATGTTGAAGGTGAATTACACCTAGTCCTTAAATTTGTTTTCTGCATTTCATTTGACATTTCTCAATCTCGAACTTACTCAATTTGATCCGTGGAAAGATATGCAAATGAGCAACGCTTTAAAGTTATTTAGGTTTTTTATGAAAATGGGCGTTCAAATCAAAATGCATTTTGTGCACTTCGTAATTCTTTTGATCAACATAATCGTTCAAATTCGTCCACAATCGAGAGAATTGTAAAAAATATTTAAATTTCTGCAAACCAGGTCTGTATAAAATATTAGAAAATCTGTGAATGCCTTCTTAGTTTGTTGAATGGGAACCACTGTTGGTTCTTGCGATAGTGTGGCAAAAGAGCAGTCAACCTCGCCTCATCATCATGCCCAACAATTGACCATAAACATTGTCATTGAAAATTTGGACCATCAGATAGAGGAGTAGCGCCAAGGATGGGAGGGGCCATTTGGCCGATATTTTGGTAAATACATAATTGAATCATACAAATATTATAATTACAAAAAGAAATAATAATAATATCCTAAATAATTTGTGTTTTATTTAAATTCAACATCGGTACTTAAAATTTAACCACTCTGAATAACTTCGATATGCTACTAAAATGCTTTTGTAAATGTAGTCTTTCAATGAAAGTGGGCATTAAATTAGGCGTGTCAATAAAGTTTCTGCTAATAAATACAACTTAGATATTTCAATATTGCCCTTTATTTTCCCAAAAACTTTGTCAATAGAGAAATTACATGAATTTAAGATAAACCGTTATATGGGAGGTAGTCGTTAAAGTGGGCGTGTCACCTAAACTTTTTGGCACAATAATTGCATTGATTAGAAGGATATACGTAGCAAATTTGATCATCATACCTCTAATTTTGGCGGTTTTATGAGCTTTTAAATTTCATTAACGGTAGATAACGTGAAAAGTGGGCGTTATAGTAGGCGTGTCAAAGTTATTTTTGCGAATGAGTACAACTAAGGTGTTTCAATATAGCCCTTTATAATTCCAAAATCTTTATTAATAGAGAAATTATAGGAATTTTGAGTAAAACGTTATATGGGAGGTGGGCGTAAAAGTGGGCGTGGCACATTGATTTTCCGTTACAGTAAAGCCTTTCACCAAAAAACAAAGCGTGCAAAATTTCAGAGTCGTACATCAAATTTTGTTGCTTTTATTACGTTTTTGTTTTTAAATATACCGAAAAATACACTGTGCGGTATAAATTTTCGTACATTTTGATCGATAACTCCTCTCCTAATACATAGATTTAGATAATTTTTAGGGAAAAATATTGTTTTTACTCAGGAAATATATATTCCAAGTTTCATGAGCCTACGTTAACACAATTCCATTTTATTCGATGTTTGAAGGACACGGTTTTTTCGACCTACTCTTGCTTTTCGAGCTATAACTCTCTTCCTAATATTCCTATTTAGCCCATTTTCAATACCAAACAAACCTTGTCTATAAGAAAGATTCTGGCAAAATTTGAGCCCCCTAGCTTTTTCGGTGCAACCTCTATCGTTCTTTCGACAGACGGACAGACGGACAGACGGACGGACGGACATAGCTAGATCGTCATCAAATCAAACCCTGATTCAGAATATATATACTTTATGGGGTCTTAAATGGATATTTCGATGAGTTACAAACGGAATGACAAAATGAATATACCCCCACCATTTTTTTGGTGGCGGGTATAAAAAGAATATAAAAAGAAAAAATATGGTTGTGGTAATCATAATCAAAGAGAAACATACTATGATTGAATTTTATGATTATGGTTAAAACATATAATGGGTACCAGTTATCATTATTATGTTTAAACTAATATTCAAATTTTAATCATTCATGAACTCGAGCCTGATTAAAATTTGAATATTAGTTTAAACAGAAAAGTTCGATAAAATAAAAATTATTATGCTTAATTAAAGTATCATTCAATAATCATATATATGACTACAATTGAAATCGACAATCTTTTCTTTTTTCGGCAAATTATTTTCTTTTGCCGTAACATGCACATACTGATTGAATTACCGATTTAATTGCAATTTTTTTACCAATATTTTTACATTTTCTCGTTTAATTTAAATTTTTGTTCATTTTTTTGACAAACTTTTAAAATAATAAAAATTTTTTCAGCAAGAAGAAGAACAGTTGAAATCAAATTATTATTAAAAAAAATCATTGCTTGATTAATTTGTAATCATACTGTTGTCTCACCTATTATTTAATGATTATTTGTAATTTTATATGCTATTGAATATAATATTATTTTGGTCAAGTTATTTCCTTTTAAATCATACTATTTTTAAATGATAACCATTTTGAAATTTTTACGAAAAGTAAACATTAAATGATACAATTTAAACAAATGCTTGATTATCGTGACAAAATATATGATGAAATGAAACTTAAATAACTATTACTTGTTTTCTATAACCACATATTGCTATAGAAACTATAATATGATCGTCGTGATCATGTGCTAACCTTGGTTTTTCTTTGCGTGTATGAATACACTCTGGTTAATGTTTTTATACCCGCCACCAAAAAAATGGTGGGGGTATATTCATTTTGTCATTCCGTTTGTAACACATCGAAATATCCATTTTAGACCCCATAAAGTATATATATTCTGAATCGGGGTTTGATTTAATGACGATCTAGCTATGTCCGTCCGTCTGTCCGCCTGTCCGTCTGTCCGCCTGTCCGTCTGTCCGTCTGTTGAAAGCACGATAGAGGTCGCACCGAAAAAGCTAGGGGGCTCAAATTTTGCCAGAATCTTTCCTATAGACAAGGTTTGTTTGGTATTGAAAATGGGCTAAATCGGAATATTAGGAAGGGAGTTATAGCTCGAAAAGCAAGAGTAGGTCGAAAAAACCGTGTCCTTCAAACATCGAATAAAATGGAATTGTGTGGAATATATATTTCCTGAGTAAAAACAATATTTTTCCCCGAAAATTATCAAAATCAATGCATTAGGAGAGGAGTTATCGATCAAAATGTACGAAAATTTATACCGCACAGTGTATTTTTCGGTATATTTAAAAACAAAAACGTCATAAAAGCAACAAAATTAGATGTATGACTCTGAAATTTTGCACACTTTGCTTCTTAGTGAGACGCTTTTTTGTAACGGAAAATCAATGTGCCACGCCCACTTTTACGCCCACCTCCCATATAACGTTTTACCTAAACATCATATAATTTCTCTATTAATAAGGATTTTGGAATAATAAAGGGCTATATTGAAACACCTAAGTTGTACTCATTAGCAAAAACAACTTTCACACGCCTACTATAACGCCCACTTTTCACGTTATCTACCGTTATAGAAATTTAAAAGCTCATAAAACCGCCAAAATTAAAGGTGTGATGATCAAATTTGCTACGTATATCCCTCTAGGCAATGTAATTACTGCGCAAGCCAATTGAGGTGCCACGCCATTTTTTACGCCCACCTGCCATATAACGTTTTACCTAAAATTCATATAATTTCTCTATTAATAAAGATTTTGGAATAATAAAGGGTTACATTGAAACACCTCAGTTGTACTCATTCGCAAAAACAACTTTGACATGCCTACTATAACGCCCACTTTTCACGTTATCTACCGTTAATGAAATTTAAAAGCTCATAAAACTGCCAAAATTAGAGGTATGATGATCAAATTTGCTTGGTATATCCTTCTAATCAAGGTAGTCGTTGTGCCGAAAAGTTTAGGTAACACGCTCACTTTAACGCCCACCTCCCATAACGGTTTATCTTAAATTCATGTAATTTCTCTATTTACAAAGTTCTTAGGAAAATAAAGGACTATATTGAAATATCGAAGTTGTATTTATTAGCAGAAACTTTATTGACACTATTACTTTAACGCCCACTTTCATTGAAAATCTACATTCACAAAAGCATTTTAGTAGCATATCGAAGTTAAAGAGGGTGGTTAAATTTTAAGTACCGATGTTGAATTTAAATAAAACACAAATTATTTAGGATATTATTATTATTTCTTTTTGTAATGATAATATTTGTATGGTTCAATTATGTATTTAACAAAATATCGGCAAAACGGCCCCCCATCCTTGGCGCAACTCCTCTATCTGATGGTCCAAATTTTCAATGACAATGTTTATGCTCAATTGTTGGGCATGATGATGAGTCGAGGTTGACTGCTCTTTTGCCACACTATCGCAAAACCCAGCAGTGGTTCCCATTCAACGAACTAAGAAGGCATTCACAGATTTTCTAAAATTTTATACAGACCTGTTTTGCAGAAATTTAAATATTTTTTACAATTCTCCCGATTGTGGACGAATTTGAACGATTATGTTGACCAAAATAATCACGAAGTGCACAAAATGCTCTTTGATTTGAACGCCCATTTTTATAAAAAACCTGAATAACTTTAAAGCGTTGCTCATTTGCATATCTTTCCACGGATCAAATTGAGTAAGTTTGAGATTGAGAAATGTCAAGTGAAATGCAGAAAACAAATTTAAAGACTAGGTGTAGTTCACCTTCAACATGGGCCCTAAAAAATTTAACCACCCTCTACAAAGAAAGTGATACATATTTTATTATAAAGAGATTATTCTATAGCGATTAACAAAATAATAATTATTGTGCTTTAAATGTACACAAAATTGGTGGTGGGGATAAAAGATTCGGCACAGCCGAATATAGTTCTCTTACTTGTTTTGCTTTAAGTTAAAAAAGGAAAACCCAAAATTTTCTTATATCAGACTTAGTAGGGAAGTACATATGATTAAATTAAGTTTAAAATATTAATATTTGGATCAGTAATAGGCAAATCACATATCCCAGCAAATTATTAACATTTAAGCAGTAAATATCTTTTTCGGCATACATTTGTTCTTCACAGTAAGCAATTACATATTTACCTAAATAATAAAATTAATTAAGGTAGAAAATATTATATTTGTTGATTATCTTTTGTCAAGGAATAATTCGTCAAATGTTTTAGTGTTTAGACATTCCCTTACAGTGCAACATACTAAAAACAAAACTGTATAGCAGTGAGTAAAAACTTATTAAGTTTGTGGCAATCAACTAATACAAGCATTTAAATATTAAGCATATTTTCACTAAGCAAAAAATGCTGCTAACAACAAATGCTACTTAGTGGGTCACTGCAAACAGATATTATCCCTTTTGTAAGAGCATATTTGTAAGCAAACCAGGTTACGGCGAAGCAATCATTTTTGCTACTATTTGCGTTGGTTTGTATAATTTTTGAATCTGAAAAAACATACGATGAAGAAAAATCTTTGACTTATAGTTTTAAAACAAATGAAGAAAATAACTTTTATGAAGATCAAATTAAATATTTAGAAGAAAAAATACGACAGCTTTGAGAGCTTGTAAGACAGAAGTAGTGGGAAAAAAATAGTTGCTAACTCGCTTCTGAAAAACCTTAAAAAAGTGCAAATAGAAGCTCCACGCTCTTTTGAGGCTTGTCGACCATAATTTCTGTATTTATAAATGTACGAAAACGGCAGATCTTTCATCATGTAAGTAAAATGAGAAAGGCTTTAAGTAATGTTTAAATAGAATGATCCGAAAATTTTCAAAAGTCTGATAAGTTTCATATTTTCACCCTAATATAGGATTCTGGCAGCAAACGTTTTCTGCGAACTTAAAAATAATATGGGGGCAAAACAGTTTAAAAAATGCCTTTTCAAATGCTCTGCATAAAGACGATAGCCATAATGCCATCTTGTACAAAGGTATAGTGACCACAGCAAAACTTATCCTAGATTTAATGTTATCTTACAGTTGGTTAACTAACCAACCATCTCACAGTCACTTGGCTTTGTTATTTCCAATGCCATATCTGATTTTGAATTTTTAAATTTTTTTCCTTGTTTCTTACGAACCCATTGTAAAAATGTAAAATAAGGTTATGTCTGTATGAATAATTACAAAAAAAAAATTCAATAAGAATAAAAAAATTTAATTTGGGCCACCCGGTACGAACTAGCTTTTCTAGATTCTGTAATACAGTGACATAATCACTAGACTACCAACATTACCACATACACAGTATTGCTGTGTAGATTTACTTAAAGATAACTTGTCTAGGGTTTTTAATCTTATCTCAGTTGTGAACCGATTTTACACACGGTTCTGAGCAATGTACACACAAACAGACGTACAGACGAATACTGTAGAAATTTCACACGAAATGACAAACCCCTATACACTATGTGAAGGGTATAAAGAATATTAAAATCATATTAAAGATATACGTAATTTAAACAAACTTGGGCTCTAGTTGAGGTCTTTAACGTAATTGTTGTTTTTGCCTAATTTTCTTATATTCGATAATTAAGAAATTAAAACATATAAATTATTTTGTCCAAAAAAATTAAATTTTTGACTAATAGAAAAAAAATCAATTAACTATTGAATTCTTTATAAAAATTATGTAATAAATTAATGTGAAAATATATAATAATTGACACGAAATTTGAAAAAAAAATTTTCCTGACAAAGCCAGGATTCGAAACCAGGTTCGCTCTTACCAGTATAACACTTTGAGATGGTCTTGAGTTTTGTTTATATCTCAGTTTTTTGTAGACTAATTTTTCCAAATGTTAATACCGATATTCTCCTAAATATTTCTAATATTTTGATACACACATGGATACGAGCGATATCGAAGGGCTTCACGAAACTGATTTAAAAATTTATGGTGACAGACGGACACTGTACAATTAACTTACCTAGTCATTAGCTTTCAGAAAATATGGGGTCGCAAATGAATATTCTAGAAATTTCACACGGAAGGATGAACTTTTAAAGGGTCCGCGAAATAACTTTTTTGAAAATGCTATAAAAAAGGTGTAGCTTCGGCTGTGTGGCAAATAGCGCCATCCTGTTGAAACCAAATGCTGCCAATATCCTCCTCTTCAATTTTTGTGAACAAAAATTCGTTCAACATGGCCCGATAACGATCACCATTGACTGTAACGGCCACTCCTTGCTCATTTTCGAAAAAAAATTACCCAATTATGCCTCTGGACCATAATCCGCACCATGTATCGGCTTTTCAACGTATTCGTGCGGGTTTTCTGTGCCCCAAGTGTGACAATTTTGCTTGTTTACATACCCGCCAAGATCAAAATGAGCTTCATCTGCAAAGATGATTTTTTTTGGCTAAATCGGCCAAAGTAATGTCGCAAGCGTATACACAACCACATTCGTTCAGCGGAAGGATAAAACTAATTATCTGTTAAATAAGACATGAGCTAAGTGGTACCATTCACGAAATAAGCACTAGTTGAAAAAAAGACCTTTTATATAAGACATAAAAAGACAATTCTTCTTAATTCTATTGAAAACAATAGGAACGCTGAATATTGCTTCACTGTTGATTTCTTTAAGATGAACTTCATTTCTACACAAACAACCCAGGAATACTAATAGTTTAGCATCGTTCTTAGTGTTTAATTTTCCGTACGAACTTTTAATTTTTTAATGTCTGCTATTAAAGAGAATTCGATACGTCTTTTCCCTAAAATCTTTAAGGCTATTTGTGTGTGGATGTTAATTGTTTTTTTCGTTGCATTTAATTTCTTCTAATACCATCAAAAATTAGAAAATATATCACTCTATCTTTTTCTCTCTCTCTCTCTCTCTCTTTTATCTGTTTTGTATGCATGATGTTTTCCTCGAAATATTTCAAGAAAATATAAAAAATGAGAAACACGGGTATTAGTTTTTAATTTTAAAACTTCGGGTTTATTTAATTATTTTTTCTTATAAAACGGGTTTTGGTACATACCAATTCGGGGTTTACAAAAGTAATAATACAAAACAATAATAATAACAAACAGAGCTTTTCAATAGATACATACAAAATATATCAATTTAACGAAACTAGTGTAAGACCGCCAAACAATGGGTGCGTTCACACTATGCGCGTAAACATCCCGCCCCCCTTGCAGTAATGCAACAAAGAGAGCTAAAGATAACGCGGGTAAAAATAATAAAAAAAAATATATAAAAAAAAATTATAAAAAAAATTATAGTATTTGAAATCCATAAGGCAATATGTCCATTCATCACGTTGATCACAATGGTGGCTGGGGTCTGAGTTGTACCTGGGAAAGCTATAGGTGGTTCAGCCGGCAATCACGAAAGTTCTCGTCGCGCGGGTTTTTTGGGGCAGTGACAGAGTCAGGACCTTCAACTGGTTTACGGTGAACCTCTAATCGACGTGAAACGCTTGACATATTGCTAAACGGGAGGGAACAGAAAAAAAAAGGGAAAAACAAAAAATGAATTAGTGGGTTTCTGCACTCGGTAAGAGAACTAGCTTCACGATCGGTCGAGTAAAAATACCGGAAGCTGTTCTCACGTCCGCTGTGCGGACCTTAGAATCATGCCCTACATGAGTCTTCTCAATTCGACCTAATCTCCATTCATTTGGGGGTAAATTATCCTGACGAATCACCACTAAATCTCCTACTTGGATATCTTTTTCAGGATATTTCCACTTCACCCGACGGTGAAGCTCCTTAAGGTATTCTTCTTTCCACCGCTGAGCAAAATGGTGATGAAGTACCTTCAACTTTTGCCATCTGTTAGCAATGCTCAAGGATAAATCGGAATGATCGGGTTCAGGGGGAACTAACAGAGGCGTTCCAACGAGAAAGTGACCGGGGGTTAATGGGACTAGATCAACTGGGTCATCGGTCATGGCAATCAGGGGTCTAGAATTTAGACAAGCTTCTATTCGAGTTAACATCGTAGTAAATTCCTCAAATGTGAATTTCTGCACTCCAGAAATTTTTCGTAAATGAGTTTTAACACTCTTTACACCGGCTTCCCACAAGCCGCCCATATGAGGAGCTCCAGGGGGTATAAAATGCCATTCAATAGGCTGAAAACTATTTCGTACAAGAATTTTCTGTCGCATTTCGGATAAAAATTTCCTTCGGTCAGCTTCCAGTAAGTTGGCCGCACCTACGAATGCAGTTCCATTGTCGGAGTATAAATGGGAAGGAGACCCACGACGAGAGAAAAACCGGGCAAAAACTGCTAGAAACGTTTCGGTTGACATATCACCAGTGGCCTCTAAATGAATTGCTTTTGTAGCAAAGCAAACAAAAACGAGAACATAGCCCTTAGTGATTCGGCAGCCTCTACCAATATAGGACTTAATGTCGAAAGGACCTGCAAAATCTAAACCGGTATGGGTAAACGGTCTCGAAAGAACTGTCCGTTCAGGGGGTAAAGCAGCCATAATTTGTTCACCGGTTTTCTTTCGATAGATAGTGCACCTTTTACAATTATGAATAACTGTACGAATTAAGTTCTTCAACTTGGGGACCCAGAATTCGCTCCTTATCAATCGAAGCATTAAAGAATGTCCGCCATGAGCAGAACATTTGTGAACATATTCCACATATAAACGGGTAAAACGAGCAGAATAGGGTAAAATTTTAGGGTAGCGTTCATCATAAGTCAAGCCAGGCGACCGAGTTAGTCGACCGTTGATTCTGACAAACCCATTTGAGTCGATAAAGGGATTCAACGTGAGCAAATTGCTCTTTGACGAAATGGGTACAGACTTTGACAATTGAGTGTATTCGGGGATAAAATTCTGTTGACATACTAAAATCAAACGATCTCTCGTAAACTTCATTTCTGAATGGGTTAAGTCCAAGGTGTCATACAAACATTTTCGGGTTCTCAAATATTGCAAACACCTGAACCAATACGAAATAATTCGCATTGCACGGGGTAAATCCGAGAAACGTTCAAGTATGTCATGCGGCGGGGGTTTAGTCTGAACTGCAAAAGCTCGAACTTCTAAATGTTGGTGATCATTGGGGGTAGATTGTGGCCAGAACTTTCGCGATAGACTTAACCACGAAGGTCCGTGCCACCAAAGAGAATTATCAACTAAGTCTCGTGCTAGAATTCCACGGCTTGCCAAATCGGCGGGGTTGTCCTTGGAATCTACATGAGACCAATTCTCGTTACCAACTTTTTCCAGAATCAGTGAAATTCTGTTCTTAACAAAGGTTGGCCAATGGCAAGGGGGTTTTTTAAGCCAAGATAAAACAATAGTAGAATCAGTCCAAAAATAAATCTTATTCTTGGCCAGATTTAGTTGACTGCATAACGATTCTACCATTTTCGCCATCAAAGCCGCTCCGCAAAGTTCTAAACGGGGTAATGTTTCAGATTTTACAGGAGCTACCTTTGTTTTAGAAGCAAGCAAATGCACAGTGATACCTTCTGAAGATAAGCTTCGGATATAGAGGGCTGTACCATACGCCTTTTCAGAAGCATCACAAAACGCATGAAGTTCAACTTCATTTTCGGGTAGAAAATTAACCCATCTTGGAATGTTAATTTTCTCAATATTAGGATAGTCATCCAAAAAAGTACGCCATTGAACAAGGGTTAAGGGTTTCAAAATCTCGTCCCACTCTGTCTTATCTTTCCAAATCTGTTGCATTATAATTTTTGCAACGATAATTTTCGGAGATAGCCAACCGGCGGGGTCAAATAGCTTAGCTATTTCAGACAAGACAGCACGTTTTGTGACTAAATCCCGGCGCGGCTGCGACACGAGTTTGAAATAGAAGCTATCGTTTTTAGCATCCCATCGCAAGCCTAGGGTTTTAGTAGTACTAGCATCTGAAAACTTTAAGAAGTCTGCATCAAGCAGATTCTCTTGGGGTATGTTATCAAGGAGACGCAAATGATTAGCCGTCCATTTTCTCAGAACGAAACCAGCCGAACTGAGAACTTGGACTAGCTCATCGCGCCTCTTGCAAGCGTCTTCAAGCTCATGAGATCCCGCTAGTACGTCGTCGACATACATTTGGGATCTTAAAATTTCAGATGCCGCAGGACTTTGGGGTTCACAATCGTTTGCCAATTGTAAAAGAGTACGAATCGCTAAATACGGTGCACAGTTCACTCCAAACGTGACCGTAGTAAGCTCATAGTCCTGCACTTCAGCTGCGGGATTGTCACGAAACAATATACGTTGATAAGGGGTTTGATCGGGACGGACTAATATCTGGCGATACATTTTTTCAATATCCGCATTAAAAACATAGCGGAAAAATCTCCACCGCAAAACTAGAACGGTGAGATCTGCCTGTAGAACAGGACCGGGGTATAAAACGTTATTGAGGCTTACGCCACTGGAGGACGGGTTTGAAGCGTTAAATACCACCCTGAGTTTGGTGGTAACACTATCGGGTTTAATCACTGCGTGATGGGGTAAATAAAAACTGGTCGAAATCGAAGTAGAATTCTCCACGGCCTTGATATGACTCATATCAAAATACTCTCTAATAACCTTGTCATACTGGGTCTTCAAATCCGGGTTTTTCAAAAGTCGAAATTCATTCCGCTTGAATTGGGACATAGCACTATTTCGAGAATCCCCTAATGATAATTCATTAGAAAATTCGCGACGAAATGGGAGTGAGACTACATATCGACCTTCATAATTCCTATAGGTGGTAGTCTGGTAAAGCTTTTCACAATACTGATCCTCCTCAGAGAGTTGGGTCGCTTGTGGAACTTCTTCAAGTTCCCAAAAACGAGTGAGTTGATTATTCAACTCAATATGGGTACAAAAAGATGAGACAGAATGTAGGGGTTCGGATTGAAAAACTTCACCTGTGACTATCCAACCGAAAACGGTTCTCTGGGCGATCAGGTTGCCATTAGGATGTATTTCTACATCCGTTGTCAAGATTTTGGGATACACATTTCCTCCAAAAAGCATATCCATACGGGTACACATGACGTCGGTCATGGTAATATTGGGGAAGCTCGAGGCTACAATATTTGAAATAGTACACGAGGGCAACCTACCGGTAATCTTTTCCACCACATATGCACAAACTTTAATCCTAAAATCGGGATCAATCGGTGATCCGACCGTCAGTACGCACATTGTGGAGGATTTACCAGCTAAGCAATCCATCATGCCAGTGACATTTGTCGATGGCACCGAAAAAGTTGGTATAGCAAGCTTCTTTTGTAACCTTCGGGAAATAAAAGTACCTTGCGAACCAGGGTCAACCAGCGCTCGGGCCGCACATCTTATGTCATTCAGGTGAACTATACAAATAGCAGAGCCTAAAAGGACCGTAGATTTAGGGTTTGACTCAAGGTGTGTGGAGAAAGTATGCAAATTTCTTGCCGCTGTGGAGGTTGAAGGGTTAAAATTAAGGGTGGGTTGAGTTTGGTTGCTAGCTGGGTTAGGGTTTCTATTCAACGGAGCTTGAATGGGTGGTACAACTGTACTAGAATTTATCTGGACCTGAGATGAAGCTACGCTAGAATTATATTCCCGTGGTTCTATATTCTTATGAAGCAAAGAGTGATGCTTCTGTTTGCAAAGAGTGCATACATGTATGCTCTTACAATTTTTAAATTCGTGAGAGGTTGCCAGACAGTTTGAACAGCATTTAAGCCTCTTCACTGTCGACATTCTCTCATCAGCACTCTGACTCAAAAAACTAGGACAAAGTCTTAGGGGGTGTGATCCTTGACAAAGAAAACAACGACAAACTGTTGGGGAAGTAGTGGTTTTTGTTGAAAAACTTTGAACATTTTTCGGGGCAAAAGAAGATTTCTTCGGGTAGTTAAACTTAGTGTTCTTTTGGAAGCCACTATTCCCATATGTTCTATTTGGGTTATTAACGGGTGTTGAATGCGATTGTCTGATATCAGAAATCGATTCAAGGGTTCTAAAATGAGCCGTTAAAAATGTGTCCATATCTTCCCATTTGGGAGATTGCTGACAAAGTTTCTTCGACTGTTCCCAGAGGCTCAGAGTGTTCTCGGGCAACTTAGTAGCACAGATGTATACTAACATAACGTGATAGAATATTTCCGGGGTAACTTCTAACAATGAAAGATTCGTTATGCAATCGTTGATGGTTCTTTGCAGATTTCTAATATTCGCGCCCGATTCTTGATTAATGGGTTTAATACTTAAAAGGGTTCGAAGCTGTTCATTTATAAGCGCCCCTTTGTTCTCATATGTGTCAACCAACTTTTTCCACGCAATCGCATAGCCATCGTTGGTCAACGGAATGGTTTGTATGGCATCATGGGCATCCTTCGCAGTTTTCTGCAATAAATAATACAATTTCTGTACCGGGGTTAATCGGGGATTATTACCATACAACGCTGAGAACATATCGCGGAATGATGGCCAACTCTTATAGTCGCCATAGAAAATTGGGGTGTCACACGGGGGTAAATTCATAATAGGGGTGGAATAATTTCCAAGTTCCATGGACTTTTCAGCCTGAGCAGCCTGTTTCAAACGGTCCAATTGGGCCGTAATCATGGAAACCCCTCGGGTGTATGTGGTATAAGAAGCCATATACCTAGATTTTATTTCCACGATATTTGGGCTCTTCATTTTCTCTGTCTCAATCAACAAAGAATCATATGTTGACCGAACAGCTTCCCATAAACGGTTAATTTCCTTCTCGTGGCTCAATAATGAGCCAATATTATGATCAGCAATGGGTATAAGGGCAATAAAAGCCTCGAATTCCGCCAAGCGATCGGCATTACGAATCATTGTAGCCATATCCATTTTCGATCTTAAGTAATAAGGGGAAATTTTGAATTAAATTCAAAAGAAGTGAAAATGGTAACCAGAAAAAATGTATTGGTCTTTAAAAAAATGGCAAAATCGAATTTTCAAAAAAAATATTAATTGAGAAAAAAAAATTAAAACTATCACGTATAATTGTCAACAATAAGAAAAACTGATTAATTAAAAACAATGGAAAATTTCAAATTAATCACCAAATTTTAATAATGCAGTGGTTAAATAAGTAAAGGGGAAAAAATGTTTATAAAAAACGAGTAAAAAAAATTGCACAACAAAAAATTTTCAAATAAAAAAAATAAAGGTTTAATTTTCAATTATAAAAAATGGGTTCAAAAAATATTTAAAAAAAAAAATGAAATAATCTTACAAGTTGTTCAATAAATCGGGTAAAATGATTAAATTTTAGGGTTAAAATCACTTGAACAACAATATCTTGTGGTGTAAAATTACTTCGTTATATGAAAAAGGTATTAAAAGTGTACATACACTAGTACTGCCGCAAAATATTTCCGGGTACTCACTTTGCACTAGAAAAATTTATAATTTTTAGTTTGAAAAAATCACAGAAATAAATAAATTTAATTTTAAATGCAAAAAAATATGTTCGTTAGAGTTTAAAAACGAGAAAAAACGGGTAAAAATCACTTTTTGCATATAATTTTTGAGTAACCGGTTTTTATTCGGTCATTCGCAAAGTTGCAGCACTAGTGTGTAGTGTGTGTTTATAAACAATCACAACAACAACAACCAACAAATGCAGCGAGTATATGAACGGGGGTTGATTAAATAAACAAAATATATAAATTTACTCACTTTATCACTTTTTTTTAATGGGGTTTTCACAAAAAAAAAGAAAATATTAAAAATTAATTAGTAATTATTCTCTTTAGTAAATAATCACAAATTAATAATTTAATTATATCGGGACTTATTTACTGATTAAACCAACGAGTAAAAAATGTCTCTTTTGTTGTAACAAGCACACAATATATATGAAAAACAAAAGCTTTTGTTACAACAAAAAATAAAAGAGAATAAAAAAAACACTTTTGAAGAAATTTTAAAAAATTTATTTTAAAAAAATATGCACAAAATTTAAAAAACTGCACCAAATATATAATTTATTAAAATTTTTAAATTCTTTTTCACATAAATCAAAAAAAAAAGCTAAATAAAAACTTTATCTGAGTTATTGCAAAAAAATTTAATTTTGTTTTGCCGTCGGCAAAATGACTTTTTTTTTATGGGATGTTTTTTGTGAAGTTTTTATTTTAATTTTTGATTTGTAAAACAGTTGTTGGGTTTTTTGTTTGTTTGTTGGTTTTATTTATTTATTAAACACACACTTTTTATTCACTTTCACTTAAAAAAATAATGTAACATACCTTTTTTTTAAAAATGGGTAGTAATTAAAAAAGTTATGAGGATGACAAAATATGGCGGTAAATATGGCAGAAAATAAAAACACTGGGGAATCTGAAAATAAAAATATTTTCTTAAAATATTTCTAGGATCTCGGGGGTTTAAATCCGGTTCGAAGGACCAAAATGTTTTCCTCGAAATATTTCAAGAAAATATAAAAAATGAGAAACACGGGTATTAGTTTTTAATTTTAAAACTTCGGGTTTATTTAATTATTTTTTCTTATAAAACGGGTTTTGGTACATACCAATTCGGGGTTTACAAAAGTAATAATACAAAACAATAATAATAACAAACAGAGCTTTTCAATAGATACATACAAAATATATCAATTTAACGAAACTAGTGTAAGACCGCCAAACAATGGGTGCGTTCACACTATGCGCGTAAACACATGATATGGTTACATATAATGAATAATTTTTTTCCTTTTTTCTTCTATATTTTATATCCTAGTGTATTTACTTTTGTGCTTTCAACAATCTAAAGCATTCACAAGACAAAGAATTGAGGAGTAAAATAGAATGAAAACTTAATAAATTTCATGAATTATAGCATCATAAAAGCAAAGTGATACAACCAACCTCAACATTTTTGTCATTTAATGTATTTCATTTTTATATATTTTTTTTATTAACATTCTTTCATTTGGTGTTGTAAAAACAAATTGCACCTAAATAGTAAAAACTTATTTTACTCAAAGGCACAACAGCAATATCAAATTTCCAAAAACTAACACACATGTTTGTAGAGAAAAATAATACGACTATGTGGGTGTAATGCACACCCATTTTTGTATACAAACACAGTCGTATTAATTGTTTATGTGCTGCAACGTATTTTTAGTATGAAAATGTGACTTTAATGACTAACAAGCTTAAAGTATATTAAAGCCAAAAATATTTTTCTTACAGAGTTTATGGCTAAAAGATACATAATGGGCCCTAGTTTGGTAGTCTTCATATCATCAGCGTGTTTAACTTAACCTTATTTAAGACTAAAACGCTTTTTAAAGAATTAAGCGTGATTTTTATTTGAGAGATCAGATATTTTAAGTGGGCAAAAATGTTAATATAAACTTCAATTTTAAAAGTTTTAATAGGATGTTAGAAGCTTGAGAATGCAACTTTGTTTTGAGTGAGTCTTTGAAATCTATTGTTTATAATGCAACCTATGCTTTTAAATCAACATGGCATATAATAAGATTGGATCAGGTTTAAAAATAAGGCTATTAAAATCCCCAACCCACGAAATGTCTATGTTGCTTGAAAGATGAAAAATGTCATAGTTAATAACGAGCATTTCAATACTTAAAATATATTTTGTTTTAACAATTGTTTCGAAATAATAATAGCTTTAAATTGAAAAAAATCCTAAATATTTCACAGTATCCATTAAATTAACAAAATTAATTTCGAAAATTTAAAATCTATTTTCAAAGAAATAATCTGAAGCCACTTTTAGCAACTGAAAACTCTAAAAATAAATTAAATTAGTTAAAAAACTAAGTTCCATTGTTCATTAAATTCTTAACCACTATGAAAAACGTTTAAAGAAAAATTCAAAAGAAACCAACAATTCACCACAAAATACGCATAAATTGGCAACATCTTTTAAATGCATTTTGTAAAATGTAGGCAAAACCAAAATAAACTTGAACAAAATCTAAAAGTCTAAAACAGACTGAAAAGAGCACAAGTAAGAAAAAAAACCCTCATAGCAAAAAAAAACTATAAGCATTTGAATAACGAACCCAATATCCTCTTATAAACAATCTATGGCTGTGTCGGTTATAAAAATGATAGACACATAGATGGACAGCTGGAATGAAAAAAACATTGAGAAATATTAAGAAAACCAACTTGAAAGTGAAGACAACAAACTGTCAACGTCATAAAGGATATGTCTTAATGGTAAAATATCCTTTTAGAAAAGTTTGCATACTTTTTATTAATAAATAAACAAACAATAATACATTCATACATACATACAAACAAACAAATTGTGTCATAACAAATAACAGTTTTTCCATCTCTCAAGATATTCGTGGTTATGTGGTTGGGTGTAAAGCGCTCTACTTTGTTTGTGGCTCTGCTACTGCTACTTCAAACTCTACAGCAAAAGAAATATAAAATCCCTGAAAAATACACCCATACTGATAAGAAGAGTGAGTCAGAAAAACCTTATACTTGTATTAAGTGAAATAAAACTTGAACTATTTAATAAAGAAAATTCTCAAAAATACTTACATTTATTCAAATATTATACACATTCATTGAACACTGAAATATTGGCCTATTACTCGGTATTATAAATTAATTTACTTCCAGAGTAAATCAATTTTCTTCTTTACCTTTTTGAACGAGGTGTTTCACCTACCTTTGAAATTGGGCATGTACTGGAACACATTTTCTGTTTAATTTAAAATTTTTTTTTTACAAGGTCCAATTCCTTTCTACTGTTTTAGACAATTTAGTGTATTTCCCCTCCTTGAAAAAAATTTATATTATTGCTTAAATAGCACTCAAAGGACTTTTTTGCCATACCGACATTATGATAAATCTGGCTAGATATATAAAGGTACTCTATACTGTTTTAATAATGGTAAAAGCCGTTTTTGTAGACTCTCTCTAATATATATTTTAGTGTTTAACATGCCAGATGACACAAGTGATTGTCTTAACTTTTCCCCAAACTATAAGTGACTTGCCACACAATAAACTTCTTAGGGAATTTTGTTTTTGTATTTCTGTCCGGTATTGTTCTCGAACATCACGTTGTTCATTAGGCACATAAAAATTTTGCCGGTATATAAATTTCATTATTCGCAACAATTTAGCTCGATATTTTGCCTCTTATTTCTTTACCGCTTTAAGGTATTGAACTTTCCACTCTTAATACGACTTCAACCCAGCATCAGCTTTGGCTCAGTACACCAAATAATCAGAGCATTTCGCATTACGGGCGGTTTTTTTTGGATAAAAGTCGTTGTTAGTTATCGAAATACTTGTTGGAATTATGTCGCCTTACCTGAGATTTAAACGAAACATAAATTTTTGAATTAATTCGCGAATCATTCTTGCACTGAATTGGTAAAATTTTTATTAATTACTTTTGCCAAAAAAAACGAATTGAATGAAATTTGAATTTAGCAAACATGAATTGCAATTCATTTGCTATTCAAATCAATTGGGCCAAATGAATTGTTATTAATTCTTAATTCAATTAATTTGAATTGAATTGACTTTGAATTAATTCAAATGAGTTAGAAAAAATAAATTGCAATTCACTTAAATTCATTTGAAATAATTCAAATTAAGTCGAAAAATGAATTTGTTATTCATTTCCAATTTATTTGAATTGAATTGAATTTGAAAAAATGTTTAAAAGTTTTGTTTTAAGCAAATAAACAATTATGAATTAATGCTCATGCTGATTTTTGCAGCTCCCTACTAATTCAAGTTATATTCTGCCTTAACCTGCTAATTACAGTACATCGTTGGAATTTCTATTCTTATTATTTTCTATATCTTTTGATGATTACCTCGTACTAGGTGATATCCGAAATGAGAGTAATTCTGTCTGATATAAGAAAATGAGTTTGTTAAGTCAGTTATTCAACGAAAAGTTGGTACTGACCGGTCTATATGATCATTACACCGTGCCATGTGTATATGTTAATGGTGTAATGATCATATAGACCGGTCAGTACCAACTTTCCGTTGAATAACTGACTTAACAAACAAACATGTATGATTGAAAATGTTGTGAGGATCACAACCAACAAAAAGCTTTAATTACCATCAGACTGATGGTTTAAAGCAAGAACAAAGAATGTGATAATTGAATAGAATAACAAAAAGGGGAACAGCTTAAGTTTGGTAAATTTCGTTCACACTCACTACAGCAAAAGATATGAATATGTATGTGAAGTTTAATTCACAAAATCAAATTTCGTATAAACTTGTGAGTTAAATAGATGATATTTACATCCAACACTAAGACATTCCGATCAAAGAGTGCTGATGATGAAACCGTAGCTGGTTTCGAAAATGCATTCCACTCGGCTGGTGTCGGGATTAAAACTTACTTTTCCAATATATTCTTTCATTATCACAAACAAAAATTGATTTCTTCATGTAATGATTAGAAATTTAATAATAAAATGAACTAGAGCCAAACTAAAAATTAATAAAGTCTTTATAAATCTACACTTATAATAAATTTCTGCGTTTAAAACTGAAACATTTTCAAAGTTTGAAAAGTGATTAAATTTAGAACAATGAGAGGATGAGACTTATGTCCAGGAATTCTTGTTTTCAGGTAATTTTTAATCGTACCCATATACACTTTACTACATTTCTTAGTATCATTACCACGACAAGGTATGTTATATACTAAATTAGATCTATCCCATTTTTGTATTCTGTCTTTTGTCTTACTGAATTAATTGGCTATTGTATTAAACGTTTTCTAGGCAATCCCATATCTATCAGTGTCAAAAACTTAAGATTTATCCTTTCCGATACTTCCGGTACATAAGTCAATGACTTATAGATTTTCGGCGATTTTCCGGACGATACTACACAAACGAGTAGCGAAATAATGAAAGAATTAATAAATATTAATATTATTAAATAAAAGATATTATTTAAATAATTAAAAGACCTCAAGCTTAAACAATTTAAGTTAATATTTCTTTTTACTTTAACTTTTTATATTATTGCGTTAAATTTTTATGTCTAGGTGTATTAAAGTGAAATATATTGGAATCACTGAAAAACACACATTCGTAAAAATACGTGTTAGGGCCTCTCTACTTGTGACCATGACCCCCGAAATTTATATAAATCTATGCATTAGGAAAGGAGTTATCGATCAAAATGTACAAAAACTTATACCGCACAGTGTATTTTTCGGTATATTTAAAAACAAAAACCTCATAAATCGTCGGAAAATTAGTGTAACATGCCCACTTTTACACCTACCTCCCATATAACGGTTTATCTCAATTTCATATAATTTCTCTATGAATAAAGATTTTGGAATAACAAAGCACTAGTGGAACATCAAACATCAAGTGAAACATCAAATTTGCATTCATTAGTAGAAACAACTTCAACACGCCTACTTTAACGCCCACTTTCACTGAAAGACTAAATTTACGAAAACATTTTACTAGCATATGAAAGTTATTTAAAGAAAGTGATACATATTTTAGTATAAAAAGATTATTGCATAGCGATTACTCTTAATAACAAAATAATAAATTTTGTGCTATAAAAGTACACAAAATAGGTGGTGTGTTCTTACTTGTTATATATTAAATTACTGTAAATCGTTTTTATTTTGGCTCAAGTTAATTTCTTCTATTATTTTAATTTTCTACAACATTTTTCTAATTAAATTAAATTGAATTGTAATCATTAAGGAATCTTGAAAAACCCCCTTTATCAGTACATTCATATGTAATTTGAAATTGTATTTATGTCACTGTTAAATGAAATTAAAAGTAGGGAGTTATAGTACCAATTTTCAAAATTGTCTTTTTGTTTCTCTCATCAAATGACATTTTCCACTGGTTATAGTTAACAGAAAGAAGTTTGGTTGTGCATGTAAGATCTTTTATATGAAATATCCTTGTTGTAAAACTTACCACCAACATTTATTTAAAATAAAACAAAACCAAATAAAAACAAAAAACTTTTCAAAAATTAAAAAAAAACTAAATTATCACTTTGGCTTATTATTTTTTAATTTAGAAAAAAAATAATAGAAAATAATTTCCTAACATCCTCAAATTTATTCACTCAGATGTATTCTACTATTTTATTCTAAGTATTTTTTTTACTACTTTTCTACTCTTTTTTTTAATACAATCGTAAATTTAATGACAACACAAAATCATTTTTTGAGTTTTGTAAGGAAATATGATGCCATTTCAATACACAGTACATAAAAGAAATGAATAAAAATTGTTAAAAAGTTTTGAGTTTCTTTGTGTGACCTTGGCCTTTATAACTCATACTGTGTTATTTCCGTATGAATATAAAATATATATTTTTTTTTCTATTTTATATTCCCGCATACATACATATGTATGTATACATATCAAACAAACAGATAAATCAAAATATAAAGACATTTTTTATATTAAGACATACACAAATGCTGACAACTTTTTGCGACATTTGCAGCGATTTTATTGACAATAAAAATATATAAATATAATAGACATAATATATATGAAAGTCAGAAAACAACTCTATTAATGATCTTTAAATTTTTATTTCAGACTTTTAAAAAAATTTTAGTGACTTGAGACTAATATTTCTTATATTCCTTTAAAAGCAAAATATCCGTAGCAAAAAAAAAATTGCTTAACACAACACATCTAAATAAATGCACATTAAAACAAAATACAAAAAGAGAAATAAAAATTTTACATTACAGATTTGGTTTAAAAGTACCCACAATGAAATACAGACAAACCCTGCACAACTAACCCACTTTGTAATACCCAACCCCGTTTTTATTTTATTATATTTTTCTATTTTCTTTTTTGTTACATCTAAACTACATCTCTCTATATTGTCGTAAAAAATAATGTTTAATTTTTAGCATTTTATGTAAAGGGGTGTCGTTATACTTGCAAGAAAAAATGTTTTTACTTTCTGTGAGTGTACAATATTTATTTTATAGTTTGTCCTTATAAATATGTTCGCAATAATTTTGTTTTATATTATTTGTTTTGTAAAAGATCTCTCATTTGATATGTTAGAGTAGTTTTAAAGTTTAATAGATGACATTTATTACCGAAATTCCAGCACTTGTTTATAAAAAAAACCAAACAACGTGTGACATGTGAAATAGAAAACTAAATTTTTATTTACTTTACACTTTGTAGCACAAATGTAAATGCATTTCAATTACGGTTTTTATATCCACATGGTAAATAAGAAAGAAACAGCTTAACTTGCATTAATTTGAAGTTAATAAAAAATAAATAAAAATATTATAGTCTGCCAAGCCTGATCATATTTTCTAATCACAGTTAACAAAATCTTCACAAGGCTCTTGTAAAATTCTATTATATTCTATATTCTTTAATATAAAATGTAAGTGAGCAAACATTTTATTATTTTTTTAAATTTTTTCAATACTCTGTAATAGATACATAAACTATAAATGATGTTCACTAAAAATAGATTTACGTGTGTTCAAAGAATGCGTTAGGCCATCCAAAACGGGACTTAGAGCCAATCATGACAAGTCTATGAAAAAGTCCGTAGGAAAACTTGTATTTCTAAAATATTATGAATTTAGTCCAAAGATAAAAGAAACTTTTGTAATACTACACCCAGAAAACAGAAAATCACATTCATTGCCAATCAAACGTATTTATATTCCAAAACGAAATTCTGTAGATATAACAATTAAATTCTGCTATCACAACTGAACTATGAACCGATACTTTTTCTCTGTGTAGCTACTACTACTTTTAGATTCAATTTAAATTTTAAACACTTTTTGGTCAATAATGATATCAGTACGGTTGCCTGCCCAGCAAAAAAAATTGGAAGTAGTGCAAAGCGAATTACATTTACAAGACTTCTAAATCAATTGTGTAGAAGCATTAATTCTAAATGACTTCTTAACTGCAAAATAATTTGTCATAAATGATGTGCTTAAAAATGAATGCAACATCATGCAAAATATCTTAAAGAATTCATGTAAACAAACAAATTTAACACATGAAATATCCGATACTTGTCACCAAATGTGCATGAGTTCCATGCACTTATTAGAATGGAGTGCAGTTCATTAAAATATTCATGTAAACACATGATCTCCAATGACACGCTAATGTTAAAATCACTAGTGTTTTCACCTAAATTAAAGTACTGTATCATCAGTTGAACCCCTGAAAAACCACTTCTTTGTCATAGATTTTTTTGCTGGGTGTGATCGATTGGTTTTGGATTAACTATAGAGATCTGAAAATTAAGACTTAAGATATCGCCAGAGAAAATAATCTCTTATAGACAAATCACATTGACATATTATCTTATTACCTTATATATCGCTGTAACCATATTGCGGCAATACTAATGCATTCCTATTGAGGCATTAAAGCGATAGTAAGCATGAGTCTATTAACAGTTACGTTTTGATCATATAATGGCATATAGACCGATGATCATGGATGTAATCGTCTTACGGCAATGACTGGAGTTTAATGGCACAGCCATTCTACCAAAAGTGTGCTGAAAAAATTTCATTATCGAAGTTGTATTATTTTAAATTAAATTTAAGCAATTTTCAAACATTATTGTTATTCATAACAAACTGTCAAATCAAACTAACCTCTTAATCAAATTAGCTTCTTAAATAAGAATATCATAAACTGATCACATGGAATTCAAATCGTAGTACTGTATTAACAGTGCTGTATGCTTGATGTTGGTATATTATATTTAAATAACTTGCATAACAATACAGTTTAATTTCATACGTTTTTAAATTTCGATATTAATTTAATACATGGATAGGGAAAAATGGTTTTGCAGAACCAACTAATAATTTTTTAGTTTTTGCTGTGTCTCAAAATAATAAATTTAGAATGTTTTATTAACTCAAATGACTTGTCATTTTCGCAATTTCAAAAATAATTTTAAAGTAATTTTTTGTGAAGTTGGGTGAAATCAAAAAAGTCATTTGATTTTTAAAATAATAAAATAATAAAAAAAAATAAATAAAATAAAATATTATAATAAAATATTTTTTACAAAAAAAATATTTTTTTATTCTGCAAAACTCTTCATTTCCTATCCCTGTATTATTCCAAAATATTTACAAAATGTTTCAGTGGAAATTACCAACAACAAGCATACAATACTGCAAAGATATACAAAAGTAGCAACAATAGTGCATTACAACGGAGGTTTTGAATTGAAAAACTGTAATGGTAGCTTGCAAATATTATATAAGTTATTTTATAATAGAATTCAATCAAAATATGTTTATGTTTATTAGATTATGATAGCCTCAAGCATATATTTTCACTGCGTGCAAGTTAACCAGCAGAGACTAGGTAGTGACTTCAGCTTACTAAACAATACATTTTTCAATGAGTACTACTTTCTGTCTAACGAAGAAGTGTTTTAGTAATAACTTGATTTATGACGTGATTCTTAAGTACTTATTTTTAGACATTTGTTAAAGATACACATACAATACAATTTCTTACTGCGAAATTAGTTAGAAATCATTCAAATTAACTTTTTATAATTCTTATTTAGTTTAAAATACATAGAGTATAATAAATAAAGTGTTGGCAGAGCAACTCTTTACAAACTGATTTTTAAATTCCAAAATAACATATCGCAGAATAATCAAACCGAATTTTCGTATTTAAAAGAATCGAACTACATGTGTTAACCTATGTTATTAATGGTTATTAAAATCAAGCACTTATGTATTACAGTTAAAGTAAGTACTTATTTAAGTCCCTGTTTATAAGCAAGGATGGCAAGTACATATTTAAGTGCCTTTTTGTAAGCGAGCGTGGTAAGTACTTGCCTCCAATGACTTCGCTGTTGCTAAATAATGGGTTTACTTAGTTGCCAAATTGTAAGTAGCGAAAATCTGTTTCCTAGTATTTTCAACTCATTACTTTGTAATGTATTATTTTTCTGGGTAAAGATACATCTTAAAAAAGACTAACAAATATTACTGCAATTTTTGACTATAGAAACTTTAATGTTATACTAGAAATTAAAAACAAACCTTCTGTCCCAGAATTAACGGCGTATAAATTAATAAGTCATAATCATACTTAAAAACAAACATTTTGCAAGATTAAATTATAACTCATTTAATATAAAAAAAGTTAGATACAATTTTAAGAATCTGTAAAAAATCCAAACGCTGTTTAAAACAAGTAAGAGCACTATATTCGGCTGCGCCGAATCTTTTATACCCACCACAAATTTTGTGTACATTTAAAGCACAATATTTATTATTTTGTTAATCGCTATGGAATAATCTCTTTATAATAAAATATGTATCACTTTCTTAGTAGAGGGTGGTTAAATTTTAAGGGCCCATGTTGAAGCTGAACTACACCTAGTCTTTAAATTTGTTTTCTGCATTTCATTTGACATTTCTCAATCTCAAACTTACTCAATTTGATCCGTGGAAAGATACGCAAATGAGCAACGCTTTAAAGTTATTCAGGTTTTTGTTTATAAAAATGGGCGTTTAAATCAAAATGCATTTTGTGCACTTCGTAATTCTTTTGATCAACATAATCGTTCAAATTCGTCCACAATCGGGAGAATTGTAAAAAATATTTAAATTTCTGCAAAACAGGTCTGTATAAAATGTTAGAAAATCTGTGAATGCCTTCTTAGTTCGTTGAATCGGAACCACTGCTGGTTCTTGCGATAGTGTGGCAAAAGAGCAGTCAACCTCGCCTCATCATCATGCCCAACAATTGAGCATCAACATTGTCATTGAAAATTTGGACCATCAGATAGAGGAGTGGCGCCAAAGATGGGGGAGGGGGTTGCATTTGGCCGATATTTTATTCAATACATAATTGAACCATACAAATATTATCATTATAAAAAGAAATAATAATAATTTCCTAAATAATTTGTGTTTTATTTAAATTCAACATCGGTCCTTAAAATGTAACCACCCTTTATGACTTCGATATGCTGGAAAAATGTTTTCCTAAATTTAGTCTTTTAGTGAAAGTGGGCGTTAAAGTAGGTGTGTCAATAGAGTTTCTGCTAATAAATACAACTTAGATATTTCAATATAGTCCTTTACTTTCCCAAAAACTTTGTCCATAAAGAAATTACATGAATTTAAGATAAACCGTTATATGGGAGGTAGGCGTTAAAGTAGGCGTATCACCTACACTTTTTGGCACAACAATTAAATTGATTAGAAGGATATATGTAGCAAATTTCATCATCATACCTCTAATTTTGTCGGTTTTATGAGCTTTTAAATTTCATTAACAGTAGATAACGTGAAAAGTGGGCGTTATAGTAGGCGTGTCAAAGTTATTTTTGCGAATGAGTACAACTTAGATGTTTCAATATAGTGCTTTATTATTCCAAAATCTCTTTTTTAAGAGAGAAATTATATGATTTTTAGTTAAAACGTCATATGGGAGGTGGGCGTTAAAGTGGGCGTGGCACCTTAATTTTCTGGCACAGTAATGACATTGCCTAGAAAGATATACGTAGCAAATTCGATCATCATACCTCTAATTTTGGCGGTTTTATGAGCTTTTAAATTTCATTAACGGTAGATAACGTGAAAAGTGGGCGTTATAGTAGGCGTGTCAAAGTTATTTTTGCGAATGAGTACAATTTAGGTGTTTCAATATAAACCTTTATTATTCTAAAATCTTTATTAGTAGAGAAATTATATGAATTTGAGGTAAGACGTTATATGGGAGGTTGGCGTAAAAGTGAGCGTGGCACATTGATTTTCCGTTACAGAAAAGCGTCTCATCAAAAAGCAAAGTGTTCAAAATTTCAGAGTCGTACATCAAATTTTGGTGCTTTTATGACGTTTTTGTTTTTAAATATACCGAAAAATACACTGTGCGGTATAAATTTTCGTACATTTTGATCGATAACTCCTCTCCTAATACATAGATTTAGACAATTTTTGGGGAAAAGTATATTCCCCAAAAAATAAGAAAATATATATTCGAAGTTTCATAAGCCTACGTTAATGCGTTTGGACACAATTCCATTTTATTCGATGTTTGAAGGACACGGTTTTTTCGACCTACTCTTGCTTTTCGAGACCTCTTCCTAATTTTCCGATTTAGCCCATTTTCAATACCAAACAAACCTTGTTTATAAGAAAGATTCTGGCAAAATTTGAGCCCTCTAGCTTTTTCGGTGCGACCTCAATCGTGCTTTCAACAGACGGACAGACGGACGGACATAGCTAGATCGTCATCAAATCAAACCCCGATTCAGAATATATATACTTTATGGGGTCTAAAATGGATATTTCGATGTGTTACAAACGGAATGACAAAATGAATATACCCCCACCATTTTTTTGGTGGCGGGTATAAAAATAAAATTAAAGGCCAAATGTAGTAAAACTGTTTTAGATAATCTGATCTCTTGTCCTTCCGATAAGTCTTTTTAAGAGATAAGAAATATTTAATATATTTTTTTAAATGACTAATAATTTAAATCTATAAGAGCATTACAAGAAATTTTAAGGAATGAAATATTTATAAAAATTGTATTAACCCATTTAAGCCCGGTGTACTCATATGAGAACGGTTCTTCATATTTCCACATTATTTATTTCTGATACTTTATATTCTGTTTATAAAGGAATTTGCGTTAAAAAATATTGAGACTTTAAAATAAAATAGTACCTTTTAAGATTATGTGCTAAAATTCTCTAAAATTGAATCTAAAATTGTGGCCCGGTGCACAAGTCAGTAGTGTGCTGGTCTGGTAGTTTGGGGGTTGTGGGTTCGATTGCCTTCAGAGACTCTGGACTGGTCTGCTTCTCTTTCTCTTCTATTCTGACTATTTATTTTCCTATTCTATTCTTCTCTTTATTTCTATATTAAGGCGTCACAATGGACCGTAATGGTTTTTGGGTGTAAGGGTAACTTTGCACCAGACTTACCTACCTACCTACCTACCTACCTACCTACCTACCTAAAATGTATTAGTTTTACGAACTATTTTGTTGACCAAAACAACGTTAACTTTTTATATTTTTGTGAATAAAATTATATATTTTTAGTCTGGACTTATTCAAATACATTGTCTTTATCAAATTATTATGAAATAGGAAATATTTATATAACAACGTTTGGCATAATTGAGGCATTTATTCTTATGATGTCCCCAAATGGGTCCAATGAGCAATTTGCTTCTATTATTTTCTAGTTTTTACTTTATTACAACTAGATTCTAGATATATTTGTAACTATAATATGTATTACAGAAACTAGATTTTACAAAAGTGTCCGCTAGTATCTGTCAAGGATATGAAAAAGAAAGCAGAATTCGACTATCAATTTGTTTTAGCAAATGAAATCTTGTTTGTGCGATGGCTTGATAATAACGTTTGATCCATGGCAACAAACCACGATTTTGTTAATCCTCTGAGCAAAATAAAAAGATGGTGCTCTACAGCTGAAACAAAAGTGTACGTTAATATCCCTTTATTATTCCAAAACTACAACAAAGCGATGAGTGGAGTCGATCAAGCTGACCAGTCAATTGCAGCATATCGAATAGCGATAAGAGGCGAAAAATGGTGGTGGTTAATATTCACCTACATGCTAGATTTGTCTGTATCTAATGCCTGGCGGCTATATCAATTAGCCTATAAAGATAATATGGACCAGCTACAGTTACGCGGGAGTATTTGCAGATTTTATTTGAGGCAATTAGGAGCTGGAAAACGGCGTAAACCTTTCTCGCTTGTTCCACACATGAATAACGAAAACACCGGACCCTTTCCTGAAAAGCTGCAGAAACAGTTGGGATGCATCATTTGTCACATGAAAGCTCGTTGACAATGCAAAAAAAAGTTTAAAGTCCTGTAAAAAAGACAAAAGTGCAAAATATTAGAAATTAAGTTTGTAATACTACAAAGGCCCCATCTATTTCTTCATGTTCATATTTTCAACAAAATTTAAAATAATTTAAGATAAGAATTGAATTGCTTTAAAGTTTTTCTTTAAAAAGATGAACTCGATAATTCAACTATTAAAAACAAATTTATAGCAAAACTATTAACCTAGAAAAGTGCACATTTAAAAGTATTTAAAAACAATTAATGTACAAGCAAATTTGTAGGTTATACCAATTATCATATTTCTCCTACTCAAGTGTACATTCAAATAATTTCGTTTATTTCATTATAATTTAATAATTTTTATTTTGTTCACTTTTTTTAGTTGTTGATATTTCTGTTCATTTTTTCGTTGAGGTTATTTGCATGTTGTAATCATATAAATGAAAATAATATTAGCAAACTAAAAGCCAAATAATATGCCACTAGAGTATGCAAAGTTGTAAAACTAAATGACACCTTTATTTTGATTAGTAAATGTAGCGTTTTTCAACACTCAACCATACACACATAAACATTTTCACATTACTGTTGCTTTCATTCTCATTACTATAGTTATAAGGTTTACGTTGTTGTTTAACAAAATATTAAATTATACATTTTACTTTAATTTTCATTAAACATATACTGAGTCACTAGAAAAGCCGTAATAAAACACCCCAGTCCTGACTGACCATAAAGTAAATTTATTTTTTTTTTTTTTTATATAAGCTAAGGCTGTAGAATTTAAATTACAATAAAAATGTATGTAGTGGTAATTTTACTGTTGTTTGAGTATGAGTTTAGGAAAAAGAATGTTTTGAAAATATACCAGTTAATGTTTTACACCGAAACCGTGAAAATTGTAGAGTCCTTATGAAAAGTTTTATTTTATTTTTATTAATCTTGTTTGTATAAACAAAGTATAATTGTTATAACACATTGATAAATATTAAGTAACCATCAATAGGAATTAGTGTTTTTTTAAGCGCTACTAAATAATCAAAAGCTTTTATGGTTTAAATTCATGGGTATTTTTTATTAAAAAAAAGGAATTTTATGGACTTATCTTGCTCTAAATATCAATTTAATATTAAAACATTTATGATGAGGGAATAAAATAATTTCTTAGAGATATGGCCTATACAGTGATTGTGTAGAAAACTTTTAAGAACTTAACAAAATATTGTTAATAGAAAAAATATATTTATTTTTTTTTTTTTCTTTGAAGAAAAAAATATAAAAAGATAAATGTTTAATATATTTAACCCTTATGTCTACAACCACCTACCTGGGTAAGTTTTTCATATTTCGCTCAAAATAGTTTCGTTTTCTGATAAGGTATCGACTTGAAAATTTGAATATGTGCCTAAAATATGGGTTTTCAACATTTAAAGAAATAATTAAAAACAATTTTTTTTTGGAAAAAATCTACAAGAAGTTTTTGAGGTTTACCCCTTAACCATACATTCGACATACCCGGGTAGGTAGGTAGGTAAGGCTGGTGCAAAGTTACCCTCACACCTTCACTCGGAGACCATTACGGTCCATTGTGACGCCTTAATAGAGAGAAGAATAGAATAAGAATAGAAATATTTAGGATAGAAGAGAAAGAGAAGCAGACAATTCCAGAGTCTCCGGCGGGAATCGAACCCGCAACCCCCGAACAACTGACTTGTCCTTTACCGACTAGTCCACAGGGGCACTCGACATACCCGGGTAAGCAAAGAACAATTCAAAGACTTTTTGATTTAAAGTCCAAAAAAAGTTACATAATTATTTTAATGTTTAATTTTAATCAATTCAAGAAGCTTTATTTTACCATTTTAATATAAATAAAAATTACACACGTAAATAAAAATATTTTACAATCACAACTTTGTGTGTATGTACATTGTATTTACATACATTTATACGTATAAATAATTATATTGTTTTTTTGCATGTTTCTACTTTTTTTCTACTTTGCACATATATGACAAAAAGTTACATCCTTTGAATGCTAAACACAAACTGGTTTCTTGTTAATCTCCTCTTTTTACATATGTGTTTTTTTCTGCCAGAAGCGTCGCGTTCTTCGTGAACACTATCTGGTTCAGTAACGTTATAAGAATTTACTGTTTGGCCCATCATGCATTCAATTTCACTGCGAGATGAAAAATGTTTCATAATTTTTGATTTTGATTTTCTGAGTGGCTCTGAATTGTGTTAATAGCTAACTGTGTACTTAGATATTGAAGAAACAGCCTTTTTTTGCTCGTTGAGGATTTAAGGCTGGGATTATTCTCCATATAGATGACAAAAGCTTCAAATGCAGCAACGTCAATAATATTATAAAAAAAATGCTAAGGGCCATCTATTTGTTCTCCTCTTTGTCGTATATTCGCAAAGACATTTATCCATGTTGTCAACTACACCTTTGCTTTTATTATATTCCAGTGTCATTACTGGCTTCTTTTTTTCACCTCCAACCTCGGTGTTATAATGAGATAGCAGCACAACCGATTTGTTTTTTTTTTTTCGCGATATATTAGCACATACTAATGTTGTTGCTAAATCCAAAGACTGAAGATTCTACTTATCTTCCTCGGGGATTACAAAATTCAATCGGAACAAATGTTCGCCTTTTTTTCACGGTGCCCAAGATGGACAAGTTATAGTCCAACATCAAAGAAGAGGCCAAATTATAACTTTTAAAAAAGTTGTCACAGACGATTTTTCGTCCACTTCCACGAAAACGGTTGCAATACAAATATTTGACTACGCGTTCACCCTTATTCTTATCCCTTTCTCCAGAAGATGCCATGCCAGTATATATCTGTCCACCGAGTGCATAAGATGTAAGAGAATCACAAACCCACCAAACCTTTATCCCATATTTCGCCGATTTTGAAGGAATATACTGAGTAAATCCTGTGCCACCACTAAAGAGATAAAGTTGCTCATCAACAGTTATGTTGGCTTCTGCCATATAGTTGTTCTGTAGGCTTCTATTCAGCATCAGAAATGTGTCAGATATGGCTGCTGTTTTATCACTTTCTTTACGGTGATGGCGTGAACTATCATTACCAAATGTGATATTACGGCTAAAAACTAATTTAATTTGCTAACAAATTGTCTTTACGATGCTGTGTACACTCTGCTTTATAGTTCAAACATACGAGCTAAGATAAACAGTGGGAATCCCTTTTTTAAAAGCATAAAAAAATACGGATGCAAATCATTCAATTTGACGAGAAAAACAAAAAAAAGTGGTCTCATCTGAATAAATTCCCTTACAAAGTATACGACTTACCCGGGTATGATGGTTGTATGTTTAATTTTTTGGTTGTAGACACAAAGGTTAATATTATATTAAGGTAAGCCAGTATATTTTACTTACAATAATAAAACAATCTAACACTAGGTTTTAGTTTTTATTAAAAATGCACAACAACATTTTGTTCGATAAAATTTCGAGGCAGTTTTGTTTTTTCTATATAACGTGTTCCAAAAAAATTAGATAGTATTTATTTAAAAATATGTTTTAATATTCAATTTTATGTCCTTTTGATAATAACAATATTTTTATTATTGTCTGTAAAAGGAAAGGTCATTTTGTATTTTTTTTTTCTTTTTACTTTCTTTGTGTTATAAAAAAAATATTGTTAAACCTTGACTGTACCTATAACTTGTACTTTTATAATAAAGAGAAAATGTATGTTTGTAAATTATAAACTTTCTTCGAAACTACTTATTCCATTTGTAAAATGTTTTTCCCAATGGCCCAGATCTATCCTCCAAAAGCTTTAAGGCTATTTTTTTTTTAAGTCGGCATGGTTCCTTCCATACAAATCGAACATATTTTATAAAATTTTTTAAGCCCTATAGCGATAATTTCTTTAAACTTTGTACGATTTATTTTGATAACAATTTCCTAATTCAAAAAAATGGTTAAGACCTAAGATATATAAAACAATTGCGTATAAATATATTAAAACAATAACAATTTCCTGGGGCTAATTACCGCAATCGATCACGAGCGAAATTTATTCGACCTTGCGAAATTTTCGTTATCGAGTAACATGTTTCGAAATTTCTAATGATGTTAGTCGATAACAAGCTTACGTTCGAATGCAACTTTGTGAGTTTTTCTTCGTTAGCAATGTTTTTAAAAAAATTCTTCAACAAAAAAGAAAATGTAAGAATAAAATATTTTTTTTTTGCTAATATATTAATTTTTATTAATTAATAGGTCAAATACAACAAAGATTAACTTTAGTCAAAAGCACATTCTTGCAGAATTTATGTCTAAACATAGCGACTTGGCCAAAGGAATTTTACTAAGTACAGCTCAAGCTTATTGAAATTTACTCAATGCTTGCCAAATTAAATGGATAACTGGTGTTGCAAATTCGTTTCCTTATTAAATTTATATTACATTCATCTTCTGAATTAGAGACGAAGAATAAAAAAAAACTTGGATCCATTTTTTTAATTAACTGCAAAATTTTTGTTTTTAATTTTTCTCTCACTTTTTAAGGTTTCTTGTGAACTTAGCATATGATTGTTTACATTTATTCTTAAATCTTTTGAGTTTTTTCAGTGGTGAATAATTTTTTTGAGATTTACTTTCCAACACTTCATATCGAGTTTAATCATCAGAAAATTTCGTACCATCTATATTTAATTAGATACGAAATTATTTTGATCACGACTCCGGTAATTAGCCCCCTGGTCAGTTATAATTTCAATAAAAATGTTAAAATTATTTGTTTCTTAATTGTTATTTGTTCTAATAATATAAACATAATAATGTTTCAATTTATTTAGGCTCGATGCTACTATTTCATTCTCAAGAACATTTTAACAAATAAATTCAAGCCAGAAAAACTTATATATTATTGTAGAAAAAAATGTATTTTAAACTCTCTATTAGTAAGGTAACGAATATCAGTGGTTAGATAATTGCGATTGCGATAATGTTAGACCAATATTTGTGAATTTCAATCCTAATGCGAATGTTTATCTAAAAATTTTGTTGCGGATATACTAAGATATTTTCACGGCTAATTTGTACTATAATTAGCCTTACCATCTATCAGATTTATAATCTAAGTAGTTATTAAAAAAACTATTAACTAATTCAAAAATTTATTAATTTCGTTAGCCTCTTTGGGAGCATAATGCCTCCAGTACAGTTCCGAATAATTAAAAAAATACTTAGCAATGCAAGGAAACCAAACAAACTAAAATATGTCATGAAGAATATTATTTGAAATTTTTTACACATTCGCAAGATTAATTTTGAAGAAAGAAAGATTATTTTTTAATGATGTAAAGAAAGTTTAACTCTTAAAATCTAGCACGTTTTAAAAACTATTTGCTGTAAGAAAGGAGGAGCCAAATTGCCATTACACTAGAATTGTATTTAAAGTTTTTCGGTAAAATGTAACTGAGCAAACTTACAAATCTCGGCTTATTTTGGGTTTTGTCTTTCCAAAAATAAACGAAATTTTTAAGATGATTCTTTGAAATCCACAACAGGCGTATACTACTCAGAGTAAATCTGTTAAAAGCAATATATTTATCTTATCAGTGGTCCACTTTAATCTTCTGGTCCAAACATTTCTTCTATCACTTTGAGAGAACAGGACAATTGCAGGACTAACAGTCATTACTAGTGAATTAATGACTACAAGAGAGAGATATCACTGTACTAGCTAATGTAACCTGATAGATGGCACACTAAAATATCGTATATTTGGAATAATTGTTAACCGTATAAGATACAACCACTACTTAATTTTAATTAAATGATAAAGCAAATAAAAAAAGTTTTTATTAATTTAAATAAAATTATACTAAATATGCCGTTGCGTCTTATATTTAAACAATTTTTTTAATAATTTAATCAATCAAATACTTAATCGTTAACATTTTTACTCACATCAAAAAAAATTAAAAAGATATAGCTGTAGTGGACAAATCACATCAACGGAACCGTAGGAAGGGTTCATGGTATGCTTGAAAATCGACAGTCCGTACAACTACGAACATCATCTGGTATTCGTATATTCTGGCCAAAGACTTAACTTAACCCTATACTCTTGTATAGATGTAAAGTCTTTGATAACTACGATTTTCACAATCGTAATATTACCTACAATAATATACACAGATATATTTTCAGTAACAGCTTTTTCGTAGAGATATCTCTCTTACCGCTTATTAATTTTAAACTTTCGTGATTTAATTTAATTCACTAGGCTTCCATATTTGCACAAAATCATTAATACAGAACATTCAAGTTACCTCTTCTTTAAAATTAAATTTAAGGATTTACTTCGTAACAAAACAATTATCAAATAAAAAGTTATAAAACAATAACTTCAAAAAGACGATTCTTCATTTTAACATATAGTTTTTGAAATAGACTTCCTTACAGAATTAAGACAATAACCAAAGCAATAAAGTTTTAAATTGATAAACAAAATCGTTTTAACATCACAATTGAAGAGGAGTCTACATATGTAAATGTATAAGTCAATAAAATTTTGCCATTGTATTCCCTTATTCCAATAGGTGACATTGGGACAGAATTGTTATAATAAAGAATTTTTGTCTTAGACTAACTGTGCACTTTTATATCTGTGAGAAAAAAATATTTTAAGGAAATTTATATTTAGTGTTATTAACATTATAAATTGTTTCAGCCATTGTTGTATTCGCAAAAATTATTTGATTAAATTTTGCGAATATCAAAAAGACCTGCAAATATTCATAACGATTGACATTAGTTATTGGTGACGCATGTTTATTATTTTTATAGGTAATTGCATATTAATCATACGCCACCAATTATACTATTAAGAGACTGGTAGAAAAATATTTAAAAACGCACTTACACTTTTTGCTGGGTATAGTTCTGTATTAGAAAACTAAAAACAAAAACCTTAATTCACAAGGTGCGACCATAGTGGAAACAGGAAATGCAATCATTCTTTAGTTTCATTTTTGCTTTTCTCTCTCATTCCATTGCAAGTTTTTTCTTGTTTTATATTCTTTTTTTTTCAACGGAAATTAAATGAGTTTTGTGGGCTACTTTTATTACTATTATTGTTGTGCTTTTCTGTTTTTCCATTTGCAAGTGCTGTTGCTGTTATTGTTGAAGTGCTATTAGTCATGTAAGGGAATGTAGGTGCCACTGTAGGCGTACGCTATATAATTTGTTGAAATGTTATGTTTATGTTTTTATTTTTCTGTTGGCTATTTTTCATTTAACTACAATTTTTACTCTCTTAGATGATCAACCATTAAACAAGAACGTAAACATAAACTCATGTTTACACTTTAATATAAATGAATTTTTAATGTTCCATAAAAACGGATTTGAAATACAAAAAACAGCAACAACGTTTTTCCAACTTATTTTTGTATTATTTTTAAAGTCCTTAAAATGTTTCAAAGGGTTAGTTAACAGAAATAAATGTTGCATATTTCGTTAATAGTGAAAAATTTGATTTTCATTGTAAATTGCTATTTTAAGAGATTTTTTTAAGTTTATTTGGCTATAAAGCGTTGTGAAATGGTAGATGTAGTAGTAAAAAAAAGGGATATAAAAAGTACATACGGATTTATTTTTTTTAGCTGTGTATAGTTTTATAGCTACTTAAATTTTATATTGAAATATATGTGCCATTAAATGTCCATAACTATTAACATACTAACATACTTTTAGGCGCTCTAGCCAGTTACATAGTGTATTGCGTTAATGACACTCATAAATCGCAGGACTTGTTAAATGTGTGCAAAAGTAGGACAATAGAAAAATGCACACGAATATGAAAATATAATTAAGTTGTTGTTTGTTTAATTTTAAAAATATGCAGTCGTACTCTAATTAACTTTATATTGCGGTTAATTAAAGCTTTTATTGAGGATTTTGCGCTGATTTCATATAATAATTTCTGTCTTACTTGTCATGTCTAGTAGTATCAGACCATAAATATCGATAAAGAATTGGTAAAAAGTGCTTTGGATTGTTAATATTTTGAAATACCCAACCATGTGTAAACTGACGTACATAAAGGGGAAGAAAAAATTTTTATAATTTAATATTAAGATAAAAAGATAATTTTAGGTTTATACAAATCAACGGTTTATTAATGTTGACAGAGTGGCGTAAGATACTAAATTACCCAAAAGTTGATTTGTTGTTTTAACCTATGACTTGACTAATATTTTTTTCTTTCTTTATCTCTAACAATCTTTACTATAATTTTTTATTATTAGCTGTAATTTTTCATTTTTTATTACTTTTTCACTGCAGATTTCTTGCATATTCTTTATCGATCGATTACTCTAGTCATTAACCACCATGCTATTCTTTGCTAAATTTGCTGCATTACAAATATTTTAAACATTTGTATAACCCTTATGTGTGCGACAAAAAAATCTGCGCCGCGAGGTACCCTATACGGAACTTTGAAAAAGCATTTTCGCTCTAAACACATAGTCAAAATGTTGTAAAATATATACGAGACGAAAAATTCAGTTTCGTAGTATTATTAATTACTTTGGTGTGAACAAATCAAATAAAATACATGGATCCGAACAGTCGAAACCCACTAATTTACCATTGTATCGGGCAGCAATGCCACACAATAGATTCAGAATGGTTTTATTATTTTTTACATTTTAATAGTAATTAAACTCGGAATATACGTACAAGTCTGATCGAGGTGCTGTTTTTTAAGTGACTTCGATCATTTCAAACACTTATTTGCATCACAGTTATAATCCTAGTGAATACATAACTATTGATGATCAGCTATATAAATATTGACGGCGTACACGTTTTACTGAGCACATGCCGTCAAAATATGAGAAGCATGGCATAAAAACATTTTGGGCATAAAATGCTTATAAGTTCTAATGTCAATTGCTTACCTGTTAACCACAATAAGGCAAGCGTCAAACAGAAATAGACGATAAAACCTTTTTAGAACTGTTTTTGCCCTTATAAAAACACGTAAAGAAACGATACTACAGACAACTTTTTTAGGTGCTTAGAACTATAAAGATTGGTTTTTAAGCTAGTTGTTTAATTTCTATAAAAAAATTCAAAAAAAAAAATTTTTTAATAAAAAAAAATATTTCAAACTAAAAAAATAATAAACAAGTAAGAGCACTATATTCGGCTGTGCCGAATCTTTTATACCCACCACCAATTTTGTGTACATTTAAAGCACAATATTTATTATTTTGTTAGTCGCTATGGAATAATCTCTTTATAATAAAATATGTATCACTTTCTTTGTAGAGGGTGGTTAATTTTTAAGGGCCCATGTTGAAGGTGAACTACACCTAGATGTCAAATTTGTTTTTTGCATTTCATTTGACATTTTTCAATCTCAGACTACCTCAATTTGAACCGTGGAAAGATAGGCAAATGAGCAACGCTTTAAAGTTATTCAGGTTTTTAATAAAAATAGGCGTTCAAATCAAAATGCATTTTGTGCACTTCGTAATTCTTTTGATCAACATAATCGTTCAAATTCATCCACAATCGATAGAATTGTAAAAACTATTTAAATTTCTGCAAAACAGGTCTGTATAAAATGTTAGAAAATCTGTGAATGCCTTCTAAGTTCGTTGAATGGGAACCACTGCTGGTTCTTGCGATAGTGTGGCAAAAGAGCAGTCAACCTCGCCTCATCATCATGCCCAACAATTGAGCATAAACATTGTCATTGAAAGTTTGGACCATCATATAGAGGAGTGGCGCCAAGGACGGGGGGGCCATTTGGCCGATATTTTGTTAAATACATTACTAAACCATACCATATTATAATTACAAAAAGAAATGATAGTAATTTCTTAAATAATTTGTGTTTTATTTAAATTCAACATCGGTCCTTAAAATTTAACCACCCTTTATAACTTCGATATGCTACTAAAATGCTTTTGTAAATGTAGTCTTTCACAGAAAGTGGGCGTTAAAGTGGGCGTGTCAATAAAGTTTCTGCTAATAAATACAGCTTAGATATTTCAATATAGTCCTTTATTTTCCCAAAAACTTTGTCAATAGAGAAATTACATGAATTTAAGATAAACCGTTATATGGGAGGTAGGCGTTAAAGTGGGCGTGTCACCTAAACTTTTTGGCACAACAACTTCATTGATTAGAAGGATATACGTAGCAAATTTGATCATCATACCTCTAATTTTGACGGTTTTATGAGCTTTTAAATTTCATTAACGGTAGATAACGTGAAAAGTGGGCGTTATAGTAGGCGTGTCAAAGTTGTTTTTGCGAATGAATACAACTTAGGTGTTTCAATATAGCCCTTTATTATTCCAAAATCTTTATTAATAGAGAAATTATATGATTTTTAGGTAAAACGTTATATGGGAGGTGGGCGTAAAAGTGGGCGCGGCACCTTAATTTTCTGGCACAGTAATGACATTGCATAGAAAGATATACGTAGCAAATTTGATCATCGTACCTCTAATTTTGACGGTTTTATGAGCTTTTAAATTTCATTAACGGTAGATAACGTGAAAAGTGGGCGTTATAGTAGGCGTGTCAAAGTTGTTTTTGCGAATGAATACAACTTAGGTGTTTCAATATAGCCCTTTATTATTCCAAAATCTTTATTAATAGAGAAATTATATGAATTTTAGGTAAAACGTTATATGGGAGGTGGGCGTAAAAGTGGGCGTGGCACATTGATTTTCCGTTACAAAAAAGCGTCTCACCAAAAATCAAAGTGTGCAAAATTTCAGAGTCGTACATCCAATTTTATTTTTAAATATACCGAAAAATACACTGTGCGGTATAAATTTTCGTACATTTTGATCGATAACTCCTCTCCTAATACATAGATTTAGATAATTTTTTAAGAAAGATATTGTTTTTACTCAGAAAATATATATTCAAAGTTTCATGAGCCTACGTTGATGCGTGTGGACACAATTCCATTTTATTCGATGTTTGAAGGACACGGTTTTTTCGACCTACTATTGCTTTACGAGCTATAACTCTCTTCCTAATATTCCGATTGAGCCCATTTTCAACAATAAACAAACCTTGTCTATAGGAAAGATTCTGGCAAAATTTGAGCCCTTTAGCTTTTTCGGTGCGACCTCTATCGTGCTTTCAACAGACGGACAGACGGACAGACGGACGGACATAGCTAGATCGTCATCAAATCAAACCTTGATTCAGAATATATATACTTTTTGGGGTCTAAAATGGATATTTCGATGTGTTACAAAAGGAATGACAAAATGAATATTTTTTGGTGGGGGGTATACAAAAAAACACATTTACATAAGTTTTGATAAATACTGTGAAATATATATCAGATCGTTGTACTCTATGTGACAAAAAAAACGGCTATCAACGTTTGCAAAACAGAAACTATACCAGATTACGACAAAATTAAGGGAGGGGTTGGTAATATATGTAGATAAATTATAAAGTCGCTGACCGCTGTGACTATTATATATATTTATGAAATTTAATCTACTGATCGTCATAGAAAACGCTTTATAATTTCAAGAATAAATTCACAGTCATTCATCGGATCCGCAACAAAAATGTTTTATACAAGAGACTTTGAAAACGTAGCATCAATTGTATCAAGTTTACAAAGAAAGGAAAAAATCAGTCGTATTTCAGTATTTGGTAGTTTTTACGTGTGTTTGCAACTGCATATGAGAAAAATTCGTAAAGCTTGCATCGATTTTTTTATGCCAATTTGACTTATCATCTAATGTGTACAAATTACTAGAAAGATGCGCAATAAAATTTTAATGCTTTGTTTTTAATATTTACTGAATTTTTATTTTTTAATATTTATGTTTTCTTTTTTACTGAAATAAATTGTTGACTTTTATTTTTTATTTTTTCAGAGCTACACGCAGAGATAAACATGGTTGTGGTAATCATAATGTAAGAGCAATTATGCATTACATGATTGTGATTAAAACATGTAATGGTTGTTAGTTCTCGTTATTATGTTTAATTTAAGTATCATGCAATAACTATTTATATGAATACAGTTGAAATCGAAAAATTTGCTTGTTTCTTGACAACTTATTGTCTGTTGCTCTAACATACACATGTTGATTGTACTTACCAACTTAATTGCAATTTTTTTTTACCAATATTTTCTTTTACATTTGATTGTTGATTTTCAAGTTTCTCCAATTTTTTTCAAAATTTTTATTCATCTCTTTGACATATCAAACTTTTAAAATAAAAAAAAAATTATTCAGCAAGAAGACGAACAGTTTAAATCAAATTATTATTATAAAAAAATCATAGCTTGATTGATTTGTAATTATACTGTTGTCCAATCTATTATTTAATGATTATTTGCAATTTTTAATTCTTTTAAATATAATGCTATTTTTGTTAAACTAATTTTTATAAATATGCTTTATTTAAACTATTTATATCGACATATTTACAAAAAGTAAACATTAAATGATACAACGCATACAAATGCTTGATAACTGTGACAAAATATATGATAAAATAAAATAAAAATAACTATTTTTTGCTTTCGACAACCAAATATAGTTTAAGAAAATATAATATGACCACCGTGATAATGCCATAACCATGGTTTTTCTTTGCATGCACCAATAACTTAAAAAATTACACTTGCAATGACTACGTTTTCATAAAAAACAGGTAAAGGTACCGGGTTACCTTGGTTAGCAGTTAATGGTGTTAATACAAAATTGGTGTCTCACGCAAAGTATGAAAACTTTTTTAATTGTACGGCTGCAAAAATAATAAATTGTTTGAAAGTTATTAGTTCACAAGAAGTTTCAGATGGGCAGATTATTAATTTTAGTGAACAAATTATATTTGAAAACGCCAAAAAAACGCCTAGGTTAGGTAAGGTTGAAAAGGAGGCGTATAAAAGCCCAAACCCATGACAGGTATGCACTTATGCCCAGTTGGCATGTTGTGCGCTCCATATGGAAAACGGAATTCCCAAACAAAAACCATAAACATAATTTCCCATAAATAACGGACTAGTCCAAGAACCCAGTCCGCTCAATGTAACGCCTTATGGATCTCCAGTTCGAGTTTCCCAAGTATTCTAGGTTCGGCATAGTATCCACTGTAAAATTTTCGCGCCTAATATGCTCAAACGCAGGACAATGACAGAGGTAGTGTACCAAAGTATCATCCTCTTCCTCGCATGCTCTACATGTTGTCTCCTCAGATAATCTCATGCGAGCTAGATGAGTTCTCAACTCCGTATGACCTGTAATTACACTGGTTAGTTTCCTAAGTGTAGGTCTACTTATTCTCAGAAACTCCTTTGATTTCCCAAGATTTGGATCACCCCATAGTGTTCTTGTCACCTTACCGACATCAGTGCTTTGCTATTTTCTGACATGTTCCTCCATCGCCCTACGTTTAAGTTCATCCTTAAATCGCTTAAGGGGTTTGGCGTTCTCCAAAGTTATAGTACTCAGAAGAGCTCCCATTTTGGATAATTTGTCGGCTTTCTCGTTTCCGCTCAGCCTGCGATGGCTTGGTATTCAATATTATTTCCAGACCTAAGTACACACATACTTAAGGGTTAATGTAAATATGATAAATTAGTTATCGTTATAAAAATGAGATAAAAAAAAAACTTTGATAAATGTGGAAAGTTAAAAATCAAAAAAAAAAAAAAAAATTCAAAGCCATCTGGATTAATAAAATTCTTAAATAATTTATAATTCGCATTATTGTAAAATAAATAATATGAAACCTTAACTTAAAACTGAAAATATGCTTACATAATGACAATAAATATAATTGAGTGTATTGAATGTGGCTTACAAAATATTTTATAGATTAAATGCACAAATCAACTTCGTATGATTGCAAGACTTATTTGTTGCATACATTTTTAGAGCTGTTAAAAGAAAACTATACGCATTTTGAATAATCCTCCTTTTTTAAATTTTGCGAGATAAAGATTAACATTGACAATAATTAAATATTTAATAATTCTTTTTTTTTAGTAACAACTTATTTCGAAAGAAAATTGTAACAAAATCATAACAGCTATATTTTTGTGAAAAACAGTGTTGCCATTATTCTATATGATTAACTACATAGCCTTAAATATAATGGGTGTCCCAACTAGAATGCAATTTTTAAATTTGTCGCCATTCGAAGTGTCATTGTTTGACATTTGAACAATTGTTATTGTTTGCTAGTAGAAGGTACGAGGTTAGTAAAAATGGAGCGCTACACGAATGAACAACGCATTCTCATTGTGAAATTGTTTTACCAAAATGGTGAAAGTTTTGCGGCTACAGTTTGCAAATTGCGATCATCCCATTTCCATCTTGATGGCTTCGTCAATAGGCAGAATTGTCGCATTTGGGGTGAGGAAAATCCTCGAGTGATTCACGAGAAGCAAATGCATCCTCAACGTGTCACTGTGTGGTGTGGTTTTTGGGCTGGAGGAATCATTGGACCGTTTTTTTATGAAAATGAGGCAGGTCAAGCGCAAACAGTCAATGGTGTTCGGTATCGTGAAATGATAACCAGTTTTTTCTTACCTAGAATTGAAGAAATGAATGTGGAGGGCATGTGGTTTCAACAAGATGGCGCCACATGTCATACAGCCAGAGAAACAATTCAATTGCTGCATCAGTCATTTCCCGGTCGTGTTATTTCGCGTTTTGGAGACCAGAATTTGCCGCTTAGATCGTGTGACTTAACACCTTTATTTTTTTTTTCTTTGGGGTTTTTTGAAGTCGATGGTTTACGCGAATAAGCCGACGACGACTCAAGCCTTAAAAGAGGAAATTAGATGCTGCATTAATGAAATACTGCAGCATTTATGCAAAAACGTCATTGAAAATTTCATTAAAAGATCGCGTGTGTGCCAGCAAAGCCGCGGCGGCTATCTGCACGATATATTGTTCCATACATAACCTCATTCTATCTTCTTTACGATATAATAAAGTTTCACGATTTTTTTTTAAATATCTGTGGTTTATTTAAAATTTCAAAATTGCGTTCTAGTTGGGACACCCGATATATACTACATTTAAAAATATCCCTATATATTTTTTTGACATTTAGTCTCATTGATACAACAGTATTAATTCTGCATATAAATAATTAAGAATTCTTATAATATAACACATCTTTACCATTTTGAAAACTGCGCCACTGTACGCACATGGCAATAATAATGATAATAATAATAATAATAATATTTATATTAACATGCAAATAAAAAATATATTGAGATATTAAATAAATATTATAAAGCACATTTTACTTTCCGTTAATATCTACGCTAACGGATGTTAAGAGATGAGGGTTGAAGATATTTCCTGTTCATTATTAAATAAGAAAGATAAACGAGGAAGCACCATAAAGTTGTGCTAAAATTATTGCCAAATACTACATTACAAACTTTCTAAATATGAGTATAAATAATAAAATCATCATCATTTGGCACCTGAAAGTAAAATAGCAATTCAAATAAATAACAAAAATATGTATTTTTTGCTTATAATTAAATTCAAGGAAACAAAAAACCAAAAGAAATGAAATCTATAAGGAACTCATTTGTTTTGTTTTTAATTTTTGTTTTTATATTTAAAGACACAAAAATAAGAGAGAGAAAAATACAAAGAATGTATTTAAAGGAAAAGAAAAGCAAAAACTGTTTTCGCAGGCTCTTAAGTATGCTTTTGAAGAAAAGTATTGTAAATATGTTTATATATACTTAAGTATGCATACATTCTTAAGTTCAGTCATACAGCTTATACACCCAAAACTATACTATGCTTTTATACCACTAACAAACAGTTATTCCACATACAAACATATGTATGTATGTAGAATACGTATGTATGTAAAATGAATATAAGTATAAATGGAATGAAATAAAATAAAAAGAAAAGAATTCATATTGAGAAATACTTTCAACAATAATTTGCATACAATTTCACGATGTTGTGTACGTGCATGCATAAATATGTTTGATAGTGCTATAAAATGGCATTTTAATGGTTTTTCCACTTGGCACTTTTTTTTTGCTTGTTTGCTTGTTCTTCACTTAAGGATTTCTTTTATTTTTACTAACGAAAAAAGAAAAGAAAAATCAAACAAATAAGTTTTATTCTTCGCTTATATCCTTCTTAGGTCTTATGGATTGTTAAAGTAAGTTTTTAGGCGCTTACAAATTGTCGCCATAGTTTATTTTATTCGTTTTTTTTTTTTATTCCATTTGCCATTCTTATGGGTGTTTGTATGCAAAGTATCTGGTGGCAAGTACGTACATATGTATATATATGGATACGCAAATGTATGTAGGGCTATGTGCATATGCTGTATGTATAATGAAGTAATGAAAATGAAAAGAATTTTATTAAAAATTACTTAGAGCTGTGGCTTAAGAATAAAAATATTATAAAAGGAAAAGCACATATACGTTTACGGTTAAACGTAAAAATAAAGCAAATAAAAGTAATAATATGCTTAAAAAAATACTTAAAAATATCTATTAGAATGAACAAAAAAAAAGTTTAATGTTCATTTCAATTAAATGAATAAATTTTTCTGCCATAATGCAGCTGTTATTTAAATTTAATATGTTTTTTTAAAAATGAGAAACTTTTTTTTGTGTATTTGTTTATAAACATATAAACGTATAATCAAACATAAATTCATACGTTTACCTTTTCCCTGGGGCAAGGAGGCAATATTTTGTTTATATAAAGTTAAACAATATAAGACTAACCTATAAACTGGATTAGAAAATAATTTATTTAATGCTTATTTACACCACCACCATCACTACCACTAGTTAAGCATTGCTACTACAAGTCCTGTGCAAAAACTTTTAAATTACATCAATAAAAAAATAATACTTGGTTAGGCTGAACATTAAATAGCCTACAAATTTTTTTTTTAAATAGAGACCAAAAATATATTAGAAGAATTCTATACTAATGAATCCATTGTCCTTAAATTAAGTATGTTCTAATGGTTCTCACAGTTTTCCCAACACTTGAAACATTAAATTAAGTTCAATTTATGTTTAATGCGAATCACTTTTAGTAATAAAAGTCCCGTTCTAAAACATATTTTTGTGGTCGATAGATAAAAACACGAATAAATACAATTAAAATAAAACTATACCTGTCGTTAGAAGTGAAAAACTAATAATCCGTTGAAATTCTGTTTTTAATTTGATCACAAGACTTTTATGAACTGAAGTACAGTCCGACAAACTATCATATATATTTAATCTAATCAATTTAAAAAAAGTTATATTTAAGGGATACAACAGAATATTTTTCTTAATTTTTACAGCCATTAACACAATCAGAGAACACCACTGGCTATTATGTAGGGTATAATAATTCTGCTACTTGGCCTCTCTCTTTATCACCATTTTTTTGTCTTCAGCTGACATTTACAAAGCAAAATCTTGCCTTTAGGCTGTTTATTGAATTTTATGATTTGCTTTTATTTTTGAGAATATTTGTGGTCATATTTAAAACTTTTCTTTGTTATAGAAACCACAGGACTTAATAACAGTAACAATATTAATAACAATTTAGTTTAAAAAGCATTAAAATCTTTCCGTTTTGTACTTAACTTAAATTAATGTTAGTTAAAGCAGATTTAGAATGGTAAGTGATAAAGCATATTTTTAAGCAACAACATTTGTGTAATATTGGAAAAAATTATATTGTATGGAACATCTTACATCCGGAGTGTAATTTTTGTATAATTTAGTTAAAAGCATTTTATCGTTATAAAAGAGAGAGAAAAAGAGAAAAGGTTTATACTAAAAATAAAATAATGTTTAAGTAAAAATTCTCTTGCATGATTGAATAAATTGCATTTTGGCTGTAACAATTTGTGTGCTAAATGTCCCTATCCTATATTAAGGATGAAAGGGGAAAAACTCAGAAGTCTAAAACATCAACATTTTGCATCATTTAATCAAAACATGAACATATATATGGCTACTACGAAAAGTCACTGTCCATCTTAAAAAAATTATATATGTAAACTCAATTTTTAATTAATTCATAAGTGAGAAGCGAACTTTACGCAATTTTTTCATTTCATCCCGATAGATTTGCGACCTACAACACTGTGCTATGGTAGAAAACATGAGTACAATAACCACTTAAATATTGAATTCTATTTCTTAGCAACATGAGCGTTAAACATATGATATTTAAAACTTACATTAGCATAACAATCAAAGAGTGCTACTGATGAAATTCAAACTTATTTTGAAAATTCATTTCATTCGGTTGATGTTTATAAAATCTTACATTTACAGTGTATTCTTTCATTATAACAAATCAAAAAGAATTCTGATTTTATAAAATTCAGTTATTCAACTACTGAATTAGCAATTATTGAAAAAATTTACAAGACATAAAACCCAATTAACAACTGCATATAGAAAACCCCATTTCGGTTTTTATACAAGAGATTTCACAAAATAAAGTGTAACCTAGTTGAAACATCAAAATTAGTTTTTAGTACGAGGGTTGCCTTTCGTATTTCGATATTGGACAGCCCTAGAACTGCACTCAGACAACTAATGTTTCTATAGTAAAAATTTAAATTTTTAACAATCAGTATATGTATTAACCTTTAACTGCCGAGGTGGTGGTAAATTTTACCCTCTCACTTTATTTTCTGTTATTATTATCTTTCTTTCGCTCTAGCGTTGTTATACCCTTCACACAGTGAAAAAGGGTATATATAGGTGTGTCATTCCGTGTGAAATTTCTATAATTTTGATATCCGACCCCATAAAGTATATATTTTCTGAAAGCTTATGAATAGGGGAGTCAATTAAGCTCTGTCAGTCTGTCAGTATGTACGTCTGCCCGTCTGACCGTCTGTCCGTGTGTATGTTGAAATCAACTTTTTGAAGCCCCCCGACATCGCTTGGACCCGGGTGCGGTATTAAAATATCAGAAATATTTGGGAATAGATCAGTATTGAAAATCAGAAACATCGGTGCATAAACAACTGAGATATGAGCAAAAACCCACGACCACCTCGATTTTTTTTTACAAAAACTACATTACAACAACAACATACAAACGTGTATACTGGTTAGAGAAAACGTGGGATCGAATCCCAGCTGAGCCAAAAAAAAATTTTTTTATATTTTTTATATATTTTTTTTAATTATTTTTTTTTTTATTTAATTAATTATTTATATTTTTAGTATTTTGTTTTTAATTTTTTTTTGTTTAATATTTATTATATATATTCTAATTATTTTTATACCCGCCACCAAAAAAATGGTGGGGGTATATTCATTTTGTCATTCCGTTTGTAACACATCGAAATATCCATTTTAGACCCCATAAAGTATATATATTCTGAATCGGGGTTTGATTTTATGACGATCTAGCTATGTCCGTCCGTCTGTCCGTCTGTTGAAAGCACGATAGAGGTCGCACCAAAAAAGCTAATGGGCTCAAATTTTGCAGAATCTTTCTTATAGACAAGGTTTGTTTGGTATTGAAAATGGGCTAAATCGGAATATTAGGAAGAGAGTTATAGCTCGAAAAGCAAGAGTAGGTCGAAAAAACCGTGTCCTTCGAACATCGAATAAAATCGAATTGTGTCCAAACGCCTTAACGTAGACTCATGAAACTTCAAATATATATTTCCTGGGTAAAGATAATATCTTTCCCCGAAAATTGTCTAAATCTATGAATTAGGAGAGGAGTTATCGATCAAAATGTACGAAAATTTATACCGCACAGTGTATTTTTCGGTATATTTAAAAACAAAAACGTCATAAAAGCAACAAAATTGGATGTACGACTCTGAAATTTCGCACACTTTGCTTCTTGGTGACACGCTTTCTTGTAACGGCAAATCAATGTGCCACGCCCACTTTTACGCCCACCTCCCATATAACGTTTTAACTAAAATTCATATAATTTCTCTATTAATAAAGATTTTGGAATAATAAAGGCCTATATTGAAACACCTCAGTTGTACTCATTCGCAAAAATAACTTTGACACGCCTACTATAACGCCCACTTTTCACGTTATCTACCGTTAATGAAATTTAAAAGCTCATAAAACCGCTAAAATTAGAGGTATGATGATAAATTTTGCTACGTCTATCCCCCTAGGCAATTTCATTACTATGCCAAAAAATTAAGGTGCCACGCCCACTTTTACGCCCACCTCCCATATAACGTTTTACCTAAAATTCATATAATTTCTCTATTAATAAAGATTTTGGAATAATAAAGGACTATATTGAAACACCTCAGTTGTACTCATTAGCAAAAACAACTTTGACACGCCTACTATAACGCCCACTTTCACTTTTGTATTGTGTCCAGACGCATAAACGTAGTCATGAAACTTAGAATATTTATTTATCGAGTCAAAAGAATATTTTTCCCTGAAAATCGCTTAAATCTATGAATTAGGAAAAGAGTTATAGATAAAAATGTACGAAAATTTATACCGCACAGTGTATATTTCAAATTTAAAACGTAATATAACTGACAAAACTATATGTACGATTCTGAAATTTTGCAAACATGGCTTTTTGGTCAAAGTCTTCGTTATAACGGAAAATAGATGTGCCACGCACACTTTTTTCCTTAAATTTTTATAAAAATATATTAGTCATATATATTAGCATTTATTCATCTTACACTACACCATTTATTGTACTGTAGCTAAATATAAGATAAAGATGATAAGATAGATGACTCTACTAGCAACCACTAGATGGCATGCTAACAACTTATGCTTATGTTCTCCTGAAATTATGCTCTATTAAAAATGGGAATTTAGGAAAATTTTGACCTAAGTCAAAAAACAATTATCTCTAAACATTATAAACAATTTATTTTCATGTACTAATGGCTAACAAATTTTAAAGTTATACAAAACTTATTTCGTTTGAAAATTTTTTAAAAGCAAAATGTTATAGAAGTTTAAAAATCAAAATCTTACTAATAAATTTCCCGTTTTAGAAAAATGCAGAGAATTCACTTTCTTCCTCTTAAATTCATGTAAATTCTCTATGAATAAAGATTTTGGAATACTAAAGGACTATATTGAAATATCTGTTATATTTATTAGCAGAAACTTTATTGACACGCGTATTTTAACGGCCACTTTCATTGAAAGACTAAATTTACGAAAACATTTTACTAGCATACCGAAGTTATAATGGGTGGTTTAATTTTAAGCGACTATGTTGATTTTGAATAAAATTATTATGAAATTATTATCATTTATTTTTATAATGATAATATTTGTATGCTTCAATTATGTATGGAACAAAATATCGGCCAAATGGCCCCCCAACCTAGGCGGCACACCACGATCCGATAGTGCAAATTTTCAATGACACTGTTGATGCTCGATTGTTGGGCACGATGATGAGTCGAGGTTGCTTGCTCTTTTGCCACGTTATCGTGAAAAACAGCAATGTTTCCCATTCAACGAACTAAGATGGCATTCACAGATGTTTTCACATTTCATACAGACCTGCTTTGCAGACATTTAAATATTTTTTACAATTCTCACGATTGTGGACGAATTCGAACGATTATGTTGACCAAAAGAATCACGAAGTGCACAAAATGCATTTTGATTTGAACGCCCATTTTTACAAAAATCTTTAATATTTAAAAGCGTTGCTCGATTGCGTATCTTTCCACGGTTCAAATTGAGTTAGTCTGAGATTGAGAAATGTCAAATGAAATACAAGAAAAAAGTTGAAGTTTAGATGTGGTTCTCCTTAAACATGGGCCCTTAAAATTTAACCACCCTCTACAAAGAAAGTGATACATATTTTATTATAAAGAGATTATTCTATAGCGATTAACAAAATAATAAATATTGTGCTTTAAATGTACACAAAATTGGTGGTGGGTATAAAAGATTCGGCACAGCCGAATATAGTGCTCTTACTTGTTTAGTTATAAAATAACATCGAAAAGTATCATTGATCTATATATATATATATATATATATATATTTATAAGGAAAACGTTGTTTTTTATAAAAAATATTTTAAAATTTAAACCCCCTTTTGATTAAAAACAATATATAATTTTATATTCAATATTGTTTATGTTTGGCTTTAAAAATTATTTGTAAGCACTGGATACATCATAATTTTACAATATCTTAAAAAGAGAGTCGTTTTAGTTGGTCCCAATAAATGCTCAAAAAATTCGTTCGTGGTACATCATGACACACAGAGAAAACAATATCTGTTGTAATTACAGATAATTGTCCATTACAATTACAGTTCATCCGCGTTAATCCACAATTTATCACTTGTCACGATGTTATACACATGTACCCAGAAAACAGAAAAAGGCAACCATAATACAAATATCTACAAAAAATATTTTAAACACTTAAAAATGCATCCCTCGAGTACAGAATCTATATTCAAGGATTCATTTGATTGAAAGCATATTGAAGAGAACATTTTTTAATTAAAGCAGGGTTTTCTTTTAAAAATAACTCAAAATTTGTTAACGCTTATAATTTCTACTAACAAAAATATTGAAACTAGTCTGTAGTAGCTACAATACAGAAGAGTTTTTTAGAGCAGCAATCCGCACAGGGCTTATCTAGTATTATTTTGAGTAGTGATTTTTTAAGTCTTACATATCACATATTTAAAAACATAATCTCATATAACGGTTTATTTAGTTATAAAAGTAAGATTTGGGGAATTCATAATAATGCCATTGAATTTTCAATCAAGGTTTTAAATATTTTTTTTATTTTTCAAATCATGATATAAAAATCCAGAAATTATAACAAAATTTTTTTGGAATTTTTCTATAATTTTTTTATATTTAAACTTTAAAAACACCGTATACAGTTGAAAATATCTCCTTAGTTTATGTATAAAGTATTAATTATCCCATTAAATTATTTGCATATTTAACTATTGTATTGTATTGTATGCTTGGCCTTATTCTAAGCTCTTCACAAAGAAGTCTTATAAATAAACCCGTAGAAATTAATTTCCTTTCTGTTTTATAATAAAAATTAAATTTTATGTTCCTTTTTCAAGCATAATTCATTAGTAAATTCCCTTAGTAAAATATGGCTTCTTTATGGCTGCACAACAACAGCAGCAACAGGAATTAGGTAATACTTTTAATGCTTGTTTTTAATTTCACATTATATCTAGTTAAGGCTGCTTTAAACATAAAACAAAAAATGATTAAATTTTAGTTTCCTTCTTTATATTCGCGCGCATAGTAGTAAATAAATAAAGTTTTAATTACTTAAATCCGTTTGTTGGCAAAGAAACTATGACTATTTATATCTGTTGTTAAAAACAAGTGCATCTACATACATCTTTTAAATAAAAAAAAAATAATAATAATAAAAACTACAACAAAAAAAAATCATAAATTAGTTGTTACTCTTGTTGAGCCAAAAAGAAAATTTAAATTACAAAAAAAAAAATTTTTTAAACAAAATGCACAAGACGAAATGTTTTCCTGTACTCTTTACAAATATTTAATATTTTAAAACATTTTCTTGGTTGTCTTGAAACAAAACAGAAAAAAAGTAAAATAATGAAAATGGTTGGAAAAAAAATCGAAAAGTTTTTGTTAAAATTAAAAAGTAACACCTTTTGCCAACGAGCGCTAATGCATGAAGGAACTTAAAACTTTCTAACTGTATACATATACAACAGTTTCTATTAGCTTAAAGCTCTTAAAAAATTAAAAGTTAAACACACACACACACTACATTTTTCATTCAAATTTATTTTAGTTTTGTCTTACAAAAAACACTCTTATGTTGATTATAGGTGTAGTTGAACTTTAAACGAATCTATAATATTGATTAAGTAAAGAAAAACTTTGGTGTTTAAATTGGTAGTCTATCTTAATGGCCTTGAGTGAGTCTCTATATTGAAGCTGGAAAATAAATGTACAATATTTTGCAGATTACGATAATATATTCTTGAAGGCGTAGTTTATTGTTCTCGACTATTCAATTCCTTTGCGAACGCTACGTGCTTGTTCATAAAACTACTGACTGACGACAAAAAATTGGTTTAAGAGGTGTAACTTTGAATTCTTTTGTTGAGGAAGGTACAGGATACGTGATGCATATTAAAAAGAATTTTATTAAGGGTTTCCTCGATTATGAAACAAAGGCTTCAAATTTACATAATTTTATCAAGAAGCCCCCACAAGGCTTATAAATGACCGCATATACTTTTAAATGACTTGTTTTAACTTTTATGGAAATATTTTATAACATGAAGTGTCAGGGACTTAATTCAATCCTATCCATTTTTGTTTATAACAATTTTTATAAACTGTCTATCTAAAACACGTATCGAAAGTCTTAACAAAAAAGACTTTTCCTTTAAAAGCGATGGAAATTCTACTAATTAGAAAAATCTGTTAATATACTTCCAAACCACAATTCAAATAGTAAGTGTTCATAAATATCAAATATCAAAAAATTGTTCTTGACGAAGCGCATTCTGGACGTCCAATTTTGGGCCACTTTTTCGAGCACTGCTGGCCGTATGTCACGAATAACATGAACAATGCTGGCCTGCAAGGCGTCAATTGTTGCTGGTTTATCAGCATAAACCACTGACTTCACGTAGCCCCACAGGAAATAATCGAGAGGTGTCAAATCGCACGACCTTGGAGGCCAATTGACAGGTCCATTTCTCGAAATCAACTTATCGCCAAATTTTGATTTCAATAAGTCGATGGTTGCGTTCGCCGTATGGCACGTAGCGCCATCCTGTTGAAACCACATCTCCTCCGGATCAATGTCATCCATATTTTCAAACAAAAAATCATTGATCATGGTGCTGTATTGATCTCCATTGACCGTAACGCGAGCTCCGGCCTCATTTTTGAAGAAATAAGGTCCGATGATGCCACCAGCGTGAAAACCGCACCAAACGGTGCATTTTTCTGGATGTAATGGAGTCTGTAGGGTCTCTTGTGGATTGGTCTCGCTCCATATGCGGCAATTTTGCTTATTAACAAACCCGTTAAGCCAAAAATGCGCCTCATCGCTGAACACAATTTTGCGATAAAACATAAACGTCCAGAATACGCTTCGTCAAGAACAGCCGCGGTGCTCATATGCCCGAAATCATTTTCAAATGTTAATGTCACGTATTGATCTTTCGTAAAAAAAAAATTTTGATTACAATTTAATTTTTTGTGTTATTTTTTACAATTTCAAGTTCTATCGGGCTTAAAAAAACACCCTTTAGCACCTTCTTTTTATCGCCGTGCCTCGACTAAAGCCAAAGTCTCTGCATATAAAATACCTAAATCAATAAAAACAAAGAAATTGCCCTGATCCCCGAGGCTCATTTTCTTTCCGCTAGGGATTAATGAAAAACTAGTTGTCATACCAATAAAATGTGTTTAAAATTCCTTTCAGTATACAAGGGTTGCTTTTATATTTCTGTATTGTTCAGCCCCAGTATAGCATCTTTGATAATATATGTATGTACACGGAACGATTTGACGTGCGAACGCTTTTTGTGTTATTAACATCAACTTGAAACATTCATGTTGGACAAAAACTAAAAATAAATCGTTACAAATTTTTGTGCAATAATTTTTAAAATTTTCGATATAGATTCAATCAAGAATGATTTAACGAAGAACTCTATTCAATTTTTAGCGATAGAGTGCCACCAAAGATCAGAGTATATCGATGATTTACTTAAGTTTGTCCATAATCAGTATTTGTTCCGAAAAGTAATGACGCTTTTGAGCAATCACTCTAAAGAAGCTCGTATCAACTGGTCGCACAAAAACTTTCAAAAAAAGAGAATCGCGGTACTTCAAAACACGTTCATGATATAATCTACGCTTGGGAGCCAGAAACTATACAGCAGGCAACTGTATAAGTCTTCTAAGATAAGCGAAACCCTTCAAAATTCATTCGGGCTCGAAGCACTTCGAAGCTTATTAACCTGTCTCAATCGTTCTATTGGTACGGTACACGTAAAGCGGTGACCATTGTTTTCTAGAAATCGTCAGAGAAAGAGGAAAAATAAGCTATAAAAAACACAAAAACACTACGCCAGTACGAGCTCCCAGCTCAGACAAGAGACTTTTTATACCCGCCACTAAAAAAATTATGGGGGTATATCCATTTTGTCATTCCGTTTGTAACTCATCGAAATATCCATTTTAGACCCCATAAAGTATATATATTCTGAATTGTCTGTCCGTCTGTTGAAAGCACGATAGAGGATAGATATTAAAAATGGGCTAAATCCGAATACTAGGAAGAAAGTTATAGCTCGTACTGCAAGAGTAGGTCAAAAAAACCGTGTCAAATGCATTGACGTAGAGTCATGAAATTTTGAGTGTATATTTCCTGAGTAAAAACAATATTTTTCCCTGAAAACTGCCTAAATCTATGCATTAGGAAAGGAGTTATAGATCAAAATGTACGAAAATTCATACCGTGCAGTGTATTTTTTGGTATATTCAAAATTTAAAACTTCATAAATAAAACCAACAAAATATGATGTACGATTTTGAAATTTTGATATCATTTATTTTTGGTCAAAGGCATTGTATTAACGGAAGATAAATATTACCCGCCCACTTTTACGCCCACCTATCATATAACGCTTTATCACAAATTCATATAATTTCTCTATGACTAAAGACTTTGGAAGAATAAAGTAGTATATTGAAATATCTCTGTTTTATTTAATAGCAGAAACTTTATTGACACGCCTACTTTAACGTCCAGTTTCATTGAAAAACTTAATTAACTAAAATATTTTACTAGCATATCGATGTTATACAAAGAAAGTGATACATATTTTAGTGTAAAGAGATTATGCCATAGCTATTACTGTTGATAAGAAAATAATACATTTTGTGCTATAAAAGGACATCAAATTGGTGGTGGGTATAAAAGAATCGGCACAGCCGAATGTAGTACTCTTACTTGTTTAACACTCAAAACGGTGATCGAATGAGTCATCCACCGTATATTCTTGACTTGGCATCAACTGACTTCTTTTTATTTCGAACATAAAAAATAAATTGTAAGGTCAACGGTTGATGCGTTAATTGTACATATTTTAAAGGTACGTCAATCTTAATTGAAAACTTGCTTCACAAGTATGCAAAATTATAATAATTTTTACTGAAAATATTTTTAAATAGTGAAAATTTATTTCCAAATTCGCCATCTTTTCGCCAAATTCATAGAACACCTTGACAAGCCTACGGCTTGTTTATAACAACTGTTTCTCTTTTACATAATCTTCATTTAAATCGAGAAGATATGATTGGCCGATTTGTCTTTCAATCCGAAGTCGGTACCTACATTACCGTGAATGACAAACGCTACAGGCAAATGATTCATAATTTATTATTCCTCATAGAATCGAAAATTAGGGTGGAAATGGTTCCAACAAGATGGTATAAGATACAGTCTGTGAAATCATTATATTGAGCACAACGTTTGAAAAACGAATTGCTTTGAAAACTTGACCAATAAATTGGGGCTCCACGAAAAGCCCCCCAATGAAATAACGACCAAACGAGAAATGAAATATTCTCCAAATTTGTTTCATACATTTTTGGGTGTTATCTATATATATAAAAGTGAAACTCTGTGTGTGTGTGTGTGTGTTAGCTATAGACTCCGAAACTGTAAAACCGATCGGACTCAAACTTTGGCAAGTTGTTGTACACATACCAGGAAGTGTTTATGAGTGGAAAAAAGTGGGCGGGGCTACGCCCATAAAAATTAGTTATCAGTTTTAGCTACTTGCACTTGACCAATTTTTCTGAAACTTTGCACACATATCGAGCTGTTATGACTAAATAATTTTGTGATAAGAAAAGTGGGCGGGGCCACGCCCCTAAAAAAAGTTTTAATTTTGAGGTACTTTCACTAGACCGATTTTTCTGAAACTTTGCACACATACTAAGCTGTCATAACCATATAATTTCGTTATTAGAAAACTGGGCAGGGCCACACCCATAAAAAAAGGTTATAATTTTGAGGTACTTGCACCAGACCGATTTTCTGAAACTTTGCACACATATCGAGCTGTCATGACTAAATAATTTCGTGATTTGAAAAGTGGGCAGTACCACGCCCATAAAAAATAGGTATCATTTTGAGGTACTTGCACTGGACCGATTATTCTGAGACTTTGCACACATATTGAGCTATTATGACTTTACAATTTCGTGATTGAAAAAGTGGGCAGGGCCACGCCTATAAAAACAATTATAATTTTTAGGTACTTGCACTGGTCCGATTCTTCTGAAACTTTGCACTCATATTGAGCTGTTATGACTTTACAATTTCGTGATTAGAAAAGTGGGCAATGGCACGCCCATAAAAAAATTGTAATATTTAGGTTTTTGCACTTGATATTCAATTAAAGTTCAGAATGCATTTCAATTCATTAAGGGGCGTAGCAACGCGCGCCGGGTTTGGCTAGTTCCATATCAAATAACTCCCAATTTTGGCCGTTTTTAATTTTTTTTTTTTTTGGAAATTATTTCATTTCTCATTTGGGGTTTTCAAATTATGAAATAATATCCAATGAAATAGCACCCAACAAATTTTTAAAAATTTGGTGCTTGTTTCATAGCGTGTATAATTAGGGTGTTATTTCATTTTGTATTCGGGGGTTATTTCATTTTTAAACCTGTTGGTTCTTGGGGGTGTATTTGCTTGTTAATAAATTGAAATAATTGATTGAAATGATAACGTTCGGATTTGGATGGTGCGACCTTCGTGATAGACTACGAAATTAGTCTACGGACGGCAAAAATGATTGGTTTCCCTAAATCAAAATTAATCGGTAGTTGGTGCCACTACTGCCAAGCAGTGAAGAGGTCAGAATAATAACAAAGTGTAACCAACTGGTAGCATTTATACATACAACGTATATTTTCTCCATCTTGAATTCATGAGCAACAATTTGGTTTTTTTACCATTCCTTACGTATAATCAAGGCGAATTCAATAAGGTGAACTTATTAGATCAACACATCATCAGCTGTTGACTACTTCTAGGGACCACTTGTCAAATTTTTGTGTAATTTTGACATATCGTTTTGTTTTACACTAACAAAACAAACGTTTGCATTTTTTCACTTTGTAGTTGTTTTAGCAACGAGTTCACCTTATTGAATTCGCCTTGCGTATAATGTATTTAGTTTATTATTTATGTATGTACATGAAAATAATTTTTTGGTAGTTGGGTTTCAAAAATAAATATATAAGAAATATTAAACAATTTTTTCTCCATACTTCCTCACATCTCCATTACAGAAAATGACCGCCTCCTTTACAACATTGTAACTATAATAACGTCTCCCATGAGTTGGATTTTCAAGCCATTCGAAAGTTTTAGGATAGCTCGTTGGTGGCTGATCTGCAATAGCTTCCATCGTATAGGGGAAAACAACTGCACTGGACTTAGTCCATTTACAAAACCAAAAGTAGTCACTATTAAACGAGCTTTGTATGTTCCTTCACCAAAAAAAAAAATTATTATGAATGATGGCACACTTTCGAAGTTGCATATGTCCTTATTATGAAGAAGACGCCTGCGTGCCTCCACACGATTTATAGCAATAATTTACCGATTTTGCTGTTGGTCCATATTGACTTCATGAAATCCTTAATGAAACTGACTCTTTTCTGAATTTCGGGCATAATTTCATTTTTGTTGCTGATGGGGTTTATTTCATTGGGGGTTATTTCATTTTCATCATTGGAAGTTATTTCATATGAAATAACTCCCAAATATTGGGCATTGTTTCGTTTTCGCTTTAGGATTTATTTCATTTATTTTTCGATGTTATTTCATTCACTGTTTTTGGGTGTTGTTTCCTACTTTTTTTGGGTTTATTTCATTGGTTATTTCCTGGGCGTTATTTCATGGGGGGGCTTTTCGTGAAGCCTAAATTGGCCCACTCGTTTGTATAGATTTGACATCTCTGGATCTTTTTACAAAAGACAGAATGGCATTCATAAAACGCATTCACGGAAGCCATATGTTTAAAAATAATTTTTAAATATTAAATGCCATCAAACATACAAGCATTTGTTGTGTTTATTTTCATATATTCTATACATTATAGTCTTAACAAGAGATTGTACTTATAGTATTACAATGCTATAATAAATTACAGAAATTGTAAATATGGCGATTAATAAAAAATTAATTGTTTCCGTTTTAACCAATATTTTAAACACAACCATCACACAGCTAAAAAAATAAATCATGGATTTTTTACAATTACCCGATAAATAGCATTTACTTTTGTTCTACCAATAACCGTCTTTTGTTAAAACTCTCACCATTTTCCCCGCATCCATCACAGCCGCTATACAAAGTACTCGAAACCTGTAATAGTAAAAGCATTGTTCGGTATATGAAAAAAAAGTAACGCGATAATATTTTATAGGTGTGCGTGACTTTTTGGCAAAACATGTAATTTTTTCTCGTTTTTTATTTTTTATTTTTTATTTTTTTTGGTTTTATTCTTTTGTTTTCTCTTTTTTAGATTTTATATATTTTTTTTTCATACTGTTGCTGCTACTGCTGTTATAAGTACACACATGCATATAAACCATGTTTCTTATGGAGCAACAAATATTGTTAATGGGATGAAGGTGGAGGGGATAAAGAACATAAATAAAAAGCAAAAAAAAAGGAAACGTTTTTAATGTATTTATAAGCCATTTATACAACATTGTTCCAATTTTAAAAGTATCACACATATATACACACGTGCATACATATACACATGGTACAAGTTGTTATAGCACAGGTATAGTAGTCATGTATGTGACAATTGCATAGTGTTGTTTGCCTTACTTGAAAATTTACATCCTTTTTGAGGATTTAAACAAGTTTTGAGGTACTTTGAATTTTAGTAGAAATTTAAAAACAATGTTTTTTTATATAAGTATGTACGTTTGGTGTTTGCAACCTTTAAACTGAAATAAATAAAGTTTGGAATTGAAATTTATAAAAAAATTTTTGTTAAACAAATAATTTGTGATAGGGATACATACGAAGTCTTTTATTTCAGTAATTTTTGTTTAATTATTTCAAGAACACTTTAGTTCATAATTATTATGACCTCAGCAACGTTTAGGCATTGTTGAGGTAAACTGTCAAAATTACATTTACTACTAGAAAATAGTAACTTTAAATTAAAAGTAATAATAAAAGGTGTCCTAAGAGTATTAATATAATAATTTAAAATTTTAAAACAGATTTAAAAATTTTATAATAAAAAAAGACATACAATAATTTTATTAATTTTTTAGTTTTAAAAAATTATGACATTTTATTATTATTATTATTATTATTATTATTATTTGAATAAAACACAAACTATTTGGGAAATTATTGTCATATCTTTTTATTATGATAATATTGGTATAGTTTACTTATATATGGAACAAAATATCGCCCAAATGTCTGCCGCAACCTTGGCGGTACACTTCCATCCGATGGTCCAAATTTTCAGTGACGCTGAGGCATAATTGATCTGTGCCCTAAATATATAGAATTATCTCATCCATTAGCTTTTGAATTATTGCTGGCTTATCGAAGTTCACGCTTTTTTTTCAAATAACCCCACGATGACAAATCTTGATCTTGGTGGCCATTTGTCATCGCCTCCACTTGAGGTAACACAACTATTGAATTTGTCGCTCAAAACAGCCATTGTTTCGTCAGCTGTGTGGCAAGTGGTACCGTCCTGTTGAAACCACATATCGTGCACATCCATATCTTCTGATTCGGTCCATAAAATGTTCGTTTTCTACATTTACAGTAACTGCCTGACCGGGTTCATTTTAGAAAAAATACGGCCCGATGATGCTGCCGCACCAAACAGTCACTCTTTGTAAGTGCAGTGGTTTTTGGACAATCACTTTTGGGTTATCATTTGCCCAAATGCGCCAACTCTGCTTATTGACGAATCCACTGAGGTAAAAATGTGCCTCATCACTGAAGATGAAAATTTATCATCCACGGTTGCCATTTCTTGCTACCAATCTGACCATTGACGACGTTTGGAATGGTCAAGAGGCTTTAGTTCTTGAGTCAGTTGCACCTGAAAGGCGTCTAAAAGCAAGCCTAAATGCATAATGTTCATCCGCGACGAGTGTGAGAGCTGCAATTGTTGACGAAGACGAGTTGAGGTGAACAGCTCTTCAGTTACACTGTCACGAACATCAGAAATATTTTCTTGAGTGCGAGCTGTACGAAAATGCACTGGTGTTTCACATCTCCAACAGACCCGATTTGCTCAAATTTTTGCATGATTTTTTCAATTGTACGCACAAGTGCACAATATGCATTTTCATTTAAACGCCCATTTTTTATAATAAGCCTAAACAACTTTAACGCGTTACTCTATTGTGAGTCTTTTCGTGGTTCAAATTGAGTTAGTCTGAAATTGAGAAATATCAAATGAAATGTAGAAAAAAAATTGACTTTTAGGTGTGAGTCACATTCAATATCGGCCCTTTAAACTTAACCACCCTTTGTGTATCATCGACATTTTTATTCGAATCTTAAAATGTGATAAATAGGTATTGCAACTTGAGCAGTCAAAGCTTTTCTTGAAAGTCCATTTACCTTTAGTATATACTTTTATTATTAAGCTACCAAATCTTAGTTTCTACTTTTCTAATATCGGACAAAAAAATTTCGTAGAAAATTATTAAACCTTTTTGAAGAAAATATTCCGAGAACTGCGATATTTATTTTTTAATTTAAATTGTTGCTGAACATATTGGTCACTTATTTAATTTTTTTAAACTTTAAAGCAAATCATAAGTCATATGGAAACGACTAAAGATCCGAGTGCATACAAGGAAGACTAAACGAAAAATATAAAAATGCGAACTGTAAATACGAATAAAATAAAATTAAAATTGCCACAAAAACCTTATTTCCAAACCACTGTTTTAACAACCAAAAATTTTTCATTTAACATACTACCATCATACCCGGCAAAGTAGTGTTTCTTGGTAGTGTATTTGTTCTGATGTATCTCTTTTTTTAAGTTTTTTTTTTTTTTTTTTTTTGGTAAATGAAATAGTTTGCGGCCTATAATATGAAAGCAAACGTTCGTGCTGTAATTCTAGTTGCTACTTCCTCTTACATGCTATAAAAAAGAAAAGTGACCGAAACATCGTATGTGACAACATTTTTTCAAGTTACAAATTGGCATCTTCTTTAATGTTAGACTCTAATTTATCAACGATGGGTACAGAAAACAAAAGATAAAAAAATGTTTATGCTTCATTTTATAATCCAGAAGGAAGATAAGTTGACCCATCAATCTTTGTATTTGGAAACAACAAAAAGTATGCGTTCATATATTCAAAAGATAAAAAATAAATAGGTTGTACTTAACTCTACATCTTATGACAACAACGAAGTTAAAGGTCCAAAAACCTTAGTAATGATTCTAAAAACCAAAGCAAGTTTCGAACGAATATAGACAAATGTCTAGGAAAATTTACGTTTGCTGTTATATACACAACAAAAAGAAATTGTTGCAACGAATTTCAAAGGCCAATTTGTGCACATTACTCTACGGATTTTACTATTTGTTTTAGATGTTCACACTAATATACAAAAATGTTTTCAATCAACATAAAAACTGTGAAATATATTGATTTTAATAAAACATATATTTTTAAATTTAAAAAAAAGAAAAGTTAAAATAAATAGCTCTCACTTATCCGAGTACATAATTTGTATGATAAAGGGTTAAGTTGCAAAAAATTCTTACAGATTTTATCCCAAAGATTGTTTTTAAATACTGATTTCATAGAAGTCATAAAACAATACTCTAAGAGCTCATAAAAAATTTAAAGTTGATATCGTTACAGAAAGAGAAATTATAAATATAAAACTTTTAAAACTATGAGAGTAGTTAGCATCACATTTTTCCCATTCATGAATCTTAAACATATCCACTGACTCAATTTAACACTATTTTAAAGCCACACATACCCTGGCAAATAGACAAACAATTAGTCATTTATTTTCACTTTCATCTTTTCAACATTTTCTTGATTTTACTAATCTTTTAACATTAAGCAAATTTATTTTTCCTTCTACAAACAACTACTACAATTGCAATTGTATAGTGTATTTATTAACAAGGGTAATGAAAAATTACTAATACATGCACATTGTTCTTACATTATTACCTGCTTGTTGATTCTATTCCTCTTGTTAAACTTTATTGCATGAATCCATTTTGTATGTGTTTTCAAATCTACCTATTTCTTTTTCATTTTTCTCTTTCTGTATCTTCATATAGACACATCTGTTTATTTGTCTTAGTTGTTGTAATAAATTAAATTTTCCTTGTTAAATCCACTTGAGATTGTGTCTAAAATTTACAATATTTCTGTTTTCTTTAATGCAACAGTTAACAGTGTAGTTTTTATTGGCACAGTAGATAAGGTTTAGATTTGTTTCCCTTTTGTATTAAAAATATTCTAAGAGTTATGCGGGTGCTTTCGGACATACCTGAATGGTTTTGTGAAAGCTCTTGATAAGTATATTGCCGAAATAAGACAGGTATACAAATCCAGGAGCGGAACTACAAAGGGTGGAATATCTTAGTAAGACTATCCAGAATTCAGAAAAACAAGATTTCAAAATTTGTTTCTCCTATATGAGATCCGGTCACTCTAATATTCATCCCAATATTATCCGTATTATCAATCCCTCCATTAGTTTAATTGGATTATGTTAGAGATCCTCTTTCAGCAAAAAAAAAAGAAAAAGCTTAAATTGAAGCATATATATATTTAGTGCGAAAATGATTGTTTCCTATATAATTTCCAGTACTTTACAGAAGAATAGCAGATGTTTTCTTTCCTCGTGCACATAAGGGTTAACACAGTTGTACTTTCGTAAATATAAGAATAGATTATGATATGCTTTATTAGATTTTAGAACATAAAAAGATTATTTTATCATCCACTGTGCAAGTTTCTCAAGCCATTTACTTCTTTGTAGGCAACCAGCAACTTGTTAACAAAAGATACAATAATCCAATATACAAATTTGTCACACTTATCGGAATATTTTGCAAATTTAATGATCCAGATGAAACAAAAAATAGAAAACAAGATTCCAAGTTTATCAAATACTTTTTGCAAAATTTACCTTAAAGCTAATGTAAATCACCTTTATAATATTTATTATTTAAAAAGGTTTGTAACCGGATATAGTTTACAATAAGACTTTTCTTTAAAGAAAAGAAAGGGTACAAAACTAATATAATATGCATTTGACACTAAATGTACTTCAGTACTAATACTCATTCCTTTTTGTTTATTTTAAATATTTAAAAAGTGTGAGTTAATGCTCCTTTAAATTCCTTAAATATAAAAGAAAAGCTCTTAAAAGTTTCCAAAACAACAACCACTGCCACAGAAAATCATCCAACAAAAAAAACGACTGTCGTGACCTCATTAAAAATTTAAATGTTAGAAAAAGAAAATCGCAATAAAAAGGTTAAATACATCAAACTTAAACTTAATGCAGAAATACCAAAAATGGCGGAGAAAGTAGAAGAAAAATGTATAAACTTTTATTGTACAATATTAAACAATGACTTAGATGTTTTGTAGATACCGTGTTTTTTGTTCATGATGGCGGTGGCGGCTGATTAACTTGGACATTCAAACGAAGCGACAAGTCAATGATTACACTGGATAACAGTAGTGTTACAATTTGTAGATTCGCATTATTTTGTAATTTTAAAATTATAAAAATTATAAAATAATATTGTAGTGTTTATTGCAAGACTCTGAAACCATCTTGAAGTCTTAAAGATTTGTTTCATAATTCAGAGGCCGAATTACGGCATTCGAACGTGATCGAAATTTTAAAATTCTTATTAGAATCTCTATACCTAAAGCACAACGAACTCGATCGTTCGAGTAAAATTTCGATCGATATCGAATGCCGTAATTCGGCCCAAGGTTTGGCCAAAAGTCAAAAGATTTTATTTTTTTTTATTTAATGTTTAAAAGAATAAATTTTCCTAGCTGAAATAAAACAAAATTAAGTCCAATTGTGACTTTTGGCATACCCTATACCTCACCTTATGAATTTTCCAAATATCAATGAAGTTATATAGATTACAATCACTATCGAAAATTTTCTTTCTTTTTTCGTCAAATTACTTTTCAAAAATCGCTGGAAACCTGTAAGTTCTTAATTTTTTCTTATCTATATTTTGTAATTGACCTTCTTTTAAATTTTATAACAATGTTTTTTAAGACTCTAATTACTGACTTTCAAGTCCTGAAATTTTAAATTTTTTCCAATCTATGAACTAATTAATAAAATATTGTTTGTTATAATAAATGCACAGAAAAAGTAAGTTTTTTGCCAACATCCATCAAGTGTAGTGCATCTTCAAAATCAGCTTCCTCATCAGCACTCTGTGACTGGTTGCAGTTATCATCTTTTTTTAAGTCACAAGCTGTTAAGAAAAGGAATTCGGTAATTAAATGACTATTGTATTCATATTTCTTATCATAGGTGATTGAAAACAAAATTTACTACAAAATTATTATACCCTTCACCTGTGGTGCACAAGGGTATATATAACTTTGTCATTCCGTTTGTAATTTCTACAATTTTCATTTCCGAGCCCATAAAGTATATATTTTCTGAAAGCTTATGAATAGAGGAGTCGATTGAGCCCATCTCTCTGTCTGCCCGTCTGTCCGTGTGTTTGTTGAAATCAACTTTTAGAAGCAACTATATGTTCCTCAGATCTGTATATAGTATCAATCTCTTGGAAATATCCAGGAATGAATCGCTATTGAAATTCAGCACAATCGCCCTATAACTTTCTGATGAGCAAAAAACCACGACCACCTCGTTTTTTTTTCACAATTACAACAACAACATACATACATACTGGTTAGAGAAAACGTGGCATCGAATCCCAGCTGAGCCAAAAAATTTTTTTTATTTTATTTTATATATTATTTATATTTTATTAATTTTTTTAATATTTTTTTTTAATTTTTTTAAAAAATTTTTTTAAAAAAAATTTTTGAAAATTTTTTAAATTTTTTTGTATATATATTTATTTTTTTTTAATTTTAATATATTTTTTTTTGTAATTTTTTTTTTTTTAAACACATACATACATTTATAATTTTACAATGGTATGTTTTTTACATGTATGTTTTTTACATGTATGTACGTATTTATATAAGATGAATGGTGATACAAACAATTGTTATTGCATACCTACACGTTGTGAAGGGTTTATAAGATTCGGCACGGCCGAATATAGCACTGTTACTTGTTTTTCAATTCCTGTTTATTTTTTTTTTTTTTTATTATTATATTTTTTTTTTGTTGGAATTTTTTTTTTATTCAATCATCAGTCTGACGTTATAATTTTCGTTGTTATAATTTTAACAACTTTTATTTCAATCATATTTGTCTTTGTGCGTTTCGCTATCAACATTATTGTTCAGACCAGGGCCATGTGTAATTATTATTTTTTAATATTTTTATACTCGAACTTTTTTTAAATTTTGTAAAAATGCTAAATAGATTCAAATATTGGGTTTCAAGTTCATATTGTATAATTTTGAATTTTATATTTGGTAAGAAAATATTACCACTTATCGCTAGAACATAACTTTTATAAAAAAATATTATATAAATCAGAGTACCATTGCCGTTGTATTCTCAGAAAAAATCTTACTTTTATGTTTACATATATGAGTGGACTTTCCTACAAAATGTCGTTCATATAGTTTGTTTTTATTTTTTTATACACGCCACCAAAAAAATGGTGGGGGTATATTCACTTTGTCATTCCGTTTGTAACACATCGAAATATCCATTTTAGACCCCATAAAGTATATATATTCCGAATCAGGGTTTGATTTGATGACCATCTAGCTATGTCCGTCCGTCTGTCCGTCTGTTGAAAGCACGATAGAGGTCGCACCGAAAAAGCTAGGGGGCTCAAATTTTGCCATAATCTTTCTTATAGACAAGGTTTGTTTGGTATTGAAAATGGGCTAAATCGGAATATTAGGAAGAGAGTTATAGCTCGAAAAGCAAGAGTAGGTCGAAAAAACCGTGTCCTTCGAACATCGAATAAAATGCAATTGTGTCCAAACGCATTGACGTAGACTCATGAAACTTCGAATTTATATTTCCTGAGTAAAAGCAATATTCTTCCCCGAAAATTATATAAATCTATGCTTTAGGAGAGGAGTTATCGATCAAAATGTACGAAAATTTATACCGCACAGTGTATTTTTCGGTATATTTAAAAACAAAAACGTCATAAAAGCAACAAAATTTTATGTACGACTCTGAAATTTTGCACACTTTGCTTTTTGGTGAGACGCTTTTTTGTAACGGAAAAGCAATGTGCCACGTTCACTTTTACGACCACCTCCCATATAACGTTTTACCTAAAATTCATATAATTTCGCTACTAATAAAGATTTTCGAATAATAGAGGGCCATATTGAAACACCTAAGTTGTATTCATTCGCAAAAATAACTTTGACACGCCTACTATAACGCCCACTTTTCACGTTATCTACCGTTAATGAAATTTAAAAGCTCATAAAACCGCCAAAATTAGAGGTATGATGATAAAATTTGCTACGTATATCCCTCTGGGCAATGTCATTACTGTGCCAGAAAATTATGGTGCCACGCTTACTTTTACGCCCACCTCCCATATAACGTTTTACCTAAAATTCATATAATTTCTCTACTAATAAAGATTTTGGAATAATAAAGGGCTATATTGAAATACCTAAGTTGAACTGACCTGTTTTGCAGAAATTTAAATATTTTTTAGAATTCTCCCGATTGTGGACGAATTTGAACGATTGTGTTGATCAGAAGAATTACGGAGTTCACAAAATGCATTTTGATTAGAACGCCCATTTTTATAAAAAACCTGAATAACTTTAAAGCGTTGCTCATTTGCGTATCTTTCCACGGATCAAATTAAGTTGGTCTGAGATTGAGAAATGTCAAATGAAATGCAAAAAAAACTTGTTGCTTATGTGTGGTTCAACTTCAACAGGGGCCCCTAAAAGTTAACCACCCTCTTTAAAGAAAGTAATACATATTTTATTTTAAAGAGATTATTCCATAATGATTAACAAAATAATAAATATTGTGCTTTAAATGTACACAAAATTGGTGGTGGGTATAAAAGATTCGGCACAGCCGAATATAGTGCTCTTACTTGTTTCTTTTTATAATTCTTACCAAAATACCAACCTCTTTTTTACTTGATTCATAGACTTTTTTTAAAGCGTTGAGGTTTATGACCCATATCCCACAGAAGTGGGTTAGATCTACATATATAAATTATATAACTTTAAATTATTTTGTTGCTTTTATTTCACATTCATGTTCACTATTCCTTCTATATATACATACTAGAAAAGCCCGGCGCGCGTTGCTACGCCCCTTAATAAATAAAAACCCATACTAAATTAAAATTGAATATCAAGTGCAAAAAACTAAAAATTTTAACTTTTTTTAATGGGCGTGGTACTGCCCACTTTTCTAGTCAAGAAAATATAAAGTCATGACAACTCAAAATGTGTGCAAAGTTTCACAAAAATCGGTCAATGGCAAGTAGCTAAAAATGATAACTTATTTCTTAATGGCGTGGCACTGCCCACTTTTCTAATCACTAAATTGTATAATCACGAGAGCTCAATATGTGTGTGCAAAGTTTTTGAAAAGTTAGTGAAGTTCAAGTAGCTGAAAATGTAACTTTTTTGTATGGGCGTAGCAATGCCCACTTTTATAATCACGAAAATGTAAAGTCCTGATAGCTCAATATGTGTGTGCAAAGTTTTTGAAAAGTTAGTGAAGTTCAAGTAGCTGAAAATGTAACTTTTATGTATGGGCGTAGCAATGCCCACTTTTATAATCACGAAAATGTAAAGTCCTGATAGCTCAATATGTGTGCAAAGTTTCAGAAAAATTGGTCCAGTGCAAGTTCCTCAAAATTATAACCTTTTTTATGGGCGTGGCCCTGCCCACTTTTCTAATCACAAAATTATATAGCCATGACAGCTCAATATGTGTGCAAAGTTCCAGAAAAATCGGTCCAGTGCAAGTACCTCAAAATTATAACTTTTTTATGGGCGTAGCCCCGCCCACTTTTTTAATCACGAAATTATACAGTCATGAGAGTTCAATATGTCTGCAAAGTTTCAGAAAAATCGGTCAAGTGCAAGTAGCTAAAAATGACAACTAATTTTTATGGGCGTGGCCCGCCCACTTTTTACCACCCATAAATACCCCACGGAATGTGTACAACAACTTGCCAAAGTTTGAGTCCGATCGGGTTTACAGTTTCGAAGTCTATAGCTAACACACAGACAGAGTTTCACTTTTATACATAAGGATTTATTTGAGAGCTACACTGAAATGGTAAAATTACACTGATATATATTTGTAAATACGTCACTACTACGATCGATGCACAAATAATAATAGCCGGCTTCTTAACTCACTTTCTGCTGCACGGGTGGTACCGCACAAATTTAAAAAGCTTTCTCTGTGATAGTACTGAGGATATATGATATTACAAATTCACTTTGTATGGGAGCTACCACGCCCACTTATCCTATCCCGCCCATTTTCGGCATGGCTACTCACATTAATAATAGAAGGCCTCACATAAATTTAAAAAGCTTTCTCTGTGATAGTACTCAGGATATATGATATTAAAAATTCACTTTGTATCGCAGCTACCACGTCCACTTATGTGATCCTGCCCATTTTCGGTACTGCTACAAACAGTAACAACAAATGATGTTGCACGAATTTTCGAAGCTCTCCCTTTCATAGTAATCAAGATATATGATGTTAAAAATTCACTTTTTATGGGATGTGCCACTCCCACTTCCTTAAGGAATATGAAAAATAGTTATAAACCTATTAGACCTATAGAATGTGTATGCAAAATTTCGTTGAAATCGGTTCAGCCGTTTCGGAGAAGTTTGGTGACAAACACTGTGACACGTGCATTTTATATATACACTAGCCAAACCCGGCGCGCGTTGCTACGCCCCTTAATGAATCGAAATGCATTCTGAAGTGAAAAAACCTAAAAATTATAATTTTTTTATGGGCGTGGCATTGCCGACTTTTCTAGTCACGAAATTGTAAAGTCATAACAGCTCAATGTGTGTGCAAAGTTTCAGAAGAATCGGACCAGTGCAAGTACCTCAAAATTAAAATTGTTTTTATGGGCGTGGCCCTGCCCACTTTTCTTATCACGAAATTGTAAAGTCAAAACAGCTCAATATGTGTGCAAAGTTTCAGAATAATCGGTCCAGTGCAAGTACTTCAAAATGATACCTTTTTTTTATGGGCGTGGCCGCGCCCACTTTTTTAATCACAAAATTATAAAGTCACGACAGCTCAATATGTGTGCAAAGTTTCAGAAAAATCGGTTCAGTGCAAGTACCTCAAAATTAAAACTTTTTTAGGGGCGTGGCCCCGCCCACTTTTCTTATCACGAAATTATTTAGTCATGACAGCTCGATATGTGTGCAAAGTTTCAGAAAAATCGGTCAAGTGCAAGTAGCTAAAACTGATAACTAAATTTTTATGGGCGTGGCCCCGCCCACTTTTTTTCATCCATAAACACTCCCCGGTATGTGTACAACAACTTACCAAAGTTTGAGCCCGATCGGTTTTACAGTTTCAGAGTCTATAGCTAACACACACACACACACACACACACACACACACACACACACACAGAGTTTCACTTTTATATATATAGATATATATTTTTCTTATATTTTACCGACATTTTCACCTACTTCGTTACAGGCATGTGTAAATGGTAAATGTGTAAATGGTTAACGAACAGTTATCTTGGCCACTTCGAATATTTGATATTAATTTCCATGACTTGTGAACGTTGTTCTCCTGTAAGTCTTTGCACGGTGATTAGTCAAAGTATACTCACTCTAAATATTACAAAAGTGCTTATGAAATGTTTACATCCATTGAACGTGCAATATTCCTCATAACAATTTGTCTATCGATTTAATCCATGGTATTCAAATTAAAATATTCAAAAGAAATATTGCACACATACACATGTAGTTTCACATCAACTTTTTCTTTTGGAAGGCTTCCAACAATAATAAATTTAACTACATTAAGTTAATATTTCATTGAATTTTAAACATTCCTCTTTGTTAACAAGAAACAAAAATTAAAGTTCGTAACTATGTTTGTGCATTGGAGCGTATCGCATTACAAGCCAAAGATGTGAAACTTACACCTTAAAGTAGAAATTTACTTCACAAAAATATTTTTCATGTTTTATTTATTGTTTTTATACCCGCCACCAAAAAAATGGTGGGGGTATATTCATTTTGTCATTCCATTTGTAACACATCGAAATATCCATTTTAGACCCCATAAAGTATATATATTCTGAATCAGGGTTTGATTTGATGACGATCTAGCTATGTCCGTCCGTCTGTCCGTCTGTTGAAAGCACGATAGAGGTCGCACCGAAAAAGATAGGGGGCTCAAATTTTCCCAGAATCTTTCTTATAGACAAGGTTTGTTTGGTATTGAAAATGGGCTAAAGCGGAATATTAGGAAGAGAGTTATAGCTCGAAAAGCAAGAGTAGGTCCAAAAAACCGTGTCCTTCGAACATTGAATAAAATGGAATTGTGTCCCAACGCATTAACGTAGACTCATGAAACTCCGAATATATATTTTCTGAGTAAAAACAATATTTTTCCCCGAAAATTATCTAAATCTATGCATTAGGAGAGGAGTTATCGATCAAAATGTACGAAAATTTATACCGCACAGTGTATTTTTCGGTATATTGGATGTACGACTCTGAAATTTTGCACACTCTGCTTTTTGGTGACACGCTTTTTTGGCACAGAAATTTAATGTGCCACGCCCACTTTTACGCCCACCTCCCATATAACGTTTTACTTAAAATTCATATAATTTCGCTAGTAATAAAGATTTTGGAATAACAAAGGGCTATATTTAAACACCTAAGTTGTACTCATTCGAAAAAATAACATTGACACGCCTACTATAACGCCCACTTTTCACGTTATGCACCGTTAAAGGAATTTAAAAGCTCATAAAACCGCCAAAATTAGATGTATGATGATCAAATTTGCTACGTATATCCCCCTAGGCAATGTCATTACTGTGCCATAAAATTAAGGTGCCACGCCCACTTTTACGCCCACCTCCCATATAACGTTTTACCTTAAATTCATATAATTTCTCTATTGATAAAGATTTTGGAATAATAAAGGGCTATATTGAAACACCTAAGTTGTACTCATTCACAAAAATATTTTTGACACGCCTACTATAACGCCCACTTTTCACGTTATCTACCGTTAATGAAATTTAAAAGCTCATAAAACCGCCAAAATTAGAGGTATATTGATCAAATTTGCTAGGTATATCCCCCTAGGCAATGTCATTACTGTGCCAGAAACTTTAGGTGCCACGCCAACTTTTACGCCCACCTCCCATATAACGTTTTACCTAAAATTCATATAATTTCTCTATTAATAAGGATTTTGGAATAATAAAGGGCTATATTGAAATACTTTAGTTGTACTCATTAGCAAAAATAACTTTGACACGCCTACTATAACGCCCACTTTTCACGTTATCTACCGTTAATGAAATTTAAAAGCTCATAAAACCGACAAAATTAGAGGTATGATTATCGAATTTGCTAGGTACATCCTTCAAATCAATGCAATTGCTGTGCCAAAAAGTTTGGGTGACACTCCCACTTTAACGCCTACCTCCCATATGACGGTTTATCTTAAATTCATGTCATTTCTCTATTGACAAAGTTTTTGGGAAATAAAGGACTATATTTAAATATCTAAGTTGTATTTATTAGCAGAAACTTTATTGACATGCCTACTTTAACGCCCACTTTCATTGAAAGACTACATTTACAAAAGCATTTTAGTAGCATATCGAAGTTATAAAGGGTGGTTAAATTTTAAGGACCGATGTTGAATTTAAATAAAACACAAATTATTTAGGATATTATTATTATTTATTTTTATAAATATAATATTTGTATGGTTCAATTATGTATTTAACAAAATATCGGCCAAATGCACCACACCTCCCCCCCCCCCCCCCACTATATGATGGTCCAAATTTTCAATGACAATGTTGATGCTCAATTGTTGGGCATGATGATGAGGCGACGTTGACTGCTCTTTTGCCACACTATCGCAAAAACCAGCAGTAGTTCCCATTCAGCTAACTAAGAAGGCATTCACAGATTTTCTAACATTTTATACAGAGATTTTTTACAATTCTCCCGATTGTGGACGAATTTGAACGATTATGTTGACCAAAATAATCACGAAGTGCACAAAATGCATTTTGATTTGAACGCCCATTTTTTAAAAAACCTGAATAACATTAAAGCATTACATTAAATTGAGTAAGTTTGAAATTGAGAAATGTCAAATGAAATGCAGAAAACAAATTTAAAGACTAGGTGTAGTTCACCTTGAAGTCGCTAAAATTTAACCACCCTCTACAAAGAAAGTGATACATATTTTATTATAAAGTGATTATTCCATAATGATTAACAAAATAATAAATATTGTGCTTTAAATGTACACAAAATTGGTGGTGGGTATAAAAGATTCGGCACAGCCGAATATAGTGCTCTTACTTGTTTCTTCCTCAATGCACCTAAAGGCAAACCAGTGGCCGTCTTGAGCAAAAATATTGATGAAACACACCCTTTCATACAATTTTAAATAACACAAATATATAACGAAATTTGTGAAAAGGCAACCCACAATGATGTGTTCTCATACAAGAAATTAACAAATATATAAGGACTTATCCGAGAGTATTAAAACTTTTCGTAATCACAAACAATAATTTCTGGAACAAATTGGTTCGAGGATTTACATACCTCTCACAGATTCTGAAATTAACAAATCAAATGATTCCCAATTTTTTTAAGAAACTTTCTAAGGCTATGTAGAATTTGATTCATATTTATGGATCCGCATATCGCCGCACTATGAAATTTATCACAACTATAGATAATGAAGCCGTATTTAATACATACATATTTTTTTAATTTTTAAAAAGATAGCTTTTGATGATACAGTCCCGATTTTTAAATCACGACAACTGACCTTTGACGTTTTCAAGAAAAATCATATTATATATTAAATCGAAGGCAATCTGATATCCCTACAATCCCGACCCTGCTGGTCTGCGTACCGGTAATACTTTTCGTGCAAATAGCAACTAAGTAAGTAACTAGAACTTTGGACATTTTTCCCAATCTTCAAGACCTCATGTTTTTAGATAAAGAAGAGTCAGTGACCTCAAATATCCAATTTTTCTGATTTCTATTTTATCCCGTATTTATAAGAGAAATAAGAAAACTCGGATGAGGTAAGGTACACCCCTTCATTAGTTTGACATGAAAACTTTCACTAATTTTATCAACCGATTTTAGTTTCTTGTTTAGTAATCCCTAATTTTATAAAAAATTTTTTCAGTTAGAATATTGATAATTTTTTTTCCTATTTTATTTTTTGGACAAAATTAGGACAATTTTCTATGAAATTTTTTAATAAATAATTAAAACAGAAACCATATATTCTTTTAAGTAAATATGTAACATGTAATTTATTATAGAAAAAATTTTGTTAAAGGGGTCAGTAGTTTTTACTTTCTGTTGCCGATCTGTGAAGGGCCTTTCAGTTGTTTACGTTTTGCAGTTACTTCTTCTGTAAAAACTTATCTGCCTTACTTTATAAGGTAAACTTATAGAAACAGCTTATTGTTGTATTTTCTCGACAAAGTCTATACAAAAAAAATTACTGTCGCAGCTCTGTTGCTGCCACCTTTAAAATAAAAGCACTTAAAAAGTAAATTCTATTTTCTACAGACTTGGCCCCAACCGAACAGAATAAGAAAGGAACAACAAAGCTCGTATACAGTTTTTCAATTGAAAGGAAACAAAACAGTTTTTAAAACAGATTCATATAGGCAGAAAACCTACAAAATAATTCAGCCTTAAGGTATTTTAAGCGCTTTATGATGGCAAGTTTTACTTAATTTTAAATATCAGCGTCTTTTTGTAGCACTTAACTATACTTCAAATGAAGTATAAGTTTTTAATATTCTTTTATTTATTTTCCTTTGAAACAAATCAGTGTGCATCTTCTGCGTTTGGCAATGACAGTTTTTCTTTAAATATTCGTGCAAAAATTCTTATAGTCGAAAGTGTACGATGCATTTTTTTCCACTTCGGTCTAATGTGCATATTTGTATAATATGAACACTGATCATGAAAGTCTTATCTTTTTGATGGTTCAACAAAATAGAAATGACAAAAACTGCATAACGTTTTATAAACTCTTTTTTTTCTCTATATATATTTTAATGTGTTACAAGGACATCAATAAGGTGTAATATTTTATTTTAAATCTTTTACATTTTTAGGTAACTGTTAAATAAACTAAAATTCGGTTTGGCAGTTTTTCCCATTCCAAGCGTTGCATATTCGGACCCTAAAAAAATATTTTTATACTTTTTCTAAAATCTTAAGAATTATCAAGTTAAGTTTTTTTAATTACTCCAAAAAAATAAAACCGTCATCGTTTTTAAACTGAGATGTCACGCGGGAAACTAAAACCTCGCACCTTAAATGCATATGTTACTTTTATTAAAAAAAACCCCTTAATAGTATCATTTACTTGCCCTTTTAGTTTATAACTTTCCAAATCTTCTTTGCATTAATCTGATAAATAAGAGAAAATCATATTATAATAGAAAAGATCTAGAGTGTTCATATTTCTTCGTATTGTTCACCACCCTGTACATACAATATTAATAAATATCTGTATATTCAATCATGCCAAAAGAAAATTCCCTTCAATATATTTGAAGACCTTTAACAAAATATTAGTGAATATTTAACAACGACAAAAGTAAGAGCAAACTGGCAAAAATAAAAACTTTTCAAATTGATTCTTCAAGCTGCATTTATTCAAATGTAATATAAACTTGACTTAATTTGTTCATCTTCTTTTACTGTAATTTTTTATATTATATTAATAAAAGTATGCGTAAAATATTCGGCAGTCCTAAAATTATATACCTTTCAAACACAAAATTAAAAAAAATATACACTGGACTGTGATCAAGGTACTTTGTAACACACCATTTTGTTTAAGGTGCCATCTAAGACTTAAAGCTATTCAATTTGTCCAGTTTTTGTATTACAATTGATTGAGCCTTTTCAATTGATTTCAACACTGGGCGGAATGTTTAACAAGATATGTATGTAATCCATCTGCCTTTTCATTAGAAGGAATTAAAAATTACCAGTTGTTCCATTGGGTATATAACTTAAAAATGCGGGATTCGCGCCAGTTGGGTATCTTTTAAATATATTGTTAAAATATTCAAATATAATCATAATATACATATAAGTACTTCTTATTAAAATGTATAAATTTAGAGAATATTAATGTAAAAACAAATAAGAGTGCTATAGTCGTCCGTCCCGAATCTTATATACCCTTTACAACGTGTAGTCATGCAATAACAATTGTATCACCATTCATCTCATTAATATGAAATACGTACATACATGCACATGTTTCATTAACAAATTTTTTTTGTCTTAACTGGGATTCGAACCTACTTTTATGCAGTTTGTATTGGTGTGAATATATCATATCTCAGTTGTTTATAAAGCGATTTTTCTCATATTTAACATCAATCTGCTCCCAAATATTTGTAATATTTTGGTATCCTACACGGGTCTTGAAAATATCCGGTGGCTTAAAAAGTTTATTTCAACATACACACGGACAGACAGACGGCCAATGCTTAATTGACTCCCCAATTCATAAGCTTTCAGAAAATATATAAAGTGTCTGCCAAATAACTTTTATTTTTTTTTTTAAATGCTATAAAAAAAAGTGTAGCTTCGTCTGTGTGGCACGTAGCGCCGTCCTGTTAAACCAAATGTTGCCAATATCCTCGTTCAACATAGCCCGATAAAGATCGCCATTGACTCCGGCCACTCCTTGCTCATTTTCGAAGAAAGATGGCCCAATTATGCCTCTGGACCAAAATCCGCACCAAACAGTGACTCGTTTTGGGTGTATCGGCTTTTCGATGTATGAGTACCCGCACTCAATGCGACAATTTTGCTTATTTACATACCCACCAAGATCAAATGAGCTTCATCTGAAAAGATGAGTTTTATGGCAAAATCGGCCAAAGTAATGTCGCAATATTTCCCAGCATTGTTCAAGCGTATACACAACCATATTCGGTCAGCTGAAGGATAAAATTAATAATCTGTCAAATCAGACATGAGCTAAGTGTTACCATTCACGAAATAAGCACTAGTTGAAAAAAAAAACGTTAGTTTGCGGACCCTTTACTTTATGGGGTCGGAAATAAAAATTTTAGAAATTTCACACGGAATTACAAACCTAAATATGTATACCCTTACACTCACTGTAAAGGGTATAACTGAAGGTACAATTAAAAGGTACGTTTTAATATTTCTCTAAATAAATAAATTTCTGTGAAATTCTGTTCTTAAATCAATCATATGGCATTTTAAAGGTCACATATCGGTCAGTTGTACCTTCTTAGATATTAATAATTTGAAAACATAGAAGTTTGCATCAAAACAGAATTGTACGCAAGAATTTTTTATGTTCTGTTTGATTTGAAGGAAATCACTTATTGTGAATATGATTCAGCGATTTTAACGTGCGAGTGGTGATTTTGACATGGAACAGAAAAATCGTCCAGGTCAGCGAAAAATTTTTAAATACAAATAATTGGAAGAGTTACTTTATGAAAATTATTGTTAAGATCATCATTGGGCTAAAATCTGCCCAGACAAAATTAGGTAAATGATAGTGAATGAAACTGGTTCGTTTGAAGTAAGCATTGGCCACAAAATGCCAAGAATATGCATTCAGACATGAATACGTAATACTTCATCATAACAATACTCGACCACAGGTTTCAATACCTGTCAAAATATTATTTAAAAAGAAGTGTTTATAAAGTTTTACCCTACCCGATTGTTGGTCCTCCGTCCGAATATTGTTTACCTCGATCGATGCAGAATGCTCTTTCTAAGATACGATTTACCTCAAAATAATTTATCCAAAATTTGATAGATCCGGCCTTGATCTAGGCCTTGAACGATGAGCATTTCTTTTGGCGCAGAATCCATATTTTACCAAAAAGAAGGTAAAAAGCCATATTTATCTTACAATGGCCGAATGTTTCAATATCAAAGCTAAAAATTTAGAAAAATTTTCTCTGGTTATCATTTTTAAGTTTTGGAAAAAATTCTAAAGCTTATGTATTTGAATACTCCGTTAGTTACAAACAGAACTTGCATCCTTTTCTGGACTTTTTTCTAACACCTTGACTTAGAACCGGCTGTGTATATAATGTCCAGAAGTCTTTAAACAGTCTTTCGACTATAATTTTCCCAATAGTTGACCGATTTGTCAAAAACTTTCTATGAATAACCATAAAGCACATTTATTCAATAGGAAATCATTTCAGGTTCGATGAGAATTTTTTCGTTTATATTTTTTAAGTATGAAGTTTGAGTTTTTAAATAAATGAGAGAGATAGAATAAGTATTTTAGTCTACTGATTTTAACAGCTAAAGTTTAAAAAAGTGAATAATAAAATAAACAGCTGGCGAAACAATACAATACAATGAACCAATAAGTAACCAGAAATAATAACCATTATATAAATGAAAACAAACATTATTATGCTACAACTTCGGTTTCATGCAAACAGGCAGTTATGCCGATATATTTCCCAATATTTTTGAAACATGAAAAACACATATCGTCGTGCGGGAGTTTATGTGCTCTATCCGCCATTTTACACATTTCGAGTTAATTATGCCGTTTTAGGTTTTCGACCCCAAATTTTTCAAATATGTAATCCGTTTTCGGCTATCTCATCTAGTTTCTTAGATAAATAGTGCATGTTTTGTTCTATATCCTTCAACCAGAATTTTTTTGTGTTTTTTTGCTCTATACGCCATTCAGTGGCATATAGAGCAAAATTTCAATGTAAAAAGTTGAAATTGATTTTTGATTGTCATTTTGCTATACGTGTAATAAATATTGCTGAATATAAATATTTTTCAAAATATTTTTCACTTTTAACATTCCTAAAGGTTTTGCTTCTTCATTTTATTATAGGCGTAAAATTAATGTTAATAATATGACCGCTACAGTTATTTTCTCCAATAAGGAAAAATTTACTTATTGTTGCGTTTGGGATGAATTTAATAACGGTCGTGGAGGTAACGAAATAAGTAGTTGTATATATAAATTACTAAATAATCTGGTGACAGAATACCCAACTATTGAAAATATAGTTATGTGGAGTGATTCGTGCGTTGCCCAGAATAAAAATCAAATGATATCCACGGCAATTTTAAAATTTATGTCGGACCACTTACAGATCAAAAGTATTGTTCAAAAATTTTCTGAGCCTGGACATTCACAAATCCAAGAGGTCGATTGCGTTCACAGTGCCTTAGATAAATATCTGAAACCTTTGGAAATTCACAGTATTTTGTCCCTCGTTAATTATTTGAACAATTTTGAAACAAATAAAATAAAACTTAAAATTATTGAAATGCAATTCTCAGATTTTAATAATTTTTTCAGGATATCCAACCAATTAAATTTTTCTATTGTTCCATTTACTAAAATAAAACTTATTCAATATATCCAAAATAACTTATTTCAAATATCATATAAAAACTCAATCTTGCAGCCCTATTTTCAATTAGCAAAAATATTAAAAGAAGGTTGTCGAAACCAATTATCAGCAACGTTAAATATTTTCAAAATAAAGTTAGATATTATTAAAAAGAAAGAAAGAGTTAAAAATGAAAAAATTTCCGATCTAAAGTTGTTATTCAATTTTATATCTGAAATAGACAGTAATTATTATTTGAGCCAGATAAACTAATCTTATTTTAGTGCTTTTGTTAACTTTGTTATAATAATTTGAATATATTTAGTATTTACTTTGTGAATAGTTTTCATTTTTGGTTTTATCAAATGAATATATCGTTTTTTTTTACAAAAATTTCAATTGTGTTTTATTTTTTTGTTAATGTCGTTTTGCTCTACGTGTATGTATTTGCAACGAAATTTGTCTAAGATGGCGTATGGAGCAAACAGGATTTTTATTAACTTTAGAAAATATCCCGTTATAAATGCCGTCGAGAAATAAAAAAGATTTCGTAAGAATCATCTTTTCAAAACAAATATATGGTGTAAAAATTTCAAAATTCTATCGTATAGTTTTTTAAAAAATTATGTTAAAACTTCAAGATCGATTTTCTCAAAACACACTTTTGGCATATAGAGCACATAAACTCCCGCGTAGTAGCACATACTAACAGAAATACACACTCAATTGATAAACACATTTTTGTACATACATATTCATGTATCCTTGCATGTAGTATGTTAGCACAAACGATAAGAAATTGAAAAATCGACAAAGATTTATAAAGTTAGTTTGGTGATTGTTGATTAAGTTAAACTCAACAAAACTTTTCCGAAAACTAATGCTCGTATGGTTGTTAAGTTTTGTCAAAAAGAAAAAAAACAAAATAATAATAAAACGAAAAATAAAAATACTTGTATAAAATATTAATACCCTTTTGTATAACTTTAGGAATCCTTAAAACTGCACACATAGATATACTCTTACGCTTAAGCGGATGATATTTCATATGTAACAAATAAAAAAATGTATTGAAATGAAAATAAATCGTCTCATCATTTACGATTTTGTGTTGATATATTGACTGCATCGTTATCTTTTACTTCTCCTTTCAGTTGCACTTACTTATTTTCGTTGAAAATTTCAGTGAATTTATTTACTTTTCTATTAATGCAACATTTAACATTAAAGAGAGTGCACGGTGGGTGTTTTTACTAAATAAATGTAATTTTGTATAAATTCGGACCGATAATAAATTATGTTAAATTTATAACGAACTCAAACACAAGTTTAAATTTCAATTGTAAAAGGAACTATGAAATAGTAAAATTTTTGTTATACTTACGTTACTTGGTAGACTATGCTATAGCTATTGTGTTATATGACTCTGTTTTTATATTAGAAGTATAGACTAAAAATTATAAAAAAAAACTTAACAAGTTTTTTCGATGCATACCCTTCTTTAAGCAGCTAATACATGGCATGTTTTTTTCTTCCGACTTTTCAAATCTATGACTTATATATAATTCCGCATGTTTAACAAAACTGTAATTTCGCTGAGAGTTTTTTAGAAGCACAGATTTCTGCTGTTTGTTTGGCCTGCCATAACAAAACAAGGCAAGCTCGAATTAAAATTTTTTCAGATGACCTTAAACAGGAGTTTTGCAAAAACAATGTTTTATTGTTATCAGTCGAAATTTAAAAAGCCAGATGTAAAAACCATGACGTGAATTAGTTGTTTTTCCAACAATATATTCGCTTCGTTATTTTCAGTGTTATAAATCCAAAAAAAAAAAACAACAAAGAACTAAATAACAGTTCAAATACACAATTCTAAATAAAGCGAATGGCGTCACATCCCAGCAAAACAAACATGACCAAAAAAAAAATTATGAACTGATGATGATGTCATTCAATTCTAACATTAGCGTCTCATTGGAGATCAGGTGTGTTTGTAAAAATATATTTAAGAACTAATAAATTCTAATAAACTTCATTTAATAAGTTCATCGAACTCTTTCTTATAAGTTGAACAATATTTTGGAGGCGTGAAAATGTACGCCCCTGGTCGTCTGCGAGTCAACCAACCCTCCTTTCAAACAAACAAAATATTTGTAATATTGTGAAACAAAATCGTTTCATCATATGAAAAAGTGAGTTATTAAATAATGAAAATCTGTCCCTCTGTCCTTGTTTTGATCGCAGTGGCCTGTATGTGGTGTAAATATATAACTGAGATATAACAATTTTTTTTAGCTGAAGATTTTTATATGTCAACGCTTTACTAGCAGAATAGGGCATATAACAAATGTATATGTGGGTCAAATCAAGTATTTAAATTTTTTCCACCTTCAAGCTCCTAAATTATGTTTTTAGAAAAAAGTCTTAAGTCATAGAATACAGTTTAATATAACAAAGTTAAAACTAACAAGTAAAAGTGCTATATTCGGCCGTGCCGAATCTTATATACCCTTCACAACGTGTAGTCATGCAATAACAGTAGTTTGTGTCACCATTCATCCCATATGAAATACGTACATACATATATAAAAACATCCCAATGTAAAATTATAAATTCTCGTATGTATGTTAAAAAAACAAAAAAAAAAATAAAAAAAAAATTTAAAAAAAAATTAAAAAAAAAATTTTTTTAAAAAAAATTTAAAAAAAAAAATTATTATATATATAATATATATAAAACAAAAAAAAAACAAAAAAAAAATTAAAAAAAAAATAATAATAAAAATATAAATAATATATTAAATAAAAAATAAAAAAAAAATAAAAAAAAAAATAAAAAAAAAAAATTTAAAAAAATTAAAAAAAAAATTTTTTTTGGCTCAGCTGGGATTCGATGCCACGTTTTCTCTAACCAGTATACACGTTTGTATGTATGTATGTTGTTGTTGTAATGTTGTTTTTGTGAAAAAAAAATCGAGGCGGTCGTGGGTTTTTGCTCATATCTCAGTTGTTTATGTACCAATGTTTTTGATTTTCAACACCGTTCTACTCCCGAATATTTCTGATATTTTAATACCTCACCCGGGTCTGAGCGATGTCGGGGGTCTTCAAAAAGTTGATTTCAACATACACACGGACAGACGGTCAGACGGACAGACTGACAGAGCTTAATCGACTCCCCTATTCATAAGCTTTCAGAAAATATATACTTTATGGGGTCGGAAATGAAAATTGTAGAAATTTCACACGGAATGACAAACCTATATATACCCTTTTTCACTGTGTGAAGGGTATAAAAATAAAATCTCAAACAAAATAGCTTATTTATGGGTATGGGTGTCCTTTGACCCCCTAAATATATGTTAAAATTCAAAATCAAATATGTCATTGGAAATAATAAAGCATAATTCCGTATAACATTAAATCTGAAATCTAGGCCACGCTGCAATGATGTCCTTACATTTATACATATGTTGGAAGAGGGCATTATTATATTTGGCTTGACCGAATATATCACACTTACTTGATAATCCTCTGTCAGAGTAATATAGTATTAAAAAAAAGTAAATTCTCCAACATTAAATTTTTTGTCGCATACGTACAAGGACTAGCTTCTTATCAGTATTCAAGTATCATTGTTAAATATTGTAAAAACTTTATCATTTATATTTTCGGTTAATATAGTAAAATATCTATATGTCATAATATAATCGTACTATACATTAACTCAGAAATCAATCCATCAAGTAATTTTTAACTCCATTAAATTTAGGAAAAAACGCAGAAGGACAGACTGACAAACAAATATTTAAAAACAAGATTGCTTTGATGGTAGATCGCTATAAAAGTTCTTTACAATTTTTTTCATGTACATATTAGTATTTTTGCAAGTTTTTTTTTTGTATAAATATAGGTACCTAAGCCTTTAATTAAACTGCCTTGAATAACCCTGTTTGTTTAATGTAACCATGTTGACCGCTGTGCGCGAAATTATCGTATGTTACAAAAATAAAATTTTACACTAGGACGTTTTTATTACTTTTAAATAAATAATAATTTAAATAACATCGTTACATACTATAAAATGTACACAGTTATCTCCATAGCTAAAACAGTTATCGCTATAATATTTTATTATCAGAAAATGGATTAATGTATGCAGAACCAATTTGCATAAAAAAGTCGATTTCTAGAATAACGTAACACACGATACATGAACCATCAACCAGTACCCTACACGTTGACTGTTTAAATATTAAATTGTTAAATATTAATTGTTTTTCGAGGGATTCCCCATGCAGTAAGTGCCATACAATATTGTCAGGGAAGTCTGCACTGCTTACAAAATTCGAAAACAAAATTTCCGTGCTTTCAGTTGGAAGATTACAGTACGAACATATTTTGAGATGATTTGTAGAAGAGTGTTCATAACTTTTAAAGTTGTAAAAATTGTTCGTACTTGTTGCAAAAAAGTACTATAAAAAAGATATTAATAGTTATGTCTAGCATCCTAGCAAATAAAGCCTTAGATCAGAAATTAATTTCTTTTTACGTATACATTATCAAATATCCTTAAAATGAAGAGTATTAATATGGTTGCAACACAATAGAAGAGTTAAAACAATCATAAAATTAACAGTCTTGAAAGTTACACTTTTATGTTCGTTAAATCTTATGTTGGCTTGTGAACATATTTATGATTATTTTTATTGCGACTAGAGAATTTATTGTTTTGATTTTATAACCAAATTTCAAAGATAACTGTAACTGAGTATATAATTAAATAATGAAAATTATACAAACAATTAAATTTTTTAGTGTAATTGCAGTTATTTGTTTCTAAATTGTAGACGGAATTTGCTGGAACTTAATAAGCATCTTCTGTGTTATTATTTTAATCAAAATGTTTATTGTTACCATCAGACGCGGATTAAGCTTCCCTCTTTTTTTAGGGATAAGTTCTTCTTTAAATAAATGTGTTGTTTATTAAATGGCTGCCAAAACTACTACTTATCAAAAGAAAATTTTTGTATCGGTGGCTGAGAGTGGTTTTATAGCCCTTTTTTCCTCCCTCTTGTATCCGCGCTTAGTTAGCATATACATGTAGTATACAAGTACAAATTTACAAATCTGTACATATTCAAATAATACTCGAAAACTATAAGCCCAACATCATTACTTATAATGAATAGTAAAACTTTTTTATGGTATAAATGTTAAAATGGTATGACAAACATTTTAATTGCTTAAAACAAGCAGCCAGCCAATACAAAATGACCTCTTTTAGTAAAATTCCTTAAATAAACATAAAATTACATATGAATGAGCACAAACATTAAAACGAAAACGGAAATAATAAAATACTTCTCATTTTTATTATGGCAAACATTTAAATAAAACAACAAAAATTTAACACAAAAACACACACACACACTTGCACAAATGAACAAATTATTTTATTGAAGAAAATTTAAAAATGCTTTCACAAAAATCCCTAGAAAGAAAAGTGAAGAAGAGTAAGCATCTTGAACATAGAACTAAGTTGAATTTAATTTACTTGCAGTATAAAAGTGTCAGGAAATTTAACTTAATATTAAAATTGAAAAATAGCGCGAAAAAGAAATGTATAAGTAGATATGCATGTGTATAGTCTCAGCGAGAAAGTATTATTTTATAAAGCAGTATATAGCATTTTATTTAAAAAAATAAAAATTAAAGCTTTTGTAAAATTTATGAAATAAATTTTAATAACATTTCACTTAAGTATGTTGGTTTTTTTCTTTTCTTTTCTTTTGGAATTTTACAGCTTAGTGAAGATATTGGCTACGTAATGTATTCTGCTTTGGGTTCCTTTTACATTCCCAGCTGCATAATGGTTTTTGTTTATATACGAATTTATTTTGCCGCCAAGGCGCGAGCGAGACGTGGCATTAAAAAACATCCGCGTAAACCAAACAACGAACAGGTGAGTACAAATTTGTTTAGCTTCTTTTTTTATTAATTTTAAAAAATAAATATTTAAATAGCAGACATAATTCAAACCACACAAACAATACATACAATTCAACTACTTACAGTAAACACAGGCAAATACAAATCAATAAAATACTCGTTATAAAAATCTTTTGAGTCAGTCACGTGCAATGAATTTATTTTTCTTCTTTTTTTTGTTTTTTTTTTTTTATAGAAAAAAAGTAGGTGTTTGTCTTAAAGAAGAAGGACAACAAGAGTAAGATTTTAAATAAAATAAAAACAAGTTCTGTCTATCACACTAGCCCATTTGATGTAAAACGTTGTTTAAGATACCTTTAATACAGAAGCCGCTTTTTAACCCTTCTAATACCAACACAAAACATCACAAATCTAACAAACCAACATGCATTGTAAAGTCAAATATATAAAAATAAAATTTGTTTGGTTTTAATAGATAAAGAAAAAACAAGTAACAGTGCTATATTCGGCCGTGCCGAATCTTATATACCCTTCACAACGTGTAGTCATGCAATAACAATTGTTTGTATCACCATTTATCCCATATAAAATACGTGCATACGTACACGTTAGAATAAATGTGGCATCGAATCCCACCTGAGCCCAAAAAATTTTATTTTATTTTATTTCATATATTATTTATATTTTATTATTTTTTTTTATATTTTTTTAAAATTTTTTTAAAAAATTTTTTTAGAAAAATTTTTAAAAATTTTTTTTAAATTTTTTTTAAATTTTTTTAAATTTTTTTTTTTTAGTTTTTTTTTTTTTTATTTTTTTCTTATTTTTAATATTTTTTTTTTTGTAATTTTTTTTGTTTGGTATGTTTTTTACATGTATGTATGTATGTATGTATGTTGTTGTTGTAATTGTGAAAAAAAACGAGGTGGTCGTGGTTTTTTGCTCATATCTCAGAAAGTTATGGGGCGATTGTGCTGAATTTCAATATCGATTCATTCCTGGATATTTCCAAGAGATTGATACCATATACAGATCTGAGGAACATATAGTTGCTTCTAAAAGTTGATTTCAACCAACACACGGACAGACGGGCAGACGGACAGACGGTCAGGGCTTAATCGACTCCTCTTTCCATAAGCTTTCAGAAAATATATACTTTATGGGGTCGGAAATGAAAATTGTAGAAATTACAAACGGAATGACAAAGCTATATATACCCTTGTGCACCACAGGTGAAGGGTATAAAAGGGGAAATAATCTTTATTACGCTTTACAATTTCTCAATTAAGGGATCAAGCGTAAATTTTATTTGATTTCACAAAAATTGTGATTATTAATACATTAAAGTATATGGTTAGGGTTATACAAGTATATTGTTCACGAAATTTCTCCTAGTAAGCACAAAATGCACCCACATATTTTTAAACTGGCTCTTTTTTTTTCTAAGCAACTAAAAGCCAGAAACCTTGTGTAGTAAATACTATGAACTTTTTCCTTGTTGTGATCCTTATTTACACATGATATTTTCTATCTTAATTTCCTTCAAATAACATACACACAGGCAAACTAGGACATGTATTTTTACTTGTTTGTATGCTCTTGTCTGCCGTATTTATTGCGGTGCGTTTTAGAATTTTAAACAGCTATTATTGTACCTGTCTTGGCCACTTATATTAGTCCTTTACCGTTATGTCGTTGTGGTTTTGACCTGTTCGATTTTTCTTTCCCTATACGGAACTAGATGTCAGTTACAAAAGTGTCTATGTGAGCTGGTAACAGAAAAAATAGCACAAATAGTTCTGAATGAATGAATGTTGTACAAAAACTTTTAATCAATTTAACACAATCTCCTTTAATGAAAAACTTTTCTTTGCTTATTGCAGAATTTTTTATTTATTATAATTCTTTTCTATTTTATTTTTTAATTTCAGTTCTATAAAATACTATAAAAACGAAGAGAAGAAATAAAATAAAATTAATTTAAAATAGAGCAAAGTAGTTTAGATAGTTGTTATTTGTTGACGACCATTTAACATTTATTCACTCTTTTATTTGTTCATTTATTTCTACCGACATTCCTTCATTTTTGCAGGAATAGTGTAAAAACTAGGATGTAGTTGGCAAAAGAAAAAGAATCGATTGTTGGTATAAATTTTTATAGTCTAGAATGCATCAACAATGACCATCGTCATCGCCGTTGCCAGCTTTGTTAAAAAATAATAAAAATAAAAACTGGAAAAACTGTTTTACACTTTTGAAGTGCCAACTTGAATAAAAAGAAGTGGTTGGTGACAATGCTGAAGAGAATACGGATGTTAACGATGAGGGCGATACGTATGTATTTTGCTGGCTGAAGGCTGACATTGTTAGAGGTTCTTTTATGGAGAAGCAAATTGAGAAAAAAATTGAGATTAAGAAAAACTTTTAATTTTACGAATTACATAATGGAACTTGCGACCGTCACTACTATTGTTGTTGGTTTTTTTTTAATATTTATAATTTCTTTTAAGTAATTACAGAAACACTATGTGTTGAGCAGCCAATATACTGTTGTTTATGAAAATGGAAAACTAAACAAAACAGATGCAAAACGTAAAGTTTTATTGGTCAAGACCGATCACATCATACTCTACACCGTAAAATGTACTCTGAGGGTTTTGTTTTACTTTACACAAAAGCATGGCAGACTATCTTTTTGCTGACATCTTTTCAGCATCCCGTATTAAAGCTTCAGTAAATTAAATTCTAAAATTTCTATAGAAAAATTTTCATTGTTCTTAAATATGCAAGTGTGGCTCATTAGTAAATTCTATGATATTTTTGGCTTTGGCTAGCAAATAATAAAATTTTAAATTCCTAAGTGATTTCAAAACACTATATAATAAATCTATTATCAGAAATTTTAAAGTAGCTATTGACACATTCTTTGTCTATGTAAAACTATTGCCTTAAGACAGGAAAATGGAAACCTAACTCTAATTTATCCGCTATTTTAAAGCATATTGAGTGGATTGCCAAAAGCATGGAATAATAATAATATCCCTATTGCTTTGATCTAACTTATGTCCAGCTCTTCTTGTTTAAAGTTTTTTTTTTGTCGCACCTATATAAACTTTATTACATTGCTCATATTATTAAGGTGAAACATAAGATATCTGAAAAATTAAATTAAAAAAAAGTCAAAAAAAAAACAAATAAGAGCACTATATTCGGCTGTGCCGAATCTTTTATACCCACCACCAATTTTGCGTACATTTAAAGCACAATATTTATTATTTTGTTAATCGCTATGAAATAATCTATTTATAATAAAATATGTATCACTTTCTTTTTAGAGGGTGGTTAAATTTTAAGGGCCCATGTTGAAGGTGAACTACACCTAGACCTTAAATTTGTTTTCTGCATTTCAATCGACATTTCTCAATCTCAAACTTACTCAATTTGATCCGTGGAAAGATATGCAAATGAGCAACGCTTTAAAGTTACTCAGGTTTTTTATAAAAATGGGCATTGAAATCAAAATGCATTTTGTGCACTTCGTAATTCTTTTGATCAACATAATATTTCAAATTCGTCCACAATTGGGAGAATTGTAAAAAATATTTAAATTTCTGCAAAACAGGTCTGTATAAAATGTTAGAAAATCTGTGAATCCCTTCTTAATTCGTTGAATGGGAACCATCGCTGTTTTTAACGATAGTGTGGAAAAGAGCAGTCAACCTCGACTCATCATCATGCCCAACATCATGAGCATCAACATTGTCATTGAAAATTTGGAGGAGTGGTGCCAAGGATGAGGGGGGGGCATTTGGCCGATATTTTGTTATATACATAATTGAATCATATAAATATTATCATTACAAAAAGAAATAATAATAATTTCTTAAATAATTTGTGTTTTATTTAAAATCAACATCGGCCCTTAAAATTTAACCAACCTTGATAACTTCTATATGATAGTAAAATGTTTTAGTCTTTTAGTGAAAGTGGGCGTTATAGTAGGCGTGCCAAAGTTATTTTTGCTAATGAGTACAACTTAGATATTTCAATATAGTCCTTTATTATTCCAAAATCTTTATTAATAGAGAAATTATATGAATTTTAGGTAAAACGTTATATGGGAGGTGGGCGTAAAAGTGGGCGTGGCCCCTTAATTTTCTGGCACAGTAACGAAATTGACTAGAAGGATATACGTAGCAAATTTCATCATCATACCTCAAATTTTGTCGGTTTTAAGAGCTTTTAAATTTCCTTAACGGTAGATAACGTGAAAAGTGGACATTATAGTAGGCGTGTCAAAGTTGTTTTTGATAATAAGTACAACTAAGGTATTTCAAAATAGTCCTTTATTATTTCAAAATCTATATTAATAGAGAAATTATATGAATTTTGGGTAAAACGTTATATGGGAGGTGGGCGTAAAACTGGGCGTGGCACATTGATTTTCCGTTACAAAAAAGCGTCTTACCAAAAAGCAAAGTGTGCAAAATTTCAGAGTCGTACATCCAATTTTGTTGCTTTTCTGACGTTTTTGTTTTAAATATACCGAAAAATACACTGCGCGGTATAAATTTTCGTACATTTTGATCGATAACTCCTCCCCTAATGCATAGATTTAGATAATTTTCGGGAAAAATATTGTTTTTACTCAGGAAATATATATTCGAAGTTTTCATTTTCAATACCAAACAAACCCTGTCTATAAGAAAGATTCTGGCAAAATTTGAGCCCCATAGCTTTTTCGGTGCGACCTCTATCGTGCTTTTAACAGACGGACAGACGGACGGACATAGCAAGATCGTCATCAAATCAAACCCTGATTCAGAATTTATATACTTTATGGGGTCTAAAATGGATATTTCGATGTGTTACAAACGGAATGACAAAATGATTATACCCCACCATCCCTGAATATATGCCATGAATCGAAAAAACCACAGAAATAATTTCACAAGTTGTTTCACAAACAACTTATATTTAATTGTAAATTCTTATCAACACTTTTGTGAAGAGTAAATAAGATTCGACATAGCCGAAGTTATTGTTAGTTTATATCATTACAGTTTTCAGATTTGAGTGACCAACAAGTTATTTCAATACTTTTCGAGAATAACATGAATGTAACAAAACTCAAATGGCTTACCTCTGCTTAGATTTTAAGTTATTTCAGAGCTAGCTGTAAATAAGTTAGTAAAAAGTTAACTTTATGTTGATTAAGCTAATCAACGATGGGTTCTTTACAAACGAGTTTCATTTTCTACACACATATACAAAACGAGAAGGTCTATGTCGGAGTCGTTTATATATAAAACGTTTCAAAGTTGACGCCATTTCTATGCATGTGATTATTTAAAACCAACATCTTTACTTTCTTGGTCGTTATAGATACGTGCCTGTAACCTACATATTGAAGTATATATGGATGTAGTTTTAAACATACAATAAACGTTTGTTTTTGTATGCCTGCATACCTGTGTATGTGAGTTTTACAAATGTTTATGCAGCGTTAATTGCTTGTGGTATTTGCAGCAAATGTTGTCATTCAATTTACATTAAGTCTAAATATAGGCAGTTTTTTGCCTTTTTTAAATACTTTGCAAACTTAAGGGTTTTAAATTAAACGTGCTTAGTTTTGATCAAAGTTTCATTTTATCTGCATAAAGCTAAAACTTGAGATTTTATTTATTTTGCAATTTGAAAAAATTAAGTTGTTAATTAGCGTCGAACTAAAAATGAAAACAAAAGCAAACAAACATACAAAACATACTCAATCACAAGGGGTTTTTTGATAAAATAGTCATTAGCTACCCTTCAGAAAGGAGTCATTTTCCTCTTGGCCTAAATTTAACACAAAAACTTAAAATATATGTTAGAGTAAAATTTATCGGCGTTCAGGTTAAGAATGTTTGCGATGCTCATTTAGTATTCAACAATTGATTTATAGTTGGTAATTTATAATTATAATTATATTAATATTTCTTTATTGTTTAAGGTTTTAAATTATTTTGTCATTCCAAATAAAATTTTACATAAATGATCGTAGCAAACATATGTATGTGTAAGATGTCCATTTTTACCTCCACTTTCTAAAACGTTACTTTTATGTATTGTATGTGTCGATTTAACAGAATTTTGTAATATAATTTTCATCTCATTTAGTTCCAGTTATAATTTAATTTTATAATTGAAAAGTATATTTAACTTTCGTTACATCTTCCTAATATTTGTTGAGCTAACTCTTTGGTACCTTCTTCTTAGCATATTATCTCATTCTAAAATTTTTAACTAAAGCAACCTTAATGCAGCATTTAACGAGTTAAAGGCTTTTAAATTAAACAAAAACACTCATATGTATGTTACATAATAGAGAAACATGTTAAGATGAAGATAAGAATTACATTCAAATTATTATCACTAGCCGAATACCAATCCTTACGAAGGATTTTCCTATCCTACTGTGTAGAGGCAAAACTTGATATAACGAATTTCTATTTAATTTTTGATATTGACTACTTAAATGAATAATGAAAAATTTAATAATAGTTCTAAAGCATGATAAGCAAAACCAGCAAAAAAAAAAAAGAGAAAATTTAAAATTTTTAACATTAGCTTCCTTATGTTACGAAAGTTTCAAAACATGTTTGCTCTATAACATAAATAATACACCATAAAAATTAAGCAAAGTCTAAGTTGCAAACTACGTTGAGGCAAGAAAATACATTGAAATACCGTAGCTTGACAACTTACTTTTAAACGAACTGATGCGAACCTTTTTATAATATTTTGAGCTGGTCACGTGCTAAAGTGAAATTTAAATGAGAAATAAAAAAATTTCGTTGAAAGAAGAAGTAAAAAATTTAGGATGATTTTACGAAGGGTAGGCTTTGTAAGATATCAGTGAAAATGGAAATCCAAAAAAAGAAATTCTAAATTACCCTTAAAGCTACAAGAGATGGTAAAATTTTTGTTATAAAATATTCAATGGAGTGATCAAAATTTTAGCTTTAATAGCATAAAAATGTTATGACATTAAATAATTTAAAACAATTTCTGGTATATAGGCTACGCCATTGCACCTTAAACTCCATCTTGTTGTTAAAATTTTTTTACTACTTTAGCATACTCGGCCATATTTCGTCAATTATCGAATGTTGGATCTAAATTTTTAATTATTGCTGATATAACAGCTTAAAGAAGAGGAATTATGTACCACCACAAAAAGTAGTTCAAAAATGTCAAAGCGGACGAACAAAGTGGTCAATTTCCTGATTAATTTCTTCAAAAGTTTGGCTTAATAAACTGATGGTTTCGCGCGGTGTATGACATGTTACGCTACCATTTGATAACAATTCCTCCTCACGTCTAATTTACAAAGATATAAGGAACGTGATAATCATGAATCATTTACCTGTAACTTTCGCCATTCATGATAATATTGTCACCGGTTTCAAATTTAAGGACAAATTGGCCGATAACACCTTCTGCATATAAACGACACCACACATTGATTTTTCAAACTGTAATTGACTCAAAAAAGTCTCATGAGGATTGTGTTCTCTCCAAAAATGACAGTTCTACTGCTTTACATCCCTATTAAGGCATAAATGAGTCTCATTGCTGAAGATAATTAGACGATAAAAAAAATGATAATAGTTTTTCTGGACTTAAGTGTTGCACCAGTTGTATCCTACATGGACGTATTCCAAAATTTTTTCTCAAAATTTTTCAAATAGTATACGCATATAGACCGAGCTACTGAGATTGGCATCGGATTAATAAATTTCACTCCTTTGAACACTCGTATCTACAACGGTGATGGCTTCATCTCTACGTACGGCACTGGCTCTATTTTTGGTGACTACTATCCAATTAAATAAATGCAATCTTGAATGGATCCATATTTTTGCATAATACGTGCTCAGATGGTTGAATTTGTACTCACACAAGGGCCGAATTTCGGAAATAAATTAATACGATTTGTAAACGTTGTTTAAATCTGCGTCTTTGCATGGTGATATATGCCAAAGTATACTGAAAAAAAGTCAAAAATTTATTCAATATTTATTGTGGCAACTAGCATTGCAGTTATTCCTTTTGGAAGTGCTCTATTATTAATCCATATATGACAATAAAATGGGCAAACGAAGAAGTTTTTACAAAGCTTGTGTAATTTAAAACTTGTATTGGCACACACTTGGACTTTTTGCATTATCAACACTTCATTAGACTTCGATAAAAATTAAAGCTTTCACATAAACAGAAACGTTTCTGAAAACATTGACAGCTTCTGCTATCTTTTTAGAATAGTTGACAAGAAGGTTCATGTACTTTGTTCTTTTATGCCGGATATGGACGGCTTATTTTATATATAGAAAAACAAATAACAGCCTTATAACTCTAATGTGGGATGTAGATGTTTTGGACAAAACTGTACATCAAGTAAACGAAAAATTCTAAAAGTTTTCTGACCTAAATCTATATATATAAAAATCAATGTGTGTTTGTATGTTTATATGTTTGTATGTTTGTTTGTGCTTTATAGACGGTTAAACGGCTTGACCGATTTCCTTGAAATTTTCACAGAATCTTTCTGTATATCTGAAAGGAACTATAGGCTATACTTTGGTTTAAAATTGTAAGTGGGCGGGGTGCCACGCCCTATTAAAGAATAAGTATTAAATATTATATATCACGAAAGTTAATGCAGCCAGAGTCTTCAAATTAAGCACGGTAAACTTTGACATCCACACGAACATTTGGGTAAAAAATGGACGGACTTGCAATAGTAGGCGTGGCCACATGAATTAAATACTAAAATTCGTATATTTGGAAAACGATATCGATTAGAGTAGTAAAATTTTGCAAGAGCAACTTTGACACCCAAATGAACATTTAGCCAAGAAATGGGTGCATTAGTGGGCGTGGCACCTACCATATGAATTAAATACTAAGATTCGTATATTTGGAAAACGATATCGATTAGGGTAGTAAAATTTTGCAAAAGCAACTTTGATATTCAAATAAACATTTATGGAAAATATGGGTGCATTAACAATAGTGGGCGTGGCACCTACCATATGAATTAAATACTAAGATTCGTATATTTTGAAAACGATATCGATTAGAGTAGTAAAATTTAGCAAAAGCAACTTTGATATTCAAATAAACATTTATGGAAAATATGGGTGCATTAACAATAGTGGGCGTCGCACCTACCATATGAATAAAATACTAAGATTCATATATTTGGAAAACGATATCGATTAGAGTAGTAAAATTTTGCAAAAGCAACTTTGATATTCAATAAACATTTATGGAAAAAATGGGTGCATTAACAATAGTGGGCGTGGCACCTGCCATATGAAGTAAATACTAAAATTTGGGGTGGCGAAGCACACCGGGTATTAGCTAGTAAAATAATAAAAAAGGAACTTTAGATACAAATAATTTAGCAGACAATGCATATTTTAATTTTAAATCGAAAATGGTGGTGGATAGGCCACAAGCTGCAATGGACTGTACAAGACGCAGCAAGTTGTCAGCTTAGCATCAAAGCATACGTAGTAGTGTAAGCTGGAGAAAATTAAAAGTAAAATAAAAGAAAAGTAAAAATTGTTAAAAGTAATGTCAGCAAACCAGATCGAATGGAACAAATCCGTCATTGTTCGAGTCACTGAAAGAAAAATTTTAGACTAGTTGTGATACAAAATGCGAATAAATTTGATTTAGCACTATAGAAGAAAATGTTCAACTAATTCAGTTACGGTTACCATGTTAAGTGAACCATTAAATATAGACTTTGAATCAATCATATGCTCTTATCGCTTAGGGTTGCCATCCGTCCTCTTTTCCCCGGACACCGTCCTCTTTTTTAGGGTATCCGGGGCAGTCCTACTTCTTTTTTAGAAAAAATCCGGGGTTGTCCGGCTTTTTGCACCTTCTCTGAAGTTTTTTTCTTACATTTAAACTTTAAATCACAGGCCACACAATTTATAAAAAAAAGATTTAGGTGCTCGTACAATTAGTTTTGAAAAAGTACAATTTTATAACTTCTCTTTGTACAAAATTTTTTTTATTGTTTTATCCTTAATTGTTTTATTATCCTTAATTGTCGCTATTTATCGAAGTGTCCTATTTTAACTTGTCTTTTATTTTAAAAAGGATCGGCAAAGGGGTTTGCTTGTCAGCTGTGTGTTTTTCATAAAGTTTGTTTTCCAATAATAGAAGAAAGTCTTGAACAAAAAATATAGTAAGGGTATATAATTTTGATATGGATTGCCTAGAGTTTTACAATTATTTGAAGAGATGCGGTGATAATATATTTGCTTAAATTGGAATTGTTGAAAAATATATGTAAAATTTATAAAAGTGTACATTCCCGATAAAAGATGCAATGAATTTTTCTTGTTTTTTTTTGGTTTTTTTGTTTTTATTTTCAACCATTAAATCAGAATGATATCTTCAGTTTGTATTTTTGTTTTTGTATTTTAAATGACGTCGTAAATTTTATGAAATTTATTATTTTTTTTAAATGTGTCCCCTTTTTTTGGGCAAATGTCCTACATTTTTTATGCTGGCGTACTCTTTTTTTTAAATAGAAATGGCAGCCCTATTATCGCTCTAACTGATGTTGTATTGTATTATAAACTGATACAGCTCTCCATTTGAGATTACAGTACTTTCATTTTCATTTTCCAAGATATAAGGCCCAATATTTAGATAAAATGTCACACCACACTGAATGTGCAGTTGACATTGATGAATTGATCTTGGATTTTCATTTCCCCCAGAACATACTGTTCTGTAATAAATAAAGCTATTGAAATGAACAAGGGCTTTATTGCTCATAATCAGATTTTCAATAAAGTTGATTTAATTTCTTGCTAACTGTTGAAATTTAACTGCAAAAGCTTGCCGGTGGTTTTTATTCGTGCCCGAATTATATGGGAGTAAGAGAAAATCTTGTTTTTAAATGCAACGCTAAGTTAAGTACAAATAATTCCAAACGCAAAACGCCTTCTGGTAGTTGTTTCGGTTAGCGGTTCGAGGCAAATCTTTTAGTGATGACCAACGAATAATTGCTTCAGATTTCACCTTCTGATATTAATATATCAACGGTATGATATTTGCGGTAAAAAAAAATTATTGCTAATTAAAATAATAAAATTCCATTATTCCGGTTCTTTGTAAATCTCTATTCATTATTTATTTTCTAGAGAGTTGGCTTTTGGCCTATCTTGTAGTTACCGGATTCAATTAACTAGAAAAGTTAAATATATAGTATTTACCTCCCACACTCATCACCAATGGAATAGTGCCGTAGCTGGCTTCGTAAATGTATTTTACTCGGAAAAAAATATAATTTTTTTAGTTTACAATCGAATTTCTTTATATAAATAAAATAAAATTTTTAAAATTTTGAACTCAAATCTGAACTAAATTCAGATACAACTCTCGCCATAACTTTCAAGCTAATGTAAGTTTAAAATTCTCTAGCAAATCCGAAATAACGTCTGCTAATTTTTAATTATTTTACTACATATTTTTTGTTATACAGTTTCGGAAACTACAGTTTTTTTAAGTCACACTTATATACCACAGTTTCTAACATTGTAGTTTCATTTTATATTTGCCATATTTGCAAAGCTTTTAATAGTCAAATATCGTATTTGTTGTCGTTGCAGTTGCTGCCAAATAGTCACTGCACTAAATATTTGTTGTACTTAACTTGTCGATCTAAAGCTTTTAACAAAAATTTCCATTTATAAAACTTGAGTTGTTTGTTTGTCTTTCATTCGGTTTTAACTAAAACTGAAATTTGTTCACAGAATAAATTAGAAAAAAAAGGTTTCCACTTGACTTTCATTTCGTTTCTGAAGAGGTAAATGAAGTACAATTTAACTTTTTTTTTTTGTTCAATATCGAAAAGTCATTGCTAAGTGCATGATGATGCATGCTTGCATCAAGTAATTTTTGTGCTAAGAAATCAATTTAAAATTTAATGTTTTTTAAATATACCACAATTATATATAAGAATTAGTTTATTAAATACCCCAAATATTTGGCATATTAATGTATATAAGAATTTTAAATAATTCCAGCAGCAATAGAATTTTTTAAAAAAAATGTCTACTTATAGTTAAACAAAGAAATTATTATTAGCGATTTTATTTAACAAAACAATTAATGGAAAGTTTTCCTGTCTAAAGAACTTGTATGATTTTTGAAACAAGGATTAAAAAATTCCAGAAAGTTTTGCTTCAAACTAAAATGTATTATAAAAAGTTTTTAACAGCAACTTCTTAAAATTTATAAAATTTTTTTATTTAAAAATTTTAGAGAATTACTTAATAATTTTATATAAAAACAAAAATTTTCTATAAACAGAAAGAAATGGGTGGATCAAAAATTTAAAAGGATTAATGAAAACGAAATTCTTCAATGACCAAAAATTTTATAAAAAAAATCTGAACGTAACGACTCAATTAAAGAATTTTTACTTAAAACATTTTTTTTTATTTTTAATTTTCATAAGTTTGAAATTATTTAAAAATAAGCGTAGTATTTCTGCCAATTTAATCATTAACATCATGACACATCTGATTCATTTTGCCAAGCTTGTACGCACTTATTTGAACATAATATCCATTAACTAATGTTAAAACTATTAGTATTTCTATATAAATGGACTCACTTTATCATAAGATGAACCCCTGCAAAATCACTTTTTGGATATGGGTTTTCTTTCTTAATTCTTCATATACCTACATACTTGAGCCTATAACGTTGTATATGGTTTAGAAAGCCTGCTAGTTAGTATAATCTGCTGAGCATGAGAATGTAATTTCGTTTGTAAAAATTTTGGGCATTCGGTCAAACAAGATTAAAAATAAAAAAAATATGGAAATAATTTACCTTTGGGGAAGCTTCTGCAGAATATTAATCTAATCGAACATTTTACTAATATAATAAATGTGAATGTTTGTATGTGTGGATGTTTGTATGTTTAGATATTTGTTACTCAATCACGCAAAAACGGCTGAACGGAACTAAATGAAATTCGGCACATAGATGCATAGATAACAACCTAGATAAGCACATAGGGTACTTTTTATAGCGATAACTAGGCAAAGTCGTTGGCAAACTTATCATCACAGCCTAAACGGGTTGTTTGTTTTGTAAGATTTTTATTTTTGTTGCAAGTTTTGAATTTTCTTTTGTATTTCCAAATTCAAATTTTCAAATTAATAATTCAACTAATAGGTACAATAAATGTGAATGTTTGGATAAATTGGACAAACATATAAATAACAATCTAGGTTAATACTAAGTCTTCCTTTTATCCCTATAACTAGGCAGACGAAGTCGCGGGCACAAGCTAGTATATTTATAAATATGTGTCAAACCTGTGAACCAAACTATACTTTCGGTTAACCATATCAATACTGCCAGCAAATAAAAACTCTTGACCAATAGAAGACAACACAATATAAACAAATCCAAGGCAATGTCCTAAATAAATTTGTAAAAAACTTTGTATAAAAAAAAAATCGTCAGATGTTTTCTTTTTTCGTCATGCTCTCAACAGACGGACAGACAGATAGGTGAAAAAAACTAAATCCTCTTAAAAATAGATATGGATTTGAAAATATCTACTATGGGGTCCTAAACAAATACTTAGATGTGCTACAGAAACAGAAAGGCAAAACAACTATTCCCCCTTTACCATCCCATTTGTGATGGTTATAAAAATAACCAACCACTGACTTAAACACAAAGACCTTCACAAAAAACGCTTCAAATAATTTATTCATTTAGCTGTGAAATTACAATTTTTCATAACCGCACAATCGTTTGAATAGTTAATCAATCAAACAAATATTAATGTTTTAAAAAAAAACCCCCCTTCTGAAAAACATAACAAATGCTTCAATATTTTATTGAATTATTTAATGAACTGCTCACATTTTAAATTGATTGATGTCGATAATAAATATTGTTTGTATATTAATTGCTACAAGTATACACATACACACACATATACTTTCATTACATTTCTGTAAATTGGTATTGTATCAATGTATCAACGTCATTAAAACAAATGTTTAAATGATTTTCAGTTAATTGCAAAAACGGGAAACGAAAAAAATAAATAACTGCGAAGGATATTAATAACACAATAACAAAAATAGATTCCTGCTTCTGTTAATCCCACATTTGCATACTATACGTCTGAAATTTGTACGTGCATCCTTAGCACAGCATATTTGTTATCAACCCGTAAAATACTCATTGAACTGATGAAGAGAAAAAAAAATATTTTTGCATGAAGTTGCTATAAGTCTATTCGATGTACTACAAGGCATGATACGTTTCTTTTTTAAACACTTCACTAGTGATGCCAACGTTATATACACTTCATTCACTTCATTTGTAATTTTTACAATATTAATATTCAACTTTTTCAATCTTTCAGATTAATTAATTTTCATCTCCATAGTGCTTATATTTTCTGAAAGGCTATGAAGACCACTAAACAAATTCCTTAAACATCTGTGTTGTTTAAAATCAATTTTAAGAAGCTAACACATGATGCATTATTTCTGCACATGGCAAACATTTTTTGTAAATATTCGGGAATAAATTGCTATTAAAAACCAGCAAAATCGCCCATACCGACGGGTTTTTCTCATAGTCTTACTACGAAATTTGAAATGTTTAAGCCATTAAATAATTTATGGAGACGTTTGTTACTATCTTAATATATGATATTTTTTTAGGGCTATTACTTTGGACAAATAGGCTTCTAAGCGGCAGAGTTGTGGGCAAAAATGTTTTAGAAAAATATTGATTTTTCAAAATATATTAAATTTGTCAAGCTCATAATTTCTCTGGTCTGCAGATGTATCAAATTGGTGATACATTTCATCATAACTTGAGACTTATTAGTCCGATTTTGATGAAAATACGACCAAAGGGTTAACAATTATTCTCTTTCTTTAAGTCAAAACAACTTTTTTTATATATTCAAGTGTTTATGAGTTATTAAGACATAAATAGGAAAAAAAGATTATACGCAAACTAACAGTTATTTTTTTCAAAACGTATTTAAAAAATTTTTAGGATAAAAATTTTACATTTTTATAATTTTTCAGAAACGTAGGAATATTGTGAATAAAATAAGCTATAAATCATAAAAATCGGTTAATAAATGTTGATTTATTATAGGTTTCTAATGAAATGACTTAACTAGCAGAATGAAAGGCTCCGTAAAAAGATTTCAAATGCATGATGGCCGCTACTAGGACATGTCATTGAATAAATTTATAAATGTGTAAAATTTAGTAATTTGATATTTACTAGGTGATTGATTCGGTTTTTTAACCGGTGGAAAACACGATTTTTCTACTTTTTAAGTGATCGGTTACACAGTAGTCGGAGACACCAGACTGCAAACTTAAACAGGTTCCTATACACACACATACATATGCATATAAATTAAAATTTTTCAACTGAAAATATAGATGATTATTTACCAACAGTGGCGAATAAAAGTTACATAAATCTTAAAAGTAATTAAATTTTGTCTAAAATATTAACAAAATTGTCTGAACTAACCAACCAAACTAATTTGTATGTGTGTAATACGCATAAAAAACTGTACTTTATGTTCAACTAGAAAAGCCCGGCGCACGTTGCTACGCCCCTTAATGAATAAAAATGCATTCTGAATTTAAATTGAATATCAAGTGCAAGAAGCTAAAAATTATAACTTATTTTTTATGGGCGTGGCACTGCCCACTTTTCTAATCACGAAATTGTAAAGTCATGACAGCTCAATATGTGTGCAAAGTTTAACAAAAATCGGTCCAGAGCAAGTATCTTAAACCTATAACTTTTTTTATGGGCGTGGCCCTGCCCACTTTTCTAACTACGAAATTATATAGTCATGACAGCTCAATATTTGAGTGCAAAGTTTCAGAAAAATCGATCTAGTGCAAGTAGCTAAAAATGATAACTATTTTTTTTGGGCTTGGCCCCGCCCACTTTTTACCACCCACAAACACTCCCTGGAATGTGTACAAAAACTTGCCGAAGTTTGAGTCCGATCGGTTTTACAGTTTTGGAGTCTATAGCTAACAAACACACACACACACACACAGAGTTTCACTTTTATACATATACATAGCTAACGAAATTTACAAATCTCAGTAAATTATACTTGAATTAGGACCTATCACCAAAATTATAAATAAAAAAATATTTCAGAAAAAATCAGGTTTTTTTTCTAAATATATTTTAAATGAGATTTAAACAGAACATTTACAACAACCGTAAAAATATCTATAGATAAAACGAAATTAATTTAAAAAATTTACAAAACAAAATTTACAAAACAACAATAAATTTTTTATAAAAAGTTGGATGACAGAAACTTGCCGTTGATATATTTTATGGATATAACAATACAAACGACATTTTAGCATGTTTTTTAAAACAGTCCAGGTGTCTGTTTGCAAGATAGAAAAAAAAATATGACCACAAACAAATTTGCCTCTATATATGCTTAATTTTAATACCAACAAAGTAAAATAAATAAACATGAGCCATTATATAAAACTAAGTTCACATTTGGTTAATATTTGTCAACATTTTTCTTAAAAATTTTTCTAATTTTATGTGATTTTCTATTATACGAAACATGTTCAAAATACATACATAACAATAGATTAAATATAGATACAAATAGATACAATTTAGTGGTTACATCTATTTATTCAAATATTTGTGTAATGTGATTATTGCTTATTAAATAAAACAAAAAATACTTTAAATATGTTGCAGACAGTATAAATGAAGCTTTTATTATTTACTAACTTGTGCCCGCGTCTTCGTCTGTGTAGTTATCGGGATAAAAGTTAGACTTAGTATAAACCTAGACTGATATTTATTTATGTTTGTCAAATTTATCGAAACATACAAACATAACTCACATTTTAGTAAGATAAGTAGAATTATTGATTTCAAAAAAAAATAAAATATTTACAACACAAACAACCCTTTTATACTGTGTGATGATAAGTTTGCCAACGACTTCGCCTGGTTAACGCGATAAAAAGTAGCCTATGTGTTAATCTATGTGCCGCATTTCATTTAGTTCCGTTTAGCCGTTCTTGCGTGATTGAGTAACAAATATGCAAACATCCAAACATACAAACATTCACATTTATTATATTTATTATTAGTAGGATAACTTTATTGTTTTCCTGAAATGTTTTCAAAAACTTTACTGTGTCTTAAGTAGTTGTGAATACTATAATGATTCTCAATTTATAATTAATTGTCCACAAAATCTCAATTTAAAAAAATATTTGCGGTGCATACATGTATTATCAATTCATTTAAGATTTTAAAACAATTTTTATTATTTATTAAACTAAAGTGAATGATGTTTTTTGAACATCACTTTCAAAATTGCTCTTCGCTGTTTGTAAGGGATTACGTATAAGATTTTAGCTGAATGTTGTACAAGATATGTATGGGAAATGAGTTAAGCAAAATTGATTGGATTCCCATGATATAAATAATGTTTTTAATTCATTGTCACGTGTGTATTTTAATAGTTTGTAATTTGCATGTTTTAATATTTCTCATTAAATTGTAAAGGAAATCTTTGCATTGAAATAATAATTATGGAGCTTTCTTTCATGTGCTGCTACTTTATGAAATTATCTTAAAGAGTGTTCTTTTATTTAACAATTATAAATTTATAAAACTACCTCATCAATATACAATATTTAATTAATTAAATTTAATATTACTTCAAAACTGTAAGAAAAGTATGAAATTTCTGACATCAGCACTTTATTCATCACACTCATATTTTTAGTTGACATTTCTGATAACACAGTTATTTTCTAAAAACATAAGAAACTAGAAAAATTAATACATTTTCGATAACACCATGCAAAACCCTGTCTGCATAAATAAGATGATTAGCTATTTCTTGTCACGCTGTTTACTTTTATTTAAAAAACAAAAAAGAAAACATGCAGCCGAACATAAATTAGCAAATAATTTATATGTATTTGTAGGCACACACAGATAAACAAAAAGTAATTAAAATATCAATTACTTGCAAAGTAACCTGAATATGGAGTAAAGGGTGAGCCATATAACATTTTACTTTTTACACCCTTCCCACAAGAGTCTAAAAGAGTAAATATAAGTTTGTCTGTCTGTACGTAATTTCTACAGTATACATTTGCGATCCCGTACAGTCCACCATACCAGAGATCCATAAGTAAGAATTGGACGTACTACGGCCGTATACATCAATTTAATCATGTTAGGGAAGAGTCCTCATTTTCTACCAAACATCCCGTGACACGTTTAGTAGGCTACCGTAGCCTTAGAATAAATGAAGAATCAATGAACTTAAGCCAAAATAAAAATGATTCAGATTCAAATTAAATAAAACAAAGTATGTTTTTATTTTAGAATTTTCCCGACGTTTCTTTTGCTTGTTATAAACTTCTTACAATGTGTTTTTATGTGTGTATTTGTAAAAATGATTCCGTTTATATTGTCGATTACTTATTGTTTTTTATCATTCTAAAAAACTGGACATCACGACACAGAATTGAAAAATAAATAAAAAAAAAATTAAATTTTTAATGTGACCCATAATTTATTTTGGCTTAAGTTCATTTATTCTTTCATTTAATTTTATAATTCATTTAACTTTATAATTCAAATTCAATTAAATTGTAACCATTTTTAGGAATATTCTTTCTAAAATTATTTCCGATATTAGCCGAGTAGAATGCATTTTCGAAATCAGCTACGATTTCATCATCATCACTCTTTATCGGTATAGGTGAAATAAAAATTCAACAAATTTGAAAATTAATACTAAGATTCACTAATTCAAATTTCATTGAATTTACATAAATAGGAATTTTAAAATTACATAGTAGTATACCAATAAAGAGTGCTGATGACGAAATCGTAGCTGATTTCGAAAATTCTACTCGGCTAATATCGGAAATAATTTTAAAAAGAATATTCATAAAAATGGTTACAATTTAATTGAATTTGAACTATAAAATTAAATGAAAGAATAAATGAACTTAAGCCAAAATAAAAAATGGTTCACATTAAAAATTTAATATATAGTAAAAGTTCGAATAAAATATATATATATATAAAAAATAAATTGATACAAAATAACCCAAAATCAATAGTCAGCCTTAATATTTTTTTTTTTTTTTTTTTTTACAAATTCTGGAAAACAAAGAAAGCCCATATAGGCACTTAAATAAAGCGCTTAACTGAGAGAATATAAAACATTATAAAACCTTTAGGATTCATAATAGCCGTATTTATATTGGGCACATCTGGTAATTACAAATGTACGCACTTCAACCCTCTGAATATTGGTGTCAAATGAAAGGCATTGACCAGTTGAAAATAATAAATAATAAAAAAAATTAAAATCCAAGATGGAGTCCAAAATAAATATTGGTGACCAGTTATCAAGGTTCATTTCTTGAAATCATCGGTTTTCGAAATAGTTCTCTTAGTAGTTTAATTGCATCATATGCTGTGTGCATGACGCACCATCCTATTGAAACCACATACCTACAATACCGATGTCTTCTCACTGCATGCAAAAAGCATGGTTGGCATTCAAAGGTTTATTTAGTTATTGTATACTTACATACATATAAGTATATGTGACTTTCTCCGAGAAAAGGGACCAAGTGTGTGAAAATAAAGTTTTGAGAAAAACGCATTTAAAATTTCATAACGCATTATCACTGTGAACACACCTTTAGTTGGGAGATGCGATTTGGTATGGTTAGTAATGATTGGGTACCGACTTTGGTGACGTCATGCCTATGTGGTAACGTATTTTTTCACTTTTAGTGTGACAATACCTTTACTATTGTCTCTGCTATGTTTGTTATGATCTCGATACTTGATTCTTAAGCCGCAACTAGTGACGGACGCAACAACGTTTTTATGGGGTAAATAAATTTTTATCAGAAATCTAACCCATTTCATCTTATTCTACACACCTTTAGGTACCAGTATCCACTCACTTCACACCCAGCAAAAATTGCTGCATACCCGGAAGCAGGTTTGTAAGGGAGAGACAAATGTACTCTCCTTTCCCAACCTGCTTCAGGAAGGCATGATTTTTATATGAGATGTCCCACTTGGTAGGGCTCTTTGATGCTGTAATTATTTGCTATTTTCACACATGGTTAATGCACTAATATCATGTCTCTTTTATGTGTTTTCAATAAATTTTTTAAGAACTACAGTAAAGAGAGGTAATCATTCGCTTACATTCCTGCATCCTCGTAAGCGAGAGAAGTTGCAGTAAGTTATTTTATAAGAAATGAAATATATTTAATATAAATTTCTGACTTCCATTTATAGCACCCTCGAATGCGCTCTAATATTGCGCTATAAGAAGGCATGATTTTTTTTACTGCTTACCGGTACAAAATAAATTTTTGCTAGGCAATAGGCCCCTATTCTCGGAGAAAGTCACATATATATTAATATCTGAGTTAAGCCGGCTTTTTGCTTTTTTTATCCAGTACTTTTATAGAACATTTTAATCATACCCTCTCCCTTGTTCAACAACAATGGTTAATTCTGTTGTAAAAATAATATTATAAGCCAATATTTATAAATAAGTAGTAAAAATATTTATGATTTTTCAAATTGTTTAAAGTTAATATTTATTTGTTGTAATAAAAAATGTTTTTAAAAAATGTTTGCTTGTGTTGTTTCAATTTCAGGTGACCAGCTTTACCACCGCCAACGTAAAAGGTACCATACCAATGCCATCATCCAGTGCGAGCGCACTGAAAAAGCAACAACAACACCAAATAGCAACAATCGAAACACCACCGAACAGTGCTGGAGCACTACCAATGCAAATACCAACCGTAACCTGCGACTTAGCATCAGACATTTCCACCTCCGAGGCAGCGGAAATTGAACCGCATCACCTAGTTTATCCAAACAGTAGTTGTAGTAGTATGGGTCATCTGCCCTCCAATAACGTAGACACAGCAAGTAATTTAAGTACATCAGCGAATTGTAAGGAAGCATTAAATGTGAGTACAATAACAACGGGTCATGGGGCCCTTAATGTGCCTGTACCACCCTCAATGGCTGCCAACAACAACAGCACAACGACAGCTTCTTCTCATGCTTTAAACAACAACAATGGTAGTATAACAACGACAACAACGACCACAAATGCAACACTGGCAGCCACAACATTAGCGCCTTCTGCGGCCAATGAACTTAAGGTATCACCTTTAGCCGGACGCTGTCGAGCCTTGTCGGTGGGCATCGATTCTGATATGGTAAGTGAATTTGATCCATCAAGTTCAGATTCTGGTGTTGTTAGTCGTTGTGCGGTCGTAAAACCACTAAAATTTCGTCTATGCCAGCCAATATTTGGTCGCAAGTCTAACAATCGACGGCAAAATGAATCGAAAACGGTGATGGCAAAGGATGTGCCGAAACAGGAGATTGTCAAGGCCGAACTAGAGCCTGTCATAGAGAAAGTACAAAAGCCGCGTGATCCCGAAAAGGAAAAACGACGTATAGCACGTAAAAAAGAGAAACGTGCCACCCTTATATTGGGCCTTATTATGGGCTCCTTCATTGCCTGTTGGCTGCCTTTCTTTTTTCTCTACATTTTAATGCCAGCGTGCTCGACTCATTGCCATATACCCGACTCAGCATTTGCCATTGCCTTTTGGCTGGGCTATATGAATTCGGCCCTTAATCCGGCCATCTATACCATTTTCAATAAAGACTTCCGTCGGGCATTCCGTCGCATACTCTTCAAGTGATGTTTGGCCTATGTGTGCTGTTATCGGTGCGTTCATGCCAGTATCGAAAAAGCAACTGAACGTGCCATGGGCAGCGCACCCATGGGTTATAACATGTATCGTTATAGACGTTAGATTTTGTTATTTTTTGCTTAATTATTTTTATTTCTTTTAAATTAATCGACGATGAAAAAACAAAACCAAACAAACTGGAAAATAAGTATTTAAAACAAGGTTTCGCCAGCAATAACAAATTAATTATATGTAAATGAAATATTAAATTAATATTTCTCTTTCACTTCATTTGCTCACTTCAGTTAATTATTTACTTAGCGCTAATTTGTGTGTTTCTGTTTAATTTGGTAACAGGGTTAATTGCAAAGTTTTCTTTTATATGTGAAAACAAATATTTTTCAAAAAGGTATTGTTTTTTTTTACGAATCCAAAATTTAGCTCATTTTAAAGCATTAAAAGGCTGTGAATTGTACGTTTTTTTATTTTATTTATTTTTCTTTTCAAAGAGGTATTTTTTGAATAATCTATTTATACCTTTTCAGGAGTTTTATTTCTAAGAAATATTATAAATCGACAAAACCAAAACTTAAAGTTTTTATTTTATTTTAACTTAAAAGTTATTGTTGCAAACAATAATCAAAATAGTAACTGTCATCTGGACTTAAAATATTTATAAAACTATATTTTTAAACCATAAATCTTCTCAATTTATTTTCATTTCAAAAACTAAAGCGAACATGTTATACAACTACAAAACAATGTGTCGCAGATTTACGGAAAACCAAAACTATTTAAATTCATGCCATTTAAAACAAATAAATGAATTTCATGTTTTGAAAAAATATTTATATTTTATAAAAAATAAAATGAAAAAAATAATGTAAATACTTAAACTGCATAAAAATCAGAAAATGAAAACAATCAAATCAAATACTAGAAAAACTAAAATCAGCTTTAAAATATTTCTCAATGACACTTTAACAGGACAAGAAAAAAGCGAAAATAGAAATCAAAGTAGGAACAGCAAGATAAAAAATAGAAAATATAATGGAAATAAAAAATAAATTGAATTGCACTTGTAACAAAAGTGTAAAATAACATTTGTTTTACACACACAAAGAAGACTAAAAGGATTCTACATGCTGCATGTCATCATCAGACACTTTCCCTAAAGCAAAGCAACACAAATTACTCTGCAGAAGAGCCAGATAAAATTAAAAAACAAAAACATTAAGCAAAAATAAAACAATTGCTGTAGTAAACTGTTGAAAATACTAGCAACTTCAAAGTTGTTTCTCCAATGGCAGCATGGTGGCCTGTCGAACAAAATAAATAATGAAATGTAGTTGAAAGATCTAAAGCACTACCAAGCACTACTAGCATTTCGCATGGTTTTCTTTGCTACTTTAGCTTCCTTTTGACCATTGTTGTTTGTTTGTTTGTTTGTACCTTTAACTTGCACCAATTCATTTCCTTTTTGTATTTGTAAAATTTACATTTAAATTGTAATGCGAAATAAATTTTTAAAATGTTTTTTGCCTCTGTTGGTTTTTTGGTCTTTTTTCTTTTTTTTATTTATTTTTTTTTTAATTCAATTATACGTGTTCAAAAGAACTTTAATTCCCACAGTAGAAAATCGCCCGCAAAATCATCTGGAAAAAGAAAACTTTGATGTTTAATCTAGAAACAATTTATCGTAACACTGAATGGTTTTATCAAAGGCAATGAAAAACTTGCTTATGCAGATAAATACTCTCAAAGAGTTAAAGTTTCACTAAAATGTAGCTGCAGCAGATTTTATTGTTACAGATATTGTAAACATCTAACCTACATACAACATTAACATATGAAGCTATACTGGGTTGTTCTGTTATTTTGTGGTAACATTTCTGTTTAACTCATTTATGTGTTTATAGTTTCGAAAGTATTGTATTGTGTGGTGTGTATGTGTGTTGGTTATCATGTTAGTTCGCTACTCCTTAATTCTTAACTGGAGTCTCTATAAAACCGTTTTGACTACACCACATAACTCGCTATATTTGGTGTATCCTAGTGTACGTGTATAAGAGTTGGGAGTACCAAATATACCTGGAAGCTGTGAGGTATCTCAGCAAATCATTCAGTCTGACAGTTTATATTTGACCACAATTCTATAACTATTTAAAGTCATGATAGCACATTCGCAGATAAAATGGAAATCCGTTTTCTCTTTCTAACATTCACTGACCCTTTAATAACAACCTAGGGATGTCCATCTGAGCACGGCTAGTAAGTTGCGATATACGTCTGATATAAAATAGAGCCACGTAAGCCTGGTCACTCTACCTACACATGTATTTATTGCACTCAATAAGATTTTGACTTGTCTGGAGAGCTTTCCTTTCATGGGCCCCAACGTGATTGAGACCGGTTTTGTGTTTGATATATCGAAAGCAAATCCACTCCTGGTCAGATTGCCCCCCGCTCGTTAGCATAGTGGCCATATGAGCACGGACCCAGACTAGAGCAGCGTTATTCAGTTGACAAATCATGGGAAGCTTTATTGCATTGACCGCCTAATTTAACGTGGTTCTATATGACCAGAGTGACAAGAGTGGCGACTAACTGTCAACAAAAACTTCAACATTTTCGTAAATATTCTTTTCATTCAGAATCCTTTATGGCTCCTATATAGCAAATATTTCCACATCAAAAACAGTTCCAGTATGCAAGAGCAGTCACAAGATCTAACTCCACACAATATCGTCCGTAAAGATACTAGTGTCGAAATTCCCTACAAGCTCACCTCTTTCCAACTTACTCCCGTTGGGGATTAGAATTGTATACGCCTTGTCTAAATCCATATTAGGGGTGACATTGTGTGCATGGTGTATGTATTTTACTTAGGCTTTCAAAACTGAAAGGTGCTTAATCTATTTGTTATATGGCAAGAATGTGTAAAGTAATCAAAATAAAATTTTAAGTTCAGCTGCAGTATTTATACAAAATATTTTTGGTTTATTAAGGGCTTATTTAATAGATGTTGTACAAAAGTTTGCCAAGTAAGCCTTTAATAAATCTGAAACATTTTTTACGATTTTCTACATAATATCTATTTATACATAAATGTTCTCAATCCAAAGTAGATTACATTAAATGAACTTGCTCCAAAATTTTCATATTGCTCATCATACTCTATTTGTTTGGAGAATACAATATATTCAACTTTTGTTTTAAACAAGACAATAAATAAAACTCAATAGCCTAAAAATAACACTACCCACTGTATTATATCCTTTTAGTGATCAACAAAAAATGTGCACAAGAAAATAAGATCAAAGTTGGTCCAATGTACATTAGTACTGCAGGGTTGGAGATTTTATTTGGGTCAAAAAAGTTTACAACTATTTTAAAATGCCAAGTAAAACAAAAAATCTTTTGAAATGCAGTTAAGAGTGCTGTGCGCGAATTTCTCGTTGTAAGAAAAAAACCACATTCTCTCGATCACTTTGTTATTATGAACAATTAAAATATTATAAAGCACTTTGTTGTCAATCTTTGGCTACATTGCACTCAATTAAATCGAACAATTGTAGCAAAGAGTGCAGAAATACATTTTTTTTCTTCTAACCCGACTTAGCATCAAACGTTTAGAAATAAAATCTTTAGAGATGAGATGATCAATCTTTTATTTAAAAGAAAATCATAAATTAAATTAAAAATCATAATAAATTTTGTATTAAGTCAAAAAATTTCTCCATTAGCACGAAATTAAGTAGAACATGTTTAACAAAAAAGAAACTATTTCAATAAATTTTATTTGTAATTCTAAATAAAAGCGATGCCAAAGCAAACTAGCCTCACAACTAAATCTATGGCAGTTACTTCAAAAACTTTAATTATATTTTTTTAACCTTTTTTTTCCAAAAAGCTCTTTGCACTACAAGCTTTTGTAAATAATCTTGCGAAAATAGGCATTCCTGATAGACTAAAAAAACTAGTGAGTATATTTACTTTGATTTAAAAATTCGTTAAAATAATAAAAAAAATTACAATAAAAATAACTTTGCTAATACTTTTTTCTTATTTTCAAAAATATTTTTTTAATGTCAAATGTAATGTGTTTTATACAAAACTAAAACATAAACTTTTGAAAAAGGCTAACCAGTGATGCTTTTATTCAGTTCCATTTTAGTAACAGCCATCAAGAAGGGGGCAACAACATTAGAGCTTTAATAGATTTTGTGGTTTCCAAAAAAGCTTCCTATTTTATCTCCCGCCATATCGCCTATTGGCTAGAGATATTAATTTTATTGTTGCTACAGCACTAAGGTAAATGCTAATAAAAGGCTTGTGAATTATGCCTTAGGTTAAGTTAAGTAGAACAGGCAGCTGTTCTGCAGCTCACTTGGGTCCATTATATTAATTCATTTCTGGTACCTGAATAGAATAGAAAGAAGAGAAAAGAAGAGTAAGAGAAGCAGACCAATCCACAGACTCTGGTGTGAATCGAACCTACAACCCCCAGACTAGCAGACCAGCACACTACTGACTAGTCCACCGGGGCACCCTATATTATGCCTTAATATAGATCAAAAAATATTATAAGAACGCCGGAAGATTTTGGAAATTTTCTTATTTATAATTTTTATTTTTTAAATTTTTACAAAAAACTAGTACGCGTAGCACTCTTCACTTACACGTACATAATTCCAACGACTGCATCGTAGGTTAATGAAGATTTCAGATATAGTGTTATATGCCATTTTCTTTATTACTTTTAACGGCACTTTTGATTTTAAATTTTTTCTTAGTAAAGAATATTGTCAAGCCATATTGATAGGGTTAAAATTTCCATCATTTTGTTTCAAACGCCATCTTGGATTTAACACCTTTTTTAAAGTTTACTGTATTCTTCTGGTCAAGGCTGGTTTCATTTGATACCAATATTGTAGGGGTTAAAGGGCAAAAAGTCGCAACTACTATATTTGACTCATACATTCGCACAATAAAGCTATGAGGCCCTCTTGAATTTTTACTTTTTTAAAGTTAACTATATTTAACTTCTTTTGATTTATTTATTAAGAAGTGATTATGATGGTTTTTAATAAAAAATCTATAAGCAAATACTTCTGATATTTTAATACTACAAGTATTTATGTGAGTTTGACGGTCTTCCAAAAAATGATTACAACATACACACAGACAAACGGGCATTTCTTAATCGATTCCCCTAGTTATAAGCTTTCAGACAATATATACTTTATGGGGTTGAAACTGAATGTTGCATAAATTTTTCATGGAATGACAAACTTGTATATACTCTTGAACTCTGTGAGAAGGGTGTAATTAACTGTTTAAAGCGCACCTTATACTCATTTATGTGCATACCAGACATAAACCGGAAAAAAACTACAGTCTGTTAGTCTTTGTTCTTACACTTTTTATACAATCTGACTTTTTCCATACTGTAAATAATTCAAAAAAAATATATATTTTCTTAACTGCTATTCTTCCAATACCAGAAAAAAGCGAGATCAATAATGAAAAAAACATTGTATATAACATGTGAGACTATTAGGTAATGTATGCCATGCCTATTTACGGGAGAAGAAGGTACAATTGATAAACATTCGAGAAATTTATACACAAACTTAGATGGGTTATACAAACTCTTAATACAACTCTTTATTACTTCATCCATTATTTATTGAACAAAAGTTTTAGAAAACTCATTTCCACGTCTAAGTTATATCTTAATTCCAATAAGATATAACAACTCATACATATAAATGTATTCAATATATGTATATGTGTGTATAATATCAAGTAGCTAATATTTAACTAAAGGGGATAAATGGCCCTTTTACAAAAAGATGCTTAAGAAACTCCACTTCAAATCACAAATACACCTGTTACGAAGAGTAGTAGAGAGAAAAAAAAATAAGGATACGAAAATAGGAGTGTATTTTTTTAATAAAGTTTTTCTGCCAACTGCTCTTCTTCTGGTTTTTTTTCATCTCAAGTTTGATTGGTTATTCTGAAATTAATAAGTAAAAACAATTTTTTTAACAAAGATTTTATAAATGTTACACCAGCAATATAGTATTTATATTTATTGTAATTGTTTTGTCAATTTCTGTATGCATTTATATACAAGCATCCTGTTAGAGGAAAAAGTTCTTGTACATACATAGAAATGTACATATGGCTTTATAAAATGCATATAGATATTATATAGTCTAGTTTTGTGGTGCATTTATTTTCAAAAAAATTTCTGCTGATGTAATACTTTTTCCATATTGTTGGTTGGTATACTTAAATGTGTATCGCTGTGTGTCTACGTGTGTGAGATAGTGTTGTTGTGTCTGCTTCATACTCCCAGATGAACCATTAAGTAAATCCTACAGTTGGTGTCGAGCTTATATTTATTAAAAATATATTACTTGTAAAACACTGAAACCATAAAACTAATAGCAACTACAATATGTAGTACCACACATGTTCGTACCACCTTAAAACATACAAGTAACACGCCATTGTATACTCTGCTTTAAAACATCCATACTCAAGTGTATCGAACAAAAGTACACACACACACTAGTTGTACCAGTACCTCCATACAGCTATGAAATATAATATTTATTAAACAAGTAGGAAAATTTGTTTTTTTTCTTGTTTTTCAAAAAAATCATTTTATCATTTAAGCCTGTAACTATATACAAGGCTGTATATTGGAAGACCCGCACTTGTTTTCCTTTTTAATTTTTTGCCTTCTCTGTGTATAAATTATTAAATTCCTCTTCATCATATGTCTGCACTTGACAGAAGCTTAAGGATTCTTTATTTGCACATTTGTCAAATGAGAATAAAATAACAAAAATATTGTTGTACACAATAATACTACGACACCACATATGATATCAGGCAATTAATTTGTTATAAGAAAACAACCATATAGTTGAACTTTCATAACTTTAGCTTCTATACGTCAAACCATATATTGAATCAAAAATCGTTGGAATCGTTATTGGGGTTGCAACAGGAGCCTAATAAAAATTTCATTAAATGCCAAAATCAGCTTAATTTTATAACAGTGAATTAAACAAAGAGACCAAATTACATTTACTGTTATTTGACATCATCTTGGTTCAGGAGTCCCTAGTATACAATTTCTATATCATAAACAAAAAAGTACCATGAAAATGAAAATTATACTTACTGGGTCCTCAATATCAAGGTGCAAATTTCAAGTTTAAATATTTCTTTTAACAAAATTTCAATAAATATGATTTAACAATAATATTGTCTGCAAAAACTTCTAATTTGCATGTGTTGTTCAGTGTGCTGTTTTAAAGAGCGGCTTACCGATTAAATCTAACACTGTTGGAGTCGACAGCATTCATCCCAAGTTTCTTAAAATTATAGTTTCCAAACAATTTCCTTTGTTGACTTTTCTTATCAACATAATACTTACCACTACCTGTTAGCTTTCATGTTGGACAATCACCGAAATACTACCTATACCCGAATCTACTTCTGAGTATTGACCTATAGCTATTTTATCATTCCCTTCGATAATTCTAGAAAATCTGATGCACAACCCTAAAATAAACTTTGATGACAACAATAATTTGCTATCGAAGCGACAATCTGATTTCCGGAAGACCAAAACTGTGTTATAACTTTTATTGATGTTGCTAGCGATGAATGTCAATAATGGCTAGATTACTATTTTGGTTCTCCACGATAACTCACAACTACTTGATACTATCGATCACAATATTTTATGCTGCAAATTACAAAATACATTTGAATTTTCAAAAACAGCTATAAAATTGATTAAGTCGTACCTTAAGAATATACATTAATATGTGAAAACTCCTACTTCAAAGTCTGAACCTCTCTTAGTTTCTCTGTATTTCAATGATTTTCAAACTGTAATGCAATATTGTAAAATTTAACTGTATGCTGCTTATATATATAACTGAATAATGAATTACATCGTATTTATTTGTGGGCAACAGCTAATAATTTGAGTATAAACCCAAAAGAAAAATCGAAATCCAAAAACATTGTTGCTCTTTGATTCTCGTTATATATGCATCACAAGTTTTACTAAATTACCTAATTATTCAAACTTTAGAAGCTCCTTTTTAAAATGTTATAAATAAACCTATTAGGATTCAAATATATTTTCCTTTTATGTACCTCTTTAAAGTCCCTGGGGTATTCACAAATTTAACCAATATGATAATTAAATATGTTAGTAGGCGATAATAACCAATTTGTATAAAAATATTTTTATTTAAAAAATGTACAAAAAAAATTTGGTGTAGAAATATGTGGCAAAAACTTATTATAATGGATAATAATTAAAATTTTTTTTCTGTTTTAATTTTTTTTAAGTAAAAAACTACCATAATATTATTTTTACCTCTTTTGTCTTTAGTCCTCAGCAATGGTGAAAAATTCACCAAAGCTCTATGCACCTGTCAGCTTATAACAACAGGATTACGAAGATAATGAAGCCTTGTCAATTTAAACAGTTTAGTTTTTAGTTTCACAGGCACAGGGTTACGAATTTTAAGAATGGATATCCTTTTTTATCGTATCAGCTTTTTAATTTTTAAAAATGCCTTTTAAGTGGATCTTAACATAAAAAGAAAGACCTACTGTCTTCATTTCTAACCCATAGCATCTTAAGTTTCAACTATGCGTTAATGAGTACGTCACTCCATCAGTCACTTTCCTTACTTGCTTGTATATCTGTGGCTAAAAGGATTAACGGCTTAAGTCGAAAATTCTATTGTAATTGCGTCAGTGTCAAACTATGCCCAAGAGCATAAATCTTTGGCAAGCTATTGCGTAGAAACTTATTGCTTATATTTTTCTAACGAATAATATCATATTAAAGAATTACTTGTTTGAAATTACAATTTAAATATTTATACGAAAACCGATTTCATTATTAACAAGTAAGAGCGCTATATTCGGCCGTGCCGAATCTTATATACCCTTCACAACGTGTAGTCATGCAACAACAGTGGTTTGTGTCACCATTCATCCCATATGAAATACGTACATACATGTAAAAACATACATTTATAAAAACGTCCCATTGTAAAATTATAAATTCACGTATGTATGTTAAAAAAACAAGAAAAAAAAAAAATTTTTAAAAAAATTAAAACAAAAATTTAAAAAAAAATTAAAAAAAAAAAAATTAAAAAAAAAAATAATAATAAAAATATAAATAATATATTAAATAAAAAATAAAAAAAAAAATTAAAGAAAAATTTTAAAAAAATTTTTTTTTGGCTCAGCTGGGATTCGATGCCACGTTTTCTCTAACCAGTATACACGTTTGTATGTATGTATGTTGTTGTTGTAATGTTGTTTTTGTGAAAAAAAAATCGAGGTGGTCGTGGGTTTTTGCTCATATCTCAGTTGTTTATGTACTGATGTTTCTGATTTTCAATACCGATCTACTCCCGAATATTTCTGATATTGTAATACCTTACCCGGGTCCAAGCGATGTCTGGGGGCCTCAAAAAGTTGATTTCAACATACACACGGACAGACGGACAGACGGCCAGACTGACAGAGCTTAATCGACTCCCCTATGCATAAGCTTTCAGAAAATATATACTTTATGGGGTCGGAAATGAAAATTGTAGAAATTTCACACGCAATGACAAACCTATATATACCCTTTTTCACTGTGTGAAGGGTATAATAAAACGCGCAATGCGCATAATAATTTTTCTTTTAATAGAAAAATTTAAAAGTGCTTTCCTGAACAACAAAATCAGGCATAAGCTGTTTTCCTTATTATCACAGATATATTTTTTAATAAAATTTTTTCAAATAGAATTATATGAAATTTCAGTAAAATTGTCTTTTTGCAATTATTCAATATACTTTTTACTTTTCCATTAAAATGTCAATTGTTATGATTCGAAACTCATAATGAAAATGAAAAATATGGCTGCTTAATATTACTTATTGTATGCCATTAAATAACTGGTTTATGGTAAAAGATACTTTTTTAACATCAAAGCCCAAATTTATTAAGAAAATTTATTGGAAATCACAAAACTAATAACTTCCACATTCTATTATGCAAGATAGAAACCATATGAAAAGAAGCAAGAATAATACCAAGCACACGCAATTTTAAATGTTATTGAAAAAAATATGAGTAAATAAATAAAAATCGTTAAATCTTTTGATATCAACAAAAGCAAAGAAAAAATAATAATCATAAATTCCTTTATAAGCCTGCATGCATGATTAACCAAAATAAATTGATTGGATACTGAATATCAGATCGAAACATTTTTTTTCTACACTTCCTTTTAAAAAACATACAAAAGGAAAGAAAATATCTGTTAATAGTGAAGCGGGAGGACCATACATGTAAATTGTATAACAGCGTTTTTTAAACAATACGCACAATGCTTTAATAAATTTTAAATTGATGTACATATGCGTGTATGCAAATAATCGTAAATTTCACTATATTTTTGTTTTTTTAGTACAGTAAATGAAATTTGAAAATTTTTTTTGGATTTAAATTCTTTTAAATATTTATCATGAATTTATTGAAGCACAATATTCATTATAATGTAGGTTTATGTGTTTGAATAAATTAATTTATATTTTTCAGATGTTGATACACATTCGCGGCTACACAATTTATATTATTCCTTTTATCGATATGAAACGATATTTGCTGTTATTAAAAATATTTATTCTGAATTTTATCGCCTATTGGCAAAATCCAATTTCTAGTAAACAAAGTAAATAATTGTCTTAAATTTTTTAGAAATCACAATGATATACTTAAATACTTTTTCTGTATAATAAAATCTTTTTAATTTATATTTCAACCACCTATGTTTTTATATCAAAGTCTTCAGGAACGCCACAAAACTCTTTAAGATGAAACTACGGGTTAGGTATTGAAGTTTTTCATATTTTTTATTATTCTTATAAATTTAAAAAAAAATATTATTAAAAAATAAGATCACAGCGAATACCAAAATAAACAAAGTGATTTGAAGATTAAAAGTATTTGCAAATAAAACAGTACATGTCAACATAGTGATTCGCAATGAATAAAAATGTTAGAATGCAAGCACTCAAGAAAATTTAGGTTGTACACAAGTAATTATATGTTCCAGTAAATTGAAAAAAAAAATCAGAAAGTAATTTTCAAATGTGTTAAGATATAAAAACGTATGTGCTTGTTAGTAAACTAGATTTCGTCGACCTTTTTCACTTATTCCTTTTTACGATTTTACGAGGTCATAGAAATTAATGGAAAGACCTTATATTTTCATTATCAAAAAATTCCGATGTTTCATTGGTGTTTTTTCCAACTTCATCAAGTATTTAATATATATTTAATATTTATTGTAAAAAATTAAAATACATAATTCTTAAAATAATATCGCAGCTTCGTAAATTTAGACTTCAGAACACAAAACTTAAATTATATCACAGTTTTGTAAATGTGGACAACACAACACAAAACTTAATAAGTTTAAGATAATAATATTACAGAATAAAATATTGTTTTTTAACAGAAATAATTAAGCAAAGCTAAGTCAACATACTGCGCTAGTGCTGAACGCATTTTGAATATATGTATGTATATAGAAGCTATGTTGTTGTTCCATTAAAAAAAATCGGAATGGGTCCACCTTATTTTAAAAATTGTTTCAAGCCAGTAAAGAGTGCTTAAATTAAGCAATATTGCATTAATAACTTAAAATTGTTAAAAATGGACTTAAGCGGTTGCCCACGAAAACCACAGATTTGTTTTTCATTATTCGGACTGCATGGGTATGAGTGATGTACAACACGAATATTTCGTATTAAATATTACGTATACGCGTAAGCGTACCCAGTAAAAAAACAATGACAAAAGAGAGAATTTGTCGGGGTGCAACTGAGAGCGAAGTAATTTAATAAGGCGAAAATTAATACGATTTTAACATCAGCGTGTCAGTGGAAACTATGTGCCTAACCGAAAATTCATGGGTTAATATTGTTTGTTGACATGAATTGTAACCGACGTTTTATGAGTTTATTTTGTTTGTTTACATGAATTGTTTAAGATATTTAGCATTGATTTTGCATTCATTTTAAAGCACATCATTGGCTGTAGTGCAAGGTGCATTAAATTTTAAAGATTTCTAAATAGCGAGAAAGCATTTATTCTAAATAACTTCCTAAAGGCGACAAAGCTTGTCATTAATGTTGTGTTTTAAATTCATTACAACATCATGCAAAAAATATCTTAAATAATTCTTGTAAACAAACAAAATTAACTTCTGAAACATAGGTTACTTTTCACCAAATATGCATGAGTTCTATGCATTTATCAGAAAACATAATAAAGATCATTAATATAATCATGTCGACACATGACACGCCAATTTTAAAATCTAATGTTCTTACCTAAATTAAGTTAATTCGTCTTCATTTGAAACCCTGTAACCTCACTTCCCACATCATTTTTTATTTATTGTTTAACATAATAAGTTTTAATAAAAAATAACAAAAAAAATTTAAGCCTAAATAAATCTAAAACTGCTTTACTTTCACAGCTGAAATTATATCCAAATATTTTATATATTTTCTTTTCAAATAATGCACATCCAACACCTAATTTGACATGAAAATTTTAGAAGTACCACCACACTTAAACTGAATAACATTTAATTCCAAATTTATGCAAAATATTGAAAGATGTTACTAAGGAAGGATTAATTATGATATAGTAAAATTAGATTATATAAATGAGAAATTACTCCTGTACAATTTTTTATGCTAATCTCTCGGACACATTTTAATGTATCTTAATGACAATATTCGGTGTCAGACTGTGTTGGGTACCAGGGCACAATGGAATCGTCGGCAATGAAATTGCTAACGAACTTGCGCGCCGTGGATTGGCATTGGTTTCGACGAGCGAAGAGGACATGGTGAGACCTCCTTTGGGATACTATTTTGGGCGTATCAGGGCGTGGGTATCTGACAGGACCGATATGACGTGGAGGGACAGAATAGACTGCAGGGTGTCAAGGGCTTTATGGCCCGGGTTAAACTCAGTGGACTCAACGGTTCTTCTGGGCCTGGGTAGGGTATGTCTGAGGGCCACTATTGGGGTTTAACCAGGGCACTGTCCTGTGAGGGCTAGGATTAGTAAATGGGATCGCGACACTCCGGATTATTGTAGGATGTGTGAGGATGAAGAGGAGTTGGAAACTGTGGAACACATTGTCTGTCACTGCCCAAGGCTACATAATCACAGGCTAAAGTGGTTAGGTAAACGATTCCACGATGAGTTGGGTGATGTTTCAAAGTGCAAGCTGGGGAATATTATCGGATTCATCATGGGGATCGGGTGGCTAGTGAACATGCAATGGGGCTCGTAGAGAATATGTTTTTCTTTCTTCTATTTTATTTCCTACTAACTCTTTTTTATTTTTATTATTTTCTCTTGTACTATATCTTTGGAAACTTTCTCTCTCTCTCTCTCTTTTCTATCCTTAATACATGAAAGGGTAACGCAATGGACCTTATTGGTCTCCGAGTGTGGCTGTAGGAGGCAGATACTGCTTTCTGCATCCCCCTTTCCTACCTACCTACCTACCTAATGACAATATTAGCGTTACTCACAACAACACTTCATATGAAAAATTATGATAAAGTTTAGAGAGAAGTTGTATGAGTTCACTGGTAGGCTATAATTTAATTTTCCTAAAATCTAAATAAATTGAGACAAAAGTTGAAAGACATTCTTCTGTTTTTTTGGTTTTTGAGGGTTTATACTGTTTTAGCGGCTAAAGCCCACTATATTTATGTACACGTTAGTTAAACTAAAAACCCAATATTTAAAGAAATTGATTGTTAAGCCAAAGTCACGGGCTAATCGCAAAGTGTAATGTCAAAAATAGTTTAATTCACCTTGACTTTATTTATATGAATTAAATAGTATTAAAATAAACTGATTGATAACACTATTCCTTTTTTAATATGCAAATTCACTTTGATGGAAAACACCTAATAACTTCGTTGTACCAAATAGCAGTTGCATGTACTTGCATAAAGACGCCTTCCAGTCCTTAAATTTAAAATTAAAATAAAAATTTAAAAATTTTAATTAAAAATAAATAAATATAAATTTAACTTAAAAAATTAAAACTTTAATATTTAAAACTTTTTTAAATAAAAACAATTTTTTTTTAATTTTACTAACCTACAAAAATATAAGTTAAAGAATATATATATATACTGTTAAATATCACACGCAATTGGTGTTAAACTGCATTTACAAGTCCTGTGCATTTAAATTAAATACTTAAAACTATATGGTTATGCTTAATAAGGATGTCCATATCTCTTGCGTTAGAAAGTAATATCTGAAATAATTTCTTTAACTACCATTTATGATGCTTATATGTGGATATAATTATGACGGTTACTTAAATGACAGGGTAAATATCAATATAATTATGGCAATAATGATAATATTTTGAAATCTTTTTCTACGTAATTATAACATGGCACCACAAGAACATAAAAAATTTAAAATATTTATTCACTTTATGATTGCACGTCACCATAAAATTTTAATATAATTTCATGTAGGTTGCTGTACGTCAAATTAAGTATTAAATCCTAACCATTTTCTAAACCAAATAAATTTGTTATTTGCTACAACCTCGTATAAAAGTTGAGTTTTTCGAAGCAGTAACATTAAATTTTAAAATGTAAGGATACTTTCAGTCATTTTGAAAAAAGCTTTTGTCGGATGCAGTAGTGGAAATAAAAAAAACTTAAAAAATAATTTACTATGAATACATGCATTCTTCTCTTATTGCGATGCCGGTTTGAATGATAATAGAATTAATCCTAAAATGAATACAATACCAAAATGTTATTTGGGTCAGCGGACCGTGTTTAAATAAGTAGTTAAATAAAAATATGCAAGCACTTGCTCTTTGTGACGAGATAATAGAATGAATAGAAATTATAATCATTTGCTTGCAAATTTAAATTAATATTGTTGCAAATTAAACATTATTTTATGATCATGTCTTAACTATAGTTTTGTCTACGTGTAGAGTAAGCTCAGAACCTTTCACGTACACACATCCTAAAAGGCGAGCTGAAAGTTTAAAAGATTCCTACTACCACTAAAAGCTTTTACCTTTGCAAATATTAAGAAATGCCACGTCCACTATTGTGAACTTCCAAATTTTTGACTAGGATTTACACATTTTTAATTTAAACTAGATTGAACCAGATGTACACACTATTATTTTATATATTTTTTAATACTCCCAATGTCTTACTTTCCCAGATATGAAAAGAAAAACGCCTTTACATGGCTAATGTGAACCGCTCTAATGCCAGAAAAACTCACATAATTACATTAACAATAATGGGAATATTTCTTCCATACTAATGGAACTATTAAATTCTTCTGTATTTATTAAAAAAAAATAATAATTTGTATTTATTGTTTCCAATTAAATGTTGGCATTCATTATGGCCAGAAAATGTGTTTGCATTAATCTCACATATGAAGTCAACATTTATTTAAATAAAATTATTAACTAATTATATTCACAGCAAAATGATAATAATTTTAACTTTAATATGAGTTTTTATTATACAAACTTTAATCAATATTAATTTAATATAAATGGCATAAAATGTTTGTTACAGAAGCATACATTTTAAACGTATAGTATTACTTCCTTAAAATAGTAATAATTAGAAAAATTTAATTTAATTTAAAATTTAATTTAAAGAAAGCAAACAGTTTTTCAATTCAGAACTAGAATACTTAACTTCTTAAATGGTCTCAAAAGAAAACATTTACGATTAAGAGCAATTATGTTAGACTTAGCTCATTGATGGCAAACTAAAGAAAGAGAAAATTTAGTAAGACTCAAAAAAAAACTATAAATTAACATCTTTTGATTTAAGTCTCTTTTGCTTAATATCAGAGATTTATTACATTTATATCTTTATGAATGTTGATCTATTTCCTTGCAAATGAGAAGTAATCTTACTTTTAAGCCCGTTATTATTTAATTTATTCAAAAAAAATGAAGGCAAATATTGTAGTTTTTGTTAAGAATTCCATGCTTTAGTACCAAAGTTATTTAATACCGGGTGTCCCAACTAGAACGCAATTTTTAAATTTGGTGCTATTCGAAGTGTCATTGTTTGACATTTGAACAATTGTTATTGTTTGCTAGTAGAAGGTACGAGGTTAGTAAAAATGGAGCGCTACACGAATGAACAACGCATTCTCATTGCGAAATTGTTTTACCAACATGGTGAAAGTTTTGCGGCTACAGTTCGCAAATTGCGATCAATTTGGGGTCACAAAAGTGCTCCAAAAGAGTCAAATGTAAAGAGATTAATGGATAAATTTGACGAAACTGGGTCTGTTAGTGATGTGAAGACAACAACGCGCCTTCGACCAGGTCGATCGACAGAAAATGTCGCAGCTGTACCTGATGATGTCGCTCAAACTCCATCCACCTCAATTTGACACCGAGCTCAGCAAATTGGTGTCTCCAAATCCACTATGCAGTGAATTTTGACGAAAGATTGAAGAAATGAATGTGAAGGGCATGTGGTTTCAACAAGATGGCGCCACATGTCATACAGCCAGAGAAACAATTCATTGAAAATTTCATTAAAAGATGGCGCGTGTGCCAGCAAAGCCGCGGCGGCCATCTGCACGATATATTGTTCCATACATAACACACACATCTTAATCACATCTTAACAGCAGCTTCCACCAAAAGCTGGAAACAACGACAGGTGATTTAGTGACTAACGCTCGTGTTAGTGACGGACTTCGGTTATCTATTTACATTTTTTGGGTGCTGCTACTATTCAACAGAGACTTTTGTATGGATTTTCGTCAACTTTCGGAATGAAGCTTCCCAGTATCTCTAGATAAAATTTTTTCGTTGACCTCGTATGCCCCAACAAGGAATTAGATTATTTGAGCTTTCGAGAAATGTATGTATGAATAAAAAATTATCGCCAGTTTGTTATTGTTTAGTACACTGAACATGGCTATCAAGTGCGGCGGTTGACCACAGTTATATATAGCAACGTTTGCGAATGGTAATGGTAAATCAAACAAAAAACACATTGAAGCTTTAAGAGGAGATAGCGTAGTAAAAGAATCATTTGTTTTCAAAAATAAATTATAATTGCTACGAATATAACATTATCCCCACGATAATGTCGTAATCATAGTTTTATCTACTTGTAGAGGAATCTTAGGACCTTTCACTTACAAAACGTGACGGCACCGGCAGACTTAAAACAAAAAATCATGTATCAATAAGGAGGCCTTAAACTTTATACAAAAGACCCATGTATGCCGCAAATACTACTAATACAGCGCCATGAAAAGGCTGGCTTAACTTAAAATGTTTAATTATACATTTTTAATTGAGGTGACATATAATATTTTTTCTAAACAATTCAGAAAACCTGTTAGAATCCATTACTAACATATCTTTGTGTGTTTTTCTCTATATATATACTCGGGTGTGCACCTGCTGAAGTAAGAGGTATCGGTAAAAGGAATCAATAAGTCACCATATCTCTAGCTTGTGTTTTTCAGTTCCACTCAAATATTTTAATATTATTTAAAGCAAATTTTCTAAGGATATCACTTAATTTCAGATCGATCCAGTAGCTACTTTCTGTGATATAAAAATTTTGAAAATACAAAACATACTCGGGTATGTTACTGTTGATATAAAGGTTAAATAAAATTGGTAAATAAGTATACATCAGTATATATATTTACAGTATATTTAATTATTGAAATTGTAACCCATATGCCCCATTCGATATTTAGAAAATACAACTAGTTTAAAATACGTCCTCAGCTACAGGGAAGTCACATAAAGACTAAATAAAAAATAAATAAAAACAATTTGCCACCTGTAGGCTTTTACAAGTAAATATAGAAATTATTTTAAAAATTATGTCAAAAACACTTATATATTCACTCTTTTGACTTTCAAATAGAAATACTGCAAACAAACACCTTCAACCGTTCACTAATAGTCCAAAACACGTGCTAATATTTTATAAAAATGTTTACTTTAATTTTTTCTTTTAATTTATTTATTTTCCTAAAAAAATAAATTTAGTAAAACCTTTAAAGTTGGCACTACTTACAGCAGCATTAAATAATATCTTGCGTTCATACACGTAATTGATATCTAATCTTTTTTTGTTTTGAATCTACCCTATTCAATTACCATACATTAGGTTTTTTGTTTAAAAGAAAAAAAAATCATAATAAACTCTTATTAAGTAATTTTGCCTTAAAATAATGTCGTGTGGATGTGAATAATAAGCCAATTTGTGAGAAATATTTTTGCTGATAAGCCTTAATCTTTGAAAATATGAGGCAGCACATATTAAGTTATGCAAATTTGTATACAATTTAGAAATACAACTGTTTTTGTTATCTTTTAACAAAATAAAATTATTATACTTCTTCTAATAAATAAAGGAAGGTGTAAAGATACTCACATAAGAAACACACATTTTATCAGCAACATATTTATACCCAATCTAGATCTGTGTTTATGTGTGTATGTGCAATATATGGTTCACTTACCATAACAAGGTCATAACTCAAAAATCACATTTATGTGTACAAAAAAATGTTAAGGTTTAAATCTTTTGCATAATTTTTTGTACTTCTTTTAAATGTCTAATAATTTTTTCGATAAATCGAGATTTCATAAACTTGTAATATAAAAAAAAATTATTTAAAAAAAATAAGTAAAATGTTAGTAAAGGTGCTAAAATTAGAGTTAGTTTTTATTTTAGCTTGGTCTTTTTTTTAACAACACTATTAACTTACATGTAAAAGTGTCATGTATTAAAACAGCAGTGCTTTTTTAAACTAAGATATGAAAGCTCATTGAAGTATTTGCAAAGGTATAAATAAAGCAAACATAAAACTATTTAATATGACATAATATCAGTTAATCATTTGTGCAAAAAAAAATTTCTGATAAATTTTTTTTTATATATTTTATTTTATACCCATGAGAGTGTAAAAGGGTATATAGTTGGTCATAAGTGGAAAGGCCCTAACTCAAACGATTGTTATTATTATCAAGATTTGGCTTTTTCAATAAAATTGCTTCTGGAACTATTATTTTCACCTACTATTGCGCTTAACTTAATTTGTGTCGAGATGTATGTACTGAAGTCACTGAAAAATTCAATTTCGTAAAAAGTAAGAGTTAGAGCCTTTCTACTTGTTACCATCGATATATATGTATTCATTTGCAACCCCATCAAGTATATACATACATATATTTGGCATCCTTATAGATAGAGAATTCGATTTAGCTTTGACCGTCTGTCTATCCGTTTGAGTGTTGAAATCAATCTATTGAAGCCCTCATATATTCAATGAACTCATAAATGATATTAATTAACCAGAAATCTTCTCAAGCATCTTGGTATTGAAAATGAGCAGTTTCGACACAAAGGCGGTTTTTGTTGTGAACTCATTTTTTATTTAGATTGCTGCAATACAAATCTATTGGTATTGTTAGGGGTGTACTAAGTTTTTACACAGCTAAATATAGCGCTATTATTTGTTCTATATATCTTTATTAAAACTTTTAATAATTCCCCATAATCTAAAACTATTGTCACTTTTCATTAAACAATGCACTCGTGCTAACGTGAACTAATTAAAACCAAAGCAGTTCATGTTAGCAAAATTCTTTACAATTGCTTAGTCGAGTTTCATGAGAGAAATTTAAATTTTTTGCAATATCAACCTGTGTTTTACACGCTTAAATGTGAAATTTTTTTAATTATTGTATTATTAAAATAAGTATTAAACTAAAATTATTATTTATAATTCATTACAAGATCACGAGATTCCTTTTTGCAAACTATCTAAAAAGAATGCATTTTCTTTTAACTAAAAGCATTAAGACTTATTAACACTCATGTCGACTGATTCACTGCTTTGCATAAGAAAAAGACTTCAAATTACGATGCCATACATACAAAAAAAAGTTTAGAGCTTGCACACAGGCTATTCTCTAAATTTTAAAATTCAAAATTAACATATTTCATTAATGTCTACGTGCTTGAAAAACATTTGCAGTGGAAAAATTTGTACAAGTTATGGAGCTATCTGAGATTGTTCATGTTACACAGTAGTCAACGTAAAGAAAAGCTTGTTCACGTTAGGCGGTCCTCACGTTGCACGCTGTTCACGCGAATGCTCTGTAAAAGTTTCAAATATCCTTATTTTCAATTTAAACACGAAATGGTAGCAGTAGATAACTATAAATGTCAATAGATAAATTTCAACTGACATAATAAAGAAATTCTTTTTTGAAGGAGAGATGTAGAATTTTTTAAATTGAGACAAAACTATCCAAAATAAGAGTAAAACAAAACGTACATAGATATGTATATTACCTTTTTTAATTCTATGTTTTTTTGTTGTTCTTAAATCACTAAAATTATACTTAGAAAATAATTTGTAAAAGTGAAAGGTTTTGGCAATATTTGATTATTAAAATAATAATTATTTTCGTCGTGGCCTTCCTGAAAACATTGACCAGAGTTTTTTTTTTGATAATTTTATTAATAATTCTATTTAATTTTTGTACCACAAAAAGCTTTTAACTTAAATTATGCTTAACACAGATGTCAACAATTATTCACTACTGCAGCGATTTAAGGAAATACTTTTCAAATTGTATATTTTTTGTCCAAATCCGTTGTCAAAAGCCTACTTAACTCTTTTGCCTATTTAGAAAAGTATAAGTAGATTAACAATTTCAACCTCTTTGACATAAAAATATTTTTCTATTTTACTTTATTTTTTCATTCATACTTAATTTTTTTTATTTATTGTAAAAAAAATATTTAAAAATCTTTTTTTTATTATCTTATTTGAAAAAACAAATACCATATATAAAAAACTTTGCAAAAATAACCCCTTGAGTATAATTAAACTGAAACCATTCTATTTGCATTAAACAAAATATTAAAAACGAAAACACTAAAACAGCACAACGTACGAGTAGTACGTCAAACAAAACTTTAAACAAGTTTGAAGAAGAGCGAAAGGTGATTAAACTGTATTCAGTTTTTATTTTATTTTTGTTTAATAAAAAACAAATCCCTTAAATAACAAATGAAAGAATCAACAAAAAAAAACAATTAAATTAAATATCATTAGTAAAAACTGAAATCAAAAGCAAAATAACGAAATCCAATGTCAAAAATGCCAAAAGAAAAATTGTCGAAAAAGCACAAATTAAAATGTAGATCATACGTGACTACAACTGAAATAACACAAATTAAATTTTAAGTTTATTATTTAAGAAAAGTTAAAATTTGTATCTATGAGTGCAAGCCGAAGAAAGGAATGGAAAAAAAACTTTCGTAATATGTGCACGTTTATTCGAAGGTATTAACAAATTAGTTAAGGAAAATACTCTACAACATGATGCAAAAATAAATCTTAAATAGGATACAAATATCCATTTAATAATTATTTTTAAAAAAATTCTAAGTGACTGTTAACTAAGAAGTAGATAAATTTACCAAAAATTAATTTTCGTTTCTAATAAATCATTAAGCCGCGTTCACATGTTACCAATATAACCACTATTTTGGTGGGCAAAACTTACAACAATAGATTAAAAATTCAATATGCTTTACTCTAGAAAATTGCTAATGAAATAAACATATACTTATTTGAGAAGAAACTTAAATATTTTAGTGGTATATTTGGTCAAATATTTTCCTAATGTGAACATACCTTTAATAAATACTTACATTATCATTCCACAAAAAATTATTATTTGTTTTTATGCATTTTTTTTTATATCAAGAATGTAGGCAGCTGGAACAGGCAGCTGTTGAGCAGCTGACTTGGATCCTTTGCATTAATCCCTTTGTGATACCTATAAATATATTAAGAAAAAATATAAATAATTAGCGCTGCAAAAAGAATAGAGGAAAAAAAGAAAAGTCGCGACTTCGTTAACGGGTTCATCAGCTATTTCGGAGAAGTTTGTCCTAGACTTCGTGAGTTTCACAATTCTAACCTGGTCCAGGGAACCACCAAGAGTACCTTATAACAGACTTAACGTTGATATATCTGACAGACTATGTAGACCTTTCAATATTCCTGGGGATGTTCTTTAGCTCTATACAGTGATACAGGAAGTGATTTATTGTCTCCTCCTCCTCTGCATCAACACAACTTAAAGAACTCAAAAGCACCTTAGTTCGATGAAAATCCATTTTAGGCCGTATCATCCTCCACCCAAAATCATTTGTAAAAAAAGTTTAGGAACAATTTTGTGTAAATTGTCAATTTGTTTTGCTTTATCAGAAAATATAATAATTTTTCAATTTTAGAAATTATTAGAGAATATTTCTTTAATTAAGAAAAATTAAATGAAGTTTAACTAAGTATTATTTTGAAGAAAATAAAAATTAAATTCTACAACAATTTTTTTTTCACTATATTTTAATTCTTCTACAATTATAAAAAGGTTTGAATATCTAACAAAAACAAAACCATATTCCTTATTTTAAAGTTTTTAATGAAATTATGACCAAACGATACTTAGAACTTCTAGGTTAGTAGAGACTATATACTATATGCTCTCAAACAAAAGGTTTTAGTCGTTATTCCCAGCACTCTTTTATATTAGTTTAGGTATTTATTTTACTTCTCGTCATGAAAGAGTTGCTCGTTTCATCACAAGTGCAGTTATCCTGCCAAATCAATAATTTTTTCCAAGTGGGTCTGCAAAATAGAGTTTCTTTTCTGAAAGCTGTAAGAAATCAGCTAAATCAAACGTCTCCTCGTGCAGCTATGAAGTTTCGCCAAAAAACCCTTCTTATAATTTTTGGGAAATATGTTTTACTTTCATATTCTTTAATATATATTAATTAGATTCCTCTTCAACTTTCCGCACAAAAATTTTGAATTGTCTACTCTTTGAGTGGCTTTATTCTCTTAAAAATTAGAATTTCTCTTCAAATGACACTGATTTGGTTCACCTTATTGTGATCACTAAAGCTTTTTTTATCGGAGACCTTCCTTTCGAATGTACTCCAAGTCGTCCCTTAACTTCTTTAGATCTCTAAAAACAGCATTCTAAGAGTGATGTTTACTATATTTTTTATAATTTTCATAACATTTTGAATCGAATATAAGTCCCTACTAGACAGGTTAAATACAAGAAACATTCAAAAGGTACATGTAGATACTAAGTTTGCTTACTTCACATAATTTTTTCTATTTTACTTAAATTTGAATAATTAAAAAAAAACTGCAAAGTAAAAACTTTCTATTCTCGGTTTTGTGTTTTAAAAAACCAACTGAAACTTCGAATTATTTATTGTGGAATAAATATATATAAAAAAAACAATCAGCGCAAGTACCTGTTAAAAACATAATTACGTATTTCAATCCTGTTCTCTCATGCATGACGTCACACCAGCAAACAAGTGATTGATATTAAAAGTAAAAATTTTAAAACCGTAAGTGAAGAGCTAAAATAAATAATTAATATATCACAATAATAACAAATAATGCATAAAAATAATAAAAAAAAATATTATTTCTTTTTTTTTCTTTTTGCGAAATTAACTCAATATATAACTCAATTATATAACTCAATAACCATATAAGCCATAATATGTTAAATAATATATTTTTGAATAAACTTAAAGGCTGTTTAATTGTTGCTTTTGTTAAGTGCAAGGCTAATGTGACGTACGTACGCAGAACGTAAACATTTTTTACAATCGGAATGCGTAATCTTCTTCTATCATTCTTAAGTCAGTATCGAATCAGCAAAGAGGTTGTGTTGACGTTTGCTATATAAAATTAATATGTAAAATGCAAAGAATGATAGAAATAAAGATTATGACATGCGCATGATTTCCTCTTAGATGATGAATTTGGCCCACAGTTAGGGTTGCCAATTAAAAATTTTCTAATTGAAACACTACCGCAGAAATTTTTTGATATTAAATCAAATAAATTAAACGCAAAACCATTCAACTCTTAATTTTTCTTATAAATACCAAATTCATGCACTTTGGTATTTGATGAAATATAATTTGTGCGTTATAATGCTTGTTCTTTCTTAAGAAAACATAAGTAGTTCTATGTATTCAGTTTATAATGTGTAAGAACTGTTAACACTTTAATGAAAAAAATCGCTATTTTAAATAAAAAGCCAACAGTTACACATTCTTCGTAAAATGTATATTAAATTTAAATTTAATTATTTAAATTTTTGTTGTGAGAGGGAGAGAGTGTAATTTACCTTTAAATTACTGGTGCATTTGTTTCTGTTGCCTATAACTGTTTTAAAGTATTAAATTCTCAAAATATGATAACATACCAATTTTATTTATTTATTTATTTAATACTCATACTCTTAGTTGTGTACAATCCATCCACTTTATACGTACCTTTCAACTGCAATTGTAATTATTGCCACATAAATATTTTGATGAGGAAAAGTTTTGTGAGCTAAAGGCTTAACGTTGCCACTTTTCTGATAGTTAAAATAGAATAAAACAATTTATAAATAAATACTGAACAGAACACTAAAAAGAAAATAAAAAAATAGTTATAATTAGGATACAAAAATACCGTTTATATTGCATAAATATCATCTGTCAGCAATTTAGAATATTGTGCAGGCTACCTACCATACAATCGGTGAGTTACATAATTACAATATATATTTGCTTTTGCATATAAATCTTGTAAGAGATTTCGAAAGTAGAGTATTTTCCTTAAATTAATCACTTGGAAAAAATACAGCTGAAATGACTGACGTAAGATTACTCGTTATAATTATGAATAAAAATAAATAAAATTAAAATGCAAATTAGTTTAAAACATAAATGTAATTAAATAAATAGTATAAACCTAAACAAAAGTGGAAAGCGTTTTTTAGCTGTTTAAGAATTTTATATCCGTACAATTTTTATGAGGCAAACCAATATAATGTGGAAACAGAGCTTTAGGTACTGAAGTTGGCTGTAAAGCAACTGTTGTTGTTTTTTTTTTTTTTTGTAATCATTAAACTATTTTCTGGTCATCTCCATTTTTCCACCCATATAAAGAGTTTTATTAAACAACATAAGCGAACACTACTGGCGTTAATACTTTTGTTTTGGTTTGTCATTTCCGCTTTAGTGCTTAGCACAACGCTTCCCACTCTTGTGTAGGTTTGGCTGAAGGAAAAAATATATAAAACATTTTTAAGTCTCAATGTGTAGAAAAATTTTCCTTTTCTATTTTGATAAGTAGTAGAACAAAACTTAAATTCAACAACAATATAGCAAACAACAACAAATACTCATTACAAATTACAAAATACAAATAAACAAATAAAATCAAAATTACCAACAAACAAACCAAAAAAACAACTAACATACATACATATAATATAAAATACATTTTCAATAAATAAATAAATAAATAAATAAATAAACTTTTAAGCAAACAAAAATTATGTTTCAAACAAGCATAAAAGAAAAAAACATCAACAACTATTTTTTAAGCGGGGAAGTCTTCCACTATTGTTACTGTTATAAAAATTTAATGAAAATAAAAGATATTAACCAAATATTATATAAAATATAATTTATTAAAAACTCTATTATTGTTTCTTTAAATAAATCTTCCTTTATTCTAAAAAATTGTTTTAATATCTGTATGTCTGTTTGTGTATGTGTGTGTCTAAAAACTATAAATTTTATAACTTGTTACAACAATAAAAATGTATATCTAATCTAGTACTTAAACAAATGTTTCATGTAATTATAAATTACCTTAAAAACAATCGAAATAAATCATAAAAAAAAACTAAATCAAATTTATAAAATCCCCCGAATAAAAAAGAAATAAAATAAAAAAAAAATATGTATACTAACAATCGAAATGAAAAAAAAAACGTATTTATAACTCATAAAGTTTCCATTTTTTATAACAAATTATATGTGTATGTCTGTACATGTAATTAGTTTATAAAGCTCTATTGAATAGTTATCTAGCAAATAGTAAATATTAAAATTAACTTATAATATAGAAAGTAAAAAACTAGCAACATCTTGTAAATTAAATGCGTATTTATAAAATACTTAAGTAGTACATATGCAAAAAAAAAACAAAAACAAATTAAACATGGTTTCGTAAACTATTAAATTTAGATGAATTTGTACAAAAGCCCTAAAATCAAGGAAAGATCTCTTTAATGATATGAAGCTTGAACATTTTTAACTGGTTGAAATAATCTCCAAGTTCTTTTTAAATTGCTTACTTAATGCTTACAAGATCTCTCGTAGCGACTATAATTTGTATGGTTTATATGCCATTTTATAAGCCCTCAATAGGTTCCTCTTTCTATCTTACAGTAAATGCTAAAAAAAAATTTGTCCATAGCTTCAGGCAGTTCTTAAAATACTTAATTTAATTCTATTTATTAGATTTTCCCCCCCTTTTTTATTTCTCTCCTACGAGCATACATATTAGACCGTATCGCCTTACAGGCAGAAAAGAGTTCACCATACACCATGCCATTCTCAAGACACCAAACAAGGATTTTAAAAAACAATGCTATGAAAAAGTACGTTTTTCTATCAAAATATAGTCACAAAAAATTGTTTTGGTTTTTTTTAAACGTATAACAATGCAGTTCACACTGAATTTGCTATTTTTTTTTTTAATAAATGAAAAATTAAGCTTAAAGATTTCTATTAAAATTTTATACAAGAATTTCATTTTGGTGTAAAAAACTAATAAAAATGCAGTAAACACTGAATTAATTATTTTTTTACGTGTTAGAATAGAAAATTTTCAATAAATTTTACAGTTTTAAACTTGACTTTAAAAAAAAAATATTTTTCTAATTCCACCATAATTTTTTTACGCACTGTATTTGAAAAAATATCAACACAGCCCTAAGCATGTGCACTCGTCACTGTCTTAAATTATAAGAGGTGGGCAGTGCTGCCACAACAAACTAATTTTTACAACCAAAATTCGCTTTAAAGTTACCAACTGAGAAAAAAAAATAACCAAATTTCAATACGTAGCAGTTTTCTTAAATAACATTTAAAATGCATACATATTTATAATGTAACGCATGTGATTTGAATACAATTAATAATAATAATAATTAATAACATAATTCTTTTAGCTACATATGTACATATGTATATAATAACCCTGTAGGAAATGTCACTAGTGAATCAGTACTGATTCACTATTGACACTGCCACCATACTACTGACTTATTACACCCCCGACAATGCTTTTTTACTATAGACATTTACCATGTGCGTGTCATTGGAAATCTACAACTGACACTGGTACTACTGAGTAGGTAGTTCTTTAAGAACCATATGTAGACATTGTCGTCAGAGATTCAATAGTGCATTTAAGTAATTCTAGTCTACACTTTTGATACTTTTCTGAAATAGACGTCGTTAATGAAACTTTTGTTTAAATATGATGTTTTATTAAAAAAAAGTTAAGAAATTCATTAAATATTAAATATTAAAAGTAAATTAGGTACATTTCATTTAATTAGAATTCGTATTTATTGTGTATACATTTTTTTCTCATCAAAGAAAATGAAAAAAAAATAGACACTTTGTTGACAATGTCGCCGAGAAGTCACCACAATCGTCGACAAAACTGGTGACTTGGAGACACTTGCCCCCGGTTTCCTTCAAGGAAGTTAACGCTTGTACATGTATGTATATAAACAAGTAAGAGCACTATATTCGGCTGTGCCGAATCTTTTATACCCACCACCAATTTTGTGTACATTTAAAGCACAATATTTATTATTTTGTTAATCGCTATAGAATAATCTCTTTATAATAAAATATGTATCACTTTCTTTGTAGAGGGTGGTCAAATTTTAAGGGCCCATGTTGAAGGTGAACCACACCTAAACTTCAACTTTTTTCTTGCATTTCATTTGACATTTCTCAATCTCAGACTAACTCAATTTGAACCGTGGAAAGATACGCAATCGAGAGACGCTTTTAAATATTAAAGATTTTTATAAAAATGGGCGTTCAAATCAAAATGCATTTTGTGCACTTCGTGATTATTTTGGTCAACAAAATCGTTCGAATTCGTCCACAATCGTGAGAATTGTAAAAAATATTTAAATGTCTGCAAGGCAGGTCTGTATGAAATGTGAAAACATCTGTGAATGCCATCTTAGTTCGTTGAATGGGAAACATTGCATTTTTTCACGGTAACGTGGCAAAAGAGCAAGCAACCTCGACTCATCAACGTGCCCAACAATTGAGCATCAACAGTGTCATTGAAAATATGGACTATCGGATCGAGGTGTGCCGCCTAGGTTGGGGGGGCCATTTGGCCGATATTTTGTTCCATACATAATTGAAGCATACAAATATTATCATTATAAAAATAAATGATAATAATTTCATAATAATTTTTTTCAAAACTTTGGTATGCTAGAAAAATGTTTTCGTAAATTTAATCTTTCAATGAAAGTGGCCGTTAAAATACGCGTGTCAATAAAGTTTCTGCTAATAAACATAACTTAGATATTTCAATATAGTCCTTTAGTATTCCAAAATCTTTATTCATAGAGAATTTACATGAAAAGTTTTATCTACGAAATAGTGCTAATTTATATTTGTTATCTTATGTTCTCTTGAAGTTATGCTCTATTAAAAATGGGAATTTAGGAAAATTTTGACATAAGTAAAAAAAAATTATCTCTAAACATCATAAACAATTTATATTCATGTACTAATGGCTAACAAATTTTAAAATTATACAAAACTTATTTCGTTTGAAAATCTTTTAAAAGCAAAATGTTATAGAAGTTTAAAAATCAAAATCTTACTAATAAATTTCCCGTTTTAGCAAAATGCTGAGAATGTATATTTTGAATCACCGTGTGATAATAATATAAAAATATGTATCACTTTCTTTGTAGAGGGTGGCTAAATTGTAAGGGCCAATTTTAGAAAGTCTGTGAATGCCTTCTTAGTTCATTGAATGGGAACCACTGCTGGTTTTTGCGATAGTGTGGCAAAAGAGCAGTCAACCTCTACTCATCATCATGCCCAACAATTGAGCATCAACATTGTCATTGAAAATTTGGACTATCAGATAGAGGTGTGGCGCCAAGGATGGGGGGGGGGCCATTTGGCCGATATTTTGTTAAATGCATAATTGAACCATACAAATATTATCATTATAAAAAGAAATGATAATAATTTATTAAATAATTTGTGTTTTATTTAAAAACAACATCAGCCCTTAAAATTTAACCACCCTTTATAACTTCGATATGCTACTAAAATGCTTTTGTCAATGTAGTCTTTCAATGAAAGTGGGCGTTAAAGTAGGCGTGTCAATAAAGTTTCTGCTAGTAAATACAACTTAAATATTTCAATATAGTCCTTTATTTTCCCAAAAACTTTGTCAATAGAGAAATTACATAAATTTAAGATAAACCGTTATATGGGAGGTAGGCGTTAAAGTGGGCGTGTCAGCTAAACTTTTTGGCACAACAATTACATTGATTAGAAGGATATACGTAGCAAATTTGATCATCATACCTCTAATTTTAACGGTTTTATGAGCTTTTAAATTTCATTAACGGTAGATAACGTGAAAAGTGGGCGTTATAGTAGGCGTGTCAAAGTTATTTTTGCGAATGAGTACAACTTAGGTGTTTCAATATAGCCCTTTATTATTCCAAAATCTTTATTAATAGAGAAATTATATGAATTTTAGGTAAAACGTTATATGGGAGGTGGGCGTAAAAGGGGGCGTGGCACATTGATTTTCCGTTACGAAAAAGCGTCTCACCAAAAACCAAAGTGTGCAAAATTTCAGAGTCGTACATTAAATTTTGTTGCTTTTATGACGTTTTTGTTTTTAAATATACCGAAAAATACACAGTGCGGTATAAATTTTCGTACATTTTGATCGATAACTCGTCTCCTAATACATAGATTTAGATGATTTTCGAAGTACAATATTGTTTTTACTCAGGAAATATATATTCGAAGTTTCATGAGTCTACGTTAATGCATTTGGACACAATTCCGTTTTATTCGATGTTTGAAGGACACGGTTTTTTCGACCTACTCTTGCTTTTCGAGCTATAACTCTCTTCCTAATATTCCGATTTAGCCCATTTTCAATACCAAACAAACCTTGTCTATAAGAAAGATTCTGGCAAAATTTGAGCCCCCTAGCTTTTTCGGTGCGACCTCTATCGTGCTTTCAACAGACGGACAGACGGACGGACATAGCTAGATCGTCATCAAATCAAACCCTGATTCAGAATATATATACTTTATGGGGTCTAAAATGGATATTTCGATGTGTTACAAACGGAATGACAAAATGAATATACCCCCACCATTTTTTTGGTGGCGGGTATAAAAATAACAGTTTTTTTTAAATATAAAGTAAACAAAACTTGCAGTTCACAGTATAATAGTTTGGGACCATAGATTTACTTATTAAAAATTCTTGACTTGCAAGCAATAGTTCAATGCTCATTTGTAAGGTATATGCCAGTCGGAAGCTGATTATTTTTTCTCGTTTTATTTTCCGTTTTATTGTAGAATTTTGTTTTTCTTCACACGTTTAGTTTTTGTATTTGACAGCCGAACAGTATTTTTATACAAACAACAACTTACGTGCATATTCTTTATAAAAATTTTAATTGAATATTGCCGCCATTACAAAAGACATGTCATTTCTCTAGTACAGAGTTGCGATCATTTAGTAAAATTAAAAGCTGATGGCAGTATTGTAAAAGAAAAGTATTGTAAACAAGTGAGTAGTAATCAAGGCGAATTCATAATAATTGGCTGCACTAGCGATTTTAGTCACAGCTGTTTTATTTTCAGTTGCCCTGGTCGCAATACTAAAAATTGAAGAACATAAAAGCTTTAAAAGTATAACATAAAAAATATGTACATGTGTATAATTATTTTTGCAAAAAAATAACCAAAATGAGAAAAATATTCACATCTCCACATTAAAGAAAAAAATAACCACTTTTGGTTAGAAATAATCAAAAACTGCAGCCCTGGAGGTGGGGTTTTAAACAATTGTTTGATGAAATGGGCACCTATGATGTTGTACATACGTCACCGATGAGCAAACTCGAGAGCCGCCAAAAATACAGGCAACTTAAATCATGTAAAAATATGACAAAACCATCGAAATATATTAATTTAACATCCGACTGTAAATACTAGAGATATTAAAAAGATACAAAAAAACATTTAAAAATTTTAAAATATTTCTGCTAGAATTATCGAAATGCTTCCCTTGCAAAGGTTTAATGATATTTAATCGTCTGATATTAGCGTGGAAAATTCGGGTGGCAGGAACTGAGATCTGGTGAGTTAATACTAGAACGGAATACTTTAGGTAATTGACTATTGAAGCAAAACATTGGTTTTCTTGAGACAAAAACATCGATATATCACATACTAAGATCCGACTGTATAACGAAAAATGTATTTTGGCGACCCCAACGTTCGCCAAAAAATAATTTCTTTCCATACTACCTTACAATAATACTTTGCATTGGATGGTGTGCGGTAAACTTTTTTCTTCAGCTACACCCTTATGTATATATAAGTTTGCATTTAAGTTTTTAAGTTATATGGTCTTCATTTGCAACCCCAAAAAGTATATGTATTCTGAATCCTTATAGATAGAGAAGTCGACTTAGCTATGTCCGTTTTCCATTCTTATTACCGTTGAAATCAACTTTGTGAAGTCTTCCTATAAACCACGAACACGTTTGAATTATCGATATATCGGAAATGCTTTCAAACATTTTGGTATTAAAAATCAGCAGCTTAGGTGCATAAGCGGCTAAGCTATGAGCAAAAATTCAGGTAGGTCTCTGTTTTTTATTCAGATTGCAACAACTAAATTGAGATTAAAAAACAAAAGCAGGCGATGTTAATAAACATTTATGTATTTTGAATTAATAAAAATTTAAAAGTGTTTTAATAAAAAAATTCCAAAATCTCACTTAAGTCAATTTTCCTTTTTGCCACAAAATAATTTCTGTTCTGGAAAAAAATTTAAGCTTATTTAAAAGTATTTTCCAAAACCTTGTCCTTATATTTGTTGCTAAAGAATGATCTACTTCTGTCATTAAAGTGATCTCTTCCTAAATATGAATTTAAGTGAATATAACTATTAGTTATAAAAAAACAATTAAAAAAATATAAAATCTAAACCTATATATTTAATAAGAATAATACGTAAATAATTATGTATTTTATTTTACCTCTTTTTTTAAATTTTTATATTTAATTATTCAAGCCTAAGGTCATACAACAGTTTTTATTTTTTTATAATTTATATTTTTTTATTTTCTTTCTCAATATTTCGCTACTCCTTCGTGTTAATTGATTTTTCCTAAAGATGCTACACGAAGGAGTAGCGAAATATTGAGAAAGAAAATAAACCATTGTTTAATTTTTGTTGCTTTTTATAAAAAAATAAAAACTGTTGTATGACCTTAGGCTTGAATAATTAAATATAAAAAATAATACGTAAATTTAGTACGTTATGTACAATTATTATTTTTTTATATTTTTTTAGTAAAGTTGGTAGTGAAATTTTGTTAAACTGAATCTATTAAAAGTTATATATCCTAAGCGAATTCATGCAGGTCCAATCTTCTATCATGCTGAGCGATAAAGTAAGTTACATGCTCAGCTTGCCTTAATTTTATTCTTAATAATAATATTATTATTATTTAAATCTTTCTATTATTTTGTTTAAAAATTAATTTATTTAGGGCCGTATTCATAAAACATATTTTAGGTTTATTAAAGGCTTATTTGACAGATGTTGTAGAGAAATTTGTCAAATAAGCCTTCAATAAACCTAAAATATTTTTTATGAATACGGCCCTTAAACTTTACTTATTTTATATTTGTTATTATTATTAAATAAAATTATTTTTATGAGGCTTAGAGTAGGAGATGAAAATTTTGTTTACTTTCTCATTTTTTCATTTATTATGAGTTTTAAATATTGTTAAAAGAATGTTTGTAATGTCTTCTCCATTTATGGTTTATGAATTCGCTTTGTTATTTATCCTTTTGAAAATTTACTTTATTTGTTATGAATTCGTCTAGCTTGTGCCTGCATGAGCACGCTTTGAGCAGTATGAATCAATTTGTAAGAGTTGGAATTTTATACTAAATATTTCTCAATATTAGACCTTATTATTATTATAACTTTAATATTAGAATAAAATTAGAATATGATCTTGTAAAAGTAATGTTTTAATTTATTTTAGTTATAGAAATCGTCTGCTTAAAAATTTAAAAAAAAAAATAATCCATCTTAGCAAATGAAAAACAAAACAAATGACCAATATTTCCAAGCATTAAGAAGAAAAAAACAACGAATTACAAAACGGTGCTATGAGTTAAATATTTCTTTTTTCTGAAGTTATATGAGTTAAATTAAAACCAAAATGAAAACCAATTGTACTGTGTTTATGTTGCAACCGAGAAAAACTTCCAATAGAAATAGACAAATAACAAAGATGGTGATTAAACAAACGAATACATTGAAACGATAAAATGAGCCCCTTTATCGTTTTAAAACATTTTGTTTATTAACCGTCTTTTTGAAAAGAATTTAATTTAAAAGTTATGATTTGCATATGATAAATTTATTTTCAATTAAGAGAAATAGATTTAAATGAAAACTACATTTAAATCGATCAAAAATGAAACTATTTCTTTTAACTAACAATTAACAAAAAACATAGCGAATGATAAATTTAATATTTTGTAAATTGAAATCACTCAAAAAAAGGAAAACAATTTTTAAATATAATAAAACCCAAAAAAGAAAAACATTATATCACTTTGATCACAAACTCATTAAATATAAAAACTTTTTTATAAAATTATCCATTTCTGTTGTAAAACAAATTGTAAATTTTGACAAAAAAAAACTAAATTAGAACGAAATAAGCAAACCAAAAAATGTGTAAAATTTGATTATAAAAAACGCCACCAAGAATTGATTTTTCGTATGTAAGTGTTCATAAATCTAAAATGAAAAGAAACAGAATTAAATTTTAAACACAATTATAGGCAAACTTATTAACTAAAACCAACAATATCTCATAAGACTTTTTTTCTGAACTTTTCTTAAATATTTATTTAAATTATTTTATTTTATTTTATTAAAATTAAAATTTTGGAATAACCTTTATATAGAGGTGCTAAGTAATATGGCCATCAAATTAATAGCGCCAAATGGCCAAACCACAGGGCGCAGGCACTTTATATTCTAAACGTTTAATTTAAAGTTGCTGCATTAAGTTACTTACTGCATTCTATGGACTGTATAATACCTTAATCATATAATAAGTAATATATCACTTTAAGTTTTGCCGATGAATATTTTAAAACTGGAAGATATAACAGAAGAGTTTGAAATAGCAAAATGAATATTTCGAATATACTGGGCTTTAAAATGTCTGCGTCCGGTCGTAGGCTAAAGCAAAAAATATGAAAAACACCTGAAAGCTAAAATGTAAAATAACTATAAAGTAGTCGCAAAATCGCCTTAATATTTCGTGACAATTTTCACAGCTCCCCTTAAACAAGTCTCTTCTTTAAAGTGCAATGCCCCCACCAAGAATTGGTTTTTCCCTCAACAGATTTTAAAAGGTTAACTAAATACATTTAATAAACATATAAAATTAACACAATTTTAGAACCCCCACCCAAATAAAAAAATGTTTAAGCTTAAACCACCTCCAGAAAAAATTTTTCACTACGCCAATTCCCTTACAAGAACTTTTCCTAAAACACCCAAATGCTAGATAACCACGTAGTAACCCTACATAGCAATGTTCATCCATCTGTCTTATAAATGTTTTCTTTGTTTTTTTTTTCAATTTTCTTCGAACTTAAAACATTCTAAAATTGAAATACTTGTTCGATACTAAAGCTAAAAGTCCACACCACGCTTTCTACGCTTTTTCGCGTCGTACGCCTCTCTCAAAAAAGTTGAATCAATGAAGTTATATATTGTGAGTTACAGAGTACAAAGCGTAGGACGCACTAACGCATACAATGCAAAAAGTAAAAAAGTAGCTTTACTTTCTTCTTTTTATACCCTTCACACAGTGAAAAAGGGTATATATAGGTTTGTCATTCCGTGTGAAATTTCTACAATTTTCATTTCCGACCCCATAAAGTATATATTTTCTGAAAGCTTATGAATAGGGGAGTCGATTAAGCTCTGTCAGTCTGTCAGTCTGTCCATCTGTCCGTCTTACCGTCTGTCCGTGTGTATGTTGAAATCAACTTTTTGAAGCCGCCCGACATAGGTTGGACCCGGGTAAGGTATTAAAATATCAGAAATATTCTGGAGTAGATCGGTATTGAAAATCAGAAACATCGGTACATAAACAACTGAGATATGAGCAAAAACCCACGACCACCTCGATTTTTTTTCACAAAAACAACATTACAACATAAACATACATACATACAAACGTGTATACTGGTTAGAGAAAACGTGGCATCGAATCCCAGCTGAGGCAAAAAAATTTTTTTTTAATTTTTTTTTTAATTTTTTTTTTATTTTTTTTTTTATTTTTTATTTAATATATTACTTATATTTTTATCATTTTTTTTGATTTTTTTTTTTGTTTTATATTATTATATACATAATAATTTTTTTTTTATTTTTTTTAAATTTTTTTTTTTTAATTTTTTTAAAAATTTTTTTTTTAATTTTTTTTTTAATTTTTTTTTTTTTAACATACGTACGTGAATTTATAATTTTACAATGGGACGTTTTTATATATGTATGTTTTTATATGTATGTACGACATACATATATACATATATGTATGTATGTTTTTATATGTACATTGTACGTATTTCATATGGGATGAATGGTGACACAAACCACTGTTATTGTATGACTACACGTTGTGAAGGGTATATAAGATTCGGCACGGCCGAATATAGCGCTCTTACTTGTTTTTAGTGTCATGAGGGGCAAGAGAAGAACTCAATTGACTATTGACTAGTTGTATTTGTTTTTTAATTTTATCGACAGTTATATTTGTATCGTGTATTTATTTTCTTATATTTTTATAGAAAAATATTGCTTAAACAACCAACAACCAATGCGACCTTCTATACTTTTGTTCAAGGATTTTCCTAATTAACATATTTTATACTTTAAGTCCTACGCCCACCTTAATGCCCACCTCTCGTAATAAGCGATAGATGTTACATCTATATTTATAAAAAGATTTAAAAAAATTAGTGTGTTTTTTTAAATTTTGATGGCGATATCATACTCAACAATCAAGGATACAAAAAACCCATTTTAGGATTTTTTTTTTCTGTTTGTCTGTTTATCATCCTGAACATAATTGACGCATAAACTATTAATTGATTTTTGATAAGAATTTGTTATGAAGGTACCTTCATACCTGGGCTACCCTATATCACGAGGTAATATCATATTTCTAAAAAACATATATATAAAGTAAATAAAATGGTATTAAAAATGGTACTAGATAATTGGTTAGCAAAAATGCATGCACGGGTAAGACAAATGGCGGAATAGAAAAGATATTGCACTAACCAATATATCAGCAATGCGAACTGGATTCAATTAGTGTAATTATCTTATTGTGTGTATTTCCAAAGACAGCTTTTACAAGCAAAAATTAAAGTATGCGGACCCTTGAGCTTTTTATCTCTCGCCACTTAACTCATATTTATATGAGAAACTATAATTTAAGCATGTAAGAACTGTCAAAGGTTTCAAATAATTAAGATATTTTATAGCTTCAAATTAATCTTGGGTATAATGGCCATAAAATAAATATCATATTCCCACTTTTACGCCCATCTACCATATGAATTATTTAGTTAAAAATACTTCTTCTAGGTGGGTTTTAAATGTACTTTACAGTCGAATTTAATTTTTTACTATTTTAAGATTTTGGGACCAGTCAGTTGGAGCCATTTCCCAAGTAAAGAAATAAGAAGATTTAAAAAATTTCCAAACAATATATTGATTGGTTAGTATAAAAATATGTGTATCACGATTTTTAACAAAATCGCATTTGTAATGTTTTCTGGAAAGCCATATACAAGCACAGCACCTCTAAAAACGTAACTTTAGTATGGTTAAAAGTAAAAGATTTGTAGCTGCATAGAAGAGCTCTATCTTATTTCTTTATTTTCGTATTCAGTTGTTTTCAGTTTTTTTTTCCTCCTAAAAAATAATAAAAAACCAAGGTAAACCCTTTTTATATTAAGCTATCGATAAAATGATTTTTCATAAATTTTTTCAAATACAGAAAAAAAATATTTTCAATATTTTCTTTTAAAACTTGTAATTTAATAAATTTTACTATAATAAAAAATGTTTTGTTAAATCAAATTTTTCGGTATTTTATTATTTATTTTTAATTTTAAATCATACTTTAACTTTTAAGTTGTTAATTTTTTTAATTAAAAAAAAAAGAAATTTTGTAAATATTTTAAAAATTTTTGTCAGTGTATAATCTTAAATATAATGTTTGTTTTTTTTAGGAAACATTTCGATTTGCTGTTAATTCTATGTCCAGCTACCCCCCCCCCTGACCACCCTTCCCCGAATCCTGGTGCTCTCGCTCCTGAGATTCACTGCCCTACATCTGGCGCCGATCCACTTCACCACAACAGAATCGACCGCTCGCTCATCGAGAGCATTTCCCAGTCTATCAAAAGAGATCCTATCAAAAGCGCCCTCTATGTCCATAAATACGGACAAAGCCAGATCACCATTGAAAACCTCCCTCTTGCTTAACGCTAGCTGGTACAATTGTTCTAAAAACGTTTTAATATAATACAATTCGTTTTCCTAAATATTTCATTGTTAGGTCTTGGCCATAAACTCTTTTTAGTTCTTATGGCTATAGCTTAGCACAGTAAAACATACCGAATTTAAACAACATCACATGAGGTATTATTTGATATAAATGTATTTGGTAAAATCAATAATTATGTGTCATAAAAGAGACGGATAATAATTTGCCTATAATTGTACATAATTGTCTTCACCAAAAAAAAAAAAAAAATCTCTACTTAGTCTATATCTAGTTATGCTCGTACTGTAAGTAACAATTATAATATTATACAGCAAAACTGAAATAAAGAAAACTTGTAAATTATCACATCTGTGTATTATCATAAAACTTATTCTAAATTAATTTCATAATTTTAAGTCATCTGTATAAATTAATATTAACTAATTTCTAAGACATCTAAAATTTTCACAATAATCAAAACTAATAGTAAAATTAAAAAATAAATAAATATTGAATACAAATAAAAAACTCTTATCTGTATTTGTACCTTTATACCATATACTTATATGTATAAATAATATAATTCACAGATTTATTTATTATTTGTTTTTCTAAAAGTGTTTAAAATAATTTGCAACAAAACAAATGTATATTTTAGGATTATCTTTTTATGTCCACTTTAATCTGGACAATAAAAAAAATATAAATAAATTAATAAAATTAAACTGTTTGGAAAAAAAAGAAACTATTAAAACGATGACATAAACTAATTAAAACTTCATCATGTGTAATTATAAAATATAGTGTAATTAATTTAAAAAACCTAATAAAACTAACAAAAAAAAAATAGTAAAATTAACTGAAACTAAAAAAATTATCTAATTGAAAATGAAAAAAGAAAGAAAACGTAAAATCATTTAAAAACTAAAGTAAAACAAAATCAAATGAAATAAAATAAAATAAAATAAATTATATTTCAAAGAAATTTTAAAGAATTTTAATTATTTTTCAACTAAATTTTTTCAGAAAAGTAAGTATTAATTATTTTTTATTATTAAATTTTAATATTTCGCTAGTACATTGGGTAGCTTCTTTAGGAAAAACTATATAACCAGCCTGTCTATGGCACCATATCACTAGTTTGCTGAGAATTATAATAATATTTTTTTATTATTACACAGGTCAACAGCAAAAAAAGGGTTTGATAACCACTATATAGATTTGATGCATCATGAATACCTGAGTACAAAAATGGTTAAATTTTTAAATTATATGGATAATTTTTTTTTTTTAATTTAAGATTTTTTTAGACGCAGCTCCACATAATAAATAATACCTCGAAAACGGTTAGTCCGATGTTCTTAAAATAAACGCTGAAAAATTAAGATTTACATAGCATTTAATCCGTTTATATATTGCGATTTAATCGGATGAGTAATTTCGGAGTTATATTAAAAAATTAAAGAAAAAAATATATTTTTTACGTCAAAATGGCATTTTTTTTTTTTTTGTTTTCTAAGAATCATGAAAAATCGAATACGTCAAACATTTTTCAAATTTACTACTTTATCGTAATAAAGTAGTAATAGCAACAAAATAAGATATCGATCATAAAAATCGGTTTATTCCTTTCGAATTTATTTACAATAAAGTAATCTAGCTCATTTTTACAAAATTTAAGTTTTTTTGTTTGATACACATTAAATTGAGAAGTTAAAGTTCTTCTCGTAGAAAAATTTTTTGGAAAAAACCTTTTTAACATGTTTCTAATTCTCAGAATTAAAAGAAAAACAAGTAAGAGCACTATATTCTTTCCCACTTTTCACGTTATCTACCGTTAATGAAATTTAAAAGCTCATAAAACCGCTAAAATTAGAGGTATGATGATAAATTTTGCTACGTCTATCCCCCTAGGCAATTTCATTACTATGCCAAAAAATTAACGTGCCATGCCCACTTTTACGCCCACCTCCCATATAACGTTTACCTAAAATTCATATAATTTCTCTATTAATAAAGATTTTGGAACAATAAAGGACTATATTGAAACACCTAAGTTGTACTCATTAGCAAAAACAACTTTGACACGCCTACTATAACGCCCACTTTCACTTTTGAATTGTGTCCAGACGCATAAACGTAGTCATGAAACTTCGAATATATATTTATCGAGTCAAAAGAATATTTTTCCCTGAAAATCGCTTAAATCTATGAATTAGGAAAAGAGTTATAGATAAAAATGTACGAAAATTTATACCGCACAGTGTATATTTCAAATTTAAAACGTAATAAAACTGACAAAACTATATGTACGATTCTGAAATTTTGCAAACATGGCTTTTTGGTCAAAGTGTTCGTTATAACGGAAAACAGATGTGCCACGCACACTTTTTTCTTTAAATTTGTATAAAAATATATTAGTCATATATATTAGCATTTATTCATCTTACACTGCGCCATTTATTGTACTATAGCTAAATATAAGATAAAGATGATAAGATAGATGACTCTACTAGCAACTACTAGATGGCATGCTAACAACTTATGCTTATGTTCTCCTGAAATTATGCTCTATTAAAAATGGGAATTTAGGAAAATATTGACCTAAGTAAAAAAAAAATTATCTCTAAACAGTATAAACAATTTATTTTCATTTACTACTGGCTAACAAATTTTAAAATTATACAAAACTTATTTCGTTTGAAAATCTTTTAGAAGCAAAATGTTATAGAAGTTTAAAAATCAAAATCTTACTTATAAATTTCCCGTTTTAGAAAAATGCAGAGAATGTATATTTTAAATCACCCTGTGGCCCTTAAAATTTAACCTTAAATTCACTTTCTTCCTCTTAAATTCATGTAAATTCTCTATGAATAAAGATTTTGGAATACTAAAGGACTATATTGAAATATCTAAGTTATGTTTATTAGCAGAAACTTTATTGACATGAGTATTTTAACGGCCACTTTCATTGAAAGACTAAATTTACGAAAACATTTTACTAGCATACCGAAGTTATAATGGGTGGTTTTATTTTAAGGGACTATGTTGATTTTGAATAAAATTATTATGAAATTATTATCATTTATTTTTATAATGATAATATTTGTATGCTTCAATTATGTATGAAACAAAATATCGGCCAAATGGCCCCCCCAACCTAGGCGGCACACCACGATCCGATAGAGCAAATTTTCAATGACACTGTTGATGCTCGATTGTTGGGCACGATGATGAGTCGAGGTTGCTTGCTCTTTTGCCACGTTATCGTGAAAACCAGCAATGTTTCCCATTCAACGAACTAAGATGGCATTCACAGATGTTTTCACATTTTATACAGACCTGCTTTGCAGACATTTAAATATTTTTTACAATTCTCACGATTGTGGACGAATTCGAACGATTATTTATTTATTTATTTATTTATTTAATTTATTGTCTATAGATAATAATCCTTACAGACTAAAGTATGTAAAATAACAAAACAAAATTAAGGTTATATATAAAATAATATTCTATAATAATTCAACGATTTAAATATAAAATGATAGTTCTTTTAACAATTTCTTTACTTTCATTGAGGCCAATAAGGTGATAATAATTACACTGTGCATGAAATTGACACTTTTTTTTCGTGACAAGCTGGGCACCTAGCGTTTTAACATAATTCGGGTACGCTAAATCCAGTGGTGCCCTCGGTTTTTTAAGATTGGCTCTGGTTTTCGAGATATACCGTTATTTCGAAAATGGAGGAGGTTGCACCATATATGTTCGCGTAACTCAAAAACGCTTTAGCTTATTCCAAAAACTTAAAAAACCGAAATTCCGCAATAAAATTTCCTTTAAGAAAAGTAAAACTTCTTTCTAATATCCGTAGTCGTTTTAGAAAAATAATTTTTTTTTGAAAAAAAAAATTAATTTTTTTATCAAAATTTCGAAATTTTTGTTCTTTAAAAATTCATAAAAAATTAAAAAATGCAGCTAGGCTTCTAATTTTTTGCAAACATATAAAAAACAAAGCTGCTAACAAAACAAGCCATAAATGATTAAAATCTGTTAGCAACTTTTGATTTTATTCACAAAAGTCGACAAATTTTAATTAATTTAAGAATTTCATAAAACGCAATATTTGTATGGGAGCCCCCCTAAGGGATGGTGATAAAGGGAAAGTATAATTTAAGAAAATGTTAAGAACAAAAAACAATGAAGGTCGGTCATACATTTTATCCCCCTAGGAGTGAATCCTAGGCCTTAGAAACAAATGTTGGGAATGAAAAATAAAGTTGCGCTGGTCATACATTTGGCCCGTTTAGGGGTATCTCAGGCGCTGCAGGTGCAAAATTTAAGGCTAGGGTTCTACGCGTATAAAAAAATTTTAAATTAGTGACATGTAGCAAAACTGCTTTTAAGCTACTTTTGGAAGAATCAATAAATAAGCGCCAATCTCCAGGATTACATTCATTTTGCATTGTACAACGGTATTTGGCATGGTTCTTGGAATTAAAAATTAAAACATAGTATTTTTGAATTACCTGTGATTTCAAGTTATTGGCAATAAAATCTACACCTGGAAACGGTAGAAATATTATTCGTCCTTGCTTTTTTTTTACAAAACATGCGACTAGTACTTTGATTAAAACAATTACAGTATAAATAAGAGTTCCTCAACCCCTTCACTGTCATATGGAAAGTGCTTGCGAAAGTGATTAGTGAATTTTAAAGCCTCTGACAGTCTTGTATCTTAACAGTTATATTGAAATATCTAAGATGGGGCCGTGTAAAAAGTTTAATTACTTTTGTTATGTGTGTGGGAAATATAAAATTATGCCAAGTCGCCGTAAAATCACTACTGAAACAAGTACCTTGTATGAATCACATTTTTCTTTAAGGGTTATATATGGTAAGAGTTGTACACCATCAATAGTGTGTACACACTGCATTTACCATTTAAATAAGTAGGGAAAAAATGGAGACACCATGCCATTTGGTGTTCCAATGATTTGGAGAGATCCCATAGTTCATGTTGAAGATGAGTGTTATGCGTGCATAGATTATACAGCGGGTATGAACAGAAGAAAAATTACTTATATATCTTATACATTCTGATGAAATTCCTGTTCCGGATAGCCATATACCAACAGAATATATTTCCTCAATACTTCATTCTGTTGAAGCGGGTGGACCAGCTACTTCAATGTATCAACCGTCATGCATCACGGTTCCATGCAGTCACAATGAAATCACGCAAGATCGTCTGGATATAATGGTACGGCGTCTAAAATTATCTCAAAGACAGAGCATTCTCTTGGCAAAAGAGTTAAAACGAGCTAATATTTTAGCACCAGGTGTACAAACATACGGGGCTATCAATCGCCATAGACGATTTACGACTTTTTTTAAATCTATTGAGAATAATTCTATTGCGTATTGTACTGAACTCCGCGGATTGGTTTTAACAATGCAAAATGAATATAATCCTGGAGATTGGCGCTTATTCATTGATTCTTCCAAAAGTAGCTTAAAAGCAGTTTTGCTACATTTCACTAATTTAAAAAGTCCTATTCCGATAGCACTTAGCACAAATACTAAAAAGACATACGCATCAATGAAAAAAATAATACAGTTAATTAAATATGAAGAACACAAGTGGAAAATATGCGCAGATTTAAAAGTGGTAGCTCTTTTAAGAGGCATGCAATTGGGCTATACTAAAAATATGTGCTTCATGTGCTTATGGAATACGCGTTTCGATGGCGACCAGTACAATACACGGGATTGGGCTTTACGTGAGGAAAGCAGATTGCATAGAAACAATGTTATTGAATTACCACTTGTGTAGATGGAAAAGATTTTGCTTCCTCCACTCCACATCAAACTGGGTATTGTAAAAAATTTTATAAAAGCATTGAGCCCAGGTGTTGTTGCTTTTACCGAATTGCACCGAATTTTTCCACGATTAAGCGGCATGAAAGTAAAAGAAGGTATGAACTCTAACTACTTTATTAAATTAGATTTATATTTCATTTCATAATGTTTCTATTTTACAGGAATTCTTAATGGACCGGACATTCGCCGTCTTATGAAGAACCATCAATTTATTTAGAATTTATTTATTTATTCAGTAATAGAAAATGTATTAGGAAATTATCGGTCTGAAAACTGGCGAATTTTAATCAAAAATATGCTAACCGCATTTAAAAACTTAAACGTTAGAATGTCATTGAAAATACATTTTTTGCATTGCCATGTCGAAAAATTTAATGAACAATCACCAGCCGAGTCTGATGAACATGGCGAGAGATTTCACCAAGTAACAGCCAGGCTCGAACACTGGTATAGCGGCAAACAACTTGATTCGCTATTAGGGGATATTTGTTGGAATCTGCAGGAGGAAGAAGAATAAATTTCTAAATAAAAACTACTTAACAACAAAAAATTTTTAGTTTGGTTATATAAAAAATTCAAAAATTTCATCTTTTCTGAAAAAATCAAAAGTTGTAGACAGACTTTAATCACAAATAGCTTATTTTGCACCTGCGCAACTTTATTTTTCATTCCCATCATTTGTTTCTAAGGCCTAGGATTCACTCCTAGGGGGATAAAATGTATGACCGACCTTCATTGTTTTTTGTTCTTAACATTTTCTTAAATTATACTTTCCCTTTATCACCATCCCTTAAGCTGGATTCACCCATAAAATTTTAGTTCAGAACAAATTTTTTTTGTATTGAGTTTGATGTTTTACTTTTGAGAGAGAGAGAGATTATTTTGTTCAGAAAGATTTTTCTTGAATTGGTTTAATTTTAATTCTTGTTCAGAAGAAACTGAATTGGGATGCCACTATTTTTCAATATTTACATGAAAATTGAATTTGGTTGCCACATCACACAGTGTCAGTACATTTATTATACAAAAATTGTTTTTGCCGAAAATTTACAATTAAAATGGAATTTAATGAAAATATTGCTCAAAAATTAATAGAAGAATTAAAAAACCAGGAAGAAAATGTTTGTATGACATGAGCAATAGTGCATACAAAAATAATTATTTAAAACAGGGTTTATGGAATGAAATAGAAGCGACTCTTTTTATTTTCGATTTTTTTTTATAAATTTCTTTTGCAAACAAATTGACTTTATGCACTTCAATTAAAAATAATAATTTTAGTTTTCTTCTATCCGACATTTTCTTCACATATATTTTAATGAAATAATTTACGTTTGTATTTATTTACATAGTTTGCTAGCGGTGCTTCCACTTTGTACAACTGTTTGCATTTTATATTATATGGCAGCTTTGTTTTTTCGGACAAATTTTCTTAAATGGGTGAATCGTTCTGCAGAAAACTCTCAGTAAAAAATGTTATTCTCCGGAAAAAATTTTGTTCAGAACAAATGGGTGAATTCACCTTTAGGGGGGCTCCCATACAAATATTGCGTTTTATGAAATTCTTAAATTAATTAAAATTTGTCGACTTTTGTGAATAAAATCAAAAGTTGCTAACAGATTTTAATCATTTATAGCTTGTTTTGTTAGCAGCTTTGTTTTTTATATGTTTGCAAAAAATTAGAAGCCTAGCTGCATTTTTTAATTTTTTATGAATTTTTAAAGAACAAAAATTTCGAAATTTTGATAAAAAAATTAATTTTTTTTTTCAAAAAAAAATTATTTTTCTAAAACGACTACGGATATTAGAAAGAAGTTTTACTTTTCTTAAAGGAAATTTTATTGCGGAATTTCGGTTTTTTAAGTTTTTGGAATAAGCTAAAGCGTTTTTGAGTTACGCGAACATATATGGTGCAACCTCCTCCATTTTCGAAATAACGGTATATCTCGAAAACCAGAGCCAATCTTAAAAAACCGAGGGCACCACTGGATTTAGCGTACCCGAATTATGTTAAAACGCTAGGTGCCCGGCTTGTCTGTTTTTTCAACTAGCACAGTGTTATTAAAGTTTTCACATATACGACGAAGAGGATCATTATTAGCATAGTTGGTTCTATAGTATTTTAAGTTAATAAAACGGAAATTTCGACTTGGTCTTGTTGGAACATTAAAAGATATTTTACTTAGCAGGAATTCTGAGTCGATATCGCCTTGAATTAGGCCCAGCACAAAAGAAAAACTCAGCATTGAACGACGACTTTTTAAAGTTGGTAATTTTATAAGACAGAGTCTGCTTTCGTATGAAGGTAGTAAAAACGAATTCCATCCAAGGCCACGAAGACAAAATATTAAAAACTTCTTTTGTACAGACTCGATACTATCAATATGAATATTATAGCAAGGATCCCAAATAATCGATCCATATTCAAGAATAGGTCGAACTAACGATGAATATAATTGTTTCGTAATATAAGGATCTAGAAATTCCTTGCACCACCTCTTCATAAATCAAAGTACACCATTTGCTTTGTTAACAATTAAAGAAATATGGTCACGAAAATTTAATTGGTGATCAAGCAAAATACCAAGATCAAGAAAATTCAGAACTTTATCAAGTTTACACTCATTTATGCAATAAAATAAATCCAATTTCTTAATTCTGAAAAAGGACATATGCTTACATTTTTTTATATTCAGCTCCATTAAGTTGATTTCACACCAATTTACCAATTTGCCAATATCTGATTGAAGGAAAAGTTGATCTTCGGGATTATTAGAAGAACGAAAAATTTTGACATCATCGGCATACATCAAAACTTTAGAGTGCTGAATAACTGAAGGTAGATCGTTTATGAATAAGGTAAATAAAATAGGACCAAGGTGGCTACCTTGCGGAACACCAGAAGGAACTTTGATAGCATTAGACGTAGCACTTCCATACTTAACTTGTTGAGTTCTTAAAGACAAGTATGATCTTAACCATTTTATTGTCATATCCGTAAATCCCATTAATGACAATTTGTTAAGCAAGAGATCATGGTTTACCTTATCAAAAGCTTTACTAAAATCTGTGTAGATAGCATCAGTTTGCATATTATTTATAAAACCATCATTTATTGTAGTAGTTAGCTCCAAAATATTAGTCGTTGTAGAGCGATGTTTACAAAAACCATGTTGGCACGGTGACAAAATCGAAGAAATTTATGTTGACCAAAAGAATCACGAAGTGCACAAAATGCATTTTGATTTGAACGCCCATTTTTATAAAAATCTTTAATATTTAAAAGCGTTGCTCGATTGCGTATCTTTCCACGGTTCAAATTGAGTTAGTCTGAGATTGAGAAATATCAAATGAAATACAAGAAAAAAGTTGAAGTTTAGATGTGGTTCGCCTTAAACATGGGCCCTTCAAATTTAACCACCCTCTACAAAGAAAGTGATACATATTTTATTATAAAGAGATTATTCTATAGCGGTTAACAAAATAATAAATATTGTGCTTTAAATGTACACAAAATTGGTGGTGGGTATAAAAGATTCGGCACAGCCGAATATAGTGCTCTTACTTGTTTATCATAACGCCGAAACTACTCATCCGATTAAAACGCAATATATACACGGATTAAAGGCTATGTAAATCTAAATTTTTCGAAGTTTATTTTAAGAATATATAACTAACCGTTTTCGAGTTATTAGTAATTATGTGGAGCAGCGTCTAAAAAAATTTTGAATTAAAAAAAAAATTTAAAAAAAAAACCTCTCCATAGAAATAAAAATTTGGGCGATATTTATACTACTGGAACTACAACACATCAAAACTGCATAGTGCTTTTAAAGCATATTAAATTTTTAAAATTTTGTTTCCTTGTGTTATAGAAAGATCATTGACAAATAGTATGTGGGAAATAAATGGTGGAATAATTCTACATTTTCAATAACACTAAGGTTCAATGTCATTAATGTGCCGAATTTTCTAAACTTTATACTCTAAAAGATGAAATAATTTGACACATTCGGCTCTTGAATTGTTGTTTGGATAAATATTATCCAAAAATAGTAGAGGTGATCATGACCTAAAATTTTTTAAATAAATTTCCACGATTTTTAAACGTTAGTCTGATGTAAGCCTTTGTATAGTGATCTGCCAAAACCCCAAATAATATGTAAGTTATTTACTTCTAAAGTCACACCTATTGAAAATTCTTTAGAACTTTAAAATCCCATCCAATCTTCTTTCTTTTATACATAGCTTGACATATGTTTGGACACAACACATATAATCAGTTGGCCGGTGAGTACTGACTGTATAAGTGTACCCTGTTATAAAGTTGTTTATGCAGCAGTTTATTACGAATAGTGTATTATTTTCATTTTAGAATAAATTTTGATATCGCTGTAAGTGCAAATTAATAGTTTGTTGTTGATAGTGTAATTTGTTTTTACTTCTTTTGTCGTAACCGTGTTTGTTTTTATTTCATACTAGAAAAGCCCGGCGCGCGTTGCTACGCCCCTTAATGAATAAAAATGCATTCTGAATTTGAATATAATATCAAGTGCAAAAAGTAATGGGCGTGGCACTGCCCACTTTTCTAAGCAAGAAATTGTATAGTCATGACAACTCAATATGTGTGCAAAGTTTCACAAAAATCGGTCCAGTGCATGTACCTCAAACTTATAACTTTTTTATGGGCGTGGCCCCGCCCACTTTTCTTATCACGAAATTATAAAGTCATGACAGCTCAATATGTATGCAAAGTTTCAGAAAAATCGGTCAAGTGCAAGTAGCTAAAAATTATAACTAATTTTTTTATAGGCGTGGCCCCGCCCACTTTTTTCCACCCATAAACACTCCCTTGTATGTGTATAACAACTTGCCAAAGTTTGAGTCCGATCGGTTTTACAGTTTCGGAGTCTATAGCTAACACACACACACAGAGTTTCACTTCCATATATTTATATAGATTAGTCTTCTATAACTATTTTATATCTCACTCTGATATTTTCTATTAGAAATGCGATACAATGAAAAGTACACTATATGTTACCACAGGTATTGAGGTTTTGAACCAATTGAAATTAAAAAGATAGAAAATATAGTTAGACGAATTATCTCAAGACTGGTGGACTGTATTCCATATCTTTTAGGTTTATATACTACCCCCAAGACCTTAAAAAATTAATCCATATACAGTCATAATTTGTCGACAATCAGAATCCAATTATCTATACGACTAAAAGTCAACCTAAGTTAACGAGTCTAGCATATCATTATTTAGCTTTTGTGCTTTGGTGAATACCGACGAATGTCGCTTTGTTCTTTTATTGCCATATGTTTTAAGTTCCTGTGGGACTCTGCACTTCAAAAATTTATTCGAATTATATGGAAGATAAGTATGACACGCCTACATATATTTCCACCTTCCATATAAGGTAGTCCATTTAAGCAACACTATCTCTTTATCTTCACTTTATACCACAAAAAAGATGGTGACTACAATTGGAGGGATTGTATTTGTAACAAATTCGTACTAGATTTTTGAGTAAGTGTAACCAAAAATAGGAACCAATCTATAGTAGGAATTTTAGATAAAAGAAATTGTATTTGGGTTTTTTATTTGTTTTCTTATCTGTAGTTTTATAGTGTAGGTCTAAACTTGATTTCCGTTTGTAGGGTACCTCTAGACAAATAAGGGCAAGGTAATAAAGGTAAAGGTATGTATTTGTTGTTAATGTTTTTATTAAAAAACACCTAGAAATTAAAGCTAAGGATAAAACAAGTGTTTAAGGGTTGAAAGTTCAAGATTAACTGAAGATCGAGTGTGCAATTGAAAATTAAATTACTTTGATATAAAACTAAAAAAAACGTTGTCACAATTAGAGCAGTTCATATAGACTGGTGGTTACTAAAAAAAATATGCCATAACCGAATATAGAGCTCTTGTTTTTATTTTTCAAATTTCTTGTTATTTCAAATATGGTAAACATGTATAAATTTCTATTGACGTGTTATTTTTGTTTTTTTTAAGTCTTAAAATCTTGTATTAAAATAAATATCAAAAAAATATTTATTTTGTATAACCGTGATATGTATGTTGTTAAATACACAATTTTTTTTTTAAGACAGAATTGTCAACACCAACGACTAATTTTAACGAATTCAATATACATATAAGAAATAATTAAAATTACCACTCCAAATAAAAATGTGAAAATCCGAACAATATCAACTTTAATCAACTTTAATCAACTTTAATTTAAAGAAACAGTGTAAAGGTATAATTTGGAAATCACGAAGTGCTCCATACCCTTAGCAGAGGGTGCTAAAGTAATATAAATTTATGGTAACACATTATGTACCAAGTAATTTTCTTTAAAACATGCGTACATACCTCTGTGCAAATACAATGCATATAATTCGAATTTTTTGTATGACTATTAAAGTCAAATTTAGGAAAGACATTTATATATCAAAAACAATGTACTCAAAAAAACCAAAATATTCTTTTGGGGATAAAAAGTGATATGAACCAAATTTCATTAAAATATATATCAAATTGCGACATGTGCTGTGACTAAAAATAATTATGGACAGACGGATGGACCGGCAGCAGAACGGACTGTTCAAAGGCAATTTATTAATAGAGCAAATATAAATAGGAAAACCAAAAGTTATCAAAATCTGTAAAATTTGTGCAGAAGCTATAGAATTTTTACCATTAAGAATATAGCGTAGGACTAAGAATCCTGGCTGCAATCAGAATAAATATAACCTCATTACTCAGTGCGTATAACAAAAACGGACTTTCATGGTTTTAAGATTATTTGTGTAGATAATATTTGAAATTTTATATGTTTGGCATACATGGGAAGTAGGCGTGTTCTTGGTCTAATTAAAAAAAAAATTTAGGGTTTTTTGGGGTGTCCCATAAAATTTTCAGTCTCACCTCTGACCTAAAGTTGCTACAATAATTTCAAAATTCTAGCTTTATAACCTTAGAAAATACAAAAAGTACCATAAGAAAAAAAAAATTACCTTTTTTTGATTTTTCATTACAATTTAAAAAAACCTTAGTTTAAAATGTTAAAATATCTTTTTAACAATAAGTTATTTTGAAAGACATGATTGAAAATGAATAAATTTACCCTTTTTGCGTAAAAAAATATATGTTATAAAATTTGTGTTTAAAAATTACGTAATTTTTATATGTAGTGAAAACCCTATTACAAATTTTTTCCGAATTGGCTGTGTAGTTAGGAATTATACATATTTTCCCCCTTTGGTGCCTTTTTGGTCCACCTAGTAGTTTTTAAAAATTTCACCTTAATAATTGTCAATATTTTAAAATTTATAAAAATTATCAATTAATGTCCTGTAGAATAATATCAAAAAAAATATTTTTAAAATTACCAAAAACAGGGAAATTTTAATCCCTTTACATGCGAATTTGTAAAAAGTGACGAAATCGTTTTAATTTTTTTTCACGGTCTAACTAAACAAAAAAATTTTTCGTAGCCTTATGTGTGCGCAAGTTACATAAAGTACCAAAAGAGTAAAAAATTATAGTTTTATCCGATTTTATGCCCTTCACCTGTGGTGAAGTGATTTCTAAAATTTTCATTTCCGACCCCATAAAGTATATATTTTCTGAAAGCTTATGAATAGAGGAGTGGATTAAGCCATGACCGTCTGTCTGTCTGTATATCCGTCTGTTGGTTGAAATCTTTTTTTAGAAGCAACCACATATTACTAAGAGCTGTGTATAAAATCTATCTGTTTGAAATATCCAGGAATAAATTGCTATTAAAATTCAGCAAAATCGATCAATAACTTTCTAAGATATCAGTAAATAAACACGACTGCCTCTGTTTTTTCCATATTTTTACCACCAAAATTAAAATTTTTCAGACATAAAATCATTTATAGGTACCTTTTTCTCTACATGTATATATAGTATGCTTTTAGAGATATTTGTTGAAAATTTTGGATAAGCCAGGCTCTAATCAGTAAAGTTATAGGCAACATTTTTTTTTTTTTTTTTTTTGATAAATATATACAAACGAAAACCAATTTTTTTCAGCTTCAAGACAACTGATACAGTCGATATTAGTAGCATATGAAAGGACTTAACTAGCATAATATAAAGCACTAAAAAAAATTAAAATTCAAAATGGCCGCAACTACAAAATGGCAGACAATAAATTTATATATGAGCCAAATCTGGTATTTTAAAATGTAATTTCTTGAACACCCTCAATATTGGTATCAAATGAAAGTGCTTGACCAGTAGAAAAAAAATTAGAAAAAAATTAAAATCCAAGATGACGTCTAAAACAAAATGGCGGACAAAATTTTTTAAGCCCCATCAATATGAGTATCAAATTAAAGGGCTTGACTAGAAGAATACAGATAACTACTTAAAAATTCTTCAAAATCGAGGATGGCATAGAAAATAATAAGGAAAAATGGCGTATAACATAAAATATAGGTTAAGCTGCGATGTGGGATTAAACCTACATATGTACATGATGGTGAAGAGTATTATCAGATTCGGCACGGCCGAATATAGCACTCTTACTTGTTTATTTTTAGATATATACCAACGCAAAGTGAGTCGAGTACAAAAAATCAAAAACAAATTTTTACCCACTTCCACACCGTACATATTCCTTGTTAGTATGCTCCTTCCTTACTGTAAGTTTGTAACAACTAACCAATTTTATTCTTAATATACGTATAAAAGAAATATAGCAAAAAGTTTTGCATATTTTGCCATATATTTTTGCATCAATTAAAAGACTAAGCATATTTAAGGTCACTTTGAAGCTCATCTGTATGCCAGAAAATTATGTTCTGCTAACAAAATTTCTATTACAGTTTAAAAGAATAATATTTTGTGTTTAAACCAATAATTTCGTAAAATTTCACTAAAAAAAACACTATTAAATTCATCAGGCTATTTGCAGATTTTTTCCTAAAAGCTGACAACACTGAATAGGCTCTGTTTAAAAATTCATCAGTTATTTATACATTGCTAATCTGTCTTAAAAAACAGTTAAGCAAATATTTTTTATTAAGCGTTTTACCTGTGTATGTACGCATGAAAGAAAATAAATAATATTTGTTCATTATGTGTTTACTAATATGTTTTTAAAATGGAAAAATAATTGACAATTGACTTTAAATTTGTTTATACAAGAGAATAGTTGCAAACAACTTTATTTTGTTAAATTTTACACTTTTTAACTTTCTGTATGAATAGGGTTTCCCAAATTTTAAACACTTTTAAAAAACAAACGAAATATAAATTTTCTTTATTTTTATTTAAATATTAATTTGAAAAAAACAAGGCTATGTATGAGATGGCATATCAATAAACTGCCCTCAAAACTTTGCCCACAACTTACCACTTTTTAACAAAATTATCCCTAAAGCAGTTGATATTGTTAAATAATCGAAATGCTGCGATCTTGTATATATAGTTTAATATTTACTTAACCTTACTTGTTGGTATTAGGACTGATTAGTATTTAATCACAGCAAACATTTTTACAAATTTAGATTAATAATTTTATTGGGAAACCCTATGCATTGTTTAATTCTCTTATAATCAAGTTGAGTTGATCGTATTTAATTTCTTAAAATTTTGGTTCAAAATTGTCCACATTTTTATCTGGAGGCTCTTTGGAAAAAGTGGTTGATTTATAAAAAGTTTTAAATTATTTTTAATAAAATAAAAAATTTGTTGTGCAAAGTGAAAATTTAAAAAAATATTATGGAAAATTATGAACAAATAAATAATTGTATTCTAAGTTATAGAGGTAAGTAATCCTATATAACACAAATGTAAAAACAACATGAGAAAATGTATGTGAATTGATCAATAAAAGTAAGTAATAAGAAATTTAAAAATGTATTATATTTCATATTAATTAAACAATAAAGCGGCATTCCAACCAAATAATAATGGACATAAATTTCATTTTACTTAAAAATTTGCGTATTAATTGAATTTAACTATTTGAGAGAGTGTAAAAATAATTTTATATAAAAGTTCGAATTAGTAAGTTAACCCTAGAAGGGTACTGTGAGTAAAATTTACTCACATAAGGAATAGATTTGTTCGTAAATCAGCAGGTTGGCCACACTGAAAGTCAAGCCACTAGCAGTGCTTGGCCCACTCTGTCATTAAAAAAAGTTATTGAGTACAATTTACTTATCGATACCCTTTACGTACTAATTTGGGTGAGTCATATTTACTTATCAGCAACTTACTACGTGACTTAAAAATATATTTTGTGCTGAATTATGACACTTATGTTTTTGTTTTGTATTATGTTACCGTAAAGAAAACCATAGAGCATACAAATTGCAGGTCGCGGGCTATCAGAACAAAATTTTTTAAATGCAATACTTGAACTAGAATCTATGGAAGACAATTTGGAGTTGGAGCTTTTGGTTTATACAAATAAAGAAATAAACATTCAAACGATATAACGATAAATCTCACGTGGTATTGTCAAATTTGGTAATGGACGAACTTGAAGCATTTCTTGGTTTGTTAGTCTTGTCCGAAGAGAAATTACCAAACTAGCTCCAGCTTCTTCTATCTGGGACAAACTTCTAAACAATTGCAGAGAGAACTATAAACCTGGAAGCTATATAACCATTGATGAGCATCTAGTTGGATTTAGAGGATGTATATTTCCTCTAAACCCAACAAGTACGTGATCAAAATTGTCATGTCTTGTGATAGGGGAACAAAGTATATGTTGGATGCCATTGTTCACCTTGGAAAAGGAAGTGTACCTCCTGCAATGGCTGCTGGTGAATATTATGTTGTTGAACTGCTGAAAAATGTAAAGGGCACGAACAGAAATGTCACGATAGACAATTGGTTTAAAAGTGCTCTGACTGTGCTAAAAAAATAATTTTTATGTATTCATAATCGTCAAAAATCAATAATAAAGTATTATTTTTGCTTATTTTATATATTTTAATTAAAAAATTACACTTATATTATATGCTGGCTTTAAATTTTTTTCATTTAAAACTACTACTTTACAAAACAAATCAGATAATAACGTAAAAATTCTGAAGTGAGTAAAATTTACTCATCGGTACCTATAAGCGCCTACAATTTAGTCGTACCTTTCTAGGGTTAAGGATTATTTTTTTTTTAATTTACATTTTTTTAACTTTACATTCTCCTTAACCCATTTCCAGCCGCAAAACATAAAAGTCGTCCGAATTCGATGAAATCCAAGTTTTTAGGTAACATAGGGCTACTGAATTCAAATTCGTTACCAAAATTCAACTAGCCCTACGGAGATCGTCAGAAATCGGTGTTCGCAAGCGCGAACGTTGGCCGCAATTCAACATTATTATTTTTTGTTTTAAAAAATTTTATATGATTTTTTTTCATATATAAAAATACAATTAACACAAATTTCTTATGATTTTATTAATTATATTTATTAAAAAAATTTATGAAATTATAGTTGTTAAATTTTGTAGAAAAGTTACTTCTTATGGTACTCCTCAAAACATTTAGAATGTAAATGAACATTACACTTTTGGCACATCCATTTCATTGGCTTTTCACAGGTTTTTAATCTATAACGTCTAGGTTTTCCATCTATCTACTTTACGGGAATGTGCCCACAATCGGCTCTTTGCAACTTACAAGGTAAAAATTCTGGAGACTTTTGTATTCGCTTAGATGACAACAAAAGCTCTTTTGCTATTATAATGCGAAAGCTCTTTTGTGACATAGGTTTTTCGTTTTTTCCTTTGAAACAAAGCAGTGTAGCTTCCATGCGTTGAAAACTGATGAGCTTAAAACTGAAATAAAAAACGGCCAAGCCACTTTTTAGATCGGATATTTATTTTATAATTTTGAACGGCAATGTCATGCAAATCAACACCACCCATGCCTTGGTTATAATAAAAAACATATTCGGATCTTATTATTGTTGTGGACAGTTCCAGTTGCACAAATTGTAAGCAAACACATTAGTTGGTAAAAAAGTTATCGAAAAAAACGCTGTGGTAATTTGCGTTTTCAAAATTTTGTAACCGATTTGGCGATCATAATTATCACTGACACTCGCATACGCTATACAGTTATACAAATAACCATTTAAAGAGCAAAGACACTACAGCTTGTAACCAAATCAACTCGGTTTGTTTCATATGTACATCTTACATGAGTGGCGTCCGAAATATGGAACCTTTTTTCATCGATCGACAAATCGGAAATCCATATGCCAAACTGCATGTATTTTGAGTATGCCATGTCTATCAACGGTCTAACCTAAGGAATAAACACATTATAAGCCAATCAATCTCACAGAAAGTTAAAATTTATTTACCTTGGTAAGCTTATCGTTAAGATCCAAATTATATGTTATTAAAATGTATAGATCGCTTTATGTCTTTGAAAATTTTTTTCAATTATAGATGTTGAATAGCAGCCAACGTTCGAGCTTGCGAACAACAATATTTGCTGGCGGCCAGTTGGCCCATATTTTGTTCCATACATAATTGAGCCATACAAATATTATCATTATAAAAAAAAATTATAATAATTTCCTAAATAATTGGTGTTTTAATCAAAATCATCATCGGCCCTTAAAATCTAACCAAACTTTAAAATATACAACAATTTAAATGGTAATAATATCAATTATTGTTAATTTGATATTTATATTTTTACCCCATATTTATAAAAATTAAAATGTGTTTTAATATAGTTTATTTAAAATTTTTAATACACCATTTTTTTTAAATAGATTTTAAATATATTTTACTTTTTAATAATTATAAACTTTGGATTGCAAATTTTAATATAAATATTAAATAGTACATCAGCTTATTCGGATACCATTAGTAACCTTTCTCCTCACAACAGTCACCATTTAAAAAATTGTAATTCCCATTACTGTGTTGTAAACAGCTGTTTCTTTTTCATTGCCAAACAAAAGGCAAACAAGGTAAGCTGAAATTGAGTAAATTGCTTAAAACCAATTCTAAATCCATTGAACTTTAAATTAAATTAAACACAAGATTGTTTGAGAAATATTTTTTAACTGTTTTATGTGCTGTAATACTAATGCTGTTTTGTTTATGTATTTAAAAAACATATGTCACATTTTAAAATGTTCTGTAACTGCACCAACATGCTTACAGAACGTTACATTGCAGTACGGATGCAGCAAGGCTCGGCTAACGAGGTCTTAATGCTTTAACACAAGTTAAATTTCTCAATGCAAATACACATTTTTTTTTTGCAATTCAACTAAACTCTTGTGCATATTAAAGTAATGTTTTTTTATGAGTAAACAATTATTAATATCTTATTTGTGTTGTAACAAAAACTCACTGAATAACAAATTTTATGATTTTATGATGTCTGCTTCAAAGTAGCACGTGCCATTTACAACAAAAGTAAAATTATTCACCCTTAAATTTCATTACTTTTTCTTAAAGCATTTATTTTGTTTCAAAAAAAAAGGTCAAACAACTCTCTGTTATAAAGATAAAAAAAAACATAATATAACAAAGAGAAACATTTTATATAAATATTTTTAGTCTAATAAAAAAAATGCGCACAGTACATTGTTTTAAGTGTAAAAAATAGAAAAAATTTTTGTCACAAAATGTGATGAAATTTATGATTTAAAAACGATAAAAATTTATATCTAAAATAGGTTTTAAGTCTACTCTCAAAGCAATTAAATAAAAATGTCAACTTCGAAAATATAGCAATTAAGCTTATAATCTTAAAAAAAAATATTTTCTCCAGTTATTATAAAACATTGACAAAACTATGTAAAAAAAAAATAATTTTAGCTATCAACACTAAGGGCCGTTAACAATAAAAAAATTAACCTACAGTTAACACTAAACTCAAAATTTAAACCTTGTTTAGGCCAAACCCATTAATACAAAGTTCAGTTATCTTATAACTTTTAGATTATTTTGCCAAATTTCAGTTAAATTTAACCGAGTACTATTTGGCGCTTAAGTTCTTAACTAGAAGAAAATATTTGATGTTTGAACTTAAATATATTATATTTTTGTTATTTTTAAACAATTAAAAGATGCCTCTCCGATTAAAAAGATTTACACATTCGTATAATTTATATAAAATAAACATTTCTTATGGTATGAAAAGAAAATATAACCAAAGAAGTCGAATGGATCATTTTAATTTACCTAAAGCAAAGTTTTTCATGAGATATTGTTTATCTAAGAGAATTGTTAAATTTATAGCAAAAATTATTTCAAAATACATTTAATTTTTAATAAATTTATTAGCAGATGGGTGCACATTAAGAATTTATATTTATGTATACATTTCTTCTTCTTTTTGAAATTCATTCATTATAATTGATAACTACAAGTTAACTAACTCTTGCCTTTTGTTAACGAACATTTTTAATTTATAGTTAAAACTTCAGTTTAAGCATACTGAAAGTTAGTAAACTTTTACGTTAAATTTATTTAACTGAATATTATGTTAATAGGCCTTAGTAACTTTTCTGCGATAAACTGGTAAAAACAATCACTAGTTAAGGCAGCTATTTCCAATTATTATTTACAACGTTGCCACTTATTCAAATCCTTTTTTTCGCATGTCTAACGATCAGGCATATCTTTCAACATATGGGCATAAAATAACAAAACTAAAACTTAAACAAACTAATGTAGAAAATAATATTTCTTATTTTATTTCGCTGTGCTTTTGTCATTTGGCACTTTTATTACTGTTTACAAACTGTTGTATTAGGTAAGTTCTTTCTCTATTTTGTTTTATGTACAACATTATTATTTACTTGCCTAAACAGTGAGATGTTTTTAAAGAAACACTGCAACCTAAGTAAAACCTTATTTTATATGTGTGAATGTGTGTACGATGATGCCAAAGTAAAATATTGATTTGTAACAAAAATCTAAAGAGTAAAAGTAAAAACATCAAATCGTTTTTAAAAATACACTCGCTATAGTGCGCAAAACTAAAACGAGTTGCCAAGTTCTATAGAAAATTTCAAACTTTTAAATTGTAAAACAAAAACGAGTGCCAGCTAACAAAAAACTGTTGCATACGACAAGGACGTAATGAAATAAATTGACGCAACATGCAAAAGCAGAAACAAACTATGAACCTTGTTCAAAAACCGTGATAAACTTTAGCATACTTGTAGGCATTTCAAGAGTTAAGAGATAGCAAAAACAAACATTCACAACTACACTCACCACAATGTTTTTTATTTCGTTTAATTTGTTCTTTATAAAACCTAAAACAAGCATTATTAATTCGATTTAAGAAACTTTAAGCATAAACCATAAAAAAACCAACCTCAACTACAAAGTTGTTGAGAATTTTCCACAATAAATTTGTTTCACGATGTTTTTATAGAAAACAATATGGCACATATTTACACGCAAAGAAAAGTCATGATTATGACATGTCAAGATTTACGATTATATTTTCTATGACAATATTCGGTTGACGAAAACAATTACCATATATTTTGTCACAATAATCAAGCGCTTCTTTGTATTTTACCATTTAAATGTTAACTTTTCGTAAAAATTTCGATATGGTTTTCTTTAAAAATAGTATGATTTAAAGAATTATTACGATAAAAATAGTATGATGTCTTTACAAATATAACATTATACTCAAACACATTTGAAATTACAAATTTTTGTCGAATTTTTACTTTACCTATTAAAATTGAAAATTAATACTAAGATTCACTAATTCAAATTTCATTGAATTGTAACTTAAATAGGAATTTTCAATTGCATAGTAGTATACCGATAAAGAGTAAATATTTTGTATATAATATTTTTTATATAACAAGGTTTAAAACTTCTTTTGATTTTTTTGACATACTTACAACACCAGAATACAAACCGTAGACCCGAAAATTACTGCTGTAAAAAACTGAATAATCGGTTTGAAAATAACTGAGATATAAGCTCAAAAACACAAATTCTTTGGTGTTTTTGCCTGAAATTTTCAAACGAAATTCGATTTTTTTTTTGGCTTGACTAGCAGAATAAAAAATTAAAAAAAAAGTTTAATCCAAGATGGCCAGTACTACAAAATGACGTACAATTCATTTATAAGTATATATTTATTAATTTTATTTATAGATCTAATCTAGTAATTAAAAAATTAAAAAAATTAATTTGTTAATTAAATTAATATTAAACGAGAGTACTCCACCAGCAAAAAACAGTAAAAAGGTTAAAATCCAAGATGATGTCCGAAATAAAATGGCGGATAATTTTTATTCTTAACCCATCAATAGACATATGTATGTATGAAGTTAATTAATAAAAGGGCTTGACTACAAGAACTATGTAAAAATTCAAAATTAAAAATAGCATCGGAAATAATAAAGCAAAATGACATACTATGCCAAATGCTAGAATATGATCACTTTACCTAAATATATGTTTGTGAAGGATATTATCAGATTCGGCACAACCAAATATAGCGTTCTAACTTGTTTTCTTTACTATTTCAAGCTCAGCCTTATCGCCTTATCAAAAGCCTTATTAATCCCTATTTATTAGACACAAGAACTCCAAATCAACCAAGAGAAAACATTAAGTTTTGTTTATAAATGAAATAATTAATTTTATTTGAAATATTTTATGTAAAACAAAAATTTTTGTTAAATGAATTAAATTATTAAGTTGAATTTTTTCGTCTAAATTATTTTAGAAATTATTTGTTTCAAAATAAGGTTGATACTAACGAATGTTTTTTTAAAAAGAAACAGAAAAAAATTAGTTTAAGATCAAGTTAACCCTATTAGTTAGATAATTTTATCTCACTAATGTTTTTATATGATTTGTGGTATTTAACAGTTGCGGTTAGCGCGTAATAAGCGTAACATATTAACGATATTAAAATTGTTATTTTACTTTATTTTGATCATGATCGAATGTCGCAAGAAAAACGTTTTAAATTAAAATATACAGAAAAAAATAAATATGAATTTTAATTACGAAATTAATATTATTAATTAAGAAATTGTTTAATTTTGCTCCAATCATTAAAATGATTCTATTAATTAAATGAAAATTAATAGTTTTAATTGAAAAAATATTGAGAAAAATATCAATTAAAATAGTATTAAAAAATAATTTAAATTTTCATAATTTTCAAATATGATTTTAATTAATTTAATCATGTCTATATTTGAGATTTGGGATTTATAAAATTAAAGCATTTATTATATCAATAATTAAATTTATTAAACCTGTTTAAAAAAATACAAAAAAAAATTGTATCTTTTTATATATATTTATTCTTAATATACATACATACAAAGGAATCTATATTCTATTAGAAATAGGGTTCCACAGACATATACATACCAGAACTTTCTCTTGCAGATTGGCGACTATTTTTTATTATTCCGCTCCTTGAGTAACAATTATATTAAATTTATTCTTCAAAATAAATTTTCAAGAAAATATCATTTAAAATAATATTTTTTATTTTTTTTTAATCTTTGTTATTTAAAAATATTTAATATCAATCAAAAATTTAATTGAATTAATGAAAACTATAATTAGAATTCAAACACAAATCAAAAATTTAATTAATTAAACAAATTTAAGTAATATTTTTTTTTGTGTAAGAACACGTCTTTGAATATTATTTTCCAAAAGCTCTATTATTTCTAGTTAATCTGCATAAACCTAAGACTTTACATATCGCCAAAATAATTTAAGGAGTCAAAACAGAGACCTGGTCAGTAATTAAGAACATTTCTTGAAATTTTTTGTTCGTTAAATGATTTATTGAGTAAATTGATTGTATCGGCCGCTGCATAACATATGGCACCATCTTGTTGTAACGAAATACCTGTAATACTAATGTATTTCAATTGAGATATAAACGAGTAAGTAAGAATGACTCTAAACCGTCCTTTTGTGTCTGTAACGTAAAGTAACTAACGTTCTGTTCATCATTATTTGTAAAAAAAAAAAATATCGACCAGTGATTCCATCTGCCCGTAAAGCGTGCCAACACTTAAATATTTTTGGATGTAGTGTTTTTTGGGCAATGGGTTTGCATTTAAACAAAAGTGTGCTAAATCGCTAAAAAACAATTTAATTATCGAATTAAACAACAAATTTTTCAATAAATTTTAAAATTTTGTAAACACTGCCTTGGCGTGTCCTCAAAATAACTGCGCTATCACCGAAAATATTGCTTGTAATTTAAGATTCTCCGCCTTCAAAAAAAATGATTTACCTGTAGAGAATGTATAAGAAGTGTTCGATACCTTAAAAAAATCGAAGATTATTTATAAATAATGAAATTATAAAATAATTTTAACAATTGTAACAATAAATAAATTAAATTCTTAAGAAACCCCATTTCTAAGCATTTACATTCTAAACCAAAATATAATAAAATTAAGTATTTTTATCTTGATGAAAAATAACAATGAAATTAGCCTAAAAACTCAGCACTTACACAAACTTACTGAGATGCACTTGCATACAAACATACTTACATATACAAACAAGATTTTGTTGGCTTTTTAAGAACATGTTAGTTTGCAAACAGAAAATTCTATGCGAAATGTTTTTAATTAGTTGTAACCACAGGGATAATATTATTACTCATAAAAACAACAAGAACAACATCATCATTAAGTTACAAGTACAAGCAAAATCGAAAATGTGAAACAAAATACATAATAATGTTTTTTAATGTTTAAGCCAAACAGTTGGTAATGGTAATTAAAGATGTTAAATCGACACTACATTAAGATATAATTTTTTCATAGAGTCATAGACGAAATCTTTCTAAGTGCGTTCCGTTCTATTCGCAAAATTGAATATTTTAACTGATTTTGTCTCATTTGGCCTTTGTGGCTTTATATTACGGAATTGAAATAGATAAATAAATAAATAAATATTTTTATATATAAGATGCTTGCGTCAATGCAATCATGACAATTTAACGCCATTGGGGTTAGTTTTAGACCGTTTTTAAGTAACCAAAGCGCAAAAATTAATTTCAACCCGAAAATAAAAAACTACAAATCTATCATTTTTTGTTACAATTTTTTGTATAGTGTTTTTGATTGGAATATTTTCAATTTAAATTAAAATCTTTACAAAAATTGAATTCAGATGCTTATCATAGCAACCAAAAAACAAGTAAGAGCGCAGTATTAGGTTGTTCCAAATCTTCTACATATATTTTTTACACAGTTTGTAACATCATGTAATGACCAAATTTGATATTATATGGTGCAACTGTGACCTAAATTTATTAAGAAAATCGATTATTTTAAATTGTGATTGACTCTTTATTTGTCTAAAATTGTTCTAATGAATCAAGCTCTGCCATAGGTACATATTTTGTTATTATGTAACAAACGTTTCAAGAAGTTTCATATGAACTGCAAAATCTGAAAAACGTTTGAAAAAAATCTGAAGCAATAGCGTTTTTATACCCGCCACAAAAAAAATGGTGGGGATATATACATCGAAATATCCATTTTAGACGCCATAAAGCATATATATTCTGAATATGGGTTTAATTTTATGACGATCTAGCTATGTCCGTCCGTCTGTCCGTCTGTTGAAAGCACGAAAGAGGTCGCACCGAAAAAGCTAGGGGGCTCAAATTTTGCCAGAATCTTTCTTATAGACAAGGTTTGTTTTGATATTGAAAATGGGCTAAATCGGATTATTAGGAAGAGAGTTATAGCTCGAAAAGCAAGAGTAGGTCGAAAAAACCGTGTCCTTCGAACATCGAATAAAATGGAATTGTGTCCAAACGCATTAACGTAGACTCATGAAACTTCGAATATATATTTCCTGAGTAAAAACAATATTTTTCTCCGAAAATTACATAAATCTATGCATTCGGAGAGGAGTCATTGATCAAAATGTACAAAAATTTATACCGCACAGTGTATTTTTCGGTATATTTAACAACAAAAACGTCATAAAAGAAACAAAATTGGATGTACAACTCTGAAATTTTGCACACACGGCTTTTTGGGCAAATGCTTTGCTCTAACAGAACCCATTTTTACGCCCACCTCCCATATAATGTCTTACCTTAAATTCATATAATTTCTCTACGAATAAAGATTTTAGAATAATAAAGGACTATATTGAAACACCTAAGTTGCATTCATTATTAAAAATAATTTCTACATGCCTACTATTACGCCCACTTATCACGTTATCTACCGTTAATGAAATTTAAAAGCTCATAAAACCGACAAAATTAGAGCTACGATAATGAAATTTGCTATAGATATCCTTCTAGTCAATGTCATTGCTATACCGGAAAATTTTGGTGACACGCTTTTTTTACCGCCTACCTCTCATATAACGCTTTATCTCAAATTCATATAATTTCTCTACGAATAAAGATTTTAGAATAATAAAGGACTATATTAAAACATCTAAGCTGCAGTCATTAGAAGAAACATTTTCTACACGCCTATTTTAACGCCCACTTTCATTGAAAGGCTACAACGACTTCGACACGCCTACTATTACGCCCACTTATCACGTTATCCACTGTTAATGAAATTTAAAAGCTCATAAAACCAACAAAATTGGAGGTATGATGATGAAATTTGCTACATATATCCTTCTTGTCAATGTTATTGTTATTCCAGAAAATTAAGGTGACACGCCTACTTTAACGCCTACGTCCCATTAAACGGTTTATCTCAAATTCATATAATTTGTCTATAAATAAAGATTTTGGAGTAATAAAGGACTATATTTAAACACCGAAGTTGCATTAATTAGTAGAAACAACTTTAACACGCCTACTTTAACGACCACTTTCATTGAAACACTAAATTTACGAAAACATTTTACTAGCATATCGAAGTTGTACAAATAAAGTAATACATATTTTAGTATAAAGACATTATTGCATAGCGATTACTGTTAATAAAAAACAAATACATTTTGGAATTTGAGTTATTTAATCTTCCCGATTTCCCGGGATTATTTTTCGGGATCCCGTGAACTAAAAAAGGTGACTACGATTCGAAAGCAGATGTTTATATTGAAATTGAATTCTAATGATTTTATTTTTGATCTCATAGCTGAAGTACCTGTATTTTTGTTTTTTTTTTTTTTTTGCTCATACATATGTATTTGATCTCTTATCTAGAGAATCATATTTTTTTCAATAAAAATATTTTTACTCAATTTATATTTTAAATTCAAGTTTCTTTATTAATTTTTATAGTTTTGAAGCACTTCAATTATATTTACATTATAAATTTTTTTTTTTTTAATTAAAAACAAATTTACTTTTTATATGTTTTGCTGCGGGATCCCGGGATATTAAAAAATAAATCTCGCGTTTCCGGGAAAAAAGATTTTCGGGAAAGAAACCCTAGCTATGAAAGTACGGATAATTGGTAGTGGGTATAAAAGATTCGGCACAGCCGAATATAGTGCTCTTACTTGTTCTTTGTAATATCTCTGCTCGTAACGTGCTCACATAACTGATTTTCAGTAGAAAAATGCTGGAATGCACACCTGTTAAACTGATAATATTTAAGAAATTGAAGTATACGTGAGACCTTGAAAAAGCTGATTTTTACACATACACACGGACAGCCAGTGATACACACGGACAGATGGACTTAGCTTAATCAATTCCTCTATCTAGAAGGATTCAAAATGTGAATACTTTTTAAGGTCTAAAATGAATATTGTAGAAATTCCGTTTGTAATTGACAAACTTATATATACCCTTTTACACTCTGGCAAGAATTTTGCTTTCTTTCTTGTTAAATAATTTTTTCATTTTGGGAAAAAACAAAACCTTATTGCGTTACAATTGAATACGACTATCTGAACATCAAAATTATCAAACTAAATTGAACCGTTTTTTTTTTTAACTCAATATGGCTTTGCGGGGCATTAAAACTCCATAAAGATATAAATAAAAAGTTGTTTATGAGTCGATTGCAGCGCCACCTACTATATTTAGTTTGGCTTCGAAACTTTCAGAAACCTGCATTGAAACTTATTATTATATTCCAAATGTACCGTTGATATATTTAGTCGAATTTGCAAATAATACGCTGAATTTAGGTCATCCGGTAACATTAATAAGTCGATACTAAAAATTCTCCACTTTTTCTTTAACAGAGATACAGACTTTTGTAATGAAGTATAATTTTAATTATTTTTATGACAATTTAATAATTTAAGTTTGATTTAGAATATATATTTAAAATAAGCACATTAACAAAACTCTTTTGCTTGTTAAAGTGTATAACAAAACAATATTGTCAAACACAATTTTAACCCAAGCACTTTCTTTAAATATTAAAATATTAGTGTTTGGACAAAAAAAGAATATTATAATCTAGCTTCTTATGAATACAAAACAAAAACTATGGGGATCCAGCTTGCGAGATCGCCTTCAGGTGGTATTTAACAAATTTACATGATGACGTAAAAATAAATAGCGCTTTCGAAAAATGAAATAAATCTCATTTATAAAGTAATTTGTATTTGAAATTTTTCTAAAATATATCTCGAACATCAAACAGTGCAGATAGTTTTCTATTTCTTTTCTAGCATGATTTAAATGTATATTGAAGGGGTTGTTTTATTTTCCATGTAAATTTTTTTTTAAAATAAAATGTCTACAATTTTCATTTTGTTTTACCTATTTTAAACCTTGAACTAAAGTTAACTAAAACAAGGTTTAAGATAAAACATATTTAGTAAGACTGCTTAAAAAAAATAAATAAATATCTAAATGTACAAAGTGTCATAGCTGGCACACTCAGCTAATTTAGTATTCATGAACCATTAGTTATGTACATTCTGTTTAAATTGGGTCTAATTTAACCTTTCTAAAATTCCTTTTAGCGTATCTACATATTAAAAGAGAATCTATAAATGTACATTTACTTTTAAACAAATCACATTACATTTTCGTTTATGTTTATCGATTTATCCCTTTATTCATAATAAATTTCTAAATTTATCAAAAGCCATTTTAAAAAAATATGGTTGTAGATATCTTTTAAGTTTTTAATATGTACATTTAAAGTTTGATTTTATATAAAGTGGCAATTTAAGATAATTTTTATTTTAAAATCTTAAAAGAAAATATATAAAAAATGCTTAACAATTTATTTATTTTCCACTTTATTGATAGATATTCTTTTTATACCCGCCACCAAAAAAATGGTGGGGGTATATTCATTTTGTCATTCCGTTTGTAACACATCGAAATATCCATTTTAGACCCCATAAAGTATATATATTCTGAATCGGGGTTTGATTTGATGACGAGCTAGCTATGTTCGTCCGTCTGTCCATATGTCCGTCTGTCCCTCTGGTGAAAGCACGATAGAGGTCGCACCGAAAAAGCTAGGGGCTCAAGTTTTGCCAGAATCTTTCTTATAAACAAGGTTTGTTTGGTATTGAAAATGGGCTAAATCGGAATATTAGAAAGAGAGTTATAGCTCGAAAAGCAAGAGTAGGTCGAAAAAACCGTGTCCTTCGAACATCGAATAAAATTGAATTGTGTCCAGACGCATAAACGTAGAGTCATAAAACTTCGAATATATATTTATCGAGTCAAAAGAATATTTTTCCCTGAAAATCGCTTAAATCTATGAATTAGGAAAAGAGTTATAGATAAAAATGTACGAAAACTTATACCGCACAGTGTATATTTCAAATTTAAAACGTAATAAAACTGACAAAACTATATGTACGATTCGGAAATATTGCAAACATGGTTTTTTGGTCAAAGTCTTCATTATAACGGAAAATAGATGTGCCACGCACACTTTTTTCCTTAAATTTTTATAAAAATATATTAGTCATATATATTAGCATTTATTCATCTTACACTGCGCCATTTATTGTACTGTAGCTAAATATAAGATAAAGATGATAAGATAGATGACTCTACTAGCAACTACTAGATGGCATGCTAACAACTTATGCTTATGTTCTCCTGAAGTTATGCTCTATTAAATATGGGAATTTATGAAAATTTGACCTTAGTAAAAAAAAATTATCTCTAAACACTTCGAACAATTTATTTTCATGTACTAATGGCTAACAAATTTTAAAATTATACAAAACTTATTTCGTTTGAAAATCTTTTAAAAGCAAAATGTTATAGAAGTTTAAACATCAAAGTCTTACTAATAAATTTCCCGTTTTAGAAAAATGCAGAGAATGTATATTTTAAATCACCCTGTGGCCCTTAAAATTTAACCTTAAATTCACTTTCTTCCTCTTAAATTCATGTAAATTCTCTATGAATAAAGATTTTGGAATACTAAAGGACTATATTGAAATATCTAAGTTATGTTTATTAGCAGAAACTTTATTGACACGCGTATTTTAACGACCACTTTCATTGAAAGACTAAATTTACGAAAACATTTTACTAGCATACCGAAGTTATAATGGGTGGTTTAATTTTAAGGGACTATGTTGATTTTGAATAAAATTATTATGAAATTATTATAATTTATTTTTATAATGATAATATTTGTATGCTTCAATTATGTATGGAACAAAATATCGGCCAAATGGCCCCCCAACCTAGGCGGCACACCACGATCCGATAGTCCAAACTTTCAATGACACTGTTGATGCTCGATTGTTGGGCACTATGATGAGTCGGGGTTGCATGCTCTTTTGCCACGTTATCGTGAAAAACAGCAATGTTTCCCATTCAACGAACTAAGAAGGCATTCACAGATGTTTTCACATTTCATACAGACCTGCTTTGCAGACATTTAAATATTTTTTACAATTCTCACGATTGTGGACGAATTCGAACGATTATGTTGACCAAAAGAATCACGAAGTGCACAAAATGCATTTTGATTTGAACGCCCATTTTTATAAAAATCTTTAATATTTAAAGGCGTTGCTCGATTGCGTATCTTTCCACGGTTCAAATTGAGTTAGTCTGAGATTGAGAAATGTCAAATGAAATACAAGATAAAAGTTGATTAACAAAATAATAAATATTGTGCTTTAAATGTACACAAAATTGGTGGTGGGTATAAAAGATTCGGCACAGCCGAATATAGTGCTCTTACTTGTTAATATATTATAAAGGAAATTATGGCATGATGTATGTGTGTATATAAGGTTGTTTGCTATTTTATAATCTTTTGGAATTTCGCAAGAAGTATTTTATTGAATGCAATTGAATATAGCAGATTATTACTTTATGTTAATCTGTAATAATTATTTTTAGGATTTAGTTTAAGTACTAAAAAAAATATAAAATTATTTTACCTAAAGTCAGACAAATTTCAAAATGTATTTCAGAATGCTCTACTCAACTGTTTCTACCTGGAATTTTACATTCCATATTCATGTGCTCCTTCTCATGAAGAAGAAATATAAAAGCCCATAGAAAATCACAGCGAAAGTGCTATAGAACGCCTCCAAGGTATGCGAATAGTAGACGTAGAAGCAACTATGAATAAATAACAGTGCTGAAAAATTCAGTAGATTAAAGAAGAGAGTCTTAGAAGGACACGCCTGGAAACGTGCATCTTAAAACTATGAGTGTTGACGAGACTCTAATCAACATGGCAAATAATTGGAGCCATTTAACAAGCAATGCCAAGTTCATAAATAAAAGGTCCCAGACCCTTGAACCAGATTGTTCTCAGTGCTAATAACTCATACTCATAAAAAAAACAAATTATAATTTAAGTATCAAGATTTTAAACAAATCACTTTCCTAACACAATGACGAATTACGGCTTTTATATGCCCATTTGTTCTACTACATTAACCTTATTCTAATCAATTCACAAAGCTTGTGAAGAACAGCAATTAGTTCAATATTTAATTGCTATAAATCCTAAATACCCTTAACCGTTTACATTTTTTACAAACAGTCCAAACAACAAACATATAAAACTTTTACTAAAATAAAACATAAAAAAATGCTATTTACAAGCAGTCCAAACCAAAAACATACAAAACTTTTACTAAAATAATATACATGCTAAAACCTGAAAAGTAGTTGGCTGTCTTTTCTACAGTTTTTATTAGAACTAGAAAAGCCCGGCGCGCGTTGCTACGCCCTTTAATGAATAAAAATGCATTCTGAATTTAAATTGAATATCAAGTTTAAAAAGCTAAAAATAATTACTTTTTTAATGGGCATGGCACTGCCCACTTTTCTTATCAAGAAATTGTATAGTCATGACAACTCAATAAATATGTGTGCAACGTTTCAGAAAAATCGATCTAGTGCAAGTAGCTGAAAATGATTACTTATTTCCTATGGGCGGGGCACTGCCCACTTTTCTAATCACAAAATTGTATAATCATGAGAGCTCAATATGTGTGTGCAAAGTTTCAGAAAAATTGGTGAAGTTCAAGTAGCTGAAAATGATAACTAATTTTTTATGGACGTGGCCCGCCCACTTTTTGCCACCCATAAACACTCCCTGGAATGTGTACAACAACTTGCCAAAGTTTGAGTCCGATCGGTTTTGCAGTTTCGGAGTCTATAGCTAACACACACACACACAGAGTTTCACTTTTATATATATAGATTTGCCATCTGCTGGCTTGGAGGAAAAAATTCATTTGTAAAAAAAGTTCCGAGTACTATTTTCAACAATTAAGGCCACATCACAGCAATTATGTGCCGAAATAAGTATGTCTTCCACGATGTCAAATTGCACACCAAAAAGTAACTTTTTTATATGTAATGGTTGCATGGTTTATTCATGTGCAAATCTAATAGTAATAACATGGCAGACCAGACTATAATCCATGAATTGGAATGTCTTAATGTATATGACAAGTTAAGCATTTGTATTTCATAACCACTTTCGTTGGTGTTAAAAAAAAAATATAAGATCTATTATTTTGTAATGATGGCCGTCTTAAATTTTAATATGCTTTCATTTGATGGCCAAATTAAAAATACCTTTCTTTAGACTTAATTTCTTTGTCTTAAATAGAATTTAATTGGAAGTAAAACACATACTTGGAAGAGTGTAGTTCAGGCGGAGCTGAGCACTATTCTTAATAATATATTGATTAAATCATATTTACAATTAGAATTTATTTTTAAAATTTAGTCGCTAGGTTAGGTTAGATCCGGCAGCCGCCCGAAGGCATATATAAGTCAGTGTCCGGTAATGACCGCTATGAGGTTCCTAAGGTAGATTCGGGGCATATTCACTGCATATTGCGTCCTATGCACATCCATGTCAGGCCAGATCTTTCTGGCTTCCAAACAAGTGTGTTCTCTCACCCATCTTTCCTTGGCATCCAAATAGAATTGATGCGAGATTAGCTGCTTACCCTTCGATAAGGGAATACCCAAAGCATAACTGGATTCAACCGAATCTAAGGTGGTACCGGCTTTTTAAAGTGCATCAGCTCTATCATTGCCAACAATATCCCCATGTCCTGGAACCCACACAAGGGTAACCGTCGAATGTCTCGCTATCTCCTCAAGAGACACCCGGCATTCCTGGGTAATTTTCGATGTGTTGTACACACTCTCAAGGGACCTAATAGCCGCCTTGCTGTCAGTAAATATATAAATATCCCTGCCAGATATTTCATTATACTGAATCTGTTCCGCGGCTGTCCTAATAGCCATTAGTTCGGCCTGTATCTCGCTACAGTAATCCGGTAACCTAAGGGACAATTCCAAACCCAAATTCCAAATTTAGTCGCTAAAAAAATAGTTGATTTCAATTATTTAAAATAAGAGATAATCAGATTAAACTCTTATTATTGCTCTTAAAATAATTTAATATTTCGATAAACTTATATTGAAAAACTTTTAAAAGTTTTTATTTTTACAGTCGTGGTTGGCATATTCATGGAAATGTCCATACGACAAGTTTAGCATTTTTATTTGATACATATTTTACATCATTTTAGATTTTAACATTATTTCTACTAATCGAGAACTTTCATTTAATAGCGAAATTAAAATGCCTCTTCTTTAGAAACTCATATCTTTGTCTTGAGTAGATTTATTAAAAAGTAAAACACATACTTGGAAGAGTGCACCTAAGGTGGTGGAACTAAGCACTATACCTTAATAGTATGGTATAAAGTAAATGGTGCTAATGATTTTAATTTGGCTACGTTAGTTAGCATTTGCAAGACTACAAAGTTTTGGATACACTAGCATTTAATGGGAAACTAAGTAGTCTCAAGTATTTTATATATGATCACAGAAATCAGTTTTGGCAGAACCTCCAAAAATTATTTCTAAAGGGATTGTTGATTGGGATGGGATAGACTATATAAGGAATGTGTAGTTTTCACTAATGAATCTAAAATAGATATGGCCACAGCAGCGCATGTCTTCATCACGGAGGAGGACATCGTAAGTCTAAGAGACTACCTAATGATAAAATTGTATTTTAAATGGAGATAATACTCATTTCTAGTGCACCCGATTCCATATAAAGGAAGGGAAATTAATTTTGCGTTAATTGGCGGGCGACTCCCAAGGGTTTTCACGGAGTCTCTTAAATTGTGGGTTTCTTCATCAGACTAAGTTGTTTAGTGAGTACTGTAGTGTTGTCGGCCAAAAATATGGGAAGAACCTGAACTCGGTAGATTAACTCTAGGCTCAGCATATTGAGAGTGTAAAAATAGTGAGACTCCCGGTCACTAATTATACGTAAATGTCATGCAATAAGGCGAAAGGTGCTGCAGAGCTTAAAAAAAATGTATGCCCAAAGATAAACTTAGTAGATACTAGGGTACTTCAGGACTAATATTGGTTACGCCTGAAAGTAATTTTTTTGGTCTTTATGAGGCATTATGCAGTAATAACTAGAATTAGTAGATGAGATCGCGACACTTCGGACTACTGTAGGAAGTGTAAGGCTGAGGATGAGATAGAAACGTTGTATTTTATTACACAAGAGTACAGACCCATAGAGTTAGGTTACTGGGTAAATGATCACAGCATGAATTTAAAGAGTTAGTTGACTTTTTAAGGTTATTTTTCACAGGTTTTATTACATTATTTGTTATTTTTGTCATATATAATTTAACCCATTTTTGATACTTGTCCTTTTTTCTGTAATTCCTTTAAAAAAGGGATGAAATGGCCACAGTGTAGGTTCTGAAAGCGTTTAAATTTGTCTGTTCTTTTAAATACATGAAAGGCATATTACGTAACTCATCTTGTAATTAAATTTGATTCCTCATTATTAATGACATACATTTTTATAGATTTTGTTCATTTCTCATTCGTCAATAAAGATCAATACAAAACAATATAAAGGATATTATAAATAGCCTTGTCGAAAAGTTATCATTAAGAGTGTTTAAAGAGGCAACTTTAAATAATTTTCACTCATTCTGTCGCCAGCATTTTATTTATTTATTTATTAGCGATTTATTTTACTCACAAGGTGTCCTAATTATTGTATTGTGATAACGTCATAATTTTTAAACAATAAACACAAAAATAAATTTCATTCATCATAAAATAATTGGAAAGTGTGAATCGACAATACGACACTTAGAACTCTTTTATTGAAGAAACGTTAGCGGCAGAGAACAAATCAAGAAAAAGTTACTGTTGTCCACAGTGATTTGACCAACTGAAATAAAATAATTAGCAGAGTGAGTTAAAAATTTAATGTTTTATTTTTAATTTAAAACAATTTATATTTTTATTTTAGTCGAATTGAAAGTATTACTTTTATATAGTTAAAAACTTATCCAACAAATATTAATTTACAAGCCTTTTCAAATTAAATATTTAAAATTTTAATTATATTAGTATTTAATATTTTATTATATGTACTTAAATACTTGTGAAATTTAGCTCTATCTTCTTAATTTAGTCTATTAAACAAATTAATTTACACCTTTTAATTTACTTCCGTTTTAAGATATTCTATTAAATATTTTTGATGCAAATAAAAAAGTTGTTTAGCAAATCACGATTTTAAAATAACCAGCATGAATAAACAGCAATTATTCATGAATTTTTTCCACAAATTAAATACATCATAAAATCCTAAATAAAAACGTCTCTTAGAATCATTTGGTTTTTATTGAAAAATAATTAAAATTAATTAAGTGCAAATAATTGAGAGATATTTCTCAGAAACTTATGTTAAGGCGAAAATATACTGACTCAACTAAATAAAAACTAAACACACAAACATTTAACTATACTTTCTTATGAATGAAAAAAGTCTAAAGTCTAAAAAAAACCCTTAAAAAAGTTTTGCTGCATTTAAGAAAAAAAAATCGAAAATTCATCATCAGATAAATTTTTGTAATTTTATTATATAGTTTTACCTTTAAGCACTTATGCAGAATTTTTGTGTCACAAAACAATGACTAATGAGTTTAATGCAAGTTTGTTTTAAATTGATAGTTTGTGTATTATGATTTACAGCAAAACGCAGATAAGATAAGCAAAAATGAATTTCATGAATTTTTTGCGAAAAAGATTAAGAAAATTTAATTAAAGGTTCAGTAGTATTAACCTTCTCCATGATGTATATGCATCCTGTTGGACGAAAAAAGAGGGCTTTTTCCATTTGAGAGTACAAATCACTCAATCTTTTCTGAGTAAAATTAAATTTTTGGTTTACTTATATATCTGTGGCTTGGAGCTAAAAGGGCCAATGTCAAAATATTTACTTTTGAGAAAATTGGAATTGAACGTTAACTTTTATAAGTGCTTTCATAGTGACATTGGCTAGCTTTTTATACCCTTCACACAGTGAAAAAGGGTATATATAGGTTTGTCATTCCGTGTGAAATTTCTACAATTTTCATTTCCGACCCCATAAAGTATATATTTTCTGAAAGCTTATGAATAGGGAAGTCGATTAAGCTCTGTCACTCTGTCAGTCTGTCCGTCTGACCGTCTGTCCGTGTGTATGTTGAAATCAACTTTTTGAAGCCCCCCGACATCGCTTGGGCCCGGGTGAGGTATAAGAATATCAGAAATATTCGGGAGTAGATCGCTATTGAAAATCAGAAACATCGGTACATAAACAACTGAGATATGAGCAAAAACCCACGACCACCTCGATTTTTTTTTCACAAAAACAACATTACAACAACAACATATATACATACAAACGCGTATACTGGTTAGAGAAAACGTGGCATCGAACCCAGCTGAGCCAAAAAATTTTTTTTTATTTTTTAAAAATTTTTTTTTATTATTTTTTTTTTAATTTTTTTTTTTTTTATTTTTTTTTTTATTTTTTATTTAATATATTATTTATATTTTTATTTTTTTTTTTAATTTTTTTTTTTATTTTTTTTTGTTTTATATTTATTATATATATTTTATTTATTTTTTTTTTAAATTTTTTTTTTAAATTTTTTTGTTAAATTTTTTTTTTAAATTTTTTTTTTAAATTTTTTTTTTTTATTTTTTTTTTTTAACATACATACGTAAATTTATAATTTTACAATGGGATGTTTTTTATATATGTATGTTTTTTATATGTATGTACGTATTTCATATGGGATGAATGGTGATACAAACGACTGTTATTGCATGACTACACGTTGTGAAGGGCATATAAGATTCGGCACGGCCGAATATAGCGCTCTTACTTGTTATTTGTAAAGCTGTTCTGTGTTAAGTATGACTTTAGCTGTTTTACCATAATGGAATAGAGCAAGAAAACAAATCTAATGCAATGATTAACTCAAAAGAGCAAAAAAGTGACATTGGCCCTTTTAGCTCCAAGCCACAGATATATCGTTGTTAAGTTGGTATTCGTGATAGTTAACTTCACGCGACATATAAGAAAATCTATAAAATCATATTTTTAAAACTGAAAATTATCTTATTATATACAAAATTAAAGTAGTCTTTAATATTTTACTAAACAAATTAAGTTATAGACTTATTCTTCTCAGAATTGGCCTAAAATAAAACTTCATTATATCGATGTAAACAATTTCATCTATTTAATGAAAAATGAAATTTCAAAAATAAATTAAAATATCTGGTTTCATTCTTCAAATGAAGAATTTTTAATAAAGCCGTTTCATTACCTGAATGAATGAATTTCCTTTCAGTGTATAATGGTCAACTTATTTTGTTTTATGGTCAACAACATACTGGAGAGTTCTTTGCGGTAATAACATGTGTGAATTTTTAATTGGATTATCAAGAAGACATGTTTCGATTTATGAAATAAAATATTCGCCAAATGATTGCGACGGCTCTGATGACAGGGGGTTATCTTCTATTTAATTTCCCAATACCTATTTACAAAGATGTCGCTGTATCTCATCGCTGAACTACTGGATTTCAGATATGACTCAAGAAATTGTTTCCGGTTTATTCACATAAACCGAAGACTTGCAACACTTTAAAGAAAAAATGCTCGGCGTTGAATCGCACGATCTTGGTGGCTAGTTGACATCAGAATTTCTTAAGATAATTTTTTCTAGAAATCGTTTCTGGCATATCATCCAGAAACATGACGTCCAGTTGCCTGTAACAAATTTCGCTTATTCTTAGTAGATGTAATCTCGGCTTTATCTAAAAACAAGTAAAAGCGCTATATTCGGCCGTGCCGAGTTTTATATATCCTTCACAACGTGTAGTCATGCAATAACAGTAGTTTGTGTCACCATCCCATATGAAATACGTACATACATATAAAAAACATACATATATAAAAACATCCCATTGTAAAATTATAAATTTACGTATGTATGTTAAAAACAAGTAAGAGCGCTATATTCGGCCGTGCCGAATCTTATATACCCTTCACAACGTGAATTCATGCAATAACAGTGGTTTGTGTCACCATTCATCCCATATGAAATACGTACATACATATAAAAACATACATATATAAAAACGTCCCATAGTAAAATTATAAATTCACGTATGAATGTTAAAAAAAAAAACAAAAAAAAAAAAAAAATTTAAAAAAAAAAATTAAAAAAAAAAAAACATTTTTTTAAAAAAAAATTTTTTTAAAAATTATTATGTATATAATATATACAAAACAAAAAAAAAAAAAAAAAATTAAAAAAAAAAAATTTTAAAAAAAAATAATAATAAAAATATAAATAATATATTAAATAAAAAATAAAAAAAAAATTAAAAAAAAAAATAAAAAAAAAATTTAAAAAAAAATTTTTTTGGCTCAGCTGGGATTCGATGCCACGTTTTCTCTAACCAGTATACACGTTTGTATGTATGTATGTTGTTGTTGTAATGTTGCTTTTGTGAAAAAAAATCGAGGTGGTCGTGGGTTTTTGCTCATATCTCAGTTGTTTATGTACCGATGTTTCTGATTTTCAATAGCGATCTACTCCCGAATATTTCTGATATTTTAGTACCTCACCCGAGTCCAAGCGATGTCGGGGGGCTTCAAAAAGTTGATTTCAACATACACACGGACAGACGGACAGACTGACAGCGCTTAATCGACTCCCCTATTCATAAGCTTTCAGAAAATATATACTTTATGGTGTCGGAAATCAAAATTGTAGAAATTTCACACGGAATGACAAACCTATATATACCCTTTTTCACTGTGTGAAGGGTATAAAAATATAAAAAAAAAAATGTTAAAAAAAACATTTAAAAAAAAATTTAAAAAAAAATTTAAAAAAAAAATTTAAAAAAAAAATTTTTAAAAAATTTTTTTTAAAAAATAATTAAAATATATATAACAAATATAAAACAAAAAAAAATATTAAAAAAAAAAAAATAATAAAAATATAAATAATATATTTAATAAAAAATAAAAAATAAATTAAAAAAAAATTAAAAAAATATATAAAAAAAAATTTTTTTGCCTCAGCTAAGATTCGATGCCACGTTTTCTCTAACCAGTATACACGTTTGTATGTATGTATGTATGTTGTTGTTGTAATGTTGTTTTTGTGAAAAAAAATCGAGGTGGTCGTGGGTTTTTGCTCATATCTCAGTTGTTTATGTACCGATGTTTCTTATTTTCAATACCGATCTACTCCCGAATATTTCTGATATTTTAATACCCCACCCGAGTCCAAGCAATGTCGGCGGTCTTCAAAAAGTTGATTTCAACATACACACGGACAGACGGACAGACTGACAGGGCTTAATCGACTCCCCTATTCATAAGCTTTCAGAAAATATGTACTTTATGGTAAAGTAAAACCCAATCACGCCACCAGATTAAAGTCCGTACCATACAGCTGCTCGTTATGGGTGAATTATTTTTTTCTTGGATTGCATTTCACGAGCGTCAAATTCGACAGTTTTCTGTATTTACAAAAGCCATTTAGACCGAAATGCCCTACATCAGAGAAGATGACTTTTAAAAAAAAAAATGGTCATTGACTTCCTTCATTCCATGGACTGTCAGCTTGAGCTCCTCGGTGAGCTGAATTTTGTAAGCATAAAAGCGGAGGTCTTTCTTTAAAATTCGCAGCGTCGTGATTCATGCAATTTATAGTTGTTGAGAACGTTAATTAACTTAAGTACTCGTGACTGGTTTTCGCAGGCATCTTGGGATCTAATTGAAGAGCGAAGGACTTTAAAAATAGAAATAACTGGTGAAACGAACGGAGAACGTAAAGCGCAGCTCAAAAACTCATACAGCATAATGAGTAAACGTATCAAAAGACAAATAAAAAGCGACAAAGAATTATTTTATGACAAAATGGGAAACGATGCTCAAACGGCTGCAAACAAAGGCGATATGAAAACTCTGTTTAAAATATGCAAAGAGATTGGTGGTAAATCATATGCTAACAACATGCCTATTGAGGATCAATATGGTACATTAGTTACAGATAAATCAGCCCAACTGATGATTTGGAAGACGCATTCTGAATCAATTCTTAATACAAACCATGACGACTTATCTGACGATGTACCAATCGTTAGAAGAAACAATCCTAACAGATTAATAAACTGTGATGCACCGTCAGCTAGCGAAATAAGCACTGTAATTATGTCCTTAAAACCCGGTAAAGCTCCTGGTGTAGATGGGCTTCCAGTTGAATGTTTTAAAATCGATCCCGATAGTATGTCAAATCTTCTACACCCTGTTTTTTTTTGCGCATCTGGAGGGATGAGGATATCCCGGCCCAATGGAAAAAATCTGCTATTGTAAAGATCCCAAAAAAGGGATATAGAAGAAAATGCTCTAATTGGAGAGGAATTAGTCTTCTACCCGTAGGCAACAAAATTTTTACTTCTTTAATTTTAAATAGAATATCTGATCACCTTAATAATGTCATCAGTAAGAATCAGGCTGGCTTTCGCTCGGGTCAATCTTGTATTGATCACATTAATACAACTAGAATGATAATCGAACAATCAGTTGAATACAATGCTCCATTGTATTTAACATTTATTGATTTCGAAAAAGCATTTGATGCAATTAAACGTAACCACATTTGGTCATCATTACGGGCAAGAGGTGTCCCAGACAAACTGGTAAACATTATTACAAATAGTTATAACGGTATTACAAGCCAAGTTCTTCACGAAGGACAGCTGAGTGAGCCTTTTCATACATGTAGCGGGGTAAGGCAAGGTTGTTCACTTTCACCTTTACTGTTTATAGCTGCACTCGATGTTATTTTGGCTGCAGCTAATATTAATCCTAGCGGTATTGAATGGGGGTTTCGGCGTAAGTTGGATGACTTAGAGTATGCAGACGACATCGTCCTCTTTTCCCATAGATATAACGATATGCAAAGCAAAATATCAACTATTGTATCCGAATCAGCAAAGGCGGGTCTAAAAGTCAATGTGGGAAAAACTAAAGTTATGAGGATAAATACCATAAACGACTCCACATTTACTATTAACGGAACAGCCTTGGAGGATGTGGAGAAATTCGAATATCTGGGAAGTGTGCTTACAACAGATGTCGAAAACCGAATGAGAAAAGCGAAAAATGTATATGGGTCCTTAATGAAAGTTTGGAAAGCTAGAACAATTTCTACGCAAACTAAGATGAAAATTTTTAATGCTTGCGTAAAATCTGTGTTGTTGTATGGTAGTGAGACCTGGCTAGTTACAGAAGCTATTTCAACTAAACTTCAGACCTTCATAAATCGTTGCTTACGACGATTACTTGGAATATGGTGGCCAAATACTATAAGAAATGAAGAACTTTGGAGAATATGTGGTCAAACAAAGCTAGAACTTGAAATCCGTAAAAGAAAATACCAATGGTTAGGCCACAGAATGGAATCCACAAGGACGTAGACTTCGAGGTAGGCCAAAGCAAACTTGGCGTAGAACTGTGATGCAAGAAACGAGGAAATCTTTTGGTCAATTGAGAGCTATTGCACATGATAGAGATCTGTGGAAGTTATATGTTAACAACTTATGCAATATCTAATATGTATACATACTTTTTTTTTTTTTATTTTATTTAAATATTTTTATTTCTTTTAAGATGTATGTTAATAGAATAAGTTCTTTAAGAATATGTCATTAATAATACTCGTGTTTTTGGCAACACTCTCATTTTCAAAAAGACCGACCAGAATATTTGCGCACAGGAGTCATTCTGTCCATAACTGACACAGTTTCTTAAATTTTTTGAATATTTAATATATTATGTAATTTGTCTTGGCTAATATTGACCGAAATTTGCGAGAGATCTCAAAATAACGTTCCAAATTTTTAAATAAGTTTTCACAATTATAACGATTTCTTTCTTTGTAAAGTGATCCATTAATATTTATAGAAATAAACATATGTGACAGCTGCCAAATTTCAGAATTTCCACTTGCACAAATGATATTACACTTAAAAGTGCATACTTATTAAGACACTCTTTACCTTAATGGTGGACATGACACTTCCAATATAATGTTAATCTTTATCATAAATTTATCGTCACATATCTAAAGACCAATAGGGACCATCATTTGTGTGCTTCACTTAAAAACTAGACGGATTATCATTTTCATTAAATAGTAATTATCAAATAGGTAATTATCAAATATCTAATGAACTAAAAGGTTATGATATAATTTCTTTTAAAAAAAACACCCTTATTGTTTAGAAAATTCAAAAGTTTGTTATTTAGTGAGAAGTAAAATCGATACAATTAAGTTCTAAATAAAACGTTATTCAAAGAGCCTCCACGACTTCTTCTGCAGGAACTAATTCGATGAACCCAGGTTTCGACCACTTTTTCCACTAAACTAAGTCGCATGTCATGAATGGCACTTTCAGTATTGCCTTGCTTTGTTTTATCACCATTCAATATCGCAGTTTCTTGAAATAATCGAATCCTCAAACTTTTCTCGCAATAATTAAATTTTTTGCATTTGCTGTGTTGCACGTAGACCCGTCTTGTTGGAACTATATGTTATCAAGATCAACTTCTTCCAATTTCGGCCATAAAAAATATCGGTAAAGTATCGACTAAAAACCAAACCAAACTGTCAATTTAGGTAAATGTAACGGTTTTTTATGAATAATTTTTGGATTGTATTCGCACCAAAGTTGACAGTTTTGTTAATTTACTGGAACACTCAGATGAAAGTGAGCCTCATCGGAGAAGATTATTTTCACCAAAAAGCGCAATTGAGGAACGATTATTTTGATAATAAAACTAAATAATTTGTAAACCTTGTTCTTGCATATATCTCTCCAAAATGAAATTGTAAACACTTCTGAATACAATGAAAAACAAATAACAGATCATGACATATTACAAAAGGCCGAAACGTCACTTCTACATTATATCATCCCTATTGGAAAATATTTTTTAATAGTGAGCATAACAAAATTTTTTTTTTGGGTAACTAATGTGTATTGTAACTGAAAAACAAGAAACTAAAAATAATTTAAAAGCTTTCACTTAAACAGAATATTTTTTAACAGCAACTGCGGATAGATTAGGAAACAAACCAGAACCTTTATGATATTTTGTCATCTAGTGAAAAATTGTAAGATATCTACTTAACATTTTTTTTTAAACTTTTTCATGAAGTCATGAAAGAAATTTTCATTAGCATTTATTTATAAAAGAAAGACTGTTCTAAAAATTCTTTATAAAAAAAAATTTAAATTTAACAAAAATTTGTGCAAAATAAATTTTTTAAAAAATTATCAATTCAAAAAATATTTTTATCTTAAATTTAAAATATCTGTACTAATACATGGAAAACATGTAAATAGACTGTTTTTAAGGATTTTTAAAGAATATGGTTTAATTAAGTTCAAAACTTTTCAAACATGCTGTGTGACAAAAACTTTATCAAAAAACTGTTTACAAGGAATCCTGTATAAATTAATAAATAAGAAATCTTTGCAAATAATATCAACTAATAAGACACCCCCACTATCCCTTCACGAAGCATAAATACAACAGATGTATCACATACCAAATTTCTACTGAATTAGTCATAATTACTTAATGCTGGCTATACACTAATATTTCGAAACGAAATTTTGTAGATATAAACATCAAATATAAACTATCAGAATTGAACTATACGATTGGCAACAGTTCCGGCACTTACAAGCGACACTGTTTTCTCTGTGTAGATGATGCTGATCAGCTGCATATTGGAGGAAAGCAAAGTAGAACAACATTTAGAAATTAGCATTGTCAAGTCCAATGACGTTAAGATATACAAACACATGAATATATGTTTGTGTGTATGACGCTCTAGTTTAAAGCAAACAAGTAAAACAACAACACATTTTAAAATAAATTACAATTAAACAAACCTCATATAAGTTTTTTGTTCTTATTCCGCATGTCGCTTGTCTTTTATTTCGCATGTTTTTTCATTTATTATTTTATTTTTTTTTTTATAGTTTATATTTTTGTTGTAAACACAATTATACACGCAAAATGTATTAGCTCTGCAAAAAATCGAAAAAAAAGAGAGATGGGAGAACTTTGAGGATTATAACGTTAAAAGAAATACACAGAGAGAGAACTAAAAAAAAATTAAAACAAACAAAATGCCGGTATTATGTTGTTGCCTGCCATTGCAACAAAGCCAAGTTAAAAGTACAAAGATGAACACACATATAAACTACCGATCTTAATCAAAAATTATCATAATAAAGATGAGTACATATTTATGTATAACGATTATAAAGATTATTTATTTTCGTTAACACAAACATGTTTGCGAATCATACGAAGATGATCAGCCAAAGTGTGTTTGTTTATACTAAGTTTGGGATTGAATCAAAACTGCATTTAATCGAACTGTAAAGGCGATGATGAGTTGTTTCTCACGCTCACCAATGTATGTGTGAGTAGAATTTTTTTATTATCCATATGAGTGCAGAATATGGGTAAAACAAAATATATAAACAAAATAATATAAAATAGAGATAAACAATAAAAAAATTAAACTAACATACCTTTACAACATTGAGGATAGTCGGATGTGAACCTTTGGATTAAACGGAACGCGTATCTAAACGGATTAAGAAAAAGTTAAATCGTTTAAAAAGTAAAATATTGCTCTAATCATATATAATATTTAAAGAAATAAAGGTGAATGATTTTTTTGAAAAATAAATTACTTAATTAAAGAACTATATGAATAATCTGAAATTAAAAAAAAGTTTCTCTAAAATAATTTATTTTTTAATATGTAAAACAATAAACATTTGTTTAAATTATTTCAAGTAAGGAAAGAAACATGCTTCCACACGTCTAAAATATTTAATAAGCAAATATAAACAATATTACAAAAACCTGAACATGCTGAATAACAAACACATTTTAGTAAACATTATCTCTATAAATATACTTACATATATGTATGTGTATATGAATGTATCTTGCTTGCCCAAAATAGATAACCTTTGGCCGGGCATAGAAAGGTCATAATTAAGAAAACCTCACAAACTAAAATGTATTTAACGTATTGAAAGAAAATTATTTTTAAAACGTACTTAAATATTATTTTAATAATACCAAATTATAAACATTAACATTAATTAAAAAAAATTTAAGATTTTCAATAGTTTGTCAAACAAAATTTTTCTACGAAACATACAACAACATGTTTACTCTATTTGGTTTATTTATACATCGTATTCTCATTATGTTAAAATTTTCTAATATTTAAAAAATATTAAAAATATAATAAATGTTTTATTGTAAAATTTTTTAAATCATTTAAAATTTTAAAAAATTAAAAAAAATTGCCATGATACACTTTGTGAATTGACCAATTGCATATTTAAAACTGATTTATGAGTATTGGCAAAATTTAAGACTTAGTAATACACACACACATACATATGTATGTATATAGAACGTTTGTAATTAAAATTAAAAGAAGTTTAGATGTTTCTTAATGATGTGAACATACATATTTATAAAGACTGCAAAACTTTCTTGAATTTCGTAAATTTTAAACATCAAAGTTTTTAACCCAAAAACGAAATATGTTCTGGGGTACATTTTAATTAATTTTAAAGGTAGAAATAATTTTGAATGTTTAAAAATAAAAACTTTGACAAAGTTATTTTTCGAGAAAAATATTTGTAGCATACAGATTACAAATCTATACAAATATTTTAAAAACATTGTAAGTTTGAAAGATTAACGAATTTCATACAATAAAGTTAAAAAAAATTAACATTAAATTTTACGTATTTTTTTAATCAACAATTAAATATTTGTAATTTTGTGAAATGTTCGAAAATTCAAACTAAAGTTCAATAAACATTTCCTCGTGGAAAGTAATTGTAGCATATAGATTACAAAAATATACAAATATTTAAAATTCTATATAAGTTTCAAGGCTTACAGATTGCATATATGTATGTATGTCTGTACAAATATTTTAACTTTATTATAATTTTCAAAGATTTACGAATTTCGAACATTAAAGTTTCAACCAAATATATTTAAAACATAAATTTTTAAATACTTTTTAAATCAACAATTCGATATATATGAATTTTTGTAATGTTCGAAAATTCGAACTAAAGTTCAAAAAAATTTCCTTATGGAAAGTATTTGTAGCATATAGATTACAAAAATATAAAAAAATATTTAATCTAAATATAAGTTTCAAGGTTTACAGATTACATAGATACATATGTATATGTACATATGTATTATGTATGTTCAAATATTTCAAATGTATTATTTCTCTCAATGATTGACGTATTTCGAACAAGAAAGTTTTTAACAAAAAAATAATATAAAAATAAATTTAAACATTATTTTTCAATAAACAATTAAATTTATGTACATTTTTGTAATATTCGAAAATTCGAACTAAAGTTCGAAAGAACGATTTACTTATAGAAAATATTTGTGTCATATGAATTTAATATATAGAGGTTTATAGGAACCATTTGCAATTGCTTATTTATAACACATGGTTTTTGATCGCTTCGAGACGCTTTGAAGCAATAAATGTCTTATTTAAATGCTCTCGTGAAAGCAGAATTTTATTGTTTGCCTTCCTCTATAGCACTCTAAAAAACCTAAGCATTTAAATGAATTGATGATGGCAACTAAAAATCTATTTCATTTGATAACCACTACAGAATACTTAACTGATTTACAAATTTAAAAATTTGTTCACGCTTAAATCACTTTATTATAACATTAATGTCCAACAATTAAATTAAGTGCCTTTCAAAAAATGTAAAATTACTTCAGGTGCAATAAGTTCACAATAAGACCACATGCTCACTAGGAACATTTACCAATAATACAATACTGTAGCGATAAACTAAAGTCGCCTTTAATGTCAGCTCATCATAATTTTTTAAATTATTTGTTTTGCATTCAATTTAAAGTGTTAAAATGTCAACTAAAAACTAAATAAATAAAAACAATAATTACAACAACTACAAACACGAAACAAACAAAAAAATAAATTAATACAAATGTGTCGCTGCGCATTGTTAATAAATTATATAAAAACGCTTAGTATTTTAAAAATTTTGTATTGAAAATTATAGTAAAAACAAAACTTTAACTCGCGTGACTGATAAGCAGCCACAGACTGTCTATGGATGAAACACACCAGCAAAAAAAAAAAGCAACTATAAAAAAGAAAAAAAAAAACATATATGTATAATTTTTAATATTATTAATTTATTTAATGATTTTGTTGTTTTTTTTATAATTAGCTTTGTTGTAGTTGTACCAATAGAGATATGTATAAGAATAAATAAAAATCGACATTTTTAACAATTTTTACTAAAATATTAATGAGATTATTTTTTAATTTTTTAGAAAAACAAAGTGATAAAAATAATAGTTTTGAAAAATGTATACCCCATCAATCGTTTTAGTATTGCGAACAATACTTTTGTTTGAAGTTGCCACATCCTAAACATGTTCTGCCAAAATTAATTACATAAACGGCTAGTTTTATAAAAGAGGCGTTGAAATGATTCTGAAAACAGTTCTTTAATTAATAATCTTTAATCAAGACAAAAAAAAATTAAAACTAAATTTCTAAATACTTCATTTTGTATTGCTCAAATCGAAGTTAATTTAAATTTTCGACGCTAAAATAAAATGAACTGGTCTCGTATTACGTTCTTAATTGTATTGGCAAAATATATTGTAGCTTCAAATTGTGTAATAAGTACTGTTATATTATGAAAGGGGAATTTTTATTTTTTCTATATTTTAGTTAATTTAATTTAAGACCCTGTAAAGTATATATCGTTTCAATGTGAGTATCATTTAAGGATGATTTGCTAATGTCCGTCCGTCTGTTAAACATCAAACACAAAAAGTTAAAACTATTAAAGTTAAATTAAATCAATTTGAAATATTGCCGTTTGTCACATCATTAAATGCACTTTTATTTAGATTTTACATTGATGAAAATGTATTTACACATCTGACCAACATTTACTTGTGTATTTCCAGCTTTTAACGGTGTCATCAATTAATTTGTTTATTCATTTGATGTTTTTTTCCATAAAATTTTATATTTTATTTATTTTTACTACAGAAACTATAATTTTAATTATAGTAAACGGAATTGTCCAAAAAAACTTTTGTGACGTGTTTTTTTTTATTTTTGTAAAAATTAGGTAAGGGTCCTTTTAAAAAAGCTAAATTGGTAAAAAAAAAACAAGTAAGAGCACTATATTCGGCTGTGCCGAACCTTTTATACCCACCACCAATTTTATGTTCATTTAAAGCACAATATTTATTATTTTGTTAATCGCTATGAAATAATCTCTTATAATAAAATATGTATCACTTTCTTTGTAGAAGGTGGTTAAATTTTAAGGGCCCATGTTGAAGGTGAACTACACCTAGTCTTTAAATTTGTTTTCTGCATTTCATTTGACATTTCTCAATCTCAAACTTACTCAATTTTAACCGTGGAAAGATACGCAAATGAGCAACGCTTTAAAGTTATTCAGGTTTTTTATGAAAATGGGCGTTCAAATCAAAATGCATTTTGTGCACTTCGTAATTCCTTTGATCACCATAATCGTTCAAATTGGTCCACAATCGAGAGAAGTGTAAAAAATATTAAAATTTCCGCAAAACATGTCCGTATAAAAAGTTAGAAAATCTGTGAAAGCCTTCTTAGTTCGTTGAATGGGAACCATTGCTGGTTTTTGCGATGGTGTGGCAAAAGAGCAGTCAACCTCGACTCATCATCATGCCCAACAATTGAGCATCAACATTGTCATTGTAAAATTTGGATACAGAATACAGAGTGGTGCCAAGGATGGCGTGGGGGGGCCATTTGGCCGATATTATTATTATTATAAAAAGAAATGATAATAATTTCTTAAATAATTTGTGTGTTATTTAAAATCAACATCGGCGCTTAAAATTTAACCACCCTTAATAACTTCGATATGATAGTAAAATATTTTCGTCAATTCAGTCTTTCAATGAAAGTGGGCGTTAAAGTAGGCATATCAATATAGTTTGTGCTAATAAATACAACTTAGATATTTGAATATAGTCCTTTATTTTCCCAAAAACTTTGTCAATAACGAAATTACATGAATTTAAGATAAACAGTTATATGGGAGGTAGGCGTTAAAGTAGGCGTGTCAATTAAACTTTTTGGCACGACAATAACACTGATTAGAAGGATATATGTAGCAAATTTCATCATCATACCTCTAATTTTATCGGTTCTATGAGCGTTTAAATTTAATAAACGGTAGATAACGTGAAAAGTAGGTGTTATAGTAGGCGTGTCAAAGTTGATTTTGCTAATGAGTACAACTTAGATATTCCAATATAGTCCTTTATTATTCCAAAAACTTTATTAATAGAGAAATTATAAAAATTTCAGTTAAAACGTTATATGGGAGGTGGGCGTAAAAGTGGGCGTGGCACCTTAATTTTCTGGCACAGTAACACCATTGACTTGAAGGATATACGTAGCAAATTTGATCATCATACCTCTAGTTTTGGCGGTTATATGAGCTTTTGAATTTCATTAACTGTAGATAACGTAAAAAGTGGGCGTTATGGTAGGCGTGTCAAACTTATTTTTACTAATGAGTACAACTCAGATGTTTCAATACAGTCCTTTATTATTCCAAAATCTTTATTAATAGAGAAATAATATGAATTTTAGGTAAAACGTTATATGGGAGGTGGGCGTAAAAGTAAACGTGGCATCTTAGTTTTCTGGCACAGTAACAACATTGACTAGAAGGATATACGTAGCAAATTTTATCATCATACCTCTAATTTTGGCGGTTTTATGAGCTTTTAAATTTCATTAACGGTAGATAACGTGAAAAGTGGGCGTTATAGTAGGCGTGTCAAAGTTATTTTTGCGAATGAGTACAACTGAGGTGTTTCAATATAGTCCTTTATTATTCCCAAATCTTTATTAATAGAGAAATTATATGAATTTTAGATAAAACGTTATATGGGAGGTGGGCGTAAAAGTGGCCGTGGCACACTGATTTTCCGTTGCAAAAAAGTCCCTCACTAAGAAGAAAAGTATGCCAAATTTCAGAATCGTACATCTAATTTTGTCCGTTTTATTAGGTTTTAAATATAAAATATACTGAAAAATACACTTCGCGGTATAAAGAGATATTGTTTTGACTCGAGAAATATATATTCGAAGTTTCATGACTGTATGTTCATACGTTTGGACACAATTCCATTTTATTCGATGTTCGAAGGACACGGTTTTTTCGACCTACTCTCGCTTTACGAACTATAACTCTCTTCCTAAAATTCCGATTCAGCCCATTTTCAATACCAAACAAACCTTGTCTATAAGAAAGATTCTGGCAAAATTTGAGCCCCTAGCTTTTTAGGTGCGACCTCTATCGTGCTTTTAACAGACGGACAGACGGACGGACATAGCTAGATCGTCATTAAATCAAACCCTGATTCAGAAGATATATACTTTATGGGGTATAAAATGGATATTTCGATGTGCTACAAACGGAATGACAAAATGAATATACCCCCACCATTTTTTTGGTGGCAGGTATGAAAAAGGAACGAATATTTATATAACCTGACTTTATTAAATCATCAGAAAGCCGGTGTTACATATTTACCAGCAAGATAAAACACTCGCTCTCTTTCAACAGATCTAAGTCGTTTAAAAACAAAGCTTTAAACAATTTTTTAATATTTGCTGTTTTTTTACGAGTGGAAAAGGGTACATATAAAGGTATGTCATTTCTTGTGAACTTTGTAAAATATACATTTTCGACCCCATAAGTATATATTTTCTGAAAGGTTATGAATAAGGAAGTCGATTAAGCTCTGTCAGTCTGTCCGTCTGTCCGTATGTATGTTGAAATCAACTTTTTGAAGCCCCCCGAGATCGCCTGGACCCGGGTGAGGTATTAAAATATTAGAAATATTCGGAAGTAGAGTAGATTTTTTTTTTAATTTTTTATTTTGTATTTGTTATATTTTTATTTTATATTTTTTTTAATTTTTTTTATTTCTTTTAGTTTTATTTTTCTTCAATTTTTTTCATTTTATTTTTTTAATTGTTTTTTATATTTTTTTTTATATTTGTTTTTTCTTGAAACATACATACGTAACCTCAATTTATAATTTTACAATGGGTTTATATATGTATGTTTTTTTATATGTTTGTACGTTTTTCATATGAGCTGAATGGTGAAACAAACAATTGTTATTGCATGACTACACGTTGTGTAGGGTATATAAGATTCGGTACTTCCGAATATAGCACTCTTACTTGTTGTTACATCATATGGTTTTTTACATGTCAATTGCATCTTAAGATCCTGTGCCTAAACGCAATACCGCAAAATCATGTAATAGTAAATAAATCTGAGCTTTATTTTCAACTAGTTGAACTAGGTCTGCATGGCTGGCATCAAAAATATCTTTGTATTGTATTTAGGATAAATTTTGATAAGTGCAAAATAAACTAGTTATTGCTTATACTAATCCTTCTGCCGTACACTTGCTATTTTTATTTTCTGTTATTAATGAAGCAGTTTAAATTATCCTGTATTTTGGCACAGGTATCGAAGAATTTTCATGCCAAATTTTATTAAAATCCATCCAGTTTTTTTTTACAGATTGAGTTGGGCAAGTTAGAGAGAAGGATAAAAAAAATTATCAGAGTATTTTTTTGCCGAATTCTACAATGATGGCTATATGCACTACTATCAAAATTTTACCTTGTTTCAATAGATATAGATTTTCTTTATGATTAAATACCTTACGTAATAGCTCTTGTTTTGCCCAAAAGACTATTTTGTGATCCCGGAAATGGACGTATTTAGCTATCTTTCGGTATTTTGTATAAACCTTGTATAAAACAAATATATATTTGTGATTTTTTCCCATATTTATAAATAATTTTTGTATATTGTTTGTTTTACAAAACTACAATGCCAAATTCTCCAACTTTTACGCATTACCGTGAAAGGTGTATACATAATAACAATCAACTAGTTTATTGTTCAAATCTGTGGCAAAGAGGAAAAACTTAAAATTTTTTTAGTTGATTTTAGTGAGTGAGTGACAGCTATAAATCAACACCTCTAGTTACGTGAAACCAAAATTTGTATGCAACAAATAAAAGGTGTTTTTCGTAGAGGTATACATTTGAAATAAAACAAAGATAAATCTATTACATCAATATTCAATTTACTTTATTCGAAAAATAATCTTCTGTCATACAACCGCCACCGCTGTCTCGGACGCAGTCTAATCTGGAAGTCCAATTTTCAATAACTTTTTCTAACATTTATGAATGTTGGCTTTTAAGTGGTCAATAGCTAAAAGCTTGTCGACGTAGACTTAACACATCATATCTCCCACAGAAAGTAGTCTCGCAGTCTGTCAACGGTGTCTTAACATACACTTGAGGATTATTATCACTTCAAATATGACAGTTTTGTTCATTGACGTATCCATTAAAAATGAAATGAGCTTCATCGCCAAATTACATCGTTAACCGTTAAATGAACATTGTGTGCGATAAGGTTTTCGAAGATAAAAAAACATGATTTTCAAAATAAATTTGCACAATTTTGAAACGTTGTTCAGGCGTGCGTTTATTCTCGTTAAAATGCCAAAACAGACTATATATAAATTACTTGATAGCTTACACAATGGTCGCAAGTTAAAATGGTGTTGCCAACAGAAAGTTGTATACCTCTGTAAAAAGATACCAGGTATATTTAACAATTTACTATGTCACTTGTGGAAAGGGGTAAAATAACAGCAACATTTCAAGATCGGTTTTGAAAATCTAAACATCAGAGTTATTTTTGCAATCGGTTCTCCTGCAACCAACTATAACACATTAAGCCATGTCGTGTAAAATAAAAATTAACAAATTTTATTCGATATTTTTTTTTTGTTATTATAATAAAATGTTATTTTTCAACTCAACATGCAATTTGTAATATTTGACAAATATTAATGCTACAAAATAAATAATTCTACATGTCCATTAACCTTAAAAATTTTTAATTTAAAAAACGGTTTAATTTATTCAATTTTCTAATGACAGTTTTGTTTTTTAAAATAAAATTAAAATTATTATTTTAATAACTGTAACTGTAAAATTGTGTGAAAAAACAAGATAATATTGTTATGGTAGAAATTGTTTTTTTTTTTTTTCTTTTTCTTTTTTTTTAAACATTTATATAATAACAATAAAATAATTATAAGAATTACAAAGCAAAATTTATTGTGACAATAATTATACACAATTTAATTTGTAATAATAATAATAATAATAAACAGAAAAATTCATATACATACATATCGATGGCCACAAGTAGAAAGGCCCTAAATTGTACTTTTTACAAATTTGAGTTCTTCAGTGATTCCAATACATTTAACACGAACACAGCTCAGCAAAAAAAATCTAACGCAATAGTGTCAAAACTAATAATTTTACAATCAATGTTACAAAAGAAATTACGTTATGAGAATACAGTTTCTGATATGTTTTAACTTTCTTTACAATTATTTGAGTTAGGGCCTTTTTTACTTGTGACCAACGATATATAAATAATTTTACAAAAACAAATTTAACAATTTTTAAACTAAAATGAAAGGTGTCATATTTTTTAAAACTCAGTTATTTAAACAACTGTTGGCGCTGCTTGTTGTTTATTTAAGAAAAAAAAGTGTGTAACCAGTAAAAAAGTCGCTGTTTTCGTAAAATATTATTTTAACTCAAAGCCTACATTGTATTGTGCTATTAATATTAATTTGTTAATAATTTTCATTAAAACATTTTGTAAAACCATACAATTTTATTTCATGTGTTTTTAAAGTGTTGTATTGGATTAATATAGAGATGGAAAATGAAAACTTTAAATTGAATCCAAAAATAATTTTTTAAGAAATTTACTTCCGCCCAAACTAAAAAAAATATATATATTATTTTTTAATAAGAATTATTTGTTAAAATATTTTTTTAAAAATATTTTTTTTAATTCTACAGATAAATATATGATAAACTTTTCCATTGTGATATTTTATTTTGCCTTTAGTTCAATATAATTTATTGTTAAACAATACAAAAGAAATTTTGCTTACATGTAAACAAACCAAAACTGTATTCAAATAAACTATAGAAAATACAATGGGAAGTTGTAAATCGTACAAATATATATCCATTCTCTGTAAAGTTTTGTGCTCTTCAGCCGGTTTAAGATGAAACAATTCAACAATTTAAATTAATTAATTTGAAAATCACGCATATTTTATAAAAACTTTGAGTTGTAAATAAATCACATAATTAAGCCTTAATACTTTTGTTTTTATCATACCTTGCATCGGCATTAGTATAGAAAACGTAACATAAAATTCATTTACATCCTATAAATCTTTCGAATTAAGATTTTATTTTATTAATAACTCATCAGAGATGAATGCGTATGAAAACAAACTAATAGGAAGTGGTCGTTTCACAAAAAAAAACTTGAACTAAAAATATCATTAATTTATATATGTACTCAAAAAAAAAATCAAAAGTGTTTGTTTGTCTGTTTGTAGTCTATGTGAGTCTGGGTGAATAAAGTTAATTAAAGGCTTTTGTGAAGTTTCAGGTTTTCGTTAAAAAAAAAACTAAGGCCATATACGGTACTGTGAACCACTAAGTTCAGTTTCTGAATTACAATTCGTTACCCTGGTGTTCAGACGAATGTTCTTGTGTACATGCCCATGTGAACATAGTATAATTGTATTTTAATGGTAAAACAGGTCTCAACTTCCTTGTATGAACCTGATATATAGTTGACTTTTCAAAATATTAACTTCATAAATGTCTACTAAATTTATTAACTATTAATACACATCCGATATACAATGCATCAGCATTTTACGGCTTGTATGTTACACAGAATCAGACTTGTGTGTGAGAAACACACAGAAGCAAACTTGTGTGCGTAACCTGATATTTTTTTTTTCCTTAGATTTTTCTTATTCGATTTGCTGTAAAGAGCTGCGTAAAACGTTTTAAATTAAAAGTATTTGTTCTGTTTTACACCACTTTCAGTCTCTATATTTCAGTATTAACTTATATGTACAACAAAACATTAATCTCACTAAAATAAATAAACATTTTTTTTAGTGTTTGTGTTTTTAGATAAAGTAGAATATAAACACCAAAAGCTATTAAAAAATAAAGCAGCGGTAAATGAAAGTAAGGAAATCAAGTATAATAGAACACATTTAAAAATCCTAATATATATAAAACAGCAATTTTATTAAGAATTAAACTTAGGTTAGTTTAAAGAAAAAACATTTTCTTATTTAAGATTTTAGTAATACATGTAAACTAATCATATTGCATACTCTGCTTTACTCTCTTCGCTCTGGGTATATGTCTAATGTTCTATTTCAGATTTAATGTTCTATTTTATCTTTACTCATATTCAGCTTTATTTTAATATTTCCTATAAGTAATTTTTTACCTTTTAAACTTTTTCATATTCATTAAAACACTCAAATGCTTCTCTCTATAAAAGTTTTCTTTGGTTAAAGACTATTATCAACACATTCAATGTTTTGAATAATTTATTTATGTTATAATGTTCTATTTTATTATTGTTCTTATTCAGCCTTATTTTAGCAAAACACATATTTTTGCAAGAGATTGCTTGCAATCCTTTTTTCTGATGCTTGTGCAGTTCCTTAACTAACTCTAACCTCCACAGCCTGCAATGCCATATAAAATAAAAACCAGTAAGAGCGCTATATTCGGCCGTGCCGAATCTTATATACCTTTCACAACGTGTAGTCATGCAATAACAGTAGTTTGTATACATATAAAAAAACATACATACATATATAAAAACTTCCCATTGTAAAATTATATATTTACGTATTTATGTAAAAAAAAAATAAAAAATTTATAAAAAAAAAATTTTAAAAAAAATTTAAAAAAAATTTTAAAAATTTAAAAAAAAAATTTAAAAAAAAATTAAAAAAAAAATAATTAAAATATATATAATAAATATAAAACAAAAAAAAATTAAAAAAAAAATTAAAAAAAAAAATTAAAAAAATAAATAAAAATATAAATAATATATATTAAATTAAAAATAAAAAAAAATTAAAAAAAAATAAAAAAAATTTTTTGGCTCAGCTGGGATTCGATGCCACGTTTTCTCTAACCAGTATACACGTTTGTATGTATGTATGTTGTTGTTGTAATGTTGTTTTTGTGAAATAAAATCGAGGTGGTCGTGGATTTTTGCTCATATCTCAGTTGTTTATGTACCGATGTTTCTGATTTTCAATACCGGTCTACTCCCGAATATTTCTGATATTTTAATACCTCACCCGGGTCCAAGCGATGTCGGGGGGCTTCAAAAAGTTGATTCCAACATATACACGGACAGACGGACAGACTGACAGAGCTTAATCGACTCCCCTATTCATAAGCTTTCAGAAAATATATACTTTATGGGGTCGGAAATGAAAATTGTAGAAATTTCACACGGAATGACAAACCTATATATACCCTTTTTCACTGTGTGAAGGGTATAACAAAACATTTAGTTTTACGTATGTATATACATTTTTGTAAATCTATTATTCTGGCTTAAGTTTATTTTTATAAATTAATTAGCTGACCCGGCACACGTTATTTTGCCTTATAAATTATTTCTAGGAAATATTTTTTACAGTAAAAAAAACGTATTTTAAAATTTCACCAAAGTCGTTACGTTATTTAGGTGAGGCATAAATTGTCCCTTTGGGAGAGTCACCCTAAATACTTAGGAATATGAAAAATAAATGTTAACCGATTCTAAAAAGTTTATTTCTGCATTGGCTGGACTATGAATTCTGTACAATTTGAAGAAAAATACTAAAAACAATATCGATGTAAGTACATAATTACAAAAAAATGGGCGTCAAAGTAGGAGTGGTAAAAAAGAGTATCCTATTAATCTTATCAAAGTTTAAGTTATATTATGTAAAAATTGCAAGAACATCGGTTCAGCAGTCCAGCCTAACTGAGGGGGCGTGGAAAAAGTTGTGGCGTTGGGGGTATGATAAATAGATGTTGATCGACGAGATATGCATATAAATTTTCATGAAATTCGGTTAGGCCATTTCGGAGGAGTTTAATCACAAACTCCACGACACGAGAATTTATATATTAGATTTACTTCCTAAAACATTTTATATTAAATTATAAGTATTAGAAAAAAATTAAAAATTAATCCCTAATTAGCAGAATCAAACTCAATTTCGAAACCAGCTTCAGTTTTATCATTACTACTCTCTATTGATATACATATTTATACTTGATTTGTGTTTAACAAAATTATAACATAATGATAGTAGAAAACGGGATTTATAACACTAATTTTTAAAGTTCTATTCTCTTCTATTTTAAATATATTATTACTGTTGTAAGTTCTTTAGAACACAAATACTTTTTTTAAATGGCACGGTACTCCCCACTTTCCTTACCATAATATTTTAATACTTTGGCCGCTCTATGAATGTGCACAATTGGATAAATAATTAGCTATTCGACCACAAAAAGTTGCTGGCATTCTAAGCAGACGCAACCAGATTTGTGCTAGTTTAATTAATGGTTCACAAATGCATAGATGACAAACCAACATACTTTTTTTTATAACAGTGGACATTTGGTACAAAGGCTTTCCAAATGTTTTTAGAATACAAAAACAAAAAAAAACAAATTTAAGTTTTACATTTTAACTTCGAATTACATAAACTTAGAATTTCAAATACTTTAAGATACCGAACACCTCCGGGTTTATGCTTATATTTATTAAATAAAAGAAAATCAAACATAAAGAAATGCTCTTACTTGTATGTATGTATATGATAAAAGATATTCTTTTTGGCAGACACTTAAAACAATAAACAAAATACAATTGCTATTGATTTTTTGGCTTAAAGCCAGTGCAAAATACAACAGCTAAATACTATAAAGAATAAATGAGAGAAAAATGAATAAGAAAAATAATTATTGTTGAAAAACAAATTAACGAAAGCCGGCAAAATAAAATAAAAAAGTATTTTTAAACAATACAAATATGTAATCACAATCAAAGAGGAAACAATCAAATAATTATAAAAATTTTATAAAGAAAATCTTTGTGAAGAAGAACAACTTTACTTTCTTTGTTGTAAAACAGTTATACGTGTCATGTATGAGTACATGCGGCAGTTTTCTACAGAGATAGACTGCATCGGACAGAAGAAATAAATATTAAAATCTATATTGCGATTTGTCTGTTTATGAGTATTGAATGTTTAAATTATAAATTTTAAGCAATATTAATAATTTCAACATATTTTTCATTCCGTTTTGCAACATATTAAAAAAAAGAGATTAGTCTAACACCCACAAGATTTTTGTTAACAAATAAAACAGAAAACAAACACATTTTTATACCTTTTATGTGATATATGTATATATATTTCTTCGTTCCGTTTGCATATTATTTTTCTGTTTATTCGTCAATCTGTCAGTTGAAATCAGCTTTTAGTAGCCCCCACATGTTGCACAGATCTGTATGTTTAACAATATTTGGGAAATATTCGGAAATAAATCGGTTGAAAACGAGCATCACAGCCTTATAACTTGCTAAGGTATGAACAAATAAACACGAGTGCCGCTATTTTTCTCCATATTAATACACGTTTGTCACCATTTAGAGATATTAAATGCCTTCACAAAAACCTTTGAACAAATCAATCACTAATCGGCAAAGTAATAAGGAAAAATTTTTTGGAAAAACATTAATATTTTTTAACTAATTGGATTTTTATTTTTATTCCAACTTTTTTCTTTTTAAAATTTTTCTATTAGCTGAGTTTGAGGTAAATTTTTTTTAATTTTTTTGTATTTATAATGTATTTTAATATAAAAAGGTTCCCAAGATAAGAAATAAATTTTGGATATTCAAGCAATACCAAATATCAAACAGTAATTTCTAAAAATAGTTCTGAGAAAAACTGACAGACATAAGTGAGATATAAGAATCAAGATACGTTGTGTGTTTAGGTCTACAAATAGAAGTTTAAAAGTTTCAGCTTATTGATAACCGAATGATAAAATCTGGATATGAAATAAAAACAGCTTGCCTATGAAACAATTTCAATTTGAAATGACGGCAACTACAAAAATATGTTATACCCCCTCAACATTAGTGTCAAATGTAAAGGCTTCACCAGTTGAATTAAGTAAACTATGAAATAGTTAAAACGCAAGATGGCGTCCAAACTAAATTGGCTTATATATGTGACAAATATAGAAAATAACGGCTTTGTCTGCTTCAACCCCTACCACAATATTGCAATTAAATAGAAAGGCTTTATCAGTAAAATACGGTTAAACATATGAAATTTCGCAGTCAACCCTGAGTAGGGAATAAGTAAAAATAGTGTATAATCTGAAATCTAAGCTATACCGCAATGCATATAAAGCCAAAGGCGGTCATTGCACGGGTTATTTAAAAAACAAGTAACAGCCCTATATTCGGCTGTGCCGAATCTTTTATACCCACCACCAATTTTCTGTACATTTAAAGCACAATATATATTATTTTGTTAATCGCTATAGAATAATCTCTTTATAATAAAATATGTATCACTTTCTTTGTAGAGGGTGGTTAAACTTTAAGGGCCCATGTTTAAGGTGAACCACATCTAAACTTCAACTTTTTTCTTGTGTTTCATTTGACATTTCTCAATCTCAGACTAACTCAATTTGAACCGTGGAAAGATACGCAATCGAGCAACGCTTTTAAATATTAAAGATTTTAATAAAAATGGGCGTTCAAATCAAAATGCATTTTGTGCACTTCGTTATTATTTTGATCAACATAATCGTTCAAATTCGTCCGCAATCGGGAGAATTGTAAAAAATATTTAAATGTCTGCAAAGCAGGTCTGTATGAAATGTGAAAACATCTGTGAATGCCATCTCAGTTCGTTGAATGGGAAACATTGCTGTTTTTTACGATAACGTGGCAAAAGAGCAAGCAACCTCGACTCATCATCGTGCCCAACAATCGAGCATCAACAGTGTCATTGAAAATTTGGACTATCGGATCGTGGTGTGCCGCCTAGGTTGGGGGGCCATTTGGCCGATATTTTGTTCCATACATAATTGAAGCATACAAATATTATCATTATAAAAATAAATGAAAATAATTTCCTAAATAATTGGTGCTTTATTCAAAATCAACATAGTCCCTTAAAATTAAACCACCCATTATAACTTCGATATGCTTGTAAAATGTTGTCGTAAATTTAGTCTTTCAATGAAAGTGACCGTTAAAATACGCGTGTCAATAAAGTTTCTGCTAATAAACATAACTTAGATATTTCAATATAGTCATTTAGTATTCCAAAATCTTTATTCATAGAGAATTAACATGAATTTAAGAGGAAGAAAGTGAATTTAAGGTTAAATTTTAAGGGCCACAGGGTGATTTAAAATATACATTCTCTGCATTTTTCTAAAACGGGAAATTTATTAGTAAGATTTTGATTTTTAAACTTCTATAACATTTTGCTTTTAAAAGATTTTCAAACGAAATAAGTTTTGTATAATTTTAAAATTTGTTAGCCATTAGTACATAAAAGTAAATTAATTATAATGTTTAGAGATAATTTTTTTTTACTTTGGTCAAAATTTTCCTAAATTCCCATTTTTAATAGAGCATAACTTTAGGAGAACATAAGCATAAGTTGTTAGCATGCCATCTAGAAGTTGCTAGTAGAGTCATCTATCTTATCATCTTTATCTTATATTTAGCTACAGTACAATAAATGGCGCAGTGTAAGATGTATAAATGCTAATATATATGACTAATATATTTTTATAAAAATTTAAGGAAAAAAGTGTGCGTGGCACATCTATTTTCCGTTATAACGAAGACTTTGACCAAAAAGCCATGTTTGCAAAATTTCAGAATCGTACATATAGTCTTGTCACTTTTATTACGTTTTAAATTTGAAATATACACTGTGCGGTATAAATTTTCGTACATTTTTATCTATAACTCTTTTCCTAATTCATAGATTTAAGCGATTTTCAGGGAAAAATATTCTTTTGACTCGATAAATATATATTCGAAGTTTTATGACTCTACGTTTATGCGTCTGGCCACAATTCAAAAGTGAAAGTGGGCGTTATAGTAGGCGTGACAAAGTTGTTTTTGCTAATGAGTACAACTTAGGTGTTTCAATATAGTCCTTTATTATTCCAAAATCTTTTATTAATAGAGAAATTATATGAATTTTAGGTAAAACGTTATATGGGAGGTGGGCGTAAAAGTGGGCGTGGCACCTTAATTGGCATAGTAATGAAATTGCCTAGGGGGATGGACGTAGCAAAATTTATCATCATACCTCTAATTTTAGCGGTTTTATGAGCTTTTAAATTTCATTAACGGTAGATAACGTGAAAAGTGGGCGTTATAGTAGGCGTGTCAAAGTTATTTTTGCGAATGAGTACAACTGAGGTGTTTCAAGATAGGCCTTTATTATTCCAAGACCTTTATTAATAGAGAAATTATATGAATTTTAGTTAAAACGTTATATGGGAGGTGGGCGTAAAAGTGGGCGTGGCACATTTATTTGCCGTTACAAGAAAGCGTGTCACCAAGAAACAAAGTGTGCAAAATTTCAGAGTCGTACATCCAATTTTGTTGCTTTTATGACGTTTTTATTTTTAAATATACCGAAAAATACACTGTGCGGTATAAATTTTCGTACATTTTGATCGATAACTCCTCTCCTAATAAATAGATTTAGACAATTTTCGGAGAAAAATATTGCCTTTACCCAGGAAACATATATTTGAAGTTTCATGAGTCAACGTTAAGGCGTTTGGACACAATTCGATTTTATTCGATGTTCGAAGGACACGGTTTTTTCGACCTACTCTTGCTTTTCGAGCTATAACTCTCTTCCTAACATTCCGATTTAGCCCATTTTCAATACCAAACAAACCTTATCTATAAGAAAGATTCTGGCAAAATTTGAGCCCCCTAGCTTTTTCGTTGCGACCTCTATCGTGCTTTCAACAGACGGACGGACATAGCTAGATCGTCATAAAATCAAACCCCGATTCAGAATATATATACTTTATGGGGTCTAAAAAGGATATTTCGATGTGTTACATACGGAATGACAAAATGAATATACCCCCACCATTTTTTGGTGGCGGGTATAAAAATTATGTAAAAAGCAAGTGAAACACGCTTATTTCAGTATTCTTGGAATAGCGGTAAATCTTAAACTAAAAAATCTAAATAAAAAATATGTAAATAAAAATGACAAATTGATCCTTTTTGGAGAAAAGTTGCGATAACTGAGTTTTTTTTTTTGAAAAGTTGCGTTAACTGAGTCAACAATGCAAACAATGCAATAATCGAGGGGTTGCGCTTATCGAGGGTTGCGTTAAGCGAGGTCGCACTGTATTTATATATTTTAAATTCTTTGGAATAAATATTTCTGTGGCAAAGAAGAATAACTGCTTAAGTAGATAAAAGTTAAAATTGATATGATAACATCATTGTAATTCCGGAGCTCAAAAATACCACTATGCAAATATTGCACTATTTTGGAAAACTTTACAATTTTTTCGCTATAATAACTTATTGCCTATACTTTTTCAAAGAAGAATTTTTTTTTTGAAATAATAACTTTTTTTAACTTACAATTTAGCTTAGTATACGAAATTGAATATGCTCTTTAATTTGTATAACGCCAAATGCGTATATTAGTCTTTATTTTACAGATAATCAATTTTTAAAAATCAACTCAAAACTTTAAAAGTTGTTTCCTGAAAAGGTATAAAAACAGACATGAGCTGTTTTTCCTTATTGTCACAGATATATTTATCGATATCGAACTAATGCACATAGGTCTGACGAGCCACATTTTTTGGCCAATGCAAATGCACCGAAACAATATATCTGTGACAATGGGAGAAGACTACTTGTGTCTGTTTTTAGAGTTTTTTCGAGAAAGGCATTTTTGAATTTTGAAGTTGATTTTTATAAATTGATCTCTTTTAAAATATAGATAAAATCAGCGCTGTCTCAATAACAGGTCATTTTGGTTTTATGTATTTAGCTAAGCTCTTAGTTAAAATAAAAATTATTTTTTTATATGATATTGTTCAGTGACCAAATATGGGCAATACGTTTTTGTAAGTACTTCTGAGATTCCAATAGTGTTATCATCACAATTTTAACTTATTTCGCCTTAAGCAGTTATTCCATTTTACCACAAATACATCGAAATATTTTTTTCATGTACCCTTTCCTACACCAAAGGTAATTGCAGTACTTTTGTTGTAAAATGACTTTGCCCTAAATGAATCATAAATCAAATAAAGTAAATTTCTCTTTAAACAAAAATTAATGTCATCATAATTAATTTGAAAATACAACATAAATATAATTTTAATTAAATATTAAATAAAAAACATTTTTTAAACCAAAATTTTACTTTCTTTATATTTTCAGTATGAGTGATGAAAATAAAAAACAAATTTAAAAAAGAATACAAATTAAATGGATAAAATTAAGCAATATGCTAATTGTGTTAATAAAAATCATTCTCACACATTTTTAAAGTGTAATCAATTTTTCCAAATTTTAAATTAAACAAAAATGAAAATAAGTGTTAAATTATATTAACAACAACGAAAGTGGCAAAAAAAAAAACAACATTTTACTGTGTCTATCGCTTCCAACGGATAAAATTACACGTTCAAGTGGTTGATGGTGTTGAAGTTTTGCTCGAGTGGCTTTATTTGCTTTATACTGAAACGTTACAACAACAGTAGCAACAAAAACAATTAAAACTAAAAACAGTAAGTGTAACACATTTTTAAATTTTCAAGTTATTCACTTTTCGCTAAACAACAACAGCATATACATACATAATTGTTTTGGTAATAACTTTTAACACACAGAAATATATTTTTGCTTATTTAACTTAAATTAATTGTATTTTTGTACCGAAATAAACCTGTTAAATGTATAATACATACATAAATTAAATATTGATAACGTTTTTGCATTACATTAGTTGTAGTCAGTGTTGCCGTTTTGGTTACTTTTAACCAAAATTGGTTGTTTTTTTTCTGATGTGTAGATGTGTACTTTTTTTTATTTTGGTTACTTTTCACTAAAATTTTAATATGTATATACATTATGTATTTTATATCCTACTTTTTCAAATCGCGCTTTAAATATGTATGTTTCACATTGCAATGAAGTAGCAAGTATGCAAGAAAGTAGCTTATCAAGCTTGCAAAAACATAAAATGAACTTTTAAAGGAAATTCTGAAACGCTTCGATTTTTCAAGAAAAGATTTTAAAATCTTGATATAATTAAACCAAATAAAGTTTTAAGTAGTTCAGAGATAAGTTTGGAACCTTTGTTATTATTATTCCCTAATTTTACAGGTGGTAATGAAGAACAAATTTTATCCAAATGAATGCTATTAAGATTTTCAAATATTATTTTAGACAGTGATATAAGTATAGTTGAGTTTTGGGATAAAGTGTCCAAACATAAAAATGCAATGAACGAAAAGTGTTTAGAATAACTTATTTATTTTGTTCAAAACTAAATATTTTGCCACATAGTTCAGCTGCTGCAGAAAGAATTTTTTCACTGCTTAGTTTGATAAAAACAAATTTAGAAGTAATCTTGAATTCCAAACAATTAACAATTTTATGCAATCAAAAGAATTGTGCAAGAATTTTCTACCAAAACTTTGTTTTAAAAACTTCTAAAATTTAATTTTTCTCAACATAGTATGAATTTTAAATTTGTCGATCTCTAAAAAAAATCGCTTTATATATATTTTGAATTCTGTTTATCCATAAAATCAAAATAATTTTTGATTTTGGTTATTTTTTTCCTCAATGTAAATGTAACCATTTTTAAGACAATTTGGTTATAAAAATTTTTTGCTTGTGGTAACACTGGTTATAGTAGATATTTTTACCGCTTTTTTTAAATAGAATTTCAAAATTTATTTAATTTTTTTTAAATCGTTAACTTTTTCTATATAAATTTTTTGCAATAATGTATTGCACAGTCTTGTTTTCAAAAAATGTCGTTTAAATGAGCTTAGGTAGAAATGCAGACATGTTAAACATCACTTACACATATTTGTTTTACCACCCCCATTTCGAAAAAAAAAAAAATTAAAGTTTATTGATGTCTTTAGTCCAGAATTTTTATCGAACAACAATTCGTCATAGGTGCTTGTGTTTCTCACTATTCACATATTATTTAGTACTAGCTAATACCCGGTGTGCTTCGCCACCCCCATCGTAATGAAATAAAAATTTTATAGTTCAAAAATATATTTATTTTGCAAGTGCCACACCTACTACTACTAAATCAACCATTTCTTATTCAAATAATCATATAGATGTCAAAGTGTCTCTTGCAAAATTTGGGTACTCTAACTATTATCGCTTCCCAGATATATGAATTCTTGTATTTAATTCATATGACAGGTGCCACGCCCACTATTACTAAAGCATCCATTTCTTATCAAAATAGTCATATAGATGTCAAAGCTTCTCGTGCACAATTTGGGTACTCTAACTGTTATCGCTTCCCGAATATACGAATTTTAGTATTCAATTGCTATGAGAGCTGCCACGCCCACTCTTTCTTATGTACCCATTTTTTCCAGAAATGTTCATTTGGGTGTCAAAGTTGCTCTTGCAAAAATTTACTACTCTAATCGATTTCGTCTTCCAAATATACGAATCTTAGTATTTAATTCATGTGGCCACGCCTACTATTGAAAGTCCGCCCATTTTTTACCCAAATGTTCGTGTGGATGTCAAAGCTTACCGTACTTAATTTGAAGACTCTAGCTGCATTAACTTTCATGATATATAATATTTAATACTTATTTTTTAATAGGGCGTGGCACCCCGTCCACTTACAATTTTAAACCAATGTATAGCCTATAGTTCCTTTCAGACATACAGAAAGATTCTGTGCAAATTTCAAGGAAATCGGTCCAGCCGTTTAACCGTCTATAAAGTACAAACAAAGATACAAACATTAAAACACACATTGATTTTTATATATATAGATGTAGAGTTCCAATTCATTAAGACCAATTTTTAAGAAAACACTTGGTTGAAAGGCAGCTCTAACTTTTCGTTCTTATTTACAGTATTTTTAATATTAATATTTTTTATTAATTTAATAACACAATAGTTTTGTTTTTCATTAATTTTAAGATAAATTACAAATTAGTATGAATTAATAGTTTAATTATGAGAGTGCAATTTTTTTATAATTCTCCTTCTGTCGTGCATTTACTACATTTCAACCTTCTAAATAAGCTTTTAAATATAATCAAAGAAAACTGTCAGGGGATGTTATATTATGAACGAATATAGGGGACCAAAGACATTAATTCACCTGATATATGTATGTGATGTGCTTTCATCTTGTTAAAACCACAAGTTGGATGTTTTCCACAACAAACTGTTTTATTGTTAACGCAGTGGGTGCAATCCGCACATTAACGTGACTACGATATCCACGTTGCGTTAATACAATCGATTGTTGGTTTGAAAGGTAAATTTCAATTATTTTTGTACGTTGTTCGCTTACAAAGTTACTCATATCAAATTTCCCGCCCGGGAATTTCCGGGAATGAACCACTTAGTATTCCCGGAAAAATTTTGCTCTTATTCCCGGGAAAACGGGAAATAAAAAATATGTAGTATATTAGGAAATATATTTAATTTTATTTTTAATTTCTTATCTGTTTTGGTAAATTTAGAGAATATTTGAATAAAAAGTAAGGTTTTTAATTTATTAGCATTTCTTGTTTGTTAAGTATTTACAACTTTTCTCAAATACGAATATGTAAAAGAAAAACAAACATCGTCGGTCAAAAACATTTCACGCCAAAGTTAAGGACTTTCTGGAATTATTTTTAATAAGTGCTTATAAATTTCAAGTGAATTAATTATGTACATACATAATTAAATGTTTTCTTGTATATACATGTTTTTTATAACAACCGTAAAACCAGCAGTAGTTTCCGTGGTTCATTTTTATACCCTTCACCTGTGGTGTACAAGGGTATATATAGCTTTGTCATTCCGTTTGTAATTTCTACAATTTTCATTTCCGACCCCATAAAGTATATATTTTCTGAAAGCTTATGAATAGAGGAGTCGATTAAGCCCTGACTGTCTGTCCGTCTGTCCGTCTATCCGTCTGTCCGTCTGCCCGTCTGTCCGTGTGTTGGTTGAAATCAACTTTTAGAAGCAACTATATGTTCCTCAGATCTATATATGGTATCAATCTCTTGGAAATATCCAGGAATGAATCGCTATTGAAATTCAGCACAATCGCCCCATAACTTTCTGAGATATGAGCAAAAAACCACGACCACCTCGTTTTTTTTCACAATTACAACAACAACATGCATACATACATACATGTAAAAAACATACCAAACAAAAAAAATTAAAAAAAAAAAAAATATTAAAATTAAGAAAAAAATAATAAAAAAAACTACAAAAAAAAAAATTTTAAAAAAATTTAAAAAAATTTTTTAAAAATTTTTCTAAAAAAATTTTTTAAAAAAATTTAAAAAAAAATATAAAAAAAAATAATAAAATATAAATAATATATTAAATAAAATAAAATAAAATTTTTTGGCTCAGCTGGGATTCGATGCCACATTTAGTCTAACCAGTATATATAGGTACATATGTACGTATTTTATATGGGATGAATGGTGATACAAACAATTGTTATTGCATGACTACACGTTGTGAAGGGTATATAAGATTCGGCACGGCCGAATATAGCACTGTTACTTGTTATAAATATAATCGTATGTACAAATTGTTTTTAAAAGTGGTCACAGAATTTGTAAGTATAATTTTTTTCATTTATGATTGAATTTTTCTAATACTTTTTTTAAAATTCACTTTGTTTAGAAGCAAAATGTCTGAAGTTTGGAACTTTTCAAAAAGTAGACAACGCTGCACAATGTAATATTTTCCCGAAAAGGTTAATATTCAAGGGCGGTAGTACTAGTGATCTCATACGGCACCTTCTTTTGGTCCATAAAATAAAATTTGAAAACGATTCTTTAACACTTGCACCAAATAAAAAAAAATAATTCCACCATTAAAAATTTTTTAGACACCCAAACATTACCAGAAATTGTTTCAAAATTGGCAGCAGTCGATGGAATATCTATTCGAACAATTACACAAAGTTCTTTTATTTGTCAAATTTGTTTCATCAAAAATATGACGTTACCAACGCCGTTACAAATATGATGGTGAAAACAATATCGAGTTAAATTTGCGACAATTTGAGGTTTGGTCTTATATTAGACGAGTGGAGTCTGTTTACATGGCAATAATTATTTTTATAATTTGGGTTAAGTTTATATTTTCGGAAGATGTACTGCTGACACAATAAGGACTCTAATGGAAAATAAACTACTACTAATACAATGAATTATTAACCAAATGGTGATGTTAAAATTCACAAACATTATTTATTTTAAAAGAAATATTATTTTCGGGAATCCCGGGAATTCCCGGGAAGACAATTTTTTAATTCCCGTTTCCCGGGAATATAAAAAGACCGGGAAATCCCAAACCCTATATACAACATGTTAAAAGAAAAAACTGTAATTAAAAAAAATTCAGCTCCACTCTGTATATTTCTATAAAAACAAAAATAATTATAAATCAAAATATACGGAAATGAAGCCAAGTAGTGTTTAATTAATTATTAAAATTAAAAACCGCATAAAACAGAAAGAAAAACATGCCGATTTTTGGTAAATTATATAAAAAAACACTACTTATAAAGTAATTAGAAGACCCATCTGCTCATATATATATATATACTTAATCCTTTAAAAAGACCCAATGGTAGTTCCTGATTGAAATTCATATCAATCAGTAAGCTTTTCCGGATGCAATGCGAAAATTTTTCTTTTTGACGTAAACACTGGGTGAGAAATGAGCTTCATTGCTAACAAAAAATTTGTGCGAGAAAACAGTATTGAAAGCCTGCTGCTCTAAATACGTTTTAATCACCACTTTTTTAGTAAGTAATAACTATGTATACATGTTCTTTAGTTATTAAACGATCCATGAAATATGATCAAGCTTCATTGCAAAACGATTTTTATAAATTCGAACTTTAAGGATGCAAAAAAGTATTAAAGCGGTTAAAATAGGTAACCTTATATCTACTAATACAGATTATTTGAAAACGTACTGTTATCTTTAAAAAAGTAAATGACCTTTTTTTTAATTTGTAACACCTAAGAGGTGAAACGGGTAAAAACTACATTTAGGTACTTTTTTTGTACCCAATGTAACTTCCAAGCACATAGATCTAAAAAAAAACATAAAATTGTATTGCTTAGTATAATTAATTATTTTTTATTATTATTTTTTAATAATATTTCGGCACTTTGTAAACACTCTCATGCAGGATGGGTAAAAATTTTTCCATTTTTGGGTACTTTAAAAAAGTTTTGGGACAAGTTATATAATAAAATAGTAAATTTATACATATTTCTGACTTTAGTGTCTGTACAAAGAAAAGGGGGGTTGTCATTAAATAATGCATTTTACATAAGTGCAACATAGTATTATAAAATTAATTATTTTTAAATTGTTGAAAAGCCATGTTATTTATTGATTAATTAGGACTATAGGCTTGTAATCTATTGAATTAAGTAAATAAATAATTAATTAATACCAGACAAAACAAGTAAGAGCACTAATCTTTTATACCCACCACCAATTTTGTGTACATTTAAAGCACATTATTCCTGTGGTCGCAAGAAAAAACAAGGTAACTCCATTTTTTTAAAACTCGAGAAAAACGCATTTAAAGTTTTCGACATATTTCACTAGTTTTTTTTAATTCATATTACAATGTGTGCGCATCAAAAAGAAAACATAATTTTACATCCTGTTGAACATTTTGGGTTGCAGTAAAAAGCTTTTTATCCGTCAGAAGCGAAAATCAAGGTCAGTTACCTGATTTTCACGCAAAAATGGAGTTACCTGGTTTTTCCTAAAAATTTCATTGTTTGAATTTATTCTTATATTTTATGGAGTTAAGGCAACTTTTCATCGTCTTATTCAAAAAAACATTATTTAAAAGTTAAAAATAAAAAAAACAAGTAAGAGCACTATATTCGGCTGTGCCGAATCTTTTATACCCACCACCAATTTTGTGTACATTTAAAGCACAATATTTATTATTTTTTAATCATTATGGAATAATCTCTTTATAATAAAATATGTATCACTTTCTTTGTAGAGGGTGGTTAAATTTTAAGGGCCCATGTTGAAGGTGAACTACACCTAGTCTTTAAGTTTGTTTTCTGCATTTCACTTGACATTTCTCAATCTCAAACTTACTCATTTTGATCCGTGGAAAGATACGCAAATGAGCAACGCTTTAAAGTTATTCAGGTTTTTTATAAAAATGGGCGTTCAAATCAAAATGCATTTTGTGCACTTCGTAATTCTTTTGATCAACATAATCGTTCAAATTCGTCCACAATCGGGAGAATTGTAAAAAATATTTAAATTTCTGCAAAACAGGTCTGTATAAAATGTTAGAAAATCTGTGAATGCCTTCTTAGTTCGTTGAATGGGAACTGTTGCTGTTTTTTGCGATAGTGTGGCAAAAGAGCAGTCAACCTCGACTCATCATCATGCCCAATAATTGAGCATCAACATTGTTATTGAAAATTTGGACCATCAGATAGAGGAGTGGCGCCAAGGATGGGGGGGGTCATTTGGCCGATATTTTGTTAAATACATAATTGAACCATACAAATATTATCATTATAAAAAGAAATAATAATATCCTAAATAATTTGTGTTTTATTTAAATACAACATCGGTCCTTAAATGAAATGAAATTCAATGAAAGTGTGTTAAAGTAGCTGTGTCAATAAAGTTTCTACTAATAAATACAACTTAAATATTTCAATATAGCCCTTTATTTTCCCAAAAACTTTGTCAATAGAGAAATTACATGAATTTAAGGTAAGCCGTTGTATGGGAGGTAGGCGTTAAAGTGGCCGTGTCACCTAAACTTTTTGGCACAACAATAACATTGATTAGGAGGATATACACAGCAAATTTGATCATCATACCTCTAATTTTGGCGGTTTTATGAGCTTTTAAATTTCATTAACGGTAGATTACGTGAAAAGTGGGCGTTATAGTAGGCGTGTCAAAGTTGTTTTGGCGAATGAGTACAACTTAGGTGTTTCAATATAGCCCTTTATTAATCCAAAATCATTATTAATAGAGAAATTAGAGGAATTTTGAGTAAAACGTTATATGGGAGGTGGGCGTAAAAGTGGGCGTGGCAACTCAAATTTCTAGCACAGTAATGACATTGCCTAGGGGGATATACGTAGCAAATTTTATCATCATACCTCTTATTTTGGCGGTTTTATGAGCTTTTAAATTTCATTAACGGTATATAACGTGAAAAGTGGGCGTTATAGTAGGCGTGTCAAAGTTGTTTTTGCGAATGAGTACAACTTAGGTGTTTCAATATAGTCCTTTATTATTCCAAAATCTTTATTAATAGAGGAATTATATGAATTTTAAATAAAACGTTATATGGGAGGTGGGCGTAAAAGTGGGCGTGGTGCCTTAATTTTCTGGCGCAGTAATGACATTGCCTAAAAGGATATACGTAGCGAATTTGATCATCATACCTCTAATTTTGGCGGTTTTATGAGCTTTTAAATTTCATTAACGGTATATAACGTGAAAAGTGGGCGTTATAGTGGGCGTGTCAAAGTTGTATTTTCGAATGAGTACATCTGAGATGTTTCAATATAGCCCTTTATTATTCCAAAATCTACATAAATTGAGAAATTATATGAATTTTGGGTAAAACGTTATATGGGAGGTGGGCGTAAAAGTGGGCGTGGCACATTGATTTTCCGTTACAAAAAAGCGTCTCACCAATAAGCAAAGTATGCAAAATTTCAGAGTCGTACATCCAATTTTGTTGTTTTTATGACGTTTTTGTTTTTAAATATACCGAAAAATACACTGTGCGGTATAAATTTTCGTACATTTTGATCGATAACTCCTCTCCTAATGCATAGATTTAGATAATTTTCGGGGAAAAATATTGTTTTTACTCAGTAAATATATATTCGAAGTTTCATGAGTCTACGTTAATGCGTTTGGACACAATTCCATTTTATTCGATGTTTGAAGGACACGGTTTTTTCGACCTACTCTTGCTTTTCGAGCTATAACTCTCTTCCTAATATTCCGATTTAGCCCATTTTCAATACCAAACAAACCTTGTCTATAAGAAAGATTCTGGCAAAATTTGAGCCCCCTAGCTTTTTCGGTGCGACCTCTATCGTGCTTTCAACAGACGGACAGACGGACAGACGGACAGACGGACAGACGGACAGACGGACGGACATAGCTAGATCGTCATAAAATCAAACCCTGATTCAGAACATATATACTTTATGGGGTCTAAAATGGATATTTCGATGTGTTACAAACGGAATGACAAAATGAATATACCCCCACCATTTTTTTGGTGGCGGGTATAAAAATATATATATATTTTTTTAAAATTAATTTTAAATTGTTATCAGAAAAAGTAATGAATTGCGTATTGATTTGAAAATCGAAAATTTTCAATTTTTTAGTTTTTAGTTTGCTGTTAAAATAAAGGAATTCAGTTAATTTTGTTGTATGTTAATGATACAATTCTAGTTTTAATTATTGTTTACATCAACGATCAATCTCCTAATGTTTTTCTTTAAGATATTATGAAGTTACCTTATTTTTCCTTAAAACACATGGAGTTACCTTTTTTTCCCTAAAAATTGGTATTTAAGCGATTTTTATTTTGTAGATTACTCTTAAATGTGATACTTTTTCAAAATTTTGATCTGACAGAGTGATGGTAAATCCAAAATCCATCCAATTTCTGGTGTTTTTTCAACTTTTTGGAAAAATGGAGTTACCTTGTTTTTCCTTGCGACCACAGATTTATTATTTTGCTAATCGCTATGGAATAATCTCTTTATAATAATCACTTTCTCTGTAGAGAGTGGTTAAATTTTAAGAGCCCATGTTAAAAGTGAACTACACCTAGACGTCAAATTTGTTTGCTGCATTTCATTTGACATTTCTCAATCTCAGACTACCTCAATTTGAACAGTGGAAAGATACGCAAATGAGCAACGCGTTAAAATTATTCAGGTTTTTTATGAAAATGGGCGTTCAAATCAAAATGCATTTTGTGCGCTAAGAGATTCTTTTGGTCATCATAATCGTTCAAATTCGTCCACAATTGGGAGAATTTTAAAAAATATTTAAATTTATGAAAACCGGTCTGTATAAAATGTTAGAACATCTGTGAATGCCTTCTTAGTTCGTTGAATGGGAACCATTGCTGTTTCTTGCGATAGTCTTGCAAAAGAGCAGTCAACCTCGACTCATCATCGTGCCTATTAATTGAGCACCAATATTGTCATTGAAAATTCGGACCATCGGTTGGAGGTGTGGCGCCGAGGTTAGGGATTGGGTGCCATTTGGCCGATATTTTGTTCCATACATAATTGAATCATACAAATATTATCATTATAAAAAGAAATAATAATAATTTCCTACATAATTTGTGTTCTATTTAAATTCAACATCGGTCCTTAAAATTTAACCAACCTTTATAACTTCGATATGCTAGTAAAATACTTTTGTAAATTAAGTCTTTCAATGAAAGTGGGCGTTAAAGTAGTAGTAGTCCTTAATTCTTCCAAAACCTTTGTCAATAGAGAAATTACATGAATTTAAGTCACATTGATTTTCCGTCACAACAAAGCCACTCACCAAAAAACAAAGTGTGCTAAATTTCAGAATCGTACATATAATCTTGTCAGTTTTATTAGGTTCTAAATTTTAAATATACTTAAAAATGCACTGCGCCGTATAATTTTTTGTAAATTTTGATCTATAACTCCTTTGCTAATGCATAAATATAAGAACTTTTTGGGGAAAAATATTCTTTTGACTCGAGAAATATATATTCGAAGTTTCATGACTATACGTTAATGCGTTTGGACACAATTGCATCTTATTCGATGTGCGAAGGACACGGTTTTTTCGACCTTCTCTTGCATTTGGCGCTATAACTCTGTTGCTAATATTCTAATTTAGCCCGTTTTCAATACCAAACGAAACTTGTTTATAAGAAAGATTCTGACAAATTTTGAGCCCCCTAGCTTTTTCGGTGCGACCTCTATCGTGCTTTCAACAGACGGACAGACGGACGGACATAGCTAGATCGTCATAAAATGAAACCGTGATTTAATATATATACTTTATGGGGTCTAAAATGGATATTTCGATGTGTTACAAACGGAATGACAAAATGAATATACCCCCACCATTTTTTTGGTGGCGGGTATAAAAAGGTATCAAAAAGGGGTGGTAGGTAGGTATGAAGGAAGAATGCAGAAAACAAGAGCCACCTTCAAGACCCACGCTCGGAGACCAATATGGTCCATTGTATTTCCCTTTATATAAGAAAGATAGAGGATTGATTAGAAAAAGAGAGAGAGAGAGGGTTGCTGAAGATATAAAAATTAAAAAATTACAGGAAGCCTACGAGTACGTCGTTCCGACAAGATGTATGGAGCAGCCTCTTTTAATAATGATGATTTCTGCAGGTGACGGATCAAAAAAAAAAAAATAATTATTTTGGGAATTTTTGCTTGATGCAGTGCTATTGTTGTCACCTACTAGACTATAAAAAATAATTTTGATGAAATTTTTAAAGAACAATAAAATGTACCAAAACGGGGAAAATTATAAAAATATGTAAAATGCCTAATTGCACAGTCAGTTTGGATATAATTTGTAAAAAGGCCTTTATCAGACAAAAATAATTATGTAATCTAGTAAATTTCATAATGGAGTGAAAAAGGCTAAATTCTGGAAAACAATTTGGTACTTTTTAGCACATATTTGTTTTTATGCAAAAAAGTAGTCAACCTAAAATTATGTCTTTTAAATTATTTTATTGTTACATACATATTTAAACTTTTTAAACCTAAAATTTATATATTAATATGGAAAAACAAAAAATGTTCCTTTACCTATTTGTAGGGTCCTTTTTGTATTGCCTAAGTTTATTAATCATCAATTTTAAAATTATGTACTTCTGATTTGACAGAAATACTTTTTTGCATTATTATGGTACTTTTTGCATGTTTTTAACGTATGGTAAGCTAGAATTTTAAAATCAAAGGCTATTTATACGGAGTAAGATTGAAAATGCTTGGGCTTTAGTAGGCGTACTTTTTCGCATTTTTATGGTATTTTTTTATTTTCTACTTTGATTAATCGAGACTTTTGAAATTATGGACTTTGATTCAAGTTGAGAACTTTACTTGTAAAGCTATAATTTTGAAATTAGAAACTATTAATCCGAGGTCAGACAAAAATGTTAAGGGCATCCAAAAAGGTATTTTTCGCATTTCTATGTTACTATTTGTTTTTTCTATTCTTGATTGGAGGTGAGACTAAAACTATTATGGGCGACCGAAAAAGTACTATTTCGTATTTTTGTATTTTTATACCCGCCACCAAAAAAATGGTGGGGGTATATTCATTTTGTCATTCCGTTTGTAACACATCGAAATATCCATTTTAGACCCCATAAAGTATATATATTAAATCACGGTTTGATTTTATGACGATCTAGCTATGTCCGTCCGTCTGTTGAAAGCACGTAGAGGTCGCACCGAAAAAGCTAGGGGGCTCAAAATTTGACAGAATCTTTCTTTTAGACAAGGTTTGTTTGGTATTGAAAATGGGCTAAATCGAATTGTTAGGAAGAGAGTTATAGCTCGTAAAGCAAGAGTAGGTCGAAAAAACCGTGTCCTTCGCACATCGAATAAAATTGAATTGTGTCCAGACGCATAAACGTAGAGTCATGAAACTTCGAATATATATTTATCGAGTCAAAAGAATATTTTTCCCTGAAAATCGCCTAAATCTATGAATTAGGAAAAGAGTTATAGATAAAAATGTACGAAAATTTATACCGCACAGTGTATATTTCAAATTTAAAATGTAATAAAACTGACAAAACTATATGTACGATTCTGAAATTTTGCAAACATGGATGTGCCACGCACACTTTTTTCCTTAAAGTTTTATAAAAATATATAAGTCATATATATTAGCATTTATTCATCTTACACTGCGCCATTTATTGTACTGTAGCTAAATGTAAGATAAAGATGATAAGATAGTTGACTCTACTAGCAACTACTAGATGGCATGCTAACAACCTTTTTCATTCCACAAGGGATTTTTAATAAGGGTTCGTGAAATCGAAAATGACCGAGGTTGTTGACAAAAAATTAGCTAGAGTAACAATTTGTGCCCAACTCTAAACATACATATTTGTTCCCAGAGTTTTATGAGGTTATAGATATAAAAATATTAAAAAAATGTGCATCAGTAGATTTAAAATATGTATTTGAATATTTAAAATACATTTTTTAACCAAATTATATTTTTATCTATCTATTGTTTTGTAAAGGGTGGTTAAATTTTAAGGGCCACAGGGTGATTAAAAAAAATATACATTCTCAGCATTTTGCTAAAACGGGAAATTTATTAGTAAGATTTTGATTTTTAAACTTCTATAACATTTTGCTTTTAAAAGATTTTCAAACGAAATAAGTTTTGTATAATTTTAAAATTTGTTAGCCATTAGTACATGAAAATAAATTGTTTATAATGTTTAGAGATAATTTTTTTTTACTTAGGTCAAAATTTTCCTAAATTCCCATTTTTAATAGAGCATAACTTCAGGCGAACATAAGATAACAAAAATAAATTAGCACTATTTCGTAGATAAAACTTTCTTCTTAAATTCATCTAAATTCTCTATGAATAAAGATTTTGGAATACTAAAGGACTATATTGGAATATCTAAGTTATGTTTATTAGCAGAAACTTTATTGACACGCGTATTTTAACGGCCACTTTCATTGAAAGACTAAATTTACGAAAACATTTTACTAGCAAACCGAAGATATAATGGGTGGTTTAATTTTAAGGGACTATATTGATTTTGGTTAAAATTTTATGAAATTATTATCATTTATTTTTATAATGATAATATTTGTATGCTTCAATTATGTATGGAACAAAATATCGGCCAAATGGCCCCCCCAACCTAGGCGGCACACCTCGATCCGATAGTCCATATTTTCAATGACACTGTTGATGCTCAATTGTTGGGCACGATGATGAGTCGAGGTTGCTTGCTCTTTTGCCACGTTATCGTGAAAAACAGCAATGTTTCCCATTCAATGAACTAAGATGGCATTCACAGATGTTTTCACATTTCATACAGACCTGCTTTGCAGACATTTAAATATTTTTTACAATTCTCACGATTGTGGACGAATTCGAACGATTATGTTGACCAAAAGAATCACGAAGTGCACAAAATGCATTTTGATTTGAACGCCCATTTTTATAAAAATCTTTAATATTTAAAAGCGTTGCTCGATTGCGTATCTTTCCACGGTTCAAATTGAGTTAGTCTGAGATTGAGAAATGTCAAATGAAATTCAAGAAAAAAGTTGACCACACCTAAGGTTCATCTTCAACGTGGGACCTTAAAATTTAACCACCCTCTACAAAGAAAGTGATACATATTTTATTATAAAGAGATTATTCCATAATGATTAACAAAATAATAAATATTGTGCTTTAAGTGTACACAAAATTGGTGGTGGGTATAAAAGATTCGGCACAGCCGAATATAGTGCTCTTACTTGTTTATGTTTATGTATCTAAATTTTTGGAATTATGGAATATGTTCCAAATTAAAAATTTAAATTATATTGGTCGACACAAATAGTGGCAAGTATTAGCCAAATGTGAATATAGGGTAAGACTCATTCTGTATCGTTCTTAATGTAAGTCTTCAAAAATAATATATTTTCTTCAAAAACTTAGAGCATCAAAATTATTTTTCATAACAATTTTCGTTAGAATTTTTTGCCATTAACTAAAAGCAAAGCACTAAACATGTGTCATTAGAAGTTGTCAAAAAAGAAACAAATGCTGCATTAAGCACAAACTCTTATTTTGTTAGAAAGAAATCAAGCAACATTTTCAAAAGCCACTTACAAGAAACGTAATATTCAAATACAAACACTCTCGCAAAACAAATAAAAAAAAGTTGCAGCTACTCGCAAGCATTTGAAATGCAACGTTAAACATTGTTGACGTTGTTACCATGTTGTTTGTTTGGAGTTTTATATGCTTTCTTATTTTTTTATTATTTTTATTTATATCTTTTTATCATTCCACACGTGAGCAGTGAACGCATCAAAGTTTTTACCTGCCACACAACAACAATAACAACATCATTTGGTTTAACAACAATCTGCATCGTTTAAACAGATTGACTTTAGATGACTAACATGTATGTATGTACGTTTGTATATTCTCAAAATTTTATACCAGTATGGAAGAGTTTTTGTTTTTATATAAAACTCTTCTTGGTTTTATATTGAATAATCGATAAGAACGTGAAACAAAAAAGCCAACACGTCTTAAGGTCTCGTTGCGTTTTTTACCAGTACATTTCCACAGATGAAAACGATGATAAAAATATAAAAATAATGATGATGCGTGTTGCATCTTTTTACAACTTACAGTTGCATACACGGTTGCCATTACTGCTTTAGCCATTTGCTGTTGTTGGTGACTAGATTTCTGTGGCAAAGTGTTATATTTATTGCCGACCGCTTGACTGGATTTGGTTGCACTACAGCTTTAAACTTATTTGCCGTATAGATTCTGGTATTAAATGTTTATTTTTAGCTCTACACATTGTAGCTGCAGCAATTTCAATTTACAGCTTGTTTATTTTGTTGGTATTGTGTGTGGTTTAGTTATTGATGGGTGTTGATGTTAAAGGAGGCAGTACCCACTGTGCTACTTGAATTGTACATTGTTTGGGGGCCTCTTGTAGCAACAAGATGTGCATGCCCTGCAGCAAGCCCAGCGTCAAGTGGCTCCAAGTCAACGCTTTTGCCGACTATTTTGGTGACTTTTTGAAGAAAATATGCAAACATTTGATAAAAAAAAATATTTTGGACAACCAGTTGTAGTTATAGTTTACATGTTAAAAAAAAAATTTTATTTAATGTGGTAAAATATACCAAAAGTTCAAACTAGAATTATTAAAATGAACTGGTGAATACCTTGTTTCCATGCCGCCGTAGCGTACATTAAGAACTACACTATCTTGTCTTGTTCCAACGTCACTAGTGGATTTGCAATGATAAGGACATGTTTAATGTCTAAAGCAAAGAACATTATCTGGAGTATAATTGTTCAATAGTACTGGTGATAGAGTCAATAGTAAATCAGTACTGTTTCACAATTATTGCAGGGTACTTTTAACAAATATAACTTGTACTTGTGTTAGGTTTATGTATATGTATGTATATGCACAATATTACATGTTTGCGTGTGTGAGTTCATGTAATCTTACGCTGCATTAGTTAGTTGGGTGAGGCTGTGTTTTTTTCTTATTATTATTATTCTGTGTTATTTTCTTCGTCCTTGGGAATCTTGTACATACATATGTATGTGAATAAGATGCGAAGCATTTCTTCGTGTATCTTCTTACTTGAGGCCATAGAAAAGAATAACAGTAATAACTTCTAATAGTAGTCTATTTAGGGGGTCGAAGTTATCAAACCTTTCAGTTAAGTATAAACTAAAAGAAAGTATCGAAATTTTACGAAATGAGATTATTAAGAACAATATATAAAACTCCTCAAACGAATTTATATAAATATAAACACATAAAAAAATTTATCACATGTATTTCGACTATCATAGAACTTGGTTGGGAAATTTCTGTTCTTAGCAAAATTTCTTATAGTAAATTTTGTCTGGCTAGTAGTATGTTTACCGGTTTATTTAAAATAAAGATTATTTTTGAAGAAAGACCTTCTAAAAAAGCATTTGAGGAATTTATTCCAAAAATCTAAAAATGTATCCAAAATTTTTGTATGTTTATATAATTTGCCAATACTTTTCTATTAAGAAATATTTTGTTATAAATTATTTTAAAGGAAGTCTTAGTAAAAATACACAATATAATTTGGTGTCAGATTTTTTCTTTTTTTTATAAGTGGCAACTCTGAAGTTAGGCAACTTACACATACTCCTATTCGGATTATCAAAAATTAAAAGTCTTACGAAAAAACATCGTGTTATAGATGTGAATGCCTATTACAAAAATTTTGAAAGTTATACTGAAATGATTCGCAAAATTTAAAGTATTTTCAGTCGAAAAAGTATACCTAATATGTCAACCATTCGAAGAGTGGTCAAAAAATGTGAAAAAACTGGAGCGGTTATGGACAAAAAGCTTCTTGTGCATCAACGTGGCGGCCGTTCTCTTTAAAACATTGCTGTTGTAAAAAAAGTTTCGCCGAAAACTCCGAAAAATCAATCAGGCAACGCTCTCAACAATTTTGAATTTAGCCTACTCAGGAGCTCAAACGAGAGGACCATCGAAAGCACCGGCAATTTGTTTCGTAGGCAATGGAGCAAAGTAAAGTCATTGCCAATTTTTCGAAAAACTCATCTACGATTAAGGATATATCCATCTGAGTGGCTTTGTGAATATACAACATTGATTCTTTCAGGGTTTACAAAATCTGCATGTTATCAATGAGAAACAAACGCACTTACAAAGAGCAGCTGTCTGGTGCAGATTTTTTTACAAGCGTTGGGCCTTTCTTTTTTTACGATGAGGCTGATATTGTAGTGAATGTCATTTGAATATAGTGGAATTCATTATATTCATTTAATTGAGGTAAATTTGGATTTTTGTAATAATTGTGGCTTAGGCAAATAAAACAAAAAACTATAAAACAAAACAAATTCAAAATCAAACGCGTCATCGGTGAGATACAGCCACATCTCTGTGAAAAACTTATGGAGAATTCGACCGAAAGATTAATGGTCTGTCATCAGAGCCGTGGAAGCCATTTGACAAATATTTTATTTCAAACTTAATCGATAGAACTTACATACATATGTACATATGTATATAATCCAGTAAATAAATCAAAACTTTTAAGAAAAAAAAAAAGTATTTTTATTTTAAAATGAAAAAGTGCATTTTGACTGAGACGCCCTTCTTAAGGGGCGGGTAAATTAACGTTTTTGAATTGCAGTCTTCTAAGGAATAACAAAAACTATTAAAATTTTTTTTGAAAAACCGATTCCATTGGTCATTTAAACGACTTTTACCACTGGCCCCAGAATACCCCATCCGAGGCGCAACAAATATTTAGTGTTACGCGCGGACCTAGATATAGTTTAGTATTGACCCGGCCACTCGGGTACACCTGCTTTAAGCACGAACTAGCTCGTCGGATAAGGGTGGATTCTTGTGGCCGTTGTAACACGTTCCCGCATGACACGAAAATCGTACCCAGTTGCAATTCGATCTCCACAAAGTCCATATGGTGGAACTCCCGATGTTAATGGAGGACCCTGCCATTCCCAACTCATCCTTTGCTGTGGTGGCAAACTCCGATAAAATAATCTGTCACAGCCCCTATTTCAAGCAGTCTGTCATTGGCGCCGTTATGGTGGCGAAATTCGGAAGGAACCTTCGGTACCATCCAGCATAGCCCTGGTTTTCACTGGGTCTGTACGTAGCTCCCCTTGGCCGATTATAAAACTGAGATATCGAACTTCCTTCTGACAGAAATTCAACTTCTCCAGATTTATAGTCAATCCAGCTTCTGACAAACATTTTGCCACCTCTGTAAGATGTTGAACATGGGAGTTGAAATCAGGCGAACAAATCAACAAGTCGTCGATATAAACAAAAAACATACTCTCTGAGCTTTGCAGGTATCACGCGATCCATTAAACGACACAGTCTCTGGCTGGCATTGCATAAGCCAAAAGGTATTACCTTGAACTGATACAAAGGCCGGCTTTGCTTTTGAGATTTTCAGTTTAGCCTGATCGCATAGAGGGCCAGTAGCATACCCTTCTATTTTTGATGCAAAGAAAAATGCACTTCGACATATTTTAGGAAACTACCAAATAACAAAATAATTTTCTAAATAAGCAGTTCAGACTTTATTCCCTAACCGCATTCCATCTACTGAAATTAAATTTTTTGCATAGGAAAGCAGAACAAGGCGTGTCTCCAATATTGCTTTTAATTTCAGCAATAAAAGAAGGAGACTTATTTTCTTCAATAGTATTTTTTTATATTTCTCCCTCACTTGCTGCCACTTTTTTCAGCATTACGGGAGCAGAAGGCCGAATTAAGCTATTCCTGGTAGGGATAAAATAAAATTTTATTAAGACCTACTAAATCTCATATAAAAATCGTGCCTTCAAAATTCCAAAAATCGCAAAGGGAAGAAGGTAAGCATAAAGTAAGCGATTAAAGAAGGGCATTTTTGGAAGTTAGATTTTTTGGTGGGTACAGTCGCTTTATTTTTTTATTTAAAAACTAAGTTCTTTATCTAGTGTACGTATAGATTTTGAATTATTAAAAACTTTTGCACAAATGCATAACTGATTCAACAAAAAATTATTAATACGTCTTATATATCGAAACTGATAAAACCTTTCAGCTTTTTGCTAATAAAATTTTATATTTCATATAAAACTACCCTTGTATCTTGATCTTGCCCTTCTAGACAAGTAAACAGTAAACATAGCAGCTTTCAACTATTTGTCTATAACTTAAAGGCTTTAAAGTTAATTTATAGAAAAGCAATAAAAAACAACTTGCATCTACTCATACAAGCACGTAAAGGAAGAAGTGTTAAGTTATTTTAATTTTCATTCAATAAAACTTTTAATTGTTTTCTGTTTGTACACTTTAAACGAAAATATGTACATCCTAGTTGGTAAATAAAAACAAACAAAAAACACACACACACACACAGTTAGATGTGCAGAAATTACAAATCAATTTAAACTTGATTTTATTTTAAGCTTTTTTCATGCTTTTATTTTGTAACTTTTTTTTTTTGTTATTGTATTTGTATACTTGTATTGGACACACGCTTTTAAAGTAGACTAGAAACATAAATTACAATGCAATAAAGACGACGCCAAAAACAAAGACTTATTTCACATTTCAGTCACGTCGTCTTGCTGTGGTTGCGGCAAAAGTCTCTTAGTCTCTCATGGAAACAACAACGTTTTGATGTATGTATACATGTTGTAAGTACGTAGAGAAGAACTAAGTATTTCTACAGTAGAAATATTGTAGAATAAAAATAAGACTTGATGAATTTGACATTTTTTGTAAACATTGGGATTGCTTTGTATTAAATGCTTTAACAAGTGTTCGTTACTAAAACCAATTTGATATTTTCCCTTTTATCAAAATTGGTATGTACAAAGTGCTTGAACATAATAAATCTTTTGCTTATACATTTTCGACTAAAAAATTTGTCTTCCTTCCCGCTGGGTTAAAGTGATATGAAATGCATTTACATCTCAACAAGCAAGCAAACAAAATTACCAAAAATGCAACAAGAAGAAATGTTAATTAAAGCAATTAGGAAAAAACAAAAGCAAAGAAATGTTATAAATAAAGAAATCTCATTTAACTCAATGTGAAATTGTCTTAAATATTTCTTTTCCTGACGATGTTGCCTTAATATTCTCTTCCTGACGTTGTTGTTTTGCTTTTGTTGATAATTATCCTTTTGTGTACTTCAAAATTATACTCAGGCTCAGATAGGATATAAAAATATATACTATAATATGCATTACAGGAATAAGAATATCATCCTTATCAAGATGATGACAAGGACATCTTGTGATAATGATAATGCTTTAAACTATCTTCGTATGAACTAAAAATTATGCAGAAACCATATAATCCTGTCATGTATAAACAAACCATGTTGTTAAGTCCATGAATGTATGTATGTATGTATGTATGTATGTATGTATGTATGTATGTATGTATGTATGTATATATGTGTGTTTAATCCGGCCTTAAAATTTTAAGAAAACTAAAGCTACATTTTTTTAAATTGTTGACAAAAATATAGGACAAATTATTAAATGTTCAGTGATTTTCGATTTCTGTGTCATCAGTTTTGCAATTGTCAAGACTAAACCTATAACTACTTGACAGATGACAACTAGAAACTTTGCCATTTATAAAAATAAAACGAGATATTATTCAGATTTATTTAAATTCATGCTTTTATTTACTATAAAATTTTTAAAAATAATAATCCATTTTTGAGGCGTTGTAAAACATATCCTTGATCAGCAATTGTAATATTGGCCGTAGCTCACTGTGTTGAATAAACGCAAGGTTTGCCAATTTTTCATCGATCCTTGGAATAAAACAATCTACAAACGATGTTACAACATATTTTTCATAAAACTTTAAAAGTTCCTCACTAATAAGAATAAATTTTTCGTCAAAATTTATTTACCGTAATCTTGTTATTTGACACTTTTCGATTTTGTTTAGATTTACGTGAAAATATAGACTAAGTCAATAAATGACAATCTACTCAAAGCGTCAAAGATAAAATTTGTAAAGTAGCAAATGTGATATCTGATGATGGAAAATTTCATTAAAAAAATCAGGTCCTGCAAGCGAAGCTATGGCTGTAATTTGTCTGACATTTGTATCATTTAATTATGGTATAATTTTCTCCTTAGAATTAATTATCGAAAGAATATATATATATTTATTCCCGTCGTTCCAGTGTAGAGAATAGGATCATTATAAATGTATTCCAATGAGATCTATCTCGAGCTATTAGTTTAATTTCATTCCATGTCTACCTTGCAAATACCACTTCGTTCTCAAGCTGCCTTCTCCATGTGTGAGATGGTATTCCCCTTATTTTGCTCCCTTGTGGGTTCTAATCTATTGCAGTTCTCGTCAAGTCATCCGGTGGTTTGCGTAACGTGTGACCTAGCCAATTCCACTTGTTTCGTAAGATTTCCATTCGCAAAGGTGTTTGATTTGTGGCTGCCCAGAGGTCTTCATTACTTATAACTTTTGGCCAAAAGATTTTCAAGATCCTCCTCAAACAACGGTTGGCAAATAGCTGCAATGCGTTTATATCTCGGGCAGCTGCATTCCAGGTCTCGCATCCATACAATAGTGTTGACTTCACACTAGAGTTAAATATGTCAATCTTAGTTTTTCGTGCTATATGGGAAGCCCTCCATACTGAGTTTAGAAGGCCAAAGGATTTTCGGGTACAATTGATACGGTTTGCAATATCTGCACTTGATCCACCTGTGCTGTCAATTATGCTGCCGAGGTAACAAAAGCTTTCAATATCTTGGAGAATGGTACCGTTTATTTGGAGGTGTTAGACGTTGACGGTATTTATAAAAATGATGACATTCAAAGAATGATTTCGTTATAAAATATTAAATTCGTTTATATAACAATTAAACCTCTCACTGAAAGTCTCTCTTTAACTTAGTCGAGTCAATTATATAATTTATAATTCAAAAACAAGTATACTGAAATGCGGCATAGGTCAAAAGGCCTATAAACGCATATACTACGACCGATTCTTAAGTATGTGTCGATCGTGTAGTATACATTATTAGAGATGAAGCTTTTTATAAAACTTCTTCAAAAGATCGAAAGACAGTGCTCCATCAGTATATGCAGTGCCATGAGAACCACATTATTAATGTCTATTGAAAATATACTGTCAATTCGGTCAACTGAGATACATGTAAAATAAATAGCAGACTTTGCCACTTCTATATAAATGGCAATGAGTGAAGAGATGGTGGGAGACCATAAAACCAGAAAATAAAAATAATTAATGTCTTGCCAATGGGAAACATCATAGACGTAACTAACTAGATATAAAAGCGTTAACTGCATCATTATAATACCACAGGAAGGAGAATGTGATGAAGTAATCAGGTAAAAAATACCCAAAGTATCGAATTTGATACGAAAAGGTCGTATATTGGTGGCCGAACTGGAATAGAGTTTAGTGGCATAAGCCGAAGCAAAGACGAATACTTCCGTCCACCAGATCACAATACTGTTTTCAAGGCTGAGATTATGGCTGATACGAAAGGCATTAAATAAATAAAGAATACTGATAACGTAGCTTCGATTAGTGTCTTAACGGATAGCTAATCAAATATTTAGAGTCAAATCAACGAAAAAATTAAATCACAGAGGACATTCTGCCTGTCTAGAGAATCCTTTATTTGAATAAATGTATTTAAACAAATTGAAAACATAAATATTTTAATATAAATATTTAAAATTAAGAAAAATTTTTTAAGATTTTTCAAAAAAAAAATTTTACAAAAAAATCCTTAAAAAATTATTGAGGCTATTTTAAATTTTGTGAAAATTTTCAATATATTCTTTTGTTTCAATAAAATTTTCATCTAATTTTAATTTTTAAATGTAATTTTTTATAAAATTTGTTTAATGAATTTTAAAGAAAAAATTTTATTTTAATATTTATATAAAAAAATTTTTGACATTATGTTAAGAAAAATTTTAAAAAAATAAACAAAAATTATGTGATATTTTTTCACAATTTTTGTTATATAAAATTTATATTTAAAAAATACAGGTTTGATTTTTTTGAAAAAAAAAAACAGAAATACTTTTTTAAAAAATTGTTCTATTTTTCATAAAAATAATTTAATAAATTTTATATAACAAACATACATATTTGAATTTTTTTATAACCGCCACCAAAAAAATGGTGGGGGTATATTCATTTTGTCATTCCGTTTGTAACACATCGAAATATCCATTTTAGACCCCATAAAGTATATATATTCTGAATCAGGGTTTGATTTTATGACGATCTAGCTATGTCCGTCCGTCTGTCAGTCTGTTGAAAGCACGATAGAGGTCGCACCGAAAAAGCTAGGGGGCTCAAATTTTGCCATATTTGTTTGTTTGTTTGGTATTGAAAATGGGATAAATCGGAAGTGAGTTATAGCTCGTAAAGCAAGAGTATGCAGAAAAAACCGTATCCTTCTAACATCGAATAAAATGGAATTGTGTCCAAACGCATTAATGTAGAGTCAATATTTCTCCCCGAAAATTGTATAAATCTATGCATTAGGAGAGGAGTTATCGATCAAAATGTACGAAAATTTATACCGCACAGTGTATTTTTCGGTATATTTAAAAACAAAAACGTCATAAAACCAAAAGAGTTTGATGTATGACTCTGAAATTTTGCACAAATGGCTTTTTGGTCAAATGATTTGTTCGAACGCAAAATAAATGTGACTCGCCCACTTTTACGCCCACCTCCCATATAACGTCTTACCTCAAATTCATATAATTTCTCTACTAATAAAGATTTTAGAATAATAAAGGACTATATTGAAACATCTTAGTCGCATTCATTAGTAGAAACAACTTCAACACGCCTACCTTAATGCCCACATTCATTGAAAGACTAAATTTGCGAAAACATTTTACTAGCATATCGAAGATATACAAAGAAAGTGATACATATTTTAGTATAAAGAGATTGTTGCATAGCGGTTACTGTTAATAACAAACAAATACATTTTGTGCTATAAATTGGGTTATTTCGCGGGAATTTGAGTTATTTAATCCTCCCGATTTCCCGGGATTATTTATCGGGATCCCGGGAAATAAAAAAGGTGGCTACGATTCGAAAGCAGATGTTTATATTGTTTATATTGAAATTGAATTCTAATGATTTTATTTTTGATCTCATAGCTGAAGTACCTGTATTTTTTGTTTTTTTGTGCTCATACATATGTATTTGATCTCGTATCTAGAGAATAATATTTTTTTCAATAAAAAATATTTTTACTCAATTTATATTTTAAATTGAAGTTTCTTTATTGATTTTTATAGTTTTGTAGTGTTTCTTTTACATTATAAACTATTTTGTGCTTTTTAATAAAAAGTTTTTTTTTAATTAAAAACAAATTTACTTTTTATTTGTTTTGCTGCGGGATCCCGGGATATTTAAAAATAAATCTCGCGTTTCCGGGAAAAAAGATTTTCGGGGAAAAACCCTAGCTGCAAAAGAACGGAAAACTGGTGGTGGGTATAAAAGATTCGGCACAGCCGAATATAGCGCTCTTACTTGTTAATTTCCTACTACGATTTTTTTTAAATTGTATTCTTGAAAATTTCTATGTACGCAGCTTGTTAAGAAAATAATTTAAAAAAATAACTTCTATTTAAAAATTTTTAATTTCTTCACAACGCTCGATAAAATATTACTTCTTTGTCCATATAACGTGCGTACTTGTAAACTTATGGACATGCAATATGCGTTTAAATATTTGTTTCGTTAAAAGCCACATGCAACATTTTCTGGCGATAAAAATTGCAACTTAACACTGACACCATAAAATAATACCACACAATAACAAAAACAACAAACAAATTTAAAAAAAACCTACAATATATGTAAACAACAACTGCAACATAACCAGAATAGAAGAAAACTAAATACAAAACAAAACAACAACTGGAACAGCAGAAAAGTAAAAAAAATGACACAGAGACCAACACTTAACAACAACAATCAACTGAAACAGCTTTTAAGTTGCCTGTTGAAAATGATGATGAACTAAGCCCAACTGGTTTGGTCTTTCTGCTCCATTGTCAGCCATTCACTCAGTCACGAGCAAGAGCACAGTATAGAGGCAATCAAAACCTCATTGACCATACTACGAGTAAAGTACTGAATTTATGATTGACTGATGGTAAACAGTGGGACCCATTGCGAAATAAATGAAATTTATATATTTAAATATGTCATTCAGATTTTTTTTTTAAATAGGAAGATTCTAAAAAAAGGAATTAAATCGCTAGAATTGTGTTTGGCACTATAGTAAGATAAAGTTAAATAACTTGTAATGCAAAAACAGATTTAGATTTTTGAACTTAAGCAAATATTAACTAAATTAATTAAAAACAAGTAAGAGCGCTGTATACGGCTGTCCCGAATCTGTTAATACCATTTACCCAGCTATAAATACCACATCTTAGCTAAGCCAAGATTTTAGACTTCATGTAATACGACATTTTCTTTATTATTTCCGACACCATCTTTGGTTTTGAATTTTTACATAGTTAAATGTATTTTGCTAGCCAAGCCCTTTCCTTTGATACCCATATTGTTGTCATCTTGTATTTTTACTCTTTTTTAATAGTTTACTACATTATAATGGTCAAGATCTTTTATTTGATACTGATATTGCGGGGGTTAAAGGGGACAAAGCTGTAACAACTATACTTGACTCATATATTCGCCATTAAATCTAGGACGCCATCTTGGATTTTTCTTTTTATAGCTAACTATATTTTAATACTCCCCATACTAGCTCTCTCGGTTGTATAGAAGCTGGAAAATATCGATTTCCTTTTGTAAATTTTAGGAAAAACACCGAAGCAGTTGTACTTTGGTGCTTATATCTCAGTTGGTTTCAATCTGATTTGATAGCTTTTCTTAGAAGTAATTTCTAAGATTAGGGCTTATAATTTGGTATCTTAAGCGTGGCCAAAAATTATTTAGGAGTTTGAAAAAATTTGATATATTTATAAACATACATAATTTTTAAAATATTTTTTTGCCTATAACTTTGCCGATTAGTTACCAATTTGTACAAAATTTATCATGAATATCTCCAGAGGCAAATCTATAAATGGTCACATCAGTGTCTATAAATTATCCCAAGGCTGGAAAACTTTAATTGTTCTATTTAACAATGCAGTCGAGTTTGTTTGCTGATATATCAAAAAGCTATGAGCTTTCATATTGCACTAATTACCTCTTTAACCATAGCAGATAAAATATGCTGCCAGAATATTTTTTTAAACATGAATGATGCTAACACTTGTATAAGAAGTAAGCAAACAAAATATTTGTCTTTGCTTAGATAACATTTTCTAACTATAGCGCCGACTGTGGTTAACTTGCGAAAAAAAATATTTAAAGCTTATTAAGCATTAATCAAACAAATTGCCATAGCAAACCTGTTTTATAAACCTTTTATAAACCTTAATAATTTTTATTTAAGTACTAGCTAATACCCGGTGTGCTCCGCCACCCCAAATTTTAGTATTTAATTCATATGGCAGGTGCCACGCCCACTATTGTTAATGCACCCATTTTTTCCATAAATGTTTATTCGAATATCAAAGTTGCTTTTGCAAAGTTTTAGTACTCTAATCGATATCGTTTTCCAGATATATGAATTTTAGTATTTAATTCATATGTTAGGTGCCACACCCACTATTGTTAATGCACCTATTTTTTCCATAAATGTTTATTTGAATATCAAAGTTGCTTTTGCAAAATTTTACTACTCTAATCGATATCATTTTCCAAATATACGAATTTTATTATTAAATTCATATGGTAGGTGCCACGCCCACTATTGATAATGCATCCATTTCTTGCCTAAATGTTTATTTGGGTGTCAAAGTTGCTCTTGCAAAATTTTACTACTCTAATCGATATCGTTTTCCAAATATACGAATTAAGTATTTAATTCATGTGGCCATGCCTACTATTGCAAGTCCGCCCATTTTTTACCCAAATGTTCGTGTGTACTTAATTTGAAGACTCTAGCTGCATTAACTTTCGTGATATATAATATTTAATACTTATTCTTAAATAGGGCGTGGCACCCCGCCCACTTACAATTTCAAACCAAAGTAAAGCTTATAGTTCCTTTCAGACATACAGAAAGATTCTGTGAAAATTTCAAGGAAATCTGTCCAGCCGTTTAACCGTCTATAAAGCACACACACATTGATTTTTATATATAAGGCAATATTTTGTTAGATTTTGGAGTCTCAAAGATTTAAAGAAATGTTTTTAGGAAGTTACATATTTATTATCATTTCTTTTGTAAAAAGTCCCACTGTAACACTTTTTAATACATTCGCTTGACCAACCAGTTTGCGCTTATACATGTTTCTGCTAAGGAGTGTAAGTGAGTGCAAGCTTGTACCTCCAGGGTGATTTGTATGTAGTATATGATTGTACAAAAGTGCATCACGTGACTATTTACTTAACAATTTACGTGGTCTTTATCATCTCTCCGCATGGCTCACATCTTTTTTCATACAAATGTATATTATTAAATTTATATTTTTATTAAAGTATAGTTTTCTTGTTGCTGTGAAAAATAAAATAAATTATTTACACAGGATTATGCATGCATTGATGTATGAACGTATGTACATATGTATAGTATATAAGTACATACATACATATGGGATGTGTATTTTGAGTTTGAAGCACCCTACATGAGAAATAGATTGTAGATGGTAATTTAATAATATAAATTTTTATTTTTTTTAAGGATATTTTAAAATTACAAAAAAAAACAAGTAAGAGCACTATATTCGGCTGTGCCAAATCTTTTATACCCACCACCAATTTTGTGTACATTTAAAGCACAATATTTATTATTTTTTAATCATTATGGAATAATCTCTTTATAATAAAATATGTATCACTTTCTTTGTAGAGGGTGGTTAAATTTTAAGGGCCCATGTTGAAGGTGAACTACACCTAGTCTTTAAGTTTGTTTTCTGCATTTCACTTGACATTTCTCAATCTCAAACTTACTCATTTTGATCCGTGGAAAGATACGCAAATGAGCAACGCTTTAAAGTTATTCAGGTTTTTTATAAAAATGGGCGTTCAAATCAAAATGCATTTTGTGCACTTCGTAATTCTTTTGATCAACATAATCGTTCAAATTCGTCCACAATCGGGAGAATTGTAAAAAATATTTAAATTTCTGCAAAACAGGTCTGTATAAAATGTTAGAAAATCTGTGAATGCCTTCTTAGTTCGTTGAATGGGAACTGTTGCTGTTTTTTGCGATAGTGTGGCAAAAGAGCAGTCAACCTCGACTCATCATCATGCCCAATAATTGAGCATCAACATTGTTATTGAAAATTTGGACCATCAGATAGAGGAGTGGCGCCAAGGATGGGGGGGGTCATTTGGCCGATATTTTGTTAAATACATAATTGAACCATACAAATATTATCATTATAAAAAGAAATAATAATATCCTAAATAATTTGTGTTTTATTTAAATACAACATCGGTCCTTAAATGAAATGAAATTCAATGAAAGTGTGTTAAAGTAGCTGTGTCAATAAAGTTTCTACTAATAAATACAACTTAAATATTTCAATATAGCCCTTTATTTTCCCAAAAACTTTGTCAATAGAGAAATTACGTGAATTTAAGGTAAGCCGTTGTATGGGAGGTAGGCGTTAAAGTGGCCGTGTCACCTAAACTTTTTGGCACAACAATAACATTGATTAGGAGGATATACACAGCAAATTTGATCATCATACCTCTAATTTTGGCGGTTTTATGAGCTTTTAAATTTCATTAACGGTAGATTACGTGAAAAGTGGGCGTTATAGTAGGCGTGTCAAAGTTGTTTTGGCGAATGAGTACAACTTAGGTGTTTCAATATAGCCCTTTATTAATCCAAAATCATTATTAATAGAGAAATTAGAGGAATTTTGAGTAAAACGTTATATGGGAGGTGGGCGTAAAAGTGGGCGTGGCAACTCAAATTTCTAGCACAGTAATGACATTGCCTAGGGGGATATACGTAGCAAATTTTATCATCATACCTCTTATTTTGGCGGTTTTATGAGCTTTTAAATTTCATTAACGGTAGATTACGTGAAAAGTGGGCGTTATAGTAGGCGTGTCAAAGTTATTTTTGCGAATGAGTACAACTTAGGTGTTTCAATATAGTCCTTTATTATTCCAAAATCTTTATTAATAGAGGAATTATATGAATTTTAAATAAAACGTTATATGGGAGGTGGGCGTAAAAGTGGGCGTGGTGCCTTAATTTTCTGGCGCAGTAATGACATTGCCTAAAAGGATATACGTAGCGAATTTGATCATCATACCTCTAATTTTGGCGGTTTTATGAGCTTTTAAATTTCATTAACGGTATATAACGTGAAAAGTGGGCGTTATAGTGGGCGTGTCAAAGTTGTATTTTCGAATGAGTACAACTGAGATGTTTCAATATAGCCCTTTATTATTCCAAAATCTACATAAATTGAGAAATTATATGAATTTTGGGTAAAACGTTATATGGGAGGTGGGCGTAAAAGTGGGCGTGGCACATTGATTTTCCGTTACAAAAAAGCGTCTCACCAATAAGCAAAGTATGCAAAATTTCAGAGTCGTACATCCAATTTTGTTGTTTTTATGACGTTTTTGTTTTTAAATATACCGAAAAATACACTGTGCGGTATAAATTTTCGTACATTTTGATCGATAACTCCTCTCCTAATGCATAGATTTAGATAATTTTCGGGGAAAAATATTGTTTTTACTCAGTAAATATATATTCGAAGTTTCATGAGTCTACGTTAATGCGTTTGGACACAATTCCATTTTATTCGATGTTTGAAGGACACGGTTTTTTCGACCTACTCTTGCTTTTCGAGCTATAACTCTCTTCCTAATATTCCGATTTAGCCCATTTTCAATACCAAACAAACCTTGTCTATAAGAAAGATTCTGGCAAAATTTGAGCCCCCTAGCTTTTTCGGTGCGACCTCTATCGTGCTTTCAACAGACGGACAGACGGACAGACGGACAGACGGACAGACGGACGGACATAGCTAGATCGTCATAAAATCAAACCCTGATTCAGAACATATATACTTTATGGGGTCTAAAATGGATATTTCGATGTGTTACAAACGGAATGACAAAATGAATATACCCCCACCATTTTTTTGGTGGCGGGTATAAAAATTATGTTTTTTATTTATAAAAAAAAAAATCTTTATTTTAAAAATAAATTCCAATAAATATTCTATTTAATATATTTTTTTAAAAACCTTAAGCGTATTCTAGCTTTTTTAACGATTTATTGTATTTCATGTAATCAGTCTGGCTGACAACCCGAGCGAAACAATTTAAGATATAGTAACTATGATTTGTCAAATCTATTTAAAAGGAAAATTAGAAAAGATTATGATTTCACAAATTACTGCTCACTTTTTCTAAAAAAAACGTAAAATATAATTGAATAACTATTTATTGAATTAAAATAATTTCAACTTCTGCTTGTGTTAAAATGAAGAAAAAATCACTTACCGTTGTTGGGTATAAAAGATTCGTCTCATCTTAATATAACATTCTAAGTTTATGAACATTTTGTGTATCCATGATTTTTATACCCGCCACCAAAAAAATGGTGGGGGTATATTCATTTTGTCATTCCGTTTGTAACACATCGAAATATCCATTTTAGACCCCATAAAGTATATATATTCTGAATCAGGGTTTGATTTTATGACGATCTAGCTATGTCCGTCCGTCTGTCCGTCTGTCCGTCTGTCCGGCTGTTGAAAGCACGATAGAGGTCGCACCGAAAAAGCTAGGGGGCTCAAATTTTGCCAGAATCTTTCTTATAGACAAGGTTTGTTTGGTATTGAAAATGGGCTAAATCGGAATATTAGGAAGAGAGTTATAGCTCGAAAAGCAAGAGTAGGTCGAAAAAACCGTGTCCTTCAAACATCGAATAAAATGGAATTGTGTCCAAACGCATTAACGTAGACTCATGAAACTTCAAATATATATTTCCTGAGTAAAAACAATATTTTTCCCCGAAAATTATTTAAATCTATGCATTAGGAGAGGAGTTATCGATCAAAATGTACGAAAATTTATACCGCACAGTGTATTTTTCGGTATATTTAAAAACAAAAACGTCATAAAAGCAACAAAATTGGATATACGACTCTGAAATTTTGCACACTTTGCTTATTGGTAAGACGATTTTTTGTAACGGAAAATCAATGTGCCACGCCCACTTTTACGCCCACCTCCCATATAACGTTTTACCCAAAATTCATATAATTTCTCAATTTATGTAGATTTTGGAATAATAAAGGGCTATATTGAAACATCTCAGTTGTACTCATTCGAAAATATAACTTTGACACGCCCACTATAACGCCCACTTTTCACGTTATATACCGTTAATGAAATTTAAAAGCTCATAAAACCGCCAAAATAAGAGGTATGATGATAAAATTTGCTACGTATATCCCCCTAGGCAATGTCATTACTGTGCTAGAAAATTGAGTTGCCACGCCCACTTTTACGCCCACCTCCCATATAACGTTTTACTCAAAATTCCTCAAATTTCTCTATTAATAATGATTTTGGATTAATAAAGGGCTATATTGAAACACCTAAGTTGTACTCATTCGCCAAAACAACTTTGACACGCCTACTATAACGCCCACTTTTCACGTAATCTACCGTTAATGAAATTTAAAAGCTCATAAAACCGCCAAAATTAGAGGTATGATAATCAAATTTGCTGTGTATATCCTTCTAATCAATGTTATTGTTGTGCCAAAAAGTTTAGGTGACACGGCCACTTTAACGCCTACCTCCCATACAACGGCTTAACTTAAATTCATGTAATTTCTCTATTGACAAAGTTTTTGGGAAAATAAAGGGCTATATTGAAATATTTAAGTTGTATTTATTAGTAGAAACTTTATTGACACAGCTACTTTAACACACTTTCATTGAATTTCATTTCATTTAAGGACCGATGTTGTATTTAAATAAAACACAAATTATTTAGGATATTATTATTTCTTTTTATAATGATAATATTTGTATGGTTCAAGTATGTATTTAACAAAATATCGGCCAAATGGCCCCCCCATCCTTGGCGCCACTCCTCTATCTGATGGTCCAAATTTTCAATGACAATGTTGATGCTCAATTATTGGGCATGATGATGAGTCGAGGTTGACTGCTCTTTTGCCACACTATCGCAAAAAACAGCAATAGTTCCCATTCAACGAACTAAGAAGGCATTCACAGATTTTCTAACATTTTATACAGACCTGTTTTGCAAAAATTTAAATATTTTTTACAATTCTCCCGATTGTGGACGAATTTGAACGATTATGTTGATCAAAAGAATTACGAAGTGCACAAAATGCATTTTGATTTGAACGCCCATTTTTATAAAAAACCTGAATAACTTTAAAGCGTTGCTCATTTGCGTATCTTTCCACGGATCAAAATGAGTAAGTTTGAGATTGAGAAATGTCAAGTGAAATGCAGAAAACAAACTTAAAGACTAGGTGTAGTTCACCTTCAACATGGGCCCTTAAAGTTTAACCACCCTCTACAAAGAAAGTGATACATATTTTATTATTAAGAGATTATTCCATAATGATTAACAAAATAATAAATATTGTGCTTTAAATGTACACAAAATTGGTGGTGGGTATAAAAGATTCGGCACAGCCGAATATAATGCTCTTACTTGTTTTTTTTAATTTCCATGCTGTCACAGCCACAAAAGAACCTGACACGCTAACAATTTTGTTTTTATCGTACATAGATTTATACATTTTATGAGTTTACATTATTTGAGGAGTGTTGTTTAATGGATTTGCGTTACCATTTTAAATTTATTTATTTATATATTAAGCAGATTTTTGTATGTTTTGCTACATGCTTGTAATCCACCATAATTTATTAATTTATTTTTATTTTTTAGTTTGTTTGCTTTTACTTTTCAATTCTCTTTAGTTTGCAGTTTATAGAGTAAAAGGTGAGTTCATTGACCGTAAGATTTATGTGGACAAGAATGAACATGAATATTATGCATTTGGTGTTTTGAGAAGGAAACGTAACTTCAAAAGTGTCATAACTAAAGAAGAAAAATAAAAACTTGTTTAGACAATAAAATTAGTTTATTATTTTTAATATTTAGTTTTAATATTTGAAACTTTAATTAAGTAAATTTATAAAGGGTGTCTCGAAATTAACGCAAGATTGACATTTGTCACCATTTGGCAACCTTAAAAAGATCAACAGCTTACAGATTAGTGTTAGTAAAAATTAAGCGTTACACGACACACCAACATGCCTTCATTATTTAACAATATTTTAAAAATAGTGAAAGCTTGACGGCTGCAGTTCGAAAGTTTCATAAAAAATATGATCGAAATAGTATTTTAACTTTGTCAACTGTGAACAGATTGATTTGAAAATACACTTGTTGATGTTCAATAATCCACTCAACGAACTTAAATTAGTGCTCCTTTCTTCTAATCATCTTTCAAATAACAAACCTTAAAAATAAAATTAAGCTGTTAGAAGATGTAGTTTTATTATTTTAATGTATATCTTTATTTTTTTTGAACAAACGAGAAGCATACGCCTTTAATTTAAATAATAATTAGAAATGTAAAATTTTTCACAAAATGTCTGCTTGTATTAAATAATATTTTTTAAAGAAACTACTTAGTGACAGATGTGTAATATTCAAGTCGGCAAATTTTCATATATTTTTTATTTCCTTCACATCAAGAGTCATGCAATTTTTTGACTTAGATCAAGCATTTTAATTAAAATGCATATTTAAAAGAGGCAGACTAACACCCATATACACAAACGTAAATATATATATATTTATGCGTACCAGTGTTGCCAGTTAAAGTTTTTAATTTAATATAAAATATAACTGCCGTATTCATAAAAAATATTTTAGGTTTATTGAAGGCTTATTCGACAAAATTTCTGTACAACATCTGTCAAATAAGATTTCAATAAACCTAAAATATTTTTTATGAATACGACAGTAAAAGTAGATTATTAGGCATATTAAATTTAGTTTTTAAATTTTAACAAAAAAAAGAGACGGAAACCAAAAAACTTTTTTAAATTTTAGCACAACTTATCCCAAACTTATATGTTTTAATTTCTGAAATAATTTTATTTTGTAAAAAATTTTTATAATCCACATTTAAAATCAATTCACAAATTTTAAATTTATATGAAAACCTTATGTTTAAAATGCTTCGAATAGTTCTAACATTTATTTAGTAAATTCTAAAAAGAACCGAACGCATTTCTCCTAATTATTTGGTGTTGGCCACTAATGAAAAAAGTTAAGTGGAAACTTGTAAATCTGGCAACACTATTTAACACTGGCCGGAATAAGTTTGATTTAAACAATTAAAATAAAAATTATTTAATCTAAATTAAGAGTGATGTTTCTCAGACATATAAAAATGGACAGTTTTTCACAAGTAGATTCAATGTGACGTATTTAACGTCTGCAAAAAGGTTAAATTATTATTACAATTTTTTTTTATTTGTATAAATATTTATGAGGTGTTCATTTTTATTTCTTTTCTTAATTGCTTTGCAGGCGCAATTTTAAAAATTTAACAAATACAATGACGTTTATCAATTAGACACTTACTATTATACTGGTCTGAAGAAAACAAAAAATTTGCTGGCTTTTAAGCAAAAATATGTGGACTTAATTCAAATCACTTTTCAGTTTTCTTCTATCGGATCAAATTTGACAGTTTTGTGTATTTACTTGGGTGATCGATTATTCGACTTTTTTCAAAAACCGGTTTTGGGTTAATTAGAATAATTGCTATTTATTTATTTATTGTTTCCTTGCACAACAAGACTTAGTCTTATAATTATAGTGCAGGAATTTTAATTTGTACAAAAAATTTGCCATAACAAATAAAACTTAAATACAAGATAAAATAAATTAAATTCGATTATCAAACATTTTCATCAAATAAAAAACAAATAAAAATAAAAAACTCTAATAACCACAAATTAATTATAAAGCAATAAAATAATAATAAGACATTTAAAAAGGAAAAAATAAAACATTTATACAAAAACTAAAAACTTAAAACATTTAATCAAAATAATTAAATAAAAATTTTTTTCAATTAATTGCGTTGATATTTGTTTGTTGATTGTGTGGAAGAGCATTCCAAAGACGAATAGCATTTATGAAAAACTGCCACTCAGAGACGAGACAACGAAATCTTGGAATTATAATTTTTTTGCCTCTAGATGATCTAGCAAAACGAATCTTTTGCAATAAGTATTTTGGCTCTTCAGTATAAATAATTTTCCAAGGAAAAGTTAGCATTCTTATCTTTAAAAAGTTTTCAAATGATACTCCATATAGATTTTTTTAAATAAGATGACACATGATCACGTTGCGTTAGACCATAAACATATCTTACAATATTATTATACAACACTTCACGATTGTATTTTATTTAAAAAAAAAAACGGTTTTCGGGTAGGCATTTTAAAATAATCCGTTAACCGGTTTTATTTGAAAAAATAATAACACAAAAATTAAATTATTTATATATTTATTTGTATCAAATTAACAGGTTTATTCGATATTCGAAAAATTGTCATTTTAAAATATTTGGCTTCGACAAAACTGAAAGAACCAATTAAAATCGGTCAAGTATTCACAAAGCCAATCAAATTAAAATACGCTTCATCGGAAAAGAACACTTTTATCAAATAACTTTTTTTCTGTAACCGAAGTGATGGCGCTTTCCTTGGTCCGGGGATTTGAACTCCAGATTAAGCTGAATTTTGTACACATAAAACAAAATGTCTTTTGTTAAAATTCGCTGCGTAGATTGTCGTAAAATTTAAAGTTGTTGAGAACCATGCTGAATTGATGTTTCGGGTTTTCGGAACACTTTTGTTTACAACAGCAACGTTTTCAAAGGACCGACCATCATGTTGACGCAAGGGATTCTCACTGTCCATAACCGGCTCAGTTTCTTTCTCAACTGAAAATTCTTCAATCTTTGCGAGCGGTCTCAGCACAACTCTTAAAATTCTTTTAAAAAGTTTTCACAATGTATGATTCTTTCGTAAAACTTTCTATTTTTAATTATCGGAATAAATATATGTGCCCTTAATTATTACAATTAAGTCACATATTTTTGTTTTGAGGTATTTAATAATTTGCATATTAATAAATTTAAAAATATTTTAAGATTCTGTAACATTTAAATTCTAAATTAAATTTATTTCAATAAATACAAATTTGTTTTGAATATGCAATTTGTGTGTATGTCATACGCAAATGTTGCCATCCGAGGTTAAATTTACTTAGACCATTTTCAAAATTCACTGACCAACCAAACCAGAAAAAAATATCTAAAGTAAAGTACATCATTATTATTAATTAATTATAAGTTAATAATTATAATAAGAATAGACTTTATTATCATTGTGAGGTTCATAAAAAGTTTTTGGAAAACTGGAAGGATTTAGGGTAGTTAACAAAAATTATCTTTATATTTTTCTTCTTTTAATATTTTAGTGGTCGTATATAGTAAAAATAATATATTTTCAGTCTTTCTCTTTAAGTAAAATGTAGAATTAAGAGCCAGTTTTATAAAATGTCTTACACATTGGATACTGGACTGATACAATTAATACTTTTCAAAATAAAACCAAATTTTTACTTATCAAAGTGATCACATTTTTCTACAATCATTATGCCTTTCGCATGTCTTCCTTGAAATTTCGCTCTGCGAATTTTTTGAAGAAATTTACATTTATTTATCGTTCCTTATTGTATGTCCTTAGTATGAGATTTCCTATTTTTGACAGTTTTAATTAGCTGTCGGACCTGACTAATTTTTCTTAATATTTAGTTATTTTAAACATTTGAAACGTGGTCTGACATGGTATCCCTATCATTATATGTTTGTATATTTATATTTCGAAAGTTTCTAAATTTTTCTTAAGTGTTTCTCGAATTGTTTATACTTCTACTGCATATAATCCTATTTGTTAAATCTTAACTTTGTTACTAGACGAATATCATGGCTGGTCAATACATTGCTGTATTTAAAAAATGACCTTCTTTCCATTTCTATGACACATCATATATCCTTTGATACGACCCATTAATCATTTATTACGATTCCAAGATATTTTAATTGAAATTCATATTTATCTTCTTCTCTCTTACTGTTCTGTGTAAAAAACAAATTTATGCCTACAGAAGACACAAAAAAGGCTCATTGTGGTCCAACGATACGATGTTATACGTTAAGGGTTATTTCACTAAAATAATAATCAATTTATCATAGATACAATATGAATTGAAATAAATTTCAAGTAAATAATTACATTCTGTTTAATTAGGCAATATTCGTTAGAACAAATAATAAAAATAAGAAATTCAAAGTTCACATTACATTTTTCCATAAATTATGTATTAAAACAGAAAGGGAATTTAATAACAGTGTACTAATATAGCGGCTTTATTACTACTGAAAATTTTACAATCATTACTTCGAAATAACGAAACTCTAAAAATTCACAATCAAGAATTAACAAAGATTCATATTTTTTTATAAAGTTTAAAAACACTTCTGTCATCAGAACTGCCACTGTCATTACTATCATCAACAAAATTTAAATAAATAATTAACTTTATTTAAAAAGTCTTTATACCATTTTCATAATTAACACTAAACGAATTTCATTTAAAACAATTATAATTAATTCCTGTCTAAGACTCTGCAATTTCTCCCAAAAATTTAAGGAGGCTAAAGTTATTTCAATCGGAAAACCTTGAAAACAGTCCGAATGTCCATTTTCATACCGTCCTATCAGCTTATTGTCGAGTTTAAGTAAAATTTTGGAAAAAGTCATTAAGAAGAAATTGGCTGATTTTATTGAAGCCAATAATATTTTTTCATCTCACAGATCACAACACAGTTCATCTGTTAGTAAGTATTAGAAACTTAGTTAAAACAAACTTTAACCTTCAGAAATCAACTGGCATGATTCTATTGGATTGTAAAGCTGCCTTTGATTCAGTCTGGCATGAAGGTTTCGATTTCAAGATGATACGTTTAAATTTTCCAATAGTATTAATAAGAATTATTCACAGCTTTCTCACTTTCCGTACCTTTAAAGTTTACATTGGCTCACACCATTTTGAAAGCCATCATATATTAGCAGGCTGCCCCCAATGGTCATGTTTGTCCCCTGTCCTTTACAGTATATATACATCTGATATTCCTCAATTGGATTACTGCACTCTGTCAATATTCGCCGACGATACAGCAATCCTAGCTGATTTACATAGAGCATTATCTTACCTTTTATCTTATTTTAACAAATGGAAAATAATGTTAAACTATGATAAAACACAGGCAATCTATTTTACAAGGTAACGAAGAGATTGTTATATACCACAGACCGATATTCTAATAAATAATGATTCTATACAGTGGGAACAAAAATTAAAATATCTTGGTATTATACTTGATCCAAAAATGAAATTTAAATATCATAAACCCTATATAATAAATAAAATTAATATATAAAGCCGTATCCTATATCCTTTTATAAATCGGAAATCTAACCTGACATTAACAATAAAAAGCTCATCTTAAAGTCAATTTTCCATGCTGTAATATTCCATGCAGTACCTGTCTGGTCTACTGGTGCTTCTTGCCATATTAAAAAAACTGCAAATAGCTCAAAATAAGGTATTAAAACTTATATATAACCTACCTTGGTTTTTTTCTACTGGGCGCCTACATGAAATTGCGGGCCTGGATTTGGTCCCTGAAAGGATAAAAAGGCTTACACAAAATTTTAATACCAGATGTCTGAATTCTGATTTTGATCATATTAATGAATAAGCTACAGCTTAGGTTTTATCTAGTCTGTAGTTAAGTAGTATAAGTAGTTTTAAATAAAATTAAATAGGTTTTTGCCAAATTTTCTCCTCCAAAAAAGATTATAGTATATATGTAAATAAGGGTCTTAAATATAGATACATGATTAAGCTGAAAAAGAAATGTAAATATTATGGATAAACAAAAAGAATTGAATTAAAATTGCAATAACAACCATTCATAAATGACTTATTATTGATATCATAAAAATTACATTGAACTCATTTAGTTTGATGTTATATTGTGTAAAGGAACTGACAAACTAATTTATTCATAATTTAAGACAGCTGCTTAATCCCAGAGTTAACAAATTAAAAAAGTACATTTTTACTGAGACACCCTTTATAAAAACAATATCTGCTGGTTTGCTTGTTTGTTTCTCCATATTCAGTGAGCGGTAAAACCTCTGATTCGATCGCTACAAAACTCTACAAGCCTAATCTCTGAACATATGTATAGGTAGAATATACATTTTTCAATATTTCCAGTCAAAAGTTAAAAACAGAAAAAAAAATTTTATTTTTTTTTAATAACTTTAATATTTAAAATATTTATTGTAAAACTAAATACTTTTTTTACTCTTGTATTTTACTTCAATTTTAAAACAATTTATCTCTTTTTAAATAAAATTTTATAAAATATACTTTTTTCCTGCTTTTATTTCAACCTGATGTTTAATTAATTTTAAACAATAAATTCGCATTCAAATGTGAATATTTTGTTATACATTTTAATAAAATATTGAGAAATAAATTGTTATTTAATAATAACAAAATAAAAAATTTTTAATGAAAAAACACAAAACGTAACGAAAACAAACTGTAGAGATAAATTTTAAAAAATATAAATATTCTAAGCGCACTTACAATTAAATGAAATTTAAAAAAAATTAAAACACAGACCACAAACATACATATGCAAAATGACAAAATGAAGAGTGTGCGGTTGACCAAGTTTTAATACTTTGAGGACAAAATAAATGTTTTCGATTAAATAGAATCATATTATGACGAAAAAAACTGCAACACTTTCAGGGTTAAGAGTTTTAAAACCAATCAAAATTTCAAAATGACCCAAAGAATTGCACATGCAACCATAAATTAAATTTATATAAAAAACTAAAACAAAATGTTAAATACAATAAAATTTAAATTGATTTGGCAAATACAAAAAGAAATACTGAAACAGAATTGCATACAAAATAAAAATTCATCCGTGTAAATGTAAAAATAAAAGAAAAAATTATTTAAAAAAGATAGACGGACAGGTGGACAAACACAGATACAGACAGTCATACATGCAGCTATATATAAATTAAATAATATGTGCCTTGTTGTTAGACATACATACATATGCATGCAAATAAAAAATTACTTTAACTTGAAAAAATACATATAAGAAAAACAATAAAACTAATTTCAATGACATGCATGTGACCCGACCATTAAAATAAGACTTTTAAAACCAGAAAAAAAGAATTAAAAATGCAATAAAAAAGATACATAACAAAATCAAGAATTTCAACAATTTCCACAACTATTAACGAAATAGAAAAAATATGAGATATAATTTGAAATAAACCAAAATATGCACATCTTTTGTAGTAAGGGTAATTACATGGTAATGATATTCAATTAAGCATAAATATATAAAAAAAGCTTAAAGGTGTGACTGCAAAAATCAATTAAAACAAATGAACATGTAATCAACCCAAAGAAAAAACTTGTTTAAACAAACTAAAAATTGATAAAACATATTTTGCAATGACAGCATCAATTTTGTGCAAAATCGTTTCAGATAACCTCTCAAAAATTTTACAATGAGCCACCTAGCTTTTTCGGTTCGGGCTCCATCGTGCTTTCAATAGACGAACAGACGGACGGATATAGCTAGATCGTCATAAAATCAAACCCCGATTCAGAATATATATACTTTATGGAGTATAAAATGGATATTTCAATGTATTACAAACGGAATGGCAAAATGAATACACCTCCATCATTTGTTTTGGTTACGGGTATAAAAACAACAAATATGTAATTCGAATGAATACATAACATATGTGCATTCGATAAAGCATAGAATAAATATGGCTATGAATTTAGAAAAGGCAAATTTACTTCTACTATTTGTTTAAATTCTCTTTACACTTATTTTTACGTTTGTATAGAAACTTTCAGCAATTCTTGTTTAATATTAAAATTGTAATGTTAATGAAAAAATAAATTAAACTGGGACTGCTGATAAGTTTGTAATAGTTTACATTTCGCTACCCCTCTTTACCATAAACACAATATTCTCTCAAGTAGTCTTACTTTGTCTAAATGGAATCTTATTGCCACTTACAAATAAAATTTAAACAAGCAATGCTTTTATTTCTATTAATCTGATAATACCCTTCACCACCATGATCACAGGTAAAATGACCACATCGTAGCATAGGCAAGACTTCAATCTTATACGCCACTTTGCTTTTTTATTTCAAAAGCATTCTTTGATGAAAGATTTTTACTTATTTAAGTGTATTCAACTAGTCAAGCCCTTTCATTTGATATCCATTTTGGATTTCACACTTTTTTATATTTTATTGTATTCTATTGGCCAAACCCTATTACTTGATACCAGTATCTTGAAGGCTGAAGGACACAAGGCCGTAATTACTGTATTAAAAAAAAAAAAAAAAATATCCGCCATTTTATTTTATTTCACTGGTCAAACCCTTTCGTTCGATAACAATATTAAGAAGTAAATTTAAACTATTAGATATGACCTTTTTATAAATTTATGGTACGCCATTTTATAGTAGCGGCCATCATAAATTTTCACTTTTCAAAATGCATTATACTTTTGGTTAAAAATAAGCTAAACAATTTTCGAGACTACGCCTTACAATTTTGTACCAATAAATTATTTAAGAGCTTGATATATCTAAAAAATATGCATTTTAATATTTAATATTTTTCCCTATTACTTTGCCAACTCGCGTCTGATTTGTCCAATTTATTTTGCGAATAGACCCAGAAACAAATCATATATATTAACAGTAACAAACGTATTCATATCTTTCATCAAATTATGAGATGATGGTGCTGGTTTTCAATAGCGATAACCTTTCAAATATTTCTAAAACATTGGTCTCACATTTAGGTCTGCTTAATAAGTAGGGGTTTCGAAGAGTCTATTTTGACCAACACACGAACAGACTGACATTGTTCAATCGACTCACTTATTGTTGAGCTTTCAGAAAATATATACTTTATGGGATCGCAAAAAACAAAACAAAAAACTAAGGAGAAGAATACTGTACTTTGACGACAAGATTTTGCAGGGTAGGTTCACTATACAAGTGGAATCAATAATTGTTTTTTTCTTATTTTAGGAGAGCGTGACGTTGAAACATAACAGTAAATGTTAGCATATCGATAAAGTGTTCACCATGTTAAGTGTGCACTAAAATAAATTTCTCAAGTAATGCTAATTTCCACAATACAATTACTGTGTTCACAAGGTGTCTTAACATGTCAATATGACACTCAGTTATGAAGGGTTGTTGACAACCGTCATATTTTTTAAGTTATTATTTAAGAACATTAGAATTTAGAACACCTTGTGAATACACTAAATGATAAATTAACGGATGATGTTTCGTGATCAAATTGGCTTAAAAAAATTTTTGTTTGCTAAATTTCAAACGACATTTCCAAAAAAAAAAAAAAATTATTTGAATTTTTTTCTATATTTTACAGCAAGAAGATCAGATTTTTTGTTGTTGCAAAACTATTTAAAGTGTAAAAAAATATGATTAAAAAAGAAACCTCGTTATGAACATAGATCTTATAAATGTTAAGAATTCCTAGAATCGTTTTATTTATATTGCAATGTGTCATTTACACAAATGAATGTATTTTAATTACCGCAACTCAATTGTTTAATTTATTTGACATTTAAATAAATGATAAAACAATTAAAAATGAGTTAAATATTGCACTTTCCAAAGTAAATATTTAATTTAATATTTTAACTTTCTGTTGTTTATTTACGATATTATCTTTTACTTTATGACAGTATTTATTGGTATTTGTTTATTTAAATAAAAAATTTAATAAAAAAATTAAATTGAACAGTCAATGGTGAAAAAAAGGACAGTATTTCATTCTAGAACAATAATAAAAATTATGAAAAAATATAAATTTAATTTTAAAATCGTTGTAGCTTTGATCCTTCATCAAAAATTTAAAAAATCAAGTTTGTATGTATTTCTGGAAAATAGTTGCATCTAGTAAATCTGTCCCTACAATGAGGTACTTTCTTATTAAATTAGTATTTAAAAATATAGACATTTTTTGTTGTTTTTATTTTTCTTTTAAAAGGATAAATAATAAATTATCACTCTTGAGTCACATTGGAGTTTGGAAAGAAAAATTTGAAACGAAAGTACATTATTTCATTATGTTTCTTTTGACTGTTTATTTTTTCCATGTAAGATTCAGTTGACACAAGAGCTTCTTCCAGAAGACCATTTACGCCGCCGTACATGACATCCTCGCTTTTTATGAAAAAATCATAATGAGTGACGAGGCAGATTTTCATTTGAATGGATATGTAAATAAACAGAATAGTCGGTTCTAGGCAATGGAAAACCATCAAATTATTCATCAGTCACCTTTGCGTTCATTCAAAATGACAGCCTGGTATACAGTTTGTGCTGGAGGAATTATTGGACCTTACTGAAACTGAAAACGGCGTAACGGTAACTGTCAATGGGGAGCGATATCGTGTTATAATTAAAAACTTTTTAACGTCACAACTGCATACTTTGGTCTTGATTAACATGTGGTTTCAACAAAACGGTGCCACATCGTATACAGCCAGGATTCAATGGAATTACTATGAGACCACTTTCCACAACAAGTTATTTCAAGGAATGGTGATGTTGATTGGCCACCACGGTCGCCTGATTTGACTACTCCAGACTAATTTTTGTGCAGATATCTGAAATACCGTGTGAAATATGTGAGAATGTTATGAAAAATACGCTCAAACGGGCTCGCATTTGTGAGGCTAAAAGAGGCGGACATTTATCCATCCATACATAATTCCCGACATTAAATAAAACATTTATCAATATAAGAGCCATTGGTTTCTTTTAATCAAAAACTATAAACAAACAAAGTAGTATACCTTTCCGGCGGACACCCATATCTCCCGATTGAATTCTGCGACATATTTGTATAAAAGGAATATTACGTTTTGTCCGATTCCTGTTTTTTCAATAAAGTGTAGTCATTTAAAAGTGCTGCTTAGCCATGATAATTTGTCATAGTGTCTGAATTACAAACAACTGGTTTGAAAAAAACCATATACTAGCCTTTACTAAAAGACTTTTTACTTTATATATAAAAATTAATCCCTTTTTCCCTTGGTCACGGCATCACGCGTGATTGGCTGGACCGATTTCACTAATTATTTTTTTGTTGTATTTGTTATTATTAGGAGAAGGTTCCTATATAAGAAAATAATAATAATAATAATGTGTCACTGGCAGTAATATTCACGCAGTTGACATAAAAACAAAGAAATGTAGTTTACATGCTCTTTGCAAATATATCGGTCGGAGTTGGTCTGTGGTCGGAGTTATAATAACAAAATACATACATACATACATACATACATACATACATACATACATACATGCATACATACATACATACATACATACATACATACATACATACATACATACATACATACATACATACATACATACATACATACATACATACATACATACATACATACATACATACATACATACATACATACATACATACATACATACATACATACATACATACATACATACATACATACATACATACATACATACATACATACATACATACATACATACATACATACATACATACATACATACATACATACATACATACATACATACATACATACATACATACATACATACATACATACATACATACATACATAATTCATTTACCATTTCTTAGTGTACTTTTCACATTGGTTTCTACAGTATAATTTGTAATGTGTATTTTTTTCTGAAGTGTTTATTCAACAAGGTTAGTCAAATTAATATAGTGTTGGAAACTTTTGATAGACCATTTTGATATTTTTACAAAAGAATAGGTACTATAGTTTACTTAATAAAGAAATTAACTTAATTCAGATAAAAAGGTAACAGATATTTTTTGATTATAGGGCGGTACGAAGTTCGCCGGGTCAGCTAGTAACAAATAGATATAAGTTTATAAAAAAAAAATTTTGTGAAAACAATAAAAGGACAAATTGTTTTATACATATAAATTGTCATTCAATATCTGAACACAAATATAAATGCACTTGTGTGCATGTAATACCTACATATTTTTTTAAATATTTATTTACTAAAACAAATAATCTAAAAATATAAACATATGCCAATTGTCTCTGGTCTACTCCCCGTTATTTGCATGGTGCTATGTAAATACGTATGTTTTGTTTATTGATATTTTTATGACTTTATTTAACCTAATTTTCGTGCACGATATTCGAATGAGAGCAACATTAATTTTTATAGCATTTTGCATTAGATAAGTATTTTACTTTTTTTTCTATAAATATTTTATGTGATTGCATTTTATATGCAGTTTTCAGTTTTCTATGTTGTAATTTTACCCAGCACACAAAAATGTTTCATTTTTAAAAATGAAGATGACTTAACGTCAAAAATTTTTTGGATAATATTTGACATTGGTAATAAGATGAGTATAAATGGTTACCAAATGCTAACAATGCCATTATGAAACTAGAAGGGCAAGAAAAATATTTTGACTACTTAACAACGTATCGTAGATGTTGTGTTTTGTAAGAAAAACAGAAAGTATTTAAAAGCAATGGCGGTTTATAAACTTGTCCATCCCTGATCAATATTAATATACTATTAAACGTAACTCTATTATAGGTTGTGAATTCGGTATATACTCTAACCGTTTGTCTTTGTGTATGCTGGGTAAGATTCTTAACATATATATTTTCAAACAAGCATATGTATGTATTTAGATTATTTTATTTATGATATTCTCAATATACTACACAGGGTGGGCCAAAAGTCACCATAGGGTTTAAAAATTTATTTGCTTCTATTTTGTACATGATATGTTGTCAGATTATGAAATTTACATAAAGAAAATTTTTTACACTATGGTTTGTTAAATTATGTCACTTAAATCACCGCCATTTCTAGCTAATGAATTTCGTTTAAGGGATTTTCCCATAATATCTTTGACTGTTGAGATCGAATTTTCGCCACAATGTTGGCCATGGGTTCAAAAGTTGTTTTGAGCTTGTTCACATATACTCCCTCCTACAAATAACCACCAAAGCAAATACTCGGGTGCTAACAAATTTGGTGAACGTGTTGACCAATTTATTTCCAACTTTCTAGAAATTATTCGCTCTCCAGAAATTGACTGCAAATTGCCAGTGTGTCTCGGACAGTATGGGCAGTGGCTCCGTTATGCTGAAACCACGTCTGTAGTCTGCTTTCCAAAGCAGCAATTAAAAAATGTTTTAGTACTCAAACACTCTGTTCCATATAGATCTCCAAATGTGGGTGGTGGAGGTGTCTCTTGGCTTCCGGAATCCCCCTTTCCTACCTAAAATGTTCTATCAAAAACATATACCGCTCTCTATTTACTTTTGCAGCACTTCCATCTTCAGTTTTGAAGAATGAAGGCCCAATGATATTTTCGAATATAATGCCATACCATACTATATATCTAATGGGATGCACATGATGCGTTAATGTAAGTCTCTTGAATTTAAATGGTCTTCAGCAGTCAAAATTAAATTTTTCAAAAAGTTTATTTTATTTCTGGCCAACAGTTTGAATTTATATACAGAACATAAATATTACAGATTAACTGTGGGCTTGAATTCTTGTACCATTTGCACCTTATGTTGTTTTATGAGCCATAGTGACATACGAGCCATTTCTAGCTGAGAAGAACTTTTGTGGTAGATGCTTCTTTGCTCTAAACGTTGAATATTTTTGTGGCAAATTGCATTTGCCATGCATTGCATCATGTTTGTGGTGACGACAAACTAAGCAACGAATCATTGCTTTGAAGAACGACATTCTGACTTTCTGGTTTAGACCAAGGGTCAACTGGTGTGGCTGGTTTGTTTCTTGATTTCACTAAAGCCTTCGATCCTGTTGATCATAACATAATGCTACGCGAGCTAAAGTATTATGAAGTAGTTGGTGCGGAGTGGAGACTTTTTGAGAACTATTTTAAAAATCGTAAACAGTTCGTGCAAATTAATGTCATCAAAAGTGATGTATTAGATGTTAGGTATGGAATACCTCAGGGTAGCTGTTTAGGACCTTTGTTGTTTTCTCTTTATATTAATGATATAAGCAACTTAGATCTTGTTGGACGTTTATACATGTTTGTTGACGATGTATGTTTATTCTACCCTTATAAATATGACTTCGTGTTAAAAACTGTCATAGAAAAGAACGTGTCTCTCAATTGTGAACACTAGAAACCAACAGAATCTTCGAATTCCATGGTATAGGCTAGAGAAACCAAGCAGCGTATTGAATGTACGGTTGGATCAAAATATAATGAGTTGCCTCATGTTTTTAAAAATCTATATAGAATTTCTCGGTTTAAAACAAACCTAAAAGAATTTTTATTTCAGCAACTTGGAACGCTTTTTTTGTAACTTTTATTTTTTTTTCTCTCTCTTCTGTTTTGTAACCTTATAAAATGATCGATTATAAATGATGAAAATAAATGATAAATGATTTAAATAAGAAGATTATATTACTCTGATTCTTTATTCAGTTGTGAGTTTTTACATTATTTATTCTCTATGTGTTAGTAATATGATCAGAAAAAAGCTATTCAATTTTTGAAGCCCATTGTGACCTTTTTTCATTTAATGCAGTGCCATGTGTAGGTGGTGAGGATGAACCAAGCAACGAATCATTGCTTCAGAGGGTGAAATTCTGACGCTAAAATGTCGACAATATAACCTTTGCTTTAAAATATTCGATTGCTGATTTTAATAAAAACACTTTTTTGTTTTGTTCTTTGTTCAATTTATTTTCACCAGTTATTTATATATTCTGACAATAACAATATTAAAAACTATAATAATAAAGTTATGAAGCTTTTGAAACCCATGGTGACTTTTGGCCCAGCCTGTACATACGTATGAATAATATGGATTTATTTCTTAATTTATTAGATTTATCAATAAAATTGTAAAAAGTAAACGGTCTGTCATATAAATAGAATGCAATTATTTTTTTTCTAATACCAGCATGGCGCTATTGCTGTTCTACAAACAAAAGAAATCATAGTAATTCAATAAAATATAATAATAGGAAAAGCAATTTAAATCAAAAATTCTACTCATGAAATGAAACCTTGTGCCGGCTATCCCAAAATATATAAAATAATTTTACTCACCCTCATTGGTGAGCAAAAATGTTACTAATCAAAAACAATTTAGATCTGACAGCTAAATTATAGAAGAGAATATGCCACCTACCAGCAAAACTGATGATAAAGTAAGTTCCTTTATTTAATGAAGGGCTGTAACAAACAGTTCAAAAATTATTACTGTATGATTTTTTTCTTATCATTTTTCTGGCATAGAACTGCCAGAAAGTATTGCGTGAAATTAAATAAAAGTATTACAACATTCTTTAGAGAGTGTGTAACTTTATTAAAGATTTATAAAGGGTTCATACAACTGATTTTCTATGAAAATTTCGTTTAAAAATCGCTGTCTTAATTTCTATGAATTAGACCGTAAATATATAAAAGATTTTGCCGCACAAGTTTTTTACGGCAAGTTTTTCATGAAATAAAATACGGAAATACTCGTCATGACCAAGATTGACTTAAACAGTAAAAGAAAAATAACAATTAGTTTTGTTTATAATAATATTTTTCTAATTTACATATATTCAATAATCCCTTGATCGAACTATCTCTATCTTTCTTTCAGTGAAAGATTTTTCGGCATTAGTTTTAATCTCGACTGGAGATTTTTATAAGAGTCCCCATTAGCCACCGATTTTTTCTTACAGCGAAGAAATTTTTATCGCAATTTTGTCATTAATTTTATGCATCATCAACAACACATCAAAAGTCATTTTAAAAACAACAATACTAAACTATTTTTTACATGCTTTTCTACACTAAAGAGGAAGAACAATTTTTTGACTGTTGCTCTGCCAATGCTTGTTGGTGAAGTCTTAAAGATAGTTAGTATAGAAGTAGGTGTTACAAAACTGCAGACAACACTAAATTTCTTACACACTGCTGCTGCATGATCATTAGAACAGCTTGTTATATTTAGGTCATGCATGATCCAAAAAAAACGTATTAAGCATACATCTTTTTTAAATAATTTTCTACATCACCAAAGATCCTGTCAACTCTTAAAATATTTATTAAATATTTTTAGCCGATGTTTTTAAAAAATGTGTGTGTTAAAATATTTGTATACCCTACACCTGTAGAGTACAAGGGTATATATAGCTTTGTCATTCCGTTTGTAATTCTACAATTTTCATTTCCGACCCCATAAAATATATATTTTCTGACCGTCTGTCCGTGTGTTGGTTGAAATCAAACTTTAGAAGCAACTATATGTTCCTCAGATCTGAGAATGGTATCAATCTTTTGGAAATATCCGGGAATTAATCGCTATTGAAATTCAGCACAATCACCCCATAACTTTCAGAGCATACATAAACTCAATTTATAATTTTGCAATGGAATATTTTTATATATGTATGTTTTTTTTTATTTCATATGCGATAAATGGTAATACAAACTATTGTTATTGCATAACTACACGTGGTGAAGGGTATACAAGATACGGCACGGCCGAATATAGCACTCTTACTTGTTTTATTATTAATAAATTAATTTATAAAAATTCCCTAAAGAAGATACCCAATGTGAGGTTGAAATATTGGATCAAAATAAAACATATAAATATATATATAAACATATGTTCTCAAGCTTAGACAAAAAAAGTTCCAAAAAATTATAAAATATTTTTCTCTTTGCCTACTTTACGAATAACAACTGCAAACTATCCAATGGTCAATACAGCTTTTTTCACCGGTGTTTGTCAATTGACATAACAGCTAGTTTCTAAAAAACATCGACAATTAATGATCTAACGCATATAAAAATGTCTGTGTATATTTATTTTAAAATACTTTTAACAAATAAGGTTTTTTACTAAAAAAAATCAAATGCCGGTATATGAATTTTTTATAAACTTGATTCATTTAATTTGATAAAACTTCTATTCCTTACTAATCTTAAAATGTAATAGTGTTGTATTTAGCTGTGCCGAATCTTATATAGCCTTCAAACAGTTTGTACCATCATATATATACTTACATAGATGCATCTATAAGTATGTATCAGCAACAGTTAGCTTTTGTCGTTGTTTTAGCTAAATCGACTTCTCTACCTAAAAGGAATCAAAATATTATATAAGTATGTGGAATATTCTGTCGCAAATGAATACTGTAAAAACTAATAAATCTCAGTAATTAATATGGTACGTTTGTTGGTTATCACCATAAACACTTTCAGACCAATAACTGACAATTATATGGTGCATCCGTGACCAAAAATTTACATTTTCTTTAACAAAAACTTTGGCAAATGTTCTTAAAAAAATTTTTTTATATAAGTAACAAATGTTCCATAGGAACTAAAAAATTTTACTTTATTTGGGTAAAACATAAGCAATCGCATTTTTCGCTCATAACTCGGCTTAAAATGTGCTAACATTACCGATTTTTAATAGCAAAATTCACGAAAGCATATCTGATAAATTGATACAATATAAGAGTCTGAAGTATATGTGTGGCTTCAAAAACTTGATTTCAACATACACTAGAACAGACGCACTTGGCTAAAGCAATTACTTTTTCTATAGGGACTTAAAATATATGAACTTTATAGGGTCGCAAATGAATATTGTATAACAAACGGCCGTGCCGAATCTGATAATACCTTCACCATCATGTATGTACATAGGTATAATCACACATCGTAGCTTAATCTATATATGTCATGTTATACGCCGCTTCTCTTTATTATTTGCAACGCCATACTCGATATTGAATTTTTAGGTAGTTAAGTGTCTTCTACTGGTCAAGCCCTTTAATTTAATACCCATATTGATGGGGTTAAAAAATTTTTATCCGCCATTTTGTTTAAGATGTCATCTTGGATTTTAAACTTTTTAATCATTTTCAGTATTCTACTGGTCAAGCCCTTTAATTTGATACCAATATTTAGGGGGTTCAAGAAGTAACATTTTAAAATACCAGATTTGACCCATTTATAAATTTATTGTCCGCCATTTTGTAGTGGCGGCCAACATGAATTTTAATTTTTTTATAGTGTCTATATTGCGCATATGGTTATCTAGAAGCTGAAAAAAATTATTTTCGTTTCTACATTTTTGGAATATATATAGTACATATTTAAAAAAAAATTTTGCTTATAACTTTACCGATTAGAGCCCGATTTATCTTAAATTTTCATGAATATCTCTAGAGGTATACTTTATCTACAAATAGTAACAAAGGTACCTATATATTATTCTATGGCTGAAAATTTTTAATTTTTGTGGTAAAAATATGGGAAAAACAGAGGCAGTCGCGTTTATTTGCTCATATCTCAGAAAGTTATTAGGCGGTTTTGCTGAATTTCAATACCGATTCATTCCCGGATGCTTCCAAAAGATTGATATCATACACAGGTCTGAGGAATATGTGGTTGCTTCTAAAAGTTGAATTTAACCAACACACGGACAAACGGGCAGACGGGCAAACGGTCAGACGGTCAGGGCCTTATCGACTCTTCTATTCATACGCTTTCAGAAAAAATATATTTTATGGGGTCGGAAAAGAAAATTGTATAAATTACAAACGGAATGACAAAGCTATATATGTATACCCTTGTGAACCACAGGTGAAGGGTATAAAAACCATGCACTCCAGTGGGAAGGCGCTCGTTGCATTAAAGACGAGTTTTTTGTAATTGTGTGTGATGATAAAATGAACATTAAGAAATAAATGAGTATATAGTATCTGGTACACATGTGGTTGGTTTCAATGACAACACCAAACAATAGGGTGTCAAATGCTTAAACCGATATTAAACGACTATTATTCATATATTTTTATTTTTACTTTACCATCTTTGGAACAAGAGTTTGCTTACATATTAATATATTATGCGATGTGTAATACACAATCGCAGAGAATTTTCCATACTTTCATGGAGAATGGCACCAGTATTTTTACTTATTATTTACTCAGCGATAGTTTTCTATGTTGAGTTGTTATACATTTGATCACCGGTTGACCAGCCTGACAACACTGCTTATATAAAATCATATAAAATTAAAAATTGTGTCACGGTATTAAATAATTTTTTAAACACTATTTAAATATGAATGTACGACTAAGAGTACATTTAACACACTCCCTTACATACATACCTACATACGTATGCATATAAAATAAATATTTAATTTAAATTTGTTTACAGTATTTTTAACAAAAAAAAAATATTTTAGTTGTTTGTATTTCCAAAAATAACAAGAAAAAAAAAGAAATAGAAAAATTTAAGGTTGTTAAACTTTAATAAGTTGCTTAGATACATCGATAATAAAATATATCAAAAGTCAACAACAACAACAACAAACAAACACAACATGATACCAATTCCTCAACATGAGCTTCAAATTTAAAATTTTTTCTTTATTTTTCTTTTATTTTCTTCAATTGTTTACAATTTGTGTATCATTTCTTTATGTTGTCAATCAAATAATTTGACATACTTAAAATGCGACATTTGATTATCTGGTTTAATTAGATCAATTACATGCTGTCATTTAATCGTTTTGTATCTTTTTATAATCAATATGCCAACTTGGTGACTCAAATCGAATCGTTAATTACATAAGTTATTAATTTTTCCTATAAATTTAAATAAATTAAATTTATAATTGGTATGAAGTAAAGACCTGCACTTAAATAAAACTTTTAATAACAGGCCTTGAACAAATTTAAAGATTAATGTGGGTAATGTTTGTTAAAAAAAATACTAATGAATGGCGTCACCTTTTTAATTATTGCAAAATTTTATACAGTTTGTTACTTGACGTTAGAGGTTTTATATTTAATTGAGTTTTCGATTATTAGTTTTGAAAATAACGGGTGTTTTTTTATAAAGGAATATATTTTAAGTTGGCAACACTTTAACTGGCGGCCATATTGTCAGCTTTCAAGTGGTTTACGTTTTGTTTAGTTGGGCATTTCAACATGAATAGATTGACATATAAATATATACGGGTAGATTCGATGAATGGGTACATAACAACATCGCCATTGATCCCGATTTTCTTAATCGAATTGTATTTTGTCTGAATGGATACGTCAATAAATAAAACTGTCATATTTGGAGTGATGATAATACTCAAATATATATGGGGACACCGTAAATCCTTCCAGAAAAACTGAGAGTTTGATGTGCTTTATGAACTGCTGGATCATTAAAAACAATGCTAATCAGAATGTTGCGGTCAGTGATGACCCCTATAGACTTAAGATTACTGACTTTTTTGCTCATCAATTACACAAGCATGGCGTGCAGAACCTGTGGTTCTTATAGGACGGAACAACTTGTCACACAGTTTGTGCCACAATTGATTTATAAACGGTAACGTTTGGTAATCGCATAAATAGTTTCACGTTTCTAAATTATTTTCTGTGGGAATATGTTAAGTCGCTAGTCTACGTCGTTAAGCCTTTAACGATTAAATAATACGGGGACAGCATTCACTCCATTATTACCAATATACGACCACAAATGTAGGAAAATGTCATCGAAAATTAAACCCCCAGATTAGACTACATCCGAACTAGCCGTGGCGGTCATATGCTAGAAGTCATTTTTAACTTAAATTGCCAGAAGTTTATCCTTCAAATAAAGTTAATTTTATGTCACTTTAAAAAATTCATCTTTGTTGTACTACATTTCAAAACTCTATACCTCTATAAAAAAAACACCCTTTATATGCTAAGGTCTTTGTCTAGGATGTTTAGTAATCCCAGCTTTAAACTACAAAACTTGTACATTGTCTTTATATTATTTACAATTAAAGAAACTTTTCTACTTTATTCACAATTACTTCATTTTTTCAAATACTGTTTTCTTCGCAATTAAATAAATACGGTTTTAATTTATTGACAAAGTGACCAAAAATATGATTCAATACTTTAAATCTTACTTCGTTTAATGGCAAATGTCTTTCTATGAACATAAATCGATGAGTCACAAAGTAAATCGTAATTCAAATACCATAAAAGCAAAATTTCAATATTTACAGTCGATGATATTGTTGTTGTTGTCGTTGTTGTATCTATATGCAAATTTTTGCAAAACTAGTTCGTAAAATATTTTCAACAATGAAATGTGAACTGCATACGTAAACTATTAGAATATTGCTAGAGCAGAGTAGAAATAGCTAAAATCACATTGTCACATGTAGAAAGGCCCTAAATCATATTGTTTACGAAATTGATTTGTTCAGTGATTTCAATACATTTAACACAAATACAGCTCAATAGAAAAATCTAACTCAATAGTATCAGATATTATAATTTTGTAAGCAATTTTACAGAAGAAATCACATTATGAAAATACATTTTCTATTACATTTTTGCCTTATCCTGAAAAGTTACAATTATTTGCGTTAGGACCTTTCTACCTGTGGCCATCGAAATAAAAAAAAAAATTCTTAAAACTATGATTAAGTTTTACTAAAGTTAACATGAGTAGACATTGATTTGCAAGGAAAAGAATAAAAATATTTTCAAATAAATCTCATGAATAATTGGTAAAATGTATGTAATAGAGGGATGAGAAGGTAAAATTTAATGAAAATAAGTAAGAGAACCCCATTCGATTGTGCCGAATTTTCGATACCCACCACCAATTTTGTGCAGCAGTTTTATGCCATAAAATTTATTATTTTATTACGAATCCTAATTGTTGTAGAATAATTTCTTTATTCCAAAATATGTATCACTCTCTTTGTTTAAGGCAAATTTTCCATTAATTTATTTAATATTAAATTTTATATTATTATAATATTTAGTTGTTTAGTCTCAAAATTAAAGTATTTTTACAATCGTAGTGATATTACCTTCTTCATACTTCAATATGGAATCTCTTAGTTTTCCAAAATCTTTAACCATAGAGAATTTATTTGAGTTTAAGAAAAATCGTGGGAAGTGAGCGTTAAAGTGGATGTCTCACCTTTATTTTCCGTTCTGCCATTAATACTAATCAATAACCTAATTTGCAAAATTTTATAAACGTTCACCCAGTTCTGTCGATTTATGACGTTTCAAATTTTATATTGACTAAAGAAGACATTGTTTGAGTTTAATGTTCGTATATTTTGATCTATAACTTCTTATGTGATGCACGTATTTTAAAAAATTTAGGGAAACATATTTTTTTACTTAAGTGATATATAAAGTTTTATCACTTAAGGGAGCAACTAACGGCATTTGAACGTGATCGAAATTAGAAAATTCTATTAGAATCTCTATACCTAAAGTACAGCGAACTCGATCATTCGAGTAAAATTTCGATCGTGATGCATTTAGATGCAATCTCATTTTATTCGATGTTAGAAAAGAAATTTTAATAACCAGCTCTTGCATTACAGAAGACTGATACCAAATACCAAATATTTCAGATGTTTAGGAAATATTTTTCAAAAAATATTATTCCCATAGCGATTTCTGCTCGAGTCCTATCGTGCTTTCAACGAATGGATACTTAGATCATCCTTAAATAAAACCAAGACCCAGACTAATGGGGGTCTTAAATGAATATTTCGATGTGTTATAAACGGAATAGTAAGATGAGAATATTTTTACTTTTTTCACTTTTTTTTGGTTGTGGCTATAAAAAATATTATACAATAAATAATTTGATTTCAATTAATTTTATTAGAAAATTAATTAAACCAGTTTATACCAGTTTATAAATAGAAATATAAAAAATACATTTTCTAAAAATTAATATAATAAGTTAACTTACTTATAACTTATTACAATAAAAAAAAATTAATGAAAATTGATTTATAAATTAAACGAAGTAGAACTAACTGTAAAAATAAATATTCATTGTTGCCGGATAAAATAATATTTACACAAAAATTTTAAGAAGTAAAAACACATCTGTTTAAAACTTTGTTGATGTATCAAGTGTAAAAGGGTAAAAACCCATTTCGTTTTAAGAATTGAAAAACAATACGGCAAATTTGCAAAAGTGAATGAAGTATTTATTTGAAAATATAAATGCTGCCGGCGGATACAACGTAGGTGGTTCACCCGTTTGCTTCAATTGTGGCATGGTATTGCCAGCATTTTATACGGTATCTCACCAATGCCAGCAATAATGTTGTCTACTAGGGCTGGAATTGTGGTATGGTACAATAATGAGTGACACACAAAAAACTCTAGTGGGGTAAAATTGCTTGATCTTGGCAGCTAATTAACTGCTCCAAAGATGGAAACTAATTGCTTACCAAACTCTTACTTTTATAGGTTCATGGTATCCCTTGCCATGTGGCATGTGACTGTTTATATATCGCGATCTTCAATGATACTTGCCGATTTAGCTACAAAATTATTCTTGATACACAATCTTCGCATAAGAGTTAATGAATTAATGTCCATTAAATAAAACAAATCAAATAAACAAGTTAAATATTCTGTTCAGCGAGTCGATTATGACGATCATAGTATTCATTAATTTAAAAACATTGCAGATGTGTTAGTCTATTTATGGTGAAATGGCAAACATTGTTGAGATTGTAGCCAAATGCCTTCTGAAAATACTGTATTACGGTTATCAAATAATCTTAAGGACTAGCAAGAATAAGATAGCTGACCTAGCCTGACCATATAAACTAGACTAAATATCAAAAAGATAAAATAAGTAGTTAATGCAGGCGTTCAGCTTATGAACCTTAAGTAATGTATGATTTCAATACAATCATGCCGTTAGAGATTATGTGAATATATTAAAAAATCTAAGTTATTTCATTACAAAATTCAATTTAAAATAGGTACTTCTAAATTTATGTGCTCTGTATTAACGAATCCGAAATCATATTTTAGTCAGCCAATGTTTAATATAAACATTTAACCGGTTTAATGTAGATTATATAATATCCACAATTATGCTTAACAGTAGGGCGAAGACTAATCGTAAACTACAGGAAATAAAGGGTGCTTTTTAGCAATTTTTTTTTTTTTGCAACACCGGTTTAAACAGCTGACGCACGGTTGGTGTTTTGTTTCACTGTCAAACATCTTCAGTTTGGTCTATAATTTAACCACGAATAGTCCTACAAACAAACAACGCTTGCAAATTATTGAATTTTATTATCAAAATGCGTGCTCTGTTAAGAAAGTTCAGTGTTCAGCGACGAAGCTCATTTTTGGCTCAATGGGTACGTTAATAAGCAGAATTGTTGATTTTGAAGTGAAGATCAGCCAGAAGCATTGCAAGAGCTACCAATGCATCAAGAAAAAGTCACGATTCGGTGCGGTTGATGGGCTGGTGGCATCATTGGACCGTACTTCATCAAAGATGATGCGAATCGCAATGTAAATGTGAATGGTGGGCGCTACCGTGAGGTGATATCCAACTTTTTGTTACCCAAAATGCAAGAGCTTGACTTAAATGACATGTGGTTTCAACAAAACTGTGCCACATGCCACACAGCACGCTTAACAATGGACTTATTGAGAGGCGAGTTCGGTGAACATTTTATTTCACGTTCGGGACCAGTCAATTTGCCGCCTAGATCGTGCGATTTAACGCCTTTAGACTATTTTTTGTGGGGTTATGTTAATGCTCATGTCTATACACACATTCCCGCTTCAATTGCCGCATTGGAAGACAACATTGAGGCATTTATTCATAAGATACCGGCCGAAGTGTTGAAAAGAGTATACCAAAATTGGACTAAGCGGATTGACCATTTGAGGCGCAGTCACGGTCAACATTTGCATGAAATAATCTTCAAGCATTAAATTATATGGACCGTACTATCGATTCAAATAAAGATATCATGCATTTTTCTGAATTTTATGTGTTTTTTTTTTTTTAACTTACCTATAGCTCTTAAAAAATCACGCTTTATAATGTTAAAATATTTTTTTCAAATATTCTACATATTTTGGCATATTATTCGGTATTTATAAAAGGATCCATTTTTTCCAGAAATACTTCCGTCTAAATATTATTTTTTAGATTTTTAGTGGTAGAGATTTAGCTTTAGCGAATAGCAAAATAAGACTGCTGAGATACCTTTCTAATGTTCAAATATTCTCAATATCTTCCCACAGTCAGAAATTGTGGACAGTTGGATGGATTTTCCTACCGTGGAAAAAATAATTATTGCTTAAACATAATTTAGGGGCTTTTTTATATATTTTTCAATTTATTGTCCCTGATGTCACAAATGATTGGATTCTTTTGCACAACTGCAAATGACTTGCCAAACAAAAAACTTCTTGAAAAATGTCGTCTGTTCTTTTAGCATTGTTTTTCAACAGTACCACGTCAATCAGCTACATAAAAATCTTGAACCGGAAATATTTCAAAGTCTGCCTGTACACAAATTTTATTATCAATCGCACAATAGGTGTATTTTTTTTTAATTTTAAATAATTTTAACGCTTGTTCTCTTGCTCCTAAGTGCCTTACCGCATTGCGATCTATAACTTTCTGAACTTAATACAATTTCAGCATAGCACTAGCTTTAGCTTTACATACAAAAAAAATCAAAGCATTTAACTATACAAGCTGCTTTTCAGAAAGATACGTTTGATGCTCTTCGAAAAAGTCAATCGACTTCTTTCGCCTAGTTAATATTTTTTTTTTCTGATCCAGGTTTTCTTTCAATGCTTAAATCTTCCTTATACTTATTAAAGGCTTTTAAACAAATATAACGATGAAACTTAAAGTCTTTCATATTGATTTTTGAAAAGCTTTCTTTAGTTTTTTACAAACTTTTTTCGCTGTCCATTTTGAGCGAAATAACAGTTGAAAATTAATTATTTAGAATGCATCTATGAATATTTCATTTACTAGTGTTTATTTTATCCTAGCGCACTCAGGAAAAAGATTGGTTGGAAAACGGTTAAAACAATAAAAATAGTATTGCAAATATTAAAAGTTTGTAAAAAGAACAGATATTATATATTTATAAACGAAAATATACAACAGTATAAGAAATTTATTGCTGAGGACAACTAAATTAGTTCTCCCAACCAATTAGCCGTATTAATAAGATTTATATTCAATTCACTTATATCACAACCAAATTTAATTATCTGTATTAGGGTTAACAACTAAATTTTAATTCATGCAATAAAAAATCTTATATTCCAATGTTTTATTTTAAATAAAAATGAAATTTTAGTCATTGCAAATAATTATTGGTTAAGGCCATGACTGACTATCCTACAAAGTCGTGCGATTATGTCAAATAAAAATCTGATAGTTTTCTGTCCTACATGAAAAAATCGCAACAAAATGTGTTATTGGATGCCACACTGTCATACTTGTTTAGAAAAAGCAACTCTGATCGCACAGAAACTATTATTTTATGAAAATTTTCAAGAGATTATCAAATCGGACACACTTGTCAAAAAATCTGTCACACATGTGCACTTTGTGTCCACACTATCACTTTTTCTGAACACACATACAATTTTTGACAACTCGAACGACTAAATCTGATAGTCAGTCATGGCCTTTACTTGTATTATTACAATTCGTTTGCATTAAACAAATGCTTAGAGTAAAACTATATTTGGTGTTTACAAACGAAAATTGTTACATGTAATAATTATTTGTTAGAAAGAATTAATACAAATATTATCTTTCAAAAAAATTATTTTTTTCTGTCAGTTGTGAAAAATTTACATAAGTCAAAATCAAAATTAATTTATTTTATTGAGGAAAGTTTTTTAAAAATAAAGAAATATACAAATTTTTAAATTACTTTTTCGTTACACAAAATGAAATCTGACATAGACTGTTTAATAAGGTAAGGACTCGATTTTATATTTCAAAATATTATTATGTACATACATACCTATGTATTTTAGTACGCAAAATTAACTATCAAATACGGAAATTTGCAAGTAATACTAACGTCATAGATGGTGATGTACTGGGATTGCGAAATTGTTTCAAGTCACTTAAAATGCATACATATGGACATGCATTCAGTTGTAGTAAGTATATGTATATCGCTATAGTATCTTCGAGCCACATATAACCGAAGAATGTTATCGATGTTTACTTCTTTGCAGCATTTGCACCGCTGCGTAATGCTCGTGTTGGACAAGACGAGTACAATCTTAGAGACTAAGAAGAAAATCAAGAATTTATCCTAGTAATATTTGCAATTTCTAGTTTTATTTTTGTATTAAAATGTACGTGTATTTATATTCTTATATATAGGTATTTATTTTATAGGTATATTATGTCAATACTATTAAATAAAATAAATAAAAAATTCCTGTCAATCGAAGAATTAATAATAATAATTAATTATTCTTTTGGTAGCACCAATTCAGTATTTTATTTCAATTGCATCAATCATTTATTTGGAAACAAGTACAGTTTGTTTTTAAAATATCAATAATACCAACTAATAAAATCTGCTAACACAACCGTTGGGTTACTAAAATTCTACTGTTGCTAATAAATTTACCATGCTAAAAAACAAATTTTTCAGTTATTACAAACGAATTAAGCGATAGTACGTAGAACCGAATGAATTCGATTGGCAACAAATTCGGTTGCCACAATGAATCTGTTTTCTGTGTGCGGGATTTGTATTATTTATGGGAACCTTTTCTGGTAAATTTCATAATTTTTTAGCGTTAATATTATAGTTAAAAATTGTTAGGAAGTTGTAGACCAATCTTGGTATAGTTTAGCAAAAAGCTCATAAAAGATTGCGTTTAACATTACCATTAAAAAACTTTGACTTAAACCACTTTTAAAGAAAATGGCTCACATATATATTAGACCGTTCTGGAGAAAAGGTTTTTTTGTACATCTTCAAATATAAAGTATTTTTAAAGGCAATTTCTGATTTCTTTTCCGAACCGAGAGGTTCCCTATTTTGATTTTTCGCCGTTCCTCTATCGAACGAACCAAATTTTTGCTTTTTGTGAGGTCACTTAAGACCTCAAGAAAAATGTTAAAAGGCGATCCTGCGTGCGTCAAAAAAAAAATAAAAAGTTCAACAAAATTATGGCAACACTTTTTAGCATAAACTTTGTAATGTTTTCGATCCATAATTTTGTTATATTAAGATGGTATTTTTGGATGGTTGAAACTGAGATGTAGTTGGTAAATACTAGAATGGAGTTTTTGAAGTCAATAGCCTATACAAAAATTTAGATATAACTTCGTGTAAATTCCGAATGAAGCAAGGCCATACCAAAGATCGACAAAATATTTTTTTTCGAAACTGCCATGCAAAAATACTTTGTATTGGAAGGTGGCAGCCATATGTTTCTTTTTGGTTTGCGTAACGGTACGGTCTAACAAATATATATCCTCTCACAATATTTAACATCACAGTTTCACTTATATGTATGTTAGTACATACATGTATATTCTAAAGCTTTTATTTTTCATGTTTAGAATTTTATTACAGATACACTAATAGTGTTTGCAAACACAATTTTTCAATTTCCGATCCAAACAAAAGAACCAACTAATCAATAATCTACTTTATTAAAAAGTTATTATTTTTTTAATATGTTCCAGCATGTCGTACGTAAAGGAACAATAAAAATGCAGACATAAAACTAGACAATAAAAATATAGCAATCATATCGTTATGTGCAATCTGAAAAATATTAAAAAATATGGCTTTTTAAAATATAACGTTTTTCTGTTTACCACTATACTATTTATATAGCGTCAATAGATTTTTCTCAAAACTTTTAAAATTGTTAATAAAATAACCAGAAAAAGGTTCTTTTATAATTCAATACTCTTTATGAACCGTTCCAAGATGAGCTTAATTTATTGTACATTCGAATTAATATCAACACAACTACTATTTGTGGGCTCCTAACTGTTTTTCGCACAAACATTTGCGTATGTGTGTGTGTGTCTACCACACATGACTCTTTTATGCATTACAACGTCGGTCATTCCCCACAATGTTCAAACAAGAGGAGTTTTTGGATAAAACAAAAAGTTGTGTAAAACACTAAGAGTTCAAAAAAAAACTGTAATAAAAACTGGATATAAAATGGCTGCAACTAAAAAATGATTGTTTATAAAAGTTTGTAAATTTGGGTTTTGGTCATTGGTTTTGTTGAGCTTATAATTTACAAGTGTTGTTTTGACACTTCTTCTTTGGCTCCCCATTTTTTTGCTACTCTACGCTTGCTTGACATCTAAAAAGGTTTTTCACTACATACATATAAGCTCTTTTTGCTGAATTTTAATTTTAATATGACACTCCAAGAAGAATGTGTAGACATCCCAGATAATAAAAAAAAAGATTTTTTACAGACATGCAAAGCACGTTATCATTGTTAATGTTTTGCATTACCAAATGTGATGCTTATGTTTTGTATACTTAAATATGTAAATATAATATTAATTAAGAAATGTTTGCAAAAGGCTTACACATATCTGGTTGAACAATTGTTTTAATTGCTATGCATTATATGAAGGAGACCTAATGTTTTGAGTGGACGGACGAAATGTTAAAATCCCCAATTTATTATAATGGTTCAAAAACATAGCAGTTTTATTGTTATAGAAGTTTTTAAAATCATTGCAGATAATTACCACTATACACAACAGCATCTTCATATAATTTTAAAGATTCTAAACATACTAGGGGAGCTTCTATAAATAGCTGAACAAGCACAGCTATTAGAGTAGTAGTACAACAAAGTTCATTTCAAATAAGATTACTCTATAAGTTTAATATATTGAGTTAAAAATTAATAGAGTTCTCTACACTGTTATATTGCAAATATCTAATGTTTTTTATTGTTTGCAATAAAACGAAAAAAAAAGTTATTAACGTAGCAATATATTGCTTACCTAGCGTTTACACATGCCACTAACAGTTCGAAAAACTTAATACACTTTCAATGTTTTACTAATACACTCACATTTTTCGCAATGGCAGCTCCAGTGGCAGCTAAATTTGCATGAGTTGAAATTTGACAGTGTCATGCCATTAAATGTCAAAATGACATACAATGTTACCCTTTTAAAATTGAATGCAAATTTACTGGATTATTGTTAATTTGTAATTAAAGTTTTAACTTGTTAAATGTATCGTTTTAATAATTTTTTTTAAAACGCACATTAAAAAAAATAAATTTTTAAATTACCGACCATTAATATTAATAAACTAATAGTAATAATAACACATTTTAAACGCTTCCCCAAAAATTAGCCTGTTTCGCTTCCCCAAAAATTCGCCTGTTTCGGTAGCTCTATCTAAACAAAACAAAGAAAAAGTAAATATGGAGGCAAAATTAAAACAAGAAGAAAATGTTTCGAATTTTACGCTTTGAAGACATTTTGAAAATGAACTTGCACTCGCATACGTAAACAGAACAGCAAATAACAAGAGATTCGACTATTTCGAAGAACTTGTTGCTAATAATACGTATACAACAATTGCATGCCATTACTTGCATGTGTAAATGCAAGGTTAACTAAGGTACGCCAAATTATGCCATAGTAAATATACAATACAAAATACAAACATATTAAGCTGTTAGTCATTTATGAAACCGATCAAACCCTTTTTAATTCTTCTAAATTTAACTAGCAAATTGTTTGGTGGGTTATGCATGGATAAAATGTGTAAAAATCTAAAAAAAAGTTTTTTTCTTTTTTTAAAACAAAAATTTTAAATGAAATTATTTAAACAGAGATTTAAGCAAAATAAGCTATAAATTATAAACGTTTTTAATGTTTTTATCAACAGTAATTTAAAGTATTAAAAGTCTAAGACAAAATTTTTTAATTAAGAGAAATTAAAAAAAGTTGCTATAAAAATATTTTCCATATTCAAGTGATTGATCAATCTTCATCTTTATTTTAAAATTAATGTTAAAATAATTTAACTGTTGGCGTCTGTATTTATGCATAAACCCAAAAAACAATAAAATCAAAAAGAAAACACAAAGGTGGCAAACATACCACGGTGCAAATGTAGTGGTGTTCAAACGGTGTAAACATAATGTTACATAATGTACACGGGACAAACGCCAACAGGTTGGGTATGCTCCTATGGCTAGTTGTTAAAAAATTTGCACCAATCGGTCCCAAAACGTCAAAGTTATAGGCAAAATTAATTTATAAAACTTTTCTTTTAAATATATCAAATTATTAAAGCTCTTCATTAATTCCTAAATTCGCTAAAGACACCAAAATACAAATCGTAGTCCCAAAAATTCTTGTTGAGAAAAACTGATAAATAAGTTTGAAACTAACTGAGATATAAGCACAAAAATAAAAATGCTTTGTCGTTTTTATAAAATTTAAAAACAAATATCGATTTTTTCAGCTTCTGGAGAACAGAGAGGAGAGATATAGGTATTAAAAGGAAGGAGCTTGAACAGCAAAATATAATCTATTATAAAAACCATAAAATCCATTATGACCGCCACTTCAAAAATGGGTTAAATTTGTATCCTTTTTAAACCAGTCAATATTGGTATCAAAAAAGTCCTTGACCAATTAACTATAAGGATTTTAAAATCAAAGATTGTATCCTAAGTAAAATGGCGGATATATGGGCCAAATATAGAAATTAAGCTATAGCCCCTTCAACTTCCACAAAATTGATATCAAATGAAAGAGCTTGACCTAGGTAAAACAGTAAACTATGAAAAAGTTAAAACCTAAGATGGTGTCCTAAACGAAATTGTTTTTATTTTTTTAATGCAAAATTACGTACAATTTTAAATCTAAAATATATCTAAGTTACCTATGAGCATGATGGTAAAAGGTATTATTAGATTCGGCATAGACGACTATAGCATTTTTACCTATTTATATTGTCAACAGTTTTTCAAGGTTCTATTCTATTTCAAATAAATAAGGGAAGGAGTAAATATGATAAAAGCATCATAGTCTTAATCTATTTTAAACAGTAAGATTCATAAAATAATATTTATTTCTTCGATCTTACCAATACGCTGTCCATATATATAAGCCCAAATTCGGTCTTTTATATAAACAAAAATATTTTTTTTTTTCTTAATTTTTTTTTACAAAAACTTCTTAACTCACACCAGAAAGGCAAATAATCTTACTATGAATGGCTTGTGTTTGTGATCTTAAGTCTGAAAAAAATTTATTAAAACCCTATACAAGTACATAAAGATGGTTTTTTAAAAAACACCACACTTCTGAAACAATAAAAAAAACAATTTATATATTTTAAACACATGTGTATTTACATGTTAAGGGTGTTTTTTTTTAATTAAAATTGTAAAACAAAACAAAAAAAAAACATTTTTAATTAAAAAAAATTTTATTGGAAAGAGCAGTACGTGGCATTAACAAATGATTTCGGTCATATGGCGGCCACAGTGGCTGTTTTTGACAAAGCGTACTCTGGACGTTCAATTTTAATTATTGCTGGGTTAGCTTTGCACGACAGACATTGAATCCCAAATCGTAGGTCCAATTGCGCCAAAGGATAACTGACTTTCAAAGTAAATTCAAATAATTTGGTAACACTGTTTTAGCGATAATCTTTTCGTGACGATTTTCCAGAGTATACTGATCATAAATGTCAAAAAGTGAGCGCAATTCTATCGAGCTTAAAAAACACTTTATATATCAAATCGTATACATACGTATACAAGGTTGAAGAATCCATTATAAAGCAATTGCTTTTTAAAGGCCCAATAAAGAAAATAAACACGTCAAATATAATAATTTTCAAACATAATCAACGTACACAAAAGTAAATAAAATTAATAATTTTTAAACTTTTCTGCAAATTAAAAACAAATAACTTAGAACATTTGTCTTCGGTAATTAGTGACGTTAAGTTTTATTAGCTTACTTCCCAGTACCGAAAAACCAAAATTTTTTTGCACCTTAAATGAAACAGGAAAAAAAACTTATTCAAATAGTAAATAACTGATTAAATAAATTGCAATCGAAATAACACATGTCATGAGTTCTTTTGTTTGAAACACAAATGCGATGTAAGCAAAAATTAAAACAAAATGAAATAAGCATGCATGAATGTAATTGTTGAAAAGATGTATGTATGTATGTGCATTTATATACTTGTATTGTTCTTTAATTTTATTGAAATAATCGACAAAGTAACAGACTTTAAAATTTAACAACAACAACAACAAGCTAAAAATAACTAGTGACGAATGTTTCTTTAAAATCATTTCAAGAAATATTAAATTATTCCTAACCGGCGATAAAAAATAATTAAGATTTATGTTTTAGGCACCGATAAGATATTAAAACAGTCTGTTTGTGACCAAATAAATATTATTCAGAGCTTGAGTATTTTGAAAAAGAATAAGGAATTAACACTTTAAGTCCCTGGACTTCAGGCAATTTTATAAGATGCAAAGGTATTAATGCTTTGAAAGAGGAGCTTAAATTCTCCCGCTACCCCCTTACTGGTCCTTATTTTAAGCAAGTTCAAAGCATATATCTCCCTCCAAATGAAGGGGCAATAATTATTTGTTTGCCTCCTCTTGGTCATTGTTTTGAAAATGTACGTACAGTCAAAGAAAAAACATGGTCGTGGTAATCATATTATAAGAGCAACATAATAATGAAATTGTATGATTTTGATTAAATCATTAAATATTTATTATTTTTAATTAAAATTGTATGCAATAAACACATTATGAAGACACATATAACCCAGGTACAAAAAGACAATCAATTCGACGTTGTCCCGACATTGATGGAGGTACGTCAACATCAAGATATCAATAAACTAGTTTACCAAATGTACAATAACAATATTGTTTTCATAATTGTCACATCATTATTCTAATGGTAAACTAAAAATAAAGGATGCTGAGGCGCTATCTGTTGTTGCCTAAAAAAAAAACAACACAGTACCTCCATATTATTGTGTAGAAATGAAGATAATCCTCGATTTTATGTGTGGTTGAAGCCTTTGCTAAATAATCGTCTTTTGCCAGTTTTTGCTTAATAAACAATTTTTAATATATTTTTTTTTTTTTGAGATTCGAAACAGGATACTTTGGTTTTGAAGTTTTACACTTTAGCCACCACATCACGCCACCAACATTGTTTCTGCACACATATTTTTTAATTTAATAATTTTTTATTTATCAAATATAAAAAAGGCAGTAGAAAATTAGAACTGAAGTTTTGTATCCAGAGTTTTGTAGCGGTACAGGCTTATCGTAAACACAACAGTACCAAACTAAAGTATTTACTTATGTTGACTTGTGTAGAACTTTTACAAATGCAGCAATAAAAAACTAAAGCCCCTTATTTGTAGCTACAGTGTACGTAAAATCATATTATTTTTGTTTTGTAAATCATACTATTTTTAAATTGGCAATCATATCAAAGTTTTCATTTAAAGTAGAAATTAAATAAAAAAATTCCAAAAAACGCTTTATTAGCTAACGTGAAAAGACAAATGATTAAAGAAAATAAAAATAAGTTTTTCTTGTTTTCGATAACCAAATATTGTTATAGAGAATATAATATGACTGTCGTAATCATGCCATAATTACAGTT